>CM066047.1:145912828-148312828 GCA_033557465.1 Ichthyophis bannanicus
CGCCAGAGTCCCCCAGTGGAGAAACAACACAGTCCTGCTACTCTGGGATCCAGTCACCATTCAATGGGGTCTAAGGATTCCTGTGCTGATTCTGTCCACCATCCATTCTCCTGACCCAGCGGAGTAGTAACTTGTCCGCCTCTGAGGGGACAACCCTCCGTTGGGCAGCGAAAGAACAGATGAGGACCCGTCTTCCCTCCTTGTATTGATGCAGATTAACATCGCTTACACATTTGTCGGTCTGCACTAGGACTTGAATTTCTAGCAGAAGTGTTCCTCGAAAGCCTCTCAGGGCACAGAGTTCGAGCAGGTTTATCTGCTGTTCAGTACTCCTCAGGTGACCACTGTGCCTCTGCGCTGCAGAGTGATCCGCAATGGGCTCCCCACCCTCACAGGGAGGCATCTGTCATCAAGAACCGCATCGTGGCTGTGGGGCAAGCGGTGCTGGCCCATCGATCGAAAGAGTGTACAGATTTCTTTCTAATAGGTTATAACAAGTATGGTACACAGACCTTTGGGTTTAATGTTTTCATACAGAGCATGATGCCAGACAAACCCCTGAATGCAAGGGTAGCGAATACAACGTCTATTGTCCGGTTTTGTCACTGTGGTCAAACCAAAAGACTTCTGTCTTACCGCCATAATCACGTCTTGGACTGGGTTTCTGCAATCTACGTGTATCTCTCGCTTCTAGTTGTGTTGCATCGCATTGGGGCATTGAGACACCATAGAGCCCGTCCCTGCATATGCCAAGTGGGCCGTGAGGAACCACATGTACGGTCAAGGCCATCTGGCTGAGGAGAACGTAGCATGCGCACCGAGTTGGTGACCTAGTGAGTGCTTATGTTGGATTGCGAGCCGACAGAGCTTCGGAAGGCCGGGTGGAACGGATCCACCGGCTAAGAAAGAGCAATAGCCTGCTGAAGTATCGACGGCATGCCCACCGATGAACGCGCGAAGCCTACACTGGCTCGAAGTGAGACTTCAGGTAGTTTGAGCGCAAGAACCCCAAGCTCTCCAAGAGGAGGATATTGCTGGCGAGCATCGCTCGCCTGAGTGCCCCCCTCACCTAGTGCCGATGATGCGAGTCGTCGAGGTAACAGGGAACAGACCGGTATACCCTGGCGCTGAAGGTGAGCGGGCCGACCACCATTTGAGGCACTTTGTGAAGACTCATGGGGCGGTCATGACAAAGGCCGAAGGGGTAGCACCCCTGTACTGGAAATGCTCTCCACTGCACCCTGAAAACGGAGATACTGCCTTTGTGTTGGGGGTGGATTAACAGAACTGTGGGCGTAAGCATCCTTTAGATCTAGGAGCATAGGCCAGTTTTGCCCTGCCAGAAGGAAGGGCAAGCAGCACAACCCAATAGACAAGTTATCTTGAAACCTTATCGTCCCCGTACCAGGAACTTGTTTAAGCCTCCGCGGAAGTCGAGGAGGGTCGCAGGACCCCCAATCATTATTTTCCCGGGACGAGGAAAGTAACCGGGAATAGAAACCCCTCGACCTCGAAAGTGGGGAGAGACCTTCTCGACTGCCTGTTGGCTGAGGAGAGAGTGTAATTCCCGCTGCAGCAGAAGCCGGTGTGCAGGGAGTTGAGGAGGCTCCGCCGGGGAAAAAGGAAGTGGAAACCTGTCGAAGTGAAGACGATAACCGTCCCGGGTCGACTTGGATGACCCAAGTGTCTGAGGTGATGGGAGCCCACGATGGGGGCGAAGCGGAACAGGCATCCCCCACTGGCTGCTGCGTCAGGGGCTATACCGAATGGCATCAAAACTCCTGAGTGGGTTTGAGGGGGAGACAGCATTTGGGCCCTCGGTCCCTTTTGGCTTACAATGCCCCTGGCCAGACTTTCCCTGCGCTGGAGTGGTTGGTGTGGGGTACCAGATATGGAGATAGTCACGATATTGGAGACCCTTTCTAGGGAAGAAGGTCTTTTTGGGTTGGCTGCTTCTTCCGAGGCAGAGTAGATGTTTTGTCGGGAGAGACGGGTTTCTGGTGACGAACTCAGTCTCAATTTCTGCAGTCTTCTCCTCCATCGGCTTGCCAAAGAGCTGCTTGCCGTAGGCAGGGCACGTCCAGGAGCTTCTCCTGTACCCATTGTTCCAAATCCGAGGATTGGAGCAATACCTGGAGGAGGGCCCCAATGCCCGCGGCCACCACCCGAGCCATTGTCTCGAAGCCATCATAGGAGGCTCAAGAGAGGTACATGTAGCAGTCCTGCGACAGACTTTAGCAGGGTGCGAATATGTCAAGGGGCTCTCCCTTGAGGCCCACGGAGAAACCCCCGAGTTTTCTTGGCCAAATTGCGCAGGAACATACCAATGTAAATAGATACGCCTGGATGTGACAAGAGAGCATGGAACCTTGGTAGACCTTGAGGCCCAGGGCATCAAGGGCTCTCGACTCTCGGTCGGGTGGTACCGACGAGTGCGATTTCAGGCTCTTTTTGCTTCCTCATGGCTGATTCCACCACTATCGAGGTGTTCGTGGAAGCTGGATCTTTCGGAAGCCTGGTAGATGCTGCACCTTGTACATCGTGTCAAGGCACTTGCTCACGATAGGACTGAGACTGGGGCCTCCCACATGTGGAGCAGTAGCCGAGATAGAACACGGTTGTACAGGCACAATGATGGACTCCCTGGGCGGGGACTCGTACCGAAAATGTCATGCTCTTCAGCGCGATGGTCCTTGTCAGCCTGGGTGACTAGGTTAAGGCCATGCAATGTCCCGAATGAACACCAGGAAGGTGGTGTCTTTGGGTGGAGAGCACCGCTGGAATGCGGGCGGCGAGGGATCCGACAGAAGATCCTGGTGGGTATGGATTTCCGGGGAAGGTGTCCCCATTGGACTCCCAGTCCGAGAAGTCAGACGAGGAAGTCCGAGAAGGGCGGTCGCCTGGTGCCGGAGGCCCTGGATGATCTCGCCTCCGAGGAACAGGAGGGCAAGCGAGACCAAAGTCGAGGACCCTCATGAGTCTGCAGCTCTCGGGGGTTTTCCTGGATGGATTTGGGTGTCCCCACGCGAGGGACCCACAGTCTCTAGGCACGAGTCAGCAAGCTGGCTGTGAGCTCCTGCTGGGAAGCAATGAACGCAGAAACGCTGCAATTCCAGCGCCAGCATGCATGACTCCCACACGGACATGGGGCCCTGCGACGCCGATACTGGGGTCACTGGATCAGGCGTCGAAGAGAAGAGGGGGTCCTCAATGGTACAACCCTCAGGAGACCGGTGCGCCTTCACCGGAGGCCTCCACTTCTGTGCAGGGTACCTTGCAGGGCCACGCCTTGTCCGACTCTCGAGAACGCCAAAGGGGGCTAAGCGAACAAGCGCAGGAGCCCCAGACAGCATTTTGAGCCACCTTCTTTTTGGCGCCACTCCATCTCGGGAGACCCCTAGTTGGAAATGGCGCCATGAGTGCAGTGCAGGGGGGAAACCCACCGGAGGAGAGACGACCAAGGGCACCACTGGGGACTCTGAGGCGGCCTTTCGGAAAATGTCTTCGGACTTCTGCTTATGGCTGAGCAGGGCCTTAGAGAACGTTTCCTTGTACAGTGAACAGAGCTCTGGGTCATGGTCGGCTCCCAGGCACCACAGACAACAGTCATGAGTGTCCGTAAGTCTTGAAGGACTAGAAAAAGGGACTACTACTTCTGCAGAGAGATCCGCAATTGTGAGTATATACTTCTGAGAATTTTCTGAAAGGACTTCTTTGTATTAAAGCTAATTAATCTGTGAACCCAGTGTTTTTTGTTAAATCAGTCAGGGCTTAGTAGTAGCAGTTTAAGTTTAAATTTAAAACACAGAACAGAACTTTCTGGTTACATTTCATACCCAGCAGAGAGCTAGTAGTTTAAATTTATTAGTCACTCAGGGCCTAGTATCAGCAAAGTATTTTTAGTTTAAATTGAAAACACAGAAGAGAGCTTTCTGGTTAAACCTGGAACCCAGCAGAGAGCTTGTAGTTTAAATTTAATAGTCACTCAGGGCCTAACATCAGCAAAGTAGAAACATAGAAACATTATGACAGAAAAAGACCACAAGGCCCATCTAGTCTGTCCTTCCATAACAACAACTACAACAGTCCACTTTTTACCTTTAGAGATCCTCTGTGTTGGTCCCATGCTTTTTTGAATTCAGTTACTGTCCTCATCTCTACCAACCTCCACTGGGAGACTATTCCACGGATCCACTACTCTTTCCGTAAAGAAATATTTCCGCATATCACTCCTGAATCTATCTCCCTTCACCCTCATCCCATGTCCCCTCGTCGCAGAACTTGCTTTCAATTGAAAGAGGCTCTCTCCCTGCACATTTATGCCACGGAGGTATTTAAACTTTAAGTTTAAATTTAGAAACAGAAGAGAGCTGGGATAATCATAGCTTTATAGGTACTTACACATCGTAAAGGGAAGGAGGTTCTCTTAGGTGAAGCTCGTTATCCAAATCAGTCATACACTAAGGACCTGAGATTAATTAAGCTTCAGGTGAACAAGTTATATTAAACGTATTAGTTACAGTTTTATTTGTATAAATATCCATAACAACACCTTAGTAAGTAAAGAACTTAAAGATCTAAACACAAGCTTAAAACTAAGATACAGACAGCAGTCCAGCAGCAAGTGCAAAATCTAGTGCAAGAGATAAGGGTGTTGGGGCCACTTGGCAATAGTGATCATAGCATGATCGCATTTGATTTAATTAGTGGAGGAGGGATAGTAAGGAAATCCACAGTACTACTTTTTAACTTTCGAAAGGGAGACTATGATAAATGAGGAAAATAGTTAAGAAAAAACTAAAAGGAGCAGATGCAAAGGTTAAAGATTTACATCAAGCTTGGGTGTTCTTGAAAAATACTATCTTGGAAGCCCAGCCCAGCTGTATTCCATGCTTTAAGAAAAGTGAAGGGAAGTCCAAAAAACTGCCAGCATGGTTTAAACGGTGAGGTCAGAGAGGCTGTTGTAGCCAAAATATTATCTTTCAGGAAATTGAAAAAAGAGCCAAATGATGAAACTTGGAAACAGCACAAGCACTGGCAAGTCAAATGCAAGGTATTGATAAGGCAGGCAAAGTGAGAAGAAGCTTGCTGCGGAAGCAAAAACGCGTAATAAAGACTTTTTCAAGTACTTACGTAGCAAAAAATCCGTGAGAGTGTGAATTGGTCCATTAGATGACAGAGGGGTTTAAAGGGGGCACTAAGAGGCGACAAGGCGATAGCGGAGAGACTGAATGAATTCTTTGCTTCGGTCTTTACTGAGGAAGATGTAGGGATGTTACCCATGACTGAAGTGGTATTTAAAGGTGCGGAAGAATTGAAGGAAATATTGATAGATCGGGAAGATGTATTACAACTATTAATACACCTTAGAAGAAAGGCGGGATAGAGGTGATATGATTGAGATGTTTAAATACCTCCGTGGCATAAATGTTCAGGGAGAGCGCCTCTTTCAATTGAAAGCAAGTTCTCCTACGAGGGGACATGGGATGAAGGTGAAGGGAGATAGATTCAGGAGTGATATGTGGAAATATTTCTTTACGGAAAGAGTAGTGGATCCGTGGAATAGTCTCCCAGTGGAGGTGGTATAGATGAGGACAGTAACTGAATTCAAAAAAGCATGGGACAAACACATAGGATCTCTAAAGTTAAAAGGGACTGTTGTAGTTGTTATGGAAGGACAGACTAGATAGGCCATGTGGTCTTTTTCTGTCGTCATATTTCTGTGTTTCTATGTTTCTATGACTTTCTATGTTGCTGTGTTCTCTGTAGGTAAAAGGCTAAGGCTCTTTTACAATCCAAAGTATGAAGGTTTCTTTCTACATTAGAGGCGTGAGGCCTCGGAAAAAATACAGGAAGATAAATTGATTGATTTAAATGAAAAGGCGAAACCAAACCTTTGGCATAAAGTGTGGATGAGTTCTAAGAACAACCTTATCATGATGAAATCTAGTATAAGGAGGATCAGCCACTAAAGCTTGCAGTTCACTAATGCGACGTGCAGAGGTGATTGCAATTAAGATGACGACCTTCCAGGTCAAAAACCTAAGGGTTGTAGTGGCTAAAGGCTCAAAAGAGGCGGCTTCATGAGCTGCCCGAGAACTAGATTTAGATCCCATGCCACCGGTGATGGCTTAATGGGAGGTTTGGTTTAATAGAAGAACTCTCATAAATCTGGATATGAGTGGATGAGAGGAAATTGGTTGTCCATTCAGAGGCTTATAAGAAGCTGCAATTGCACTAAGATGGACTCTTACCGAATTGGTCTTTAGACCAGTATTTGTTAAGTGAAAGAGATACTCTAGTATCAATTCTAAAGGTATGACAAGGGGGTTTAATCCCTTCTTGGAGCACCATATAGTAAAACGTTTCCACTTGAAGGCATAAGATCTTCTTGTGGAAAGTTTTCTAGAAGCCTGAAGGATATCCTTTACCTGTTGGGACAGGTTAAAATCCTGAAGGTCTAAGCCTTCAGCAACCAGGCCGTGAGATGCAGGGACTGGGGATTCGGGTGCCATAGCGTCCCATCCTCTTGGGAAAGGAGATCTGGAGCATTCCCTAACTCCAGAGGTGCCGCTTGAGACAGATGTAGAAGCAGGGGATATCAGGCTTGGCGTGGCCATCGTGGCGCTATGAGAATCATGCGACCCCTGTCTCTCTGAAGCTTGAAGAGTGTTTTGGGGATGAGGGGAATGGGTGGGAAGGCATAAAGGAAGTCCTGACCCCAGTGAAGGAGGAAGGCATCCCTTGCCTGACAATTGTGAGCCGGAATCCTGGAAAAGAACCGTGGAAGTTTGGGATTCAGTGGACTTGCAAAGAGATCTATGTCTGGATTGCCCCAGAGATGAAATATCTTTGCCACCTGGTCTAGGTGGGGGGACCACTCGTGAGGCAGCAGTACTCGACTCAGTTTGTCTACCCAAAGGTTTTGAATGCCTGGAAGATATACCACTAAAAGGTGAATTTGATACTCTCTGGCGAGGGCCCACAGTCGTAAAGCTTTGTTGCATAATGACAGAGAGCCTGTTCCGCCCTGCTTATCACATAGAACATGGCTACTTGATTTTCCGTCAGAACCAGGACTGTCTTGTAGCTGAGCTGGGCGTGGAATACTCGAAGAGCTAAATAGATTGCTCTTAATTCCAGGAGGTTTATGTGTAGACCAGCCTCCTGTGGAGGCCAGGTGCCCTGGGTAGAGAGATGATTCATGTGTGCTCCTCAACCCACCTGTGATGCATCTGTTGTTAGGGTGGCCTGAAAGAGGGGTTAATGAAAAGGAGACACCACCGTCAGATTTTCTAATGATTGCCACCATTGGAGAAACAAAATTAGTTGATGAGAGTTTAATATTTTGTCTGATAAATGACCTGTGGCTTGCGTCCACTGTGTGGATAGGGTCCACTGAGCTGCTCGCATGTGGAGGCGAGCATATGGGATTAGATGAACTGTGGATGCCATATGTCCCAGCAACTGTAGTAGCTCCCGAGCAGTTAGGGAGGATTTCCCGCTGCTTGAAAACCTAGTTGCATTATGCGAAGACACCAGGCCTGTGGAAGGAAAGCTTTTGCCTGTCTGGTATCTAGACAGGCCCCTATGAATTCCAGGCATTGGGAAGGAACAAGTTGGGATTTTGGGAAGTTTATTACCAACCCCAAATATTGGAGGATTCACATTGTGCGAGACAGTGCAGTGCCGGCCTCTGCAACTGTAGGGGCTCAAATGAGCCAGTCGTCTAAGGGAAGACGAATATCCCCAGGGTTCACAGGAATGCAGCTACTACTGCCATGTATTTCGTGAATAGCCTTGATGCTGAAGCTAGACCAAAGGGAAGAACCCTGTACTGGAAATGTTTTCCCCTGAAAAGGAATCGTAAGAATTTCCTGTGATCTGGATGGATCAGAATGTGGAGTGTATGCATCCTTTAAGTTTAGAGATCAAAGCCAATCCTGGCTTTGAAGGTATGGCAGAAGAGTTCCTAGAGAAATCATTTTGAACTTCTCTCGAAACAGGTATTTGTTCAACTCTCTGACGTCTAAAATGGGTCTGTGTCCTCCTGTTTTCTTTGGAATAAGAAAATAGGGGGAGTAGAACCCTGCACCCCGTTGAAGAATGGGTATCTACTCTATTGCCCCTTGGGCAAGAAGTGTTGAGATCTCGTGATCTAGCAGATCGTCTGCGGAGGTTGGAGAGTTGAATTGTTTTAGAACTGTAGGAGTGGGCATGCTGTGAAAATGGAGCTTGTACCCCTTTCCTACAGTGGACAGAGTCCAATCTTCTGCTGTTATCTGATGCCATCTGTTGGCAAAGTGGCATACCCTACCTGGGATATTGGGGGGTTGGGAACCCCTCAGAGGCAGGAAGGCTAAGCTCTCTAGGAAGGAGTCAAATCCCTTGAAGAGGCTGAACCTGCAGAGCTGGTTGGGCTCTCGGGCCTTTTGGCTTCTTTTATCTTTATCTTTATCTTTATTCAAGTACTTGATAGACCGCCCAGGCCGAAGCATCAGGGCAGTGTACAGTAACAAAAATGTCAGCTGCTGGAAACAAAAGATAGAGAAGAACGCCAAAAAATGAAAGGACAGAGAGACAGTAAAATAAGATAGAGGACAGAAAAGGCCCAAAGAGGGACAGGAGGAGAAGAGGAGGGAGAGAGGAGGGAGACAGGAGGAGAGAGGAGAAGGGAGGAGGGGGAGGAGAGGGGAAGAGGAAAGAATCATGGAGGATGGAGGGCACGACAAGGGGATGAGGCGCCATCAGCAGGGGGAGGAAGATCGAAAGCCTGACAGAAGAGGTGAGTTTCTAAGGCGGGCTTTGAAGCGAGTGTAGGACAGTTCGGTGCAGAGAAGGGGAAGGGAGTTCCAAAGGGTGGGTCCTAGGATGAAGAAAGCGGAACGGCGGGTAGATTCCAGGTGGGCCTGAGTAGGGGAAGGGAGGAAGAGACGATTACCGTGGCACGAACGAAGAAGGCGGGGAGAGGGCTGGAGATGAATGATATTAGCCAGGTACTGAGGGGTGGTCAGTGTAAAGAACCCTGTGAGCGATGATGAGCAGCTTGAAGACAAACCTGAACTTGATCGGGAGCCAGGGCAAAGTGAGGAGACACGGGGACACCTGAAAGCGAGCGGGGGATGAGGTGACAAGACGAGCGGCGGTGTTCTGGACAAGTTGGAGACGGCGGAGCTGAGAAGATGGGAGGCCTGCATAGATAACATTACAGTAGTCCAAACGGAAGATTACCAAAGAGAGGATAAGAGTAACAACAGAAGGTAGAGGAAGAATTGATCGAACGGCCTTGATACGATGTAGAAAAGCAGCAACCACTGCCATGCATTTCGTGAACATCCTTGGTACAGAGGCCAGACCAAAAGGGAGCACTCTGTATTGATAGTGCTTCTCCTGAAAAAGGAACCGAAGGAACCTTCTGTGAGTTGGATGGATGAGAACATGAGTGTATGCATCCTTGAGATCTAGAGAACAAAGCCAATCATGACTCTGAAGGTATGGCAGCAGAGTTCCTAGAGAAACCATCTTGAATTTTTCTTTGACTAGGAATCTGTTCAACTCTCTGAGATCTAAGATGGGTCTGAAGCCCCCTGTTTTCTTTGGAATAAGAAAATAGGGGGAGTAGAACACCCTGTGCCCTGTTGTTTAAAAGGCACTTCCTCTATTGCCCCCTGGGCTAGAAGAGTGGCAACCTCCTGCTTCAACAGGCTGAGGAGGGAGGTTGGAGAATTGAACTGGTGCACTCTTGTGAGAGGGGGCAAGCTTGAAAAATGAAGTTTTGTACCCCTCTCTTATGATGGAGAGTGTCCAATGCTCTGCTGTAATTTGCCCCCACCTGGGAGCAAAGTGACATAACCTTCCTGGAATGGTGGAGGACTCTGGTCCTTCTAGAGCCAGGAAGGCTAAGTTCTCTAGCAGAAAGTCAAAGGCCCTGAGGGGGCTGAGATTGCTGGGCTGGAGCAGGCCTCGCAGCCTTTGCTTTGGTCTGTTTGGAGGATTGCGGACGTTTGGAAGGGAACTGAGCTGCAGAAGATGCCCGCTGACTATAAGCAGGATAGAATCTTCCTTTTTAGAAAAGGTGTTTTCTTGAACAACCTTTTCTTAGCAGGAGCAGCTGTGGATTTGGATAGTCTATCCAAAGCAGAATTTTCAGCATCCATCTGATTGGCTTTTGCTTGCCAATCCTTACCAAACAGGTTCTCACCTGTACAAGGGATATTTCCCAATTCATCTTGAAACCCAGATCTCCAAATCAGATGCTTGAAGCCCAGCGATCCTACCTGCACCTCTAGCAATAGCTGAGGCTCTGCTTACGCATTCAAAGGAGTCGAAAGCTGCATGGTTAGAGAATTTGGAGATATCCTGGGCATGTTTGAGCCCAGTAAGAAATTCTTTGCCTTTTATCTTCAGACATAAAAGGATTTAAAGTCTGCAAATGGTCAGTGACTTCTTTTAAGAACATTCCCATGTACAGACTATAAGAATTAATTCTCGCAGCAGCAAGCATGGAAGCCTGGAAGACTCTTCTTCCAAAAGCACCAGGGTTCTACATTCACGTCCTGGAGGATTAGAGGCATGTCTTTTGGCACTTCTAATCTTTCTCATTGCAGACTCAACCACAATAGAGTGGTGAGGAAGTTGAGTTTTATGGAAACCAGGACAAGGAGGGACACGATACATGGTGTCCAACCTGCGAGAATGAGGAGAGGTGGTTAGAGGTGCTTCCCACATCCTTAACATGAAGATCATACAGAATCTCATGAATAGGTAAGGTAGCTGCCTCCTTAGGAGTTTTAGGATATTGCAAAATATGTAACTCCTTGGCTCTAGGCTCTGACTCTGGGGCCATTGTAGAAGAGAGGCCCCGAGCCACCTCTCTGATAAAGTCTTGAAAAGACAAGTCCTCTGGAGGGGACATCCTTCGTTAGGAGAGGACACCTCCTGTGCAAGAAGCAACGCTGCATCGACAGACTCATCAGAATCCTCAGAGACATCAGAGGAATCCAAGTATCGTCTGTTCCGGATGCTCTTGCAAAGCCCGATACCCGTACCAATAGGGATCGGTATCGGGAATCACTGGTACCGGAGGGCTTCAGAGGGCAGAGTACCGGCATAGCGGACACCGATGCCGATGTCGACGCCACCGGTACAGGAATCGGTGCCGATGGCGATGCTAGAGCCGGTACCGGCAGAGTAGTCTGTTGCGGTACCACGGGTGTCGATGCCACAAGGAAAGCTGCCAGACTGCGTTCTATGGACAGAATCCTCTGATCCATCGACGCCACCAATGCCTGGAAGTCGGTACCGGTGGAAGCCACGGGTACCCCAGAGCATGGCACCAGGAGATCTGTCGAGGCCACGCCATCGAGATCATCCTGGAACCCCGATGATGATGCTTTAGAGGCCGAAGCCTCCTGCCGGGGTAACTTTGCCGGTGCAGAATCCTCGAGGGCAAGGCCAGAGGCATCTTGATGCTTAGAAGGAGATTTACCCTTCGAGGACTGGCTGGATTTATGTTTAGTTACCTGAGATCCATGTGAGGAAGAAGCAGCCCTGGAAGACGTCGATGCACCGAAGCCGCATCAGAGGGAAACAGGGTACTGAGCTTAGCAGCTCGGTTCTGCCGACCTCTCTTAGACATCATGGAACAGGACACACAATCTGTTATGGAATGGTCAGGACTTAAACATTTTAGACACCAGTCATGGGTGTCGGTGACGGAAATAGTACCGCCACATTTTGTGCACTTCTTAAATCTTGAGGCAGGCTTTTCCATATTTGAGGAAAAAAGGTTTTGGGCCTAAAGCCCAAACTAAAGTACACCCGAAGAAAAAGGATTTTTTTTTTTTTACAAGAAGAAAAGAAGAAAGACCGGCAGTACCGGTACAGCGTCGAAGAAGGCAGACGCGACACAAAAGAAAGAAAATAAGGAAATTCTTCTGCGGTGACAGGAACACGACCTGCTGGCTCCGCGGAAAAAGAACAACTGAGGAGAGACAGTTGGGAAAGGCGGGAAGGCAGCATGCAGGCGCTGTGGGATGCTCCCAAAAACTTTCTAATTGGACACTGGGGAGCGTTCCTGCGCAGGCTCCGTCGGTACCGACGTACCCATATATGAAGACTCATTCCTGTTTGTTCCTGGAGATAGTTGCCTAACTTGTCCTGTACCCAAGTCTCCAAGTCTGATGCCTGAAGCCAGGCAATCCGTCGTGCGCCAATGGCAATAGCAGAGGTTCTGCTGATGCATTCAAAGCAGTCAAAGGCTGCACGATTTACACACCTTGAGACATCTTGAGCATGTTTAACCAGAGCAAGAAAGTCTTGTCTCTTGTCATCTGGGAGAAATGGGCTCATAAGCTCCAAGTCTCCTGTAATCTCCTTGAGGAACATTCCCATATATAGTATATATGAACTGATCCTAGGTGAAAGCATGGAAGCCTGAAAAGTTCGGCGCCCAAAAGCGTCCAGAGTCCTGCATTCACAACCTGGAGGATTGGATGCATGCCTCTTTGCATTTTTCATCCTACGCATGGCTGACTCCACCACCACTGAATGGTGTAGCAGCTGAGTCTTTTGAAATCCAGGACATGGCGGAACTCGATACATAGTATCAAGTCTCCTAGAGTGCGCAGATGTAGTCAGAGGTGTCTCCCACATTCTGAGCATCAGGTTATGCAGAATTTCATGGATGGGCAGAGTGGCTGCCTCCTTTGGAGCTTTAGGATATTGGAGAATTTCCAATTCCTTTGCTCTGGGTTCCTCTTCAGAAGCCACTGTGATTGAAAGGCCCTTGGCCATATCACGAATAAAATCCTGAAAAGACATGTCCTCTGGAGGTGATATTCTGCATTGGGGAGAAGAGGGATCTTCTGGAAGAAACCCTCTAGTACCAGCAGAATTGTCAGAGTCTTCAGAATCGGAAGATTCAAAGTATTCCTGACCACAATGCACATGCAAAGCACGGTCCCGGTATCGATCGAAGTCGGTACCAAGTTGATCCGGTATCGATCTGTTGATTCCAGCCAAAGATGGTGTGGTAAGAATTCCCACTGGGGCCAGTACTGTCGGTACCGGTGTAGGTTCCGGCATCGGTGCCAATGTCTGTGCCAGTGCCCGTTGGACCAACGGTACCGCAGCTGAGAGAAGAGCTGCGATGCTGCGTTCGATAGTGAGGAACCTCTGGTCTATTGACGCTGCCGATGCCTGGGTGTCGGTACCGTTGAAAACGGCTGGGACCCCTGAACATGGCACAGGTAGTTCTTGCGAGGTCGAGGCCTTGAGAACATCCTGAAGCCCCATTGATGCTTTGGAAGCTGAAGCCTCCCGCCAGGGCTGCTTTGCCGGTGTGGTTCCCTCAAGTGCAATGCCAATGGCTTCTCGATGCTTAGCATGAGAACTACCCTTTGAGGTCCGGCTTTTATGTTTAGTTACCTGAGATCCATGGGAGGAAGAGGAGGACCTTGAAGATGTTGATGCAATGGATCTGGCATCCGAAGAAAAGAGGGTACCGAGCTTTGCAGCCCGGTTCTGTCTTCCTCTTTTAGTCATCCCCATACAGGAGAGACATTCAGTTGGAGAATTTTCAGGCCCTAAACATTTAAGACACCAATCATGGGTGTCAGTGATGGAAATGGTACCGCCACACTTAGTACATTTTTTAAAACCACTAGTTAGTTTTTCCATGTTTTAGGAATATGGGGCCTAGTGACCAAAATGGCGCCTAGCACCGAAAAAGAAACGTTTCTGAAGAGAAACAGTTCAAAGTATAAGGGGGTTTTTTTTTGGAAAAGAAAAGAAAGGAACCGGCAGTACTGGTAAGCGTCGTGCGGAGGCAAACGTGACCACAAGAAAAAAATTTTAAAGACGGAATTTTCTGCGGTGACAGGGTATGGATTCTGTCGGTTCCACGGAAAACGAAGAACTGAAGAGGGACAGTTGGAAAGGCGGGAAGCCAGCACGCATAAGCTGAGGGATGCTCCCAAAAGCATTCCTATTGGATGCTGGGGAGCGTTCCGCGCAGGCTCCGTCTATACTGACGATACCCATATGTGAAGACTACATTCCTGCTTGTTCCTGGAGATAAAGATTTAGGCGTCATTGTGGATAACATGTTAAAACCCTCGGCCCAGTGTGCAGCGGTGGCCAAGAAAGCAAATAGAATGCTAGGTATCATAAGGAAAGGAATGGAAAATAAAACAAAAGATATTATAATGCCTCTATATCGTTCCATGGTGAGACTGCACCTTGAATATTCTGTGCAATTCTGGTCGCCGTATCTTAAAAAGGATATAGCGATATTAGAAAAGGTTCAGAGAAGAGCCACCAAAATGGTAAAGGGGATAGAAGGCTACTCCTATGAAGAGAGGCTACAAAGGTTAGGGCTCTTTAACCTGGAAAAGAGACGGCTGAGGGGAGATATGATAGAAGTCTATAAATTAATGAACGGAGTGGAATGGACGGAGTGGAATGGGTAAACGTAGATCGATTGTTTACATTATCAGAATATAGAAAGACTAGGGGACATGCAATGAAGCTACAGGGTAAACTATTTAAGACTAATAAAAGAAAATATTTTTTCACTCAATGTGTAATCAAACTCTGGAGTTTGTTACCGGAGGATGTAGTAAAGACCGCTAGTGTAGCTGGGTTTAAAAAAGGTTTGGACAAGTTCCTGGAGGAAAGGTCCATAAACCATTATTAAGAAGGGACCTAGGATATCAATGCTTGACCCAGTACAAGCATTGTGGAACTTGTGTCTTTTGGGGAAACTGCTAGGTACGTATGACCTAGATTGGCCACTGTTGGAAACAGGATACTGGGCTTGATGGACCTTGGTCTGACCCAGTATGGCATATCTTATTTATTTATTTATTTAACGGTCTTTTCTATACCGCCCCTTCCAGAGATCAGGGGCGGTTTACATTGAACATTAAACAGAACAATTGTATACTTCTGTATACATTTACAAGGAACATTATGCTTTAACTATATACAGGTGTACTTACAGGGAACATATTTTGAACATATTTTGAACAACATTTTGAACATATTTTGAACATATTTTGAACATTAACTATAACAGAGTTTTTCAAACTATTTACAAGTTATATACATGGAGCGCATCTTAGTTAGTTACAGTGGTGAAATAGTCAACTGTTTGAGTGGTTCATTAGCGTGTTGTGTGGGGTTAGTGAAATTTCCTGTGTTAGTCATTTGTTCTGTCTTGGGTACAGTGTATGTTCTTATGTTCTTATGTTCCTAGAGCATCTATCGCATTTTTTGAATCCGGTGGCCATGGGGGCAAAAATGGCTCCTGCGAGATCAAAGACCCACGTGGCCAGCAGTTAAAGAAAAAAGGGTGCGAAGCCGCTAAAGAAAAAATGAGAAAAGAGTATCCCCGATGGCTCAAAAAAAGTAGAGCAAGGGAAGGATGGGTAGAGGACCGGTGCAACCGGAAAAAAGAGAAGCCTATTAAGGCGAAAAAGGAGACTTTTTCCTGAGGGACAAGGACATGCTTCCAAAGGGCTCCGCGTAAAAAGGAAGACTTGAGCAAAATGGCACCCTTGGGCAGGAAGAGGACAACACATGCGTGGCAGCAATCCCAAAGGATTTTTTGAAAGCTGGGGAATTGCTCCGCGCAGGCTCTGTCGGTGCCGATGTTACCCCATATGTGAGGACTGACTTCCTGCTTGTTCATGGAGAATGTGTCTTTGCACTCTTGATTCAACACATTGCGGAGTGGAGGAGTGGCCTAGTGGTTGGGGCAAGGTACCAGAGGAGGAGCAGACTAGATTAAAAACGCGGTACCCATTTAGGTGGAAAAAGGGGGAGATAAGGTATTTAGGAATTCAGATAAGTAACTAGCTAGAAGGCCTATATGATTTAAACTATGAAAAACTGTTTAGGCAAGTAGAAGTTCTCCTGGATGGGTGGGGGCAGGGACATTTATCCTGGTTTGGTCGCATTGCAACAGTAAAAATGATGCTATTGCCCCGTTTTTTGTTTCTGTTCCGGGCATTGCCGATAGACATACCACAAAAACTGACTTGGCCTTCACAGAGCTGAATCAAATCTCATTACATAAATACTTGCTCCAAGCAAAACTGTATTCAAAATGGAAAATTGTCATTAACAACAAAAACCTTGATCTAAAGAGTATTGCATTATCAGATGCCCTTGCGATTTATTTTACATTGGTAAGACCGGCCGTCCTTTTAGAGTCCGGATCCTTGAACATAAGAGTCTTTTGAAATGCAAGACAACAGCACCTATTATTCAGCATTGCTTGGATTTTAAACATGAGTTTTTACAATTACAATGTTTTTGTATAGAACATGTTACATTGGCGAAGAGGGGTAAGACCTTGGAGCAAACGTTATTGATACAAGAACAGCATTGGATTTTCACGCTAAACACCCTCATACCTCATGGCCTCAATTCATCAATAGATTGGGGAGTGTGTCTTTAAGAACCCTGAAGGAGGAGTATCCTTTTAAGTAGGAGGAGTTTGGAGCAGGTGCTCAGCATCGTAGGCTTATAGAGCCTGGGCTTCTAGCTAGTCCGCATGCGCGGCGTTTTTTAGAAGTCTGAAGTTTAGAAGAGCAGACTTCCATGGTATAACATGGGCAGCAAGAGTGACAGTGAGTACGTCTGCTTCTCCTTTTCATTCAGAAAGTTGTGGTAACAGTGTACATTTGATGTGAATTTTATTAAGTCAAAGTGGAAGTCTTTGAGAATGGTTTATTCTGCATACACTCAAGTCATGCTAGCTCCTGAAGAAACTCCTTTTTGGAGTGAAACGCAAGACTGGTGCCCGAGGGGAGGCGTTGAGGAGAATGAACAAGATAAGGAACAGTTTATATGTCTAGCATTTCTTAACACAAAGGTGGTGGAGCGGTGATCCATTTAATATAAAAATTCCCAGAATGGTCATTGATGCTACAAGTGCACTGTTGCAAAGAGGTAGAAAATAATCCTCTGCTTAGTGTCTATTGGTCTGAGATATTCTGGGTACTCTTTAGATCAAGGTTTTTGTTGTTAATGACAATTTTCCATTTTGAATACAGTTTTGCTTGGAGCAAGTATTTATGTAATGTGATAGACATACCACGGCAAAAGCTAAAGCAGTTACAATAAGGTGTCACTCGATTTATATGGCAAAATAAGAGCCCGAGGGTGGAAATGTCCATATTGCAGAAAGCCAGGGAAGAGGGGGGGGGGGGGGCTGGGGAGTCCCAATTTTAGCAAATATTATATGGCTGCGCAATTGAAAACAAAGTATGATTGGCACAGAGAAAAACAAAAAACATTGGGTTAAGATGGAAGCAGATTCGGTAAGGGGAGTGGGGTTGGAAACGTTGGTATGGAGGGGGTGTACAGCTTCAGCCAGAAGAGGGCTGAACCCCTTTGTGGGGCATATTTTGCAGATTTGGCAGAGAACGAGGAAAATCTTAGTACAGGATAAAAGATATATACAGGGGATGACACTAGAGGTGTGTTTCGAGAGGGAACAAGGACCAGGGGGGCAGATACTCAGGAGATGGGCAGAGCAGGGGCTTACACATATCTCCCAGATAGTGGTGGAGGAAGGGATAAGGGATTTTGAGGGGATTAAGGATCTATATAGATTATCTAGCGATGATTATTATAATTATATCCAGGTTGGACACTTTGTGAGGCAACAGGGTGTATAGCGGGACCTGTGGAGTAAGAGAGGGTGGTTTGAGGCCCTATGCTCGGGAAACTTAGGTTGCAAAGGTATCCTGTCCAAGACCTATAAAGGGCTAATGGAAGGTGGGGAGGGCAAATTAGAGTTTATGAAGAAATGGGAGGTAGATCTAGATGTGCAATGGACAGAGGAAAGGTGGAATAAAGTTATACAGACTATAGCGGGAATATCTATTGCTACTCAAATAAAAGAAAATGCCTATAAGGTGCTCTATAGGTGGCACTGGACACTAACAAGACAAAAAGGGTGGGGAGGGGAACATCAGACTGGTGTTGGACAGGGTGTCCAGAGAGGGGGGATATGATGCACATGTGGTGGAAGTGTGGACGGATTCAAGGCTTTTCGAAAGAGGTATTATTGATAATTTCTGAAATGACAGGACATAAATTACAGAAAACACCAGAGGTATGTATTTTGCATCAACTGGGGGAGGACATTGGGGCAAGTGAGAGAGGGGTACTACATCACTGCATTGTAGTAGCAAGAAATGAAATAGCACATTGGTTGGGGGTGGGGAGGCCCACAAGTGCAGGGTTTATCAGAAGAATGGAGGACCTGTGTTTGATGCATCGATTGACAGGGTTGCGACATGGAAAAGGGGAGAAGGGGATGGAACAATGGCAGTGTTTGGAAATGGCTGGGGAAATGGAAAGAAACTAAGAAAGAGGGGAGAACATGTAAAGCCATGCAGTGAATAAAGGATTGGGATCTGATGTCATTGGCGAAAGCAAGAATATGTATAAGTGATACGTAAGAGAAGGGGTGGAGATTAAGTAGTTTGTCTATAGAGGGGGGGCACTTGAGAGGGGGGGGGAAGGGGGAGGGAGGTTGATGAGACAATAAAACAATGTTGTATTAAAACTGAGGGGAAAATAGTGAAGATAATGACAGATTGATGTGGTTGTATATTTATGCAATGTTGAGTTAAGAAGTTTGTAACTTATATAAGATTCAATAAAAATCTTAAATGGAAAAAAAAAGACAATTGGTATATAGAAAAAAATGGGAAGGTTATTACAAATTATATTTATTGATAAAGAAAAGTTGCTTACTTGAAATGATGTTTTCCATGGACAGCGGGATAAATTAGAACACAGTACAAAGACGTGGGCAGTATTTGGAGCACATAACTTTTATTAGTCCTTAAAAAGGGTGGACTTTATCTACAGCGGGATAAATTAGCCACACAGATTGGTGTCGTTATCCCTGATGGCACCAGTCCAGACTTGCTCTCCCACAGCCCAGAAGAAGCCAGACACTCTTCTGGGCATTTGCAAGTGAGCCCCTCAGTGTGCCCATTGCTCCTCTGTCTCAGTCCCTCCCAAAGCCAAGGCGACTGCTGTCAAAATTTTGCAGTGACTTCAACCAGTAGGGGAGGAGGGAGGGATTATATGGTTTTATTTATCCCGCTATCCATGGAGAACCATCATTACAACGTAAGCAACCTTTCTTTCTCCATGGACAAGCAGGATATAATCAGCCACACAGATGGGTATGTCCTGAGCTGAGGGAGCAAGAGTCAATGTGATCGGATTTTTAGAGGGCCCCTTGCACCCGGGGAACCATACTGTGCTATGCTGAAGCCACTATCTAGTCTTACCTGAGAAAATCTCAGAAGGGTGGTCTTCAAGGTTTGACCCCTTCAGAGGCGCAAGGGTATACTAACTGAGCCACATTTGTGATGTAGAAGGAGGGGAAAAAAAAGCAAGTGTGGACACTGGGTTGTGAAAGTTGGTTTATGAAGCGTTCTAGGCTGACTGACAGGAGGAGGGGGCTGGGTATGGAGGGGAACAGTCTGGGATGAAAGGTGTGGTGGGCTATTCACTAAAGTACCTTTTGGTTCAGAAATGGAGGAATGCAGAGTGTGCATTAAGATGAAATTAGTTCTTACCTGCTAATTGTCTTTCCTTGAGCTTTCTCCGGGCCAGTCCAGGGAAAGGTAGGGTTATCAATCCCCTATAGCAACTGAGGACTGAAGGCTCCAAGCTTTTTCCTGTGATGTGAAGCCACTCCCCCTCAGGGTAATCTGGCAGTCTCCTTCTGACAAAGCAACTAAACTGAAAGAAACTAAACACAACAGATTAACCCTTGAAAAACTGATAACGTTCTATAGTCCTTGAACAGCAATAACAAAGGTTTTTGGTTTTTTTTTCATTTAAACTAGAATAGCTGTGAATGGTCTAGAATGTATACTAGAAGCCCCAAGACGTCTCCTGCGAGCACACACGATGTAATACTGTAGAGGCTTGCAAAAACCAAATCAATCAAGATAGCAAACAGGGGGGGACCCTGGACTGGCCCGGAGAAAGCTCAAGGAAAGACAATTAGCAGGTAAGAACTAATTTCATCTTCCTTATCGCTTCTCCGGGCAAGTCCAGGGAAAGGTAGGGCAGTACCAAAGCAGTACCTAAGAACGGGAGGGACCCGCTAGACCAGCTATAAGAGTTGATGCTCCCACTTTTGCATTGTCTCTGGCTTGAACATCTAAGCGGTAATGCTTAGTGAAGGAATGCAAGGAAGACCACGTCGCCGCTCTACAGATATCCACCGGAGGAACAAAGGCAAATTCCGCCCAGGAAGTCGCCAGAGCACGTGTTGAATGAGCTTTGAGACCCACAGGCAGCGAAACTCCCCGGGCAGAGTAAGCTGCTCCAATAGCGGAGCGCACCCAGCGAGCAATAGTAGACTTTGATGCAGCTTGGCCCTTACGTGGGCCAGCCCACTGGATAAAAAGCCTGTCCGTCTTCCGAAACGGTTGGGAGATCTGAAGGTACGTCCGCAACACCCGGCTAAGATCTAAATGCTTCAGAGCCCGGTCCATAGGTGAACCGTCGCGCTCAGAAAACACGGGCAAAGCTACTGACTGGTTAACAAGAAAACCAGACAGCACCTTAGGCAAAAAAGAGGGAACAGGCCGTAGTAACACACGTTCGGGCAGAAATTGCAGATAAGGCTCTCGGCAAGACAAGGCCTGCAAATCGGAAATTCGTCTTGCCGAACATAAGGCCACGAGAAAATCTGTTTTCCAAGAACACTCTCGGATTTGTTGAGCACAGATGGAAGTTAAGGGCGACCGCGAAAAAGCTTCCAACACAATATTCAAATCCCATGGAGGTACGATAGGACGCCGTGGAGGATGGATAATTTTTGCTGCCCGCAGAAAACGCTGAACATCTGGATGGGCCGAAAGACGGCGACGGCGAATTAACCCCCGAAAACAAGACAGCGCAGCCACATGCACTTAAGGGTATTTAGAGCCAAGCCCTTATCCAAACCCTGCTGCAGAAATAGGAGAAGATGAGGCACGGTAGAAGCCATGGGCGACACCTTGCGCTGAGAACACCAAGTCTCAAATAGCCGCCAGACTCGAACATATATTAGAGAAGTCCCTGGCCGCTTAGATTGTAGTAAAGTGGCCACCATGGAATCCGCATAGCCTTTGCCTGTCAAGCGAGACCTTTCAAGAGCCAAGCCGTAAGCAAGAAGCGATCCACTCGCGGCATGAGAATCGGACCCTGATACAATTGGTTGACGCGGATTGGAAGAGGCCACGGCGGAGCTACTAGGAGACGAACGAGATCGGCATACCAAGGACGACGAGGCCAATCTGGAGCAATGAGAATCACCAGACCGCGGTGTTGCGCTATGCGTTGGACCACTCGACTCAACATCGGCCAAGGCGGGAAAACGTAGAGGAGAGCGTCGAGAGGCCAAGGTTGAACGAGAGCATTGAGACCTTCTGACATGCGTTCTCTGCGCCTGCTGAAGAAACGGCTGGCCTTGGCATTGTTGTAGGAGGCCATGAGATCCATCACTGGCTGTCCCCAACGCAATGTCAACTGGTGAAAAATCGCCGCATTCAATTCCCATTCCCCGGGAACGAGGAGATGGCGGCTGAGATAGTCCGCCTGCACATTCTCCTTGCCAGCGACGTGCGCCACCGACAGTGCCACGAGATTGCTCTCCGCCCAATCCATCAATTGCTGACATTCGGATAGGAGAGAAGGAATTCGTGTTCCGCCCTGCCGATTGATATACGCGACTGTAACGGCATTGGCGGAGAAGATCTTGACCGCTGTCCCTTTGAGCAAAGATGCGAAGCGAAGTAGAGCTAATCGAGCCGCTCGAATTCCTCTGCGGTCCAAGTTCCCTGTGCAATGTGAGACTGACAATGGGCTCCCCAGCCCGAGAGACTGGCATCCGTGGTGACTAACACCCACGAGGGTTCTTGTAAGGGAACACTCGCAGTGAGGTGATCCCGAATCAACCACCACTGCAGACTGTGACGCACGAGCTCTGGATAGGGTAGCCGCTGAGAGAGTGGATGAAGCTGCGGTGACCAGCGGGAGAGCAACGCTTGCTGCAAGGGTCGCATGTGCGCTTTGGCCCACGGGACGAGATCCAGTGCCGCCGCCATGGAACCCAAAAGTTGTAAATATGTCCACGCCGACGGCGCTGTTAAGCTTAGAAACGCCTGTACTTGACGCAGAAGCTTCTCCACGCGAACTTCGGGCAAAAAAACTCTCCCCTGTGCGGTGTCGAAAAATGCTCCGAGATAAGTTAGCTGTTGCAGCGGTTGTAAGTGGCTCTTGGCTTGATTGAGCACCCAACCGAGTTGTTCGAGAAGCTGAACCACTCGAGCCGTCGCCTGGATGGAAGCTACCCGCAATTCGGCTCTGATCAACCAATCGTCGAGATACGGATGAACTCTGATACCTTCTTTGCGAAGCGCCGCCGCAACTACCACCATCAGCTTTGTGAACGTACGTGGAGCCGTAGTGAGACCGAATGGTAATGCCCGAAACTGGAAATGCCCCATGGGAAGGGCGAAACGTAAAAAACGCTGATGCGAGGGCCGGATCAGAATATGCAGATATGCTTCCGTGAGATCGATGGACGTAAGAAACTCTCCCGGCCGTACAGCTCGAATTACCGTACGCAGCGTTTCCATGCGAAAGTGAGGCACCCGCAAAGTACGGTTGACGCCTTTGAGATCTAAGACGGGTCGAAAAGAATCTTCCTTTTTGGGAACCACAAAATAGATCGAGTATCGACCGCAACCGTATTGGTCTAGAGGTACGGGCACTATCGCGTTCAGTTGTAACAGGCGAAGGAGCGTGTCCCGAATGGCCTGTTGCTTCCAACCGGGAGCACAGGGAGACATTACAAAGGCGGGTAACAACGGGCAGGCGAAATCTAGTGCGTATCCCTTCCGAATGATCTCTAAAACCCATCTGTCGGAAGTAATGTTGGTCCAGGCCGCCAGATAGCCCTGCAGGCGTCCTCCCACAGGAACCAGCGGCTGGACCAGCAGACCTTCATTGCGGCTTTTTAACCGAGGGCTGGGAGGCACTAAAGTAGGATCTGCCAAACCCTCTGGCTCCACGAAAGGAAGGCCCCCGAAAGTTGGAATGGCCCCTGGAATAGGGTGCATAGCGCGCACCGCGAAATCTACGAGAGTCCCGACCGGAACCTCGGAAACTGGGAATCGCTCGCGTAGGCTTGGGCTTGTCCTCAGGCAAACGTCCTCCTTTAGAGTCGCCCAAATCTTTAACAATTTTCTCTAAAGCCTCACCAAAAAGCAATTTTCCCTGATAAGGCAATTTACTAAGCCGCAACTTGGAGGAGACATCCGCCGACCAGTTGCGTAACCAAAGAAAACGCCTGGCCGCTACTAGCGAGGCCATGGTCTTAGCCGCGATCCGCAGCAAATCATAAAAAGCATCCGCCATGTAAGCAGCGGCTGATTCTAATTTTGCCACATCTGGAACCGCAGAGGTAACTTCAGATGAAGCGTCTCCCTGTAACCAACGAATGGATGCCCGAGAGACATAAGCGCCACAAACAGCCGACTGTAGCGCCAATGCACTAGAATCAAAAGCTTGTTTGAGCAGAATTTCCAATTTCCTATCTTGCAGATCTTTAAGCGCCGCTGCACCTTCTACAGGGATAGTAGTCTTTTTGGTCACTGCGGAAATAATGGCATCCACCTTCGGCATGCGAAATAAGTCCTTTATCTCCTGAGGAAGGGGGTATAAGCGAGACAAAGCGCGGCTGCCCCGCAGCGAAGCTTCTGGACTCTCCCACTCCGAGTCAATCATTTGTTTGATAACTCGGTGTAGGGGAAAACACCTTTGCTCAGTTTTAAAACCCTGCAGTAACGGATCTTCCAAAGGTTCCTGAGAAGCCGACGGAAGAAGCAGGTGCAGCGCTGCCAAAGAGTGGGAAATGAGAGCAGAGAGTTCCTCCTTACGGAAAACTCTGAAAATGTTAGGATCCTCTCCGGGCGCTATCTCCCCTTCCTCTAAGTCATCAGGTTCTAAATCCAAAGCTGGTTCGGACAGAACCTCTGGATCCCCCTGCCCCAGTAACATAGAAGACTGAGATAACAAAGGATCCTTAACCATGTCCTTAAAATTAGAAGATCCCTCTCCTGGATCATCAGATACTGGAATAGGAAGGGAAACTGGCACCGGACTAGAAACAGAAGGAAGTCCTGGGGGCTGAGAAGATCGCAGAAGAAATGCTTTATGCATTGCCAGAATGAATTCTGGCGAAAAAAATGAAGGCATATATTCCTGAGGCAGAGCAGGGGAGAGAGAGGGCTTATCTGGCGAAATCGCCTCTTTAGAGGACTTTGTCTTTCGTTTATGCGGCTTTTGATGCTCTGCTAGAGCAGTGCTCGGCGCCGCTAAAATGGCCGCCTTTCCCGCCTTTTCGGCATGTAAAGCCGATTCAGGCAAATTAAGCAAAGGCTTCTCTGCCATGTTAAAAGAACGCCCCAAACTGAATAAAGAACCACAAGAAGTCGAAACCGACGAAACGCTGGTTAAACGACGCTGAAACTGCTACGGAGCCCGCGGTCCCGAACCGGAGAAAAAATAATAAAACGGAATAGCACTCACCGGATAAGACAAGCTGAGCCGGCAAAACTGTGTCGCAGTTAGCGGGACACCGGACAAATCTAGAGCTGTTGAGACAGAGGAGAAACCTGGGGCCCCCAGTATCACTCTGGTACTCGAGACGGAGACAGTGAGAGAGGCAGGCTCTACCTCACACTGTGTGGAAAAGTCACTCAACGTCTCTGCACACTGTTAAAGGTATAACGTTCACAGAAATTCAATAACAAAAGGACTATAGAAATATCAGCTCTGCTAGAGCCAATAAATAAGTTTTCAAAAACAAAAAATAAACAGAAGTAACCGGTAGGGGTAATGCTGAGGGAGAAGACAGATTCGATCCTCTATAGTTGCTGAGGACTGAAAGACTGCCAGATTACCCTGAGGGGGAGTGGCTTCACATCACAGGAAAAAGCTTGGAGCCTTCAGTCCTCAGTTGCTATAGGGGATTGACAACCCTACCTTTCCCTGGACTGGCCCGGAGAAGCGATAAGGAACATATTTTTTATATATCTATTACTTTTATTATATATATTGTCATCAACCCCCCTGGTGACCTGTGGCTGCAAGGGCAGGTTGAGCATTTTATTATTGATGGAGTTAAGAGACTCTTTAAGCCAGATGCACCCTGGGTATTGTAGTCCTCCTCCTTATGAGAATAAGTTGTGTGAGCCAAAAATGGAGGGTAAATAAGGCTTTTATTTCCCTTTTATGCACTGAGGTTCGCTAGGTAACAGAGAAATGAAAGTGTTTCCTTCTTGTCAAGTTCTTCTACCAAAGCATAAGGTGAACAAATAAACTGTTACATTCTTTCACAGCTTTTTTGTAAAAACACAGGCTTTCCAACTTTGGAGCAAAAATAACTTGGTGAGCTTTTCTCTTTCGCTCAGCACAAACAAAACAATATTAGAGCTTGTCCATATACAATTACAGCTCAGGGAGTGACTCAAGGCTTCCTGCCATACACACAGAGCAATCCATTAAATCTTCCTGGGACGATATAACTGAATCCCCATATTCCACCTGCATGGGCTCTGGGTCATTTGTGCTTCCCTCAGCAATTGACCTTTCCCTGGCTGCAGTGGTTTGCAAGTCAATATTTCTTCTCCCTAGCCTCCAGCTGGGCTGTTCTAGGGCTTTCAAGTAAACAGCAGGGCTTGTCCCCACACCTCTAGGCAATGGCTTGTAAAACTCCTGCCTGCTTTCTTTTCTTTCAGACTGCTTATCTTCTCTCACAGACGCTCTATGAGCTGGGTTTCTCTTTAGACAAAAAGAGTCACTGTACCTTGGCTTTGTAACGTCCGTGTGACTGGTACTTGCCCAACCAGGCACCTCTCTCTGGACATGGTCTCTTTTTTGTAGACTCCCTCTGGAATCCTCCTGGATAGTGCTGGTCTTCTCTGCAGATTGGGAAGACCAGATAAAGCCTCCAGGCTTCTTGGCTTTCTAGCACAAGTAATCCTCCTAACAGGACTTTCTCTTCCAATATCTTTAAATCTTGTTACAGACCCTTCTGGTGAGCAAAGACCTCTCTCCAGGCTAGGCTCTCTCTTCCTGAGCTCACTGCCTCTGGGATTTCTTCTTACCGGGTCTCTTTCTAGAATGACTCTCCCAGGTCTCACTCCAGCTCTTCTTGGTCTGTATCTTTCTCTCTCTCCTTCTGAGCTTTCCTCTGAGCTCCCTTCCGAGGTTCCTTCCTCTCTCCAGGCCGGGCTCTCTTCCGAGGTTCCTTCCTCCCTCCAGGCCGGGTTCGGGCTCGGGCTCTCTTCTGCTGAGCTGCCTCTCTTCTTATAAAGCCGTTTTACTTCTGAGTTCCTCGAGCTACTCTTCAGGTGGAGCTGATTAGCTCCTGCACAATCAGTCCCTGGGTGTGTTAGCTCAGCCTCTGTAGGTTCATGCACGCTCCCTCTAGCTGCCTTGCAAGGGAACTGCATCTTCTGCCAGTTATTTGTTTTGTAAGAAACAGCTTTTTTTTCTAAGTTTCTGCTTTCAGTGGCTTCTGCCTTATCACAATATATTATATATTTTTTATATATCTATTTACTTTTTCTTGTTATTAGGGTACTGAGTTTTGAAGCAGGGAGCCCTGTGTGACAGTAGCCCTGTAACATTGTAGGGCACCGGGGTCTTGAGAGGATTAATCAGCTATGTGAGGGGAGATCGGTGGCTAGAAAGAGAGGACTCTGCCAGAAACAGGAATTTGCCAAAGAGATAGAGAGTTTATTGGTGTGTTTGTTACCTTCATGATGTGACAGAAGACTAGGTAGTGAAGGGAATGGTGAGATAAATGTTAGGCACAGAAATTGTGCCCACATAATGGAGGCAGAGTGCAATGGCCCGTGGAGATTCCAGAGACTGTCCTTCCAAAATACTGGAGTTTGGAGTTCCCCAATGAGTGAACACATCAGACTGCCTGAAAAGTGTGTGTGTGTGTGTGTGTGGGGGGGGGGATGTTATCTGGCAGTGTTGACATCTGCGGTTCAGATGGCCGTAGAATGAGCACAGTGGAGCATTACCTGAAGATGGAGGCGAGGAGTGGGCCAAACTGTAAAATCTAAGGAAATATTGGAGAGAGGTCCCCTACAGCTTTGCAGCTCTCCTCAGTGGAGGATGCTGCATGGCTCGCCATCTGCAGTGCTCTTCTGTGAGGTGGGGAGGGGGGGAAACCAAACAATCCCTGCAGGTGATGTACTATGGTGATATTAACACCTGAGAATGAGCAGAGACCATTCCTCATGCCCAGGATGCCGACTGGATAGAAGGATGGCTGCTGTTCGCCAGCTCTAACCACTGGAGGATTATCCACTGTGCAGATCAGGGACCCCTTTGGAAGATTACCCAGTGTTTGGATCAGGGCTGTCATGGTAGCCCACACAATAGCAAAGGAAGTCATCCTGAGTGCAGTCATCATACCATTAGTATTTTACTTTTTTTTTTTTTTTTACTTTGAGAGAACTGATGGCTGTCTAAAGGCTGGGGTTTTCGCTGTTGAACACAAAGCTGTGTTTATCCAGAGAAGCTGTGGAGAGTCCTCCTTTCCCGGAAGAATGCCGTATATGCCTGCAGATGTGGCACATTCCTGTAGGAGCTGTAGCAGTAGTGGGAAATGGCAGTTAATACAACTGTTCAATTATTCTGGGGCCACCACCCTGCTATAGCAGGACTGGGCCAGATATCAGAGACCAGGACATTTGACACTATATAGTGGATTAGGATAGTCATGGAAGCACAGCCCAAGGTGTGCCTAGGGCACCAGACTACAAACCAACCCTGGGGCTGGCCCTGATCACAGGGACTGCTGTATTTTATCTGGTAGAATCTCTTGGACAAGTTGGACATCCAGTCACCGCCTAAGGGAGCTGCTACAGACGTTTGGGAATGAAGAAATGTTAAGAATGGAATGGCACCTCCTAGTGCCATCAGAGTTGACAGATCCAGTGGGGCATGGAAGCAGTTCCCTGCTGCTCACTTCTAAGGGGAAGCTGGATCTATAATTGATGCCTCTACAAAGCTATATACTGGGTTTACCAGAGGAAAACAGGGGTGTAATGGGAATGTTTTATCCTCCATGACAACATGTGTCTTGCAAGATGCCATCTGAACATCTGTGGGGGGGAACCTTGCTGAGTGCGGGGTGACAGGGAAGCAGCAAAGGGCTAGGATATGAGAAGTCAGCATGGCTGGCAGGTGATCTTTGGGGATATTCTTAATTTATTTATGCATTATTTCTTTTTGGTGGACCGTGGGAGTCTGTGTTAATCTGGCTATGGTCTTGGACTTTGGAACTAGCAATGTGGGATCAGTTCCTCCTGTACTTTCTATGGTAGTAATTGTTGTTATTGATGCATTTAGCTACTTGATTATGTAATCTAGAGGAAGGGTAAAAATCAGCCAGTCCTCAGGAGAATGTATGCTGCTCAACTCAAGCAGGAAGACAGTGTGGACTGTAATGGGAAGCAGACCCTCAATTTCAGCATGCAATAGTGTCTCCTGAAGAAATAAAGTGGCAGTGTACAACTGCTGCAAGCTCTGCTGCAGTTGAGTGGGGGCAGAGGGCCTACTAATAAGAGAGTGGGAGGGAGATGGGAACATCCCACTTTCCATTTAGGATAAGTGTTTAAGCTTGGATGGGACCTCAAATGCAGCTGAGGGGGTCCTCTCTGCTATTCTTACCATGGTGCTATAGTGCGTAGGCAAACTGAGAACGAGGAAGGAGCTGTGACAGGAATTTCTGAGAAAGGCTACCGTGCTGGACAGCTTTTTTTTTTTTTTTAAATTAAACTATGGGAGGAGATGAGCCTGTGGCTCTCACAAGTTAAGATCCTGACCCAGATGCAGGCATCATTGCCCTGGGTTTGAATCTCCTTATCTAAGTTCTCCTTTCAGGTATAGTGTGTGTATATAGATAGATAGATAGATAATTTAATCTCCAATGGGGTTTCCAGTTCAGGATTTCACCAGAGGTAATGGAGAGTTAACTGGCTTGTGAAAGATCACAAGGAGTAATGGTGGGTATCGGACCCTGGCTTCTCTGATTTAATCCATTAATTAAACTCCTAGGCTATCCTTCTGTGGAGGGTGCGTCAGCACTGTAATGGCAACTGGGTCATGGGTGAGTTTAGTTCTAGATGGAGCCAAAAGTCTGCATGTAGATCCTGAGCAATTGGAAATTAGAAACACAGCAGAGAGGTTCAGGTAGTTTCAGGGCTGTTTCTGATGGGATAGGGCTTAGCAGGTTATAGCATGCTGCCATTGCCAGAGCAATGGGTATGAGCCCTAGAGAAGCTAGCATATTTGAGGATCGAAGAATGTGTTGAAGCTAGTTCATCACACATTGTTTAGAGAAGCTTACTAAGCAAAAGGATCTCTATTGAAATATAGATCAATATATACACACATATGCTTGTATATCTCTATGTGTTTATATCAATGTAGATACAGAAAAAAAATATATATATATCTTGAGGAGGGAATGGAATGTTCCCCACCAGAGTGGATCACTCATTCCCATTCTGTCCATTTAATTACTTACTATTTTACTGTATTCTTTGAGAGTGAGAGGACCCAGTCTCGTGAACAGTGTGAAGGTGTCCTCTGAGCACTGTTGTATGGTGAATGCGCTGCCAAGTTGAGTGTCACAGGAACAAAAGCTAGGCTGGGACTGTGAAGACAGTTGTGTGGCAGGCCCGACGCCAAAGGAAGATGAAGGCCAGACTCCTGATTGCAATCTCACGGTGGGATCCGTGGCCTAAGGGGAACTTCCTTTGCCTGGTATTATCTGGGACAGAGCCCCTGCAATGAGACGTGTTCCATGCCACAACGCTTGGATGGGACAGAGCATGGGATAAAATACACAATCTATGCAGACGATATACACACCAATCACCCTTGACAACCCAGATCACACCAAGATAACAGATTGTCTCACACACATGAACACCTGGCTTCAAGACAACAACATGACCATAAACTACAGCAAGACCGAGGCGCTAATCATCACACGAAACTCCGACTTCATCCCCCCCCCCCACGACATCAAGATAGGCACCACAACCATACCCATACAATCAGAAGTTAAATACCTAGGCGTGACCATGGACAAATAACTTAACCTTCAGTCACACATCAGCAGAACCACCAAAAATGCATACCACAGGATGAGACTAGTACGGCGCCTCAAGCCCCTCCCAGCTCAGGAACACTTCCGCACAGTTTGTCAGGCACTAATAACCCCAATCCTAGACTTCTGCAACCCAATCTATCTGGGCCTAACGAAACAGACACTAAGACCATTGCAACTGGCACAAAACACTGCAGCACGCATAATAGCCGGCACCACAAGACAAGAACACATCACATCCACCCTAAAAGAGCTCCACTGGCTGCCTATCAGCGCCCGCATTAGATACAAGAAAATCAAACATTTTCAAAATCAAACAGTCATCAGCCTTCAGCCTACACCCACTCATACAACCCAACAGCACAAGACCGAGGAGACAACAATAGGGTACGCAAGGACACCGAAAAACGAGCCTTATCAAAGGCGGCATCAACAATCTGGAACGCCCTCCCCAACGAACTACATTCAACCACAGACCTTAAGGATTTCAGGAAACTACTGAAGACGACCCTCTTCATAGAACACTATGGTGACATTACATAAACCATGCAACAAACACCATAACACACCCCCACACCACACGTCACTATAGCACAGTTACTTACCTGTAACAGGTGATCTCAGGGAACAGCAGGAATTAGTCTTCACATGTGGGTACGTTGGCGCCGACGGAGCCCGCACGGGAATGCTCCCCAGCATCCAATCAGAAAGCTTTTGGGAGCATCCCTCGCGCCTGTGCGGTGGCTTCCCGCCCTTCCTACTGCCTTCTCCCCAGTTGAGTTTCATAGTTGAGACAGAAGGAGAGGAAGAGGAAAGGAAATAGATAGATACAACTCCTAGGGGAAGTGGGAGGGCTGTGAAGACTAATTCCTGCTGTTCCCTGAGATCACCTGTTACAGGTAAGTAACTGTGCTATCTCCAGGAACAAGCAGGAATGAGTCTTCACATGTGGGGACTCCCTAGCTGAGGGTGCCAGGGGAGATCCCATAAAATGCGTATCCCTGGACAGGACGGCATTTTCCCAACCTGGATCCCCGGCATCCCCTGAGGGATGGGGGGTAGGAGTTGAGAAGAGAAGAGTTGCAGAGGAACAGCAAAAACTAAAGACTACAGGGGAAAGAGTCTTTAGAATGCATGCCAAGTATCATTAAGTATTTAATGAACCAGTACAATATAGAGCTTACCTACTGGATTGTAGGAAGTAGGACCGCGACTGAGGTGCTGTAGATGCAGTAGCGGAATCTTCAAGGGAACTTCCCAGTAGTGAGGATGAAGTTCCAAGTCCGGAAGGGTAGGTGACCCAGGTGTCAACTGGAGCAGGAGAAGAACGGCAGGTCTTCAGTGGAGAGCTCTATGTGAAAGCTGAGAACTCTTTAGGTTTAAGTAGAAGACTGACCGATCTGGAATGAGCCCAGTCTGGAAGGGAAGAGAGGGTATGGAAAAAAAACCCTTTTCTCAGGAAGAACAGGGGTGTACTCCGGAATACCGAAGGAACACACAGTCTTTCCTAGCTGGTAAGAGATAGGAAGACATTGATAGTGATCCCACATAGATAGGGAGGTGTATAACAAAAATAGAAGCTGTTGACTTCACAGCAGTAATTTTGAGCATAACTGGTCCCAGTTACCGAGCCGTATGATAAAAGGCAAGTGGACTGTCTGGACCCCTTGAGAAGTAAAATATAAGTACCAACAGTTGGGGAGATAGTCGGTAATACACAGGGTGCTATGAACATCTCCCAATATGCGCCTACCGCCTACCCTATATATATATATGTATATATATACATATAGGGAGCTACATACATAGCTATACAGATGTGAAAGTATCTGTCTATACAAGTGTGATATAGAGTAGTTACTCACCTGTAACAGGTGTTCTCCAGGAGCAGCAGGAATCAGTCCTCACATATGGGTGACGTCGGCGCCGACGGAGCCCTCGCGGAGCAATTTTCCCCAGCTTTCAAAGAAAGCCTTTGGGAATTGCAGCGCGCATGCGCGGTCCCCTTCCCGCCCAAGGGTGCCATCTTGCTCAGTCTGATGACATAGCTAAAAGACAGCAAAAAAATTAGCAAAAACAAAATCATAGGACTGCAACTCCAAGGGGAGGAGGGAGGGTTGTGAGGACTGATTCCTGCTGCTCCTGGAGAACACCTGTTACAGGTGAGTAACTACTCTTTCTCCAGGACCAAGCAGGAAGTCAGTCATCACATATGGGACTCCCAAGCTTAAGGCTACCGGAGACCCTAAGCACAAAAAAGGAGCTTCCTCAAGCTCAATAGCACAGAAGGAAGGAATCTTCTCTGAATACGCCTCCAACCGGTAGCCCAACATCCGGGACGGAGGGTAGGAGTTGCCTATACCTCAAAGAGATTACGGAGGACTGCCTGTCCGAAAGCACTGTCCCTGCGGGACTCCCTCTCCAGGCAGTAATGGGCCGCAAAAGTCTGGCTTGAAGACCAAGTAGCGGCCCGGCAGATGTCTGCCAATGGAACAGAGCGGAGGTAAGCCACTGACGCAGCCTTCGCCCGAACACGATGAGCTGTGACTCGACTCTCCAACGAGAGGCCGGCTGCCCCATAAGCCCAAGCGATACAGTCAGCAACCCAGATGGACAGAGTATGCTTGGAGACAGGGAGCCCCAATTTATTGGGGTCATAAGACACGAAGAGCAGAACAGCCCTTCGATGTTCCCGCGTACGGTCAAGGTAGAAGGTTAACGCCCTCCTACAATCCAGGGTATGCAGGACCATTTCAGCTCGGATGGAGTGTGGCCTGGGAAAGAAGGTCGGAAGTACCACCTCATGGTTGATGTGAAAAGGGGAAACCACTTTAGGAAGAAACTTAGGGTGAGTCCGGAGGACTACCCTATTCTTGTAGAACCTAGTGTAAGGGGGATCAGATACTAGGGCCTGCAGTTCACTAACGCGTCTAGCACAAGTGAGGGCTACCAAGAATAAGGTTTTCTAAGAAAGAAAACGAAGAGGACAGGTAGCCATAGGTTCAAAAGGCGGACAGGTAATCCGCTGTAAAACCACGTTCAGATCCCAATCAGGGGCTGGTGGGCGCAAAGGTGGTTTAAGGAAAAGGAGGCTTCTGAGAAAACGAGCCACTAGAGGGTGGCTGGAAAGAGGCCTGCCATCCACCGGCATGTGATGCGCAGAAAGAGCACTGAGGTGGACCCTGACCAAGTTGGACTTAAGTCCAAGATTGGAGAGGCAAAGCAAGTACTGCAAGACCACTGACACCGAACAGGAGAAGGGATCTTGAGACTGCTGAGCACACCAGACGGAGAACCGACGCCACTTAAGAGCGTAGGACTTCCGAGTGGAAGGCCGCCTGGAGGCCAAGACGACGTCCTCCACATCTGGAGGCAGTAGGAGGGGAGCAAGGACTACCCTTTCAGCAGCCAGGCCATCAGATGAAGGGACCGGAGGTTGGGGTGTAGGAGAGACCCCTGATCCTGTGTCAGGAGATCGGGTTGAAACCCCAGAGGAAGACGAGTGTCCACCGCCAGCTGCATCAGAAGCAGGAACCAGGGCTGTCTCGGCCACCGGGGAGCCAAGAGGATCATCGAGGCTTTGTCCCGGAGAACCTTGAAGAGCGTCCGAGACACCAGTGGCATGGGAGGAAAGGCATACAAGAGGCCTGTGGACCATGAGAGTAGAAAAGCATCCGCTGCTACTCGGAGCGGATGCGGTTCTCGAGAGCAGAATCGGGGAAGTTGTCGGTTTAGAGGACTGGCAAAGAGATCCATGGTGGGTAGGCCCCACTTGAGAAAGATCCGTTGAACCACCAACGGATCCAATCTCCACTCGTGTGGCTGGAGGATTCTGCTCAGTTTGTCCGCCAGGCAATTTTCTTGACCCGGGAGATAAACAGCTTTGAGGAGGATGCCGCGGCTGACGGCCCAAGAGCACAGTTTTTGTGCTTCCCGACAGAGAAGGAAGGAGCCTGTGCCCCCTTGTTTGTTCACGTAGAACATTGCAACTTGATTGTCCGTCTGGACCAGCACAGACTGGTGAGAAGTGAGGTGGGAGAAGGCCTTCAGAGCCAGGTGGATTGCTCTGAGCTCCAGGAAGTTGATCTGCTGGGCAGACTCCCAAGGAGTCCAGAGGCCTTGAGTACATGTCCCTTGGCAATGTGCTCCCCAACCCAGGAGAGAAGCATCGGTCGTCAGGACCTGAGAGGTCGGAGGAGACTGAAAAGCCATTCCGAGCACTAGGTTTGGCAGATGAAGCCACCATCGCAGAGAAGAGACCAGCGGGTCGGAGATCAGTACGGAGTCCGCTAGGCTCCCAGTGGCCTGATGCCATTGTGTGCGAAGGCACCATTGAGCAGGTCGCATGTTCAGGCGGGCATTGGGGGTCACATGGACTGTGGAAGCCATATGGCCGAGCAGCCTCGGAAATTGCCTGGCAGAGACCAGGGAATTGCTGTAAAAGTGGCTGGCAAGATCCATGAGCCTGTTTGCCCTGTCGAGAGGCAGAAAGGCTCGCGCCTGAAGCGTGTTTAACCTTGCGCCGATGAACTCGAGATCCTGAGAGGGGAGCAAAGTGGACTTTGCGAAGTTTATGACAAAGCCCAAGTGCTGGAGCAGAGCCACAGTACGGTGAGTGGCGTGAGTGGCCTCTTGGGAAAACGGTGCTCTGATGAGCCAGTCGTCCAGGTACGGAAACACAAAGAGGCCTTGAAGTCTTAGATAAGCCACCACCACTGCTAAACATTTGGTGAACACCCTTGGTGCGGAGGATAGGCCAAAGGGTAGTACTCTGTAATGGTAATGATTGCCTCCCACAACAAACCTGAGATATTGTCTATGGCTTGGGTGGATGAGGATGTGAGTGTAGGCATCCTTTAGATCCAAGGAGCATAGCCAGTCTCCCTGCTGGAGGTAGGGCAGCAGGATTCCAAGGGTAAGCATCTTGAAATTTTCCCTTGCGAGGAACTTGTTGAGGTTCCGCAAGTCCAGGATGGGTCTGAGGCCTCCTGTTCTTTTTGGTATCAGAAAGTACCTGGAGTAAAAGCCTTGACCTCTCAGGTGGTGGGGCACCAGTTCCACCGCCTGTTCCTGAAGAAGACTTGCTAACTCCTGAAGGAGTAAGTCCCTGTGCATAGGGAGTCTGAGAGGCTCCCCTGGAAAGTAGGAGGGAGGTACCTGGTGGAAGTGCAGGAGATAGCCTTCTTGGATTATGTGAAGCACCCAGGTATCTGTAGTGATGTTGGACCACCTGTGGGCAAAGTGGACCAGCCAGCCTCCTGTGCTGAGGGAAACCAGCTGAGGGGGAGAGGCTATGCTGATGAAGTCAAAAACCCCCACCCTGCTGAGCAGGGGCCGGTGGTGCAGGCTTGGGGGCTGGCTGCATACGGGACCCATGACCCCGTCCCTTGGCCTGCTGACCCTGTTGGGGAGCTGCTGAGGCCTGAAAATGAGGGTATTGTTTATAGGCAGCCGCCTTCCTTGGGTAAAAGGGCTTTTTCCCCGAGCCCTTCTTCTTTTGAGAAGGGGCAGAGGTCTTCCTGGAGAGCCGAGTCCTGGTGAGAGTCTCGGTCTCGATTTGTGCAGCCTTCTCATCCATGGGTTTGCCAAAGAGGTTTTCACCTCTGCAGGGGACATCGACCAACTTGTCCTGTACCCATGGCTCGAGGTCGGATGACTGATGCCAAGCCTGTCGGCGGGCACCGATGCCGGCTGCGGCTACTCGAGCCGATGCTTCAAAGCCATCATAGGCTGCTCGAGAGATAAACTTTGAGCACTCCCGAATACCAGTTGACAAGGCTTGGAACCTCTGCAAAGGTTCTTCGGAGAGACCAGCAGAGAACCCGGCTATTTCTTTAGCCAGGTCTCGGAGATACATGCCCATATAGAGCTGGTAGGTCTGGACTCGACAAGCAAGCATAGAGCCCTGGAAACACTTCCTACCGAGGCCATCCAGGCTTCGAGCCTCCCGACTGGGAGGCACCAAGGAGTGCATCTTCTGACTCTTTAGTCTACGCATGGCCGATTCCACCACCATGGAATGGTGCGGTAGTTGTGCCCTTTGGAACCCGGGGCTCTTGCGGACTCGATAAATGGAATCGACCCACTTGCTTAACACCGGCGACGCCGCCGGGCTCTCCCACATGCGGAAGAGAAGTCGTTACAGCATCGGAGGAACCGGTACAGTAAAGGCCTCCTTTGGGGGAGAGTCATACTGGAGGGCATCGAGCTCTTCGGCTCGAGGCTCCTCCTCGGGATCCGCGAGGAAGGCCAAGGCCTTGGCCATATCCCGCACGAAGTCCGAGAACCGGGTATCCTCCGGGGGGACCGTCTCAGAGGTTCGGACTCAGGGGAGTCCGATGGGACACACAGAGTCCGAAAAGAACCAGGTGACTCTTCGTCCTCGGATTCCCAGGCTGACTCCTCGGAGGAGGATTCGAGTGGCTCCGGTCGGGCGGGCATCGATGCCATCCACCCCGACACCGAGGGAGTCGGCGTCGACGACCTCGGTCCCGAACGGGAGGCCGAAGGAGACCGTGACCGAGGATCGACTCGAGCCCTCATGGACTCGAGGATCGGCTCGGTCTCCGGGGTCGACTTGGACGTCGACGTCCCGGTGGTCAGGGCAGAAGCACCAGCGAGGCCAGCGATCAATGCCCGCTGTTAGTCCATGAAGGCAGTCAGACTGCTCTCCAAGGCCGTCAACCTGAGTCCGAGCTCAGGAGACCCAGCAGCCCCCGACTCGGGGCCCGACGGCGTCGGGCCCAACGTCGGCTCCTTCGGAGGCGAGTCCACGAGGACTACAGTACTTACGTGAGCAGGCGAGTCCATCTCGAGACGAGGATGTTTGGAAGGCCTCTCTGTCTCCGAGGACCCAGGACGGCTATCGGGGCTATGCGACCTGGCCCTCGAGGAACCAGGAGCATCCACCGATGCCGCCCTCGCGGGTTTCTTCCTCCGATGATGTTCCCGGGTAGGAGACCCCCGTTCAGAGGAACTTCGACGATGCTCAGGACCAGAGTCCCGAGACGTCGAAGCCTCTGACGAGGTCCGGGCCCGGCCAGAGTCAGAGAAGATACGTTCCCGCTGAAGCTGCCGACTCCTCAACGCTTTTGAGGACATCTTGCCACACGGACCACAGATCATCGGGTCATGATCGGGTCCGAGGCAGCGGAGGCAGCAGTCGTGTGTCGGTAAGAGACATGAGTTTCTTACACTGATCACACTTCTTAAACCCGCTGGCAGCCATCGGGGGAAAAAGGGCCCCTGCGAGGTCAAAAGACAGGGCTGCCAGTGAAAAAGAAAAAACGGCGCGAAAGCTGTCACGAAGGACAAAAAAACAAAAAATAAAGAACGGACTCGCAACCGGCGTCGCGGGTCCGGACGGGAAAAGAACCGGCGTCGAACTGAGAAAAAAGACAAATAAAATCAACTTTTCTAGCGGTGAATTACAAACAACGTCTGTAGGGCTCCGCGGAAAAAAGAAGACTGAGCAAGATGGCACCATTGGGCGGGAAGGGGACCGCGCATGCGCGCTGCAATTCCCAAAGGCTTTCTTTGAAAGCTGGGGAAAATTGCTCCGCGAGGGCTCCGTCGGCGCCGACGTCACCCATATGTGAGGACTGACTTCCTGCTTGGTCCTGGAGAAATCTATATATCTGTATAGAACGTAGCTAGATATATATATATCTAGATATAGATATAGAGGGGCATGGCAAATGCCCATCCAGGTACCAAAACATGTATGCAGAGGGCACATACATACATGAGTATAACACTGAGAATCCAGGCCTGCCCTGAGCCGCAGAAGAACGTCCACCTGGGGAAGGTGACGTGAAAAGATTCATCCAATAATAGGGGTGAACCACCCGAAGAGTATAGAGAATCTATTTCTGCGGCGCAGGGATGCAGATCAGAGAGGATTAACAGTATAGTGGCGTGAAGAACAGAGGATAATATCAGTCTGGTAAGAGCACGCCAGGAGTATTTTAGGCTTCTGATGCGTCCCCCGGACATTCACACAGAACAAACATGCCCTCCGGACCACAATGGGAGGCAAGAGGGTATAATTATCTATATAGCCATGGAGTGACTATATAAGCTTCTTCTATTATATGGAGGACCCTCAGAGATAAGGTCCAATGCCCTATGGGAAGCCTCTCTGAAGATTGCAGAGAGCGGAGTGCAGGAGGAGGGTGAGACAAAACTGACAAGAGTCAGGCCCGTCGCCACATCCTAGATAGGGCTAGAAGAAGAGAGCCTGCGGTGAGTGTTAGGACGCACGATAGCTGAGGCAGCTTGCAGAAGCATTAAGCACTCACCGGAACTCCTGCACGCACAGCAACTGAACAACAGAACAAAGGGGATTCTCCGGTAGAACAGGGAGAACAGACAAGGGAGCAGAGACCTTCCGGCCCTGTCGGAGGAGTTGTTCAGAATATGCGCTGAAGGATAGCAGAAAGTCTACACTGGACAGAGAAAGGGATGGTTCGGTATGGCACCCACACAACAGGGGAACCCTGGAGAGAGGGGTGCGGAGGACGCACCCTAGGGTAAGTCAGTTGAAGAATAGAGGCCAGAACTATCATGGGATAGCGGTGATCTCCCTCTACCAATGAAGAAAGGGAGAATACCTTAACCCCTGGACAAAGCATCCGAACCACTTGTCATACAGAAACGAAACCCCAGTGTAGAGCTGGGAGAGTAACCTCTTGTAAGAAGAAGTTAAGTGCAGGTTGCCGCATACTGGAGCCTATGGCTGCCTGGTATGAGTACCCGGGCGCGAGTCCGGGAACTGCTGACCGGGGTGAGATGCCCCTTGCTTGGGCATACCTGGAGGATGGGCGGGCGGATGAAACTTTCTCTTCCTCGGGAAAGAAGGTCTGGTAGGACATTACCTACCCCCGGGGGAAAAGGAAGGCTTAGGACGGCTTCCAGTGCTAGGAAGGTCAGCGGAGCACTGAGCAACCTGATGTAAAGCCTCGCTATTGAAAAGGTTTTCTCCAGTACACGGAGAATTACCCAGATTATGTTGTGCCCATCTGCACAAGTCTGAAGCCTGCAGCCAGGCTGTACGACGTGCACCAATGGCAATAGCAGAGGACCTGCCAACAGACTCAAAAGAGTCGAAAGAAGCACGAGAAAGGAACCAAGAGATATTCCTGCAATGATAAAGGAGCAAGGAATATTCAGAGGCCTTAGATTCGGACAAAAAGGGAGACAAAAGAGATAATTTCTCTGTGACCTCCCGAAGTGTCAGGCTCATATAAAAAATATATGAAATAATTCTAGAAGCCAACATGGACGTTTGGAAGGTTTGACGCCCAAAGGTATCAAGCGCTTTAGATGCACGACCTGGAGGACAAGAAGAATGCTTCTTCTTGCTTCCGACCTTTCTCAGTGCCGATTCCACCACAATGGAATGATGCGGAAGCTGGTGCTTCTGAAACCCCGGAGAGGGGGGCACCTGATACAGCACATGCGTGGCTGTAGATGGCGCAGGAACCTTCAGAGGTGACTGCCAAACCCCTAGGAGAAGATCCTGCAGGGAAAGATGTAAAGGAAGCATTATGGCTGCCTGTTCCGCAGGACCCTGACTTAGAGAAGGACCAGGGATAGGAATGGCAAGCAAGTCTGCCATGTCAAGGAGAAAATCCTGAAAAGAAGGCACTCCCAGAGGAGCTATTCCTGGGGAGGCTGAGGTTGGAGGGGCCGCTTGGACACCAGAAGACCCACCGGGCTGGTGCCCAAAAGGAATCCCGCTAGATCGAGAAGGATACCGACAGTCCCGAATCAATGCAGTTAGTACTGCATCGTCGGTTCCTGGAATTGATTCCAAGCTAGGCATCGAAAGGATCGATGGCACCGATGGAACCGCAGGAATCGGCATCGGCCCCGACTCCGACCTCGGGGACAGCAATGGCCTCGGAGCAGACAGCAAAGGCGGCTGAAGCGATTCCGAAGCCACCGGAGAGCAGTGGTGATTATCCTCGGTACTGCGTCGCCGGAAGGGACAGAGATCGGTTCCGAAGCGTGTCGGAACCAAGTCTTCGAGGCTGGATATCGATTCGAGGCTGGGCATCGAACCGAGCAAGGTTATCGACGCCCTCCGAGAGGGCTCCGGTGGCGGTGTCGGCAATGCCGGGCCCGGAAAGCGAATCGGAATCGCATCGATCGGTGCCACAGGCATCGCGGACCTCCGGGGCTGACGCTCGGTGAAGAGGGGAACACCCGACATCGGCGCCGATGTCGGGAGATAGGCACCGCTAGACGTCGGTACCCCTCCCGAGCCTGGCTTGCCAAGAGGAAAACCCAGAGGGTAGTGAAACGCTCAACCCTGGCGCCGATGCCGGGGCATCGGCGCCCCCTGATGCCAGAACCAACTCCGTGGTTGGCCGGAACGAAGGAAAGCCAGCCTGGGTCATATCGATCGAAGGCACTGAGGCCCCCCGAGGACGAATCCTAGTGACGAGCGGAGCACTCGACGCCCGCGTTGATGCCGGGAGATCGGCGCCGTCCGAGGCCGGCACCAGCCCCGCACATGGCTGGGGTACGGGAACGCCAGTCCGGGAGAGGTCAATCGGCCCCGAAGGTACCGGGGCCAGGTGACGATCCCTGGTGAAGAGTGGAGCACTCGACACCGATGCCGACGCCGGGGAGGCGGTGCCGCTCGAAGCCGGTACCACCCCCGCGCAGGACTGGGATGCAGGAAAGCCAGTCTGGGTCGAATCGATCGGCCCCGAAGGTACCGAGGACACCAGATGACGATCCCCGGTGAAGAGTGGAGCACTCGACACCGACGCCGAGGAATCGGTACCGCCCGAAGTGGGTACCACCTCTGCGCATGGCTGGGATGCAGGAAAGCCAGACTGGGTCGAATCGATCGGCCCCGAGGACACCAGCTGATGATCCCTGGCGAAGAGTGGAGCACTCGACGCCGGCGCCGGGGGATCGGCACCGCTCGAAGCGGATACCGCCCTCGAGCATGGCTCGGGAATGTTCTGTGAGGAGCGAACCCCAGGAACAACCCGAAACCCCGTGGATGCTCTGGAGCCCGAAGACTCCCGGTGGGGTTTATTTGTCAAGGAGGACTTGAGGGGGACGCCGGAGCCGTCATCATGCCGAACATGAGACTCACCCCTCAAGACTTGGCTAGTCTTAACAGACTGTTTTTGGGTTACCTGATCCTGGAGAGAAGAGTAAACCGATGACCGCACCTTAGAAGGAAAAACGTCATCGAGGGACACCCGAAACAGGGAAGGTCTTCTCCCGATACTGAAGCCTGGATGACCGGGGGAAAAAGGATCAGGGCCCAAACAGGAGAGACACCAGGCATTGGAGTCTAGGTAAAAAACTAAGTCTCCACAGTGAGGGCACTTCTTAGGGGAAGAAGGCTCCATGCTCGAAAGGCGCGGTAGGACTCAGAAGAGACTCGAGGAAAAAATTTCCCCCGAAAAGATAAAAGAAAGAATAAGGCACCGGTGGTGCCGGTGTCAGCGGGAAAAAGGCTGTGACCACAAGAAACAAGAAAAAAGGGAAAATTAAGAAAAAGGTTTCTGCGGTGACAGGAGGTACGTCCTGCTGGCTCCGCGGAAAAATGAAAAACTGGGGAGAGGCAGTAGGAAGGGCGGGAAGCCACCGCGCAGGCGCGAGGGATGCTCCCAAAAGCTTTCTGATTGGATGCTGGGGAGCATTCCCGTGCGGGCTCCGTCGGCGCCGACGTACCCACATGTGAAGACTCATTCCTGCTTGTTCCTGGAGATAATAGTAATTAAGCAAGGACCTGATATACATATCATTGTAAATAGCACACGCTGTAAATAGCACACGAAGAATCAATGTCCAGACACACTCACACGCATACACTGCCCACTGCATGTGCACACTAGACACTGTATTTTATTGATTGTTTGCTGTTCAGACCACCTTGATTGTAGGATAAGGCGGTATAGAAATCCATTTAATTAAAAAAATTAATAAATAAAGTAAAAATGGCTGGGAGTGGATGCCTGCCAAAAGTGCTGCAATGATTTCCTTTGCACTAATGCTGTATTTGTTTGTTTTTTTAAGTCAGAACAGCTGGGAGCCTGCACCAATACAGGCATAGTGACCCTGCAGCATGTCATAACAAGCCCCTTAAAACTAAAAAGCTTGGGAAAATTGAAGAGCATGGTGAGGGGTGTTTTTTGGGGTTTTTTTTACTCCCCTCTTCTCCTTTACCACCAAAGGCAGGTTTGATCATGCCAGTGGTGGCAGAGGACTGCCCAATCTGCTGCAGCACTATGTGGGAAGATGCATAGAGGCCCCACACCCCAACCTCCGGATGTGGCCAGGCCCTGGTCCATGACATTGTGACCATGCCACCTTGCACTCTCATGCCGATGGTAGGCTGTGTCTGTCATGGAAGGTACAACCACATATGGGGTTTGTGGTGTAGAAGGTCCCTCAGATCCCTTAGAGAGTGATAAAACGCAGGATTTAGCTTCAGTTGAAGAAAGAAAACAAATGCACATGGCTCCTGGTTTCCAGGGAAACCACAAACAGAGCAGATCAGTGGAGAGGAAAACACGCCCCTGCTGCAGTTCAGCTCATCGGTCACGAGCTGAGGCAGAACACCTGCTGGAGGGAGGGGTCAGATTAAACCCAGGAAGCCAGAGATATAAGGGAAGCTCATTAGGAAGGAAGTTAGCACAGCCGGGAGCACAGCCGTGGGAACAGCTGGGAAAGCAGCCGTTAGAACAGCCATGAGTGCAAGCAAGAAAGCAGTCACAAGAAGCAGAGGATTGGTTTGGGAGTGAGGATTCAGAGGAACTAATGGTAACAGAAGATTCTCTGATCTTTGACTCAGAAAGGGAAATCAGCAAAAGAAACGAGCAGAGAACCAGTGCAAAGGAGCCAGATACAAGCAGCCCAGGTTTGGTGCCGTATATAAAAGGCAGCCAGAAGGGAAATGTAGCAAGAAGGAAGACACTTGTGCACGTAGAAACTCCAAGGCTTGCATCTGTAGCTGATCCTGGTGGGCAGAAGGAATCTCCCATAAGAAGGCCAAAAGGTAGGCTAAGTGACTGGTATAAAAGCAAAGCTGTTTTTAAGAAGTGCTCTGATATTAGCCCAGAAGGGTGGGGCTTTACATGTGCTGAATACTGTGGCCATTTCCAACCCTGTGTAGCAGAAGGCTGCAGGGAAAAGTCTCATGCTGAAGGAATAGGTGTGTGCTTGGAAACACCCTGTAGTCAATTGCAGACATTTCCAGCTGAGAACCAATATGAACCAATGGAAACAGAACCATCTTTAGAATACCTGCCTGTTGAGTCAATGGACTGTACAATATCTGTGTCTGAGAAGATAAGACCTGTGTGCTAGGATTAAGCTGTGCAGAAAGAGAGCTGCAGGTAGCAGCTAGAAGAAAAAGCACCAAAGTTTTTTGGAACAGAGAATTGCTCTTTAAGTTGGATTACTGTGATGCTGATATAGGAAGCTGTTTATGTTCCATTATTATATTATTTCCTGCCAGAAGATACATGGCCAACTGTTCTTTATTTTCTATATGTAAAAGCCGTTTGGAAGGGGAATTAAAATCCTGTTATTTGCCTGAAACACTCAAGCTCCACTACTCTCTTTATTTCGGTTGGTGAAAACTACAACTCCCAGGAGGCAGTGCTTTCCCCAAGCACTATTTTCCTACCGGAAGAAGGGATCAGGCCGCTTAACTCTACAAGCACAAGCTGTGGGGTAATAGCGACATTACAGGTTGCAGTACAGAACAATTCTTGGACTATGTCATTGCCGCATGGCTTAAGGTAGTGCCATGCCTACCCGGGCATCTGCAACCGCTAAGAGGAACAAGGGCAGATCTCCCATCCTTGGAATGACCGTCCTGGTGGCAGGAAGTACAGCCGTGCACTGAGGCTGGTGTTTCTTCTTGCTTTTTCCCCCGCCCCCTTTTTCACATAAAACATCCCGTGGGTGTCTAGTCTGGGCCCCTTGGGAGTTTGAGCTGCTCAGTGGTTCTCTCACAGAGAAAAATCATATCCCTAAGGTACAGAGTTTGGGTCCCTTGGGAGTTGCAGCTTACTTCTATCTGAGCTTCATTAGGAGTCTAACAAAAATAAAGTAATTTTGGGAGAAAAACTTTAAAATAATGAGAAAGGAAGAGCAGATTCTGTCCTGCTTGGCCAGGTGGATAAAAGAGACTGAGAGGGAGGAGCAATGGACACACTGAGGGGCTCATTTGCACATGCCCACTAGAGTTTTCTGAATTCTTCTGGCCTTTGGGAGAGCAAGTCTAGCCAATAACGACACCCATCTGTGTGGCTGATTATACATCCTGCTTGTCCATGAACACCAAACGATAACATTAATAAAACATCTGTGACATGGATACAAATTATATGCCAACTGTCTTTTTGAAGACTTATCATCTACATGTTTATTGTTTTATCCATTCTGCTCTTCTTTGTCCTGGAGTACTTTGAAGGAATTCATTCCAAGACAGTATGGTTATTCACCTGTAACAGGTGTTCTGCAGGAGCAGCAGGAATCAATCCTCACTTATGGGTGACATCACTGATGGAGCCCTCACATAGGAACCCTCCTCAGCTTTCACAAAAGCCTTTGGGAGATCCAGCATACATGCGTGGTGGCCTTCTCGCCCAAACGGAGCTATCTTACCCCAGTATGATGACATAGCTTAAGTGATCCAAAAAGAAAAAAACAATTCCGTAGAGAGGAGGGAGAGTAGAGAGGACTGATCCCTGCTGTGTCTGGAGAACACCTGTTACAGATGAGTAACCACATTTTCTCTGGGACCAAACAGGAAGTCAGTCCTCACTTATTTTTATTTATTTATTTATTTGTAAGTCTTTTATATACCGCCACTTCCCAAGATCAGTGGCGGTTTACAGCAAACAACAAGAAATACATAGAACAGTTCAGTAATAAATAGGTACATTAAACGGTAATTAGAACTATAAACATTAAGTATAAGCATATTTTGAAACTATTTACAAGCTTTTACAGTATTTATATATACATATGTACATCGGGTTTCATCGTGTGTTCAGTTTTGAGAGTAGTGTTGTGACTATCAGAGCAGGTGAGAGCCTTGGTGATTTATGGAGGATGGGTGGCCTTGTCAAAATTATTATCTATGTTAGAGTAATATTGTGTAAATAGATGTGTTTTTAATTCTTTTCGGAATTGCTTTAGGTCTTTTAACTCTCTTAATTGAGCAGAGAGATTGTTCTACAATAAGGGGGCTACAAAAGAGAATGCTGTGTTACTTGTACTCTGTTTTGTTTTTCTGAATGAGTTGGGCACTAAAATGGTATTGAGGTTATTCACACGTCTTATTCTGTTATCTGAGGGAATTTGAAGCAATGTGGATAGGTAGCATGGTACAATCTGATTAATTAATTTGAATGTTATTAGAAAGATTTTGTATTGTATTCTACTTATTATAGGTAGCCAATGCAGGGAATAGAGTATTGGAGTGATGTGATCAGACAGTTTAGCTTTAGCAATTATCCTTGCTGTTACATTCTGAGCATCTGTAAAATGTTTAAATTCTTTTTGGGTACTCCTGATAGAATTCCATTACAGTAGTCAATGTGTGGAATTATTAGTGCTTGCGTGATAGTTCTGAAGTCTTCGCTTTCTAAGAGGGGCCTTAATTGTTGTATTGATCGAAGCTTATAGTAAATTGTTCTGGTTGTTTTTTTAATGTGGTTAGTGAAGTTAAGGGCCTTGTCAAGGGTGATTCCCAAGTATTTAATCTCTTCTTTTATGGGAAGGGTAAAGTTCAGAATTGTGATATCGGTTGGTGGAGTGTAATTTATGTTTTTTGAAGTGATTAGTATCTCTGTTTTCTTAAAGTTAATTTTCAGATTATTTGAGCATAGCCATTTTTCAGCTTCCATGAGGCAGCTTGATATTATGTCATAGTTTGGGTCATGTATATTGAATGCAGTGTACAGCATAATATCATCAGCATATATTGTGGTGCCGCAGACCCTATGCAAACAGAAAAAAAGGTTTTAAATTCAGAAAAAAGAATCCAACACCGGATGCGACATTATGAGGAGCCAGATAGGGGGAGCAAGAGAGACCTTCCAGGGCCTAGAGAACCGCACCCCAGAGCTTGTGATGTGATGCCGGCCAACAGCCAATCGAGGAAAGGGGGAGTTCCTTTTAAGAAAGGCTGGGAAGTTGGAATAGTGAGGAGAAGGAGCTCTGGGCAAGGAGACCCGAGGAGAAGGAGTTCTTGGCAAGGAGACCCGAGGAGAAGGAGTTCTTGGCAAGGAGACCCAAGCAGAAGGAGCTCTTGGCAAAGAGACCCAGGGAGAAGGAGTTCTTGGCAAAGAGACACAGGGAGTTCGGTGCAACAAGACACAAGGAGTTCTTGGCAAGGAGACACCGGGAGGAAAGGTACCAGGAGAGAAACAGAAGTCAGAGTCTCAGCTGATGGAACGCTGCCAGCAGGCTCAAGACCCTGTGGAAGTTACCAGAAGGAAGATGAAGCCATCTCCATAGGAGGTAACACTCTTTGTTCAAGGAGAGAGAGGTATGGGTGTGAAAGGGAGATAGCTCCACCCGAAGGCCAGCTGGACAGTGGGAAGCCTGCTAACCGAGTAAGGCTGAATTGCAGCAGGACTAGGCCTCAAGCCTCAGCTCACTGGGATAGGCCCAGAGAAAAAGGTAATCCACATTTTTCTACTACTAACCGTTATAACCTGGTGACACAGGGAGCACAGGAAACAAGGGAGTGTTCTCCTCATCAAGCTGTTTGTGAAGCAAGACACAAGCTTTTACCAGATGAAAGACTGTTTAATGAAAGGCACAGGGACAAGAAGGGTTGTTCTCATAGTAAGCATGCACATGACCGAGGCCTAAACTTAAGCCCCGAGCATTGGAGGCTGGTACAAACTTTATATGAAAAGCCTCAGCATATTCCACCAGACTATATTGATACAGAGTCACAGCTTTCAGATCCTCAGCCCATGCAGGTGGAATTTACAGAGGACCCTTCCGAAAGGGCAATGGATTGTAGCTACTGTCAGGCAGGAAGCCTAGAATCCCTGCCTAGTGTCTAGAACTGTGCTCAGCAAACAGAGACTGTGTGGTTTTATATGTATAAATTCCTGTGAAGATAACAGATGATCAAGCAATAATTGTTTATGTTTCTTTCTACCTGAAGTAAGGTTGCTTTGTGTTGATGTAGATTCCAATATCTGAACTTTTGTGCATTAAGGGAAATAAAAAGCCTTTCTTTCCCTACTCTCGGACTTTGTATTCATTTGAGGCTTTGGTACACGGAAGATCACTGGGAACAGAATACCCAGACCCCGCACACAAGGACCAACTCAAACTTAAAATATAATTCATGTCCACCCGACCTGCCTTAACACCCTTTGGCTACTAGGGCGGCGGTGCGACATGAAAAATGGCATAGTTGGCAGGATATATTGTTGGAGCCTACGTCAGCCGCAAAGAAAAGAAGCTTAAGCTGCAGGTTTCAGAAAAAAAAAAAACAACCCAGGTTGGAATACAAGACCCGGAACGGATTGTCTAAAGAAACCAGATTGAAGGAAAACCCGGAGTGGAGTAGTCTAAATCCGGAGTGGAGTGGAGAAAATCCTGAAAAAGAAAATCCTGTTCCCAACTGTCGGCGGGGAGAACCGCGGAGTCCGACAGCAACGTGTACTGTTCCAGAGCTGACTCAACACTACCATCAGGTAAAATGTAAATATGCCTGAATAAGTGTAGGATGCCAGGGAGAGTATAGAGAAAAAAAAAAAAAAGAAAGAAAAAAAAATTTTTGTTAGAAGAGCCACACTTGGTTGTGTTTTCTTTTTTTTTGTGTTTCCTTGTTACAGATTCGCCATGGAGCCTAAAGAGTTGTGTGCATGGATGGCTCATCAGTTTGATAAGCAGGCGGAACTGGCGTTGCAAAATCAAGCACAAGCGTTGAGAGCCATGCAAGACCAGCAATTACCCGTCTTACAGACAATGGACAACTGGCTAACCCAGCAGCGGGAAGAGATGGCGAAGGTTAAGGCCGAGAGGTTACGAGCCACTGGTCTGCACAATCCGGAGGCAGGACAATGGTCATGTAGTGATCTAACGGTGGGAAAATTAAGTCCTAGTGATAACCTGGACGATTTCTTGGACTCCTTTAGTAGGATAGCGAGTTCAGCTCGTTGGCCACCCGAACAATGGGCTGTCAGACTAGTCGCGTCTCTGACAGGGGAGGCGCTGGCAGCCTACCGGTCAATGCCTCCATCCTTGGCTGATAATTATGAAGAGGTAGTGCTGGCAATCAGAGATCGCCTAGGCCTCACCCCACTGGCTTATAATAAAATGTTTAGGGCCACTATCCTTAGCCCTGAGGAAACACCAAAAGCCCTTGGTCATCAAATAAGGAGCCTGGCGTATAAATGGCTACAGCCGGAGAAAAAAAATATAGAAACTCTAATGGACGCCGTAATATTGGAGCAATACTTAGCCACAGTGCCGAGTAGGGTACAGAACTTTTTAATCCTACAAAATTGCTGTACCACTACCGAGGCAATAGCCCTTACTGAGAGGTATCTAGAAGCAGAGAAAGTTACCCAGCCAAAGATAGGGATTCCCAAACTGTCTATAGGGATGGAAGCTCAAAGGGTAGGCAGTCCTTCCAGACCAGCATATAGCAGTAGGAAAGGTAATAACCCTAAGGATATTGAAACTGTTAAAAGATGCTTTTCCTGTGGTAAGCGAGGACATGTGAAAAACGAATGCTATTCTCGCATTGCGCTAGTGGGAGAAGTCCCAAAGACAATGCGAGAGGGCTTCATATTGAAGGTAAAGATACATGGTGTTAACGCAAAGGCACTTCTGGATTCAGGCGCTGACCAAACCATGATCTCCAAAAGGCTATGGTTTGTGATCAGAAGCCAGGGGTGGTCAGTCCCTGAACATCCAGAAGGGCAAGTTAAAATAAAGTGCATTCACGGTGCGGCTACAAGCTACCCCGTATATAAACTTTGGGCTAAAGGATTGGGAATAAAAAAGGAAATGTTGGTGGCTGTGGTCCCTAAACTTCCACAAGAGTTGGTATTGGGCAGCGACTGGCCACAATTTCAAAAAAGTCTGAGAGAGGGTTTATCTCCTCAGAAGGTCCCAAATTCCACCTGTAGTGGGCATGAGCCTATGGGTAGCCCTGAGCCTACTGAACGCCTTGGCACCCAACGAAGCAGCCTAGCCGCAACCACTAACTCCATGGTCCCTAGTCCGCTCTGGGGAAAACCAAAGAAAACCCCGGTAAGGGAAGCGCAGGAGTCACCTAAAAGGTTCGTGCTGAAATTCTGTAAGACTTCGGAAAAGGCCCGTAGCCCTCAAAGAGCATCAACACAAGCCGCGGGCTATGATCTCCATAGTGTTGAAGACCAGGTCATCCCGAAGCAGGGGCGGAAATTAGTTAGTACCAGACTACAGGTGGAGCTCCCTCCAGGATGTTATGGAAGGATAGCGCCATGATCAGGGCTGGCCGCCAAACACAGCCTGGATGTAGCAGCGGGGGTAATCGATCCCGACTATAGGGGAATAGTAAAAGTTCTTCTTTGTAACTTTTCAAAAGAGGATTTCAAGGTTCAAGTTGGGGACAAAATAGCGCAATTGATTTGCGAGCGAGTCGGGTTCCCCAGCTTGGAAGAAGTCACTATGCTAACTCCCACTAGCCGGGGAGCAGACGGTTTCGGCTCTACAGGGAAGGCAGAGCTGGAAGGCCTCATGGCCATAGGAAGTGATTCTCCCGAAGAAGACCTGGGTCCCCATGTAGAAGACCACAAGGAGGACTCTGTGCCGAAGATCGGGGAGGAACTTTCCTTAAACCAACAGGACGACTTAGCCCAATTGTTGGGAGAATATAAGGACGTATTAACCCCGATACCGGGAGAAACGTCATTGGTGGCTCACGAAATACTCACGCCTCCAGGCAAAATCATCCGACAACGTCCCTATCGTTTGCCGGAGGCAAAAAGGCAGGAAATTATTAAACAAGTAGAAGAAATGCTGCAAATGGACATTATCGAAGAATCGCATAGCCCGCGGTGCAGCCCTGTGGTACTGGTGCCTAAGCCCGACGGCTCGATGCGTTTCTGTATTGACTTTCGCCAACTAAATGCCGTGTCTACGTTTGATGCCTACCCCATGCCTCGCATTGAGGAGCTACTAGACCGGCTCGGGCAAGCAAAATTCTTGACAACTTTGGATATGACGAAAGGGTACTGGCAGGTCCCTTTGACACGGGATGCCAGACCAAAAACTGCCTTCAGTACGCCCTTGGGGCTATTCCACTTCCGCAGAATGCCATTCGGGCTGCATGGGGCAGCAGCCACGTGTCAACGTTTGATGGATATCATTCTCCGGCCATACCAAACGTTCGCTACGGCCTACATGGACGATGTGGTGATCCACAGCACCACCTGGACGGACCATCTCCACCACGTGCGAACCATATTAGAAGCCATGAGAAGAGCGGGCCTCACATTGAACCCCAAAAAATGTACTTTCGCTGCTAAAGAGGTTAAATATTTAGGTCACCTCGTGGGCCGTGGAACAGTGCGGCCTCTGTGGGATAAGGTGGAAAGTGTGAGACAGTTTCCTGCCCCTCAGAACAAAAAACAATTAAGAAGCTTCCTTGGCCTCATCGGCTACTACCGACGTTTTATACCGCATTTTGCGGAGGAAAGCAGTATCTTCACTGAAATGCTAAGGAAAAATGCCCCGAATCTGCTAATATGGTCGCCTGAAGTGGAGACAGCTTTCCAACGGCTAAAGGGAAGACTATGTCAAGCCCCCATATTACGGGGAGTAGACTTCCAGCAACCCTTCCTGTTGCAGACAGATGCCTCCGAGATGGGCTTAGGTGCTGTTCTGTCCCAGATACAAGAAGGGGCCGAACACCCCATTATGTTCCTTAGCCGGAAACTTTCAGTGGCTGAACAGAAATACGCTACAATAGAACGAGAATGTCTCGCTATTAAATGGGCCATTGAGGCATTACGATTTTATCCGACGGGGAGAAAGTTCGTCCTCATAAGAGACCATGCCCCTCTGAAATGGTTACATACTATGAAGAATGAAAATAACCGGTTAACCAGGTGGTATATGGCTCTGCAGCCTTATGATTTTCGAGTAGAACATCGAGCCGGCAAATTACATTTCAATGCCGATGCCATGTCACGTATTCCATGCTGTGTGAAAGAAGCTTCACCAGCCCGTCATATTTTAAGAGGGGGGATATGTGGTGCCGCAGACTCTATGCAAACAGAAAAAAAGGTTTTAAAATCAGAAAAAAGAATCCAACACCGGATGCGACATTACGAGGAGCCAGATAGGGGGAGCAAGAGAGACCTTCCAGGGCCTAGAGAACCGCACCCCAGAGCTTGTGATGTGATGCCGGCCAACAGCCAATCGAGGAAAGGGGGAGTTCCTTTTAAGAAAGGCTGGGAAGTTGGAATAGTGAGGAGAAGGAGCTCTGGGCAAGGAGACCCGAGGAGAAGGAGTTCTTGGCAAGGAGACCCGAGGAGAAGGAGTTCTTGGCAAGGAGACCCAAGCAGAAGGAGCTCTTGGCAAAGAGACCCAGGGAGGAGGAGTTCTTGGCAAAGAGACACAGGGAGTTCGGTGCAACAAGACACAAGGAGTTCTTGGCAAGGAGACACCGGGAGGAAAGGTACCAGGAGAGAAACAGAAGTCAGAGTCTCAGCTGATGGAACGCTGCCAGCAGGCTCAAGACCCTGTGGAAGTTACCAGAAGGAAGATGAAGCCATCTCCATAGGAGGTAACACTCTTTGTTCAAGGAGAGAGAGGTATGGGTGTGAAAGGGAGATAGCTCCACCCGAAGGCCAGCTGGTCAGTGGGAAGCCTGCTAACCGAGTAAGGCTGAATTGCAGCAGGACTAGGCCTCAAGCCTCAGCTCACTGGGATAGGCCCAGAGAAAAAGGTAATCCACATTTTTCTACTACTAACCGTTATAACCTGGTGACACAGGGAGCACAGGAAACAAGGGAGTGTTCTCCTCATCAAGCTGTTTGTGAAGCAAGACACAAGCTTTCACCAGATGAAAGACTGTTTAATGAAAGGCACAGGGACAAGAAGGGTTGTTCTCATAGTAAGCATGCACATGACCGAGGCCTAAACTTAAGCCCCGAGCATTGGAGGCTGGTACAAACTTTATATGAAAAGCCTCAGCATATTCCACCAGACTATATTGATACAGAGTCACAGCTTTCAGATCCTCAGCCCATGCAGGTGGAATTTACAGAGGACCCTTCCGAAAGGGCAATGGATTGTAGCTACTGTCAGGCAGGAAGCCTAGAATCCCTGCCTAGTGTCTAGAACTGTGCTCAGCAAACAGAGACTGTGTGGTTTTATATGTATAAATTCCTGTGAAGATAACAGATGATCAAGCAATAATTGTTTATGTTTCTTTCTACCTGAAGTAAGGTTGCTTTGTGTTGATGTAGATTCCAATATCTGAACTTTTGTGCATTAAGGGAAATAAAAAGCCTTTCTTTCCCTACTCTCGGACTTTGTATTCATTTGAGGCTTTGGTACACGGAAGGTCACTGGGAACAGAATACCCAGACCCCGCACACAAGGACCAACTCAAACTTAAAATATAATTCATGTCCACCCGACCTGCCTTAACACCCTTTGGCCACTAGGGCGGCGGTGCGACAATATGTGATAATTCATTTTGTATTTCTGGAAAATAGTACAAATTGGTTGAAGATAAATGTTGAATAAAAGAGCTGATAAAGCAGAGCCCTGAGGTATTCCTTGTTCTTGAGGAAAAGGTGGGGATGAGTCCTGATTCATTTTTATAAATTGTGTACGGTCAGATATATACGATTTGAACCAGTCTAGCGTTGTTTTCCTTAACCCAATTTGATAAAGTCTTGATAGTAGTATGTTGTGATTTACACTATCAAAGGCAACAGATATATCCAGGAATACCATTAGGTATGCTTGTTTTGTATTATCTAGACCTTCATTGAGGGTGTCCTAGAGTACAAGAAGGAGGGTTTCTACACTGTGAAATGGTCAAAACCCATATTGGTGGTCATCAAGTGGGGCATATGTATCAATGAAGTCTTGGAGTTGTAGTTGTACAACCTTTTCAATAATTTTTGTCAGAAAGGGAATGCTGGCAATTAGGCGATATGAGGTTGGGTCAGTCTCATTTTAATGTTTTTTTTTTTTTTTTAATCGGGCGGATTGCAGAGTGTTTTAGTTCTTGTGATAACTTCCCTTGTTGAAGGGAATCGTTTACTATATTGTTGAAGGGAATCGTTTACTATATTTAGCAAAAAGGGGGCAAGTTCTTGTTTTATCGTTATGGGACTCCCATAGCTACACTTGTTTTATCGTTATGGGACTCCCATAGCTACAGGCTATCGAAAAAACCTGTAAATTGCCCAACAGGGCAACCAGAAAAACGAAACTGTGAAGAACAGTGGAAAAACACTGTAAGGATCCAAGAGTTGACATACGGCTCTGGCATCAAGAAAGAGAATTATTCTCGGTAGCCTCCACAGACAGAAGGGCCAGAGGGAAGGAGTTGCATTCATTTCCAAAAAAATGTCAAGCTTGGCCAAAGGTGCTGTCATTCTGGAAATCCAGGCAGCAAGAGGTTATGAAGGTGTGGACAGAAAACCACGTTGCAGCCCTACAGATGTGCAGCAAGGAGACCGAGCACAAGTTAGCCACAGAGGCTGCCATGGCATGGACACTGTGCGCCGTGACATGGTGCTCTAAGGAAAGTCTAGCCTGGTCATAGGCAAAAGGGATGCAGTCAGCCACCCAAAGGGAAAGGGTGAGTCTAGAAACTGCCACGCCCAGCCTGTTTGGATCATAAGAAACGAAGAGCTGGGAGGAACAGCGATGGGCTTTTGTTCATTCCATATAAAAAGTCAATGCCCTCTTACAATCCAGGGTATGGAGAGAGGCCACTGCTCTATTTGCATGAGGCCTGGGAAAGAAAGAGGGAAGTACCTGGTTCAGGTTTCAACTAGTTCAGATGAAAAGGTGAAACCACTTTAGGAAGAAATTTAGGATGAGTATGGAGGACCACCGTGATATTGTAGAACCTGGTATAAGGTATGTGTTCCACCAGCGCCTGCAATTCACTGACTCTGCATGCCGAAGTAAGTACCATCAAGAAAAAGACCTTGCAGGACAGAAACTTGAGAGGGCAGGTGGCAAGAGACTCAAAAATCGAAGAGAGTAGCTGTCCAAGGACCACCTTAAGATCCGATGCTACCGGCGGTGGTCGGATCAGCAGACAGGAAAGCAGGAGGCCCCTCATGAAGCGTCCAATGAGGGAGTAAGTGGAAAGGGACCGACCATCTATGGTATGATGGTAGAACACTAGAGCACTAAGATGTATTCGGACTGAGTTAGACTTCAAGCCAGCATGAGAAAGGTGAAGAAGGTACGCTAGAACATGCTCCACCAAGCAGAAGAAAAGGTTAAGAGCTCTGTCCGCACACCAGACAGAGAATCTGTGCCATTTGAAGGCGTAGGCACGGCTGGTGGAATCCTTGTGGGATGCAAGGAGAATATTCTCCACGTCCCTAGGCAGGTGAAACTGAGCAAGAGCTACCCTCTCAGCATCCAAGCCCTGAGGGCTAGGGACGTGAGAGTGGGGTGGAGGAGTGTCTCCTCCTCCTGAGAGCGCAGATCTGGGGCATGGCCAAGATGAAGAGGAGGTGCCCAGGAGAGGCAAAGCAAACGGGGTACCACGGTTGCCTAGGCCAGTATGGGGTAATGAGTATCCTGGTGGTCCTGTCCATCTGGACCTTGAAAAGTGTCTTGGCCACCAAGGGAGTTGGTGGGTAAGCATAAAGCAAGCCCTTGCACCAGTTCAGTAGGAATTCATTGGAGGCCACCCAATTATGATAGGAAACCTTGGAGCAGAATAGCAGCAGCTGGGCATTGTGAGAAATGGCAAAGAGGTCCATGAATAGAATGTCCCACTTCTGGAAGATGGTGCAGGCTACTTGTGCATTGAGAGTCCACTCGTTCGGCTGCAGCATCCTGCTGAGCCTATCCGACAATGTGCTATCCTGTCCCGTGAGGTAGACCAGCCGGAGAAGCATGCCATCCATATTTGTTGGCAAATCTCCAGAGTCGAATGGCCTCCCAGCAGAGGAGGTAAGAGCCCGTGCTGCCATGCTTGTTGATGCAGAATATTGCCACCTGGTTGTCCATCTGGATAACAACTACCTCATTGGACAGCTGTTGCTAGAAAGCTCAAAGGGCATTCACTACCACCATGAGCTTGAGGAAGCTTATCTGACGAAGACTCTCCCCCATTGTCCAGAGACCCTGGGTACGCAGGCCATCGAGATGGGCTCCCCAGCCCAGTTTGGCATCCGTGGCAGAACCCACTGGTGCAATGGGGTATGGAAGATAAGTCCAATTAGAAAATGAGTTGGCTGCTGCCACCAGGACAGGGAGTCCTTCAGTGGCAAAGTCACCCTGACCCAGTCCGTGAGATGGTTCGTCACTTGACGCCACTGTGTACAGAGCATCCATTGTGCCTGTCGCATCTGAAGCCAAGTAGATGGGGTTACATGGACTGTGGAGACTATGTGGCTTAGGAGGCGAGACCATTGAGCAATGTTGGATATTCTGGGCCAGAACAACAAGGTGCTGGGCTTGGTCTGAGGGAAGGCAGGCTCTGGCTGCCATGGTGTCAAGGAGAGCTCCAATGAACTTGAGGTGCTGAGTGTGCTGCAGGTGGGACTTTGGGTAGTTGATGACAAAACCCAGCTGCTCCAGCACCTGGATGGTGCATTGTGCAGACAAACTGACCTCATCCGGTGTCCTGCCTCTGGCCAGTCAGTCATCCAGAAAGGGGAAGACGAAGATGTCCTGCACTCGAAGAAAAGTGGCTACAACTACCAGACATTTTGTGAAAACCCTTGGGATAGACGCCAGTCTGAAAGGTAGAACCCTGTATCAATGGTGATGTCCACTGATGAAGAAGCAGAGGTACTGCTGGTGCAGGGGGTGAATGAGAATGTGGGTATAGGCATCTTTGAGATCTAAGGTGCATAGCCAATCTTCCTGCTGGAGGTAGGGCAGCAAGGTTCCAAGGGATACCATCTTGAATTTCTCACGCAATAGAAAGTGATTGAGATTGCAGAAGTCTAGAATGGAATGGAATCTGCCAATTTGCTTTGGAACCAGGAAGTAGCAGGAATAGAATTCCCTTCCCATTTGGGACGGTGGAACAACCTCCACTGCTCTCTCTTGTATGAGAGCCTTGAGCTCTTGCTGAAAAAGCTTGTGATGGTAAGGTTCCAAAGGATACTCCCCTAGAAAGGACGTGGGAAGGGGTGTGTGTTTGATCAAACCTTTTTTAAACCCAGTACACTAACAGCTTTTACTAGATACTCCGGTAGCAAACTCCAGAGTTTGATTACACGTTGAGTGAAAATGTGTTTTCTCTTATTATTCTTAAATAGGTTACCCTGTAGCTTCATTGCATGCCCTCTAGTCTTTCGATATTTTCTATGTTTACCCATTCTACTCCATTCATTAATATATAGACCTCTATCATATCTCCCCTCAGCCGTCTCTTTTTCAGGTTGATGAGCCCTAACCTTTTTAGCCTCTCTTCATTGGGGTATCTTTCCATCCCCTTTACCATTTTGGTGGCTCTTCTCTGTACCTTTTCTAATAACGCTATATCCTTTTTAAGATACGGCGACTAGAATTGCACACAATATCCAAGGTGCGGTCGCACCATGGAACGATACAGAGGCATTATAATATCCTTCATTTTATTCTCCATTCCTTTCCTTATGATACCTAACATTCTATTTGCTCTCTTGGCTGCCGCTGCACACTGGGAGGAGGGTTTTAACTTGTTATCCATAATGACGCCTCAATCTTTTTCCTGGGTGGTGGTTCCTAATGTGGAAACTTGCATCGTGTAAGCAAAGTTTGTATTTTTCTTTCCTAGGAGCATAACTTTGCAGTTGTCCACATTAAATTTCATCTGCCATTTGGATGCCCAGTCTTCCAATTTATCAAGATCCTCTTGCAATTTTCCACAATCCTCATGGATTTTAACAACTTTGAATAGTTTTGTCTCATCTGCAAATTTGATTGCCTCACTCATTATTCCCATTTCCAGGCCATTTATGAATATGTTAAAAAGCAGCGGACTCAGCACAGATCCCTGGGGTATTCCACTATTCACCTTTCTCCATTGGGAAAATTGGCCATTTAGCCCTACCCTCTGCTTTCTATCTTTTAACCAGTTCCTGATCCACAGTTGTACATTGCCTCCTATTTTATTTATTTATTTAGCTGTGTTTATATACCACTTTTCACCGGGTCAAAGCAGTTTACAATAAACATGACTTTTTAATTTTGCCTAAAGTCTCTCATGAAAGACCTTGTCAAAGGCTTTCTGAAAGTCCAGATACACTTCTTAAAGCCACTGGTTGGGTGTACATGTCGGGGAAGATGGCTTCTGCCAGGTCAAAAGACCCCAATGCCCCAACCAGGAGGGCATGAGAAAAAACCCACACACAGAAAATGAAGAAAAGATAGTAAAACCTGAGAAAACAATGCAGTGCTGAGGCAGCGACGATACCCGGAGATACAGGAAGGCAGAAAAAAAGAGAACAAAAGAAGTGCCAAATGGCAAAAAACTACCAAACGTTCTGGAAGGCCATCCACGAGCAGGAATGAAGACAAAGTTGAAGCAGTGCATGCTGCAATACACTCAAATTTTCTATTGACCATCAGTGAGTTGCTGAGGGCATGGACATCATTTTCCTGTCGGTACAGTCCATTCTTACTGTCGATTAGGGGAGGAGACATGTCTGCAAAATTTGTGCTGAAACTCCTGTCTCCTGACCAAAAAGAAGATTGACTGTCTGCAGCCAGGTAGTTGGTGGAATGCATTGAAAATGACCCAGATTTCATCAAAAAGATTATTACTAGTGATGAATCATGGGTTTATGGTTATGACCTGAAAACTAAGGCAAAATCCTCACAATGGAAGATTCCAGACTCTCCCAGACCCAAGAAAGCCTGACAGGCGAGGAGCAATGTGAGGAGCAATGTCATGCTCATAGTTTTCTTTGATTACCAGGATATTGTTCATCATGAGTATGCTCCAGAAGGCTAAACCATCAATAAGGAGGTCTAAGTCCAGGTTCTGACATGTTTGAGAGATGCATAAGAGGCCAGAGTTGCACAGGAATGGTGAATGGTTGCTTCAACACAATAATGCCCCAGCTCACACATCACATATTGTCCGGCAGTTCTTGGCCAAATACCAAATCAAGCAAGTCAGTCAGCCTCTGTACTCACCTGACCTCACACCCTGAGACTTTTTCTTATTTCCAAAACTGAAATTACTACTGAAAGGAAGGCAATTCGACGACTTGGAGACCATTAAGCAAAATTCAACACAGCAGCTTCACAGCATAATTAAAGAGGCATTTCAAAACTGTTTCCAGCAGTGGCAGGAATGCTAGAGGAAGTGTATTTTACTGGAAGGGGACTACTTTGAATGAGAACAAATGCAATAACTGTCAGTGTTATACTTCTTGTGTTATTGTACGTCTCAAAACGTTTTGATCGCACCTCATATGGGTGACATCATAGACAGAACCCACGCAGGAACACTTCCTAGCTTTCAAAGGAAGCTTTAGGAATGTACTTCATGCATACGTGCCTGTCTTCTCGCCTGAAGGATCCAGCTTATCTCAGTATGACGATATAGCTTAATGTAGCCCAAAAGAAAACAAAACCACTGGAAGGTGGGAGGGTCATGAAGACGGATTCCTGTTGTTCCTGGAGAATACATGCTACAGGTGAGGAACTACACTTTCTCCGGGACCAAGCAGGAAGTCAGTCCTCACATATAAGGCTCCCTAGCTACAAGCCACCAAAAACCCTGTAGACAGACCAACAGGATAACCAGAAAAAGTGTACCGAAAAAACAGCAGGAAATGTGGAGATTCTGAAAGTCAACACCTGCCTCAGGCATCAACCAATGGTAGCCCTCAAGTAACCTGTCAGACAGAAGGACTGGAGGGAAGAAGATGCATTAATTCCCAAGAGGTGCCGGAGTACGGCTTGTCCAAAGATGCTGTGACGCCGGGCTGCAAAGGTGTGGACAGAAGACCATGAAACAGCCCTACAAAACTCTACTGTGGAAATGGAGCGCAAGTGAGCCACTGAGGCTGCCGCAGTGGGAACATTATGCACTGTGACGTGCCACCTTAAGGTAAACACAACCTGGGTATAAGCAAAAGAGATGCAGTCAGCCACCCAGATGGAAAAGATGCGTTTAGAGATGGCTACCCCCAGTCTGTTGGGATCGTATGAAACAAAGTGCGAAGTGGAACGACGATGGGGTTTCGTCCGTCCAAGATAAAAAGCGAACGCACTCTTACAGTCCAGAGTATGAACAGCGGCCTCTGCCCTGGAGATGTAATGCTGAGGGGAAAAGGTGGGCAGTACCACGGACTAGTTGAGTGGAAAGCTGAAATCACCTTAGGGAGAAACTTAGGATGAGTGCGTAGCACCACTCTATTTTTGTAGAACCTGGTATAAGGTGAGTGAACCATGAGCATCTGCAGATCACCGATTCTGTGCACTGAAGTAAGTGCCACCAAAAAGATGACTTTCCAGGTGAGGAAGGAGAGAGGACAGGTGGCCAGCAGTTCAAAGGGTGCAAAGAGCAGGTATCCCAGGACGACAATCAGATTTCACACCACTGTGGTCGAAAAGGGGGATGAGAAAGTAGAGGACCCTGCATAAAGCATCTTATGAGTGAAAGAGCAGAAAGTGGCTAATCAAAAATGATGCGGTGATATGCTGCAAGAACAATAAGGTGCACCCTGACAGAGTTAGACTTTAGTCCAGAGCTGGAGAGGTGAAGCAGGTAGGTTACCACCGTCTCCATCAAGTAAATAAAGGGGATGAGGGCCCGGTCTGCATACCAGACTGAAAATCTGCACCAATTGAAGATTTTCTCGACATCCATGGGCAGATGGAACTCCGCCAGAGCTACCCGTACAGCAACCAAGCTGTGAGTGAGTGGGAGGGGAGGTTGGGATGGAGTAGGATGCCCTCCTCCTGTGAGAGTAGATCTGGGGCACAGCCCAGGGAAAGAGGCGGTGCACAAGACAACTGTAGTAATAAACATAGAAACATGATGACAGAAAAAGATCACATGGGCTATCTAGTCTGTCCTTCCATATCAACAACTACAACAGCCCCCTTTTTTCCTTTACAGATCCTCTGTGTTTGTCCCATGCTTTTTTGAATTAAGATACCATCCTCATCTCCACCACTTCCACTTAGAGACTATTCCACAGATCCACCACTCTTTCCGTAAAGAAATATTTCTGCATATCACTCCTGAATCTATCCCCTTTCACCCTCATCCCATGTCTCCTCATAGCAGAACTTGCTTTCAATCGAAAGAGGCTCTCCCCCTGTGCATTTATGCCACGGAGGAATTTAAACGTCTCAATCATATCACCTCTATTCCACCTTTCCTCTAAAGTGTACATATTAAGATAATAAGGAGTACCATGGCTGATGGGGCCACCATGGGGTAATTAGTGTCAACGAGGCTCCATCTGTTTGGACCTTGAAGAGGGTCTTGGCCACCAGAAGAGTTAGTGGGTAAGCGTAGAGTAGGCCCTTGTTCTAATAAAGGAGGAAGGCATCGGAAGCCACCCGATTGGGGCAGTACATCCTGGAGCAAAACAGCAGCAGCTGGGTATTGAGAGGTGAAGAGAAGAGATCCATGGTGGGGGTGCCCCACATCTGAAAGAACTGGCAGACTACCTAGCTATTGAGAGCCCACTCGTGTGGCTGCAGGACCTTGCTGAGCTTGTCCAAGCACTGTCCTCTCCAGGGAGATACACTGTAAGAGAAGTATGTGGCACTTCATTGTAAACTTCCAGAGTTGGACTGTCTCTCAGCAGAGGAGGTACGAACTCGTGCCCTTTGTTTGTTGATGTAGAACATTGCTACTTGGTTGTCTGTCTGTATGAGAACGACCTGGCTGGCCAGCTGTGTTTGGCTCTGATTTTGAGGAGGTTTATCTGGTAAAAGCACTCACCCTCCAACCAAAGGCCTTGTGTGCAAAGACCACCAAGAGGAGCCCCCCCAGCCGAGCTTGGAGGCATCAGTCATCAGAACTTGTTGGTGGCTGGGTTGCTTGAAAGGGCAGCCTTACCAGAAGATGTACTGAATGCTGCCACCATGGGAGGGAGTCGAATAATGGTTGGGTTTCATGCACGCCAGCATGAACAGATAGATGATGAGATGCTAAAAGAAATAAGGGAAGCTAACAAAAGTTACAACAGAAAAATAATGGGTGATTTCAATTACCCTGGTATCAACTGGATCAATGTCACAGCAGGACATGCTAGAGAGAGAAGGTTTCTAGATGAAATAAATGACTGCTTCTTGGAGCAGCTGGTTAATGAACCAAGAAGAGGGGAAGCTATTTTGGACCTAGTCCTTAGTGGAACATAGGATCTGGTGCAAGAGATAAGAGTTTTGGGGCCACTTGGCAATAGTAAACATAGCATGATAACATCTGATTTAATAAATGGAAGAAACACAGCAAGGAAATCCACAGTACTACCTTTTAACTTTCAAAAGGGAGACTATGATAAAATTAGGAAAAAAGTTAAGAAAAAACTAAAAGGAGCAGCTGCAAAGTTTCAAGATTTACATCAAGCATGGGCGTTGTTTAAAAGTAATATCTTGGAAGTCCAGAACAGATGTATTCCTACTATTAGTAATTTGTGAACTGTCATTAAAATCATCTAATACCTGAAGATTGGAGGATGGCCAATGTAACGCCAATTTTTAAAAAGGGTTCCAGGGATGATCCGGGAAACTACAGACTGGTGAGCCTGATGACAGTTGCAGGAAAAATGATAGAAACCATTATAAAGAACAAAATTACAAAACATTTAGATATTTAGATATTTCATGTTTAATAGGAGACAGCCAACGTGGCTTTAGCCAAGAAAGCGTAGCTACTCACCTGTAACAGGTGATCTCTGGGAACAGCAGAATTTAGTCTTCACATATGGGTATCGTCGGTACCGACGGAGCCTGCGCGGGAACGCTCCCCAGCGTCCAATAGGAATGCTTTTGGGAGCATCCCTCAGCACATGCGCGCTGCCTTCCCGCCTTTCCAACTGTCCCTCTTCAGTTAAGTTTGTAGCTGAGTGAAAGGATAGCGAGAGAGAGGAAAGAGACAGAGATAGAGAAACAACTCCTAGGGGAGGTGGGTGGGTTGTGAAGACTAAATTCCTGCTGTTCCCGGAGATCACCTGTTACAGGTAACTATGCTATCTCCAGGAACAAGCAAGAATGCAGTCTTCACATATGGGGACTCCCTAGCTGAAGATGCCAGGGAGATAACCCCAGGAAGGTGCCACCCTAGGAAGGTAGGCATCCTTCCTCCCATGGATCTCTGGCATTCCACCAGGGTTGGTGGGTAGGAGTTGAATTAGGTCTGAAAGAGATTTTGAAGAACAGATTGGCCAAAGAAGGTATCCCGATGGGAGGCTTTATCCAGGCAGTAGTGGGCTGTGAAGGTATGTACCGAAGCCCAGGTGGCTGCTCGACAAATGTCATCGATAGACTCGGAGTGGAGATTAGCCATGGAAGCTGCCATGGCTCTCATGCTATAAGCTGTGATATGGCCTTGAAGAGCAAGACCCTTACTCTCATAAGCAAAGATATGCATTGGGCAATCCATTTAGATAAAGTTCTTTTGGAGACTGGAAGTCCCAAATGACTAGAGTCAAAAGCTATAAAAAGTTGCAAGGACTTTCTATGTTGATGTGTTCTCTGTAGGTAAAAGGCTAAGGCTCTTTTACAATCCAAAGTATGAAGGTTTCTTTCTGCATTAGAGACATCAGGCCTCAGAAAAAATACAGGAAGATAAATTGATTGATTCAAATGAAAAGGCGAAACCACCTTTGGCAGAAAGTGTGGATGAGTTCTAAGAAAAACCTTATCATGATGAAACCTAGTATAAGGAGGATCAGCCACTAAAGCTTGCAGTTCACTAATGCGACGTACATAGGTAATTGCAATTAGGAAGATGACCTTCCAGGTCAAAAACATAAGGGTTGTAGTGGCCAAAGGCTCAAAAGGCAGCTTCATGAGCTTCCCGAGATCCAGATTTAGATCCCATGCCACCGGTGGTGGCTTAAAGGGAGGTTTGGTGAACAGAAGACCTCTCATAAATCTGGATATGAGTGGATGAGAGGAAATTGGTTGTCCATTCAGAGACTTATAAGAAGCTGCAATTGCACTAAGATGGACTCTTACCGAATTGATCTTTAGACCAGAATTTGATAAGTGAAGGAGATACTCTAGTATCAATTCTAAAGGTATGACAAGGGGGTTTAATCCCTTCTTGGAGCACCATATAGTAAAACGTTTCCACTTGAAGGCATAAGATCTTCTTGTGGAAAGTTTTCTAGAAGCCTGAAGGATATCCTTTACCTGTTGGGACAGGTTGAAATCCTGGAGGTCTAATCCTTCAGCAACCAGGCCGTGAGATGCAGGGAATGGGGACTCGGGTGCCATAGCATCCCGTCCTCTTGGGAAAGGAGATCTGGAGCATGCCCTAACTCCAGAGGTGCAGCTTGAGAGAGATGTAGAAGCAGGGGATACCACGCTTGGCGTGGCCATCGTGGCGCTATGAGAATCATGCGACCCCTGTCTCTCTGAAGCTTGAAGAGTGTTTTGGGGATGAGGGTGTGATGGGGAAAAGATATCCTGTGATAGGAAGGCAGTGGAACCTAGGACTAATAGGGCTGTTTCTAGCAGGAAGGAAGATATCAGGACACCCAGTTGCCAAGAGCAACACAAACATTCCCAGCCACGAGGGAGAGAACCCTGCACAGCTGATAGGCATTCCCCAGCTCTTAGCTCTGATAGCCTTCACCTGGGAGGGGGAGGAGCTGGAGTAGAGCCTCAGCAAACGTATAAGGGACGTTCATTAGAGAATAGAGAGAGAGGTGGAAGCAGCAACAGTTGTAGCTGGAGAAGGAGATCTAACGCAGGCTTTGGCAGCGTTGATAACTTCAGAGAAAGCAGTTTTAAGGATACAGTGAAACCAGCAGTTGGAAGCAGGAGAGACGTGTTGGATCAAGACCAGCTGAATAATGAGTGCAAGCTGAGGTCTGAATCTGGGAAACAACGTCTGCTTTGGGCTGGTAGGAAAACTGGTATAACTGACTTTGATTCTAATTGTGAGAGAGGCTGGCAGAGAACAGCTGATAGTGGTAATTGGAGGAGAAAGGAAAAGAAAGCTTTTAATCAAACCTCCAAACGTATACCTTATGCTGAAGATAGTTATAAGGGGAAATTACCAGTCAGGACAGCTGGAGAGCCAGTACAAGCCTCAAGAAAGAAAGGATACACAGTGTCAGACATCTGCATGTGGGAAGAGGGTGACAAACAGCTAAAATCTAGAGAAAAGCCTCTGAGATTTAAACCCTTGCTGGAAGAAGCAGTGCCTAGCTTTTCTCCTGACTCAAACCCAAGAGATAGGCTGTTTTACAAGGGGTAAAGCTGTGCCCAAGTCTTTTCCTCATAGAGGTTATAAAGGACATAAAGCCCATTGGAATTATATACCAGGATATGCTGACAGTGACCCTTATCTGCTGGAGGAAATAATAGGGAAGTCCAGAGAGCTGGCAGAGGAGAATAATCTGCCAACATTATACAAGCAGCAATGTTACACAGATGATAGTCAGGTTGAAGCAATGATCATTGATCCTCCTGAACCAGACGTGTCTGACTATCAAATGGATTGTACATTGGCTGTGTTTAATGAGGAAGTTTCATTGTGCTGAAGATATACAGTGTTAGAAGTGTTAACTGCCTGTTATAAAGCACAAGACTTTATTTTTGTCCTTATTCTTTTTGGCCAGAAGCTGGCTTATGTTCTTTTGTACCTGTGTTGAATCCAAACCCCGGGAGGGGAAATAAAACCCTGATTTAAGCTTTACCACTCGAGCTTCAACTACCTTATTGAAAAGGAATCCTTTCAGTAAAAGGTCCCCCTGTAGCCCAACCAGCCTGCCACGCTGCTGGTGGACCAGGGTGTGACAGAGGGGAATGGGTGGGAAGGCATAAAGGAAGTCCTGACCCCAGTAAAGGAGGAAGGCATCCCTTGCCTGACAATTGTGAGCCGGAATCCTGGAACAGAACCGGGGACATTTGGCATTCAGTGCACTTGCAAAGAGATCTATGTCTGGAGTGCCCCAGAAATGAAAAATCTTTGCCACCTGGTCTAGATGGAGAGACCACTCGTGAGGCAGCAGTACTCAACAGTGTTTGTCTGCCCAAAGGTTTTGAATACCTGGAAGATATACCACTAGAAGGTGAATTTGATACTCTCTGGCAAGGGCCCACAGTCGTAAAGCTTCGTTGCATAACGACAGAGAGCCTGTCCCGCCCTGCTTGTTCACATAGAACATGGCTACTTGATTGTCTGTTTGGACCAGGACTGTCTTGTAGCTGAGCTGGGCGTGGAATACTCGAAGAGCTAAATAGATTGCTCTTAATTCCAGGAGGCTTATGTGTAGGCCAGCCTCCTGTGGAGACCAGGTGCCCTGGGTAGAGAGATGATTCAGGTGTGCTCCCCAACCAACCTGTGATGCATCTGTTGTTAGGGTGGCCTGAAAAAGGAGTTGATGGAAAGAAGACCCCACTGTCAGATTTTCTAGTGATTACCACCATTGGAGGGAAAAAATTAGTCGTTGAGAGCTTACTATTTTTTCTGATAAATGTGCTGGGGCCTGGGTCCACTGAGCTGCTCGCATGTGGAGGCGAGCATATGGGAATTTATTTTATTTAACAGTATTTCTAAACCGCCTTATCTTGATAATCAAGGTGGTATCACAGCAAACAATCAGGTCAAGTGAGTGTGTTATACATGCAGTGGGGGGAAATTGAGTGTGTGTTGTGTTGTGTGCTAGATTGGTATGAGCTATTTACAGAGTGGGCTATATACAGTGGTGCAAAAACAAATTCCATGCATACATTGGTTAGGCGGGATCATGTGCTGTTGTTCATTCTCTGAAGTTATGTGATGTGTCCATAGTGTTCTATGAACAGTATGGTTTTCAGCTGTTTTCTGAAGTCTTTTAGGTCTGTAGCGGCCCTCAAGTCGTCCGGGAGTTTGTTCCATATTGTTGGAGCGGCCATTGAGAGTGCTCTGTCTGTTGTGTCCTTGCGTGTGTGTTTGTATTCACTTGGGGTGCTGACTCTGTTGTGGGTTTGTTTTCTTCTGGGACGCGTACTGGTGTCTGATTGTATGAGGGTGTGTAGGCTGTTGGCTGATGTATGGTGTTTTATCTTGAATATGTTTATGATAGTTTTGTATTTGATGCGTGCACCGATTGGAAGCCAGGAATACATGAACTGTGGATGCCATATGTCCCAGCAAATGTAGTAGCTCCCGAGTAGTTAGGGAGGATTTCCCTGCTGCTTGAGAAGCTAGTTGCATTATGCGAAGACACCGGGCCTGTGGAAGGAAAGCCTTTGCCTGTCTGGTATCTAGACAGGCCTCTATGAATTCCAGGCATTGGGAAGGAACAAGTTGGGATTTTGGGAAGTTTATTACCAACTCCAAGTATTGGAGGATTCGCATTGACGCGTTTGCTTAGTTGGTATATCAAGCAATGAATAAAGATAAAGATATAGATAAAGAGACAGTGCAGTGCTGGCCTCTGCAACTGTAGGGGCTCGAATGAGCCAGTCGTCTAAGTAAGGGAAGACAAATATCCCCAGGATTCGCAGAAATGCAGCTAGTACTGCCATGCATTTCGTGAATACTCTTGGTGCTGAAGCCAGACCAAAGGGAAGAACCCTGTATTGGAAATGTTTTCCCTTGAAAAGGAATCGTAAGAATTTCCTGTGATCTGGATGGATCAGAATGTGAGTGTATACATCCTTTAAGTCTAGAGAGCAAAGCCAATCCTGGCTTTGAAGGTATGCAGAAGAGTTCCCAGAGAAATCATTTTGAACCTTAGAATTGCCTTAGAATTGTAGGAGGGGGCATGTTGTGAAAATGGAGCTTGTACCCATCTCCTACCATGGACAGAGTCCAATCTTCTGCTGTTATCTGATGCCATCTGTTGGCAAAGTGGCATAACCTGCCTGGGATATTGGGGGGGTTGGGACCCCTCAGAGGCAGGAAGGCTAACTAAGCTCTCTAGGAAGGAGTCAAAGCCCTTGAGGGGGCTGAACCTGCAGAGCTGGTTGGGCTCTCGGGCCTTTTGGCTTCTTTTGCTGTCTAGTTTGTCCCTTATGGGCAACCTGACCCTGAGTTTGACTCTGCTGGGTATAGGAAGGATAAAATTTCCTCTTTTTGCTGAAAGGGTTTTTTCAAATAAGGCTTCTTTTTGGCTGGAGTGGCTGTAGATTTTGACAATCTATCTAGAGTGGTATTCTCAGCATCTAACTCGTTAGGCTTTTCCTGCCAATTCTTGCCAAAAAGATTCTCTCTCCCGTGCAAGGAATGTTGCCTAACTTGTCCTGTACCCAAGTCTGCAAGTCTGATGCCTGAAGCCAGGCAATCCGTCATGCCCCAATGGCAACAGCAGAGGTTCTGCTGATGCATTCAAAGCAGTCAAAGGCTGCACGATTCACAAACTTGGAGACATCTTGAGCATGCTTAACTAGAGCAAGAAAGTCTTGTCTCTTGTCATCTGGGAGAAGTGGGCTCATAAGCTCCAAGTCTCCTGTAACTTCTTTGAGGAACATTCCCATATATAGTATAAATGAACTGATCCTAGCTGAAAGCATGGAAGCCTGAAAGGTTCGACGCCCAAAAGCGTCCACAGTCCTGCATTCACGACCTGGGGGATTGGAAGCATGCCTCTTTGCCCTTTTCATCCTACGCATGGTTGACTCCACCACTACTGAATGGTGTGGCAGTTGAGTCTTTTGAAATCCAGGAAATGGCAGAACTCGATACATAGTATGAAGCCTCCTAGAATGAGGAGATGTAGTCAGAGGTGTCTCCCACATTCTGAGCATCAAGTTATGCAGAATTTCATGGATGGGCAGAGTGGCTGCCTCCTTTGGAGCTTTAGAATATTGGAGAATTTCCAATTCCTTTGCTCTGGTTTCCTGTTCAAGAGCTACCGTGATTGAAAGGCCCTTGGCCACATCACGAATAAAATCCTGAAAAGACATGTCCTCTGGATGTGACATTCTGCATTGGGGAGAAGAGGGATCTTCTGGGAGAAACCCTCTGGTACCAGCAGAATTGTCAGAGTCTTCGGAATCGGAGGATTCAAAGTATTCCTGACCACGATGCTCATGCAAAGCACGGTCCCGGTATCGATCGAAGTCGGTACCGAGCTGATCTAGTACCGATCTGTCAATTCCAGCCAAAGATGGTGTGGGAAGAATTCCCACCGGGGCCGGTACCATTGGTACCAGTACCGGTGTCTGTACCGGCTGCGTTTGATAGCGAGGAACCTCTGGTCTATCGACGCTGACGATGCCTGGGTGTCGGTACCGGTGAAAATGGCCGGGACCCTGAGCATAGCACCAGTAGTTCTTGCGAGGTCGAGGCCTCGAGAACATCCTGGAGCCCCCTTGATGCTTTGGAATCCGAAGCCTCCCGCCGGGGCTGTTTTGCCAGTGTGGTTCCCTCAAGGGCAATGCCAATGGCCTCTCAATGCTTAGCAGGAGAGCTTCCATTTGAGGACTGGCTTTTTTGTTTAGTTACCTGAGATCCATGGGAGGAAGAGGAGGCTCTTGAAGATGTCGATGCAATGGATCTGGCATCCGAAGAAAAGAGAGTACCGAGCTTTGCAGCCCGGTTCTGTCTTCCTCTCAGTCATCCCCATACAGGAGAGACATTCAGATGGAGAATGTTCAGGCCCTAAATATTTAAGACACCAATCATGGGTGTCAGTGACGGAGATGGTAACGCCACACTTAGTACATTTTTTAAAACCAGTAGTTGGTTTTTACATTTTTCAGGAATATGAGGCCTAATGCCCAAAATGGCGCCTAGCACTGAAAAAGAAAAGTTTCTGAAGAGAAACAGTTCAAAGTATAAAATTTTTGAGAAAAGAAAAGAACCGGCGGTACCGGTAGACGTCGTGCGGAGGCAAACGCGACCACAAGAAAACTATTTTTAAGACGGAATTTTCTGCAGTGACAGGGTATGGGTCCTGTCAGCTCCGCGGAAAATGAAGAACTGAAGAGGGACGGTTGGAAAGGCGGTAAGGCAGCACGCTTGTGCTGAGGGATGCTCCCAAAAGCGTTCCTATTGGACGCTGGGGAGCGTTCCCGTGCAGGCTCCGTCGGTACCGACGATACCCATATGTGAAGACTACATTCCTGCTTGTTCCTGGAGATAGGTCTTGTCTTACTAATCTGTTATGTTTTTTTGAAGGCGTGAATAAACAGATAGACAAAGGTGAGTCGGTTGATAAGGTCCCTCATGAGAGACTCTTGGCAAAATTCAAAAATCATCAGATAGGAGGCAGTGTACTATTGTGGATCATGAAATGGTTAAAAGATAGAAAGCAGAAGATAGGACTATATGGCCAATTTTCCCAATGTAGAAAGATGCCTTCACCAATGCACTACACGTGGCTCACGATCATGGGGATATCTCGGTGGCGGTAGCTCTTGATCTTTCCGCTGCCTTTGATCTAGTCGATCACTCTCTCCTCCTTCGTCGTCTACAGGAAGCGGGTCTCTGTAGCACTGTCCACCGCTGGTTTCACCCTTCCTTTCCTCTCGATCTTGTGCAGTTCTTTCCTCCTCTCCCTCTACTCCTGCCTCAGATCCCTTTCCCCTCCCATGCGGGGTCCCCCAAGGTTCTGTTTTGGCTCCCCTTCTTTTCAATCTCTTCTTAGCCCCTCTCGCTCTCCTAATTCAACAGTCTGGTGTGTCTGCTTTTTACTATGCCGATGACATAGTCCTTCAGCACACTTCTTCCTCCTGCCCTGATCTCTCTGCACTGAATTCCTGTCTTTCTATCGTTGCTGACTGGCTGACTCAGATCTGTCTCCACCTTAACCTCACTAAAACTATTGCTATTTGGTTCTCTCATGGTAGCTCACCTCCCTCTCTAGCCCCCTCTTTCTCTGGCACTCCTGTACCCTTGGTCTCCTCCTTTCGTTATCTGGGTGTGCACTTTGATTCTGATCTCTCATTTCAGACCCACGTCTCGCATATCACTAAGACCTCTTTTTTCTTTCTACATCAAATCCGTGCAATCTGCCCCTTTCTCTCCCCGTCTGCTCTCACTACGCTGTTATTATCTCTTGTCATGTCGCATTGATTTCTCTAATTTACTCTTTACCGGTCTCTCTAAAGCTCAACTGACCCGCCTTCAGAGGATTCAAAATACTGCCGCACGCCTCATTACTCACTCCTCCCCCCGTGATCACGTAACACCTCTTCTTTTTCATCTTCATTGGTTACCAGTCCCCTACCATGCTCAATTCAAACTGCTTTCTCTTGTTCACAGGGCTCTCCACACCAGCACCCCACAGTACCTAGCAGATCTCATCACCTTCCATACCCCCAGATACACTCCACGTTCCTTTCACCTCAACCGTCTTACCCTCCCCTCCCCCCCCTTGCCCATTTGCATTCCACCCATTCCTCAGCCTTTTTCTATGCCGGTTCTGCCCTTTGGAACTCACTCCCCTCTGCACTCCGCTTAGGCCCCCATCATGCCACCTTTAAGCAAAACCTAAAGACTCGCCTCTTTTCCCTCGCCTTTGACCTCCCCTCCCCCTTTGTATAACTGTTTCCTTCGCTCTCTGTCTATTCTTCCCTTTCCTTTTACTGTCCTGTCAATGACTGTAGTTCCTTTTCCTCTTCTACTGGCCTTGTGCCCTATAGAATTTTTATGAATTGCAAACCGCCTTGTTTATTACAGAAAGGCGGTATATCAAATGGAATAAACAAACATAAACATGAATAGTGGAGTTCCACAGGGATCTGTGCTGGGTACACTGCTCTTTAACATATTCATAAATGACCTGGAAATGGGAGTAATGAGTGAGGTAATCAAATTTGCAGATGAGACAAAATTATTCAAACCTGTTAAAACCCAAGAGGATTGTGAAAAATTGCAAGAGGACCTTGATAAATTGGAAGATTAGGCATCCAAATGGCAGATGGAATTTAATATGGACAAGTGCAAAGTTATGCAGCTAGGAAAGAACAACCCAAACTATGGTTACACGATGCAAGATTCCACATTAGGAACCACCACCCAGGAAAAAGATTTAGGCATCATCATGGATAACATGTTGAAACCCTCCACCCAGTTTGCAGCGGCAGCCAAGAAAGCAAATGGAATGTTAGGAATCATAAGGAAAGGAATGGAGAATAAAACAAAAGATATTATAATGCCTCTGTATCGTTCCATGGTGTGACCACACCTTGAATATTGTGTGCAATTCTGATCACAGTATCTTAAAAAGGATATAGTGATATTAGAAAAGGTACAGAGAATAGCCACCAAAATGGTAAAGGGGATGGAAGAATATCCTTATGAAGAGAGGCTAAAAAGGTTAGGAAAAGAGATGGCTGAATGGAGATATGATAGAGGTCTAACGTAGATCCATTGTTTACGCCATCAAAATACGGAAAGACTAGGGGGCATGCAATGAAACTATAGTGCAACCTATTTAAGACTAATAAGAGAAAATATTTTTTTACTCAACGTGTAATCAAATTCTGGAATTTGTTACCAAAGAATGTAATAAATGCTGTTAGTGTAGCTGTGCTTAAAAAAGGTTTGGACCAGTTCCTGGAGGAAAGGTTCATAAACCCAGGAAATCCACTGCTTGCCCCAATACAAGCACTGTGGAACCTGTGTCTTTTAGGGAAACTGCTAGGTACTTGTGGCCTAGATTGGCCACTGTTGGAAACAGGATACTAGGCTTGATGGCCCTTGGTTTGACCCAGTATGGCATATCTTATGCTCTTATGTTTTAAGAAAAGTGTAAGGAAGGCCTAAAAACTGCCAAGATGGTTTAAAGGCAAGATCGAGAGACTATTGTTGCCAAAAAGGCATCCTTCAGGAAATGGAAAAAGGAGCCTAATGACTTACACCAGAAGCAACATAAGCACTGGCAAGTTAGATGCAAGGCATTGATAAGGCAAGCAAGGAGAGCATTGGAAAAGAAGCTTGCCATGGAAGCAAAAATGCAAAATACAAATTTTTCAAGTACATTTGTAGCCAAAACCCTGTGAGATAGTCTGTTGGAACATTGGATGATAGAGGGGTAAAAAGGGGCACTGAGGGATGACAAGGTCATAACAGGAAGACTGAATTACTTTGCTTCGGTCTTTACTGGAGAAGATGCAAGGAAGTTAACTGTGCCTGAAAAGGTGAGGTAGAGGAAGAACTGAAAGAAATATTGATAAAATGGGAGGATATATTACAACTCTCTGATAAAATGAAGGAAAGCAAATCACCTGTACCGGATGGTATACATCCAAGGGTGTTGAAAGAACTGAAATATGAGATTGCAGACCTACTATTTGTAATCTGAGAAAAATTACTGAAATCATCTGTAGTATCTGAGGATTGGAGAGTGGCCACTTAACTCCAATTTTTAAAAAAGGTTCCAGGGGTGATCCGGGAAACTAAAGGCTGGTGAGCCTGACATCAGAACCGGGCAAAATGGTACAAACCATTATAAAGAATAAAATTACTGAACATGCAGATAGCCATGGTTTATTTATTTATGTGTTTTTATTTATTTATTTAATGGCTCTTATATACTGCCCCTTCCAACGATCTAGGGCGGTTTACATTGAACAAAAATTACAGAAACTTGGTTACAGGGAACATTTTAAACTATAATACAGCAAACTATATACAGGTCAGCTAGGCACTTATACAGTTGTATTGTGGTAGCTGCGTCTTAAATATTTACATGATATAATGCGAACAGAGTGTGAAATGTTGCAGACAGTGTAAGATATGGGAGAAAGACAACATGGATTTAAGTCAAGGAAAGTCTTGTCTTACTAATCTTTAAAAAAAGACCACTCCGAGGGCAAGAAACAGCCAGTGCCACTCTATCTGCATCAACGCAAAGGAGCAGGTCAGGTAAGCTCCTCCCCACTCCCCAATGCCAAGGCCAATCGGGCCGAAAAGGACAACTTTAAAAACAGAGCGCTGAGGGCGCGCATGAGGGCCTCGCCATATGGTCCTTTGGCGTGGTCCTTAGGTGTGGACTGTGTCACCCAGCAGACCCGGTTGAGAGAAAAGAAAATGCTTTAAACAGAGAAAAAGATATATACAAGATGCAATATCTGGAGGAGCCAGCAAGAAGGGAGCAAGAGAGACTTCAGAGTAACTGAGGAACCACGCCCCACTGGTCATGAGGTAATGCCAGCCAGCTTCCAATCCTCGAGAGCAGGAGGACTTCTTAAAGAGGGTGTGGAAGACTGGAAGGAGAGCAGCGGGAAAGACAGCGGGAGAGGCAGCTGGAGAGGCGGCTGGAAAGGACGCAGACGGAGTGAATGCAGCAGGAAAGCATGCAGCAGGAAGGAAGGCAAAACAGAGGAAAAGAGGTTAGAATGGAAACCTGAGTATTCCACTGCTAGAAAATCACCCAGAGTGAAAGGTGATTGCCTGGGAGCTAATGAAGAACCTGGGAAGGTCTCAGCTCAAAGAGGAGTAAGAGCTGTTTGCCCAGAGAGGCAAAAGCATTGCTGCAACTGTTGTCTAAAACCAAATGAGAGACAGCCTGAAGACCTAAGCCGTGCTGTACGGGTAAGCCAGAAGAGAAACTGGTGCAGGCCTCAACCTTCACTTGACACAGAGAAGCCAAATTCACAAGGCAAAGCTTCTTATGATACAAGCTATAGAAAAAGTTTACCTGATAAGAGAGTTTTGAATAAGAAGTGTTTTTATAAAGCTGCTATAAAACCTTTAAGTAGAGAGGAATTTTCTCAATACAAAACAGCACAGAGCCGACACCCTATGAGTCACCCAGGACATTGGGCAGTGCTAGAGGAGCTATATAAGAAGCCTGACTATAACTTTCCTGAAACCAGGGACTCAGAGTCAGAGGCTTCGGCCTATGAGCCAATGCAAGTGGAACTGGCAGATGAGGTTTCAGATACAGAAATGAACTGTACGTACTGTACTACAGGAAGCCTAGAATCCTTGCCAGGCTTGTAAGCTATATGTATTGCTGCCTAGAACATTCTTGTTTGTGTGAATATCATCGCTACTGTGAAAGTAACAGTTTTTGCTTTAAACTTCTGTTTTACTTTTTCTTACCTGAAGTAAGGACATTTTGCGTTGTTGTTGTTGCCCAATCATTTGAACCCTTGCGAGAAAGGGAAATAAAAGCCTTTATTTTCCCACCACTTTCTGCAGTTGATTTCCTTGAAGATTAGGATCTAGGAAACTAATAGGACCAAAAGCCAATTGGGCCTCTGGATTACTGGCCAATCTCATCCCTATATAGTTACACTATAAGTGTACACTAAATAAATAAATAAATAGTTGTGTCCAACCTGCCCTGACCTCTACTTGCCGCGAGGGTAGTGCTCGAGACAACTGACACACCAGAAATGCTTCCCTGGATAGAGTTACTCGACACATCACTTCCAAAGATGTTCTCCAATGGAACTGTGATACACCCCATGCAGCTCAAGAAAAATAAAATAAGCTTCCTCCACTTGCCCACCAACATCAACAAAGAAACAGTACCTCACCATTCAACTGTGCAGCATCTACAAGACTTCCACCACAAGACTAAACATGGGGTGCTTCCCCAACGAAGCCTCATGTAGCAAAGCTTCTCCACCACAAAGTGACCCGCCACCTTAACATAACAGGTTCACTAGCACTAGCTCCCCCAACTACTTCACCACTCTCAGGTGAATCCACACCTTGGACTGCGCAGAGACTTTAGGGCTATCCCTGAGGTGACCAAATTACCACGCACAATTCTACACCACACAGAAAACAGGAAAGGCCACCCACCACTACCCTACCCACATTTTATTTTATTTATTTACATTCTCTTATATACTGTGCTATTCTGCATCAGTGCGGTTTACATTGAACAAACTGAAATTACATTGAACAGGGCATTATAACTTGGAGATAACTATTTTACAGGGAACATGGGCTATGGAGGTTTAAGTGGCTTGCCCAAGACCACAAGGAGCACCTGTGGGACTAGAAACCCCAGTCCTTCCGGCCCAAGGTTGCTGTCCTCTAGTGGGATTTGAACCCCCGACCTTCCGGCCTGAAGTACCTTGCCCCAACCACTAGGCCACTCTTCCACTCCACATGACAACAACAGAAGCATTAGCATAAATGGAGAGAAGGCATCCCACACAGTCAACATGGAAACCCGATGCCCAAGAAATGCCACTATCATACTGCATCTATTGCTTCTCATCTGGATAACCACCCTTCAACAGCATTCAGATCAGACTATAGCAATCAGATCCCCATAATCTATAGCAAGAGGTCCACTAAATGGAGCATTAACCCTACAAGTCAATCCACAATATCAGAAACGCCACTTCACTCTAAAATGAATCCTACAACATTCTAACAGAGGCAGAAGACCACATCCTGTAAACAAAACAACACTCCCCATAAAATGTGCACTCATCAACGCACGCTCAGCAAGAAATAAAATCCAAACCCTAGCTGACCTTATAAATGAACACAGCTTAGACATACTTTTCATTACAAAAACCTGGTTCTCGGACACCAGTACAGTACTTGAAAGAACTGAAATATGAGATTGCAGACCTATTATTAGTAATCTGTGAACTATCATTAAAATCACCAGGGAGAGGCAAGATGGCGACAGGAACTGGTCTTGCAGCAGTAACTCTGCATTGATCGGTCTCCATCTGCGGGTGTGAACTCTGTGCTCGTTTTTACTATGGGGCGGAGGAAAAGGAAGCAGGTTGTCTTACCTTTGGGTTCGTCGTTGCCTCCCCTTGCCGGTCAAAGGACTCTGGATCTTTGTGGATTTATTGTTGATGGTCCTGGAGCGGCGTCTTCGCCAGCCATGAGGATGTATCCGCGTTGCTGGGCGCAAAAGGGGTGACACTGTCCCTGGAGCAGCGTAATCCCCCAATTTAACCTGGAAGCTTATCTTCACCAGATGCAGCACTCTGTACCCCCTTCCCAGCTTACTGGAGAGTACGCCGGTATGTGGAAAAGAAGAGGGCTCATCAGTGTTTCAAGTTTTGCACTTTGGATCGTTGAGGCAGTCGGTTGGGGCTTTTGCAACTGGTTCAACTTCTCCCGCGGCTGAAAAGCAGTTGATGGGGATTGGAGGAGTGCACCTTCCGGCTAGTCAGGGTTTGGTTAAACCTGCTGTTATTACTTTAGACGCATTGTTCGACACCATAGCTGTTTTTTCATTTGTTGTTGTGGGCAGAGTGAGTACTGAACTTTCAAGTTTGAAATTGACTATTTCTGAGACTTCCAGAATTCAAGAGCAACAGGCGGGTGTTATTTCTCAACTTAAAGAAGATCTTAGACATCTCCGAGAGGAACATGTGACTCTGGTTAAAAAAGAGTAGTTACTCACCTGTAACAGGTGTTCTCCAGGAGCAGCAGGAATCAGTCCTCACATATGGGTGACGTCGGCGCCGACGGAGCCCTCGTGCGGAGTATTTCCCCAGCTTTCAAAGAAAGCCTTTGGGAATTGCAGCGTGCATGCGCGGTCCCCTTCCCGCCCAAGGGTGCCATCTTGCTCAGTCTGATGACATAGCGAAAAGACAGCAAAAAATTAGCAAAATAAATCATATGACTGCAACTCCAAGGGGAGGAGGGAGGGTTGTGAGGACTGATTCCTGCTGCTCCTGGAGAACACCTGTTACAGGTGAGTAACTACTCTTTCTCCAGGACCAAGCAGGAAGTCAGTCCTCACATATGGGACTCCCCAGCTTAAGGCTACCGGAGACCCCAAGCGGAAAAATGAGCTCCCTCGAGCTCGTCAGCACAGAAGGAAGGAATCTTCTCTGAGAATGCCCCCCACCGGTAGCCCAACACCAGGTCCGGAGGGTAGGAGTTGCCTAAACCCCAAAGAGATTATGGAGTAATGCCTGTCCGAAAGCACTGTCCCTGCGGGACTCCCTCTCAAGGCAGTAATGGGCCGCAAAAGTCTGGCTTGAAGACCAAGTAGCGGCCTGGCAGATGTCTGCCAATGGAACAGAACGGAGATGAGCCACTGACGCAGCCTTCGCCCTGACACGGTGAGCCGTGACTCGACCCTCCAACGAGAGGCCGGCTGCCCCATAAGCCCAGGCGATACAGTCAGCGACCCATATGGACAACGTACGCTTGGAGACAGGGAGCCCCAACTTATTGGGGTCAAAAGAAACGAAAAGCTGAACAGCCTTCCGATGATCCCGCGTACGGTCAAGGTAGAAGGATAACGCCCTCCTACAGTCCAGGGCATGCAAGACCATCTCAGCCCGGTTGGCATGCGGCCTGGGAAAGAAGGTCGGAAGAACCACCTCCTGATTGAGGTGAAAAGGTGAGACAACTTTAGGAAGAAACTTAGGGTGAGTCCGTAGGACAACCCTATTCCTGTAGAACCTAGTGTAAGGAGGGTCAGACACTAGTGCCTGCAGTTCACTCACTTGCCTAGCAGAGGTGAGAGCTACCAGAAATAAAGTTTTCCAGGAGAGAAAACGGAGAGGGCAGGTAGCCATAGGTTCAAAAGGCGGACAAGTAAGCCGCTGTAAGACCACATTCAGATCCCACTCAGGGGCCGGTGGACGCAAAGAAGGCTTAAGCAGAAGGAGGCCTCTGAGGAAACGAGCCACCAAAGGGTGGTTGGAAAGAGGCCTGCCGTCCACCGGCGAGTGGTGTGCTGAGAGAGCACTAAGGTGAACTCTGACAGAGTTAGACTTAAGGCCCAGATTGGAGAGGTAGAGCAAATATTGCAACACTACCGCTACCAAGCACGAGAAGGGATTCTCACTGTGCTGAGCACACCATGTGGAGAATCTACGCCACTTAAAAGCGTAGGATTTCCTGGTGGATTGACGCCGAGAGGCCAAGACTACATCTTCCACCTCTCGAGGTAGTAGTAGGGGAGCTAGGACTACCCTTTCAGCAGCCAGGCCATTAGATGAAGGGACTGGAGGTTGGGGTGCAAGAGAGTCCCCTGATCCTGAGACAAGAGATCGTGTTGAAACCCCAGAGGAAGAGGTGTGTCCACCGCCAGCTGTAGCAGAAGTGGGAACCACGGTTGCCTCGGCCACCTGGGGGCTATGAGAATCAAGGAAGCCCCGTCCCTGAGGACTTTGAACAGCATTCTGGCACTAGTGGTGTGGGAGGAAACGCATACAGTAGGCCTGTGGACCACGAGATCAGAAACGCATCCGCTGCTATTCTGAGAGGATGCGGTTGTCTGGAGCAAAATGTCGGGAGTTGCCAGTTCAGAGGACTGGCGAAAAGATCCATGGTGGGGAGCCCCCACTTGAGAAAGACTTGCTGAACCACCAATGGGTTCAATCTCCATTCGTGTGGTTGCAGGATCCGGCTCAGTCTGTCTGCTAGGCAATTTTCCTGACCTGGGAGGTAGACAGCCTTGAGAAGGATTCCATGATTGACAGCCCAAAAGCACAGTCGTTGTGCCTCCTGACAGAGAAGGAAGGAGCCTGTGCCTCCCTGTTTGTTCACATAGAACATGGCAACTTGATTGTCCGTCTGGACCAGTACAAACTGGTGAGAGGCGAGGTGGGAGAAGGCTCTCAGAGCTAGGCGTATCGCCCATAGCTCCAGGAAGTTTATCTGTTGAGTAGCCTCCCAAGGGGTCCAGAGACCCTGAGTACATGTCCCTTGGCAATGCGCTCCCCAACCGAGAAGAGAGGCATTGGTTGTCAGCACCTGAGTATGTGGAGGGGATTGAAAAACCACTCCGAGCAGCAGATTTGGGAGATGAAGCCACCATCGCAGAGAGGAGACCAGGAGGTCGGAGATCTTCAATGAGTCCACTAGGCCCCCTGTGGCTTGATGCCACTGAGTGCGAAGGCTCCACTGAGCAGGTCGCATGTGCAGGCGGGCATTGGGGGTGACATGAACCGTGGAAGCCATATGGCCAAGTAGTCTCAGGAATTGCCTGGCAGAGAACAGGGAATTGCTGCGAAACTGGCTGGCCAGATCCATCAGCCTATGGGCCCTGTCCAGAAGCAGAAAAGCCTTTGCTTGAAGAGTGTCTAGTCTGGCCCCTATGAACTCTAAGTTCTGGGACAGGAGCAAAGTGGAGTTTGCGAAGTTTATGACAAACCCCAAGTGCTGAAGCAGAGCCACAGTGCGAAGGGTGGCCTGGTTGGCCTCTTGGGAAGATTGGCCCCTTATGAGCCAGTCGTCTAGGTACGGAAACACAAAGAGACCCTGAAGCCTCAGGTAGGCCGCCACCACTGCCAGGCACTTGGTGAACACCCTGGGAGCGGAGGACAGGCCAAAGGGAAGTACTCTGTACTGATAGTGGTTTCCTCCCACAACAAACCTGAGATATTGTCTGTGGTCTGGATGGATAAGGATGTGAGTATACGCATCCTTTAGATCTAAGGGGCATATAGCCAGTCTCCCTGCTGGAGGTAGGGCAGCAGGATTCCAAGGGTAAGCATCTTGAACTTTTCCCTCTCCAGGAACTTGTTGAGGTTTCGCAAGTCTAGGATGGGTCTGAGGCCTCCTGTTCTTTTTGGTACCAGAAAGTACCTGGAATAAAAGCCGAGACCTCTCAGGTGGTGGGGTACCGGTTCCACAGCCTGATCCTTTAGCAGACATGCTAACTCCTGAAGGAGTAGATCCCTGTGCAGAGGGGGTCTTTGAGGCTCCCCTGGAAAACAGGAGGGAGGTACCTGGTGAAAATGGAGAAGACAGCCCTTTTGGACTATATGAAGAACCCAGGTATCTGATGTGACGGCTGACCACCTGTGGGCAAAGTGGGCCAACCGGCCTCCTGTGCTGAGAGAAGCCAGCTGAGGAGAAGAGGCTATGCTGCTTGAGTCAAAAACCCCCACCCTGCTGAGCAGGGGCCGGTGTAGGTGGCTTGGGGGCCTTCTGCCTATGGGGCCCTTGACCCTGCCCCTTGGCCTACTGACCCTGTTGGGGAGCTGCAGAGGCCTGATAATGAGGGTATTGTTTATAGGCAGACGACTTCCTCGGGTAAAAGGACTTTTTTCCCGAGCCCTTCTTCTTCTGAGAAGGGGCAGAGGTTTTCCTGGAAAGCCTAGTCCTGGTCAGAGTCTCGGTCTCGAGTTCTGCAGCCTTTTCAGCCATGGGCTTGCCAAAGAGGTTTTCACCTCGGCAGGGGACATCGACAAACTTGTCCTGGACCCATGGCTCGAGGTCGGATGACTGTAGCCAAGCCTGTCGGCGGGCACCGATGCCGGCCCCAGCTACTCAGGCCTTAGCCTCGAAGCCATCGTAGGCTGCTCGAGAGATAAACTTCGAGCACTCTCGAATACCGGTGGACAAGGCCTGAAACCTCTGCAAAGGTTCCTCGGAGAGACCAGCAGAGAACCCGGCAATCTCCTTTGCCAGGTCTCGGAGGTACATGCCCATGTAGAGCTGCTAAGTCTGGACACGGCAAGCAAGCATAGAGCCCTGGAAGCACTTCTTACCGCGGGCATCCAGGTTCCGGGCTTCCCGGCCGGGAGGCACCGAAGAGTGCATCTTCTGACTTTTCAGTCAATGCATGGCCGATTCCACAACCATGGAGTGGTGCGGTAATTGTGCCTTTTGGAACCCAGGGCTCTTGCGGACTCGACAGATGGAATCGACCCGCTTGCTTAACACCGGCGTCGAGGCCGGGGTCTCCCACATGCGGAAGAGCAGCCGCTCCAGCATCGGAGGAACCGGAACAGTAAAGGCCTCCTTCGGGGGAGAGTCATACTTGGAGGGCCTCGAGCTCCTCGGCTCGAGGCTCCTCCTCGGGATCCGCGGGGAAGGCCAAGGCCTTGGCCATATCCCGCACGAAGTCCGAGAACCGAGTATCCTCCGGTGGGGATCGTCTCCGAGGTTCAGACTCGGGCGAGTCCGATGGGACACACCGAGTCCGATGAGTGTCGGGTGACTCTTCGTCCTCCGCCTCCCAGCCCGACTCCTCGCAGGAGGAATCGAGCGGCTCCGGTCGGGCGGGCACCGATGCCCTCCACCCCGACGTCGAGGGTATCGGCGTGGACAATTCGGCCCCGAACGGGAGGTCGAGGGAGACCGTGGCCGAGGATCGACTCGAGCCCGCATGGACTCGAGGATCGGCTCGGCCTCCGGGGTCGACTTGGACGTCGAGGTCCCGGTGGTCGGGGCAGATGCACCGGTGAGACCGGCGATCAATGCCCGTTGCAGTTCCATGAAGGCAGCAAAGCTGCTCTCCAAGGCCGTCAACCTGAGTCCGAGCTCAGGAGACCCAGCAGCCCCCGACGGCATCGGGCCCGACATCGGCTCCCTCGGAGAAGAGTCCACGAGGACAACAGCACTTACGTGTCCAGGAGACTCCATCTCGATACGAGGATGCTTGGCAGGCCTCTCCGACTCTGAAGACCCGGGACGGCTATCGGGGCTATGCGACCTGGCCCTCGAGGAACCAGGAGCATCCACCAATGCCGCCCTCGCGGGTTTCTTCTTCCTGCGATGTTCCCGCGAATGAGACCCCCGCTTAGAGGAACCCTGATGCTGCTCGGGGCCGAAGTCCCGAGACGTCGAGGCCTCTGATGAGGTCCAGGCCCGGCCGGACGCGGAGTCTGAAAAAATTTGATCCTTCTGGTGCTGCCGACTGAACGCTTTCGAGGACATTTTGCCACACGGACCACAGATCATCGGGTCATGATCGGGTTCGAGGCAACGGAGGCAGCAGTCGTGTGTGTCGGTAAGAGACATAAGTTTCTTACACCGATCACACTTCTTAAACCCGCTGGTAGCCAGCGGGGGAAAAAGGGCCCCTGCTAGGTCAAAAGACTGGGCTGCCAGGGAAAAAAGAAAAAAGGTGCAAATGCCAGTCACAAAGGACAAAAACCGAAAAAGAAAGAAAGGGACTCGATTCTGGCGTCGAACCGGAGAAAAAAAGAGAAAAATAGGGAAAATCAACTTTTTCCTCGGGGAAAAACGAACTACGTCCGTCGGGTTCTGCAGAAAAAAGAAGACTGAGCAAGATGGCACCCTTGGGCGGGAAGGGGACCGCGCATGCGCGCTGCAATTCCCAAAGGCTTTCTTTGAAAGCTGGGGAAATGCTCCGCACGAGGGCTCCGTCGGCACCGACGTCACCCATATGTGAGGACTGACTTCCTGCTTGGTCCTGGAGAATAGGTCATTACTTGCTAGGAAGACGGAACATCTAGAAAATGAAGCACGGAGGAACTTTGGTTATTGAATTTTCCATAGTCTCCTCTCATGTCTCCCATGGAAATGGTGAGGAAATACTTCTGTGAGGTGCTTAGGATCCCACAGGTGCATTTGCCTCCCCTGACCAGGGTTCAATACCTGTCCGTTGGTATTGGTGATCTTGCCGGACCAGGTTTGGAGGATGTGTTCTTAAGGACTGGGGACTTAACTGGGTTTCTGGAAAGTTCCCTGGAAGTAATAACTGAGAGAATTACTATGCTTGTTACTCTAGCACTGGAATCAGATAAGGTTTTCATTCTTCGTTCTTTTTTTAGGAATATAAATGAGAAATTCTTGGGCTCTCAGGTTTGTATTTTTCCTTATCTTTCTTGGGCTACCCAGTTAAGGAGAAATTCTTGGGCTCTCAGGTTTGTATTTTTCCTTATCTTTCTTGGGCTACCCTGTCCATGGGGGCTACTTTTTTGTTAAAATTTCCCTCTCGTTGTTATATTTCCTATCAAGGTAAAAATTTTCTTTTCTTTGAGCCCAAGCAGCAATTTGAGTTCCTTACTGCAAGGGAAGATACTAAAGTTGCTGTGATTTCCCACACGGCTGACGCTTAAATCTCTGTCTGCCTTTTTTATGTTTCTTTCTTTGATAGCAAGGGCTTGATTATGATTGTAACTGTAATTGTAATTGGGGATCTTGTCTTTCTATTTTTCTTAGTGCCTCCTGTCAGACGGCTGCCTGGGTGAGAATCTTCACAGTCTTGACAATGCATATATCTATATGATTTTGCAAGGTATTGTGGGCAATGTAGTTCATTCACACCAGACACAGCTGCTGACAATAATTTAGTTGTGCACAAGTGTTAAAGCCAATAAGATACTTATTTATTTATGGGGTTATTTCTCCCAGCACAGATATGCTTGGTAGCACATAAATTAGGTTACTTGCTTCCAGTGTTTAACTGGGAAAAACAAAGTCAGAATCAAAATCAGGAAAACAACCTTTAAACTTGTCAGGCAATTAGCTAATGTTTTCTTAGCATATATCTAACAAACGAAAAGTCACACAGAAAGAAATAAACTGTTCTTTTCAGGTTCACTTCTGATTACTTCCCACACAGATCCAGAAGTGATTCTCTCCTAGCTCACAAGCAATTAGGTACAGCTCAATTGCTATCAGTTATCCAGCTGAAACCCCTTAGCTGGCTGGCTTTCTACTGTGCGAGTCAAATCCTGCTTCAGGAGCTTTTCTTAGTAGAATAAAGAACAAGTTGATATTTCTTTGTGATGGTTGCCGTGCTTTATAACAGAAAGTTACCAACAGAGTTTGGATAGAGAGCAGTCCATGTAAACAGTATCTTCATCTGCTATTATTCCCCCTTCATCAACAAACATTGGTTCAATATCATGAATTAGCCCAGATGAATCTCTCAATGGAGCACTTTCAGGAGAATGCTTATTTCCCTGCTGTCTTTCAAGGTTATAGCTAGGGCATAGATCAGTGTTCATACCTGAGCTTCCATTGCTGTTATAGTTCCTCTCTATATAGCCTGGCCAGTATGTAGTCCAGTTCTTATGTCCAGCCTTCCAATCTAGATCCCTGGACACTGGATCTCTCTTCACATACCTTCTGGCATAGGTCTTAGGGTCCCTTCCACGTGCAGCCGTCTCCCTCACAGGTAGCCTCTGGGGATTCCTAGCTCTGCAGCACCATTCCTCTGGCTTTCCCCAGTCCAATGGTCTATGGCTGGCCCTTGGAATACCTCCCAGTATACGTACTGCTTTGGACTCTTCTAGACCTCTCATAGGCTTTTCTCCTCTTCCTTCCCAAGGGTTTCCTTGCCTCTCTGTCCGTCCGGTTTGGCTTCTGCTTCTGATGATTCTTCAGATGAAACTGGTGATCAAGTTCAAGCTGCTTCTCAGGATAAGGAGGATGATCATGAAGAAGATGATCATCTGTAGAATAAACTCTATTCTTATTCTGCCTTGATGAGTGCTCCTCCCTAATACAGCGCAGCTGTGCTGAATCAGGCCTTGCCCTTTGAGATGAGTGCTTAGGGATTACCTCATAGCCCTCCTGATTGAACACACGTTTCCCCACTCCAGCTCCTCTAATGGCTGTTGGAAACCTGGTGCATTCTGGGACTGGTAGTCTTTTAGGGGAAAATTCTGTTTTCTTATTTCTACCAGAACTGAGAGGTTGCTTGTTCAGAGTCACATCATCTTTTCTATAGCTCCTTCCTGAGCTATGATAAGCTTCCTTATCACACTCCCCATGTTTACTTTTGTGGGCTAATATATGGATTATTTATTTTTTCCTTTTGTTAGCTTTACTTTGTTATTCTACTTATTCCATGTTTTTCTTGGTTCATTCATGTGAATGCTTGAGTGTTCTTGTACAAATGCAAATAAAGATAAAATTATAAAAAAAAATCATCTCTAATAGCTGAAGATTGGAGGATGGCCAATGTAACACCAATTTTTAAAAAGGGTTCCAGGGGTGAACCGAGAAACTACACACTGGTGAGCCCAGGAAAAATGATAGAAACCATCATAAATAACAAAATTACTTAACATGTAGATAGTCATGGCCTATGGGAGACAGCCAACATGATTTTAGTCAAATAAGGTTTTGTCTTACTAATCTGTTATGTTATTTTGAAGATGTGAATAAACAGGTACACAAAGGCGAGTCAGTTGATATAGTGTATCTGGATTTTCAGAAAGTCTTTGACAAGGTCCCTCCTGAGAGACTCCTGGCGAAACTAAAATCTCATGGGATAGGAGTTAATGTACTATATTGTGGATCAGGAACTGGTTAAAAGATAGAAACCAGAGGGTAGGGCTAAAGGGCCAATTTTCCCAATGGAGAAAGGTGAATAGTGGCATACCTCAGGGATCTATGCTGGGTCCGCTTCTTTAACATATTCGTAAATGACCTGGAAGTGGAAACATCGAGTGAGGTAATCAAATTTGCAGATGAGACAAAATCATTCAAAGTTGTTAAAAATTGCAAGAGACCCCTGATAAATTGGAAGACTGGGCATCCAAATGGCAAATGAAATTTAGTGTGGACAAGTGCAAAGTTATGCACCTAGGAAAGAACAACCCAAACTATGGTTACATGATGTAAGGTTCCACATTAGGAACCACAACTCAGGAAAAAGATTTAGGCGTCGTCATGAATAGCATGTTGAAACCCTCCGCCCAGTGTGCAGCAGCAGCCAAAAAAGCAAATAAAATGCTAGGAATAATAAGGAAAGGAATGGAGAATAAAACAAAGGCTATTATAATGCCTCTGTATCGTTCCATGGTGCGACCACATCTTGAATATTGTGTGCAATTCTGGTCGCCGTATCTTAAAAAGAATATAGCATTATTAGAAAAGTTAGATAAGAGTCATCAAAATGGAGGCTAAAAAGGTTAGGGCTCTTCAACCTGGAAAAGAGACGGCTGAGGGGAGATATGATAAATGTCTATAAATGAATGAATGGAGTGGAAAATGTAGTTACTCACCTGTAAGGTGTTCTCCAGGGACAGCAGGAACTAGTCCTCACATATGGGTGACATTGGTGCCAATGGAGCCCTCGTGTGGAGCAAATCCCCAGCTTTCTAAGAAAACCTTTGGGAACTGCATCGCACATGTGCGGTCCCCTTCCTGCCCAAGGGTGCCATCTTGCTCAGTCAAATGACATAGCTGTAAGATGGCAAAAAGAACAAAATATAATAGGACTGCAATTCCAAGGGGAGGAGGGAGGTTTGTGAGAACTGTTTCCTGATGTCCCTGGAGAACACCTGCTACAGGTGAGTAACTACGTTTTCTCCAGGAATAAGCACGAAGTCAGTCCTCACATATGGGACTCCCCAGCTATAGGTTACCGAGAAGCCCTAGCTAAAAAATAGGCTCCCTCTACGAGAACCGTAAGCAGCCATAATAGGAATCTAACTGAGAGAGTAACAGTCCGGTAACCTGACACCAAAGGGCTGGAGGGTAGAAGTTGCCTAGACCTTGAAAAGGTTATGGAGTACAGCCTGGCCGAAAGCACTGTCCCATTGGGACTCCCTATCCAGGCAGTAATGGTTGCAAAGTCTGACCTGAAGACAAGGTGGCCGCCTGGCAGATGTCTGCCAGTGGAACAGAGCAGAAATGAGCCACTGATGCCACCATAGCCCTGACCTGGTGGGTCGTAACACGACCCTGCAACGGAAGCTTGGCCGCCCTGTATGCCCAGGCGTTACAGTCTGCTACCCAAGTGGACAGCGTACGCTTGGAGACGGCCATCCCCAGCTTACTGGGGTCATAGCATACGAAGAGCTGAGAAGCTCTTCTATGGCCTTGCATACACTGAATGTAGAAGGCTAACGCCCTCTTATAGTCCAGGGTATGCAGAACTGTCTCTGCCCGACTGGCATGCGGCCTGGGAAAGAAGGTAGGTAGTACTACCTCCTGGTTGAGGTGGAATGACCACTTTTGGAAGGAACGTGGGGTGTGTGCAGAGCACCACCCTGTTCCTATAGAACCTTGTATAAGGCCTGTCAGATACCAGGGCCTGAAGTTCACTCCCCCATCGAGTGCCACTAAGAAAATTACCTTCCAAGAAAGGTAGCATAGATGGCAGGTTGCTATCGGCTCGAATGGTGGACGAGTAAGCTGACCTAAGACCACATTCAAATCCCACTCGGTCGCTGGAGGGTGAACCAGGGGCTTCAGCAGAAGTAGGCCTCTCAGAAACCTGGACACCAAAGGATGTCAAGAAAGAGGCTTTCCTTCCACTGGGAAGTGATGTGCCGCCAAGGCACTAAGGTGAACTCTGATGGAGTTGGACAAGGCCCAAATCTGAAAGATGAAGAAGATATTGAAGCACCACTGCGACTTGGCAGGAGAAAGGGTTTTCTTTCTGCTTTTCGCACCACACCTCAAACCTATGCCACTTGAAAGCATAGGTCCGTCTAGTCGAGTGCCTCCTTGAGGCTAGCAACACCTCTTCCACATTTCTGGGAAGGAGGAAAGGTGCGAGGACTACCCTTTCAGCAGCCATGCCATCAGATTGAGGGACCTGAGGTTGGGGTGCAGGAGAGTGCCCCCCTCCTGAGACAGAAGGTTGGGATAGGATCCCAGAGGGACTGGGGCCTCCACCGCTATTTGAAGCAAAAGCGGAAACCAGGTCTGCCTCGGCCATCTGGGGGGTACCAGAATGACCGAGGCTCTGTCCTGGAGAATCTTGAACAGCGTTTTGGCCACCAGAGGCGTGGGAGGAAACGCATACAGGAGGCCCACAGACCATGAGATGAGAAAAGCATCTACAGCCACCTTGTTTGGGTATGGCTGCCTGGAAGAAAACTGGGGCAACTGGTGATTGTGTGGGCTCGCAAACAGATCCATTGTCAGTTGTCCCCCCAGGCCTGAAATAGCCGCTGGGCCATATTCATATCCAGCTGCCATTTGTGGGGCTGGAGAATCCTGCTTAGCTTGTCAACTAAGAAATTTTCCTGGCCTGGCAGATAAACTGCTTTGAGATGCGTGCCGGACTGCAAAGGAGCACAGGTCCAGGGTTTCTTGACACAGAATGCGGGACCCCGTGCCTCCCTGCTTGTTCACATAGAACATCGCCACTTGGTTGTCTGTTTGTATTAAGACAGGTTGAAGAGCCAAAGTTTGACAGAAGGCTCGTAGAGCTAGGCGAATGGCATGAAGTTCCAGGAAATTGATCTGCTGTGTGCTCTCTTGCGGAGACCACATGCCTTGAGTGCAAAGTCCCTGGCAATGGGCTCCCCAGCCCAGCAGGGATGCATTTGTAGTCAGGATCCTCGTGTGTAGAGGAGCCTGAAAACCCACTCCTGCCTCCAAGTTGTTTGGTTGAAGCCACCAGGCCAAAGACTGTACCAGTCGTCTGGAAACCTTGACTCTGTCTCGGAGTTTGCCTGTGGCCTGTGTCCACTGGTCTCTGAGACATCATTGAGCTGTTCGCATGTGGAAGCGTGCATTCGAAGTCACATGTACCGTGGAGGCCATGTGCCCGAGGAGTCGCAGAAAGTGCCTTGTTGATATTTGGGACCTGCGACTCACTTGACGTGTAAGGGCCAGGAGTCTCTGTGCCCTGTCTACTGGCAGGTAAGCCCTTGCTTGAAAGGTATCCAGCCTTTCCCTAATGAACTCTAGTCTGAGTGGGGACTAGAGTAGACTTGGTGTAATTGATTACAAATCCTAGATGTTGAAGTACCTGAATGGTGCAAGCTGTGGCCTGTTGGACCTCCATGGCTGATGTGGCTCTGATGAACCAGTCATCCAGGTAGGGGAAGACAAATACTCCTTGGATTCTGAGGAAGGCAGCCACCACTGCCAGGCACTTTGTAAATACCATGGGGGCGGAGGCCAGGCCAAAGGGAAGCACCCTGTACTGATAGTGGTTTCCTCCCACCACAAAGCGTAGATATTGTCTGTGGTCTGGATGAATTAGGATGTGTGTATATGCATCCTTTAGGAGCATAGCCAGTCTCCCTGGCAGAGGTAAGGCAGCAATATTCCAAGGGAGAGCATCTTGAACTTTTCCCTCACCAGGAATTTGTTTAAGTTTTGCAGGTCGAGGATGGACCTTAGGCCTCCTGTCCTTTTTGGTATCAGGAAATACCTGGAGTAAAAGCCCTTGCCCTGCAGGTGGTGGGGCACAGGTTCTACTGCCTGATCCTCTAGAAGACCTGCTAACTCCTTCAAAAAAGGTCCCTGTGAAGAGGAGGCCTGAGAGGCTCCCCTGGAAAGTAAGGGGGAGGTAACTGGGTCAAATGTAGCAGGTAGCCCTGCTGGATTATCTGAAGAACCCAGGTGTCTGTGGTGATGGCCGGCCACCTGTGGGCATACAGGGCAAGCCTTTCCCCTGTGCATTGCCTTACTCCTTTGGTGACAGGGGCTATGCCTTCAGAGTCAAAAGCCACTCCTAGGCTGAGCCAGAGCCAGTGCCTGGGGTTTGGGGGCTTTGTGCTTACGCGGCCATGCCCTGCCCCTTGGCTGCTGCCCCTGTTGGGGAGCCGGGGAGGCCTGAAATGGGGGGTAGTTGTGGTAAGCAGTACCCTTCCTCGGGAAAAAGGGCTTCTTACCCAAGCCCTTCTTTTCTGAAGGGGCAGAACTCTTCTTCGAGAGCCGTGTCCTGGTCAGGTACTTGGACTCGATCTCAGCAGCCTTCTCGGTCATGGGTTTGCTGAAGAGGTTTTCACCATGGCAGGGGACATCGACCAACTTGTCCTGTACCCATTGCTCCAGGTCCGACGACTGTAGCCATGCCTGGCAGTGTGCACCGATGCCCGCCGCAGCTACCCGGGCTGACGCCTCAAAGCCATCATAGACTTCTCGAGTCAGAACTTCGAGCACTCATGGACTGCTGTGGACAGTGTCTTGAAGCGCTGCAAAGGTCCCTCGGAGAGACCAGCTGAGAACCTGGCAATCTCCTTTGCCAGGTCTCGCAGGTACATGCCCATGTACAGCTGGTATGCCTGGATCCGGCATGTCAGCATAGAACCTTGGTAGCACTTTCTGCCGAGGGCGTCCAAGTTGCGAGCCTCCCTGCCAGGAGGCACCAAGGAGTGCGTCTTCTGGCTCTTGAGCCGGCACATGGCCGATTCCACAACCATGGAGTTGTGCGGCAGTTGTACTTTCTGGAATTCAGGACTCTTGCGGACTCGATAGATCGAGTCGATTCACCTGCTGATCACCGGCAGATTTGTTCTATCCAGACCAACTTTTGCAGAATTTTGTCTTACTTTGCAATATACTTGGTATTTCAGAATGTTTATGTTGTTACTGACAGATTATTTTTTTTTGTAAGGCGAGTTCTACAGGGAAATATCCTAGTTCTGTTCTGGAGGGAGGGAGTGAAAAATTATAAGGTAAAATAAAATGACAGAAAGCTAAATATCATTTTGTGGTGCTCCTTTCATTTGTAAATCAATATAACTTGCAGATCTTTCTATATTTACATTGCAAATGTCCCTTGAGAAAAATCTCACTCATTGGCCTTCAGTTTCACTCACTGGAAAGGTAAATCTCACTCTTTGGGATGGACCATCCTTGACATCTCTACATCTCACAATATTTCTTCATAGACCCAGTTTTCGAAAGTTTTTTATATGCTCAAAAGGATTAAAAGCAGTTCATTTTTGTTAATCTTAATATGATGTTCTAACAATTCACCCAACATGAATACATGTTTCGAGAGACCCATGAAAATTAGCTTTCTGCATTGGGGAATCCTCCTCATAGTCTGTGCCCTGAATTCACCGTGCTTTGACTGTCCACTTCCACTCAGAGCTTAACTGAAAGGAAATGACATCAAGGATTCTTGTCAGGTAGCATTTAGCTGGAAGTATAAGAATCCTTGACATCATTTCCTTTCACAGTTACACTGTGAGTGGAAGTGGACAGTCAAAGCACGCTGAATTCAGAACACGGGCTATAAATAGAATTCGCAGATGCAGAAAGCTGATTTGTATGGGTCTTTCGTAAACAGGATTCATGTCCGGTGAACTGTTAGATACATCATACTAAGATAAGTAAAAATGAACTGCTTTTAGTGCTTTTGAGCATATAAACTTTCAAAAAATTGGGCCCATGGTGAGATATATGTCGAGCTTTACAGAAAAAATGCTCTAAGTAGCTCCCATTCTGATAGTCCTAAAAAATATTTTCTATGATTGATATGCCAGTTTGTATGAAGTTTTCAATTTAAGGCATAACGTGTAAGAGAGTTGTGGGTGTTCAGTGTAATGTGATAAGCATGGCATGGATTTGGAAGGGAGGGGCATAGCTGACTGCCTGCCTCCATGAGTTTGCTCCCTATGTGGTCATGCCTGATGACTGATAAAGGTATGGAGTGGAAGAGTAGCTTAATGGTTAGAGCACTGGCTTAGGAACCAAACAACCAGCATTTGATTCCCACTAGCACTCCTTGTGGCCTTGGGCAAGTCACTTAACCCTCCACTGCCTCAGAAAAATCCAAGTTATCAAAGTCCCTGTTTAATGTACTTTACCAAGTTTAAGTTACATTGATGATGCGGTATACAAATCTGTTAAACAAATAAATAAATAAATCTCCATATGAGCACCACCATGGATACTTTACCCTTTCATCTTCTGGCATGCCTACATTAATGATTTGCAGACCATGCAACTGGATGCCAAAGTTCTGATGTGTGTGTGTGTGTGTGTGGGTGTGGGTGTGTGTATGGGGTAGGGAAGCAGCCTCTATGAGGCTGCCAGAAAACTACTCTCATTTCTGTGCTATCCTGCCCACCCTATAGGTGTCATTCTCCATAGTTGTAGGAAGGAAATACAGGCACATACTACTGTAATGTCATTGACGGAGCCAGTGTACTTAGAACCCTCCTCCAGATATAGAAGTTTTTTAAAGACTTCTTCATACCTGCATGTCCCTATTCCCGCTTCCCAGTCAAAACATTCAGTCAGTCTGTTTTTGTCCTTGACCAAGTGCAGCCGAGCCCTCCTCCTCCTCCACTGCCCCATTAAAAAATAAAAAATACAAGTTACTAAACCAGTATTCCAAACTACCTACTCTTGCGAGCAACTAATGGAAAAAAGTAAGCAGCAGTACTACATATCTCACTTAAAGCTAAGTTCTCTATATCTGCTGTGGACTTCCTGACATACAGATAATGGCAGCGACATTGCAAATAATTTCCTCTCTCCCTGCAAGGAACCCACCAGCACCAGCACCAGCTCTGGTAGGGAATTCCAACATGCCCCCGATGAATCTATCAATGGCAAGAGCAGCTCTCTTCCCGTCAGGGACAGGCTAAACTTCCTCTCATTGTCCCCAAAATTGGGACCAGTCTGGCACTCACACCCTGTTGGAAATTTTGAAAATTAAAGATTCAGTGTATTCCTGGATTGAAATGAAAAAAGATGCAACAATAACCGGTCTCCCAGATGCTGACCAATCAACAAAAAATAAAAGCTAAAACTCATTCAGAGCCTAATAATCCTCCAGAACGTAAGATAAATAAAGACAAAAGCTCTGGAAAAGATACACATAAAATGAAACACATAGAACAGTCTCCTGCTATCTCAGAATTAAAAAGACTGCATACATACTCCAGCTCTGTCACTAAAGTCCAGAGTCAGAAAAATACTGCAACATCTTGCCTACAATGCCAGTCCTGTCCATGCAGTCCTAGGATCCATGCTCTCTCTGAAAACCATGCTGCTTTTTTCCAATTACTCTCCTCTCCACACAGTCTCAGAAACCAGCTCAACTACATAGCCTTGGCTCTCCACCAAAGCCATCTCACCATTCTGATGCAGGTTGGCCTCCTGAGATTTTCCAGTTGCTTTGCAGCTATTTGCTCCAACTACTGGGACCAATCACACTGGAAGATATGCAAGACTCATCACAAGACTCAACCACCACCACCAGAAAAGACTTCTACACAAGATTCCATTGAGGAATACTCCTATCCAAAAGTTTGCAAACCGTCTCTAAATAGTTGCCTCTCTCCCCATGTCAGAGCCATCAAATAGATAGGATTTTTAATCTATGCTTCAATCAGGTGGTACTCTTAAGGAGATAGCTGATCTACCGGTAGACCATGTTCTCCAGGATCTGCAGTTTTCTATCTGGAAAGCGCAGTCACTGATCCATCTGACATCGACATTAGATATCAAGTATAAGGTCCTGTCTGCACCAGGTCATGACCAGAACCATTTATTTATTTATTTAACAATTTTTATATAGAACTTGCATAGGGAAGAACATGATTCAAACCATTACAAGGAACTCTCTAAGGAGAACAAGGGGAGGGGGGGACATGCAGGAGGTGTGGAATAGCACAACATATATACAGTGGGACATTTGATTGAATTTGTTTGTGATGTGAGTACATGTGTCCAGAGGTTACTGGAGAAGTTTGGTGTCTCCACCAAAGTATTCAATGAAGAGGAGAGAGTCTTGAGCTGCTTCCTGAAGTCTTTTATGTCTGAGGTGGTTCTCAGGCCTTCTGGAAGGGAGTTCCAGATAGCTGGGGCAGCAAGTGAAAGAGCCCTCTTTGCAGTAGAATTGTTGACCTTGGTGAACAAGCTGGGTGTAGGTATGGTATTTATGGTGCTATGTCTCGTTGGTCTCTTAATGAGCTTGGTACATATCAGGCCTTGTAAAATATCGTCTGATAAGCTGTTTTTAATTTTGAAGATGGTGAGAGTGAATTTATATTTGGCACAGGAAGTAATTGGAAGCCAGTGGAGCTGGTTCAAGAGGGGGGGGGGGGGTTATGTGGTCGTGTTGAGATGATTCAGTGATGATTCGGGCAGCAGTGTTTTGGACTAGGTGCAAGAGACGGATGGTTTGCTTGGGGAGACCTTAGAAAAGGGCATTGCAGTAATCCAGAGTGGGTGCTATGATGGCCTGACATACTGTTAGGAAGTGATCTTGGTTGAGGAGGAGTTTGAGTCTCCTAACAGTAGCGAGCTTTTGGAAGGCTGACTTAGCACTTTTGTTGATATGGGCTTGGAGGTTAAGGTGGTTGTCAAGGATGGCCCCAAGGTATTGTACTTCATTTTTTATCGGTATTGGGTTGTCAGCAATGTTGATTGAGGTCGGTGGGGTGAATGAAGTCTCTCGTGTGGTAATTGCTTCAGTTTTTTTGACGTTTATGTTGAGGTTATTTGTCAGCCAATTTATCATTTCTTGAAGACATTCTGACATTGTTGCGAAGTCCGGGGAATCCAACTGGATTGGTGTGTATGCCATAATATCGTCTGCATATATGGCATAATGTATCTTGAACTTTTTGAATATGTTGCATATTGGTTGAATATATATGTTGAAGAGGAAGGCGGACAGCAAGGATTCTTGAGGAACTCCTTGTGCTATGTGGAAAGTGTCTGAGGTGAGGGGACCAACTTTGACTCTCTGCTTTCTGTTGCTGAGATAGGACTGGAACCATTTTAGTGTGGTGCTTTGAAGACCAATCTTTGTTAGTCGTTTCAGAAGGGTGTTGTGTGCTACCGTGTCAAAGGCAGAGGAGATGTCTATAAAGACAAGCAGAAATCCTTTCCTTATGTCATCTATTCCTCTGAGCAGGTTGTTGAATAGGTGAGTGAGTAGAGACAACACTGTGATAGATGGAAGCCATGCTGATGGGGGATCCAGAGGAGTGTGTGTATCAATGTGGTCTTGGAGCTGAATTTGAACAAGTTTCTCATGATTTTGGAAAGGAATGAGAGGCTGGATATTGGTCTGTAAGCTAATTGGTCCAGGCTGTGGGATGTAGTATTCTTCGGAATTCGGCGGATTGTAGCTTGCTTGAGTGTAGGGGGCATATATCCCTGAGTCAGGGAAGAGCTTATAATCCTTTGGATGCAGTTGGTCAGGGCCTCCTTTGCAGACTTGATCCAGGTCACTGGGCAAGGGTCTGAGGGAGATGTGATTGAGTTTAATGAGTTTAATATATCTCATCAATCTATGATATCTGAAGCAGCAGTTAAATATAATAAATTTGCGCAGACTCATACTCAAATTTCTATAGACATAGATCACAGACTGCTGGATAACATGGGCAAGAAAATTTATCATAGTGCAATGCTGGTTATGAAGACTGTAGAGTATCAGCTTCAGATACTGCACTACCATCATGCCCTAGAAGACCAACAGGATCAGATCCATTTTCACCTTCAAGAATTGATTTCTCATTCGATCCTCATTTGATGCCTACAATACATTTGCCTGATCAGTAGCTTATTCCATCATAGCAAGTGGAACAATATGGCTACAAGAATCAGCATTAAGAGAAGATCTCCATGACAAGATAGCGATGCTCTGTGTCTTGGTGAGTTTCTTTCGTACTAAGGTCAAAGAGATTATTACGCAAATAAAGGATGATAGAGAGCTCTTTAACTGCAGAACTAACACCAGAGAATTCTGCCTCCTTTCAGAGACCCAAACAGCAACCTTATCACAGACTTTATCATTAACAATAGTTCTAGTAATTTTACCCCAAACAGAGATTTCATTCACACTCCAGACCTCCACCAAAACAGACATACAATTAACGTCCACATCCCCATGAATGTACTACTACTACTACTAGTCATTTGTATAGTGTTACAAGGCATATGCAGAGCTGTATAAGCACATGTAAAAGACAGTCCCTGCTCATCAGAACTTACAATCTAGTCAAGACAGACAACACAACAGCTGAGAACAAGGACAAATCAGGGGAGTAGCAAGGAAACACATAGGAAACCAAGTAGATCAGGATCCAAAAGCAGACTCAAAGGAGGTGAGTTTTCAGCCTGGATTTGAAAAGGGCCAGAGATGAGGCCTGATAAACCTCCTCGGGTAGTTTGTTCCAGGTGTAAGGAGCAGCAAGGTAGGATTGAAATCTGGAGTTGGCAGTAGAAGAGAAGGGCACAGAGAGAAGGGATCTGCCAGACGAGTGGAGCACCCGAGGAGGGGTGTAGGGAGAGATAAGAGAGGAAAGGTAGTGAGGAGCAGCAGAATGAGTACACTTATAATCAGTAGAAGTTTGAACTGGATACGGAAATGTATAGGGAGCCAGTAAAGTGACTTGAAAAGAATGTAAACAACCACCAGCCTAATTTCCTCCACAAAGTCAAACTCCAGCTTTTAAAGACCCTCTAATAGGAGGTTGACTTCTTCAGTTCAAGAAGGCTAGCAAGACATCACAACAGATTGCTGGGTTTTGTACATGAAAGAGACGCTTTCATTAACTTTATATCCATGAGATTGCCAAGAAATCCTCACAGAAGAGACAAAGTAACTTCTTTCACAAAAACATAATAAAGCAAGTTCCAAAGCACCAACATTGTCAAGAGTTCTACTCCAAGTTTCTTTATACCAAAGAAAACTGGTTGCCAACGTTTGATCCTGAACCTTCACGATTTCAATCTCTCTGTAAAATAAGAAAAGTTCAAAATGAACTTCCTTGCTTCTGGACCCAGATGACTGACTAGCCTCCCTAGACCTGAAGTATGCATACTCCCACATACCCATACACGGTACTAGGCTTTCACCGGCTCCCAGAGTTCAACTTCGGAAACAAGGCCACTTTGTATTCCCTTATCCAGATGACTGGCTGGTGTCTGGTCCAATCAAAGGAGCAGTACATCTCACCATTTGAGAAATCATAGCTCTGCTCCACAATCACTGTTTCCTGATCAACACACAAAAATCAACTGTGATCCCAACCCAAACTCCTCCTCTTCACAGGTAAGAACATAAGATATGCCATACTGGGTACATGAATAAACACCAGATACACAATGGTATATTTCCCCAAAAACAGAGCAACCACCATTGTTCAACTCGGTTCTCTACTACACAAAGCCCATCCAGTCCCAGCCTGATTTGTTCTCAGAATCCTAGAACACATAGCAACAACAGCGCACATTCTATCCCATGAGAAGACTACATATGAGGCTACTATAGTGGCATCAAAAATTTCACTGGGATCAGAGGTGATAGTCACTACAATCAAGAATTCCTATCTCTGATAATGCATCAGTCTCTTACAATGGTGGAAGAGTGTTTCAAACTTTTGGTAGGTAACCTCTTTGTGTTACTGCTGCCTTTGCTGGTTCTCACCACAGACTTGGGATGATATAAGAACAGGGAATGCAACCATTATATCAACTTTCTGAAGTGGAGTGCTCTACAACGGCCTACAGGCTTTCAAGCTGTGGCTCTAAGGAAAAGTTGTAATAATGCACATGGATAAACAATAAATCAACAAACAGGATGAGGCTCGTGGTCCTCTCTCTGGGTCTCAAGGCAGTCAGAATTTGGAATCTAGCCTGCTCTCTGAAAATCTCCCTACCAGGACAGGACAGGAAAGTCATCTACCAGACTCTCTAAGCCATCAGTTGGACTCCAATGAATTGTCTCTAGACAAACACATTGCAAACCAACTATTCAAATCCTGGGGAAACTCACAGATACATTTGTCTGTGACAGTTTTAAACATGAATTGTGAATGTTTTTGCTCCATTCTTCTGACATATCAGAGGATGTCACACGAAGCACTCTCATTGCCAAAACTGGAGACTCCGAATACCATCTCCACATGTTGGACTGCAGGCGAGCACTCCTTTACTATCTACAGGCAATAAAAAAATGGAAAACCTTTCAGTTTTTCATCATGTATAACCCTAATGATCCAGGCAAACCAGCATCTAAGAGGACATTGGCCAAATGGATTTCCAATAGCAGCAACTTCTGTTATACATGCACAAACTTAGAGCCCCCTAGAACAATGGGCTCAAACCAGCTCAGAGCAAAGGCAGCTTCTACAGCACACTAATGAACTATTTCTTTCCAAAGTATCTGCAAGGCCACTACATGGTCTTCAGCAGACACATTTACACAACATTACTGTCTCGACCAGTCTTCACATCAAGACACTGTTTTTGGACAAGCAATCTTTAGAAACCTTTTGACATGATCTTCCAAAAACTACTGAACTGTTTCAGCCACCCTTGCCATCTCTGTGCTGTGCACAAACTAGGCACTCAACAGCCCATACACTGGGCTCACCATAGAGTGTGCCTGCATTTCCTTCTTGCTTGTCTACAGAGAAAGCAAGGTTGCTTACCTGTAACAAGGGTTCTCCGTAGACATCAGGGAAATGCAGCCACATTCACCCTCCCACCTGCCTCACACACAAAAACAAGAGAGAAATGAAACTCTATTTACAAACAACCCTTCACATATTCATCTACACTCTGGATGGACTGACAATGTTCTGACCAGAAAGAATGATCTATAACTGAAGGAGGGCTCCGGGCACACTAGATCCATCAGTGACGTTACCATAGCGCGAGGCTGCATTACCCCATTATCTATGGTGAAATGCTGCACCTCTGCTACAGGTAAGTAATCTTGCTTTTTGCAGCTAGAAGGTTCTCTATCAGGTGTTACAATAGGTGTCAGAATAAAGGTTTTATCTTATCTGGCCAGGGCCATCCAGATCCTCTCCCACATCTTCCATGCTGCAGCATGGAGTGCCCAATGGCCACCAGACAGGAAAAGTGGATCCTTGCTGGAGAGCATTAGATGCACAGAAGATTACTCTCTGCATCAGAGAAATCAAGTTCTTTCCTGGGCACCATTTTGGTGCTCTCTAAAGAGGGCATACTGTTGGCTGCAGTGATATGTGGGGACCAGAAAAATGTCAACAAGATTCCACAAGGGAAGATGGAACATGTGCATTTTGAAGAAAGTTGGACAAAGAAGAAATTAGACCTTACCTGCTAATTGTCTTTCCTTGAGTATTCTCCGGGCCAGTCCAGGAACAGTAGGGTAGTCAACCTCCTTCATCAACTGAGGACTGAAAAAAATCATCAAAGCTTTGCTGACAGCCTACCTTGCTGCCCCTGGTGTCAGAGAGCCAGTCTTAGAATACCTAAGCAGTGAAGCAAAAACAGTCAGGCACAAAAATCCAAGAACAAAATCAAAAATCAATGTCAAAATCTATGTCCCCTTCAAAGAAGCATCCCAGAGCGGACACGTGGTACCGAATGCAACGGGAGCCCCCTAGCCAGAACCTCTGCGTAAGACTCGCAGTCTTCATTGAGAATCAAAAACCTGCCCAGCGAAATCTAGAGAATCTCCGGCCAGCGATCCTGGAAACGAAGCACCGCGGCTGTCACCGGCCAGAAAAATCCAAGAACCAAGTTCCCCTAACCACTGGGAGGGTCCTGGACTGGCCCGGAGAATACTCAAGAAAAGACAATTAGCAGGTAAGGTCTAATTTCTTCTTCCTTTTCGTCTCTCCGGGCCAGTCCAGGAACAGTAGGGCAGTACCAAAGCAGTACCTACTCTCGGGAGGGACCCAACAGCCCCACCAAAACCGCAGCTGCGCTGACCTTCGCGTCACCCGCAGCCTGAACATCCAAGCGATAATGCTTCGCGAAAGTATGCAAGGACGACCAGGTCGCTGCTCGACAAATATCTACCGGCGGAACCAAGGCCCACTCGGCCCAAGACGTCGCTTGCCCCCGAGTCGAATGAGCCCTCAGGCCCTCCAGCGCCGCCTTCCCGACGGCCTCATACGAAGCCGCAATCGCTTGTTTCAGCCAGCGCGAGATTGAAGCCTTAGAGGCTGCTTCCCCTTTCCGGGCCCCTGCAAACAAAACGAAGAACCTGTCCAACTTCCAGAACACCTTCGTCCGTTGGAGATACCGGTAGTGTACTCTTCCCATATCCAACTTATGAAGGGACATGGCACTCTCCTCCGCTGCGGCCGACCGAAAAGTAGGCAGTGAAATAGACTGATTCACATGAAAACCAGAAACCACTTTAGGAAGAAAAGAAGGCACCGGTCATAAAACCACCTTTTCAGCTAAAAACTGAATGTACGGCTCCCTACAGGACAGCGCCTGCAAATCCGAAATCCTGCGAGCTGAGCACAACGCAACCAAGAAGGCAGTTTTCCAAGAGAGCTCTCGAAGCGGCACCGTTTTCCCTGGATCAAACAGAGCGCGCGTCAAGGCTCGCAAAACCACATTCAAATCCCAAGGCACCACTGGCCTCCTGGGCGGCTTCACATTCTGCACCGCCCGAAAAAACTGTTGCACATCTCGCTGTGACGATAAACTCCGACCGCGCACTCTTCCGCGATAGCAAGCTATAGCCGCTAGATGTACCCGAAGGGTACTGGACGCTAAACTTTTATCCAGACCGTCTTGGAGAAAAGCCCAAACGTCCAGCACTTCCGCCGCTCGGGCCCGTACCCCATGCCGAGCCCCCCAGCATTCGAAGATCCTCCAAACACGAATGTAGGCCAACGATGTGGACTTTCGGTGAGCCTGTAACATGTGTGACGCTCGCGCCCCTACCAGGCGGTTGCCTAGTAGGGACGGCTGGCCACCTTTATCCCTTCGAGGGTTGTAGTTGTGTTAATAAGAGAAGCCAAGTGGTTATTCAAAGCGCACAGGAAATTTTTATTCGGTTTCCAAAGTTGGCAAGTGATGAACATAAAAATTCTTTAAGCACTTTTTCCAGACAAAAGAAATACAGGATAATTGCTCCAAATCAAAATGTCCAAACAAAACTCACAGCAGTTTCTATTCTTCACTGCAATTGCTTGCCATCACAAAACAAAAGCATTTCTAAAACTTTTCACAGCTTCCAACCTGCTGTTGCCACGCCCCATACAAACAGTTCTAGCTGTTTGGGCCTTCACTGAAGTTTAGCTTCCTAAGAGAGATTCCTAACCTCTTGTCTTCAGGGTTACTCTTCTCTTTCAACTCTTGAAACTGCTTTTACTTGTAACAGCTTCCTTTTATATTTCACTGTTTTCTAACACGCATTGCTATTGTACTTTAGTGCACAGCTCACATTCCATCTCAGAAGCTTCTGACTCAATAACACTTTCTTCAGGGCCTACCTCCATACTCTCAATTGAGCTACAGCTTTGTGCTCTCTGGAAGTGCTCTGGTGTCTTTTCCTTTAGAGTCCTCGCAATGTTAAACAGTCTCTCACACTGCCTGGCCTTGGCTCCTCCAAGCCGGTCTCCTGTGTGTCTCTCCTGCTTAACCTCCCTCCCGAGATACTTCTTGCTGTGCTGAGGCTTCAGGTGTATGAAAGTCTCCTCTGAGTCAGAGCAAGAACTATTCTGGTGGCACTGCTCATTCCCTGCGTACCTTTCTTGGCTGCCTTTATAATGGTTCCTCCATTTGCTGCTCTCCTTGGCTGCAAGGGTTTTCCACAGCTTGGCCCCAGATCTCTCCTGTCTGTGCCTCCTGGGAATTGGACTTGAACCTGGGCTAGGCCTTGAACTGCAGCTGCCACTGGTGCTTGCTCCTGCACTCCTCCTGGACCTTCTGCTCACAGCTCCCTCCTTCAAACTGTGCCTCTCTCTTTTGTTTGTTCTTCCTCTGTTAACTGTTGAGCTGGGCAACTCCCTTCCTAGCTCCTCCCACTTGGACCTCCTACTCCTCCTCTGCAGGGTTGTCCTGTGGTCTGTGATTGGTTTACCATTAGCTCTGCCCTCTAGGTTTCTTTCAGTGCTTCTAGTATGGAACCTAGGATTTTGGGCTCCCATCCCCCGCAATGAAAAAAAATCCTTCTTTTTTTCAGTTTTCCCTAGCTGGGCTGCACTCACCTCATCACACATGGTAGTGACCACCACCACGGAAAAACCCTTCCGCCTCAACCGCTGCCTTTCAAGAGCCAGGCCATAAGCAAGAAGCGATCCACCTGAGGCATGAGGATCAGACCCTGGAATAACAAATTCATCCGACTCGGCAAGCGGTACGGCTGGTTGACCAGCAAGCGCATGAGGTCCGCATACCACGCGTGTCGCGGCCAATCCGGAGCAATAAGAATCACCGTCCCTGGATGACAAGCAATCCTGCGAACGACTCGTCCGATCATCGGCCACAGAGGAAACACATAGAGAAGCTCCCCCGTCGGCCATGGCTGAACCAAGCCATCGAGACCCTCGGACATACGCTCCCGGGTTCTGCTGAAAAACCGGCACGCCTTGGCATTGTCGAAGGTTGCCATCAGATCCATAACCGGCTGACCCCAGCGCTGCGTTATGTCGTGGAAGACGGCGTCGTTTAACCGCCACTCGCCCGGGTCCAGCAGCTGATGACTGAGAAAATCCGGTTGCACATTTTCTTTTCCCGCTACATGTGCCGCTGAAAGAGCCAGCAAATGCTCCTCCGCCCACTGCATGAGCGCCAGACTCTCCGCCAACAAGACCGCACTGCCCGTGCCTCCCTGTCGGTTGATACAGGACACGGTGACCGCATTGTCCGAGAAAACTCGCACTGCCTTGCCACTCACCAGCGTCTCGAAGTTCTGCAATGCTAGGGCCACCGCTCACATTTCCAGCTGATTGATGGACCAACGGGCCATCTCCTCCGACCAAAGACCTTGTGCCACCTGAGCCAGACAATGCGCCCCCCAGCCAGAAAGACTGGCATCCGTGGTGACCAACACCCACTCTGGCGTGTCCAAGGGCATTCCTGCCCTGAGATGCGCGGGATCGGTCCACCAGGCCAGACTGCTGGCCACCTCGACCGGACAAGGCAGCCGCCGGCTGAGAGGGTGGAGCTGCGAAGACCAGTAACGAGTGCTGAAGCGGTCGCATATGGGCCCGGGCCCACGGCACCAACTCTAAGGTCGCTGCCATGGAACCCAGGAGTTGCAAGTATTTCCATGCCGTTGGCTCCTGGAGGCGCAAAGAAAGCGGACACCTGACGCAAGATCTTTTGAATCCGGACCTCCGGCAGAAACACCGCTCCGCGAGACGTGTCGAACAACGCCCCTAAATATACCAGGGACTGCACCGGAGCTAACTGACTTTTGGTGCGATTCACCACCCAACCTAAACTCTCTAGAAAAGCCACCACCCTGTAGGTGGCCTCTTGCGACTCCGGCACAGAACGAGCCCGGATAAGCCAGTCGTCCAAATAAGGATGCATGAGAATACCTTCTTTCCGCAACGCTGCCGCTACCACTACCATCACCTTCGTGAATATGCGAGGGGCCGTAGCCAACCCGAAGGGCAAGGCCTGAAACTGAAAATGACCCATGGGCACCGCAAAACGTAAGAACATTTTGATGGTGAGGCTTTATGGGAATATGTAGGTAAGCATCCGTCAAGTCTACGGACGAAAGCACCTCCCCCGGTCTCACCGACCGGATGACCGACTGCAGAGTTTCCATCCGAAAGTGCGGCACCCTTAAACAGCGGTTTACATGCTTGAGATCGAGAATTGGTCGAAAGGAACCCTCTTTCTTGGGGACGACGAAATAAATGGAGTAGCGACCTAACTCGCACTGGTCTGGAGGTACCGGGATGACTGCCTGAATACATAGCAACCGTTGAAGCGTGTGCTCCACCGCCAAAGATTTTGCCGAACCCCCGCACGGCGACCGAACGAACGCTCCCAGTAGGGGTTGCTCGAACTCCAAGGAATAGCCATCCTGAATGATCTCCAGTACCCAGCGGTCTGTTGTAATGGCGGCCCAGGCAGAGGAAAAACCGCAACCGACCTCCTATGCGCACCTCCGCCTGGACCTCCCTCGTTTCATTGCGGCTTTTTAGAGGCGCTAGACTGAGGACCGGTAAATCCCCATCCGAAACCTCAAGCGCCCCGAAAGGGCTGGCCCCAAGAGAGAAAACGTCCTCTGGAATAAGGGGTAAACCGGGACCCGCGGAATCTCTCTGCCTTAACTCCGCTGAGACGAGCCCGGCCTTGGCCCCTTCGGACGGTCCTCCGGAAGGCGGCTGCCTTTGGAGTCCCCCAAATCCTTCACAATCTTTTCCAACGCTTCACCAAAGAGCAGCTTACCCTTATAAGGAAGCCTACTAAGCCGAGACTTAGACGACGAATCCGCTGCCCAATTCCTCAGCCATAGAAAACGTCGAGCAGCCACAACCGACGCCATGGATTTAGCCGACATCCGTACTAAATCGTAGAACGCATTGGCGAGATACGCGGCACCCGATTCCAATTTCGCCCCTTCCGGCGCAGACACTCCTTCCAAACCCGGACTAGCCTCCGCTTGCAACCACCTAATGGAAGCCCGGGATACATAAGCGCCACAGATAGAAGTGCGCAACGCCAGCACACTGGTATCAAAGGCCTGCTTCAGAATGGTCTCCAGTTTTCGATCTTGCAGATCCTTTAAAGCCGCCGCCCCCTCAACAGGGATAGTAGTCTTTTTAGTAACAGCCGATACCAAGGCATCCACCTTAGGCATACGCAACAACTCTTTGTCATCCTGAGGAACCGGATATAAGCGGCTGAGTGCCCGTGCCCCCCGCAAGGAAGCCTCGGGAAACTCCCATTCAGATTCAATCATCTGTTTAATAACTCTATGTACCGGGAAACACCGTTGCTCCGCGCGAAACCCCTGCAACAAGGGATCCTCCAATGGCTCCGCCGGAGCCGCCGGCAATGTAATATTCAATGCCGCTAGGGCGTGCACAATTAATGCCCCCAGTTCTTCCTTCCTAAATACCCTAAAAAGATTGGGGTCCTCCCCAGAGGACAACTCTCCTTCCTCTAGGTCCTCTGGCCACAAATCCAACCCAGCCTCTGAGAGAAGCTCCCCTTCTTCTGGGCCCAGCACCTCCGGGGTCCTCTGCTCCAACAACTCCTCTGCCCCTGCTTGAGACACTCCCGACTTGGAAGTGCCCTTTCCGGGATCCCCTGGAGAGGCCGAACACGTGGAGAGCCCTGGCAGGGAAGAGCCCACCTCTTTGCCCTGCCCCCTTTCCAACCTTAAGCAGTAAGCTTTATGCATGGATAATATAAAATCTGGAGAGAAAAAATTGCTAAACCCCTCCGGAACGTCTGTGACCTTCACAGGGCCCTCCGCTAGCACCGGGGCAGGGTTCTTCACTTTCTCTCTCTTTTTTACAGACTTTTGGGGCAACGCGGGAGAAACGGCAGCCGGCTTTAAAATGGCCGCCGTTCCCGCCTTTTCAAGCACTGCCTGAGGCTGTCCTGCCCCCGAAGGCCTTGACGCATTCTCCATTGCCACCAAGGCCCCGGGACCTCCGAGAACAGACCCCCGTGAATCGAAACCGCTGCTCTGTTCCGGTGCCCTGTCACATGCCTCTCTAAAAGACACTCCCGACAAGGAGAAAGACACACACACCTACTATAAAGTACTTCTCTCCACCAACCTGTCAGCACCGCTGCTCGCGGCCAAGAAGATTGGGAGTCTGAACAAACAGAAGACGGGACTCCGGGGCTCCCAGAACCGTGATTTGCCAGTGTGAAGAAAAGCGGTCAGTGAGGCAGGCTCTGCCTCTACCACCGTAGAAGGCAACGGCTCTGTGCCAGTATGTGAGCTAAGCCGGTAGGCTTTGAAAAAAACTGACCGTTTGCCTTCCAGTACAGTTTTCCTCGTTTATTCTTTTTTTTTTTTTTAAACTGCACCCCTCAAAGGGCAAAGACCACCAGAAAGGCAGATAAACTAACCCAGCTAGGGCTAGCAAGGAGAAATTAAGTCAAATTCCTTTTCCCCTCTCAGAGCCTGTCAGCAAAGACGTCCTTCAGCTGCTGAGGACTGAAAAGACTGGCTCTCTGACACCAGGGGCAGCAAGGTAGGCTGTCAGCAAAGCTTTGATGATTTTTTTCAGTCCTCAATTGCTGAAGGCGGTTGACTACCCTACTGTTCCTGGACTGGCCCGGAGAGACGAAAAGGAATGTAGTTTGCCGTGAAACAGAACTTTCACATGTCAGCTACATGTGCACTTTTCCAAAGTTACATCATTTACACATGCAATCACCCAACTGCCTAGTTCAGCTTTGCTGCCACAGATATCCATGTATCTCCATTATAGTCAGCCCTTCACATCTTGGACTCCTGCCTTTCCATTTGTATTTTGCATGTATAAGTGCCTTTTTTCAACCTCATAAATGTATATTTGACCATGACACATTTTTTAAAAATAGGTTGATTCCAGGGAGCAGAGATACTTTGATTTTGCATCACACCAACATATGCACACTTGCTCTTCTAAAGTAAACCTGAAATTTCCCACGTTTACAATTACATGTGAAATTCTGCACACATTCACTACCTTTCTAAAATATGCCTTCACATTTGGTTTCATTTGTAAGTTTTGGGGGCAATTAAAAAAATATCTTCAAATAAAACAGAAGTTTATGTATGGAAATGGTTTGTTTTAAATTGGAATACATATGGGTAAAAGTTGAGTTTACAACATTTGCTATATCGCCTATATTTCCATATGAAGGCAATTCAAATAAAAATTTCAAATACAATAAAGACAGAGAGGGAAACAAATGAATAGTAGAATCAGAAAGGAGAAAGAGGAGAATACCTGAACCTGACACTGCAGCTCCAATATGGCATAAGGCCATTTTACATAAACTGTAACCTGGGATAAATAGAGGCACTCCCAAAGCAGAAATAGGGTGGAGTTTAGACCTATGCATGTACTCTTGCAAGTTCATTTTGTCAAAAGTTTGGAGTATAACCATGTACATGCAGTTTCTGTACAGTAATTTTCAATGGAAATGTATGTAAATACTTTGCTTTTGAAAACTTCTGCAACTTCTCTGTGTATTTCCTGCACGTTAGGTTGCCTGTTATAAAATGTCCTTCTTTGGGCCTGATTTTACAACAGGATGCCTATCCAAAAAGTCCAAAAAGAAACAGTTTAGAATCCTATTTTATAAAGACAACATAGGTGCTTTTGTCCATTTATAAAACAGATTTCCAAAACCAATGTTTGTAGTGTATAAATGCTGAAGTATACATTTACACCTATGCTGAAGCAGGTGTTTACTTCTGTATTTTATAAATACGTGAGTATATTGCAAATCCACCCCTGCTCTACCAAAACCATGTTCTTGGGAATGTCAATACGTAGCCTGCATATAAACTCCCTTGTCTTTCTACCTCATGCATTAATATCCATGTATATAAAAGGCCTATTTCCATGCTTAAATTGTTCTTTCTATGCAGAAAAACCTTTATAAAACTACCACCTTTATATCTCTGACAAATTCTCCAATGGACTAGCTTTGTGCATACCATGATAGCAATGAACCTCACTCCTAAGTCAGGGCATGCCGAGTATGATCTCAGTCTCTCAAACGTACTGCTATTGCTCGCAGTAATACTAGCATTGTGCCAAAGACAGCTTCCTTCTGGAGTTTATAAGATTTAATTTACGTATATAAGCAACTTGTCAAGGTGTGATGGGAAATTCTTCTTAATCAGGCCAGTGGCTCCCAGTACAATGGGAAATATTTTTGTATCTTTCTGCAGTATTTTCTTGGTCTCTGACTGCATTTCTTAGTATATCAGGATCTTCTCCCTCTCCACACGATTCACAGAATAATCACTTGGAACTGACACTTATCAGTGACGTTGTGATATTTATCTTCCTTTACCACTATGTTGGGTTTCCTCACATCCAACGTCTTATCCATTGGAATGGGAATGTCCCAAATGATCATTACTTCTTCATTCTCTGTAATTCTCTTAGGTTCATGATCCCAGTGCTTTTCTAGTACAGCGATGTTGCAGTATTTGTAAAGTTTCCAATGGATGAGGCACAGAATCTGCATGTCTGTTTTACTATTTTTTTCTGTTTGTTGTGAACCATCTTGTCCATAATCCACTATTCTAGGCTGCAACTATCAGTTTGCCTGTCCTTATCCATTCATGTGTCCAATCTTGATTGACAAATGGTTCCTGGAGTAGCACTTTCTATTTCCCATTGTATTTATGCATTTCCTGTTGGTTTTTCCTTCTCTGCTGCTGATCTAATTCTTTGAAGAGGTTTTTCTCTTGTTTTGCAAATTCCATAGTTTCCTTTCTTGTGTGTATTGATGGATTCTCACCATCCTTGCTACTCTTTAGCATGCCTGTCCAAGTTTAATGATGGAGACAGATTCTGGGCACTTATTTTCAGCACTCTCTGTAGTTGGATTTGATGATGCTAGTAAGTAGGCCTGAAGGCCTATGACAGTAGCTCTGTACGTATAATCAATTTCCATGAAGCCCAATCCTCTTTTAGATCTAGGGATGTATAGTTGTAGCATATTCTAGTTTTTATAAATTACCTCATGGGCATAGAGATGTTCTGTTCATACATCCAGTTTCTCAAGATCTTTAAGAGGCCAGTCTACTACCCCAAAGCTCTAAGAGTACAGGAATTGCAAGGCAATAAATGGCTTATATCTTATTCCATAAAGTTAAAACACTTTTTAATAATGATTTTAATCTCCTGCAATATTATTTACTGATCTTTTCTCTTAGTAATTTCTGTATGATTGTTTTTCTTCCTTTTACTTTTAGGTAGTTATACTGTACATGGCTTCAAGTTCTCTGATGTAACAGTCCTTAGTCAAGGAGATGTTACCAGTTTTGCTCAATTTCCCTCTAAGAAAGGTTACCTTAGCACATTTGTCAAGGCCAAAAGTCACCTTGATGTCATCTAAGAAACATTTCACTACATGGAGGTGCTCTACTAATTGGAATTGTAGATCTTCAGGTCATCTACACACAGTAAATGTGATTCTGGATTATTACCTTTTTTAGGATTAAGGCTATATCAGTAACCAAATGATCTGGTGAAAAAACTCAACAGATTAAGCACCATACAATACAGAAATGGCAACAGGGAGTCTTACCTGAAATATGCCTCACAGGCTCTTGATGTTAGGAAGGATGAACAGAACATCTTCATACTTCAAAGAACTTTAGTTTACCACAGTTTCATGGTGAACTTATTGTACTCAAATAAGCCAATGTTTATTTCATACATTTCAAGGCAATTTATCATCTAAAAGTGCATCACCTGTAGTTGATTAGGCAATTCTTAAGTGTAAACAAACAAATAAACAAGCTACGCCTCAATCTCTCTTTAATGCAAGAAAAACATATTGGTTATCAGCCTTATAGTTAGTTGCTATATAATTTTAGAAGTTTAAAATGATCATTATAATAATCTTCTTTTGCTGTCTGTTATTTTAAATTAAACATAAAAAATAAACATTAAGAACTATTATATTTTCAAAATAAAAATCTAAATAGAAAAATAATGTATATGTACTTTACCTTGCTGTTTGTTTTGGTAGGTAGTTCTTCGGTTTGAAAGGCCACAAGAGACATAATCAAAGTAAATGCACCTCTCATTCCACCCCAAATAAGAACAGCTCCCCAACGCCAATTAAATCCATAGCCCACACGAGATAAAAGAGGACTCAGTAAGATAACAACAAGGAGCCTATACCAAATAAGAAGTGAATGAAGATAAAGATTAATGTTAATTCAAATAAAATCTCTTTATATTTACAATTTTATTGCATTTCAGAAGGATTAAAGCAGCAGTAAAAAGTAGTTTTTCACCTTTAGAAGGTGTTCTTCATGGACAGCAAGGAAAGTCCTCATCTATGGGTAACATCATCCGACAGATCCCCATGTGGGAGTATTCCCAGCTCCTTCTGAAAGCTTTTGGAAAACTCCTCTGCGCATGTGTGTCACCTTCCCGCCCACTGCTGCGGCACCACTGTACTTCAATTGTATACTATAGCTATTGCAGAATACAACTCCTAAGGAAGGTGGGTGGATTTTGAGGACTTTGCCTGCTGTTCATGGAGAACACAGTGGACAAACAGGAAATAAATCCTCACGTATGGAACTCCTCAGCTACAGGTCACCTTAAACAAAAAAAGGGGGGAAAAAAAGTGTTGCCCAACAGGGGCAACCCAATGATGTTTTTGTTGGTAAAAGGCCCTTTCTATTTTATATCTATATATATCTATATATCTATATCTATATATTTATTTATTTTTTGTTCTTAAGGTAGCTTGGCACTGAAAGTAAAGGGCCTCGGGGGATGGAGTTGGATGCTCCTCCCCAAACAGATTCCTTAGCACTGATTGGCCGAAGTTGTTGCTGCAGTGGGAATCCCCCTCCAGACAGTAGTGAGATTTGAAAGTGTGGACTAATGTCCACATTGCAGCCTTGTAAATCTCTTCCATGGAGACAAGTGCAAGTAGGCTACTGATGCAGCCATGGCTCTGACATTAAAAGGTAGTTATTCACCTTTAGCAAGTATTCTCAATGGACAGCAAGAATAAGTCCTCATGTAGAGCTGATGTCACCGACGGAGTCCCACCCTGGAACACTCCCCAGTTTGTATTGGAAGCCTTTGAGAGGCTCCATTGCACCTGTATCTGTCATCCTGCCTGCTGCGGTGACATTCAGTACAATAACAAAGCTATAGCAGAAGATAAGTCCTCGGGGAGATGGGAAGGTTGTGATGACTTATTCGTGCTCTCCATGGAGAACACCTGCTACAGGTGAATAATTACTTTTTCTCCGTGGACAAACAGGAATGAAGTTTTCACGTATGACTCTCAAGCTACAGGCTACCAAAAACAAAGGAGGCTGAAAAGCCCAACAGGGCAAAGAAAAAAAAAAAGAACTGGAAAACAAACTGTGTACAGCAATGGTAGTCCCCAAGAGGAACTCAACTGATTCAGTATCTCCACTATACAGATTTGTTTATCAGTACTCACGCTCTTTGGTAATTTTTTTCTGGTAGCCTAGACAGATAGAAGGGACTTCGTGGTATGGAGTTCGATACTAATCCTCAATCAGATGCCAGAGCACAGATTGGCCGAAGTTGCTGTTGCATCAGGAATCGCCAACCAGAAAGTAGTAAGATATGAATGTGTGGACCAAAGACAATGTTGCAGTCCTGCAGATCTTTTCCCTGGAGATTGAGCACAAACTGGCCACTGAAGCCGCCATGGCTCAAGGCTCAGGCCAGCCTGGGCATAAGCAAAAGAAATGCAGTCTGCTAGCCAAATTGACAGAGTACATTTGGAAACGGCAGCCACTAGCTCACCAGTAGGGGTCAAAAGAAACTGGATAGATTTTCAGTGGGCCTTTGTCTACTTCAGGTAGGAAAGCCAAGTCGCCCAAGAGCGCATGGTTCGGAAGATTGTATCCTTGAAGGATACTAACAGGGAAGTTAGGACATACAAACAGAGAGGTTCCATAAAGATAAAAGTTACCCAGATGCCCTTAAGTACAGAGTTGAAAGATTCTAAATTATCCCTATCGACTGATAACCAGATTAATATGATTGAAATACAACCTCTAAAATGCCTGTATGCAAATGTTATAACTTTAAAAAATAAGATGGGAGAGTTAGAATATATAGCTCTATATGAGAAGTTAGATAGGATTGGTATCTCAGAGACCTGGTGGAAGGAGGATGTGTGATGTCTGGGTACAAACTATATTGCAATGATAGAATGGATCAAATTGGTGGAGGGGTTGCGCTCTATGTTGGAGAGGGCATTGAGTCACATAGGATTAAGGTTTTGCAGGAAACAAGATACGCCTTAGAATCTCTATGGATAGAAATTCCATCTAACAAGGGGAAGGCAATGGCAGTGGGGGTGTACTACCGACTGCCTTGCCAGATTGAACAGAGGAATAATGAAACACTGAAAGAAATCAGAGAAGCTAAGAAAAGTTACAACACAGTAATGATGGGTGATTTCAATAGGTAATTTCCTGGGGTCCAGCGGATTAGAGGATCCGAGGCAGCATGGATTCACCAGAGGCAGGTGTTGTCAGACAAATCTAATTGATTTCTTTGACTGGGTGACCAGGGAGTTGGACCGAGGGAGAGCCCTAGATGTGGTGTATTTAGATTTTAGTAAAGCGTAGTTACTCACCTGTAACAGGTGATCTCTGGGAACAGCAGAAATTTAGTTTTCACATATTGGTATCATCGGCATCGATGGAGCCCGCACGGGAATGCTCCCCAGCGTCCAATAGGAACGCTTTTAGGAGCATCCCTCAGCACATGTGCGCTGCCTTCCTGCTTTTCCAACTGTCCCTCTTCAGTTAAGTTTGCAGCTGAGTGAAAGGAAAAGAGGGAGAGAGGAAAGAGACAGAGAAATAGAGAGACAACTCCTAGGGGAGGTGGGTGGGTTGTGAAGACTAAATTCCTGCTGTTCCCGGAGATCACCTGTTACAGGTGAGTAACTATGCTATCTCCAGGAACAAGCAAGAATGCAGTCTTCACATATGGGGACTCCCTAGCTGAATATGCCAGGGAGATGGCCCCAGGAAGCTGCAACCCATTGTGAGATGGGCCATGCTTCCTCCCATGGATCTCTGGCATCCCACCAGGGTTGGTAGGTAGGAGTTGAATTAGGTCTGAAAGAGATTTTGAAGAACAGCTTGGTCAAAGAAGGCATCCCGATGGGAGGCTTTATCTAGGCAGTAGTGGGCTGTAAAGGTGTGTACCGAAACCCAGGTGGCTGCTCGACAAATGTCATCAATAGACACAGAGTGAAGGTTAGCCATAGAGGCTGCCATGGCTCTCACATTATGAGCTGTGACATGGCCATTAAGAGGAAGACCCTTACTCTCATAAGCAAAGGATATGCATTGTGCAATCCATTTGTTTATTTATTTATTTAACTGCATTTATATCCCGCTTTTCACCGGGTCAAAGCGGTGGAACACGTAACATAGGACGGGGTAATTTTTTGGGTGGGGCCATCACCAAGGTCAACAATTAATGATTTGGGTAGACATAGACATAATTTACTCCTGTTGAATCTAAGTATTAGGTCATGGTGGTAGAAAGATGTTCACGGAATAGGATTGTCTTCAGCTGTTTCCTAAATGATGTGATGTCAGCGTTGTTCTTGATGTGATTTGGTAGAGAGTTCCAGAGGGATGGAGCATATAGTTCGAATGCTCTGTTGCAGGTCCGTTGTGTGGATTTGGTTCTTTTGTGGAGGACAACGATAGAGTTATTGGAGGAATGTCTGGTTGATCTGTTGTGGGATGGTCGAGGCAGTAAGGGGTGTAGTGAGGTGTTCTGTGTGTGGTGGATTGTTTTGTGGATGAGTAAGATAGCTTTGTACTTGATTCTTGCTTGTACTGGAAGGAGGTGAAGGTCTCTTAGGATTGGGGTGATGTGGTCCCGTTTTTTTTGCATTTTGAATAATCCTTGCTGTAGTGTTCAAGGCTGTACGGAGGGAGTTGGTGTGCGAGGCAGGAAGTCCATGATAGATTATGTTGCAGAAGTCCAGGTGAGGGAGTGTCACTGCTTGCATTACTGTCCTGAAGTCGTGATGTTCTAGGAGGGGCCGGAGGCGTTGAATAGTTTTGGCTTTGTGGAATATCATCCCGGCGGTTTTGTTGATTTGTTGTTTGAGGGTGAGAGCTTGGTCAATGATGACGCCTAGATATCTTATTTGAGGCTGGATTTGTATTTGTGTGGTACCCATGTTGAGGTGGGTAGGTGGTTTGAAGTCCGGTTCTTTTGTTACTATTAGGGCTTCGGTTTTCTTTATGTTGATGGATTGTTCTCCTGTAGCCAGTTGGCCACGTCGTTGAAGCAGGCTGATAGCTGTTCGTTTTTTGGGTTGGTGGTTGTAATTGGTGCATAGAGCATTATGTCGTCCGCGTAGATGTGGAAGTTGATGTTGTGGGTGCGTATGATTGAGCATAGTGGACGGAGATAGATGTTGAACAACATGGCAGATAGGGTGGATAGAGTTTGGATAGAGTTCTCTTGGAGACTGGAAGTCCCAAATGACTAGAATCAAAAGCAATAAAAATTTGAGAAGACTTTCTATGTTGCTGTGTTCTTTGTAGGTAAAAAGCCAAGGCTCTTTTACAATCCAAAGTATGAAGGTTCCTTTCTGTATTAGAAGCATGAGGCCTCGGAAAGAATACAGGAAGATAAATTAATTGATTTAAATGAAAAGGTGAAACCACCTTTGGCATAAAGTGTGGATGAGTTGTAAGAACAACCTTATCATGGTGAAACCTAGTATAAGGAGGATCAGCCACTAAAGCTTGCAATTCACTAATGCGACGTGCAGAGGTGATTGCAATTAGGAAGATGACCTTCCAGGACAAGAGCTTTAGGGATGCAGTGGCTAAAGGTTCAAAAGGCGGTTTCATGAGCTGCCCAAGAACTAGATTTAAATCCCATGCTACAGGTGGTGGCTTGATGGGAGGCTTTGTTAATGGAAGACCTCTCATAAATCTTGCTATGAGTGGATGAGAGGAAATTGGTTGTCCATTTAGAGGCTTATAGGAAGCTGCAGTTGCACTTAGATGGACTTTTACTGAATTGGTCTTTAGACCAGAATTTGATAAATGAAGTAGATACTCTAGTATCGATTCCAAAGGTATCATAAGGGGGTTTAACCCCTTCTGTGAACACCATATAGTAAAACGTTTCCACTTGAAGGCATAAGAGCGTCTTGTGGAAGGTTTTCTAGAAGCCTGAAGGACATCCTTTACCTGTTGGGAAAGGTTAAGATCCTGCAGGTCTAGGCTTTCAGTAACCAGGCCCTGAGATGCAGGGACTGGGGATTCGGGTGCCATAGCATCCCGTTCTCTTGGGAAAGAAGGTCTGGAGCACACCCTAACTCCAGAGGTGCAGCTTGAGAGAGATGTAGAATCAGGGGATACCACGTTTGCCGTGCCCACGTGGCGCTATGAGGATCATACAACCCTTGTCTCTCTGAAGCTTGAAGAGTGTTTTGGGGATGAGGGGAATGGGTGGAAAGGCATAGAGGAAGTCCTGACCCCAGTGAAGGAGGAAGGCATCCTTTGCCTGGCAATTGTGAGCCGGAATTCTGGAACAGAACCGGGGAAGTTTGGCATTCAGTAGACTTGCAAAGAGGTCTATGTCTGGGGTTCCCCAGATGTGAAATATCTTTATCACCTGGTTTAGGTGGAGAGACCATTCGTGAGGCAGCAGTTCTTGGCTGAGTTTGTCTGCCCAAAGGTTTTGAATGCCTGGAAGATATACCACGAGGTGAATTTGATGCTCTCTGGCGAGGGCCCATAGTCGTAAAGCTTCGTTGCATAACGACAGAGAGCCTGTTCCGCCCTGCTTGTTCATATAGAACATGGCTACTTGATTGTCCGTTTGGACTAGGACTGTCTTGTAGTTGAGCTGGGCATGGAATACTCAAAGAGCTATATAGATTGCTCTGAGTTCTAGGAGGTTTATGTGGAGACAAGCCTCCTGTGGATTCCAGGTACCCTGGGTGGAGAGATGGTGCAGGTGTGCTCCCCATCCCACCTGGGATGCATCTGTTGTTAGGGTGGCCTGGAATGGGGGTTGTTGGAAAGGAGACCGCACTAAAAGATTCTCCAGTGATTGCCACCAATGTAGGGACAAGATCAGTCATTGTGAGTTTGATATCTTGTCCGACAGATGTCCTTGGCCTGTGTCCACTGTGTGGATAGGGTCTATTGGGCTGCTCGCATGTGGAGGCGAGCATAGGGAACTACATGAACTGTGGATGCCATATGTCCCACTAATTGCAGCAGTTCTCGAGCACTTTCCTGCTGCTTGAAAAGCTAGTTGCACTATGCGAAGATAGCGGGGCTCTGGGAGGAAAGCCCTTGTCTGTCTGGTATCTAAACAAGCTCCTATGAACTCCAGGGTCTGAGAAGGAACAAGTTGGGATTTTGGGAAGTTTATGACCAATCCCAAGTATTGGAGAATTTGCATTGTGCGAGACAGTGCAGAGCTGGCTTCTGGAACCGTGGGGGCTCGAATGAGCCAGTCGTCCAAGTAAGGGAAGACGAATATCTCTAGGGTTCGCAGGAATGCAGCTACTACTGCCATGCATTTCGTGAATACTCTTGGTGCCAAAGCCAGACCAAAAGGAAGAACCCTGTATTGGAGGTGTTTTCCTTTGAAAAGGAATCGAAAGAATTTCCTGTGATCTGGATGAATCAGAATATGAGTATATGCAGCCTTTAGATCTAGAGAGCAAAGCCAATCCTGACTTTGAAGGTATGGCAGAAGAGTTCCCAGAGAAATCATTTTGAACTTTTCTCGGAACAGATATTTGTTCAGTTCTCTGAGGTTCAGAATGAGTCTGTGTCCTCCTGTTTTCTTTGGAATAAGAAAATTGGGGGAGTAGAACCCTGTACCCTGTTGGGGAATGGGTACTTCACTCCTTGCTCAGGAAGCAATAGAGATTGAGACCTCTTGATCCAGTAGATTATCTGGCGAGGTTTGGGAATTGAACTGTCTTACGATCATAGGAGGGGGCATGCTGTGAAAATGAAGCTTGTACCCCTCCCCTACAATGGACAGAGTCCAATTTTCTGCTGTTATTTGGTGCCATCTGTTGACAAAATGACACAACCTGCCTGGAATGTTTAGTGGTTCTGGACCCTTCAGAGGCAGGAAAGCTAAGCTCTCTAAGAAGGAGTCAAAGCCCTTGAGGGGGCTGCGCCTGTAGAGCTGGTTGAGCTCTCGGGCCTTTTGGCTTCTTTTTTCGTCTGGATTGTTGCTGTTGTCCCTTTTGGGCAACTTGACCATGAGCTTGCCCTCGCTGGGTATAGGATGGATAAAACTTCCTCTTTTTGCTGAAAAAGGGTTTCTTATAGGGTTTCTTTTTGGCTGAAGTGGCTGTAGATTTTGACAATCTGTCTAAAGTGAGATTGTCAGTATCTATCTCATTAGCCTTTTCCTGCCAATTCTTGCCAAAGAGGTTTTCTCCTATGCAAGGAATGTTTCCTAATTTGTCCTGTACCCAAGTCTCCAAGTCTGATGACTGAAGCCAGGCAATCTGCCGTGCACCAATGGCAACAGCAGATGTTCTGCTGATGCATTCAAAGCAGTCAAAGGCTGCACGATTTACAAACTTGAAAACGTCTTGAGCATGCTTGACAAGAGTAAGGAAGTCTTGTCATTTGTCATCAGGCAGAAGGGGGCTCATAAGCTCCAAGTCTCCTGTGACTTCTTTGAGGAACATTCCCATATATAAAATATATGAGCTGATCCTAGCTGAAAGCATGGAAGCCTGAAATGTTTGACGCCCAAAGGCGTCAAGAGTCCTGCATTCATGACCTGGAGGATTAGATGCATGTCTTTTTGCACTTTTCATTCTACGCATGGCTGATTCCACTACCATTGAATGGTGTGGCAGCTGAGTGTTTTGAAAACCAGGACATAGTGGAACTCGATACATGGTATCGAGTCTCCTAGATTGAGGAGATGTGGTTAGAAGTGTTTCCCACATTCTGAGCATCAAATCATGAAGAATTTCATGAATGGGCAGGGAACTGCCTCTTTGGGAGCCTTAGGGTATTGGAGTATTTCCAATTCCTTTGCTCTAGGTTCTTTTTCAGGAGCTACCATGATTGATAGGCCTCGGGCCACATCACGAATAAAATCCTGAAAAGACATGTCCTCCGGAGGAGACATTCTGCGTTGAGGAGAAGAGGAGTCTTCCGGAAGAAGTACCCTGGTACCGACCGAGTTATCCGAGTCATCGGAATCGGAAGACTCGAAGCATCTCTGATCCCGATGTTCATGCAAAGCACAGTATCGGTATCGATCGAAGTCAGCACCGAATTGGTCCAGTACCGATCTGTCGATGCACAAAAAAGTCGGCATGGGCAGAATTCCCACCGGGGCAGGTACCATCGGTGCAGGTACCGGTACCGGTGCCCATTGAACCGTCAGTAGCGGTGTCAACGGTACCGCAGCTGTAAGGAGAGCTGCAAGACTGCGTTCAATAGCGAGGAATCTCTGGTCTATCGACGCTGCCGATGCCTGGGTGTCGGTACCGGTAGAAGCGGCTGGAACCCCTGAGCATGGCCCAGTAGTTCTGCCGAGGTCGAGGCCTCGAGAACATCCTGGAGCCCCGTTAGTACTTTGCAGGCTGAAGCCTCCCGCCAGGGCTGTTTTGCCGGTATAGTTTCCTTAAGGGCAATGCCAATGGCTTCTCGATGCATAGAAGGAGATCTACCCTTTGAGGACCGTCTCTTATGTATAGTTACCTGAGATCCATGGGAGAAAGATGAGGCTCTGGAAGATGTCGATGCAATGGACATCGCATCTGAAGAAAAGAGGGTACCGAGCTTTGCAGCCCGGTTCTGTCTTCCTCCTTTAGTTATAGCCATACAAGAGGAACACTCCGAAGGAGAATGGTCAGGGCCTAAACATTTGAGACATCAGTCATGGGTGTCGGTGATGGAAATGGTACCTCCACACTTAGTACATTTTTTTTTTTAAACCACTAACTGGTTTTTCCATTTTTCAGGAAAATGGGGCCTAATGCCTTAAATGGCACCTAGCACCAAAAAGAAAAGGTTTCTGAAGAGAAACACGTCAGAAGTATAAGTGTGTTTATATATACACACATATACATACATATATATACACACATATACATACATATATATTTATTTTAATTATTTATTTACAATTCTTATATACCGCACTATTTATGATCAGCGCGGTTTACAAAGAACATATATATACATATACATACACATATATATATATATATATTTTTTTTTTTTTTTAAAGAAAAAGAAAAGAGAACCGGCAGTACCTGTAGGCGTCGAGCGGAGGCAGGTGCGACCACAAAAAAAACCAGTTTAAAGAAGACATTTTCTGCGGTGACAGGGTATGTGACCTATCGGCTTCGCGGAAAACGAAGAACTGAAGAGGGACAGTTGGAAAGCCAGGAAGGCAGCGCACATGTGCTGAGGGATGCTCCCAAAAGCGCTCCTATTGGACTCTGGGGAGCATTCCCGCGCAGGCTCTGTCTGTGCCGACGATACCCATATGTGACGACTATATTCCTGCTTGTTCCTGGAGATAGCCTTTGACACCGTTCCTCACAGGCGACTTATAAACAAACTGAACACACTAGGGATGGGTCCTAAAGTTACTGCTTGGGTTAGAAATTGGTTGAGTGGGAGGTGACAAAGGGTACAGGTAAATGGAGCTCAATCTGAGGAGAAGGAAGTTACCGGTCGTGTGCCCCAGGGATCTGTCCTTGGTCCAATTCTATTTAACATCTTTGTTAGTGATATAGCAGAAGGGCTGTCAGGTAAGGTTTGCCTCTTTGCAGATGATACCAAAATCTGCAATAGAGAAGACACCCAGGAAGGTCTAGATAACATGAGGAGGGATCTAGCTAAGCTTGGTCTAGAATTTAGCAGCTGAGGTTTAATGTTAAAAAAAATGCAAGGTCATGCATTTGAGCTGCAGTAATCCAAGGGAGCAATATAATATAGGGGGTGAAAGAGTAGTTACTCACCTGTAACAGGTGTTCTCCAGGAGCAGCAGGAATCAGTCCTCACATATGGGTGGCGTCGGCGCCGACGGAGCCCTCGCGGAGCAATTTTCCCCAGCTTTCAAAGAAAGCCTTTGGGAATTGCAGCGCGCATGCGCAGTCCCCTTCCCGCCCAAGGGTGCCATCTTGCTCAGTCTGATGACATAGCTAAAAGACAGCAAAAAAATTTGCAAAATAAAGCATAGGACTGCAACTCCAAGGGGAGGAGGGAGGGTTGTGAGGACTGATTCCTGCTGCTCCTGGAGAACACCTGTTACAGGTGAGTAACTACTCTTTCTCCAGGACCAAGCAGGAAGTCAGTCCTCACATATGGGACTCCCAAGCTTAAGGCTACCGGAGACCCTAAGCACAAAAAAGGAGCTCCCTCAAGCTCAGTAGCACAGAAGGAAGGAATCTTCTCTGAGTACGTCTCCAATGGGTAGCCCAACATCCGGGATGGAGGGGAGGAGTTGCCTATACAGCAAAGAGATTACGGAGGACTGCCTGTCCGAAAGCACTGTCCCTGCGGGACTCCCTCTCCAGGCAGTAATGGGCCGCAAAGGTCTGGCTTGAAGACCAAGTAGCGGCCCAGCAGATGTCTGTCAACGGAACAGAGCGGAGGTAAGCCACTGACGCAGCCTTCGCCCGAACACGATGAGCCGTGACTCAACTCTCCAACGAGAGGCCGGCTGCCCCATAAGCCCAAGCGATGCAGTCAGCAACCCAGATGGACAGAGTACGCTTGGAGACAGGGAGCCCCAACTTATTGGGGTCAAAAGATACGAAGAGCTGAACAGCTCTTCAGTGCTCTCGCGTACGGTCAAGGTAGAAGGTTAAGGCCCTCCTACAGTCCAGGGTATGCAGGACCATTTCAGCTCGGCTGGAGTGCGGCCTGGGAAAGAAGGTCGGAAGTACCACCTCCTCATTGATGTGAAAGGGGGAAACCACTTTAGGAAGAAACTTAGGGTGAGTCCGTAGGACTACCCTATTCTTGTAGAACCTAGTGTAAGGGGGATCAGACACTAGGGCCTGCAGTTCACTAACGCGTCTAGCAGAAGTGAGGGCTACCAAGAATAAGGTTTTCCAAGAAAGAAAACTAAGTGGACAGGTAGCCATAGGTTCAAAAGGCAGACAGGTAATCCGCTGCAAAACCACATTGAGATCCCAGTCCGGGGCTGGTGGGCGCAAAGGTGGTTTAAGGAGAAGGAGGCCTCTTAGGAAATGAGCCACTAGAGGGTGGCTGGAAAGAGGCCTGCCATTCACCGGCATGTGATGCGCAGAAAGAGCACTGAGGTGGACTCTGACTGAGTTGGACTTAAGGCCAAGGTTGGAGAGGCCAAGCAAGTATTGCAAGATCACAGATACCGAACAGGAGAAGGGATTGTGAGACTGCTGAGCACACCAGACAGAGAACCGACGCCACTTAAGAGCGTAGGACTTACGGGTGGAGGGTCGCCTGGAGGCCAAGACGACTTCTTCCACATCTGGAGGCAGCAGGAGGGGAGCAAGGACTACCCTTTCAGCAGCCAAGCCATCAGATGAAGGGACCGGAGGTTGGGGTGTAGGAGAGATCCCTGATCTTGTGTCAGGAGATCGGGCTGAAACCCCAGGGGAAGAGGAGTGTCCACCGCCAGCTGCATCAGAAGCGGGAACCAGGGCTGTCTCGGCCACCGGGGAGCCACGAGGATCATCGAGGCTTTGTCCTGGAGAACCTTGAAGAGGGTCCGAGACACTAGTGGCATGGGGGGAAAGGCATACAAGAGGCCTGTGGACCATGAGAGTAGAAACGCATCCGCCGCTACTCGTAAAGGATGTGGTTCTCGAGAGCAGAATCGAGGAAGTTGCCGGTTTAGAGAACTGGCAAAAAGATCTATGGTGGGTAGACCCCACTTGAGAAAGATCCGTTGAACCACTAACGGATCCAATCTCCACTCGTGTGGTTGGAGGATTCGGCTGAGTTTGTCTGCCAAGCAATTTTCTTGACCTGGGAGATAAACAGCTTTGAGGAGGATGCCCCGGCTGACGGCCCAAGAGCACAGTCTTTGTGCTTCGCGACAGAGAAGGAAGGAGCCTGTGCCCCCTTGTTTGTTCACGTAGAACATCGCAAATTGATTGTCCGTCTGGACCAGCACAGACTGGTGAAACGTGAGGTGGGAGAAGGCCCTCAGAGCTAGGCGGACTGCTCTGAGCTCCAGGAAGTTGATCTGCTGGGCAGACTCCCAAGGAGTCCAGAGGCCTTGCGTACAGGTCCCTTGGCAATGTGCTCCCCAACCCAGGAGAGAAGCATCGGTCGTCAGGACCAGAGAAGGAGGAGGAGACTGAAAAGGCAATCCGAGTACCAGGTTCGGTAGATGAAGCCACCATTGTAGAAACGAGACCAGCGGGTCGGAGATTTGTATTGAGTCCGCTAGTCTTCCCGTGGCTTGATGCCATCGAGTGCGAAGGCTCCACTGAGCAGGACGCATGTTGAGGCGGGCATTGGGGGTCACATGGACTGTGGAAGCCATATGGCCGAGTAGTCTCAGAAATTGCCTGGCAGAGACCAGGGAATTGCTGCGAAAGTGGCTGGCAAGGTCCATGAGTCTGTTGGCTCTGTCTAGAGGCAGAAAAGCCCTTGCCTGAAGCGTGCTGAGCCTTGCGCCGATGAACTCGAGTGAAGTCTGAGATAAGCCGCCACCACTGCCAGACACTTGGTGAATACCCGTGGCGCGGAGGAGAGGCCAAAGGGTAGGACTCTGTACTGGTAATGATTGCCTCCCACGACAAATCGGAGATATTGTCGGTGGCTTGGGTGGATGAGGATGTGAGTATAGGCATCCTTTAGATCCAAGGAGCATAGCCAGTCTCCCTGCTGGAGGTAGGGCATCAGGATTCCAAGCGTAAGCATCTTGAACTTTTCCCTTGCAAGGAACTTGTTGAGGTTGCGCAAGTCCAGGATGGGTCTGAGGCCTCCTGTTCTTTTTGGTATCAGAAAGTACCTGGAATAGAAGCCTTGACCTCGCAGGTGGTGGGGCACCGGTTCCACAGCCTGTTCCTGAAGAAGACTTGCTAACTCCTGAAGGAGTAAGTCCTTGTGCAAAGGGAGTCTCAGAGGCTCCCCCGGAAAGTAGGAGGGAGGCACCTGGTGGAAGTGCAGAAGATAGCCCTCTTTGACTATGTGGAGCACCCAGGTATCTGATGTTATGGCGGACCACCTTTGGGCAAAGTGGACCAGCCGACCCCCTGTGCGCAGAGAAACCAGCTGAGGGGGAGAGGCTATGCTGTTGTTGTTGTTAAGTGCCGTCGAGTCGGAGTCGACTCATGGCGACCCTCTGGATAGCTATCCTAAATTGTGTTCGGTCTTCAGTCAGACGGCTCATTGTTGACAGACTGGTACCCGTATCTGCTGTTATTGTATCGATCCATCTCATTGCTGGCCTTCCTCTTTTGCGTTGACCTTCTATCCTGCCAAGCATAATGTCTTTCTCTAATGATCTCTCTCTTCGCATGATGTGTCCAAAGTTTGAAAGTCGAAGTCTTGTCATCTGAGCTTCTAAAGAAAGCTTAGGTTTGATCTCCTCTAGTACCGACTGGTTTGTTCTTCGGGCAGTCCATGGTATACACAGTATTCGCCGCCAGCACCATAATTCAAAGGCATCAATTTTCTTCCTGTCTATCTTTTTCACTGTCCAGCTTTCACATCCATATGATGTTATTGAAAATACCATGGCTTGAACAAGTCGAATCTTTGTATGGAGAGAGACATCTCTGCTCTTGAGAATCTTATCTAGATCTTTCATAGCCATTCTGCCAAGAGCAATGCGTCGTCTGATTTCTTGACTGCTTGTTGCTTCTTTATTGATAGTTGATCCAAGTAGGTTAAAGCTGTTCACAATTTCAATTTCTTCTCCTTCAACGATGAACCTGTTGATTATGCCAGTTGTCATGATCTTTGTCTTCTTTACATTAAGGTGCAGGCCCATTTTGAGACTATGTTTTTGATTGTGAGAAGCAAATGTTTCAGATCATCTTCACTTTCAGCCGTAATGTGGTATCATCAGCATAGCGAAGGTTGTTGATGAGTCTTCCACCAATCTTCACACCTCTGTTGTCTTCATACAATCCTGCGTCTCTGATGATTTGTTCTGCATATAAATTAAACAGGTAGGGGGAAAGTATGCAGCCTTGTCTTACACCTTTGCTTATTTTAAACCATTCTGTTTCTCCTTGTTCCGTTTGAACTGTTGCTTCTTGACCAATGTACAGATTGCGCAAGAGAACGATCAGGTGTTCTGGTATACCCATGCTTCTTAATGTGGCCCAGAGTTTCTCATGGTTTACACAGTCAAAAGCCTTGCTATAGTCGACCCTGACCCTGTTGGGGAGCTACTGAGGCCTGATAATGAGGGTAGGATTTATAGGCAGCTGCCTTCCTCGGGTAGAAGGGCTTTTTACCCGAGCCCTTCTTTTTCTAAGAAGGGGCAGAGGTCTTTCTGCAGAGCCGAGTCCTGGTGAGAGTCTCGGTCTCGATTTGTGCAGCCTTCTCATCCATGGGTTTGCCAAAGAGGTTTTCACCTCGGCAGGGGACATCGACCAACTTGTCCTGCACCCATGGCTCGAGGTCGGACGACTGAAGCCAAGCCTGTCGGCGGGCACCGATGCCGGCTGCGGCTACTCGAGCCGATGCTTCAAAGCCATCATAGGCTGCTCGAGAGATAAACTTCAAGCACTCTCGAATCCCAGTTGACAAGGCTTGGAACCTCTGCAAAGGTTCCTCGGAGAGACCAGCAGAGAACCCGGCTATTTCTTTAGCCAGGTCTCTAAGATACATGCCCATATAGAGCTGGTACGTCTGGACTCGACAAGCAAGCATAGAACCCTGGAAACACTTTTTACCGAGGCCATCCAGGTTGCGAGCCTCCCTACCGGGGGGCACCGAGGAGTGCATCTTCTGACTCTTGAGTCTATGCATGGCCGATTCCACCACCATGGAATGGTGCGGTAACTGTGCTTTTTGGAAGCCAGGGCTCTTGCGGACTCGATAAATGGAATCGACCCGCTTGCTCAATACCGGAGACGACGCCGGGCTCTCCCACATGCGGAAGAGAAGTCGTTCCAGCATTTGAGGAACCGGTACAGTAAAGGTCTCCTTTGCGGGAGAGTCATACTGGAGGGCATCGAGCTCCTCGGCTCGAGGCTCCTCCTCGGGATCCGCGGGGAAGGCCAAGGCTTTGGCCATATCCCTCACGAAGTCCGAGAACCGGGTATCCTCCGGGGGGGACTGTCTCCGAGGTTCGGACTCGGGCGAATCCGATGGGACACACCGAGTCCGAAAAGAACCAGGTGACTCTTCTTCCTCGGATTCCCAAGCGGACTCCTCGGAGGAGGAGTCGAGCGGCTCCGGTTGGGCGGGCATCGATGCCGTCTGCCCCGACGCCGAGGGAGTCGGCGTCGACGACCCCGGTCCCGAACGGGAGGCCGAAAGAGACCTTGACCGAGGATTGATTCGAGCTCGCATAGACTCGAGGATCGGTTCGGTCTCCGGGGTCGACTTAGACGTCGAAGTCCCGGCGGTCAGGGCAGAAGCACCGGCGAGGCCAGCGATCAATGCCCGCTGCTGGTCCATGAAGGCAGTCAGACTGCTCTCCAAGGCCGTCAACCTGAGTCCGAGCTCAGGAGACCCAGCAGCCCCCGACTCGGGCCCCGACGGCGTCGGGCCCGACGTCGGGTCCTTCGGAGGCGAGTCCACGAGGACAACAGGACTTACGTGAGCAGACGAGTCCATCTCTAGACGAGGCTGTTTGGAAGATCGCTCCATCTCCAAGGACCCGGGACGGCTATCGGGGCTATGCGACCTGGCCCTCGAGGAACCAGGAGCGTCCACCGACGCCGCCCTCGCGGGTTTCTTCCTCCGATGATGTTCCCGGGTAGGAGACCCCCTCTCAGAGGAACTCCGACGGTGCTCAGGGCCAGATTCCCTAGACGTCGAAGCCTCTGACGAGGTCCGAGCCCAGCCGGAGTCAGAGAAGATACGTTCCCGCTGGTGCTGCCGACTCCTCAAAGCCTTTGAGGACATTTTGCCACAGGGACCACAGATCATTTCTTCATGATCTGGGCCCAGGCAGCGGAGGCAGTAATCATGTGTGTCGGTAAGAGACATGAGTTTCTTACACTGAACACACTTCTTAAAACCGCTGGCAGCCATCGGGGGAAAAAGGGCCCCTGCGAGGTCAAACGTCCGGGCTGCCAGGGAAAAAGAGAAAAAGGCGCGAAACTTGTCACGAAGGACAAAAAACCGAAAAATAAAGGACGGCCTCGCAACCGGCGTCGCGAGACCGGGCGGGAAAAAGACCGGCGTCGAACCGAGGAAAAAGAGAAAGAAAAGATAAAGAAAATCAACTTTTCAGTGGTGAATTACAAACAACGTCTGTAGGGCTCCGCGGAAAAAAGAAGACTGAGCAAGATGGCACCCTTGGGCGGGAAGGGGACCGCGCATGCGCGCTGCAATTCCCAAAGACTTTATTTGAAAGCTGGGGAAAATTGCTCCGCGAGGGCTCCGTCGGCGCCGACGTCACCCATATGTGAGGACTGACTTCCTGCTTGGTCCTGGAGAAAGCACAGTTACATACCTGTAACAGGTGATCTCTGGGAACAGCAGGAATTAGTCCTCACATATGGGTACGTCGGAACCGACGGAGCCTGCGCGGGAAAGCTCCCCAGCTTCCCAGAAGGAAAGCTTTTGGGGCTTCCCCACAGCGCATGCGCGCTGCCTTCCCGCCTTTCTGACCAACTCTCCTCAGTTCGAGTTTAAAGCTGAGACAATAGAGAGAGGAAAGGAAGAGAAAGAGATACAACTCCTAGGGGAGGTGGGTGGGTTGTGAGGACTAATTCCTGCTGTTCCCAGAGATCACCTGTTACAGGTAAGTAACTGTGCTATCTCCAGGAACAAGCAGGAATGAGTCCTCACATATGGGGACTCCCTAGCTAAGATGCCTGGGAGATCCCCCCTCCAAGGGTATCCCATCTCCGTATGGATCTCAGGCATCCATTGAGGGAAGGTGGCCAGGAGTTGTTTAAGAATGGAACAGGTGTTTGAGGACAGCCTGACCAAATAAGGCATCCCGGCAGGAGTCCTTGTCCAAGCAGTAATCGGCTGTAAAGGTATGAACCGAGGCCCAGGTGGCTGCTCGACAGATTTGATCTATGGATACAGAATGAAGATGAGCCATAGAGGTGGCCATGGCTCTCACATTGTGAGCCGTGACATGGCCTGCCAGAGTGAGGTTCTTACTCTGGTAAGCAAACGAGATACACTGAGGAATCCAATTGGACAGGGTTCTCTTAGTGACTGGAAGTACCAAATGGGAAGGATCAAAAGCGACAAAAAGTTGGGAAGACTTTCTATGTTGCTGTGTCCTGTGGAGGTAAAAGGCGAGAGCCCTTTTACAATCCAGCGTATGAAGAGCTCTCTCTGCATTAGATGCATGAGGAGCTGGAAAAAAAATAGGTAAAGACACCTCCTGATTAAGATGAAAAGGTGAAACCACTTTAGGCATAAAGTGTGGATTCGTCCTAAGGACTACCTTATCATGATGGAACCTTGTATAAGGTGGATTAGCCACTAAGGCCTGCAGTTCACTGATGCGGCGAGCTGAAGTGACTGCAATAAGGAAAACAACCTTCCAGGAAAGAAATTTCAAGGAGGTTGAGGCTAAGGGTTCAAAGGGTGGCTTCATAAGCTGACCAAGAACCAAGTTTAAGTCCCATGCCACCGGAGGAGGTCTAATGGGGGCTTAGTTAAGGTTAGGCCTCTCATGAATCTAGCAATAAGCGGATGAGAGGAAATAGGTTGTCCATTGATAGGTTTAAGTGATGCCGCAATAGCACTCAAATGGACGCGTACTGAATTCGTCTTGAGGCCTGCATTGGAAAGATGCAGGAGATATTCTAATAGAGAATTCAGAGGTAGTGCGAGAGGGTCAAGACTCCTTTGAGCACACCAAATGGAAAATCTTTTCCATTTAAAAGCATATGAACGCCTAGTGGAAGGTTTTCTGGAAGCATGGAGGATATCCTTCACTTGCTGAGAGACATTTAAGTCTTGAAGGTCTAGGCCTTCAGTAACCAAGCTCTGAGGTGAAGGGACTTGGGGTTTGGGTGCCACAAAGTTCCCTCCTCTTGAGACAGAAGGTCTGGAGCAGCTCCCAAGTCCAGGGAGGGGGCTTGGGAGAGCTGTAGAAGTAGAGGGTACCACACTTGGCGTAGCCAGCGTGGAGCAATGAGGATCATAGATCCTTGATCCCTCTGGAGTTTGAACAGAGTCTTGGGAATCAAAGGAATGGGCGGAAAGGCATATAGGAGGCCCTGACCCCAATGAAGGAGGAAGGCATCCTTGGCCAGAGCCTCCTGACACGGAATTCTGGAACAGAAGTGGGGAAGTTTGGCATTCCACGGACTTGCAAAGAGGTCTATGTCCGGGGTCCCCCATTCCTGGAAGATTCGGAGTACCTGATTCTTGTGCAGGGTCCATTCGTGTGGGAGCAAGACTCGACTGAGTCTGTCTGCCCAAGAGTTTTGAACTCCTGGAAGATATACTGCCAGAAGATGGATTTGATGCTCTCTGGCGAAGGCCCACAGTTTTAGAGCTTCGTTACAAAGCGACAGAGCCAGTCCCTCCTTGTTTGTTTATGTAAAACATGGCTACTTGATTGTCCGTGTGGACAAGAACTGTCATGTTGTGGAGGAGGGTATGAAAAACTTTGAGAGCAAGGAAAATTGCTCGGAGTTCCAACAAATTGATATGAAGGGTGGCCTCCTGTGGAGACCAAGTGCCCTGAGTGGAGGAGTTCTTGAAGATGAGCTCCCCAACCTGTTTGGGAGGCATCTGTTGTGAGGGTTGATTGGGGCAACAGTGGCTGGAAGGGGGCCCCCAACAACAGAATTTGAGTGGATATCCACCATTGGAGAGACCAAAAGAGACGTTTGGAGGTTGCTATTTTGTCTGAGAGAGCTCCTGATGCTTGAGTCCACTGGGTGGACAGAGTCCATTGAGCTGCTCTCATGTGTAGACGGGCATAATGTACCACATGCACTGTGGAGGCCATGTGGCCTAGCAGCTGTAGCATCTCCCTGGCTGTCAGTAGCTTCTGGACTGAGCCTGGGAGGCGAGGTGTACTATACACTGGCAACAGGCCTGAGGAAGGTAGGCCCTTGCAGTGGTGGTATCTAAGCAGGCCCCCATGAATTCCAGGGACTGAGTAGGGGTGAGCTGAGACTTTGGGAGGTTGATCACAAGTCCCAGATACTGCAGAATTTGTCTGGTGCGGTCCAGGGAAGTCTGGGCTGTGGACTGAGATGGAGCTCGAATGAGCCAATCGTCCAGGTAAGGGAAGACAAATATTCCCAGAGTGCGTAGGAATGCAGCCACTATTGCCATGCATTTGGTGAACACTCTGGGAGCAGAGGCTAGACCGAAGGGAAGGACTCTGTATTGGTAAGATTTTCCCTGGAACAGAAACCGTAGGAATTTTCTGTGGGAGGGATGGATGAGTATATGTGTGTACGCATCCTTGAGATCTAGAGAACAAAGCCAATCTTGACCTTGCAAGTATGGAAGGAGAGTTCCTAGAGAAAGCATCTTGAATTTCTCTTTGTAGAGGAATTTGTTCAATTCTCTGAGATCTAGAATGGGTCTGTACCCCCGTTTTCTTTGGAATGAGAAAATAAGGGGAGTAAAACCCTGACCCCTGTTGAAGAAGAGGAACTTCTTCCATTGCCCTTTGGGCGAGAAGGGTGGTGATCTCCTGACTCAAAAGGTGTAGGAGAGATTTGGGAGAATTGAGATGATTCACCATAGTATGGGGAGGAAGGCTGGAGAAGTGCAGTTTGTAGCCCTCTCTGATGATAGAGAGGGTCCACTGCTCTGATGTTATTTGCTCCCATCTGGGAGCAAAATGAGTTAACCTTCCTGGAATGGTGAGAGGCTCTGGTTGTTGCAGAGCCAGAAAGGGAATTTTCTCTAGAAGTAAGTCAAAAACCCTGAGGGGGTTGGGACTGTTGAAGTGTAGCAGCCTCTGCAGGTTTTGCTCTGGCCTGTTTAGATTGCTGACGTTTAGGAGCAAAGCGAACCTGAGAAGTTGATTGGCCAGCATTGGCAGAAAATCTGGTCTTTTTGTAGAAGGGTTTCTTAAAAGACTTTTTCTTGGCAGAGGTAGAAGTAGACTTGGAAAGTCTATCCAGAGCAGCATTTTCTGCATCCATTCGAGTGGCTTTGACTTGTCACTCCTTGCCAAATAGATTTTCACCTGTACAGGGCAGATTGCCTAGGCCATCTTGTACCCAGGATTCCAGGTCAGAGGCCTGGAGCCAAGCAATTCTGCAAGCAGCTATAGCTATGCCTGATGCTCTGCTAGCACCCTCAAAGGAGTCAAAGGCAGCTCTATTAGAGAACTTTGACACATCTTGGGTATGCTTTAAAAGAAGCAGGAATTCCCCCTTCCTATCCTCGGGGATAAAGGAGAGGAATTGTCGTATTTTGAGAGTAAGCTCTTTAAGAAACATGCCCATATAGAGGCTGTATGAGTTGATTCTGGCAATAAGCATACTGGCTTGGAAGATTTTCCTGCCAAAAGCATCCAAAGTTCTACATTCTCTTCCTGGTGGGGTAGAAGAGTGCCTTTTGGTACTCCTTATCTTCTTCATAGCAGACTTCACCACGATGGAATGGTGAGGAAGCTGAGTTTTTTGAAATCCAGGAGAAGGAGGGACCCGATACATGGTGTCCAACTGACGAGAATGTGGAGATAGGGTAAGAGGAGCCTCCCATAAGTCCATCATGTGTTCCTGAAGGATGTCATGAATGGGCAAGGTGACTGCCTCTTTGGGAACCTTAGAGTATCCTAAAATGTCTAATTTTTATGCTCTAGGTTCTTTTTCAGAGGACACTGAAATAGAGAGTCCTTTGGCTACTTCAAGAATGAAGTCTTGAAAGGACAAGTCCTCTGGAGGAGACATTCTCCTCTTTGGAGAAGAGGGCTCCTCAGGAAGGATGAGGGATGCTTCATCAGAATCATCTGAGGTATCAGCATCCTCAGAAGACTCAAAGTATCGCCTATTTGCTTCCAGAGACCGATATGCGTACCGACCGGTATCGACATCGGGCGTACCGGGAACCGGATCGGTATCGAAAAAATCCCCAGAACCGGGGACCGGAACCGGCATTCTATTGGAAATAGATGCTCTGGGTACCGGTATCGGTTGTGGTACCGGAACCGGGGTCGGAACCGACGGTTGCGGTACCAAGGTCTTTGCAGCATTAATGAAAGCGAATATTGCTTGCTGCATGGATTGTACAGTAGTACCCATAGACGCTACGACTGCCTGGATGTCGGTACCGGACTGGGCCGGTACCCCAGAGCAGTCTAACAGGTGATCGGTCGAGGCCGTGCCATCGGTGTCAACCTGTAACCCCATAGCAGGAGCTTTGGAAGCCGGAGCTTCCCGCCGGGGTTGTTTAGCTGGGGCAGGGTCTTCAGGGTCGAACCCAAGGGCCTCTCGCTGCTTAGAGGGAGATTTGCCATTTGAAGACCTGCCTGCAGAATGTTTGGTTACCTGAGATCCATCCGGAGAGGAAGACCTGGAGGATGTTGATGCTGGATTATCTGTAGAAAACAGCATATGAAATTTGGCTGCTCGGTTCTGTAAGCCACGTTTGGACATCAGAGAGCAGGATGGACAATCCGGAATAGAATGGTCAGGGCCCAAACATTTAAGACACCATTCATGGATATCTGTGACTGAAATAGTACCAGTACACTTGGTGCATTTTTTAAAACCAGAGGCTGGTTTCTCCATGAGGGAGAATTTGTAAAGGCCTGTAGGCCTCACAAAAAAACAAATACACCAAGTGAGGAAAAAAGAGATTTTTTTTTTTTAAAGAAATAAAGACTGGCGGTACCGGTTCGGAATCGGGGAAGGCAGACACGCGGTCAAAGAAACAATTTAAAATAAGAAATTCTTCAGCGGTGACAGGAACACGACCTGCTGGCTCTGCGGAAAAAGAAGAACTGAGGAGAGTTGGTCAGGAAGGCAGGAAGGCAGCGCGCATGCGCTGTGGGAAGCCCCAAAAGCTTTCCTTCTGGGAAGCTGGGGAGCTTTCCCACGCAGGCTCCGTCGGTTCCGACATACCCATATGTGAGGACTCATTCCTGCTTGTTCCTTGGGATCAGGTGTTCTCCAGGAGCAGCAGAAATCAGTCCTCACATATGGGTGTAATCGGCGCCGATGAAGCCCGAGCAGAGCATTTCCCCAGCTTTCTATGAAAGCCTTTGGAAATGCAGGCACGCATGCGCGGTTCCCTTCCTGCCTAAAGGTGCCATCTTACCTCAGTCAAATGACATAGCTAAGAACAGCACACAAAAATGAAAAATAAACTATGCACAACTGCAACTCCCAGGGGAGGAGGGAGGGTTGTGAGGACTGATTCCTGCTGCTCCTGGAGAACACCTGTTACAGGTGAGTAACTACTCTTTCTCCAGGACCAAGCAGGAAGTCAGTCCTCACATATGGGTGACTCCCAAGCTCTGGGCTACCAAGGAACCCAGGCTGAACAAGAGAACTCCCTCTAGTCTCAGCAGCAAAGAAAGGCTTTTCAAGGACACAACCTCCACCGGTAGCCCAACAGAGGGCAGGAGGGCAGGAGTTGCCTAAACCTCAAAGAGATTCCGGAGTACTGCTTGGCCAAAAGCACTGTCCTTACGGGACTCCCTCTCCAGGCAGTAATGGGCCGCAAAGGTCTGGCTTGAAGACCAAGTTGCAGCCCTGCAGATGTCTACCAAGGGCACAGAGCGGAGATGAGCCCTGAGGCAGCCATTGTCCTGACACGATGGGCCGTGACCCTACCCTGCAAAGGAAGGTCAGCCACCCTGTAAGCCCAGGTGATACAGTCAGCCACCCAAATGGACAAGGTACGCTTGAACACAGCCAACCCAACTTATTGGGGTCAAAGGAGACAAAGAGCTGAGTAGCCCTTCTATGCCCCTGCGTATGGTCAAGGTAGAAAGATAAGGCCCTCCTACAGTCCAGGGTATGCAGGACGGCTTCAGCCTGTCTTGCATGAGGCCTAGGGAAGAATGTAGGAAGAACCACCTCCTGATTGAGGTGGAAAGAGGAGACAACCTTTGGGAGGAACTTTGGGTGAGTCCTGAGGACTACCCTGTTCCTATAAATCCTAGTGTAAGGCCTATCACAGACCAGGGCCTGAAGCTCACTCACTCGCCTAGCCGAGGTAAGGGCTACCAAGAAGATTGTCTTCCAGGACAGGAAGCGTAGAGGGCAAGTAGCCATCGGCTCAAAAAGTGGGCGAGTCAGTTGCTGCAAGACCACATTCAACTCCCACTCAGGGGCAGGAGGACGGATTGGAGGCTTGAGCAAAAGCAAGCCCCTGAGAAAGCGGGACACCAAGGGGTGAACCGACAGGGAATGTCCTTCCACCAGTGAGTGGTGAGCTGCTAGAGCTGAGAGGTGGACCCGAACAGAATTGGACTTAAGTCCCTGATTGGACAAGTGTAGTAAGTACTGAAGCACCACAGGTACAGTACAGGAGAAAGGATCCTCCGTACGTAGCTGACACCACACAGAAAACCTTTTCCACTTGAGAGCATAGGTATTTCTAGTGGACTGTTTCCTAGAGGCTAGGACAACCTCCTCAACTTCCTGAGGTAGACCCAGGGAGCCAACACTACCCTTGCAGCCTCAAGGCCATCAAATTGAGAGCTTTGAGATTGGGGTGCAGAAGGAAACCCTGATCCTGAGAGAGAAGGTCGGTTTGCAACCCCTGAGGCAGTGGGGAATCCACTGCCAGCTGAAGCAGAAGTGGAAACCAAGGCTGTCTCGGCCACCTGGGAGCCACCAGCAGGACAGAGGCCTTGTCCTGAAGAATCTTGAAGAGAGTTCGGGCCACCAAGGGCGTGGGAGGAAACGCATACAGGAGGCCCTGAGACCAGGATATCAGAAAAGCATCCGCTGCCATTCGCAGAGAATGCGGTTGCCTGGAACAGAACTTTGGCAGCTGCTTGTTCAAGGGGCTGGCAAAGAGATCCAAACAAGGGAGACCCCATTTCAGGAAGATCTTTTGAGCCACTAAAGGATGCAGCTGCCACTCGTGGGGCTGTAGTATTCTGCTTAATCTGTCTGCCAGGTTGTTGTCCTGGCCTGGAAGATACACAGCCCTGAGGAGCATGTTGTGCTTGAGGGCAAAAGAACAAAGGTCCTGAGCTTCTCGGCAGAGGATCCTGGACCCAGTTCCACCCTGTTTGTTCACATAAAACATGGCAACTTGGTTGTCCGTCTGAATCAGGACAGACTGGTGAACCAGGGTAGGAGTGAAAGCTTTGAGTGCTAACCAAATAGCTCGGAGTTCGAGAAGATTGATCTGCTGTGCAGCCTCCCAGGGAGACCACAGGCCCTGGGTGCACTTGCCCAGGCAATGAGCTCCCCAGCCTTGCAGGGAGGCGTCCGTGGTCAGCACTACTGTGTACCCTGGAACCTGAAAAGGCACCCCCGTCACAAGATTGGGTAGGTGCAGCCACCAGTTGAGGGAGTTCAGAAACTGTCTGGATACCCTTATCCTGTCTTTGAGGCTGCCTGTGGCCTGTGACCACTGAGACCGAAGGCACCACTATGCAGGCCTCATATGAAGCCTGGCATTTGGGTTCACATGTACAGTCGAGGCCATATGGCCTAGAAGCTGCAGGCAGAGGCTGGCAGAGACCAGAGACCTGCTGAGAAACTGATTGGCCAAGTCCATCAACCGCTGTGCTCTGTCCTTTGGCAAGAAAGCCCTTGCCAGCAGAGAGTCCAGCCTTGCCCCTATGAACTCCAAGTTTTGGAGGGGAGCAAAGTGGACTTTGCGAAGTTTATGATAAACCCAAGACTTTGCAGAAGAGCAATAGTCCTGAGGTGGCTTGTGTGGCCTCCTGGCACGTCTGACCCCAGATGAGCCAGTCGCCTAGATAAGGGAAGACAAAGATTCCCTGATTTCGGAGGTAGGCCGCCACCACTGCTAGGCACTTTGTAAAGACTCTGGGGGCGGAGGTGAGGCCGAAAGGCAGCAATCTGTATTGATAATGGTTTCCCCCCACAATGAACCTGAGGTACTTTCTGTGGTCTGGATGAATGAGGATGTGAGGGTACGCATCCTTTAGATCTAAAGAGCATAGCCAATCTCCCTGCTGGAGGTAGGGCAGAAGTGTCCCAAGAGTAAGCATCTTGAACTTTTCCTTCACCAGGAACTTGTTGAGGTTCCTGAGGTCCAGAATGGGTCAAAGACCACCGGTTCTTTTTGGCACCAGGAAATACCTGGAATAGAAACCGTGACCTTGTAAGTGGGGAGGCACAGGCTCCACCGCCCTGTCCACCAACAGACCTTGAAGCTCTTGTAGAAGAAGGTCTGTGTGCAGGGGAGGCCTTGGAGGTTCCCCTAGAAAATATGGTGGAGGCAGTTGGAGAAAATGGAGGGCATAGCCCTTGTGGACTATCTCCAGCACCCAACTGTCCCCGGTGATAAGGGGCCACTGGTGGGCAAAGAGGGCGAGGCGACCTCCTGTGCAGGTTTGGGAGAGCAGTGGAGGAGAGGCTACGCTCAAGGAGTCAAAAACCCCCACCCTGCTGAGTGGTAGCAGGGGCCTGAGGCTTGGGGGTCCTCTGCCTACGGGGCCCATTACCCTGGCCCTTGGCTTGCTGACCCTGAGGGGCATTTTGGGCAGCCTGATATTGCGGGTACTGTTTGTAGGCAGTGCCCTTCCTCGGGTAAAAGGGCTTTTTACCCGAGCCCTTCTTTTTATGGGAAGGGGCAGAGGTCTTCCTCAACAGCCTTGTCCGTGTGAGGTGCTCGGTCTCGAGCTGAGCGGCCTTCTTGGTCATGGGCTTGCCAAAAAGGTTTTCACCTCGGCAAGCGACATCGACCAACTTGTCCTGAACCCATGGCTCGAGGTCCAATGACTGCAGCCATGCCTGGCGTCGAGCACGATGCCGGCTGCTGCAACTCGGGCCGAAGCCTCGAGCAGTCCCGAATCCCCGAGGACAAGGACTTAAATCTCTGCAAGGGTTCCCCGGAGAGACCAGCAGAGAACCCGGCCAACTCCTTGGCCAGATCCCGCAAGTACATGCCCATGTATAGCTGGTAGGACTGGACACGGCAAGCAAGCATCGAGCCCTGGAAGCACTTTCTACCGACGCCATCGAGGTTCCGGGCCTCCCTGCCAGGAGGCACTACGGAGTGCATCTTCTGGCTCTTCAGACGATGCATGGCCGATTCCACAACCATAGAATGGTGTGGTAGCTGTGCCTTCTGAAAACCAGGGCTCTTCTGGAGTCGATAGATCGAATCGACTCGCTTGCTAAGAACCGGCGCCGAGGCCGGTGCCTCCCACATACGGAAGAGGAGCCGTTCCAGCATCAGAGGAACTGGGACAGTAAAGGCCTCCTTCGGAGGAGAGTCATACTGTACCGCCTCGAGCTCTTCAGCTCGAGGCTCTTCCTCGGGGTCCGCCAGAATAGCCAAGGCAGTGGCCATATCCCGGACGAACTCCGAGAACCGGGTGTCCTCCGGGGAGGACCTACTTCGGGGCTCAGACTGCGGTGAGTCCAAAGGGACGCACCGAGTCTTGAAGGTATCAGGAGACTCCTCGTCCTCCGTCTCCCAAGCAGACTCGTCTGAGGAAGAGTCGGGGGGTCCGACCCCGCGGGGCCCTGGAGCACCCGCCCCGACGTCAGAAGCACCGGCATCGACGCCCTCGGTCCCGAACGGGAGGTCGAGGGAGACCGCGACTGAGGTCGACTCCAAGCCACGATGGACTCGAGTATCGGCTCAGCCTCCGGGGTCGACTTCGACGTCGATGTCCACGTGGTCGGGGCAGATGCGCCAGACAGGCTCTCCATCAGTGCCCGCTGCTGCTCCATGAAGGCAGACAATCTGCTCTCCAAGGCTGTCATCCTGAGACTCAGCTCGGGAGACGCAGCAGCCACCGACTCGGGCCCCGGCGGCGCCAGGCCCGACGTCGGCTCCCTGGGAGGAGAGTCCGAGGACTATGGGGCTTACGTGTCCAGCAGACTCCAGCTCCATGCGAGGAACTTTGGCAGGCTTCTCCAGTTCCACGGGCCCGGGGCGACGGTCGGGGGTCTTAGACCTGGCCCTCGAGGAGCCAGGGACCTCCAACGACGACGCCCTCGCGAGCCGCTTCTTCCTCTTGCGTTCCCGGTCAGGGGACCCCCTGTCCGAGGAGCTTTGACGGCGCTCGGGATCGGAATCCCGAGATGTCGAGGCCTCAGATGAGGTCCGGGCCCGGCCGGAGGCTGAGTCTGAGAAAAGCCTTTCCTTTTGTTGCTGGCGACTTCGGAGTGCCTTGGAAGACATCTTTCCACAGGCCCCGCACGACTTAGGATCGTGGTCGAGGCCGAGGCACCGAAGGCAGCAGTCGTGTGTGTCGGTGAGAGACATTAGTTTTTTACACCGATCACACTTCTTAAAACCGCTGGAAGCCATCGGGGAAAAAAAGAGTCCCCGCGAGGTCAAAGGACCGGCCTTCCAGGGAAAAATAGAAAAAAGGGCGCGAACGCCAGCCACGAAGGGCAATAACCGAAAAAGAAGAATCAGGCTCAATACCGGTGTACCGAACCCAGCGGGAGGGGATCCGGCGTCGAACCGGGAGAAAAAATAGCGAAAATCGCTGAAAAATCTTATTTTTAACCAGGAAAACTGGACACACATCCGGTGGGTTTCACGGAAAAAAAAGAGACTGAGGTAAGATGGCACCTTTAGGCGGGAAGGAAACCACGCATGCGTGCCTGCATTCCCAAAGGCTTTCATAGAAAGCTGGGGAAATGCTCCGCTGGGGCTTCATCGGCACCGATGGCACCCATATGTGAGGACTGACTTCCTGCTTGGTCCTGGAGAAGTACTTTTGTCCACTAAAGAAGAGCGGGACCTCAGTGTGGTTGTGTCTGATGATCTTAAAGTAGCTAAACAGGTAAAAAAGGTGAAAGCAAAAGCTAGAAGGATGCTTGGGTGCATAGCGAGAGGAATGGCTAGCAGAAAAAAAGGAGGTGATAGTGCCTCTTTATAAGTCTTTGGTGCAACCTCATTTGGAGTATTATGTGCAATTCTGGAGACCGCACCTTCAAAAAGATATAAACAGGATGGAGTCAGTACAAAGGGTGGCTACTAAAATGGTTAGTGGTCTTCATTATAAAGCATATGAGGACAGACTTAAGGATCTTAATATGTACATCTTAGAGGAAAGGCAGAATAGAAGTGATATGATTGAGATGTTTAAATACCTCCGTGGCATAAATGCACAGGGGTAGAGCCTCTTTCAATTGAAAGCAAGTTCTGCTATGAGGGGACATGGGATGAGGGTGAAAGGGGATAGATTGAGGAGTGATATGCAGAAATATTTCTTTACGGAAAGAGTGGTGGATCTGTGGAATAGTCTCCCAGTGGATGTGGTGGAGACAGTATCTGAATTCAAAAGCATGGGACAAACACAGAGGATCTCTAAAGGAAAAAAGGGGACTGTTGTAGTTGTTGATATGAAGAAGAGACTAGATAGAAAAATGACAACAGAAAAAGACCACATGGCCTATGTTTCTAATTACCTGGATATCAACTGGGTCAGTGTCACATCAGGACATGCTAGGGTGATAACATATCTAGATGAAATAAATGACTGCTTCTTGGAGCAGTTGGTTCAGAAACTGGCAAGAGGGAAAGCTATTTTGGACCTAGCCCTTAGTGGCATGCAGGATATGGGGCAAGAGATAAGGGTGTTGGTGCTACTAGGCAAAAGTTAACACAGCATGATTGCATTTGATTTAATAAATGAAAGAAGGATAGCAAGCAAATCCACAGTATTTCCATTTAACTTTCAAAAGGGAGACTATGATAAAATGAGGAAAATAGTTAACAAAAGACTAAAAGGAGCAGCTGGAAAGGCTAAAGATTTGCATAAAGTATGGGCATTGTTTAAAAATAATATTTTGGAAGCCGAGAACAGCTGTATTCCACCTATGAACTACCAATGCTGGGTGGACTGAAGGTGGGACTTTGGGGAGTTGACCACAAACCCCAACAACTCGAGCACCTGAATGGTCAACTGTGTTGATTGTTGGACTCCATCTGGAATGGTGCTTTTTATGAGCCAGTCATCCTGGTAAGGGAAAGCGTAGTTACTCACCTGTAACAGGTGTTCTCCAGGGACAGCAGGAATCAGTCCTCACATATGGGTGACATCGGCACCGACGGAGCCTTCATGCAGAGTAAATCCACAGCTTTCAAAGAAAGCCTTTGGGAACTGAATCACCCATGCGCGGTCCTCTTCCCACCCAAGGGTGCCATCTTGCTCAGTCAAATGACATAGCTAAAAAGACGGCAAAAAGAACAAAATATAATAATAATAGCACTGCAACTCCAAGGGGGAGGACTGATTCCTGCTGTCCCCAGAGAACACCTGTTACAGTTGAGTAACTATGCTTTCTCCAGGAAGAAGCAGGAAGTCAGTCCTCACAAATGGGACTCCCCAGCTATAGGCTACCGAGAACACACAGCTGAAAAATAGGCTCCCTCTATGAGAGCCACAATAGGAATCTAACTGAGAGAGTAGCATTCCGGTAGCCTGAAAATGAAGGGTCGGAGAGCAGGAGTTGCCTAAATCTCTAAAAGGTTACGGAGTACATCCTGGCCAAAAGCACTGTCCCGACGGGACTCTCTATCCAGGCACTAATGGGTTGTGAAAGTCTGACCCGAAGACCAGGTGGCGGCCCAGCAGATATCTGACAGCGGAACAGAGCAGAAATGAGCCACTGATGCCACCATGGCCCTGACCCGATGGGCCGTGATACGACCCTCCAACGGAAGCTCGGCTGCCCTGTATGCCCAGGCAATACAGTCTGCTACCCAGGTGGACAGCATACGCTTGGAAACAGACATCCCCAGCTTACTGGGGTCATAGGATACGAAGAGCTGAGAAGCCCTTCTATGGTCCTGCGTACGCTGAATATAGAAGGCCAACGCCCTCTTACAGTCCAGAGTATGCAGCAGTGTCTCTGCCCGACAGGCAAGCGGCCTGGGGAAAAAGGTAGGCAGCACCACCTCTTGGTTGAAGTGGAACGAGGAAACCACTTTCGGAAGGAACTTGGGGTGTGTGCGAAGCACCACCCGGTTTCTATAGAACCTAATATAAGGCCTGTCGGACACAAGGGCCTGCAGCTTACTCACCCACCGAGCTGAAGTGAGTGCCAACAAGACAACCACCTTCCAAGAAAGGTAGCATAGATGGCAGATTGCCATCGGCTCAAAGGGTGGCTGAGTAAGCTGCCTTAAAACCACATTCAAGTCCCACTTGGTCACCAGAGGGCAAACCGGAGGCTTCAACAGAAGCAGGCCTCTCAAGAACCGAGAGACCAAGGGATGGGCAGAGAGGTTTTCCCTCCACCGAGAAGTGGTTTGCTGTAAGGGCACTGAGGTGAACTCTGACGGAGTTAGACTTGAGGCCCAAATCCGAGAGGTGGAGAAGGTACTGCAAAACCACCCCAACTTGGCAGGAGAAAGGATCCACACTCTGCTCCTCACACCAAGTCACAAACCTACGCCATTTCAAGCTATAGGTCCATCTAGTCAACGGCCTCCTAGAGAGGCCAACAAGACCTCTTCAACATTATTTGGAAGGAGGAGTGGTGTGAGTAAGAGTAGTTACTCACCTGTAACAGGTGTTCTCCAGGAGCAGCAGGAATCAGTCCTCACATATGGGTGACGTCGGCGCCGACGGAGCCCTCGCGGAGCAATTTCCCCAGCTTTCAAAGAAAGCCTTTGGGAATTGCAGCGCACATGCGCGGTCCCCTTCCCGCCCAAGGGTGCCATCTTGCTCAGTCTGATGACATAGCTAAAAGACAGCAAAAAAATTAGCAAAAACAAAATTTATTTATTTATTTATTTATTACAGTTTCTTATATACCGCGTTATTTAGTATCAGCACGGTTTACATCATAACATAACGACAAGCTGTCAGGTTTTACATCGAATAGGAGTACAAACTTGGATAACAGGGTTACCTATATACATAAGCTATTTACACTGCAAGGATATGTAAAAGTCAGATAATGCATGTAAGGGCCTTTCTAGAGTGGGTCATTTCTTGAGAGGGATATCTAGGTTCAATTGCTGGCTGGGAAGTATTGGAGGAAAAGGTGGGTTTTGAGAGCCTTCCTGAACTGATATAGATTGGCAATGGTCCTAATATCAGGGGGTAGAGCATTCCAGCATTTGGGGACATAAAAACTGAACGCCCTGTTTGTGGTTGTCATGTTGGACTTTGTCGATGCCTTTGGTGTTGTTAGCAAGTTTACAGCTGTTGCTCTTCTGGATCTGTTGGGGGGGACAATGTGGATAAGATGCGTGAGTGAGGAGGATGAAATATCTTTGATTGCCTTGAATGCTAATAGAAGGGTTTTGAAGGTGATCCGCCCATGGATCGGTAGCCAGTGCAGCTGTTTGAGAATGGGGGTCACGTGATCGCTTCTGGATGCACCGTAAAGGACCCTAGCTGCGGCATTCATGGCCAACTGTAAGGGGGTTAGTGTGGATTGTGGGAGACCTTGTAAGATGGCATTTGCAAAGTCAAAATGTGGCAGGATCAGCGCTTGATATATGGTTCGGAAATCATCTGGGTCCAACAGGGAGCGTAGATGCTTGAGTGAACGGATTTTGAAATAGACGGCTTTGACTATGTTGCTTATGTGGCGTTTCATATCTAGACGTTGGTCCAAAGTAACTCCCAGGTATTTTATTGCATCTTTAGTTTGCAAGTCAGCTTCCTTGACACTGACGTGGGATGGGGGAGTAAAGTTGGAGTCTCTGGTGATGAATAGCACCTCTGTTTTTTTATGTTGAATGCGTAGGTTCTGTGTCTGGAGCCATGTTGAAACTGCATTGAAGCAAACTGTGAGTGGGGCCAGGTCCATGTGAGTTGTGGAGAAAGGCATGTATAAGAGAATGTCATCTGCATATATCAAGCAGTTCACATTGAATGATCTTATGATATTGCAGATGGGCTGCATGTAAATATTGAAAAGTAAGGAGGATAACGAGGAGCCTTGAGGTACCCCTTGCTTTTGATGGAAATGTATTGACTCTTCTGATCCAGACTTCACATATTGCCATCTACCGTCCAGATAAGATTTACACCATCCTAGTGCACTGTTGCAGACGCCCTTCTCTTTCAGTCTTCCGAGGAGAATTTCGTGACTCACGGAGACGAATGCCGCGGCGATGTCTAGGAAGATGAGCACAAAACCTTGACGGATGTTGTCAATTCCTGTGATGATATCGTTGAATAGACCAGTGAGTAGTGTCTCGACCCCATGATGTTCTCTGAACCCATGTTGGCAGCTGTCTAAGGGAGCAGTGGCATCTATGTGATCTTGAATTTGCTGTTGTGCCTCTTTCTCAATTATTTTGGCCAAGAGGGGGATACTGGCTATTGGCCGGTAGGAGTCAACTCTGGGGGTCAAGTTTGGGGTTTTTCAATAGTGGCCTAATGGAAGTCTGCTTGAGTGAAGTGGGAAAATATCCTGTTGTGAAGGAGAGCTTCATTATATTTGCGATGACAGGGCTGAAACACATCACGTAGCTCCTTGATCCAAAAAGCTGGACATGGGTCAGTCTGTGCAGTGGAGGTGTTGAGAGATGCTATGGTGTCCTCGATACATTTAGTGGATGGTGTGGAAAATATGTTCAGTGGGGATAGGCCCGTTGGTTCTTGATATGGGACTGCTGAAACCTTGTTGGTTTGCACAATCTTGGATTGCAGGTAATCAGCGAATTCTTGCGGGTGAATCTCACTGTGTTGTTCGGGAGATGGTTCCTTTGAGAGGGATTTGACTAAGTTGAAGAGGTCACGTGGTTTATTCAGAGACCTCTTTAGGGTGTCAGTGTGATATTGTCTTATTTTGGTAGTGATTGTTTCTCGGTGTATTGCAAGGTGGGTTCGGTAAGCGGTCTGGTCTTCAGTTGAGCGTGATCGGCGCCACCGGCGTTCAAGTCTACGTAGTTGCGTAAGAGAAGATCGCAGCTCAGGGGAGAACCATGGGGCGGAGCTTCTTTTTGACCTTGTTTTATTCTTAAGGTTCGAGTGTTGTGAGATGGCAAGAAGGCTGGAGTTCCAGTAAGAGATTAGTTCATCAAGGTCTGGCGTGGTTTTGTTGATGAGTGATGGGGTCTCCGAAAGGATGTGTTCTCTATCGAAGGGGCGAAAGCATCTAGTGGCAGTTCGAGAGGTGATGTTCGTAGGTCGGCTTCTGTTCAGCTGGCCATTGTTGATGGGTATCTGGATAATGATCAATTTGTGGTCGGACCAGGGTACATCCAGGACTGATATTGGAGGATTGTGGTTTTGGTCCATGACTTGGTGTGGAACAAATACCAAGTCAAGAATGTTCCCCTTTGTATGCGTGGCTTCATTGATGATTTGTTTGAGTCCCAGGTCTTCCATTGCATCAAGGAACGCATTTGTGTGGCTTTGGGGTAAAGATGGGAGATTGAAATCACCCATTATCCAATTTGGTTTATTGGGAGTGAGGGTGTTAGCTGCAAGGTCAATAATGGTTGGAAGGTCATCTGGAGAAGTAGATGGTGTTCTATATAACAGGTTGAGGGAGCATTGTTGGTAAGCAACGGAGAGGATGTCCAGGCCGTTTGTGCTAGAAGAGTCAAAAATGTGGAAGTTGAGGTCTGATTTGGAGATTATGAGCACCCCTCCTCCTTTTTTGTTTTCCCGATGTCTCGTATGTATGGAGAAATTGGGGGGTAGTAGTTGGTTGAGGAGGACATTGTCTTCTGATGATAGCCAAGTTTCTGTGATCATAAGTATCTCAAGGTCATAAAAGGAGATTGTGTCAAGGACAACAGGCCATTTTTTGCGAATGGAGCGCGCGTTGATGATGGCACATTTTAGGGGTCGGCATTTCAAAGGTTTTTCCTGGCTGGGTGTCTTGGATAGCTGGAGTGCTACATGTATCAGGTGGGAGTGGCGCGTGTAGGCGTCACTTCCTGGGTTGGAGTAAGGGGGATCATTCCATCTTTTTCCATGGCTATTCAGGATTGGAATCCTGCCATGTGGCGTGTAAAGGGCCTGGGAGGTTCCAAGCCAGTGGGTGAGGAGGTAGAAGCTAAGAATGACAACGACCTGGAGGGCCATTCTAAGGGATTGGATTGTGTGTGAGACACTGTAGCTACGAAGTGGGGAAATGCAATACCGGGGTAGTACAATGCAGTTATGAGACACAGTACAGTGATGAGATTCTTCAGTACAGAGGAGCAAGAATACGAGAATGCAAAATTGAGCAGGTACAGTTTACATGCTAAGATATTGCCTATCTTTAAAGAGAGGGTGCAATACTGAGATGATACAGTAATAAAGTACGAAGCTAGCAGATTATATTGAACCTTCAACTGGCAAAATTGCAATAGTGAGATGGTACAAAATAAACTATGATGCTAGCAAGTTACTTTGTAAGTTAAAGTGTCCTAATAGTCCATCGAAGGGGCTGCGTTGTTTAGTAATATTCTAGTGTGAGCTTGGCAGATTAGAACGGACTAGTGCTTCTTGTGTGGTGTAGGGTTCAGGGATACTGACCGGCATTGCTGTCTGTAGCTGGATGGGTTTGCTGTTAGCGTGTGCTGTTAGCGTGAGCTGTTAGCATGTCCCCCCTCCCCTTGGACGGCAACTCCAAGGGGAGGAGGGAGGGTTGTGAGGACTGATTCCTGCTGCTCCTGGAGAACACCTGTTACAGGTGAGTAACTACTCTTTCTCCAGAACCAAGCAGGAAGTCAGTCCTCACATATGGGACTCCCTAGCTTAAGGCTACCGGAGACCTCAAGCGGAAAAATGAGCTCCTTCTAGCTCAGTAGCACAGAAGGAAGGAATCTTCTCTGAAAACGCCCCCGACCGGTAGCCCAACACCAGGGCCGGAGGGTAGGAGTTGACTAAACCTCAAAGAGATTATGGAGGACTGCCTGTCCGAAAGCACTGTTCCTGCGGGACTCCCTCTCCAGGCAGTAATGGGCCGCAAAAGTCTGGCTTGAAGACCAAGTAGCGGCCCGACAGATGTCTGCCAATGAAACAGAGCGGAGATGAGCCACTGACGCAGCCTTCGCCCTAACATGATGAGCCGTGACTCGACCCTCCAACGAGAGGCCGGCCGCCCCATAAGCCCAAACGATACAGTCAGCAACCCATATGGATAAAGTACGCTTGGAGACAGGGAGCCCCAGCTTATTGGGGTCAAAAGAAACGAAGAGCTGAACAGCCCTCCGATGCACTCGCGTACGGTCAAGGTAGAAGGAGAAGGCCCTCCTACAGTCCAGGGTATGCAGGACCATTTCAGCCCGGCTGGCGTGCGGCCTGGGAAAGAAGGTCGGAAGAACCACCTCCTGGTTGAGATGAAAAGGAGAAACCACTTTTGGAAGAAACTTAGGGTGAGTCCGTAAGACTACCCGATTTCTGTAGAAACTAGTGTAAGGAGGATCAGCCACTAGGGCCTGCAGTTCACTAACGCGCCTAGCAGAGGTAAGGGCTACCAAAAACAATGTTTTCCAGGAGAGAAAACAAAGAGAGCAGGTAGCCATAGGTTCAAAGGGCAGACAGGTAATCCGCTGTAAGACCACATTCAGATCCCACTCTGGGGCTGGTGGGCGCAAAGGAGGCTTAAGGAGAAGGAGGCCTCGGAGAAAACGAGCCACCAAAGGATGGTTGGAAAGAGGCCTGCTGTCCACCGGAGCATGATGCGCAGAGAGAGAACTGAGGTGGACCCTGACAGAGTTGGACTTAAGGCCAAGGTTGGAGAGGTAAAGCAAATATTGCAAGACCACTGTCACCATGCAGGAGAAAGGATTCTCACACTGCTGAGCACACCACACGGAGAAGCGACGCCACTTAAGAGCGTAGGACTTCCGGGTGGATGGCTGCCTGGAGGCCAAGACGACCTCTTCCACCTCCCGAGGCAGCAGGAGGGGAGCAAGAACTACCCTTTCAGCAGCCAGGCCATCAGATGAAGGGACCAGAGGGTTGGGGTGTAGGAGAGTCCCCTGATCCTGTGGCAGGAGATCGGGTTGAAACCCCTGAGGAAGAGGAGTGTCCACCACCAGCTGCAGCAGAAGCGGGAACCAGGGTTGTCTCGGCCACCGGGGAGCCACCAGGATCATCGAGGCTCCGTCCTTGAGAACCTTGAAGAGCGTCCGAGACACTAGTGGCATGGGAGGAAAGGCATACAAGAGGCCCGTGGACCATGGAATCAGAAAAGCATCTGCCGCTACTCTGAGAGGATGCGGTTGTCGAGAGCAGAATCTGGGAAGTTGCCGGTATAGAGGACTGGCAAACAGATCCATGGTGGGGAGGCCCCACTTGAGAAAGATCCGTTGAACCACCAACGGATCCACTCTCCACTAGTGTGGTTGGAGGATCCTGCTCAGCTTGTCTGCCAGGTAATTTCCCTGACCTGGGAGATAGACAGCTTTGAGGAGGATGTCGTGGCCGACGGCCCAAGAGCACAGTTTTTGTGCCTCCTGACAGAGAAGGAAGGAGCCTGTGCCTCCTTGTTTGTTCACGTAGAACATTGCAACTTGATTGTCCGTCTGGACCAGCACAGACTGGTGAGAAGTGAGGTGGGAGAAGGCTCTCAGAGCTAGGCGGATGGCTCTGAGCTCCAGGAAGTTGATCTGCTGAGCAGACTCCCAAGGAGTCCAGAGGCCTTGAGTACGTCCCTTGGCAATGTGCTCCCCAACCCAGGAGAGAAGCATCGGATGTCAGTACCTGAGAAGGCGGAGGAGATTGAAAATCCACTCCCAGCACTAGGTTTGGCAGATGAAGCCACCACCGCAGAGAAGAGACCAGCAGGTCGGATATCTGTACTGAGTCCGCCAGGCTTCCTCTGGCCTGATGCCATTGAGTGCGAAGGCACCACTGAGCAGGTCGCATGTCCAGGCGGGCATTGGGGGTTACATGGACCGTGGAAGCCATATGGCCGAGCAGTCTCAGAAATTGCCTGGCAGAGACCAGGGAATTGCTGTGAAAGTGGCTGGCGAGATCCATGAGCCTGTGGGCCCTGTCCAGAGGCAGGAAGGCCCGCGCCTGAAGAGTGTCCAACCTGGCGCCTATGAATTCGAGATTTTGAGATGGGAGCAAAGTGGACTTTGCGAAGTTTATGACAAATCCCAAGTGCTGGAGTAGAGTCACAGTGCGATGAGTGGCCTGAGTGGCTTCCTGGGAAGGCTGGGCTCTGATGAGCCAGTCGTCCAGGTATGGAAACACAAAAAGGCCTTGAAGTCTTAGATAGGCCGCCACCACTGCTAGGCATTTGGTGAACACCCTGGGGGCGGAGGCTAGGCCAAAGGGCAGTACTCTGTACTGGTAATGATTTCCACCCACAACAAACCTGAGATATTTCCTGTGGTCTGGATGAATAAGGATGTGAGTGTACGCATCCTTTAGATCTAAGGAGCATAGCTAGTCTCCCTGCTGGAGGTAGGGCAACAGGATTCCAAGGGTAAGCATCTTGAACTTTTCCCTTTCCAGGAACTTGTTGAGGTTTCGCAAGTCCAGGATGGGTCTGAGGCCTCCTGTTCTTTTTGGTACCAGAAAGTACATGGAATAAAAGCCGAGACCTCTCAGGTGGTGGGGCACCGGTTCCACAGCCTGTTCCTGAAGAAGACTTGCTAACTCCTGAAGGAGTAAGTCCCTGTGCAGAGGGAGTCTTGGAGGCTCCCCTGGAAAGTAGGAGGAAGGTACCTGGTGAAAGTGTAGAAGATAGCCTTTTTGAACTATATGAAGCACCCAGGTATCTGATGTGATGGCTGACCACCTGTGGGCAAAGTGGACCAGCCGGCCTCCTGTGCTGAGAGGAACCAGCGGAGGGGAAGAGGCTATGCTGACGGAGTCAAAAAACCCCACCCTGCTGAGCAGGGGCCGGTGTTCTGGGCTTGGGGGCCTGCTGCCTACGGGACCCATTACCCCCGTCCCTTGGCCTGCTGACCCTGTTGGGGAGCTGCTGAGGCCTGAAAATGAGGATAGTGTTTATAGGCAGCCGCCTTCCTCGGGTCAAAGGGCTTTTTCCCCGAGCCCTTCTTCTTCTGAGAAGGGGCAGAGGTTTTTCTGAACAGCAGAGTCCTGGTCTTGATCTGTGCAGCCTTTTCAGCCATGGGCTTGCCAAAGAGGTTTTCACCTCTGCAGGGGACATCGACCAACTTGTCCTGTACCCATGGCTCGAGGTTGGATGACTGAAGCCAAGCCTGTCGGCAGGCACCGATGCCGGCTCCGGCTATCCGAGCCGATGCTTTGAAGCCATCGTAGGCTGCTCGAGAAATAAACTTCGAGCACTCTCGAATACCAGTGGACAAGGCCTGGAACCTCTGCAAAGGTTCCTCGGAGAGACCAGCAGGGAACCCAGCAATCTCCTTTGCCAGGTCTCGGAGATACATGCCCATGTAGAGCTGGTAGGTCTGGACTCGACAAGCAAGCATAAAGCCCTGGAAGCACTTCCTACCGAGGGCATCCAGGTTCCGGGCCTCCCGGCCGGGAGGCACCAAGGAGTGCATCTTTTGACTCTTGAGTCGATGCATGGCCGATTCCACCACCATGGAATGGTGCAGTAGTTGTGCCTTTTGGAACCCGGGGCTCTTGCGGACTCGATAAATGGAATCAACCCGCTTGCTTAACACTGGCGCTGACGCCGGGCTCTCCCACATGCGGAAGAGAAGTCGCTCCAGCATCGGAGGAACCAGTACAGTAAAGGCCTACTTTGGGGGAGAGTCATACTGCAGGGCATCGAGCTCTTCGGCTCGAGGCTCCTCCTCGGGATCCGTGGGGAAGGCCAAGGCCTTGGCCATATCCCGCACGAAGTCCGAGAACCGGGTGTCCTCCGGGGGGGACCGTCTCCGAGGTTTGGACTCGGGCGAGTCCGATGGGACGCACCAAGTCCGAAAAGTACCGGGTGACTCTTCGTCCTCAGTCTCCCAGCACGACTCCTCGGAGGAGGAATCGAGCGGCTCCGGTCGGGCGGGCACCGATGCCCTCCGCCCCGACGCCGAGGCCGGCGTCGACCACCTCGGTCCCAAATGGGAGGCCGAGGGAGACCGTGACCGAGGATCGACTCGAGCTCGCATGGACTCGAGGATCGGCTCGGTCTCCGGGGTCGACTTGGACGTCGACGTCCCGGTGGTCGGGGCAGATGCACCGGCAAGGCCAGCGATCAATGCCCGCTGCTGGTCCATGAAGGCAGCGAAACTGCTCTCCAAGGCCGTCAACCTGAGTCTGAGCTCAGGAGACCCAGCAGCCCCCAACTCGGGCCCCGACGGCGTCGGGCCCAACGTCGGCTCCTTTGGAGGCGAGTCCATGAGGACTACAGTACTCACGTGTCCAGGAGACTCCATCTCGAGACGAGGATGTTTTGAAGGCCTCTCCGACTCCGAGGACCCGGGACGGCTATCGGGGCTATGCGACCTGGCCCTCGAGGAACCAGGATCGTCCACCGACGCCGCCCTTGCGGGTTTTTTCTTCCTATGATGTTCCCGGGCAGGAGACCCCCGCTCAGAGGAACTCCGACGATGCTCAGGACCAGAGTCCCGGGACGTCGAAGCCTCTGACGAGGACCGGGTCCGGCCGGACGCGGAGTCAGAGAAGATTCTTTCTTTTTGATGCTGCCGACAACGCTTTTGAGGACATTTTGCCACACGGACCACAGATCATCAGGTCATGATTGGGTCCGAGGCAGCGGAGGCAGCAGTCGTGTGTGTCGGTAAGAGACATAAGCTTCTTAAAGCGATCACACTTTTTAAACCCGCTGGCAGCCATCGGGGGAAAAAGGGCCCCTGCGAGGTCAAAAGACAGGGCTGCCAGTGAAAAAAGAAAAAATGGCGTGAACGCTAGTCATGAAGGACAAAAACCAAAAAAATAAAGAACGGACTCGATACTGGCGTATCGGGCCCGGGCAGGAAAAGGATCCGGCGTCGAACCGAGAAAAGAATATTAACGAAAATCAACTTTTTCAGCGGCGATCACAAACAACGTCTGTAGGGCTCCGCGGAAAAAAGAAGACTGAGCAAGATGGCACCCTTGGGCGGGAAGGGGACCGCGCATGCGCTCTGCAATTCCCAAAGGCTTTTTTTGAAAGCTGGGGAAATTGCTCTGCGAGGGCTCCGTCGGCGCCGACATCACCCATATGTGAGTACTGACTTCCTGCTTGGTCCTGGAGAATTACCCTTTCAGCAGCCATGCCATTAGGCTGAGGGAGCTGAGGTTGGGGTGCAGGAGAGTGCCCTAGGGAAATGGTGGACTCTACCGCTAGCTGAAGTAGAAACAGAAACCAAGGTTGCCTTGGTCACCTCGGGGCTATCAGGATTACTGAGGCCTTGTCCTGGAAGATCTTGAATAGAGTCTTGGCCACCAGGGGCATCGGAGGAAAAGCATACAGAAGGCCTACAGACCATAATATCAGAAATGCATCAGCAGCCACCCTGTGGGGGTGCGGCTGCCTGGAGCAGAACTCGGGGAACTGGTGACTGACCGGACTTGCAAACAAGTCCATAACTGTTCGTCCCCAGGTCTGAAAAAGCCAATGGACTACTCTCCGGTCCAGCTGCCATTCATGAGGCTGAAGAATCCTGTTTAGCCGACAGGCTAAGCAGTTGTCTTGGCCCGGCAGGTAGACGGCCGGCAGATTATTGCCATGCCGGGCTGCAAACGAGCTCAGATCCAGGGTTTTCTGACACAGTGGACGGGACCCCGTGCCACCCTGCTTGTTCACATAGTTATTTATTTATTTATTTAGCTGTATTTATATCCCGCTTTTCACCGGGTCAAAGCGGTCAATTTGGGGATACATTTAACATGAGGGAATATGACACACATACATAGAACATGACTACCTGGTTGTCTATCTGTACCAAGATAGGTTTGTGAGCTAGGATGCGCCAGAATACTCTTAGGGCTAGGCGAATGGCATGGAGCTCCAAGAAATTGATTTGTTGTGCCCTCTCGTTGTGAGACCACACTCCTTAAGTGCAAAAGCCCTTGGCAGTGGGCTCCCCAGTACAGCAAGGATGCATCCATGGTCAGGATCTTCGTGTGCAGAGGAGTTTGGAAAGGCATTCCCGCCTCCAAATGGAGTAGCTGAAGCCACCAGTCTAGGGACCGCACTAGTCGCCAGGATATAGTGATTCTGCCCCCGAGACAGCCTGTGGCTTGTGACCACTGGTCTCTGAGGCACCATTGAGCAGTTCGCATATAGAGGCGGCATCTGGTGTCACATGGACCGTAGACGACATGTGCCCGAGAAGGCACAGAAACTGTCTTGCTGACACTATGGATCTGCGACTCATCTGATATGCTAGGGCCAGAAGCCTGTTCGCCCTGTCTGTGGGCAGGTAGGCCTTTGCCTGAAGGGTATCGAGTCTGGCCCCAATGAACTCTAGTTGTTGAGTGGCGACAAGGCTGGACTTGGGGTAATTGATCACAAACCCCAGCTGCTGGAGCACTTGGATGGTGCGAGATGTGGCCTGATGGACCTCTGTGGCTGAAGTGCCTTTGATGAGCCAGTCATCTAGATAGGAGAAGACAAAGACCCCTTCAAGTCTGAGAAAGGCGGCCACCACCGCCAAGCACTCTGTGAATACCCTGGGGGCCGAGGCCAGGCCAAAGGGAAGCACCCTGTACTGGTAGTGATTTCCTCCCACCACAAAGCGTAGATATTGCCTGTCATCTGGGTGCATCAGGATGTGAGTATATGCATCCTTTAGGTCTAAGGAGCATAGCTAGTCTCCCTGGTGGAGGTAAGGAAGCAATATTCCAAGGGAGAGCATCTTGAACATTTGTTTAAGTTACGCAGGTCAAGGATGGGCCTGAGGCCTCCTGTTCTCTTTGGTACCAGAAAGTATCTGGAATAGAAGCCATTACCCTGTAGATGGTGGGCACTGGTTCTATCACCTGATCCTTGAGAAGACCCGCCAACTCATTCAGCAGAAGGCCCCGGTGAAGGGGAGACCTGAGGGGCTCTCCCGGGAAGTAAGGAGGGGGCACCTGGGCCAGATGAAGAAGATAGCCCTGTTGGACTATCTGCAGGACCTAGGCATCGGTGGTAATGGCTGTACACCTGTGGGCATACAGGGTCAACCTTCCTCCTGTGCACTCCTTGTCACCCTACAGGGAGAGGCCATGCTGTGAGAGTCAAAAGCCACTGCCAGGCTGGGCTGGAGCCGGTGCCTGGGGTTTGGGAGCTTTCTGCTTACGCAGGCCATGTCCCTGTCCCTTGGCCTGCTGCCCCTGTTGGAGAGCCGGGAAGGCCTGAAAATGGGGGTAGCTTTGATAAGCAGCACCCTTCCTCGGGTAAAAGAGATGTAGGGAATGTCCCTCACATAAGACAGCAAATCTCTTCAATTGGCATGAGTGGGGGGGGGGGGTAGATATTGCCTGTTGTCTGGGTGTATCAGGATGTGAGTATACGCATCCTTTAGGTCTAAGGAGCATAGCAAATCTCTTCAATTTGGCATGAGTAGGGGGGGGGGAGGGTTCTGAGGCCTTCCTGGAAGCCAAAAAAACATCAGTGACACAGGCAAGCAGAGTGAGCACATGTGTCAGCCTCTCAATAACCAATCTGTGAGGGACAAGGACTTCATGTTGGGATGTAACATCCTTCCTTTCTCCTACAATATCAGATCCATTGTACAGCCCAATCAAACTGGTTCCTGACTGGACAGTTCAAGAAGGAGAGGAAACCATAGTTCTCTGTACAAGTAAGGAGTAATGAGAATCATCAAGCCTCTGTCTGTGCAAATAAGGGGCAATGAGAATCATTTTGAGCTTCAGGATGGTCTTGGCAATGAGAGGTATAGGAGGATATGCATACAGAAGTCCCTCCTCTCAATCGAAGAAGAAAGCATCCAAGGCTGTTTCCAACAGTGGCAAATCTAGGTCACAAGTACCTAGCAGTTTCCCCAAAAGACACAGGTTCCACAATGCTTGTACTAGGGCAAGCAGTAAATATTCTGGGTCCACTTTAATGATGGTTTATGGAACTTTCCTCCAGGAACTTGTCCAAACCTTTTTTAAACCCGGCTACACTAACAGCTTTTACTACATCCTCTGGTAGAAAATTCCAGAGTTTGATTACACATTGAGTGAAAAAATATTTTCTCTTATTAGTCTTAAATAGGTTACCCTGTAGCTTCATTGCATGCCTCCTAGTCTTTCTGTATTTTGATGGCATAAACAATCGATCTACGTTTACCTGTTCCACTCCATTCATTAATTTATAGATCTCTATTATATCTCCCCTCAGCTGTTTCTTTTCCAGGTTGAAGAGCCATAACCTTATTAGCCTCTATTCATAGGGGTATCCTTCCAACCCCTTTACCATTTTGGTGGCTCTTCTCTGTACCTTTTCTAATAACGCTATATCCTTTTTAAGATACGGCGACCAGAATTGTACACAATATTCAAGGTGCGGTCGCACCATGGAATGATACAGAGGCATTATAATATCCTTTGCTTTATTCTCCATTCCTTTCTATATGATACCTAGCATTCTGATTGCTTTCTTGGCTGCTGCTGCACACTGGGCGGAGGGTTTTAACATGCCACGATAACGCCTAAATCTTTCTCCTGGTTGGTGGTTCTTAATGTGGAATCTTGCATCATGTAACTATAGTTTGGGTTTTCTTTCCTAGGTGCATATCTTTGCACTTGTCCACATTAAATTTCATCTGCCGTTTGGATGCCCAGTCTTCCAGTTTATCAAGATCCTCTTGCAATTTACTTCGTAGGACTACCTTTCCATCCCCTTTACCATTTTGGTGGTTCTTCTCTGTACCTTTTCTAATTCTGCTATATACTTTTTAAGATACAGTGACCAGAATTGCAAACAATATTGAAGCTGTGGTCGCACCATGGAGCCATACAGTGGCATTATAATAGCCTTTGTTTTATTCTCCATTCCTTTCTTTATGAATCTTATGATTCTCTTTGCTTTCTTCGGCCATGGCCGCACATTAGGAAGCAGGTTTCAATAGATCCTTTTCCTGGATGATGATTCCTTATGCAAAACCTTGCATCATGTAACCATAGTTTGAGTTGTTCTTCCTTAAGAGCATAACTTTGCATTTGTCAACATTAAATTTCATCTGCCATTTGGATGCCCAGTCTCCCAATCTTTCAAGGCCCTCTTGCAATTTTTCACAATCCTCTTATGATTTAACAACTTTGAATAATTTTGTGAAATCTGCAAGAAGACAGAAACTCTGTTTATTACCAAAGATATGTCATTCACCCTCCCTTCCTCAATAACACTAGACAACATCCAGATAAATGTCTGCCCACAGCTACAATACCCTGGTATCATTCTTGATCAGCAGTTAACTTTCACGATCAGATTACAGCAACAGCCAAAACAATATTCTTCAAAACTAAAAACATACAATGCCTCCGCCCGCATCTCAACCCAGAAGACTTCTGCACAACCCTCAAGCACGCACTCTCCCACACATAGACTATTGGTAACATAATTTATCAGGGCTTTCCACAAGTCACCCTCCTCCCTCATCAAATTGCCATGCACACGGCCACATGATTAATCCAGGGAGCTTCCAAATACAATTATATCATCCTTATCTTCAAACAGCTTCAATGGTTACAACTCCCCAGCAGGATCAGATATAAATCCTTACTCTTAACTCACAAAGCACTACACACACACCCAGGCACCTACTTCCAGTCTCTACTGCAAATACTCACCCCATACAGACCCCGAAGATCCTCCACAAACAATAAGCTTACCATACCCTGCTGAAAGATTAACTTGCCATCGAGCACTCGACTTCTTTGCACTAACCCTCTGGACCACCTTACCAGATGCTATAAGAAACATCACTGATCCCTTCTCCTTCCGAAAACACCTAAAACTCCTCCTTTTTACTGAGCACTACGGACCAACTTCTCCCCTGACAATGACCCACACTATAATTATGGCACTATGCCAGAATTATCTCTTGTAAATAAATTGTTGCCAGCTCTATTGTTCTATGTAACCGAGTATTTGTTCAATGTAAACCGCTTTGACCAGGTGAAAAGTAGTATATAAACCCAGTTAAATAAAAAAATAAAATCTGCAAATCTAATCACCTAACCCAGTTATTCCCATTTCTCGGTCATTCATAAATACATTAAAAAAACAGCAGGACCATCACAGATCTCTGTGGTACTCAACTATTTACCTTTAGCCATTTAGCCCTACTCTGCACTTTTTATCTTTTAACCAGTTCCTGATCCCTTCTTAATTTCGCCAAGAGGGACCTTGTCAAAGGCTTTCTGAAAATCCAGATACACTATACTGACTGGCTCACTTTTGTCTAACTGTTTATTCACAACTTCAAATAATATAAGTCTTATATATATAAGACTTCCCTTGGCTAAATCCATGTTGGCTTTCTCCATTAAACCATGACTATCTACATGTTCACCTCACCCAATGGACGGCACAAAAATCAAATTGACTGCATCTAAGGAAGTCAATGTTGGAAAAGCTCATTAACAAAAACAAAGACAAAACCTCGAGCTGACAGGTACAGGTCACCAACTACTAGTATGCAAACTCAACAAGCAAAATATGACCTTGAGAATATACCACCGGAATTTAAAGACTGCCTGCAAAATCAGTTTGCTGCTTTGGATACAAATAACAGAGCACCAGAAACGGTTATGGGATGACATCAAGAAAACTGTGCTAGAAGAAAGTGAGAAGTCTCTACAAAAAGTGAAAAAGCAAAAACAGCCAAAATGGATGACCGAAGAAACTCTGAAAATTGCCCAAAAATGCAGAGAAGCTAAAGCCAGAGAAGAAAGAGAGACAATCACAGAACACAACAGAGATTTCCAGCGTGCAGCAAGATGAGAAAAGGAGAAGTACAGTGGAAACTCGGTTTTCGTGATTAATCCGTTTGAAAAAGTCTGACTAAAACCAAATGTATGAAAACTGAAGCAATATTTCCCATAAAAAAAGAGTAGTTTGCTCCTGGAGAACACCTGTTACAGGTGAGTAACTACTCTATCTCCAGGACCAGGAAGTAAGTCCTCACATATAGGACTCCCCAGCTTCAGGCTACTGGGGACCCAGAGCTGAAAAATGAGCTCCCTCTAGCCGCAGCATCAGGGAAAGGATTTCACTGAAACATACCCCCACAGGTAGCCCAACCAGAGGGATGGAGGGTAGGAGTTGCCTAAACCTCGAAGAGATTCCGGAGCACTGCCTGACCGAAAGCACTGTCCCTGCGGGACTCCCTCTCCAGGCAGTAATGGGCCGCAAAGGTCTGGCTTGAGGACCAAGTTGCAGCCCTGCAGATGTCTGCCAACGGTACAGAGCGGAGATGAGCTACTGAGGCAGCCATTGCCCTGACACGGTGGGCCGTGACCTGACCCTGCAAGGGAAGGTCAGCTGCCCTGTAAGCCCAGGTGATAGTGTCAGCCACCCAGATAGACAAGGTACGCTTGGAGACCGGTAACCCCAAGTTATTAGGGTCAAAAGATATGAAGAGCTGAGTAGCCCTTCTATGCCCCTGCGTACGCTCAATGTAGAAGGACAAGGCCCTCCTACAGTCCAGGGTAAGCAGGACTGTCTCAGCCCGGCTTGCATGGGGCCTAGGGAAGAATGTTGGAAGAACCACCTCTTGGTTGAGATGGAAAGAGGAGACGACCTTGGGGAGGAACTTAGGATGAGTCCTAAGGACTACCCTGTTCCTATAGAAGCGAGTGTATGGCCTGTCACAGACCAGGGCTTGAAGTTCACTCACTCGCCTGGCCGAGGTCAAGGCCACTAGGAATAGAGTCTTCCAGGATAGGAAGCGTAAAGGACATGTAGCCATGGGCTCAAAAGGTGGGCAAGTAAGTTGCTTCACGGCCACATTCAACTCCCACTCAGGGGCTGGTGGACGGAGAGGAGGCTTGAGCAATAGTAAGCCTCTGAGAAATCTGGACACCAAGGAGTGAACTGACAAAGAGTATCCCTCCACCAGAGAGTGATGAGCTGCCAGAGCAGAGAGGTGGACCCGAACAGAATTGGACTTAAGGCCCTGATTGGACAAGTGCAGTAGGTACTGGAGCACTACTGGCACAGTGCAGGTGAAAGGATCTTCCTTGCGTTGCTGACACCACAAGGAGAACCTTCTCCACTTTAGGGCATATGTTTTCCTGGTGGATTGCTTCCTAGAGGCCAAGAGCCACCTCTTCCACCTCCTGAGGAAGACCCCAGGGAGCCAAGACTACCCTTGCAGCCTCCATGCCATCAGATGGAGAGATTTGAGATTGGGATGCAGAAGGGAACCCTGATCCTGAGATAGGTCGGGTTGGAATCCCAGAGGCATGGTGTCTCCACTGTCAGTTGAAGTAGCAGGGGGAACCAGGGCTGCCTCGGCCACCTGGGAGCAACCAGAAGTACTTAGGCCTTGTCCCTGAGAATCTTGAACAAGGTTCGGGCCACCAGAGGCATGGGAGGAAACGCATAGAGCAGGCCCTGGGACCAAGAAATCAGGAAGGCATCCGCCGCCACCCTCAGGGGATGCGGTTGCCTGGAACAAAACCTGGGCAGTTGGTGATTCATGGGACTGGCAAAGAGATCCATAGATGGAAGTCCCCATTTTAGGAAAATCTGTTGAACCACTAAAGGGTGCAGCTTCCACTCGTGGGGCTGCAATATCCTGCTTAGGCAGTCTGCCAGAAAGTTCTCCTGGCCAGGAAATTACACAGCCCTCAGCAACATCTGGTGCCTGAGGGCAAAAGAGCAAAGGGCCTGTGCTTCCAGACATAGAGGCCTGGATCCAGTGCCGCCCTGCTTGTTCACATAGAACATGGCAACTTAGTTGTCTGTCTGAACTAGAACAGACTGGTGGGCCAAGAAGTGAGAAAAAGCCTTGAGGGCTAAGCGACTGGCCTGCAGTTCCAGTAGGTTGATCTGTTGCAGGGCTTCCCATGGGGACCAGAGGCCTTGGGTGCAGCTCCCTTGACAGTGTGCACCCCAGCCCTGCAAGGAGGCATCGGTTGTCAACACCACTGTGGGGACAGCAACCTGAAAAGGCACCCCCTGCAGCAAGTTGGGAGGGTGTAGCCACCACTGAAGAGAATCCAGGAAAGGTCTGGATACCCTTACTTGGCCTGCTAGGCTCCCTGTGACCTGCTTCCACTGAGGCACCACTGTGCAGGCCTCATGTGGAGGCGGGCATTGGGGGTCACATGCACAGTCGATGCCATGTGTCCCAGGAGCTGCAGACAGAGCCTGGCAGGAACCCTCGGCAGACTGAGAAACTGGGATGCCAACTCCATGAGCCTTTGAGCTCTGTCTTCTGGCAAGTAAGCCCTTGTCTGCAGAGAGTCCAGCATGATACTATGAAATCGAGGTACTGGGAGGGGAGCAAAGTGGACTTTGCAAAGTTTATGACAAAGCCTATGTCTTGAAGGAGTGTGACAGTCCTGAAGGTGGCCTGCCTGGCCTCCTGGTAGGTTTGGCCCCGGATGAGCCAGTCGTCCTGATAGGGGAAGACAAATATCCTTGAATCCTCAAGTAGGCTGCCACCACAGCTAGGCACTTTGTAAAGACCAGTGGGGCGGAAGTTAGGCCAAAAGGCACTATCCTGTACTGGTAATGGTTTCCTCCCACCATGAACCTGAGGTACTTTCTGTGGTCTGGATGAATAAGGATGTGAGTGTACGCATCCTTTAGATCTAAGGAGCATAGCCAATCTCCCTGCTGGAGGTAGGGCAGAAGTGTTCCAAGAGTAAGCATCTTGAACTTCTCTTTCTCCAAGAACTTGTTGAGGTTTCGGAGGTCTAGGATAGGCCTTAGGCCTCCTGTCCTCTTTGGCACCAGAAAATACCGGGAGTAGAACCCGTGCCCTTGTAGGCGAGGAGGTACCAGCTCCACCGCCTTGTCCAGAAGCAGACCCTGAAGTTCTTGGAGGAGGAGGGTGGTGTGCAGGAGAGGCCTCAGAGGTTCTCCTGGAAAGTAGACAGGAGGTAGTTGTTGGAAATGAAGCATATAGCCCTGGTGAATGATGCTTAAAACCCAAGCATCCCGTGAAATGGGTGGCCACCAGTGGGCAAACAGGGCTAAGCGACCTCCTGTGCAGGGATGGGACAGCAGGGATGGAGAGGCTATGCCTTGGGAGTCAAAAACCTCCTCCCTGCTGGGTAGGAGCAGGAGCCGGAGGCTTGGGGGTCTTCTGCCTACGGGCCCATGTCCCTGCCCCTTGACCTGCTGCCCCTAAGGGGGAGCTGGGGAGGCCTGGTATTGAGGGAAAGGTTTGTAGGCAGACACCTTTTTCGGGTAGAAGGACTTTTTACCCGAGCCCTTCTTTTTGTGAGAAGGGGCAGAAGTCTTTCTGGACAGCCTAGTCCTAAGTCAGGTGCTCGGTCTCGAGCTCAGCGGCCTTCTCGGCCATGGGTTTGCCAAAAAGGTTCTCACCTCGGCAAGAGACATCAACCAACTTGTCCTGTATCCAACGCTCGAGGTCCGATGACTGCAGCCATGCCTGGTGTCGGGCCGCGATGCCGGCGGCCGCCACACGAGCCGAAGCCTCGAAGCCATCATAGGCCACTCGGGACATGAATTTAGAACAGTCCTGGATTCCTGAAGACAAAGACTGGAACCTCTGCAAAGGTTCCCTGGAGAGACCAGCAGAGAACCCGGCAAGCTCCTTTGCCAGGTCTCGGAGAAACATGGCCATGTACAGCTGGTATTTAATACAAACTATATTGTTGCCACTTTTCAGAGCTTTATGCTATATAGCCAAAAATTATAATATAAGCTCCACTTATTTACCATAGACCAACTTATTTATTCTACTATTGTATTATTTTGTTAATAGCGATCAGATCTCAGAATCGAATGTGGCTACACACTGCATCTACTTGTATGATACAGTGAACTGCCTTCAATACATCAATGATCTGTTATATTGCTAGTTTTTCTAAAGGTATTTTTACTTTTTATTGATTTTTCTTTTTAATAAAAACTGCACTGCGATTTATCTTGCAAGGAAATGATATAGAACAGCTTTGAAACGTGTTCCTTTCCAGACTATCGGCTTTCTATCCTTAAAGCCATGCCATTAGTGCTTTACTTTCAAGCAGAATTCATATCTTAAATTGTCTTGCATGGAGATGATATAGAACAGCTTTAGAACGTATTTCATTCCAGACTATCAGTTTTCTATCCTTAAAGCCATGCCATTAATGCTTTACTTTCAAGCAGAATTCATATCTTAAAGTGCCTTCAGCAGTGCCGTTAATTCTTCTGTTTTATAAATTCCCAACACATTAACAAGGCGCCACAGTGTTTCACAAGTAGCGTTTCTTCAGGGGACTGCCTAAGAAAAATAAAAACATTTACCTTAGTTTGTGGAGTATGTCAAAAATGAGATAAAAGTTGGTCTTATTATCCAGGGAGATACTCACGGCTTCTTTCAATACAGGTTCACCTCTCAAAAAACGCCGCGCATGCGGGATGAAGGTTACTCTGAAATTTAAACCATCTGAGGCTTAAGAATCACGTACTGCCGTAATGAGTGAATCTCACTAGCATGCTCCCCATTCAATGGCAATGTTTAAACCTTTTGGACTTAAAATGCCCAAACGGAAAATCCATTCCTGTTCACGTTGTAATAATGCTGGAGCACGGGATTTACCTCCTGCACCCTGAATGACCTGATCTATACACAAACATCTTAGTGTTGTGAATGAATGTTGCTTTTCAATGCAGTGAGACACTATAGGGGCTTGTATTGTTTTACAGTGCAATCGGCTACGATGTTCCTTCATCCTAATGTGAAATTCACGGATAGTTTTGCCAATGTATAACAAAGGACATGGGCAAATAACGGCATAAACCACATAGATGGAGTTACATGTAGTGCGGTGCCGTAGTTGATAAGTTTTTCCTTGATGTATAAATTGGTTTGTTTCCAACGTTATTTCACATATGGTACAGCCCCCACATCTATAATGGCCCGGTTCCTCTGATCCATGTTTCTGTAAAGATGTTCTCAAAACCGTAGGGCTGAGAATTTCTTTTAAATTTCTATGGCGTTGCCATACACACTGTATTTTTTGGTTCTCCAATCCTGGGGTACTACATAAAACATTGCTGTGTTTCTTTAAAATCCTTTGAATCTGGAAACTGAATGGAGAATGTTTTGTTACTAAATGCACCGTATCTTCTGTGGTAGTGTCTTTTTTCTGTGGCTGTAGCAGTAGCTCTCGGTTAACATACAACGCCCGTTTATATGCCTTATCCACCACGTGACTAGGGTACCCTCGAGTCATGAATTTTTGTTTTAATGTTTCGGCTTGCTGCTTATATTCAGTAAGATCAGAACAATTCCTTCGATATCGAAGGAATTGGGAGAACGGAAGACTGTCTCTAAGTTTACATGGATGAGCACTAGTATAGTGTAAGAGACTATTTCGATCAGTAGGCTTCCGAAATACTGAAGTTTTCCACAAATGACCTTCTTTGTGAACACAGACATCTAAATATGTGATGTCATGTTCATAGGTAAATTGAATGTTAATATCGCAGCTATTCAGCCATTAAACAAAATTTTTATTAAAAAGAAAAATCAATAAAAAGTAAAAATACCTTTAGAAAAACTAGCGATATAACAGATCATTGATGTATTGAAGGCAGTTCACTGTATCATACAAGTAGATGCAGTGTGTAGCCACATTCGATTCTGAGATCTGATCGCTATTAACAAAATAATACAATAGTAGAATAAATAAGTTGGTCTATGGTAAATAAGTGGAGCTTATATTATAATTTTTGGCTATATGTACAGCTGGTATGACTGGACACAGCAAGGAAGCAATGAGCCCTGGAAGCACTTTCTGCCGAAAGCATCCAGGTTCCAGGCCTCCCTACCGGGGGGGCACCGCAGAGTGCATCTTCTGGCTCTTCAGTCGATGCATGGAGGATACCAACACCATGGAATGGTGCGGCAGCTGCGCCTTTTGGAAGCCAGGGCTCTTACGGAGTCGATAAATGGAATCGACTTGCTTGCTCAAGACCGGCGCCGAGGCCGGTGCCTCCCACATCCGGAAGAGGAGCTGTTCCAGCATCGGAGGAACCGGCACAGTAAAGGCCTCCTTCGGAGGAGAGTCATACTGGAGGGCCTCGAGCTCCTCGGCTCGAGGCTCCTCCTCGGGGTCGGCGGGAATCGCCAAGGCCTTGGCCATGTCCCACAAGAACTCCAAGAACCGGGTGTCCTCCGGAGGGGACCTATTCCGGGGCTCGGACTGCGGTGAGTCCGACGGGATGCACCGAGTCCTGAAGGTATCGGTAGACTCCTCATCCTCCGTCTCAAAGGCTGACTCATCGGAAGAGTCGTCGAGGGGCTCCGACCGCACGGGTCGAGGTGGCACCGGCCCCGACGCTGAAGGCACCGGCATCGACGCCCTCGGTTCCAAACGGGAGGTCGAGGGAGACCTTGACCGAGGACGACTTCGAGCCTTCATGGTCTCGAGTATCGGCTCGGTCTCTGGGGTCGACTTTGACGTCGATGTCCTGGTGGTCGGGGCCAATGCACCAGCGAGGCTGGCCATCAGTACCTGCTGCTGCTCCATGAAGGCAGACAATCTGCACTCCAAGGCTGTCAGCCTGAGTCCAAGCTCAGGACACTCAGCAGCCACCGACTCGGGCCCGACATCAGCTCTCTCGGAGGAGAGTCCACAAGGACTACAGGACTTACATGTCTAATGGTCTCCGGCTTTACACGAGGTACTTTGGACGGCGTCTCCTGCTCCAAAGGCCCGGGACAGCGGTCAGGGGTCTTAGACCTGGCCCTCGAGGAACCAGGGACCTCTTCCGACGCCGCCCTCGCGAGCCGTTTCTTCCTCTTGTGTTCCCGGTCGGGGTCCCCCTGTCCGAGGAACCCTGGCGATGCTCTGAATCAGACTCCTGAGACGTCTAGGCCTCAGACGAGGTCCAGGCCTCAGACGAGGTCCAGGCCCAGCCGGAGGCAAAATCCGAAAAAATCCTTTCCTTCTGGTGCTGGCGGCTTCGAAGTGCCTTGGTGGACATTTTACCACAGGGGCCACAGATCATGGGATCATGATCTGGGCCGAGGCACCTAAGGTAGCAGTCGTGCGTGTCGGTGAGGGACATCAGTTTCTTGCACCGATCACACTTTTTGAAACCACTGGAAGCCATCGGGGAAAAAAGGGCCCCCGTGAGGTCAAAGGACCGGCTTTCCAGGGAAAAAGACAAAAAGGGCACGAACGCCAGCCACGAAGGGCAAAAACCGAAAAATAGCAGACGGGCTCAATACTGGTGTACTGAACCCGGCAGGAAGAGGAACCGGCGTCGAACTCGGAGAAAAAAAGCGAAGAAATCTTCAAAAAACGTCAACTTTTCCCAGGTGACTAGGACGAATGTCCGAAGGGCTCCACGGAAAAAAAGAGACTGAGCAAGATGGTACCTTTAGGCGGGAAGGAGACCGCGCATGCGTGTAGTATTCCCAAAGGCTTTCATAGAAAGCTGGGGAAATGCTCCGCACGGGAGCTCCATTGGTGCCGATGTCACCCATAAGTGAGGACTGACTTCCTGCTTGGTCCTGGAGAACCCTGCTCAACCTGTCTGCCAAGACGTTCTCCTGGCCAGGGAGATAAACAGCCTTGAGAAACATGTTGTGCCTGAGCGCAAAAAAGTAAAGGGCCTGTGCCTCCTGACACAGGAGCCTGGACCCAGTGCCTCCCTGTTTGTTCACATAGAACATGGCCACTTGATTGTCCGTCTGTACCAGAACATACTGGTGAGCCAAGGTGTGAGAGAAGGTTTTGAGGGCTAAGAGAATAGCCCGGAGTTCCAGTAGGTTGATCTGTTGCGTGGCCTCCCATGGAGACCACAGGCCCTGGGTGCACCTGTCCAAACAATGTGCACCCCAGCCCTGCAAGGAGGCATCGGTCGTCAACACCACTGTGGAAACAGGCACCTGAAAAGGCACCCCCTGTAGTAAGTTGGGGGGGGTGTAGCCACCACTGTAGGGAGTTCAGGAATGGTTTGGACACCTGTACTTTGTCTGTGAGGCTTCCTGTGGCTTGCTTCCACTGAGTTCTGAGGCACTACTGTACAGGTCTCATGTGGAGGCGGGCATTGGGGGTCACATGCACTGTAGATGCCATGTGGCCTAGGAGCTTTAGACAGAGTCTGGCGGAAACCCGTGGCATGCTTAGAAACTGGCTTGCCAGGTCTATGAGCCTTTGTGCTCTGCCTTCTGGCAAGTAAGCCTTTGCTTGCAGGGAGTCCAGCCACGCCCCTATGAACTCCAGGTTCTGGGAGGGGAGCAAAGTGGACTTTGCGAGGTTTATGACAAAGCCTAGGTGTTGAAGGAGGGAGACAGTTCGGAGGGTGGCTTGCCTGGCCTCCTGGTAAGTCTGACCTCGGATGAGCCAGTCGTCCAGGTAGGGGAAGACAAAAACACCTTGATTCCTCAAGTAGGCCGCCACCACTGCCCGGCACTTTGTAAAGACCCTTGGGGCGGAGGTTTGGCCAAAGGGCAGTACTCTGTACTGGTAATGGTTTCCTCCCACAATGAACCTGAGGTACTTTCTGTGGTCTGGATGAATGAGGATGTGAGTGTACGCATCCTTTAGATCTAAGGAGCATAGCCAATCTCCCTGCTGGAGGTAGGGCAGAAGTGTTCCAAGAGTAGGCAGAAGTGTTCCAAGAGTAAGCATCTTGAACTTTTCTTTCTCCAAGAACTTGTTGAGATTCCTGAGGTCGAGAATAGGCCTGAGGCCACCGGTTCTCTTTGGTACGAGGAAGTACCTGGAGTAGAAACCGTGACCTTGCAGGCGGGGGGAGGTACAGGCTCCACCGCCTTGTCTAGAAGCAGACCTTGAAGTTCTTGAAGGAGGAGGTCTGTGTGCAGAGGTGGTCTTGGAGACTCTCCTGGGAAGTAGGGAGGAGGCAACTGCTGGAAATGGAGCATATAGCCCTTGTGGACTATGCTCAATACCCAAGCATCTCCTGTAATGGGTGGCCACCTGTGGGCAAACAGGGCTAGACAACCTCCTGTGCAGGGATGGGGCAGCAGCTGTGGGAGTCAAAAACCCCTTCCCTGCTGAGTGGGAGCAGGAGCCGGAGGCTTGGGGGTTGTCTGCCTACGGGGCCCATGTCCCTGCCCCTTGGCCTGCTGACCCTGCTGGGGAGGCCTGGTACTGAGGGAAAGGTTTGTAGGCAGCTGCCTTCCTCAGGTAAAAGGACGTCTTACCCGAGCCCTTCTTTTTATGAGAAGGGGCAGAAGTTTTTCTGGACAGCCATTTCCTAGTCAGGTGCTCGGTTTCGAGCTCAGCAGCCTTCTCGGCCATGGGCTTTCCAAAAAGGTTTTCGCCTCGGCAAGGGACATCGACCAACTTGTCCTGCACCCAGGGCTTGAGGTCCGATGACTGCAGCCATGCCTTGCGTGGGGTCCCGATGCCAGCTGTCGCTACACGGGTCGAAGCCTCGAAGCCATCGTAGGCCGCTCGGGACATGAACTTTGAGCATTCCCGGATTCCCGAAGACAAGGTCTTGAACCTCTGCAAAGGTTCCCCAGAGAGGCCAACAGAGAACCCGTCAATTTCCTTCGCCAGATCTCTTAAGTACATGCCCATGTACAACTGGTAGGACTGGACACGGCAAGCAAGCATTGAGCCCTGGAAGCACTTTCTGCCGAGCGCATCCAGGTTCTGGGCCTCCCTGCCGGGAGGCACCGCAGAGTGCATCTTCTGGCTCTTCAGATGATGCATGGCCGATTCCACCACCATGGAATAGTGCGGCAGCTGCGCCTTCTGGAATCCAGGGCTCTTACGGAGTCGATATATGGAATCGACCGGCTTGCTCAAAACCGGCGCCGAAGCCAGTGCCTCCCACATTCGGAAGAGGAGCCATTCCAGCATCGGAGGAACAGGCACAGTAAAAGCCTCCTTCGGAGGAGAGTCATACTGGAGGGCCTCGAGCTCTTCGGCTCGAGGCTCCTCCTTGGGGTCCGCGGGAATCGCCAAAGCCTTGGCCATGTCCCTGATGAACTCCGAGAACCTGGTGTCCTCCGACGGGGACCTACTCTGGGGCTCGGACTGCGGTGAGTCCGAAGGGACGCACCAAGTCCGAAAAGTATCGGGGGACTCCTCATCCTCCGTCTTCCACGCGGACTCATCTGAAGAGGAGTTGGAGGGCTCCGACCGCGTGGGTCTTGGTGGCACCCACCCTGACGCCGAAGGCACCGGCATCGATGCCCTCGGTCCCGAGCGGGAGGCTAAGGGTGACCGCGACCGAGGATGACTTCGAACCTTCATGGTCTCGAGTATCGGCTCGATCTCCGGGGCCGACTTAGACGTCGATGTCCCGGTGGTCGGTGCAGATGCACCAGCGAGGCTGGCCATCAGCACCCGCTGCTGATCCATGAAGGCAGACAATCTGCACTCCAAGGCTGTCAGCCTGAGTCCAAGCTCAGGAGACTCAGCAGCTACCGACTCGGGCCCTGGCGGTGCCGGGCCCGACGTCGGCTCCCTAGGAGGAGAGTCCTCGAGGACAACAGGACTTACGTGCCCGGCGGACTCCGGCTCCACGCGGGGTATCTTGGATGGCTTCTCCTGTTCCAAGGGCCCGGGGTGGCGTTTGGGGGTCTGAGACCTGGCCCCCGAGGAACCAGGGACCTCCTCCGACGCCGCCCTCACGAGCTGCTTCTTCCTCTTACGTTCCCGATCGGGGGACCCCCTGTCCGAGGAACCCCGGTGATGCTCGGGGTCAGACTCCCGAGACGTCGAGGCCTCAGACAAGGTCCAGGCCCGGCCGGAGGCAGAGTCAGAAAAAATCCATTCTTTCTGATGCTGGCGGCTTTGGTGGACATTTTGCCACATGGGACACAGACCTTAGGATCATGATCCGGTCCGAGGCATCGAAGGCAGCAGTCGTGTGTGTCGGTGAGAGACATCAGTTTCTTACACCGATCACACTTTTTGAAACCAATGGAAGCCATCGGGGAAAAAAGAACCCCCGCGAGGTCAAAGGACCGGCCTTCCAGGGAAAAACAAAAAAGGGCGCGAACGCCAGCCACGAAGGGCAAAAACCGAAAAATAGAAGACGGGTTTGATACCGGTGTACCGAACCTGGCAGGAAGGGGAACCGGCGTCGAACCGGAGAAGAACAACGAAGAAATCGCAAGAAAAAAGTCATCTTTTCCAGGTGACACAGACAGACGTCCGTTGGGCTCTACGGAAAAAGAAAGACTGAGCAAGATGGTACCTTTAGGCGGGAAGGGGACCGCGCATGTGTGCAGTATTCCCAAAGGCTTTCTTAGAATGCTAGGGAAATGCTCCGCACGGGGGCTCCATCGACGTCGATGTCACCCATATGTGAGGACTGACATCCTGCTTGGTCTTGGAGAAATAATGTAAATCCAATTAATCTGTTCCAGACACCCAAAAATATTAACAAAAAATACATTTTATAGATAATAACTATATTTTTACATACAGAAAACAATGAGAAATAAATATAAATGACTAATGAAATGGATAAATGAACATTTAACATCACTTTTACCTTTATTGAAGACTCTTGTTGGCATATGAATCCAAACTTTTCCCTGCCTAAGAAGATTCTGCTACAAGAAATGGAACTTAAAATCCAGGAGGAAGTAAAATACCTTGGCGTAATACTTGACCAGACACTAAATATGGCCTCTCATATAAAATCAATCACAAAAACTGTGTACTATGAGCTCCGTATGATCCAACACCTACTACTACTGAGCATTTATAAAGTGCTATCAGTCCTACGCAGCGCTGTACAGACATGTAAGAGACAGTCCCTAAGGCCCATCTTAGAAGAAAATTACTTTAGAACTATCCTACAAGCACTCATAACCCCCCACACTGATTACTGAACAGCATCCTACAAAGTTTACCAAAGAAACAGATCCACCAACTACAACCAGCACAGAACTTAGCAGCTCGTCTCTTACATAAAGCTCACCGTACTGATCACATCACCCCAATCCTCTACAACCGGGGTCTCAAACACGCGGCCCGCGGGCCGCATGCGGCCCGCAACCGAACTTTGTGCGGCCCGCGACGGAGGAAAAAAAAAAAACACAAACCCTGTCTTCTGCTGCTGCTGCTGCCGCCGTGGTAGCAGCACAATCAGCTGTTCGCGGTCCCTTCTCCTCAGCCCGGAAGAGCCCCGAGTCTGCTCCTTTAGCGGCGGGCTTTTCAAGATGCAAAGAGAATATTTCCCTCTCGCGCGGCTTGTCAAGCCGCGCGAGAGGAAAATACTCTCTTCGCGGCTTGAAAAGCTCACCGCTAAAGGAGCAGACTCGGGGCTCTTCCGGGCATAGGAGAAGGGACCGCGAACAGCTGATTGTGCTGCTACCACGGCGGCGGCGGCAGCAGCAGCAGACAGGGTTTTGTTTTTAGTTTATTTACTTGGCCTGATTGGGGGGGGGGGGTTAGGACTGGAAATGGGCAGATGGGGTTAGGACTGGAGGTGGTCTGATTGGGGGGGGGCTAAGACTAAAAATGGGGTTATGGGGGGGGGGGGCTAAGAATGAAAATGGGGTGATGGGAGGGTTAGGACTGGAAGTGGGCTGTTGGGGGGCTTAGGAATGGTAATGGGCTATGGGGGGGCGAGGACTGGAAATGGGCAGATGGGGTTAGGACTGGAGTTGGGCTGATTGGTGTGGTCTAAGAAAAAAAATGGTGTGAGGGGGGGGCTAAGAATGAAAATGGGGTGATGGGAGGGTTAGGACTGGAAGTGGGCTGTTGGGGGGCTTAGGAATGGTAATGGGCTATGGGGGGGCGAGGACTGGAAATGGGCAGATGGGGTTAGGACTGGAGGTGGTCTGATTGGGGGGGGGGCTAAGACTAAAAATGGGGTTTTGGGGGGGGGGCTAAGAATGAAAATGGGGTGATGGGAGGGTTAGGACTGGAAGTGGGCTGTTGGGGGGCTTAGGAATGGTAATGGGCTATGGGGGGGCGAGGACTGGAAATGGGCAGATGGGGTTAGGACTGGAGGTGGTCTGATTGGGGGGGGCTAAGACTAAAAATGGGGTGATGGGGGGGCTAAGAATGAAAATGGGGTGATGGGAGGGTTAGGACTGGAAGTGGGCTGTTGGGGGGCTTAGGAATGGTAATGGGCTATGGGGGGGGCGAGGACTGGAAATGGGCAGATGGGGTTAGGACTGGAGGTGGTCTGATTGGGGGGGGCTAAGACTGAAAATGGGGTTATGGGGGGGCTAAGAATGAAAATGGGGTGATGGGAGGGTTAGGACTGGAAGTGGGCTGTTGGGGGGCTTAGGACTGGTAATGGGCTATGGGGGGGGCTAGAACTGGTAATGGACTGGGGGGGTTGCTAGGACTGGAAATGGGCTGAGTAGAAGGGGGGGCTTGAACTGCAAATAACTGATGGGGACGGGGTTTTGGAATGGAAATGGGCTGAGTGGAAGGGGGCTTGGAATGGAAATGGGCTGATGGGGAGGGGGGCTTGGAATGGAAATGGGCTGATGGGGAGGGGGCTTAGAAAGGAAATGGGCTGTGAGGGGAGGGAGCTAGGACTGGAAATGGGCTTAGTTGGGGGGAGCAAGGACAGGAAATGGGCTGATGGTGGGGCTAGAATAGGACTGGAATGGGCTGATGATGCGGGGACTAGAAGGGAGCAGATGCTGGGTGGGGCTGAAACTACAAGGGAGCTGATGTTGGGGGAGGATTAGAATGGGATAGGGCTGGGAGAGTAAAATGGAGAGGGGAAAAAATATTTTGTGTGGGAGGGAAGAAAAATCTACAATTGGCCAGGTACTGGGTGAGTAAGTGTGGATTGAGAATGGAGGGGTAAAATTTGAGTGGATGAAATAGGAATGAGGAAAGAGCAAAAGGAAAAAGATTAGTATGTTAAAGCAGATGCAGAGAGAGAAAGGAAAAAAAAACTAGAAGAGAGAAGAAAGTACAAATGGACAGCAGACCATGGAGAGTTAGCAGAAGACACCAAGAAACCAGAAGAAAGTGGCTGGCACAATTGCAACTGAAAAAAAAATGCACAAAAGGTAGAAAAATATCTCTTTATTTTGAATTAACTGGAATATGTCAGCTCTGGGAAATGTGCATCATTAACGTCTGTGCTTTATTTAATACAAGAGGAAATTAATTTATAGTTTTATTTCTACAGTGTTGTTGTACATTCCAAGTTTGGCTTTTGGGGTTCCCAGTTTAATTATTGTCTTCCTGTTTCTAAATTTTGATTCCTTGTTTGGTGATGGTGTATGTTCTGCATGTGTAACTGAGCTGAGGTATTCTGTTTATGTAATTCCTATTTGACATTGCCACTTGTTCTCTTTCCCCAGTAGGTCATGTATTGTTATTCTCTGAAATGTATTGGTTTAATATTTGCAGTGTTGCCTTTTGATAGTTAGGGTATGGTGCTTTGTGAGTCCTGGTAGTGCTGTTACGATACGGTGGGTTTGCTATGGGTTCTAAATGGGTAGTGTTTGTAGTAGTTCCTAATGTGCCTGGCGGTTGGCACTGGATTATAGTAATGTAGAAATCTTTTAGTCTTTCTTTATCCATACGCTCATTAAGAGGCATGTTTACTAAAAGTTAGTTTATGGTAACATTATGCAAATATTTATGCAAATGAGGTCCCTTATGCAAATTAGGCCTGCGTCTTGTGCGGCCCCCGGGTTACTTTACAAGTCCTCATTTGGCCCTCAAAGCAATTTGAGTTTGAGACCCCTGCTCTACAACCTCCATTGGCTCTCAGTTGGAGTAAGGGGAAAATACAAGTACCTGATGATCATATTCAAGCACCATAACAAAATATCCATAACTCCCCTGTCTGCCCTACTGATATCCCCTAAGGAGTCCAGACTTCAAAGAAATTGCTCACAAAACACATATATCATACCAAACCACATCCATAACACTAACCACTCTACCAGTGCCAGAGCCTTCTCTTATGTTGCCCCCACACTGTGGAACGCCCTCCCGGATAACCTAAGGTCAATTAAAGATCTCCTTCAATTCAGAAAAGAGTTAAAGACATATCTGTTTAGTGAGAATTATGGAAGTTCCCATAATACGGCCCAACCCCCAGTCACATAGGCAATCACTCATGAAAAATACCAAAGCTCACTGTAAAATTGTACATGATAAAGCTAACACTGTATATAGTTTACTGTTAGATAGCTACACATGTTAACTGTATATAAGTTATAGTGTTCAATGTAAAGTGTGTTTTTAATGGTTCTATGTAAACCGCCCCTGATCTCTGGAAGGGGCAGTATAAAAACTTGTTAAATAAATAAAAAATAAGAGAGTCTGAAAGATGTAAGAGGTATGACAAAACTTAATCGATCAGACAAGAGAACAAGTCCAGAACCCTGCTCGTAAACCATATGAAGAATCTGTGCCACTTGAAAGCATAGGCTTGTTGTGTGGAGTTCTTTATCTCTGGCGGCAGCTGGTGGGCAGCAAGTGCTACCCTGTGAGAGCCATGAACTGAAGGTTGGGATGTAGCAATGTCCCTCCATCATGAGAAATCCGGGTCGAGCCCAACTGGAGAGGTGGTCACTGTCACAGTTGTAACAGGAGGGGGAACCAGGGTTATTTGGACCAATATGGCACAATGAGAATCATGGAGGCGCCGTCAACATGAAATATGAAAAGAGTCTTGGCCACTAGAGAAGTCAGTGGGTATGCATAGAGAAGACCTTTGCTCCAGTCGAGGAGCAATGCATCGAGAGCCACCCAATGTTGGCAGGGCACACAAGTGCAAAACCGTGGCAGCTGGACATTGTGAGGAGTGGCAAAGAGGTCTATCCATGGTGTGCCTCACGCCTGCAAGATCTGGTTGGCCACCTGGCTGTTGAGAGTCCACTCGTGAGTTTGAAGGACTCTGCTGAGGCGGTCGACAAGAACACTGAGGTCCCCCAGGAGGTATACTGCTCTTAGGGACATGCCCTGGGAGATGGCAAATTTCCAGAGGCACACCGCTTCCCAAAAGAGATGGTAGGATCCTGTGCTACCCTGCTTGTTGATATAGAACATAGCTACTTGGTTGTCCGTCCAGATGAGTGGATGAGTTGGCGCCGAAGTTCTACCACTACTATTAATCATTAATATAGCATTACAAGGTATACACAGCACTGTACAGACACATATAAAAGACAGTCCCTGCTCTTTAGAGCTTACAATCTAATCAAGACAGACAATACAATAGATGAGAACAAGGGTATAGCGGGGAAGGGTAATGAGACAGAAGGAGAACAAAGGATTAAGATCCAAAAGCGGCCTGAAAGAGGTGAGTCTTTAGCGTGGATTTGAAAAGGGGACAGCTGAAACCTGACAAAGATACAGGTTTATGTTTATTAGATTTACTGATATATAGCTCCTTCATGACACCAGGTGAAAGGATCAAAGTCTGAAATTGGCTGTTGAAAAGAAGGGCATAGAGAGAAGCAAGCCAGAGGAAGAGAGGAAAGATAGTGAGGTCAGAAGTATATTGGTTATGGAAACAGAAAGGAAACCAATGCAGTAAAGAGAGGTTATATGATTATGTTGGGGGTGGCAAAAGATTAGTTGCGCAGCAGAGTTTTGAACAGATTAAAGGGGAGACAGATGACTCAGAGGGAGACCAGCAAGGAGGAGGTTGCAATAGTTCAAGGAAGTTGATCTGCTGGAGAATTTCTCGGGATGTCTTAATTCCTTGCATGTGCAAACCATCCAGGTGAACTCCTCAGCCCAACTTGGAGGCATCTGTCATCAGGATGTGCTGGTGCAGTGGAGCCTGGAAGGGAAGGCCTGCCATGAGGTTTGTGGATTGCTACCACCAGGGTAGGGCCTTCTTGAGCAGAGAGGTATCTCTGAGCTGGCCCGTCACCTGGCGCCACTGAGTAGAATGTGTCCACTTTGCCTGGCGCATGTGAAGGCATGCCATCAGGGTGACATGGACTGTGGAAGCCATGTGGCTGAGAAGGCATATCATATGATAAGCAGTGATTTGAGGAGGACATGGACTACCTTCACCAGGACCATCAAACATTGGGTCCTGTCCCTCAGCAGGTATGCACATGATAGGGTGATATCGAGAAGAGCACCAATGAACTCTAGCTTTTGAGAGGGCTCTAGGTGGAATTTGGGGTAGTTAATGAGAACCTGAATGATTAAGCTGGTTGAACTCTGGACGTCTTTCGGGGTAATGCCCCTGATCAACCAGTAGTTCAGATAAGGAAAGACAAATATTCCTCTGGTTCAAATAAAAGCAGCCACCACTGCCAGACACTTTTGTGAAGACGCTGGGAGCGGAGGCAAGGCTGAAAGGTAGCACTCTGTATTGGCAGTGCCGACCGTTAAGATTGAAGCGTAGGTATTGCCGATGAAGGGGGGGGATTAGAATGTGTGCGTAGGCATCTTTCAGATCCAAGGAACATAGCCAGTCCTCCTGCTGGAGGTAAGGTAAGAGGGTACCCAGTGACACCATTTTGAATTTTTCTCTCATGAGGGTTCTTGAAGTCCAGGATGGGGCAAAGAAGCCCTGCCCTTTTGGGGGACAAGGAAATACCAAGAGTAGAACTCCTGCTCCATCTGAGAAGGTGGGACCGTCTCCACTGCCCAGTCCAACAAGAGGCTGTAGATCTCACGCTGGATTAGAGAGCAGTGGTGAGAGTCGAGGGGATACTCCCCTGGGCAGAAAGTGGGAGGAAGATGATTGTAGTGGAGTCTGATGTAATGGTGGGCCATTGGTGGGCAAAGTAGATCAGCCATCCTCCCACTTGCAGAGGAATGGCATCCGGAAGAGGAAGACGGGCCATGTCCTTGAAGAAAAAGTCAAAATCCCCTACCAGGCTGCGATTATGGGGATGGTTGGGATTTCTGTTGATTGGGGCGGCGCTGTTGGCACTGGCCTTAACCCTTTTGTTGTGGAACCTGCTGAGGGGACTGATAGGAATGGTACAGGGTAGATGTACCATACAATTTCTTCTTCTTTTGGAAGAAAGGCTTCTTCCCAGCAGATTTTCTTTTAGAGGGATCAGAAGTCTTCCGAGAGAGGCAGTTCATGGTGGGCTGGTCTTGCTCCAGTTCACCCACCATCTCCCTCATAGGTGCTCCAAAAAGGTTTTCACCCTTGCAGGGAACATCCACCAACTTATTCTGGACCCATTGTTCTAGGTCTGACACCTGAAGCCAGGTGAAGTGATGTGCCCCAATGCTCACCACAGAGACTCGAGCTACGGATTCAAAGTCATCATAGGCAGCTCTGATGACATGCTGCTTTGAGCACTCCTTGACCTTAGAGAGACAAGGGAGTGATACTTCTACCGTTGTTCCTCAGACAAATTCGAGGAGAACCTGGCAAGGTCTCCAGCAAGATCCCAGAAGAACATGCCCATGTAAAGATGGTACATCTGAATACGTGCAACCAACATGGAGTTCTGATAGTATCTGCAGCCGAAGGTATCCATAGTATGGACCTCCCAGCCTGGAGGCACCAAGGAATGATTCTCCTGACTCTTGATATGACACATAGCCGCCTGGACCACCATAGAATTATGTGGGAGATGTGGATTCTCAAAGTCAGGGCTCTTGCTAACCCAGTATTTCGAGTCCAGGTGCCGGCTCATGATGGCCACCGAGAGGGGGGGACTCCCAGATGTGAAGAACAGCATCTCCAGGAAGCAATGCACCGGTACCATTATGGCTTCTTTTGGAGGCGAAGGGGTACTGGAGGATTTCCAGTTCTTCTGCTCGAGGATCCTCTTCAGCCTCAATAGTAAAGGGGAGAGCTTCCTCCATGTCCCTCACAAAGTCCAGGAAGGACAAGTCCTCCGGAAGGGACTTCTGATTCTTGTGCGGTGGTGAGGGATCCGAAGGAATGTCCTGATGCTAACGATCTCAGGGATTCCTCCTCTGTTTCCCAAACATCGGACTCCAACTCAGAGAGGAACTCGGAGTAGCAGCGCGATTCCTTCCGGTGCTGCTGGCAGTCCAGTGGAATGGAAGGAGTCGATGATATGACTGCAAGGCACTTGGAGGCAAAAGCCAGTGGGCTGAGAGAGATCTGGAGCGCCTCTCAGAGGCACTGTCCACCCGAGGGAAAGCATGTGTCTCGAGGAAGGGCTGCATCTTCTGGAGAGGCTGCTGCTGTGTACAGGGTCATTGCTGGGACAGAGGAACCCAAGGTCATCAGGTCCTTGGACACATGCTAGACAAAGAACGCAGAGAGGCTTCACTCAAGCACCTCAATGTACTGAACTAGGAGCTCGGTACCGGTGTCGATGCTGGTTCCTTTGGCGGGACTGCACGATCATGACTATTTCATGAGTCGCTCGCTGGCACTTTTGGGCCTCGGAAGGCCTCTCCTCCCACCAGGGTAGCTTGAGAGATCGCTCCCGGCCCTCACCCTACAAGTCGCATTGAGGGCTCTGATGCCAATGCAAGTGGGCCTTTGCCCGGGGCTCGGCATCACCCTTTGATGCCAATTAGATGCAAGGCTGGACCTTCTGGAGGTGCCCCTTACCAAAGGAGAGCCGCCGGTCCAATGCTCCACGACCCCTCTGCTCTGAATGAGCATGGCCCCCGCGCAAAGCTGAAGCTTCGGCGGATGCCTTCAAGGACTTCAAAGCTGACGTCGATGCCCAAGCCGATGCTGAGGACTTTGAGGAACCAAATAGCGATTCTTGTTGCTTTTCCTGGTTCTGAAGTCCTTTGAGTGCAGGACGAGGGCTGGCGGTAAAGCCCGAGGCACTGCAAACACCCATTGTGGGGATTGGTCACTGATATTGTCCAACCACACTGGGTGCATTTTTTAAATCCACTAGCCAGCTTCGACATGTTAGAGAAAACGGCTTCTGCCAAGTCAAATGACTCCAATGTCTGGGCTGACCAGAAGGCATGAGAGAAAATACCCTCGTGCCTCAAAAAAGAAACCCGAATAAAATGCGGCGCCGAGTAACCAACGCTCCCAGGAATGGGCAGGAAGATGGTAATGAAGGCACGCGACTGAAAGAAAGAAAAATAGATGGAAAAATAGTACCAAAAGGAACTGTTTCCGGGGTGTTGGACTACATCTGAAGGGCTCCGCAGAAAAAAGAAGTCTGAGGTAAAGATGGCTCCTTTGGGAGGGAAGACTGGCATGCATGAGTGGCTGGGAAGTGTTTCCGTATGGACCCCATCGATGACATCACTGATAAGTGAGGGCTGACTTCCTGCTTGGTCCTGCAGATTAAGATAAAACCTTGCTTTGATTTCTCAATGCCTTTTAAATAAGCCTCTCCAGAATGGAGGTTTTCAACACCATGGTGTTGTCTGAAATCATGCTGTTGGAGAGTCCAGTGTTGTGTGTGTGTCTATGTGGCACTGGAGTTACGTTTGGATCATTTTCTCTATGATTTAAGCCATGAGAGGAAGACTGGATATGGGCCTGTATGAGGTTATATTGCTATGGTACAACTTTTATTCTCTAGTAATGGGATCTTATGGATATTGTCTTGACAGATGCTGGCATAATGCCCAGATTTAAGGATGTTAGCAAGGAATGCACTCAATTCGGACCGTGCTATTTTGATCCAGCTGGATGGGGAGGGGTCTATTGCTGGGTGGTGGTATTAAGACCTTCAGTGATGTTTTCTACATATTCCATTGCTGCCGGGTTGAAGTGTGATAGCTTAGGAACATAGGTGTTGTTGGTTTGGGTTTCTCCTCTGATGTAAGAGTTTCCAGTGTATTTTATTGGGAAATGAGTTGCAAAGTTCTGAGGGTGCAGGGCATTAGCATCAAGATGCTCGGTAGGGTCTTTTAACAAGAATTTAACTATTTCAAACAGCTCTCAAGGCCGATTTAGTGAAGACATTAGGAGCTTTTTGTGAAATTCCTTCCATTTTTGGTCAGTCGAGCTGTGGTGTTTCTGGAGAATGATCATGTAGGTATCTCGATCTTGCTGTTATATGTTGCCACTTGTGCTCTAGCTTCTTGAGTTCTAATTTGAAGTTTCTTAAATCTGTGGTATACCATATGGCTGTATGTTGCGTTTTGGGGCCCCATGTGGATCGACGTACACTTGATGCTTTGCTTATGGATTTGTTCCATATGCTGATCAGTGTGTCTAGGCTGGTAGGTTGAATTTCAGAAGAATTTCCTCTAAGAATGTATGCTTGTCAAAGTGACGAAAATGGCAAGTGATTGGGAGGTTTTGAATGTCCTTATCATGACTGGCTTCATGAGGGATGTGGAACAGAATTGCATGGAACAGGAAAGATTAATGGCAAAACTAGATTGGTTTGTTTGAGAATAGGTATGGGAGCAAAGATAAGATCCAGGATGTTTCCTTTTTCATGGGTAGGCATGCTTATTATTTGACAATATTCTAGTACCGTCACTGCTTCGAGGAAGACTTTGGATTGCTTTGGATGAAGTGATGGGAGGTTAAAGTCACCTAGCACCCAAAGATGTTTTCTCTGAGCAGTGTGGCTGCACATTAGATCTAGAAATGTGGGCAGGTTGTCAGTGGATGCAGAAGGTGATCTATATAACAGGCATAATGTTAAGTGCCTATTTTATTTTATTTAACTGTATTTATATCCCGCTTTTCACTGGGTCAAAGCAGTTTAACATCAAAGGGGGGGGGGGGCCGTAATCAATTCTTAGGGTGGCGGGGCTGTCACCGGGGAGGCCAACATTAATGATCTGAAAAGACATTAAGGACTTAAACAATGGACATTAGTCTCTTAGTAGGTAGATCTGTGGGTATGTTAGAGGGTCTGGAGGGGTAGTCAGTGATGGATGTTTGTTTCTGGTCCGAGGTATTCCTGGAACAGGATGGTTTTTAGTTGTTTCCTGAATGATGAAGGATCTCCGTTGTTTCTGATTTGACTTGGTAGGGAGTTCCAGAGGGATGGTGCGTATAGTTCGAAGGCTCTGTTGCAGGTCCGTTGATTGTATTTAGTTTGTTCGTGGGGGATGGTGAGGGTGTTGCTGGTGGTTTGTCTGGCTGTTCTGTTGTGGGTGGGTTGGGGCAGTAGAGTGTGGAGCTGGGAAGTGTGTGTTTGATAGAGGGCTTTGTGGATAAGTAGGGCTGATTTGTATTTGATTCTTGCTTCGAGAGGGAGTATGTGCAGTTCTCTCAGGACTGGGGTGATGTGATCTTGTTTTTTTGCTTTCTGGATAATTCTTGCTGTGGGCTGGTGTGGGTGGCGGGTAGTCCGTGATAGATTATATTGCAGTACTCCAGGTGGGGGAGCGTCATAGCTTGCATGACTGTCCTGAAGTCCTGTGGATCAATGAGAGGCCTGAAGCGTTGTACTGTTTTTGCCTTGTGGAATATTATTCCAGTAGTCTTTTTGATCATAATGGTGTCCAAGCCATTTGTAATTACAGAATTAATGGTGTTAAATTTTAAGTCACTTCTGATTATGATTATAAATTTTAAGTCACTTCTGATTATGATGATTATGAGGCTTTCTATATTCTGATAATGTAAACAATCAATCTACGTTTACCCATTCCACACCGTTCATTAATTTATAGACTTCTATTATATCTCCCCTCATAACCCTTGTGGTTAGTTCTGGGGCAGTTAAAGATATTGTATCTGGGAGGGTTTAGCTGGTTCATTTATTTCTGTGAGCCATGATTCCGTTACACTTAGTATATCTAGATTTTGATGCCCAATGTAGTCTGTGAGAACTTGCAGCATATTTCGAGCTGATTGAGTGTTGATGAGCATGCATTTTAGGATTCCTGTTTGTGGGTGATGTTGTGATTGAGAGCTTCATTGATAGCTGTAGGTTTATGTGGATGAGTGAGCTGCGCACTCTGGAATGAGGGTCGTGTGAGTAGTTCCGTGATTCAGTTTGACCCCTGTGGCCATACCCTTTTATGATAGGTATGAGTCTTGGATGAGGTGAATATGCTTTGATATGAATGATAGTTACGGTGAAGCATATCAGGAGAGTTATGCCGATTGAAAGGCAGGACATGATGCCTATGTGTGTAGAACCATATAATTAATGTAGAAGCAGCCTGCGCTGTGTGTGTTAATGTGTGTCAGCCGGTGTAAGGGAGAGACATTCTTGGCTCCGTGGAAGGGGCTTAGCTCTGGAAATGCAGACCCTAAAGTTAGGAAAAGGTATGCCAACTCCTTGAGCTTTGTTCCCAGGTGAGAGGGTGCAATTTCAAGGAACTGGATGTTCTGATCAAAAGTGCTCCTTACTACAGTGGTAAACTCATCAATTTGCTTCCATTTGCTAGGAGTAATTCGATAGTGCTCCAGATTAAGGTGATAAGGGAGGCTATGAACAACCAGATAGTTAGTGGAATTGTAGAAGGGAAGTCCGTGTGTTCCTTTATAATGCTGAAGCAATCTGGGGTACTGTCAGGGCCACACGTAAGGGCTACAACTAAGGGCCCTTTGGCATGGCCTGAAAGGCAAGAGCCTGCCAAGAATGGGCGTGCCTAGGGCGTGGAGTTTAAATGATCTCCACTCGCTGGTCAGTGATGCGGAAGAGAGGGGAGGAGCTTACTCAACGCTCTCAGTGTCTGCCCCTACCTGCTAATCAATGACACTGCCCCAGAAAACGGAACATAAGAACATAAGATATGCCATACTGGGTCAGACCAAGGTCCAACAGTGGCCAATCTAGGTCATACATAGCTAGCAGTTTCCCCAAAAGACACAGGTTCCACAATGCTTGTATTGGGTCAAGCATTGATATCCTGGATCTCTTTTTATTAATGGTTTATGAACCTTTCCTCCAGGAACTTGTCCAAACCTTTTTTAAACCCAGCTACACTAACAGCCTTTACTACATCCTCCGGGAACAAATTCCAGAGTTTGATTACACGTTGAGTGAAAAAATATTTTCTTTTATTAGTCTTAAATAGTTTACCCTGTAGCTTCATTGCATGTCCCCTAGGCTTTCTATATTCTGATAATGTAAACAATCAATCTACGTTTACCCATTCCACACCGTTCATTAATTTATAGACTTCTATTATATCTCCCCTCAGCCGTCTCTTTTCCAGGTTAAAGAGCACTAACCTTTTTAGCCTTTCTTCATAGGGGTATCCTTCCATCCCCTTTACCATTTTGGTGGCTCTTCTCTGAACCTTTTCTAATAACGCTATATCTTTTTTAAGATACAGCGACCAGAATTGCACACAGTATTCAAGGTGCAGTCTCAACATGGAACGATATAGAGGCATTATATCATCTTTTGTTTTATTTTCCATTCCTTTCCTTATGATATCTAGCATTCTATTTACTCTCTTGGCTGCCGCAGCACACTGGGCCGAGGGTTTTAACATGTTATCCACAATGATGTCTAAATCTTTTTCCTGGGTGGTGGTTCCCAATGTAGAACCTTGCATTATGTAACCATAGTTTGGGTTGTTCTTCCCTAGGTGCATAACTTTGCACTTGTCCACATTAAATTTCATCTGCCATTTTGATAACCAGTCTTCCAATTTATCAAGATCCTCTTGGGTTTTAACAACTTTAAATAGTTTTGTCTCATCTGAAAATTTGATAACCTCACTTGTTATTCCCTTTTCCAGGTCATTTATGAATATGTCAAAAAGCAGCGGAACCAGCACAGATCCCTGGGGTACACCACTATTTACCTTTCTCCATTGGTAAAATTGGCCATTTAGCCCTACCCTCTGCTTTCTATCTTTTAACCAGTTCCTGATCCACAATAGTACACTGCCAACTATCCCTTGACTCTCTAGTTTTGCCAAAGGTCTCTGATGAGGGACCATGTCAAAGGCTTTCTGAAAGTCCAAATATACTATATCAACCAACTCACCTGTGTCTACCTGTTTATTCACACCTTCAAAAAACATAACAGATTAGTAAGATAAGACCTTTCTTGGCTAAAGCCATGTTGGCTGTCTCCCATTAAGCCATGACTATCTACATGTTCAGCAATTTTTTTCTTTATGATGGTTTCTACCATTTTTCTTGGTACTGACATCAGGTTCACTGGTCTGTAGTTTCCTGGATCACCCCTGGAACCCTTTTTAAAAATTGGTGTTACGTTCGCCGTATTCCAAGCTTCAGGTATTACAGATGATTTTAATGATAGTTCACAGATTACTAATAGCAGGCCTGCAATCTCACATTTCAGTTCCTTCAACACCTTTGGATGTATATCATCCAGCCCAGGTGATTTGCTACTCTTCAGTTTATCCAATAGTTGTAATACATCTTCCCGATGTATCGATATTTCCCTCAAATCTTCCGCACTTTTAAATACCACTTCAGTCATGGGTAACATCCCTACATCTTCCTCAGTAAAGACCGAAGCAAAGAATTCATTCAGCCTCTCCGCCATCGCCTTGTCACCTCTTAGTGCCCCTTTAACCCCGCTATCATATAATGGACCAACTGACTCTCAGATTTTTTGCTACGAATGTACTTGAAAAAGTTTTTATTACACATTTTTGCTTCCGTAGAAAGCTTCTTCTCAAATTCTCCTTTTGCCTGCCTTATCAATGCCTTGCATTTAACTTGCCAGTGCTTGTGCTGTTTCCAGGTTTCGTCATTTGGTTCTTTTTTCCATTTCCTGAAAGATGCTTTTTTGGCATCAACAGCCTCTCTGACCTCACCCTTTAAACCATGCTGGCAGTTTTTTGGACTTCCTTCCACTTTTCTTCAAGCGTGGAATACAGCTGGTCTGGGCTTCCAAGAGAGTATTTTTCAACAACTCCCAAGCTTGATGTAAGTCCTTAACCTTTGCAACTGCTCCTTTTAGTTTTTTCTTAACTATTTTCCTCATTTTATCAAAGTCTCCCTTTCGAAAGTTAAAAGGTAGTACTGTGGATTTCCTTAATATCCCTCATCCACTAATTAAATCAAACACGAACATGCTATGATCACTACTGCCAAGTGGCCCCAATACCCTTATCTCTTGCACCAGATCTGGTGTTCCACTAAGGACTAGGTCCAATATGGCTTCCCCTCTGGTCTGTTCATGAACCAGCTGTTCCAAGAAGCAGTCATTTATTTTATCTAAGAACTTTATCTCCCTAGCATGTCCTGCCATGACAATGACCCAGTCGATACCGGGGTAATTGAAATCAATCGTTACTATTACTGTGCTATATCTTTTGTTAGCTTTCTTGATTTCTTTGAGCATTTCATCATCCATTTGGTCATTCTGGCCCGGTGGTCGATAGTACACCCCCACTGCCATCGCCTTCCCCCTTTTCAGATGGAATTTCAATCCATAGAGATTCTACAGCAAATTTTGTTTCCTGCAAAACTTTAATCCTTTCTGACTCAATGCCCTCTCTAACATAGAGCGCAACCCCTCCACAGATTTGATCAGCTCTATCATTACGATAACTGTCCTACCCACTCTGAGTTCAGAAAGAAGTTAAAAACTCTTTTCCTTGAACATTTTTCCCTACCTCCTTAGTAAATAACCCTTTACCTCCACTTCCTCTCTACTATGTACCACTCTCTAACCTCAACATGCGATCATATGATATCCCAGGATATACCATTGTAAATAGTTGTTCACTGATCATGTAATTGTTCACTTTGTTTTCCTATATTTTTTTTCCTATATTTCTTTGTTACTTTGTTCCATGTAAACAGTTGAAACATACTGCCACATTTGTTTTATGTAAACCGTCTTGATTTGTAGAAAGACGTTATATAAAATCTGTTAAATAAATAAATAGTTTGTGTCCATGTATCACAGTGTCCCACTGGTTGTCCTCCTTCCACCATGTCTCTAAGATTCCAATCATATCTAACCTCTCATTTAGTGCTATATATTCTAACTCTCCCATCTTATTATTTAGACTTCTAGTATTTAAATACAAACATTTTAGAGACTGTATTTTATTCATATTTATTTGGCTATAGGTAATTTGGGATCTTTAAGCTCTCTCTGCTCCATACTCGAGGGCATTTGGGCTACTTTACTCTTTTTTGGAAACCTCTCTGCTTTCGGTAGTATCCTTCAATGATACATTCTTCCGAACCATGCGCTCTTGGGCGACTGTCGTCTTTCCCCTATTATCTAGTTTAAAAGCTGCTCTATCTCCTTTTTAAAGGTTAATGCCAGCAGCCTGGTTTAGGTGAAGCCCATCCCTTCGGAAGAGCCCCTCCTTTCCCCAGAATGTTCCCCAGCTCCTAACAAATCCAAAACCCTCATCCTTGCACCATTGTCTCATCCACGCATTGAGACTCCAGAGCTCTGCCTGCCTTTTAGATCCTGCGCGTGGAACGGGAAGCATTTCGGAGAACGCTACCCTGGACGTTCTGGATTTCAACTTCCAACCTAAAAGCCTAAACTTAGCCTCCAGAAACTCCCTACCACATTTTCCTGTCATTGGTACCAACATGTACCAAGACAGCAGACTTCTCCCCAGCACTATCTAGGACCTTATATTTAGGTGGCACATGAGGTACGCTACCTTCGCAACAGGCAGGCATGTTACCAGGCGATCCTCATGTCCACCAGCCACCCAGCTATCTACATGCCTAATGATCAAATCACCAACTATAATGGCTCTCCTAACCCTTCCCTCATGGGCACATGGCCCTGGAGAAACCTCCTCGGTGTGAGAGTGTTTTGCATCAACTGGAGGACAGGTCCTAGCTACAGGATCACTTCCTGCCACACCAGGGTGATGCTCTCCTGTCACGAGACCTCTCTTCTCCATGGCAACAGAGATGCTGCCAGACTGGAAGTGGGACTTCAGGACTATAGGTCTCATGAGACCTATAGTCCTGAAGTCCCACTTCCAGTCTGGCAGCATCCCTGTTGCCATGGGATTTCAGGACCCTGTAGGTCTCGTCTATGTGCCTCTCTGTCTTTCTTATTTCTTCCCAGTCTGCTACCCTAGTCTCTAGAGAATGGATTCGTTCCCTGAGAGCAAAGAGCTCCTTGCACTTAGTGCACATGTAAGACCTCTCTCCAACTGTGAGAAAATCACACATGTGACATGCAATGCAATAGACTGGAAAGCCCCCATTCATACCTTAAGAGGCCGAAGAGCACAGGATACAAGGTGGAGGCTGTGATGTTCCTCTTAAATGCCCCTGCTGGCTGGAGGGCACCGGAGGAAGGAGGGGGCCGCGATCCTCTGTCGTGTGCCCCAGCTGGCTGATGGGCTCAGACGGTGGCTATGATCCTCTGTTGCATGCCCCAGCAGGCTAGAGGGCTCCAGCGAGAGGAGGGGGCCGCGATCCTTTCTTCATGCTCCTCTCGCGATCAGGAACCATTGGTAATGAAAGAAGAAGTTGAAGCAGCATTGAAAGCATTATCAAAGAACAAAGCACCAGGTAATGATGGCAAACACATTGAAGTATTACAGCAATCGGATGTGTCTGTTGCCATATTTACAAGGCTCTGCCAGGAAATTTGTAAGACATCATGGCCAACTGACTGGAAAAGATCTGTGTTTATACCAATACTAAAGAAAGATGATCTGATTGTGGAAATTATCATACAATCATTCTGATCCCACATGCTAGCAAAGTTCTATTCAAGATCATCCAGCAACCTTATCTGGAACGAGAACTGCCTGAAGTGCAAGCAGAGTTCAGGAAAGGGCAAGGAACAAGAGACATCATCGTGGATGTGAGATGAATCCTTGAAAAGACAAAAGAATACGAAAAGGATATCTACATGTGTTTTATTGACTACAGCAAGGCTTTTGATGTATATACCATGAGAAACTCTGGGCCACATTAAGAAGCATGGGTATACTAGAACACCTGATACTTCTCTTGTATAATCTTAACATTGACCAAGAAGCAACAGTTCAGATGGAACAAGGAGAAACAGAATGTTTTAAAATCAGCAAAGGTGTACAACAAGGCTGCATATTTTCTCCCTACCTCTTTAATTTATATGAAGAAAAAATCAGCAGAGAAGCAGGACTGTACGAAGACAACCGAGGTGTGAAGATTGGTGAAAAACTCAATCTTCACTATGCCAATGACACCACGATACTGGCTGAAAGTGAAGACAAACTGAAACATTTATTTCTCAAGATCAAGGAAATGAGCCTATACCTTAGCGTAAAGATGACAAAGATCCTGACAATTAGCAAAATCAGTAAGTTCATCGTTGATAGAAAAGAAACTGAAATAGTAGACAACTTTAACCTACTTGGATCAATAATCAATAAAGAAATAAGAAACAGTCGAGAAATCAGACGACGTGCTGCTCTTGGCAGAATGGTTATGAAGGACCTTGATGAAATTCTCAAGAGCAGAGATGTCTCTCTCCATACAAGATTTGACTTGTCCAAGCCATGGCATTTCCAATAACATCTTATGGATGCGAAAGTTGGACAGTGAAAAAGAAAACTGATGCCTTTGAATTATGGTGCTGGCGAAGAAAGCATAGTTACTCACCTGTAAACGGTGATCTCTGGGAACAACAGGAATCAGTCTTCATATATCAGTGACATCGGCACCAACTGAAACCCGCATGGGAATACTCTCTAGCATCTAATAGAAAAACCTTTGGGAGCATCCCTCCATGCATGCATACTTCTCTTCCTACCTGCACAGCAATTCACCTCAGTAAGGTACAGAGTTCAGAAAACCCCCCAGAAAAAACCCATGCTACAACTCCCAGGGGAGAAGAGCAAGTTGTTGAAGACTGATTCCTGCTATTCACGGAGATCTCCTGTTACAGGTGAGTAACTATGCAATTTCCAGGAACAAGCAGGAATGCAATCTTCACACATGGGACTCTCTAGTTTCCGGCTACCATAGATGCCAGAGAGGAGTAAGGTGCGACCAACGGTGAAAAAACCCCCAAACCACTTTGATAGTAGAGTATGGATCTGTCAGACTGAGCCCCTTGAGTACACTCTCTGCTCAATATGGAGAAGGTAGCCGGTAGGAACAGAGGACCGGGGAAAGAAGGTGTAGCTAAGCCCCAAAAAGGTGCCGAAGAACAGTTTGGCCAGTTTGTGTCTCTACTGGAGTCCTTGTCTAGACAGCAATGGGCACCAAAGGTATGAATGGAAGACCATGTGGCAGCCTGGCAGATCTCTGAGATGGAAACGGAACATAGATGGGCAACTGAGGCAGCCATGGCTCGTACATTGTGTGCTGTGATGTGACCCTCTCTAGGGAGAGTTCAGCCTGCGCATAAGCAAAGGTAATGAAGTCCGCAATCTAGTTCGAAAGGGTAAGCTTGGTTACTGGTAGGCCCAAGTGACAAGAATCAAATGATACAAAAAGCTGTGAAGACTGTCGATAGGCTTTAGTTCTGTCCAAATAGCAGGCTAAAGCTCGCTTGCAATCCAGGATATGCAGCGTTGCTTCAGTTTGAGAAGAATGAGGTCATGGAAAAAAGATCGGAAGGGAAACCGACTAAGGTGAAAAGGTGAGACCACCTTCGGAAGGAAGTGGGGATGCAAACGGGGGACCACCTTATCATGGTGGAGGTGTGTGTAAAGAGCATGAACCACCAGAGCTTGTAATTCACTGACAATGAGCCGAAGCGACAGCAACCAAGAAGGTGACCTTCCAAGTGAGGAACTTCAGCAAAGCTGAGGCGACGGATACAAAGGGAGGTTTGAGCATCTGAGCCAGGACAACATTGAAGTCCCAGGCTACCAGAGGAAGTCTGATTGGTGGCCTAGTTAGGCCGCGCACGAAGCATACTACCAGAGGATGAATGGATATTGGCTGTCCGTCAACAGAACGGTGAAAGGCCACAGTGGCACTAAGGTGGACATTAACAGCATTTGTCTTTAGTCCTGCCACAGAGAGATGGAGAAGACATTGGAGTAGAGGCTCCACCAGACAAGTAAGTGGGCTGAGACCCATCTGGGAGCACAAGAGGGAAAACCTTCACCATTTGAAGGTATACACGTGTTGAGTGGAGTCTTTTCTAGATGCCAGGAGAATATATTTAACTTTGTCTGGAAGATCTAGGTGAGACAGGACTAGACTTTCAGCAGCCATGGCGTCAGACGGAGCGCTCTAAAATTGGGATGAAGGAGCGAGCCATGGTCCTGCGAGAGGAGGTTGGGTGTGCATACTAGAATGAGAAAGGTTTGTGTTGCGTTAGTCAAAGGAGCAGGGGAAACCATGGCTAACATGACCAGAACGGGGTGATAAGAATCATTGTTACCTTGTCTAATTGCAACTTGAATAGTAGAGTGTGTCAATTTTAGGGGAAAACTTTTATTTTTCCAAACTTTACAAACTACTAGAGACCACATTATGCAGTTTTGCATTCTAAATCTAAAGCTATATCTTCAGAAACTACTTAAAATGAGTCCAACCTACATCAAATCACAGTTGAAATATGTGGAAATTAACTAATATTTATTTGAACGTACAAACAGCCTGAAGAACACCATAGCCACATAATTGTTTTTAAAATATCATTTATGCAGTTAATTTAATGTTATTCAACAAAATCCAAAGAAGCCATATCTTGTTTGCTTCTGTTTTGGCTCATGAGCTCCCTGTTAACCATCTGCCCTTAATATAATGTTCCCTCCTCTCCTGATTGTACACATGACCAGCAGCCTCAGTTGTCATTTCTACACACCTTTCTATGGAATGGATGAGTGATGGCAAGTCTGGAACCACTGTGGGTTGTTAGGAAATGCCTTGATCTCTGCTGTTGTCATGGTACAGGTAAGAGGAGGCTCAGAGACTCCGGAGCTCTAGTCAAGTAATTGGGTGAGTGCAGTTGCCTCAGTGTTGATGAATGGTGTTTTCCTGGGTCTCATAATGCTGTCTCCAAGCTGAGTCTTCTCAACTCTTTCACCTCTTATCTTCAATATCTTCTCCACTGCATCTCCGCTCTACTGGTCCTCTTCACTGCACAACATAGTTTGCAGAACAGACTCGCTGTAACCATACCAAGCTGATCTTCTCAATGTATGCATGACCATCTTCCTTACCTCTTTCACACTGTTCTTTCAACAGTTGCAGCTGGAAAAGGAGATGCCTGGGAACTTGTGTCCAATTGCTATTTATTTTTATACTGAACCAGTTAGAGTAGTTACTCACCTGTAACAGGTGTTCTCCAGGAGCAGCAGGAATCAGTCCTCACATATGGGTGACGTCGGCGCACCCATGCGGAGCACTTCCCCAGCTTTCAAAGAAAGCCTTTGGGAATGCAGCCACGCATGCGTGGTCCCCTTCCCACCTAAAGGTGCCATCTTGCTCAGTCCAATGACATAGCTAAAAGACAGCACGAAAAAAAGAAAATGAACTATATACAACTGCAACTCCAAGGGGAGGAGGGAGGGTTGTGAGGACTGATTCCTGCTGCTCCTGGAGAACACCTGTTACAGGTGAGTAACTACTCTTTCTCCAGGACCAAGCAGGAAGTCAGTCCTCACATATGGGTGACTCCCTAGCTCTGGGCTACCAGGAACCCAGGCTGAAAAATAGAGCTCCCTCTAGAGCCTCAGCAACAGTGAGAGAATCTTCTCGGAGACCACACCTGAACGGTAGCCCAACACCAGGGCCGGAGTGTAGGAGTTGCCTAAACCTCAAAGAGATTATGGAGTACAGCTTGCTCGAAAGCACTGTCCCTATGGGACTCCCTCTCAAGGCAGTAGTGGTCCGCAAATGTCTGGCTTGAAGACAAAGTAGCGGCCCGGCAGATGTCTGCCAACGGAACAGAACGGAAGTGAGTTACTGATGCGGCCTTCGCCCTGACCCGGTGGGCCGTGACTCGACCCTCCAGGGAGAGGCCGGCTGCCCTGTACGCCCAGGCGATACAGTCACCCAGATGGACAACGTACACTTAGTGACAGGCAACCCCAATTTATTAGGGTCAAAGGAAATGAAGAGCTGAAAAGCCCTTATATGCCCCTGCGTACATTCTAGGTAAAAGGACAGCACCCTTCTACAACCCAGGGTATGCAAGACAGTTTCGGTCCTACTGGCGTGCGGCCTGGGAAAGAACGTTGGAAGTACCACCTCCTGGTTGAGGTGGAAGGAGGATACTACCTTGGGAAGGAACTTAGGATGAGTCCTCAAGACTACCCTGTTCTTATAGAACCTGGTATATGGCCTATCCGAGACCAGGGCCTGAAGCTCACTCACACGCCTAGCCGAGGTGAGTGCCACAAGAAACAACACCTTCCAGGAAAGGAAACGTAAGTGGCAGGTAGCCATCGGCTCAAAAGGTGGGCGAGTCAGTTGCTGCAAGACCACATTGAGATCCCACTCAGTGGCTGGTGGACGAATAGGAGGCTTGAGCAGAAGCAGGCCTCTGAGGAAGCGAGACACCAGAGGGTGGCCCGAGAGGGACTGTCCATCCACCGGCGAGTGGTGAGCTGAGAGGGCACTGAGGTGGACCCAGACAGAGTTGGACTGAAGTCCCAGGTTGGACAGGTTGAGCAGGTATTGCATTACCACCGGGACCGAGCAGGAAAAGGGATCCTCCTGCTGTTGAGAACACCAAGTGGAAAACCTACGCCACTTCAGAGCATAGGCCTTCCAAGTGGAATGCTTCCTGGAAGCCAACACCACCTCTTCAACCTCCTTTGGTAGGACCAAGGGAGCAAGGACTAGCCTTTCAGCAGCCAGGCCATCAAACTGAGGGATTTGAGGTTGGGATGCAAGAGGGACCCCTGATCCTGAGTCAGAAGGTCGGGTTGCAGCCCCAGAGGAAGTGGAGCATTCACCGCCAACTGCAGAAGAGGGAACCACGGCTGCCTGGGCCACCTGGGGGCTATCAGGATCACCGTGGCTCGGTCCTGCTGGGTTGTGAATAGAGTCCGGGCCACCAGAGGTGTGGGAGGAAACGCATACAGCAGGCCTTCGGACCAGGGGATCAGGAATGCATCTGCCGCTGCCCTCAGAAGATGTGGTTGTCTGGAACAGAACTTGGAGAGTTGCCTGTTCAGCAGACTGGCAAAAAGATCCATGGTTGGAAGTCCCCACTTCAGAAAGATCTGTTGGACTACCCGAGGATCCAACTGCCACTCGTGAGGCTGCTGGAGTCTGCTTAGCCTGTCTGCCAGGTAGTTTTCCTGGCCTGGGAGGTAGACCGCCCTGAGGGTCATGCTCTGATTGATAGCCCAGGAGCAGAGAGCTTGTGCTTCCAGGCACAGGAATTGGGATACTGTGCCTCCCTGCTTGTTTACGTAGAACATAGCCACCTGGTTGTCCGTCGGAACTAGGACAGACTGGTGAGAGAGGACCCGAGAGAAAGTCCGTAAGGCTAGTCGAATGGCTCGCAATTCCAACAGGTTGATCTGCTGGGCAGCCTCCCATGGAGACCACAGGCCTTGGGTGCAGGTCCCCTGGCAATGTGCCCCCCAGCCTTGCAGAGAAGCATCGGTTGTCAGTACCTGAGTGTGTGGGGAGGCTCGAAAAGGAACTCCCCCGACCAGGTTTGGGAGATGCCTCCACCAGCGTACTGAGTCCACCAAGGGTTTGGACACCTTTATCCTGTCTGACAACTTCCCTGTGGCCTGTACCCACTGTGCCCTGAGGCACCAATAAGCCGGCCTCATGTGCAAACGGGCATTTGGGGTGACATGCACTGTGGAAGCCATGTGACCTAAGAGCCGGAGGAAGTGTCTGGCAGAGACCAGAGAGTTCGCCTGAAACTGGCTGGCCAACTTCATCAGCCTGTGAGCTCTGTCCACAGGCAAATAGGCCTTTGCATGGATGGTATCCAACCTTGCCCCTATGAACTCCACGTCCTGTGAGGGGACTAAAGTGGACTTTGGGAAGTTTATAACGAACCCCAGGTGCTGAAGCAGGGATATGGTTCTGAAGGTGGCCTGCCTGGCCTCTTGTGGAGACTGGCCCCTGATAAGCCAGTTGTCCAAGTAAGGGAACACAAAGATCCCCTGGTTCCTGAGGTAGGCCGCAACCACCACCAGGCACTTTTTAAAGGCCCTGGGGGTGGAGGTGAGGCCAAAGGGAAGCACTCTGTACTGGAAGTGGTTCCCTCCCACCACAAATTTGAGGTATTGCCTGTGACTTGGATGGATGAGGATGTGAGTATAAGCATCCTTCAGGTCTAAGGAGCATAGCCAATCTCCCTGCTGGAGGTAGGGCAGTAAGATTCCAAGGGTAAGCATCTTCAACTTTTCCCTCTCCAGAAACTTGTTCAGATTTCTCAGGTCGAGGATGGGTCTGAGGCCTCCTGTTCTTTTTGGTACCAGGAAGTACCTCCAGTAGAAGCCTTGCCCTTCCAGGTGGTGAGGCACCGGTTCCACCGCCTGGTCCTGTAGCAGACCTTCCAAGTAAGTTTCTGTGCAGAGGGGGTCTTAGAGGCTCCCCTGGAAAGTAGGAAGGGGGTATCTGGGTGAAGTGGAGCAGATAGCCCCTTTCAATGATGCTTAACACCCAAGTATCACCTGTGATGGCTGGCCACCTCGCTGCGTACAGGGTCAGCTGACCTCCTGTGCCCTGGAGAGGAGGAGAGGCTATGCTGGCATAGTCAAAAAAACCCTCCCTGCTGAGCAGGAGCCGGAGTAGGAGGCTTGGGAGCCTTCTGCCTACGGGGCCCATGACCCTGCCCCTTGGCCTGCTGGGCCCTGTTGGGGAGCTGCAGAGGCCTGGTAGTGAGGGTAGGTTTTGTAGGCAGTGGTCCTCCTCGGGTAAAATGCCTTTTTCCCCGAGCCCTTCTTCTGAGAAGGGGCAAAGGTTTTCCTGGACAGCCTTGTCCGGGTAAGAGTCTCGGTCTCGAGTTCTGCAGCCTTTTCAGCATGGGCTTGCCAAAGAGGTATTCACCTCGACAGGGGACATCGACCAACTTGTCCTGTACCCATGGCTCGAGGTCCAAGGATTGTAGCCAGGCCTAGTGGCGTGCACCGATGCCTGCCCCTGCTACTAGGGACGAAGCCTCAAATCCATTATAGGCTGCTCAAGAAATAAACTTTGAGCACTCTCGAATACCAGAAGACAAGGCCTTGAACCTCTGCAACGGTTCCTCAGACAGACCAGCAGAGGACCCGGCAATCTCCTTTGCCAGGTCTCGAAGGTACATGCCCATGTACAGCTGGTAGGTCTAGACGCGGCAAGCAAGCATAGAGCCCTGGAAGCACGTTCTACCAAGGCCATCCAGGTTCCGGTCTTCCCTGCCGGGAGGCACCGAGGAGTGCATCTTCTGTCTCTTCAGGCGATGCATGGCCGATTCCACAACCATGGAGTGGTGCGGTAGCTGTGCCTTTTGGAACCCGGGGCTCTTGCGGACTCAATAGATGGAATTGACCCGCTTGCTTAGAACCAGCATCGAGGCCAGCGCCTCCCAAATGCGGAAGAGCAACTGCTCCAGCATCGGAGGAACCGGTACAGTAAAGGCCTCCTTGGGAGGAGAGTCATACTGCAGGGCCTCAAGCTCCTCGGCTCCTCCTCGGGGTCCTCCGGGAAGGCCAAGGCTTTGGCCATGTCCTGTACGAAATCCGAGAACTAGGTATCCTCCGGGGGGGGACCTGGTCCGAGGCTCGGATCCCGGTGAGTCCGAAGGGACGCACTGAGTCTGGAAGGTGTCCGGGGACTCCTCTTCCTCAGCCTCCCACGCCGATTCCTCCGAGGAGGAATTGAGCGGCTCTGAGTGGGCGGGCACCGACGCAATCCGCCCCGACGCCGAGGGTACCGGCGTCGACGACCTCGGTCCCGAGCGGGAGGCCGAGGGAGACCTTGGCCGAGGATCAACTCGAGCGCGCATGGTCTCGAGGATTGGCTTGGCCTCCGGGGTCGACTTGGATGTCGAGGTCCCGGTAGTCGGGGCAGATGTGCCAGTGAGGCCGACGATCAGTACCGCTGCTGCTCCATGAAGGCAGACAATCTGCTCTCCAAGGCCGTCAATCTGAGTCCAAGCTCAGGAGACCCAGCAGCCTCAGACTCGGGCCCTGACGGCGCCGGGCCCGATGTCAGCTCCCCCGGAGGAGAGTCCATGAGGACTACAGTACTTACATGACTCGGGGCCTCCGACTCTACACGAGGATGCTTTGCAGGCCTCTCCGACTCCGAAAACCCGAGACGGCGATCGGGGCTATGCGACCTGGCCGTCGAGGGGCCAAGAGCGTCCACCGATGCCGCCCTTGCGGGTTTCTTCTTCCTTCGGTGCTCCCTCAAGGGGGACTCCCTCTCAGAGGAGTCCCGACGATGCTCGGGGTCAGACTCCCGAGACGTCGAGGCCTCTGACGAAGTCCAGACCCATCCAGATGCAGAGTCGGAGAAGATCCTCTCACGCTGGTGCTGACGGCTCCTCAATGCCTTCGAGGACATTTTGCCACAGGGACTACAGACCTTAGGATCATGGTCAGGCCCCAGGCAACGGAGGCAGCAGTCATGTGTGTCAGTGAGAGACATCAGTTTCTTGCACTGATCACACTTCTTAAAGCCACTGGCAGCCATCTAGGGAAAAAGAGCCCCTGCAAGATCAAAAAATCTGGCTGCCAGGGAAAAGAAAAATTGGCGCGAACGCAGTCTGACTAAGGACAAAAACCGAAAAAAAGAGATCCGGGCTCGGCACCAGTGTGCCGAGTCCAGGCGGGAAAGGGAACTGACGTCAAACCGAAGAAAAATACTCGTCTCGACGTAGGAAAATCCACTTTTTCCACTGGTGACAAGGACACATGTCCGTAGGGCTCCATGGAAAAAAGAAGACTGAGCAAGATTGCACCTTTGGGCGGGAAGGGAAGAGCTGTTGTAAGTCATCTGCTATGTGACACAGGTCATATTTCCAACAGTAATTTGTGTATTTCTGCATAATTTGCATACAGATAAGTACATAAAATATGCCATACTGGGTCAGACCAAGGTCCATCAAGCCCACTATCCTGTTTCCAACAGTGGCCAATCTAGATCATAAGTACCTAGCAGTTTCCTCAAAAGACACAGGTTCCACAATGCTTGTATTTTTTTTATTTTATTTATTTTATTTAACAAATGCTTATATACCGCTACCTTCCAGAAAGATCAGGTGCGGTTTACAATGGAACAATTTAAGCAGGGTAAACATTCTGCTTTTTACATAGAACATAGGAAACTGTGGTTATACATTACAATAAAACGTTTTAAAAAGTGTAAACATAAACTGTAGTTATACATTAATAATTGTACTTGTGATCACTGTTCCCTCTAAGCTGTGCGCGTGTGCGCGCGCACACACCTCGCCGAGCGAGCGCACATACTTTACAACAGAGCGCACAAAAATTACGGTTCTGATTCTGATAGAAAACAACACAGACATCTTAAAATTTAAAAGTTGTTGTGTATTTATGGTTTTCACAAGTTCTACAATATTTTCTAGTGCAATCAATGTGGTGTACATATTGTATTCTGACGTGTAGTCAAATTTTAAAGTATATAAAAATTCAGGCATCCCCAACAATGTAAAACACCAAACAGTATCCGTTCTCATTCAACTTCATATGTATATAGTTTACCCGGTTCTCCAAGTTCCATTTCCTGTTAAATGTAATGACCAGACATATGTATATTGTCAGATGTTTATGTTCTGTGTAAACCGCGCTGATGGCAAATAGTGCGGTATATAAGAAATGTTAATAAATAAATAAATAAATAAATATAACTCCGAGTGTCATTGTGTGGCGCACAAAAATTTAACCTTCCTTCAAAAGCTGCACAGCTGATATTTTATGCGCACACAGTCTACAGAAAATTAGAGGGAACATTGCTTGTGATATATCAACTATGTACAGATCAAAATAGCTATATGCGAAAGGTTTGAAATTCCATTGATTTATTTTAGTGTTACATGTTTATTTACCTATTATTTATATGGTAAGATTTGAAGAGCGGGTGGATCTTTTGATTGTCTTATTGGTAGAGATAGGCTTATTTGAAAGCTAATTTAATTTGTTTTGGATTTAATTATATGCGAAAATTGTAGATTGTGGTAGGGTATTGCACCGGGATAATTTTATTGAATTGTAATTTATAGTTCTGTTTTAGTTTATTATTGTTTATTTAGAGAATCATTTATCCATTTTCAATAAGTGGAGGAGTGTTTTCAATTGAGTCAAAGTGCAATCTGAACATGTGGGTTTTTAGCCTTTTCCTGAGTTCTTTTAGGTCAGTAAGTTTTCTTATTTCTTCCGGGAGTGAATTCCAGAGTGATGGGGCTGCGTGGGAGAAAGCTTTTTTATTAGTTGTCTTTTTAGCTTTGGTGAAGTCTTTTGGACACTTTAATTTGTTGGCGTGGCCTCTTCTGTGAATATTGTTTGTTGAGTCTATATCTATGAGCTTGGTTAGTGTAGGTGAAGCTAAATTATATATTGCTTTAAAGGTTGTTATTATTGCTTTATAGTTTATTCTGCATTGAATTGGTAGCCAGTGTAGGTGGGCTAATATTGGAGTTACCGGTATATGTTCAAATGGGTGTACTTTCATTAAGATTCTTGCTGCTGTATTTTGAGTAATTTGAAGCCTTTTTATATTTTGTTTTGTTGTGCCTAGGAGTGTTAGATTGGCAAAATCGAAATGGGGTGTGATGATCGCATGTATTATGCTTGTGAAGTCCTGAATATGTAAAAGTGGGCGTATTTGTTTTAGTATTTTTAGTTTGTAGTTAATTTTTTTTATTGTGTTACTGATATGTGTGTTCATAGTGAGCTGAGAGTCTAGAGTAACTCCTAAGTATTTCACTTCCTTTTTTATGTAGATATCGTGGTCTTGTAATGTTATGTAGGTTGGAGGGGTGTAGGATTGGTTTTTTGTTACAATTAATATTTCAGTTTTAGAGTGGTTAATGTGTAGATTTTGTTCTGTTAGCCATTTAGTTATTTCATTGAAACTGTCGACTAGTATTTGTATTGGGAGGTGAGGTGTTGTAAATGGAATATACATCATTATGTCATCTGCATATATATGATATTGGATTTTGAATTTTTTGAAAATATTGCAGACGGGTTGAATGTATATATTAAATAGAAGGGCTGAGAGGGCATTGTATTGGGTCAAGAAGTGATATCCCGGGTCCCTTTTAACCCTTCATCACACACATTAAATTACCAATGACTTTACACACCTGGGGTCAAATTGACCCCATCAGTAAATGACCAGAAACCGTGAACATGTTCATCCACATAGGATTGGTATTTTAATGCATTTATTAAAAACAGTTCTCAGTTTTTGCTGTTTACAAATGTTCAGTGTTTATGATATAAAAGTGGTCTAACTATTAACTTCAGTTTATCACTTAATTGTAATTAAGTCTCGACACACCTAGTATAATCATCTATCTAGGCATCTTTTAGTCAGCACATTCATTGCATAACAGCTGGCAATGTTCTGGGCATATGGCTGTACCACATCGCTTGCAGTATTTTGATGTTTTCTTATCTGATGATCTGGTGCAAAGCTGGCAGCGCGATCATGCCCCTCTGGATTCACAGCCTGTAGGACCAGGTAAGCTGAATCCAAGTAGTTGCATGCAGATCCACACCCCTTTCTGTTCTTGGGTTCTGCAATCGCAATGTATGCTGTGGCAGAACTAACTCCTTTGCCAGTTCTATTAGGAACAGTCACCGTTTGTGGAACACCTCTGTATGCCATTTGGGTTTTTGCTGCACCCAAATTATGTATATGTATGCACAAGCTTGTCCAGATTGTCTACTCCAGACTTAGTAGTATTATAGTGCAGAATCATTGCAGGCTTCTTTTCATTCTTGTTGTCTATCATCTTGTCATGATGCATGCTGCTCAAAACAATGACTGTTTTGTTTTTCTTTGGAACATAACTCACTAGTGTGATCTCTTTGCAAAAAACAAACTGTAATGAAAACAGTTCCTTGTTCCGCAAAATCAGCAGTTCACCTGGTATGTCCCTTTTGTTTTTTCTCATGGTGACAACAACTGTAGTGTGTTGAATCAGAAGATCTTCAGCCAGTCCTACAAAAGTAAAGAAATGATCACATGTAACATTGCGGCCAGTTTTCCACCAATGTCTAGTCAATCTTTTCACTACTTCAACTCCTTTCTTCAGTTCGACCGCCGCTCCTGGTTGCTTTCCCAGATAAACTTCTCCTTTCAGTGGCTAGCAGGTCTCTGCATTGAGGTTCCAGAATATCTTTATTCCATACTTTCCTGGCTTTGTGGAAAAGTATTGTCGAAAGCCGCACTTGCCTCTGAAGTTGACCATTTGTTCATCAATTGTCATATCCATTCCAGGTAAGTACATCATTGATAAGCGTGAATTTAGCATGTCCCATATATCACGGATGGGTGCCAAGCTGTCGGTGGCTACGCATTCTGGACGAGTGCACAAGTTATCCATTCTCACAAACCATAAGATATCCTGGAAATGATTTATGTTCATTACGGAGTGATAAAAAGCTTTTGAGTCAGGTGCAAACAATGATGTAATTGCTTCTTTTGATGATCTGTCTTTACCGGCATGCAGCAATATTCCAGTGGTTGCCTTTAGTTCAACAATGTCAATATCTGTCCACTCTTTTACGTTTCCATCAATTTGTTCGGCTTGTGTGTGGTAGTAGTTCTTGGCATAACGATTAGTCTCTTTAAGAATGATGTCCAACATTTCATTGGTAATGAACAAAGAGAATGCCTCGCCTATTGACTAAACTTTGCCTGCCCTTGTAACACCAGGCATCTGACGAAGCAGATTAGCTGCCATTGTACGCAATGCAGCATTAGGCTCGTCTTCTGACCATATGTGTCCCCTCTTTGCCTTGTAGACTTTACCTGATTTCTTCTGCTTATAAAATCCTGACTTAATTTTTCTTTTCTAGCTTGGTTGTGGATCATCATCATCAGATGATGATGCACTTTCATTCTCCGCAGTATCACCTGCCAGGTACTGTGCTTCCTGTCCCTCAATTTGATAGTCATAGTCACTAGTGTGTTCAACATTGTCTGGCTCGCCATCAGAGTTTTCACCTTCTATTCCTTTTTCATCTTCTGATGATTCATTTTCAAGTTCAGCTAATACTGCCTGAAGTACAGCCTGGCTTGTTAGATGACGAGGACGACTACTACTCATTTCACTCGGAACCATAAAATAACTGAAATCATAATAAATAACTGTTATTACCAATCAAATATATCTCAGAAAAAAAGAAACAATGTTGGCGGCAAAGCGCCAATACCTCTATAACAGCAATGAATAGGTCTATAAGAACACATGCCTGGTATGAACTCAGACGCTAAAAAATGTCACCTTAATTTCACATGAAGATCACAGTAGTCTACAGATGAAATAGCCTAGAAATGCCAAATTAACAGTAATAACTATAACATGAACCTGAAACAGGAATTCTGACAACACTGGTTTCGCTAAGCTGGGGTCAATTTGATCCCAGGTGTGTATAAAGAGTAGTTACTCACCTGTAACAGGTGATCTCCAGGAGCAGCAGGAATCAGTCCACACATATGGGTGACGTCAGCGCCGACGGAGCCACCGTGCGGAGCATTTCCCCAGCTTTCAAAGAAAGCCTTTGGGAATGCAGTGTGCATGCGTGGTCCCCTTCCCACCCAAGGGTGCCATCTTGCTCAGTCTGATGACATAGCTAAAAGACAGCAAAAAACAAAATAAATCATATGACTGTAACTCCAAGGGGAGGGGGGAGGAGGGAGGGTTGTGAGGACTGGTTCCTGCTGCTCCTGGAGAACACCTGCTACAAGTGAGTAACTACTCTTTCTCCAGGACCAAACAGGAAGTTAGTCCTCACATATGGACTCCCCAGCTTAAGGCTACCGGAGACCCAAAGCTGAAAAATGAGCTCCCTCTAGAGCCTCAGCATGCAAGAAAAGAATCTTCTCTGATAACGCCCCCGAACGGTAGCCCAACACCAGGGCCGGAGGGTAGGAGCTGCCTAAACCCCAAAGAGATTATGGAGTACCGCCTGCCCGAAAGCACTGTCCCTGCGGGACTCCCTCTCAAGGCAGTAGTGGGCCGCAAAAGTCTGGCTTGAACACCAAGTAGTAGCCCTGCAGATGTCTGCCAACGGGACAGAGCGGAGATGAGCCACTTACGCAGCCTTCGCCCTGACACGGTAAGCCGTAACTCGACCCTGCAAGGAGAGGCCAGCTGCCCTGTAAGCCCAGGCGATAGTCAGATACCCATATGAACAAAGTACGCTTGGAGACAGCCAACCCCATCTTATTGGGGTCAAAAGAAACGAAGAGCTGAACAGCCCTCTGGTGCTCCCGTGTACAGTCAAGGTAGAAGGACAATGCCCTCCTACAGTCCAGGGTATGCAAGACCATCTCAGCCTGACTGGCATGAGGCCTGGAAAAGAAAGTTCGAAGAACCACCTCCTGATTGAGGTGGAAGGAGGAGACAACCTTCGGAAGGAACTTAGGGTGAGTCTGTAAGACTACTCTGTTTCTATAGAACCTAGTATATGGAGCATCTGATACTAGGGTCTGAAGTTCACTCACTCGCCTTGCTGAAGTAAGGGCTACCAGAAACAACGCTTTCCAGGAGAGAAAATGCAGAGGGCAAGTAACCATAGGTTCAAATGGTGGGCAAGTAAGCTGTTGCAAGATCACATTTAAATCCCATTCAGGGGCAGGTGGACACACTGGAGGCTTAAGCAACAGCAGGCCTCTCAGGAAGCGAGCCACCAAAGGATGGCTGGAGAGAGACTGACCCTCCACTGGTGAGTGGAGTGCTGATGAACTCTAACAGAATTGGACTTAAGGCCTAGGTTGGACAGGTGACGCAAATATTGCAGCACCACTGGTACCAGGCATGAGAAAGGATTCTCGTTGTGTTGAGTACACCAGGTAGAGAATCAACGCCACTTAAGGGCATAAGACTTTTGGGAGGACTGCCTCCTAGAGGCTAAAACCACGTCCTCCACTTCCCTAGGCAGTAGTAAGTGTGCTAGAACTACCCTTTCAGCAGCCAGGCCATCAGATTGAGGGACTGGAGATTGGAGTGTAAAAGAGATCCCTGCTCCTGAGAAAGGAGATCTGGTTGCATCCCCAGAGGAAGAGGAGTGTACACCGCCATTTGCAAAAGAAGCGGGAACCACGGCTGTCAGGGCCATCTGGGGGCCACCAAAATTACCGAGGCCCTGTCCCGGAGCACTTTGAACAGTGTCTGGGATACTAGAGGTGTGGGAGGAAAGGCATATAGGAGGCCTGTAGACCACGGAATGAGAAACGCATACGCTGCTAATCTGAGAGGATGCGGTTGTCTGGAGCAGAACCTGGGTAGTTGATGGTTCAGAGGACTGGCAAAGAGATCTATGGTTGGAAGACCCCATCTCAGGAAGATCTGTTGAACCACTAAAGGATTCAACTGCCATTTGTGCGGCTGCAGGATCCTGCTAATCTGTCCAACAGGTAATTCTCCTGACCTGGGAGATAGACTGCTTTGAGAAGAACGCCGTAATTGACTGCCCAGGAGCACAGTTTCTGTGCTTCCTGACATAGAAGGCGAGACCCTGTGCCCCCTTGTTTGTTCACAGAGAACATAGCAACTTGAATGTCCGTCTGAACCAAGACGGACTGGTGAGAGATGAGATGAGAGAAAGTTCTCAGGGCTAAGCAGATAGCTCTCAGTTCTAAGAGACTGATCTGCTGTGCGGCCTCCCAAGGAGACCACAGGCCTTGAGTACATGCTCCCTGGCAATGTGCACCCCAACCTTGAAGAGAAGCATCGGTTGTCAGCACCTGAGAGTGTGGGGGTGTCTGAAAAAACACCCCTTGCACCAGATTCGGAAGATGAAGCCACCACTGTAGAGAAGACTCTAGGAGTGTGGACACCCTCACTCTGTCCGTGAGGTTTCCCGTGGCCTGGTGCCACTGAGTTCTGAGGCCCCATTGAGCCGGCCTCATGTGTAGACGGGCATTTGGAGTCACATGGACCGTGGAAGCCATGTGGCCTAAGAGCCTCAGGAATTGTCTGGCGGAGACCAGAGAATTGCTGTGGAACCGACTGGCCAGATCCATCAACCTGTGTGCCCTGTCTATGGGCAAAAAGGGCTTTGCCTGAAGGGTGTCCAGTCTTGCTCCTATGAACTCCATGTTCTGTGAAGGGTGCCGTGGACTTTGCGAAGTTTATAACAAAGCACAGGTGTGGAGGATGACTTGATTGGCCTCTTGTGGGGATTGACCCCTGATAAGCCAGTCGCCCAGGTATGGAAAGACGAAAAGGCCTTGAACCCTGAGGTAGGCCGCCACCACCGCCAGGCACTTGGTGAATACCCTGGGGGCGGAGGTTAGGCCAAAAGGCAGTACTCTGTACTGGTAATGGTTTCCTCCCACTACAAATCTGAGATATTGTCTGTGGTCGGGATGGATGAGGATGTGAGTATAAGCATCCTTTAAATCTAAGGAGCATAGCCAATCTCCCTGCTGGAGGTAGGGCAGCAGGATTCCAAGGGTAAGCATCTTGAACTTTTCCCTCTCCAGGAACTTGTTTAGATTCCACAACACTAGGATGGGTCTGAGGCCTCCTGTTTGTTCTGGTACCAGAAAGTACCTGGAATAGAAGCCTTGACCCCTCAGGTGGTGGGGCACCAGTTCCACTGCCTGTTCCTTTACAAGACTTGCTAACTCCTGCAGGAGTAAGTCCCTGTGCACAGGAAGTCTTGGAGGCTCCCCTGGAAAATAGGAGGGGGGTACCTGGTGGAAGTGGAGGAGATAGCCCTTCTGGACTATACTTAGTACCCAGGTATCCCTTGTTACGGCTGGCCACCTATGGGCGTACAGGGCCAGGCGACCTCCTGTGCTGATAGGGGCCAGCTGAGGAGGAGAGGCTATGCCACTGGAGTCAAAACCCCACTCCCTGCTGTGCAGGAGCCGGAGCTGGTGGCTTGGGGGTTTTCTGCCTACGGGGCCCATGTCCCTGCCCCTTGGCCTGCTGACCCTGTTGGGGAGCTACAGAGGCCTGAAAATGAAGGTACTGTTTATAGGCAGATGACTTCCTCAGGTAAAAGGTCTTTTTTCCCCGAGCCCTTCTTCTTCTGAGAAGGGGCAGATGTTTTCCTGGACAGCCTTGTCCGGGTAAGAGTCTCGGTCTCGAGTTCTGCAGCCTTTTCACCCATGGGCTTTGCAAAGAGGTTTTCACCTCGGCAGGGGACATCGACCAACTTGTCCTGCACCCATGCAGTCCGATGACTGTAGCCAGGCCTGACTGCGTGCACCGATGCCTGCCACGGCTACTCGGGCTGAAGCCTCGAAGCCATCATAGGCTGCTCGAGAGATAAACTTCTAGCACTCACGAATACCCGATGACAGAGCATTGAACTTCTGCAAAGGTTCCTCGGACAGACCAGCAGAGAACCCGGCAATCTCCTTTGCCAGGTCTCGAAGGTACATGTCCATGTACAGCTGGTAGGTCTGGACACAGCAAGCAAGCATAGAGCCCTGGAAGCACTTCTTACCGAGGGCATCCAGGTTCCGGGCCTCCCGGCCGGGAGGCACCGAGGAGTGCATCTTCTGACTCTTCAGATGATGCATGGCCGATTCCACAACCATGGAGTGGTGCGGTAATTGTGTCTTTTGGAACCCGGGGCTCTTGAGGACTCGATAGATGTCCGGCAGGCCTTTCGCCCCTCCAGCACCCTGGCCCAACTCTTGCTCTCCCGGCGAGGATCGAGCCGGCCGGGGCACCAGGACCGCCTCCCCCAACAGCTGCTGCCCAATCGGGGCAGCCGGCAGGCCTTTGAAAAAGAGAGCGCCGTCGGGAGGGCCCGCGCCTGAGGGCCTCGCCAGAGGGCCCTTCGGCTCAGCCCTTAGGCGCGGGCCCGACTGTGCGGGTATATGAGATCCTGAGTCGTCCTCCCCGCCTGTGCCCTGCCACCTTCTGACCACGAACAGAGAGCGATCACAGCTCCCTTTATAGCAACACAGAACAAGGACACATCCAGAGCCGCCACTCTACATACCTAATTCCCCAAATTGAAGTTTCGGAAACGACAGGACGGCTTATGAGGTAGTCTCAACAACATCAGCACATACCTGCTGAATTCATGCTCTAAGCTGTACGCTAGTCATACAGAATAGGCTGTAAAGCTACTTTTGAATGATCATTTAAACTCTTCTTTCTATCCTTAATACACATTGTGTCCTCCAAGCCAAACTCTAACTTTCCTTATGTCAATAATAATTATAATGCTTAATGCTATTCTGTCTAGTAAATAGTATGATGACGTTCAGTAGAACTACAGGGAAATACTTTAAAACTATGTAAACCTGCAATTAAATGTTGTAGAAAAAAGCTTAAACAGGTGTACTATAGTCTTAATCTTCTTTTAATTGTCCAACAGCATTCTGCTATCCACCGGTGGTACTCCCAACGTAAAAAAATTTTTTTCTGTTTTATTTTCTTAATCTTTAATTACTTATTTAAACTCTAGTAAAAACCACTAGTGCTCATCTTAAAAATAATATCGAGAGGTCATAAATTTTCTATTTTGCGTCGTACTTCTCAAAACTCGACTCCCATCTTTGAAATGAATAAAACAATCTCTCAAAGACCATCTCAGTATGAAATTCTGAAGTCCGAAGTTACCAAAACGTTCAAAAATGTACTGAAATGTTTTAATCCATTAAAGTAACAGCTGACAATGTTTGTGTGATCCCCCCCCAGCGCCAGTAGCGTTTCTCCTAATCGGGTTCTTCAGGGGATCATGAACCCTGCGAACAAACAATATAGACGACATGTTACTTCCCATCAAACAATTGTTATATTCTCGGCAAATGTGTATGAACTGAGCTAAAACGATAATACAAGCTACTTACAAAATACAGCTGCCCACGTCCGAAACTTCAATATGTCTCCTTCTCTTAACTTGCGTAATTAAACTGAAAGATGAAGGGACGCCGCGCATGCGGTTCACAACTCTCAAAAGGTATTTAAAAGGATTCGTCAGAACCAACGTAATTGACTCCTCCCCTCTAAAGCGCCAATCCTATCCCAAAGCGGGATTTCATGAGTCCGGCCTCCCATTCACAAAAAGCCATTCATTACAAGCACGCTGCCCATGCTATTCTGTGACAACTTGTGCTACTAGAGCACCTAATTACTGTGTCTTACACTGCTACCAATATTCACGGCTGCTAAACTGTTACAACTATTCAATGCTACAACTGTTACAACTGCTGCTTTGCTGTTACATCCTCTGCTACAAAAGTACCTAATTAATGTAACATTCACTGCTACTATTTTAAAAGTATCTAATTCACTGTAATATTCACTGCTTCCTCTATTACCCTCTGAACTGATCCTATTCCTGGCCAGTCTTCTGTCCCTGCCATCCTCCACCTCACACACATTATCCTTGTCCATTTCCTGTTATCACCATACCCCTACCTACCCCAGAATGGCCCCTCCTAAATCCTATTCATTCACCCTGAGGGTTGCCCTCATCATTCTATTCATCTCCATGCTTACCTTCCCTTACGCGCTAACTCTGACCCATAGTGCCCCCATTCCAATAATCCTCTCCCCCAGACACCTATATACCCCACAACATCTATCTCATTCTCATCATAACCCCTACTACCGCACATGCAAACTCAAACCTATTAACATAATTCCCAACCCCAAGCCCAACTCTCCCTCTGACATCCCCCATCCCCCCTCTAATGCACCCTACTCAATGTTCGCTCAGCCAGAAATAAAATCCCATTACTTGCTGACCTTATAACTGATTACAATCTTAATATACTTTGCCTCACTGAAACTTGGTTCCAAGACTCTGACATGGTCCTAATAAACCAACTATGCCCCAAGTCATACTCAATTAATATATGTAACAGAACATATGGCAGAGGAGGAGGTGTAGCTATTATTGCCATATCCAACCTACACCTATTGAATCTATCTCTACCGTAGCATGGGAAATAAGATCACAGAAGTTGAAGCTTTGGTGGGAGTGGCTGACTTGGATTTAGTGGCAGTTACAGAAATATGGTTCACAGAAAACCATGACTGGGATATAACTATACCTGGCTATACTTTATTCAGAAAGGACAGGGTAGGAAGAAGGGGAGGAGGAGTGGCACTATATGTAAAAACTACTATTAAAGCTTTGGAATTACAGAGCTTAAAAGGGAGAGAGGAGGCATTGTGGGTTAAACTAGAAAGAGGGAAAGAGAAATCTATTTGCATTGGTGTGATATACAGACCTCCCTCACAAGAGGAAGGGGTGGACAGAGTTAATTGAAGACATACACAGCATTGCTAGGAAAGGGGAAGTGCTACTGATAGGAGATTTCAATATGTCAGATGTTGATTGGCACATTCCTGCTGCAGTATCATCTAGAAGGAAGGAGATCCTGGATTCTCTACAGGGAGAACTATTCAGCCAATTGGTAACAGACCCCACACGTGAAGGGGCCATACTGGACTTGGTGCTTACCAATGGTGAAAGTGTTTCTGATGTTGTAGTGGGAGATCATTTTGCATCCAGTGATCACCAGATGGTGTGGTTCAGTATTAGGACTAGGGCTGTTAGAATACATTCCAAGGTGAGGATCTTAGACTTTAGGAAGACTAACTTTGCGAAGATGGGCCAACACCTCAGGGAGTCGTTAGTGGGATGGGAACAGCTGGGGGATGTAGAAAAACAGTGGGCAAAACTGAAAGGGGGTATTTTAAAGGCAACCAACCTTTTTGTTAAAATGGTAAATAAAGGCAAAAGGAACAGGAGACCGCTATGGTTTTCGAAGGAAGTAGCTGAAAAAGTGAAGAAAAAGAGGGAGGCCTTCATGAAATACAAGAGATCACAGAGAGAGGAAGACAGGCATCTGTATTTGGAAAAACTTAGAGAAGCTAGCAAAGTAGTCAAGAAGGCAAAGATTCAAAAGGAGGAGGAAATAGCCAATGCAATAAAATGGGGGGATAAGACATTTTTCAGATATATTAGTGAGAAGAGGAAGGGCAAAAGTGGTATTGTCAGACTCAAGGGTGCAGGGGGGGGGGGATATTTATTTATTTATTTATTTACATTCTCTTATATAGCGCACTATTCTGCATCAGTGTGGTTTACATTGAACAAACTGAAATTACATTGAACAGGGCATTATAACTTGGAGATAACTATTTTACAGGGAACATGGGCTATGGAGGGTTAAGTGGCTTGCCCAAGACCACAAGGAGCACCTGTGGGACTAGAAAACCCAGTCCTTCCAGCCCAATGTTGCTGTCCTCTAGTGGGATTTGAACCACCGACCTTCCGGCCTGAAGTACCTTGCCCCAACCACTAGGCCACTCCTCCACTCCATATGTAGAAGCTGATAGAATATGTAGAAGCTGATAAGGATAAAGCGGAATTGCTTAACAAATATTTTTGTTCTGTGTTCACAGATGAAGAACCAGGAGCAGGACCTCAGAAAACATCCACAAATAAGAACAGAAGCGAGGGACATCTTGAACAATTTTCAGAAGACTGTGTTCGTGAGAAACTAGCTCAACTTAAAGTAGACAAAGCGATGGGACCGGATCGGATATACCCTAGAATACTGAGGGAACTTGGGGACGTTCTAGCAACTCCACTGACTGAACTTTTCAATGCCTCGTTGGAGTCGGGAGTGGTGCCAAAGGACTGGAGAGAGGCTCATGTGGTGCCTTTACACAAAAGCGGAACTAAGGATGTGGTTGAAAACTACAGGCCAGTTAGTTTAACTTCGGTGGTGAGTAAATTATTGGAAACGCTGCTGAAAGAGAAAATAGTGAGGTTTCTGGAGTCCAGCGGATTACAGGATCCGAGGCAGCATGGATTCACCAGAGGCAGGTCTTGTCAGACAAATCTGATAGATTTCTTTGACTGGGTGACCAGGGAGTTGGACCGAGGAGAGCTCTAAGAACATAAGAACATAAGACATGCCATACTGGGTCAGACCGAGGTCCATCAAGCCCAGTATCCTGTTTCCAACAGTGGCCAATCTAGGTCATACGTACCTAGCAGTTTCCCCAAAAGACACAAGTTCCACAATGCTTGTACTGGGTCAAGCATTGATATCCTGGGTCCCTTTTTAATAGTGGTTTATGGACCTTTCCTCCAGGAACTTGTCCAAACCTTTTTTAAACCCAGCTATACTATCAGCCCTTACCACATCCTCCGGTAACAGATTCCAGAGTTTGATTACACGTTGAGTGAAAAAATATTTTCTCTTATTTGTCTTAAATAGTTTACCCTGTAGCTTCATTACATGTCCCCTAGTCTTTCTATATTCTGATAGCGTAAACAATTGATCCACGTTTATCTGTTCCACTCCATTCATTAATTTATAGACCTCTATCATATCTCCCCTCAGCCGTCTCTTTTCCAGGCTAAAGAGCCCTAACCTTTTTAGCCTCTCTTCATAGGAGTAGCCTTCCATCCCCTTCACCAATTTGGTGGCTCTTCTCTGTACTTTTTCTAATAACGCTATGTCCTTTTTAAGATACGGTGACCAGAATTGCACACAATATTCAAGGTGCGGTCGTACCATGGAGCGATACAGAGGCATTATAATATCCTTTGTTTTATTCTCCATCCCTTTCCTTATGATACCTAGCATTCTGTTTGCTTTCTTGGCCGCCGCTGCACACTGGGTGGAGGGTTTTAACATGTTATCCACGATGACTCCTAAATCTTTTTCCTGGGTGGTGGCTTCTAATGTGGAGCCTTGCATCGAGTAACTATAGTGTGGGTTGTTCTTTCCTAGGTGCATGACTTTGCACTTGTCCACATTAAATTTCATTTGCCATTTGGATGCCCAGTCTTCCAATTTATCCAGGTCCTCCTGCAGTTTTCCACTTTCCTCTTGGGTTTTAACAGCTTTAAACAGTTTTGTGTCATCTGCAAATTTGATAACCTCACTCGTTATTCCCTTTTCCAGGTCATTTATGAATATGTCAAAAAGCAGCGGACCCAGTACAGATCCCTGGGGTACTCCACTATTCACCTTTTTCCATTGGGAATATTGGCCATTTAGCCCTACTCTCTGCTTTCTATCTTTTAACCAGTTCCCGATCCACAATAGTACACTGCCTCCTATCCCATGACTTTTTAGCTTTGCCAAAAGTCTCTGATGGGGGACCTTGTCAAAAGCTTTCTGAAAATCCAGATACACTATATCAACCGACTCACCTTTGTCTACCTGTTTATGCACACCTTCAAAAAAACATATCAGATTAGTAAGACAAGATCTTCCTTGTCTAAAGCCATGTTGGCTGTCTCCCATTAGGCCATGACTATCTACATGCTGCGTAATTTTGTTCTTTATGATGGTTTCTACCATTTTCCCTGGTACTGACGTCAGGCTCACTGGTCTGTAATTTCCCGGGTCACCCCTGGAACCCTTCTTAAAAATTGGTGTTACGTTGGCGACCCTCCAATCTTCAGGTATTACAGATGATTTTAATGAAAGTTCACAGATTACCAATAGCAGGTCTGCAATCTCATATTTCAGTTCTTTCAACACTCTGGGATGTATACCATCCGGTCCAGGTGATTTGCTACTATTCAGTTTATCAAATAGTTGTAATATATCTTCCCGGTGTAGCGATATTTCTCTCAATTCCTCTGCAGTATCACCTTTAAATACCACTTCAGTCTTGGGTAACATCCCTACATCTTCCTCAGTAAAGACCGAAGCAAAGAATTCATTCAGTCTCTCCGCTATAGCCTTGTCTCCTCTTACTGCCCCTTTTACCCCTCTATCATCTAACGGTCCAATTGACTCTCTCACAGGCCTTTTGCTACGAATGTACTTGAAAAAGTCTTTATTTCGTGTTTTTGCTTCCGCAGCAAGTTTCTTTTCAAATTCCCGCTTTGCCTGCCTTATCAATGCTTTGCATTTAACTTGCCAGTGCTTGTGCTGTTTCCAGTTTTCATCATTTGGCTCTTTTTTCCATTTCCTGAAGGTTGCTTTTTTGGCAGCAACAGCCTCTCTGACCTCACCTTTAAACCATGCTGGCAGTTTTTTGGACTTTCTCCCACTCTTCTTAATGCATGGAATACAGCTGGTCTGGGCTTCGAGGATAGTAGTTTTAAATAACGCCCAAGCTTGCTGTAAGTCTTTAACCTTTGGAACCGCTCCTTTTAGTTTTTTCCTAACTATATTCCTCATTCTATCATAGTCTCCCTTTTGAAAGTTAAAAGGTAGTACTGTGGATTTCTTTACTATTTGTTCTCCAATAATTAAATCAAACATGATCATATTATGGTCACTATTGCCAAGTGGTCCCAACACCCTTATTTCTTGCACCAGATCTGGCGTTCCACTAAGGACTAGGTCCAGTATGGCTTCCCCTCTGGTCGGTTCATGAACCAGCTGCTCCAAGAAGCAGTCATTTATTCCATCTAGAAACTTTATCTCTTTAGTTTGTCCTGCCGTGACACTGACCCAGTCGATACCGGGGTAATTGAAATCACCCATTATTACTACTCTGTTGTGACTTTTGTTAGCTTCTGTGATTTCTTTGAGCATTTCATCATCCATTTGTTCATTCTGGCCAGGCGGTCGATAGTACACCCCCACTGCCATCACCTTCCCCTTCATAAGTGGAATTTCAATCCATAGAGATTCTACAGCAAATTTTGTTCCCTGCAAAACTTTAATCCTTTCTGACTCAATGCCCTCTCTAACATAGAGCGCAACCCCTCCACCAATTTGATCAGCTCTATCATTACGATATAGTTTGTATCCAGGTATCACAGTGTCCCACTGGTTATCCTCCTTCCACCATGTCTCTGAGAGTGCAATCATATCTAACCTCTCATTTAGTGCCATATATTCTAACTCTCCCATCTTATTGTTTAGACTTCTAGCATTGGCATACAAGCATTTTAGAGACTGTATTTTATTCATATTAATCTGGCTATTGGTAGGCATGGGTAATTTGGAATCTTTATTCTCTGTCTGCTCCTTACTCAAGGGCATTTCGGCTACTATACTCCCTTTTGGAACCTCATTGCTTTTGGTAGTATCCTTCAAGGATACCTTCGTCCGAACCATGCGCTCCTGGGTGACTGTCGGCTTTCCCCTAATTTCTAGTTTAAAAGCTTCTCTATCTCCTTTTTAAAGGTTAATGCCAGCAGTCTGGTCCCATCCTGATTAAGGTGAAGCCCATCCCTTCGGAAGAGCCCCCCCTTTCCCCAGAATGTTCCCCAGTTCCTAACAAATCCAAAACCCTCATCCTTGCACCATTGTCTCATCCACGCATTGAGACTCCGGAGCTCTGCCTGTCTTTTGGGTCCTGCACGTGGAACAGGAAGCATTTCGGAGAATGCTATCCTGGAAGTTCTGGATTTCAACTTCCTACCTAAAAGCTTAAATTTAGCCTCCAGAACTTCCCTACCACATTTTCCTATGTCATTGGTACCAACATGTACCAAGACAGCAGACTCCTCCCCAGCACTATCTACGATCCTATCTAGGCGGTGCGTGAGGTCCGCTACCTTCGCACCAGGCAGGCATGTTACCAGGCGATCCTCACGTCCACCAGCCACCCAGCTATCTACATTCCTAATGATTGAATCACCAACTATAACAGCTGTCCTGACCCTCCCCTCATGGGCACGTGGCCCTGGAGAAACGTCCTCGGTGCAAGAGGGTTTTACATCACCTGGAGGACAGGTCCTAGTTACAGGATCACTTCCTGCCACACCAGGGTGATGCTCTCCTGTCATGTGACCTCTCTCCTCCATGGCAGCAGGGAGATGTGGTGTATTTAGATTTCAGTAAAGCCTTTGACACTGTTCCTCACAGGCGACTTATAAACAAACTGAGCACCCTAGGGATGGACCCTAAAGTTACTGCTTGGGTTAGAAACTGGTTGGGTGGGAGGCGACAAAGAGTACAAGTAAATGGAGCTCACTCTGAGGAGAAGGAAGTTACCAGTGGTGTGCCCCAGGGATCTGTCCTTGGTCCGATTCTTTTTAACATCTTTGTTAGTGATATAGCGGAAGGGCTGTCGGGTAAGGTTTGCCTCTTTGCAGATGATACCAAAATCTGCAATAGAGTAGACACCCAGGAAGGTGTAGATAACATGAGGAGGGATCTAGCTAAGCTTGAAGAATGGTCTAGAATTTGGCAGCTGGGATTTAATGTTAAAAAATGTAAGGTCATGCATTTGGGTTGCAGCAATCCAAAGGAGCAATACAGTATAGGAGGTGAAGTACTTTTGTCCACTAAAGAAGAGCGGGACCTAGGCGTGGTTGTCTCTGATGATCTTAAAGTAGCTAAACAGGTAAAAAAGGCGACGGCAAAAGCTAGAAGGATGCTTGGGTGCATATGGAGGGGAATGGCTAGCAGAAAAAAGAGGTGATAATGCCTCTGTATAAGTCTTTGGTGCGACCTCATCTGGAGTATAGTGTGCAATTCTGGAGACCGCACCTTCAAATGATGTGACCAGGATGGAGTCGGTGCAGAGGGTTGCTACTAAAATGATTAATGGGCTTCATTATAAAGCATATGAGGACAGACTTAAGGATCTTAATATGTACACCTTAGAGGAAAGGTGGGATAGAGGTGATATGATTGAGATGTTTAAATACCTCCGTGGCATCAATGTTCAGGGAGGGAGCCTCTTTCAATTGAAAGCAAGTTCTGCTATGAGGGGACATGGGATGAGGGTGAAGGGAGATAGATTCAGGAGTGATATGCGGAAATATTTCTTTACAGAAAGAGTAGTGGATCCGTGGAATAGTCTCCCAGTGGAGGTGGTAGAGATGAGGACAGTAACTGAATTCAAAAAAGCATGGGACCAACACAGAGGATCTCTAAAGGTAAAAAGTGGACTGTTGTAGTTGTTGTTATGGAAGGACAGACTAGATAGGCCATGTGGTCTTTTTCTGTCATCATGTTTCTATGTTTCTATGTTTCTACCTCAGGCATGGATTCCATTACAGTCTCCAACTCAACTCTGTCCTTGCACCTCTTATACCGAGCACCCCAGACTGACTCAACTGATCTCTCTACGATCCTAGACACAGCCTGCTCCCCCCAACCGGCCTTACGCCCCCTTATAATCTTGGGCGATCTAAATTTACACTCCACAACAGCAACTCAATCCTCAACCTTCTTCCAAGCTATGAATGCCCTTCCACCACTCAAATCCTAAATCACCCTGCACATTCCAAAGGGAACATCCTTGACCTAATATTTATCCCACAAGTAGCTCTTTACGCTGATCAAGTCATACATACTATTCAACCCATACCTTGGTCTGATCATGCTCTCATCCTCTTCTCCTTTCCTTACTCTACCCACAAAACCGAACCTCCTACCCATGCTCAACATACCCGAAAATTTAAACAATTCAATGCAGCCAACTTTCTAGAACAAACAATCCCATCTCTTGACCTACTGAATGATTTGAAATTGAACCAAGAGTCCCACATCTCTAAAAGGAACGAAATCCTATCTGCAGCCTCTCTAACCCCACCTAAACAATTCCCTCAAAAGCACCGCAATAGAGCACCCTGGTTCTCGACAAAGCTAAGAAACCTCAAAAAAGAACTCAGGCGTCTTGAACGTATCTGGAGAGGCTCACATGACCCTAATGCACATACTACTTACACAAATAAACTCCAAGCCTACTGCTCTGAGACCCTCAACCATAAAAAGGAATATAATGAAAACATGATCCAATGGTCACTTAACAAACAATGAGAACTTTTCTCCATTGCTAAATCCTTAATAAATGAACCCTCACCGCAGGACCAGCCACCAAAAATAACTGCACAGGCTATAGCCAACCACCTTATCTCTAAATTCCTCCCGCCCTCCTCAACCAATAACTCCCAATCTACCCCTGACTTCAGCACCCAACCTCTTGAACCTACCCTCCCAACCTCTTGGAATGAATTTGACCCCCTCACCCTAGAAAATGTTTCTAATGTTATAAAAGACAAATGCCTCTACCTCTGCCCTTGACCCTTGCCCTGTCCCTTGGATCAAATCTACTAGAGGTTCTCTCAGCCCCTACATCCTATCTATTGCTCAAACCTCCCTCCAGACTGGTTCCGTACCACCTCCATTTAAGTGTGCCACTATCCGGCCAATTCTAAAAGGAACAAAACTTGACCCTACTTCCCCTACAGACCCATTTCTAGCATCCCTTTTCTTGCAAAAATAACCGAGAAACTAGTTCAAACCCAACTCCAGAACTATATTGATGACCACTCTCCCCTTGACTTATTCCAACATGGTTTCAAAAAGAACCATGGAATTGAAACCCTTATCTCCCTACTAGACTCCCTGTACCTGCACACTCATAATCCTACCCAGGGATGCTTACTCATATTCCTTGATTTATTCGCTGCTTTTGACTCCCTTCCTCACCCTCAACTTTTAAATAGACTCCACGAAATAGGACTCAGAGGAACAACCCTAAACTGGTTCCGATCCTACTTAGATGACAGAACACAACAGGTCCGTATTGGAAACGATACCTCACTCCCATTTACCCTAAGACAAGGTGTCCCCCAAGGATCTAGTCTGTCCGCTCTCCTATTCAATATTTTCCTTCAACCTGTCTGCAACATCTTCCAAAACTATGATATTCAGTACCAATTATATGCGGACGACATGATGTGCTTCACCCCATTTAATCTTACTAACCCGGACTTTACTAAACTAAGCGATTGCCTAACTACTCTAAAATCTTGGCTAACCCAGCACAACCTCCTAATTAACCAATCCAAGACTGAAGTCCTACAGTTGTTTTCTAATACCTCATACACCCCACCTCCAACCATTAATATTGGAGACCTCAATCTTACTATAAAAAACCAAGTGAAATATCTTGGTGTCATCCTTGATCAGTACCTCTCCTTCACTAATCAAATAAAGAGAACTACTAACACAATATATGCAAAGTTACGTATCCTCCGGAACCTCAAACCCCTCTTAAGCCCAAACTCATTTCGTTCTGTCTGTCAGGCCCTCATAACCCCATCTCTTGATTATTGTTGAAAGAAAGCTTGATTGTACCAGGTTGGATACACAGTCAGGCCCTGTGAACAACATTATATTGCTATAATTCCTAAGAAAGGGTTAATATCATTTGTAGCTTCTTATTTAATACCATCCTTGAGAAGTCTGTAAAAGAAATTGGGTGAAAGGTTTAGATAACAAACATTAGTCTTGTTATTAGAAAGATAAGTAAAAGGCATGTTGTTTACCTAGCTTCACAGTCTCGCTGTCTCTGGTCAGAGATATCAAACTGTCAGTGTTAGAATTAATTAGAATTAAGGCCTACATAGTCATGCCTGAGAAAGCACAGTTACTTACCTGTAACAGGTGATCTCTGGGAACAGCAGGAATCAGTCTTCACATATGGGTATCGTCGGTACCGACGGAGCCTGCGCAGGAACGCTCCCCAGCGTCCAGTAAGAAAGCTTTTGGGAGCATCCCACAGCGCCTGCGTGCTGCCTTCCCGCCTTTCCTAACCGCCTCTCTCCAGTTCGAGTTTTAAAGCTGAGACAAAGAGAGAGAGAGGAAAGGAAAGATAGATATAGAGATACAACTCCTAGGGGAGGTGGGTGGGTTGTGAAGACTTATTCCTGCTGTTCCCAGGGATCACCTGTTACAGGTAAGTAACTGTGCTATCTCCAGGAACAAGCAGGAATGAGTCTTCACATATGGGGACTCCCTAGCTGCAGATGCCAGGGAGAGACCCCATGGTTGTGTGCCCTTGCAGAGGGCTTCACCTCCCCCCCATGGATCTCTGGCATCCAACCAGAGTAGGTGGGTAGGAGTTGATTAGGAATGGAACAGGTGTTTGAGGACAGCCTGACCAAACGAGGCATCCCGGCGGGAGTCCTTGTCCAAACAGTAATGGGCTGTGAAGGTGTGAACCGAGGCCCAGGTGGCCGCTCGACAGATCTGGTCGATGGACACCGAGTTCAGATGAGCCATTGAGGCTGCCATGGCTCTCACATTGTGAGCTGTGACATGTCCCTCCAGAGAAATGTTCTTACTCTGGTAGGTGAAAGAAATACACTGAGCAATCCAGCTGGACAGTGTTCTCTTAGAGACTGGAAGTCCTAAATGAGAAGGATCAAAAGCAATAAAAAGTTGAGAAGACTTTCTATGTTGCTGTGTTCTTTGTAAGTAGAAAGCAAGAGCTCTCTTACAATCCAAGGTATGAAGATTCCTCTCTGCATTTGATGCATGAGGTCCTGGAAAAAAGACAGGTAAATATACCTCCTGATTCAAATGAAAAGGCGAGACCACTTTAGGCATAAAGTGTGGATTGGTCCTGAGGACTACCTTTTCATGATGGAATCTTGTATAAGATGGATTAGCCACCAAAGCTTGCAACTCACTGATGCGGCGTGCTGAGGTGACTACAATGAGAAAAACAACTTTCCAAGAAAGAAATTTCAAGGAGGTGGTGGCTAAAGGTTCAAAGGGTGGCTTCATAAGCTGGCCAAGAACCTGGTTTAAGTCCCATGCCACTGGAGGTGGTCTAATGGGAGGTTTAGTTAAAAGAAGGCCTCTCATGAATCTTGCTATAAGAGGGTGAGAGGAGATAGGTTGTCCATTGAGAGGCTTGAGGGATGCTGCAATAGCACTCAAATGGACTCTTACTGAATTTGTTTTCAGGCCTGCATGGGATAGATGCAGGAGATACTCTGGTAGAGAATTCAGAAGTATTGCAAGAGGGTTTAGACCCTTCTCTGAACACCAAATGGTGAATCTTTTCCATTTGAAAGCAAAGGAACGTCGAGTAGAAGGCTTCCTAGAGGCATGAATAACATCTCTGACTTGTTGAGAGAGATGAAAATCTTGAAGGTCTAGGCCCTCAGCAACCAAGCCCTGAGATGGAGTGACTGGGGGTTTGGGTGCCACAATGTTCCCTCTTCCTGGGACAGAAGGTCTGGTGCAGAGCCTAAGTCCAGGGAAGGAGCTTGAGAGAGATGCAGAAGTAGAGGGTACCACACTTGGCGTGGCCAATGTGGTGCTATGAGGATCATGGTCCCTCGATCTCTCTGAAGCTTGAATAGAGTTTTGGGAAATAGGGAAATTGGTGGAAAGGCATAAAGGAAGTCTTGACCCCAGTGAAGGAGGAAGGCATCCTTGGCCTGAACTCCCTGACACGGAATTCTGGAACAGAACCGGGGAAGTTTGGCATTCCACGGACTTGCAAAGAGGTCTATGTCCGGGGTTCCCCAAATTCGAAAAATCCTGGATACCTGGTCCATGTGGAGGGACCACTCGTGTGGGAGCAGAACTCGACTGAGTCTGTCCACCCAAGAGTTTTGAATACCTGGAAGATATACTGCCAGAAGATGGATCTGATGCTCTCTGGCGAAGGCCCACAGTCGCAAAGTTTCGTTGCAAAGCGACAGAGAGCCAGTCCCTCCCTGCTTGTTTACATAGAACATGGCTACTTGATTGTCCGAATGGATAAGGACTGTCCTGTAGCTGAGCAGGGAATGGAACACTCTGAGAGCTAAGAATATTGCTCTGAGTTCCAATAGATTGATATGCAGAGAAGTCTCCTGTGGAGACCAGATGCCCTGGGTGGAGAGATCTTGTAGATGAGCTCCCCAACCCTTTGGAGAAGCATCTGTTGTGAGAGTTGCTTGGGGTAGTGGTTGCTGAAAAGGGGACCCCAGCAACAGGTTTTGAGAGGACTTCCACCACTGGAGAGACCAAAATAGACACACAGTCCAAAAATGTGACTAAAGTGGAAAAACAATTTTATTAAGCAAAGGCTCTTGTCAACCCGACACAGGCCGTGTTTCGCAAACCTTCGTCAGGGGTTGATCGGGTAAAATCCTACAGACATAAAAAACACAGACATTAAACACTAAAACATAATTTAAAAAATGTGAATAGAACAGAACAATGAATGTAATCCATAAAATCTACAAACATACTAATACAATAATCATAAATAATTAAAAAAGCTAAAACCATAATAAATATAGTATAAAACCAATAATTGGAAGAGAAGGAAAACGTGGATACGCTATTATAACCTATAAATTTACGTGAAGATCCAGCTATCTGTAAAAGATCCACCTGGATCCCCCCTCAGAATGTAGATCCTATTTTAGAAGCCTTTGAAAAAGTAGTTCTCAAAGAGGTTAGTGAGGTGACGAAGAATACATCACCTTCTTATCAGAATATTACACAGGGTGAAAGAGCAGCTATTATATCCCTACAGAAGAATAGCCAAATTATCATTAAAACGGCAGATAAGGGAGGCGCCGTTGTGGTGCTAGACAAACAGGAATATATACAGGAGGTCAATAGACAATTGAATGATAAAACCTTTTATCAAAGACTCAATGAAGATCCGACATCAGACAAAAAGAGAAGTATTGACAATCTAGTGATCACTGGTTTTGAGATCGGGTATATTACGAAAAAAGAGAGGGATTTCCTCATCGTTGATGCACCGGTGATCCCTACTATTTATATTCTCCCCAAAATCCAGAAATCCCTAGATAAACCCCCTGGACGTCCAATTGTTTCTTCCATCGGTTCCATCTTAGAACCTCTTTCTAAGTTCTTAGATATCTTTTTACGTCCGTTTATTAAGGAAATGTGGTCGTATGTAAGGGATTCAGCGTATGTGATTGAATAGATAGTTCAGATGATATTTTGGTCACTTTTATTTATTTATTTATATTTCTTATATACAGGACTATTTGCAATCAGCGCGGTTCACATGGAACAGAAACATCCGACAACTTAAATATGACTGGTCATTACATTAAACAGGAAATGCAACTTGGAAAAAGGGTACACTATATATATGAGCAGCAGCTCATGAAAGCAACCCGCGATCGGCGGGAAACCTCTCTATTTTTAAACTCCCCCTGAATCGGGGTAGAGCACCGCTCCTGCCAGCTAATCTGCTCCAGGTGCTCCAACCCAATCGGGGTTGTGGGAGGAGGAGCAGCAGCTCATAAAAGCAACCCGCGATCGGCGGGAAACCTCTCCATTTTTAAACTCCCCCTGAATCGGGGTAGAGCACCGCTCCTGCCAGCTAATCTGCTCCAGGTGCTCCAACCCAATCGGGGTTGTGGGAGGAGGAGCAGCAGCTCATAAAAGCAACCCGCGATCGGCGGGAAACCTCTCCATTTTTAAACTCCTCCCCCTGACCCGGGGTAGAGCACCGCTCCTGCCAGCTAATCTGCTCCAGGTGCTCCAACCCAATCGGGGTTGTGGGAGGAGGAGCAGCAGCTCATAAAAGCAACCCGCGATCGGCGGGAAACCTCTCCATTTTTAAACTCCCCCTGAATCGGGGTAGAGCACCGCTCCTGCCAGCTAATCTGCTCCAGGTGCTCCAACCCAATCGGGGTTGTGGGAGGAGGAGCAGCAGCTCATAAAAGCAACCCGCGATCGGCGGGAAACCTCTCCATTTTTAAACTCCCCCTGAATCGGGGTAGAGCACCGCTCCTGCCAGCTAATCTGCTCCAGGTGCTCCAACCCAATCGGGGTTGTGGGAGGAGGAGCAGCAGCTCATAAAAGCAACCCGCGATCGGCGGGAAACCTCTCCATTTTTAAACTCCCCCTGAATCGGGGTAGAGCACCGCTCCTGCCAGCTAATCTGCTCCAGGTGCTCCAACCCAATCGGGGTTGTGGGAGGAGGAGCAGCAGCTCATAAAAGCAACCCGCGATCGGCGGGAAACCTCTCCATTTTTAAACTCCCCCTGAATCGGGGTAGAGCACCGCTCCTGCCAGCTAATCTGCTCCAGGTGCTCCAACCCAATCGGGGTTGTGGGGGGAGGAGCAGCAGCTCATAAAAGCAACCCGCGATCGGCGGGAAACCTCTCCATTTTTAAACTCCCCCTGAATCGGGGTAGAGCACCGCTCCTGCCAGCTAATCTGCTCCAGGTGCTCCAACCCAATCGGGGTTGTGGGAGGAGGAGCAGCAGCTCATAAAAGCAACCCGCTCACAGGCAGGCCCGCGCCTGTCGGGCCCGCGCCAGAGGGCCTCGCCAGAGGGCCCTTTGGCGTGGCCCTTAGGTGGGGCACTGGTCGGGGCTAACCACAGGGCAAGAAGCGAGTTTGAAGGAAGATACAGAGGCTTGCATCAAAGAAACGCCACCGGTAAGAGACAGCCCTGTTCCACAATTACAGCCAGCATTACAAGCTCCCCGGTCAGAACTGAGCACACCCCTTGGAGAAAAAACTTTAACTTAATGAAAAGCAGCAGCTACTGACAAGAACAGCTCTTTACTAAATAGACTGTAAGTTACTCTATCAATAGATATCGTACGAAATGAACATATGAAATAAGAAATGTATGCCTGTAAAATTGGCACACACACGTCTTAATCACTATATGCGCTAGATAGTAAATATACCTTGATTTGCTGTTTATAAAACATCATCATAAATGCGCTAATACTTACAGCTAAGATCATTGCTAGTATTCACATCTATTTACCCAATGTTGCTAATATTGCAAATAATGCTGTTATATTATTGTGTTTGCTAATACGTTGCCATTCATTGTTGCTAGCAGCCTCTCAAGCAACATTTTATCTACTCTGTCACTAGTACCTCTCTCATATATTTAAACAGGAATCTGTATACACTGTTCCCAATACTAATCTGTATACACTGCTCACAGTACCCCTCACATTTTATCACACTGTTGCCAGCACCTCTCTTAATAGATTACACTGTTGAAAATAAACAGATATATTAACAATAGGATATTCCTATTCTTCCCACTTAAAATAGAAAACTTACTCCTATTTCCAATACCTTCCATAACTTGCTCCTCTATCAAAATAAATTATACACACTCTCACATACTACTTGTCCACTTCATATATTAATCTTAGCAAAAATGAAACTTACACAGATCATAATACATCTTTTATATGTCATAAGCATTGCCATAAGCATACTTACCTCTCCCGTAATATGCTACCAACCACAATACCCGCATTACCACCATCCTAGAATGACTTACCAGCACACCAACCCTCAACATATAAATCAAATATTCATTATTAGCCACAAACCATATTCACAGATACATAGCCCTTTAACAGTTAGATACACAGATACACGAATAAGAAGATTAATTAACATACAAACAAAAACATATAACGAAATAAAAAAGCTGAACCCACCCATTCAAGACTTGAAAATAATCCTCATAAATGTAAGATCTGTTAGGAACAAGATCCCAATCATTATAGATCTCATTACTGATGAGAACCCAGACTTCCTCTGCCTAACTGAGACTTGGCTAAGCAACTCTGATACTGTCTTAACAAACCAATTAAAAATAAAAGGTTATACCCTATCCATCTGTAACCGCAATCAAAGAAAAGGTGGTGGAGTCTTAATACTATCAAAATCAAGTTTGAATTGTTCCACCTCCATTAGTGAATCTAATGATAATACAGATATACTAATGATAGAAAACAGGAACATAGCAATTTGCCTCTTTTATAGACCACCAACTTCGGATATTCAAAATATTACAGCTATACTAGAAACAGCATGCAAAACAACCACAAAGAAACCCCATATCATCCTGGGAGATTTTAACTTATCTACTTGCAATACTAACCAATCCGCAATCATTCTTGAATCTATGGAAGATATGGGCTTTCAACAAATTATTAACCAACCAACTCATAATAAAGGAAATACTTTGGATTTAGTATTTCTCCCATTGTCCTTTACTATAACACATGAATATACACCTCCTATAATATCCCAAATCCCATGGTCTGACCACTTCATAATAAAATTCTCTATTAATATACCATCTACTATCTCCTCTCAACAACATAAAAATCATCACGGACCCAAATATAGACCATTTTCACTTGAAGAATTCCTCAAAACAATCATTCCACAACTATCCACAGAATTAAATAATCTTGACGAAGCTACAACTACATGGAATACAATTATAAAATCAGCATCTAAACCAATACACAATATACCAAAAAAATATCAAACTAGATCATCAGAAAAATGGTATACAACAGAACTAACTTTAATCAAAAAAAACCTTCGCAAAATTGAAAAAGAATGGCGAAAAACAAAAACATCCGACCTAAAAGAGTTATACTTCACAAATCTCAACTCTTACAGGTCAGCAACAAACAATGCTAAAAAACAATACCATGCGTCGATCCTAAATAAATCTATTAATCGTCCTAGAGAACTATTTCAAATAGTAAAATCTTTATCTAAGAATCCCACAGATAAACAAAAATCAGCCTCAATTAACATACAAGATATGGCAGACTATTTTGCTAGCAAACTTAAATCATCTACAATAACTTTACCCTTCCAAACTTTTCCTTCCTCTAATAATCACACCTGGAATGCTTTCCAACTAATAGATAAGAAACAGCTACTCAATATAATATCAAACATAAACACAACCACATCCATACTTGATCCTTGTCCAGTCCCATGGATCAAACAAACTAAACAAGAACTAGCACCCTTTATCCTAAATATAGTGAATCAATCACTTCTGCAAGGGATATTACCTAAAGAATTAAAACAATCTGCAATCCGTCCCATATTAAAAATCAATACATTAAATATAAATGACCCATCATCTTATCGACCGATCGCTAGCATCCCCTTCCTAACCAAAATCATAGAAAAAACTGTACAATTACAGTTACAAGATCATATAGATACATTTGCCCCCCTTGACAAACACCAATACGGATTTCGCCCTTTCCATGGTGTTGAAACTCTGCTCATTGCACTACTTGACACTCTTAACAAAGGCTTGGACAATTCAAAACAAGCATTCATCTTAGTTTTTCTAGACATTTCAGCTGCTTTGACAGCATTAATCATACCATACTTATATCAAGACTTAAACAAATAGGTTTAATGAATACTACTCTGAACTGGTTCAAATCATACATATCTGATCGTTCACAATACGTTCAGCATAACCAATCCTCGTCATCCCCATTCCCACAAGAAAAAGGTATACCCCAAGGCTCCGCACTATCTGCTCTATTATTTAACATATACCTCCAACCAATATGTACCATATTCAAAAAACACAAGATTAAATATCATATATATGCAGACGACATCATGCTATTCTCTGAATTTAACATAACCAACCCAAACCATAACAATCTAATAAACTGCCTAATGGAAGCTGAGGATTGGCTCCAATTAAATAACTTATCTATTAACATCAAAAAAACTGAAGTCATGATTGTGACAAAAAACACAAAATATACCCCCCAACCTGACATTAAAATCCTGAACACGACTCCCTATCAAAGAAGAAATCAAATATCTAGGAGTTATCATAGACAAAGCTCTCAGTTTCACTACACACATTAAAAAACTAACAAAAACAATATATTACAAATTACGCTCTATACAACAATTAAGACCACTACTACAAGATGAAGACTTTAGAACCGTTACTCAAGCCTTGGTTTTACCACATTTTGATTTCTGTAATAGCATACTTCATGGTATAACTAAGAAGAACATCAAAATATTACAAATGGTCCAAAACGTAACAGCAAGAGTTATATTCAAAGCCAAACTATCTGACCACATTACCCCCATTCTATACACACTACATTGGCTACCCATATTCAGTATTTATTTATTTATTTAACATTTCTTATATACCGCGCTATTAAGATCAGTGCGGTGTACACTGAACAAAATATACAACAATGTATGCAAGTAACATTGAGTTTACATAGAACATGGGAATATATAACATGGATTAACAGGTAAAACTATGTACAGGATCCAATACAAAATACTATTAACCACTTTTAAATTAATTAATAGCATAGCCCCATCATACTTAACTACTCTTCTTCACAGTCCTCTAGAAACTAGGAAAAGAAGGAAAAAAAACCTCAACACACTAGCAGTTCCTGATCTAATAAGAAAATCAAAACAATCAACTAGTAATAGTGCCTTTTCGTTTGTCGCACCAATACTGTGGAACAATCTTCCAGAACAACTAAGAGAATCTAAAGACCTTCAAACATTTAGAAAAGACTTAAAAACATATCTATTTTGTCAACACTACAACAATGGAGAAACAATTATAGTTTCCCAACCTCCATAACTGAATCTTTCACATTACCCTAATGCATATCTATAATTAGACATCCACAACTGCAAACGATAATTATCATAAAATGATTCCTTACACATATATATAATCAAAGTAATATTTAATACCTGTAATATAGTTTAAATGTATTATAGTTCAAACATTTGATTGATATTGTTGTTGTTCCTGTTATATTGTAACATATTATTGATGTACAGTTTTACTGTAACTTAATCAAATATTGTTCTTGTTTGGTCTTTGTAATACCCTAATCACATTAATCAATATTGTTCTATTCAACTCATGTTATAATGTAATATTGTTCAAATTGTTCATAATGTTCAAATTGTTCATAATGTTCTATGTAACCGTTTAACCGTTAAACTGTATAACTATGTTGTTGTAATGTAAACCGCTGTTGATCCTTGGAAATGGCGGTATATAAAAACTGTTCAAATAAATAAATAAAATAAATACATATGAGGTGTACTGAGAAAGGATAATGTTTGGTGATTACATTGTAGGGGACGCCTGATCTACTTTAGATGTAGAGTCGCTTTATACCAACATCCCCCAAAAAGAAGCACTAGATATTATTGCACTCTATTTCCTCAAACGGATAGTATTTCGACGCATTCCTACAACGTTCCTTTTATCACTAGCACAAATTGTGCTTTTCGAAAACTTTTTTTGTTTTAGAAATTTGCTCTACAAACAAATTAAGGGTGTGGCGATGGGGTCAGTTATGGCCCCAGATGTTGCGAATCTCTATATGTTTAATTTTGAGGAGAGTTTTCTTAAAGATCATCCATTCAAGGACTATGTAGTCCTATGGATTAGATATATTGATGACATTCTTACTCTTTGGAAAGGCTCTCTAGAATTGCTATCAGAATTCAACATCTGGATCAACCGGCTAGATGCCAATCTGCGGTTTCAGATTATGTACAATTATCATAAGATCTCATATTTAGACCTTTTGATTAAGAAAGAACGTTTGGGGTTTTCAACTACGCTCTACAAGAAACCAACCAATAAAAATCATTTTTTACACTATGACAGTTTTCATAATCCTTCCTTGAAGAATAATCTCCCAGTGAGTCAATTCTTGCATGTTAGGAGGGCATGTACAGACATACGCAATTTTGAGGAAGAAGCACAAGATATGAAAAAAAAGGTTCCTTGATAAGAAATACCCTGTGCGGTATGTCGATTCTGCATATCGCAGAACTAGGGATTCATCATGGTCCAACCTGCTGAAACCCAAGGAGAGAAAGGAAGATTTAGGGATAGTTTGCCCTCTCCTATATTCACAATTCTCAGCTCAGATAACTGAAATATTGAAGAAAGAGTGGCATATTCTCCAGACTTTACCGGCATTTCAGGATAAGAATTTCATCGTCGCACATAAACGTAAACCTGCGAAATTTACTTGTGCCTTCAGCTTTTACAGAAAAACGATATCTGTCACAATACAAGGGCCATTACCAATGCGGGAGGTGTTCCATTTGTCCTAATGTTCTACCCATAAGAGAGGTATTCATTCATCCTACTACACATAGGAAGTTCCATATTAACGATTTCTCCAATTGCGATACATCCAATGTGATTTACGTCATACAGTGTCCCTGCAATTTATTGTACGTAGGTAAGACCACGCGTAGTATTAAAACTAGGATTACAGAACATAAAAGTTACATTAGAAGAGATGTAGAGGACAAACCCTTGGTTGCCCACTGGCATGAATACCACCACAAAGTTACTGAACTAAAATTTTTCGTTATCAAAAAAGTTAGATCCAATTGGAGAGGCGGTGATTTGAACAAAACTATCTTGAGGCTTGAACAGAAATATATTTTTCTGATGGATTCATATGTTCCTAATGGTCTCAATCTAGATAGAGATTTTTCTGTTTTTCTTTAAAAACATTCTTTTCTCTAGGATGGCTTTATATCTGTGACCAGGATGTTTTTTTTATTTGCTGTATTGAATTATATTCCTTTGTTATCTATTGCTTTCGGTTTCCTCCTACATTCTCTGTTTTTTCATACCACTAGTGCTGGATTACAAAGGGTTTTTTTTCCTCCTTCTGAATGGGTTTCCTGCATCTGTAGTAATGAGTGACATTCTCTATTCAAAGGTTATAGAGTTTTACCGAAGTAAGTTCTGAAATAGACTATTTTTTGTTGCATTTTGACTCCACCCACCATCACGCCCCTTTTTTTCCTGCTCTTGGCAGTTCTACATAACCCATGCGCATGAGCCGGCGTCTTCAGTACAACTACTTTATCGGAGAGATATGCGTTGCTGTAGCTTCCTGGGCTGAAACTTTGGAGTTTTCTAAAAAATATGTCGAGCGATTGAGGTATATAGAGGATACTTTAATTTTAAATAGTGTGTCCACAACGCCGGATTTAACGTTAATAGTTCCACAATTTTGGTGCTAATAGGATCTCTAGCTAGCGTGTAGCCTCCCGATCATTCGGCTTTGACTATTGGCGAATTATGTCTTAGCACCCCGTTTTTCACGACACTTTTAAGTATGGCGTTATATGAGATTGCTGACATAAAGCTAATTATATCACCTATTATATATTAACAAAGTAAGTTTGGCTAATTTATGAAGTTTTAACACAGTAACAACCTTTTGTTTTTATTACTTGTTGCTCAAGATTTTGAGCCTGCCATTGTCGATACGGCTATTCCCCTTTTATTTATTTATTTTATTTATTTAGTATACATTTGTATACCGCTACTTCCAGCGATCAGCAGCGGTTTTGATTACAGATTGGAAATTGTCAAATCATGATAGGAAATTTTTGAGGTATAAACACATTGATTAGACAGGAAAGCACAGCACACAGAGAACATGGGCTATGGAGGGTTAAGTGGCTTGCCCAAGACCACAAGGAGCACCTGTGGGACTAGAAACCCCAGTCCTTCCAGCCCAAGGTTGCTGTCCTCTAGTGGGATTTGAACCCCCGACCTTCCGGCCCGAAGTACCTTGCCCCAACCACTAGGCCACTCCTCCACTCCCTTGCCTTAGTAAACACCATGACAAATTGTGGTTAGAACAAAATGACGAAACCATCTTAATTTATACTATGTACTGTCGATATAGAGTTATCTCTTTTATGTAGACTCTAAGATAGCATTAACATGTCGTTTTTATCACTGGTTTGCTCAAGATCTAGAGCCTGTCATTGTCGGTACAGCTATTCTCCTGTTTTAGCAACAAGACGAAGAAACCATTTAAAATAATATCCCTTTGCACATTTTCACTCCTGCTGTGTTCTCCCCTCTTTTGCCTCCAGTTACTATGTCCTCAGTTTTATTATTTGATGTTGTAACAATGTTTATTCGCTATATGCGTCTTAAAAGCTGACGCTACATTTATTTATTATCTATTATTCTTTGAAGGCTGTTTCATATTTATTAGTTGCTCCTGATGTTTTTTACTATGTCCCGAGTTGCATTTATTTATTTGTTCGTATGACTGTATTTTACTGTGGATGGTAATTGGTAATTGTTATTTATAGTTATCTATTTGTCTGCGGCTTTTTTCTATTTTAGCTTGACAAGTACAGTTTCCTCCGAAGGCCACATTTTGATGGGTCTTCCTGTAGAGGTACCCTTTGTTTGTCACATTTCTCTTTTGCTTTTATCAGCTTATACTGATTTTTATGTTATGTGTATATAGTATGCTTTTACCATGTTATTTATAATAGCATATCCACGTTTTCCTTCTCTTCCAATTATTGGTTTTATACTATATTATGGTTTTAGCTTTTTTAATTATTTATGATTATTGTATTAGTATGTTTGTAGATTTTATGGATTACATTCATTGTTCTGTTCTATTCACATTTTTTAAATTATGTTTTAGTGTTTAATGTCTCTGTTTTTTATGTCTGTAGGATTTTACCTGATCAACCCCTGACGAAGGTTTGCGAAACACGGCCTGTGTCGGGTTGACAAGAGCCTTTGCTTAATAAAATTGTTTTTCCACTTCAGTCACGTTTTTGGACTGTGTGTTTGTTGTCAACGTGATTTCTTGCCTTTGTTGTGAGACCAAAATAGACGACTGGAGTTTGCTATTTTGTCTGATAGGCAACCCGATGCCTGAGTCCATTGGGTGGACAAAGTCCATTCAGCTGCCCTCATATGAAGGCGAGCATATGGAACCACATGCATGTGGCCTAATAGTTGTAACATCTCTCGAGCAGTTAATTGGGACTTTAACTGAATCTGTGAGGCTAACTGCACCAGACGTAGGCAATGGGCCTGAGGAAGATAGGCCCTTGCAGTTGTGGTATCCAGTAAGGCCCCTATGAACTCCAGGGACTGAGTAGGGGTGAGATTGGATTTTGGGATGTTTATTACTAGTCCCAAATACTGAAGGATACGCATTGTGCAGGTTAGACAATTCTGGGCCTCTGACTGGGATGGGGCTCGAATGAGCCAGTCATCCAGATATGGGAATATGAATATTCCTAGAGTGCGGAGAAATGCAGCTACCACTGCCATGCATTTCGTGAACACCCTTGGTGCAGAGGCCAGACCGAAAGGAAGCACCCTGTATTGGTAGTGCTTTCCTTGAAAAAGGAACTGAAGGAACCTTCTGTGTGTAGGATGGATGAGGACATGGATGTACGCATCCTTGAGATCTAGAGAACAAAGCCAATCCAGACTCCGAAGGTATGGAAGCAGAGCCCCTAGAGAAATCATTTTGAATTTCTCCTTGAATAGAAACTTGTTCAATTCTCTGAGGTCTAATATGGGTGTGTGGCCCCCTGTTTTCTTTGGGATAAGAAAATAAGGGGAGTAGAACCCTGAGCCCTGTTGAAGAAGAGGTACTTCTTCTATTGCCCCTTGGGCAAGAAGGGTAGCAATCTCCTGACCTAGAAGGTTGAGGAGAGATGTTGGAGAATTAAACTGCTTCACCATGGTTTGGGGAGGAAGGTTTAAGAAGTGAAGCTTGTACCCTTCCTTTATGATGGATAGGGTCCATTGCTCTGCTGTGATTTGCTCCCATCTGGGAGCAAAGTAAGTCAACCTTCCTGGAATGGTGAGGGGCTCTGGGTTTCCCAGAGATAGAAAGGCAAAGTTCTCTAGTTGCAAGTCAAAGGTCCTGAGGAGGTTGAGGCTGCTGGGCTGTGGTAGGCCTGGCAGCCTTCGACTTGGCCTGTTTAGGTGGTTGCTGACGCTTTGCAGCAAAACAACCTGCAGATGATGTCTGCCCATGAGCAGGATAATATCTTCCCTTTTTAGAAAAAGATGTCTTTTTGAACAATCTTTTCTTAACAGGGGCAGAGGTAGACTTTGAAAGTCGATCCAATGCAGAGTTCTCAGCATCCATCTGAGTGGCCTTTGCTTGCCAATCCTTGCCAAACAGGTTTTCACCTGTACAAGGAAGGTTTCCCAACTCATCTTGGACCCAGAGTTCCAAATCAGAGGCTTGTAACCAAGCAATTCTGCGTGCACCTATGGCAATAGCCGTGGCTCTGCTTACACACTCAAAAGAGTCAAAGGCTGCACGGTTGGAGAATTTGGAAACATCTTGGGCATGTTTGAGCCAAGTGAGAAATTCCTGCCTTTTATCTTCTGAAATAAAAGGAGCTAAAGTCTGCAGATGATCTGTGACTTCTTTTAGAAACATCCCCATATAGAGACTATAGGAGTTGATTCTGGCAGCAAGCATATTGGCCTGGAAAATCCTTTGGCCAAAAGCATCTAGAGTCCTACATTCACGTCCTGGAGGGTTAGATGAGTGTCTCTTTGCACTCTTTATTTTCTTCATAGCAGACTCAACCACAATAGAGTGGTGAGGAAGCTGAGTCTTATGAAAACCAGGACAGGGAGGGACACGGTATATGGTGTCTAACCTGCGAGAATGAGGAGAGGTGGTGAGAGGAGTCTCCCACATGCCCAACATGAGATCATAGAGAATCTCATGAATAGGTAGGGTAGCTGCTTCCTTAGGAGCCTTAGGATATTGTAAAATATCTAATTGCTTGGCTCTAGGCTCTGATTCAGAGGCCACTGTGATGGAGAGGCCTCTAGCCACTTCCCTAATGAAGTCTTGAAAAGACAAATCCTCTGGAGGAGACATTCTTCGTTTTGGAGAATCAGACTCCTGAGGAAGAAGCACCGGTGCATTGACAGAAACCTCGGACTCATCAGAGTCTTCGGAGGAATCGAAGTATCGCCTGTCTGGATGCTCCTGTAAAGCCAGATACGCATACCGAGTGGAATCGACATCGGGAGTAAGTGGTACCGGTTCGGTACCGATGGGCATCGTAGGACAGGGTACCGTTGCAGCTGACACCGAAGCCGATGCAATCGGTACTGGCACCTGGAACGGTGCCAATGCCGGAGTCGGTACCGGCAACGGAGATTGTTGCGGTACCGAAGGCGTCGAAGCCTGCATAAACGCCGTAAGGGTGCGCTGTATGGACAGAATTTTCTGATCCATCGACGCCACCAGAGTCTGGATGTCGGTACCAGTGGAGGCCACCGGTACCCCAGAACACGGCAACAGGTGATCGGTCAAGACCGTGCCATTGATGTCAACCTGTGACCCCAAAGATAATGCTTTGGAAGCCGAAACTCCCCGCCGGGGTAATTTTGCCGAAGCGGAGTCCTCGATGGCAAGCCCGGAGGCATCTCGATGCTTGGAGGGAGACTTGCCCTTCGAAGACCGGCTAGATTTATGTTTGGTTACCTGAGATCCATGGGAGGAAGCAGCAGCCCTGGAAGACGTCGATGCCACCGAGGCTGCATCAGAGGGAAACAGGGTACTGAGCTTGGCTGCTCGGTTCTGCCGACCCCTTTTAGACATCATGGTGCAGGACACACAATCCGTGATGGAATGGGCAGGACCCAAACATTTCAGACACCAATCATGGGTATCGGTGACAGAAATAGTACCGCCACATTTTGTGCACTTTTTGAACCCGGAAGCGGGCTTCTCCATGAGGAGAAAATATCTAGGCCTAAGGCCCAAACTGAAAATGCACAGCTGAAAGAATTAAAGGTTTGTTTGTTTGTTTTTTTGAAAAAGAAAGAAAAGAAAAGACCGTCGGTACCGGTCTGAAGTCGAAGGCAGACGCGATTACAGAAAAATAAAGAACAAAATAAAGAACTTCTTCTGCAGTGACAGGAACACGACTTGCTGGCTCCGCAGAAAAGAAGAATTGGAGAGAGGCGGTTAGGAAAGGCGGGAAGGCAGCGCGCAGGCGTGGTGGGATGCTCCCAAAAGCTTTCTTACTGGACGCTGGGGAGCATTCCCGCGCAGGCTCCGTCGGTACCGACGATACCCATATGTGAAGACTCATTCCTGCTTGTTCCTGGAGATTATATGTATGTCTTTTCATGATTGTCTATGACGTGCATGCCTATAGAAATGTATATTATGAATATACGTAACACTAGACGTAGAATAAAATATGTATATTATGAATATACGTGATGTGAGACGTAGAATAATAAAGTGAAATTATGCTGTGTAATGGAATCTTTACCTATAAATAAAGAGGCCTAAAGCTTTGATTTCAGAGTAAACATAGGCAACTGCCTAGCTTGCTCTCCCAAAGCGCTTTGGTCCTGTGTTTATGATACAAGTGTGTTGTGTATTATTTACAGATTTGTGTATTATCTAAAGATGAAGATCAATTAACCTTCTCCTTACCTTGTGTGTGGATTTCTGTGACCCAAGAGCCCTATCTGTTATTAGGTGAGGGGGGGTGCAGAGTATCTTTCAATTGTAACCTCATATATCATGGCCTTCCCAAGAACACCTTACAACCGCTCCAATTAGCCCAGAACACGATTGCACACATCACACCAGTCCTATATGATCTCCACTGGCTCCCCATTCAATACAGAACTAAATTCAAAGTGCTTACCCTCACACATAAAATCATTTCCAATGAGTCAGCTCCATGCCTCGCCCCACTACTTCCCTTCCCTATTAACACAAGAACCCGCTGCTCAATTACCAAAAACCTCCTGATTGTCCTTACAACTAAAAGATATTGCAAACAATCTACCAGTAACCGGGCCTTCTCCCTCTATGCTCCATCCCTATGGAACTCCCTTCCTTACGAGCTGCGGAACTGTCCAACCCACTCTGGAGTTCCGAAAGAAGCTAAAAACTCTTCTTTTCATTGAACATTTTTCCCTACCACCTTAGTACCTTAACTTTCATCCTCCTCCCCACTCCTGCCCTATCAAAAACCTATCATACAGCCACATGATATCCCGGTATTTTACCGTTGTAAATAGTTGCTCACTGTTCTTGTAATTAGTTCTCATGTTACCTGTATATATCTCTGTTACTTTGTTCCATGTAAACAGTTGAAACATACTGCCTTTAATGTTTTATGTAAACCGTTTTGATTTGTAGAAAGACGGTATATAAATTTTGTTAAATAAAATAAATAAAAAATAAATCGACCCACTTGCTCAAAACCGGCACCAAGGCCGGCGCCTCCCACATGCGGAAGAGCAACCGTTCCAGCATCGGAGGAACCGGTACAGTAAAGGCCTCCTTTGGGGGAGAGTCACACTGTAGGCCTCAAGCTCCTTGGCTCAAGGCTCCTCCTCGGGATCCGCGGGGAAGGCCAAGGCCTTGGCCATATCCTGCACGAAGTCTGAGAACCGGTTATCCTCCGGTGGGGACCATCTCCAAGGCTCGGACTCTGGCGAGTCCAATGGGACACACCGACTCCGAAAGGTGTCGGGTGACTCCTCATCCTCCGTTTCTCAGCCGGACCCCTTGGAGGAGGAATCAAGCGGCTCCAGTCGGGCAGGCGCCGATGCCATCCGCCCCAATGCCGAGGGTACCGGCATCGACGACCTCGGTTCCGAGCGGGAGGCCGAGGGAGACCTTGGCCAAGGATTGACTCGAGCGTGCATGGACTCGGCCTCCGGGGTCGACTTGGATGTCGATGTCCCGGTGGTCGGGGCAGATGCACCGGTGAGACCGGCGATCAATGCCTGCTGCTGTTCCATGAAGGCAGCCAAGCTGCACTCCAAGGCCATCAACCTGAGTCCGAGCTCAGGAGACTCAGCAGCCCCTGACACGGGCCCTGACGTCAGCTCCCCTGGAGGAGAGCCCACGAGGACTACAGTACTCACATGACCCGGGGACTCCATCTCCACACGGGGCTGTTTTCCAGGCCTCTCTGACTCCGAAGACCCGGGACGATGCTCGGGGCTATGCTACTTGGCCCTCGAGGAGCCAAGTGCATCCACCGACACCACCTTCGTGGGTTTTTTATTCTTGCGATGCTCCCGTGAGGGAGACCCCCTCTCAGAAGAGCCTCGGCGCTGCACAGGGCCGGAGTCCCGAGACATCGAGGCCTCTGACGAAGTCTGGGCCCGTCCGGACGCGGACTCAGAGAAGATTCTTTCCTTTTGGTGCTGCCGACTCCTCAATGCCTTCAAGGACATTTTCCCACACGGGCCACAGATCATCGGGTCATGATCAGGCCCGAGGCAGCGGAGGCAGCAGTCATGTGTCGGTGAGAGACAAGTTTCTTACACCGATCACACTTTTTAAAACCGCTAGCAGACATCGGGGGAAAAAGGGCCCCTGCGAGGTCAAAAGACAGGGCTGCCAGTGAAAACAGAAAATGGCGCGTACGCTAGTCACTAAGGACAAAAAACGAAAAAAGAAGTCCGGGCTCGATACCGATGTATCGGGCCCAGGCGGGAAAGGGAAACCGGCGTCGAACCAAAGAAAACGGGTCCACGCAGAACAAAATTAACTTTTTCCTCTGGTGAAAACGAAACACGTCCATCGGGCTCCGCGGAAAAAAGACGACTGAGTAAGATGGCACTCTTGGGTGGGAAGGAGACCGCGCATGCGCGCTGCATTCCCAAAGGCTTTCTTTGAAAGCTGGGGAAATGCTCCGCATGGGGGCTCCGTCTGCGCCAACGTCACCCATATGTGAGGACTGACTTCCTGCTTGGTCCTGGAGAATAGGTATATACACCATAAAAATGTTAACAAAAAAGTACTGTTCCGATTAAATGATAACACTCTACGGGAAATTCAATGGCTGTCAATATTGAGAAGCTACCAGAAGTTTTAAGTCAGGGCTGAAATAAATAAGTAAGTAATTTGACATAACAAAAGGCTTGGGGTCAAAATGACCCCATGTTTGTGGTGAAGGGTTAATAATGGTTTATGGACATTTCTTCCAGGAACTTGTCCAAACCTTTTCTAAATGCAGCTACATTAACAGCTTTTTCTACATTCTCTGGTAACAAATTCTAGACTTTGATTACACGCTGAGTGAAAAAAATCTCTTCTCTTATTAGTCTTAAATAGGTTACCCTGTATCTTCATTGTATGTCCCACAGTCTTTCTATATTCTGATGACAAACAATCGATTTGCGTTTACCCATTCCACTCCATTCATTAATTTATAGACCTATATCATATCTCCCCTCAGCCGTCTCTTTTCCAAGTTGAAGAGCCATAACCTTTTTAGCCTCTCTTCATAGGGGTAGCCTTCCATACCCTTTACCATTTTGGTGGCTCTTCTCTGTACCTTTCTAATAACGCTATATCCTTTTTAAGATATGGCGACCAGAACTGCACACAATATTCAAGGTGCGGTCGCACCATGGAACGATACAGAGGCATTTTAATATCCTTTGTTTAATTTCCATTTCTTTCCTTATGATACCTAGCATTTATTTGCTTTCTTGGCTGCCGCTGCACACTGGGCAGAGGGTTTCAACATGTTACTTACGATGACGCCTAAATCTTTTTCTTGGGTGGTGGTTCCCAATTGTAATGTCGCTATTACCCCACAGCTTGTGCTTGTAGAGTTAAGCGGCCTGATCCCTTCTTCCGGTAGGAAAATGGTGCTTGGGGAAAGTACTGCCTCCTGGGAGTTGTAGTTTTCACCAACCGAAATAAAGAGAGTAGTGGAGCTCGAGTGGTTCAGGCAAATAACAGGATTTTAATTCCCCTTCCAAACGGCTTTTACATAACAGAAAATAAAGAACAGTTGGCCATGTATATTCTGGCAGGAAATAATATAAGAATGAAACATAAACAGCTTCCTATATCAGCATCACAGTAATCCAACTTAAAGAGCAATTCTCTGTTCCAAAACCTTTGGTGCTTTTTCTTCTAGATGCTACCTGCAGCTCTCTCTCTGCACAGCTTAATCCTAGCACACAGGTTTTATCTTCTCAGACACAGATATTGTACAGTCCATTGACTCAACAGGCAGGTATTCTAAAGATGGTTCTGTTTCCATTGGTTCATATTGGTTCTCAACTGGAAATGTCTGCAATTGACTACAGGGTGTTTCCAAGCACACACCTATTCCTTCAGCACGAGACTTTTCCCTGCAACCTTCTGCTACACAAGGTTGGGAATGGCCACAGTATTCAGGACATGTAAAGCCCCACCCTTCTGGGCTAATATCAGAGCACTTCTTAAAAACAGCTTTGTTTTTATACCAGTCACTCAGCCTACCTTTTGGCTTTCTTATGGGAGATTCCTTTTGCCCTCCAGGATCAGCTACAGATACAAGCCTTGGAGTTTCTACATGCACACAAGTCTTCCTTCTTGGTACATTTCCCTTCTGGCTGCCTTTTATATACGGCACCAAACCTGGGCTGCTTGTACCTGGCTCCTTTGCACTGGTTCTCTGCTTGTTTCTTCTGCTGATTTCCCTTTCTGAGTCAAAGGTCAGAGAATCTTCTGTTACCATTAGTTCCTCTGAATCCTCACTCCCAAGCCAATCCTCTGCTTCTTGTGACTGCTCTCTTGCTTGCACTCGTGGCTGTTCTAACGGCTGTTCTCCCAACTGTGCTCTCGACTGTGCTAACTTCCTTCCTAATGAGCTTCCCTTATATCTCTGGCTTCCTGGGTTTAATCTGACCCCTCCCTCCAGCAGGTGTTCTGCCTCAGCTCGTGACCGATGAGCTGAACTGCAGCAGGGGTGTGTTTTCCTCTCCACTGATCTGCTCTGTTTGTGGTTTCCCTGGAAACCAGGAGCCATGTGCATTTGTTTTCTTTCATCAACTGAAGCTAAATCCTGCGTTTTAGCTCTCTAAGGGATCCGAGGGACCTTCTACACCACACAATGTGAAACCTTGCATTGTGTAACCAAAGTTTGGATTGTTCTTTCCTAGGTGCATAACTTTGCACTTGTCCACATTAAATTTCATCTGCTATTTGGATACCCAGTCTTCCAATTGATCAAGATCCTCTTGCAATTTTCCACAATCCTCATGAGTTTTAACTATTTTAAATAATTTTGTGTCATCTGCAAATTTGATAACCTCAATCGTTATTCTCATTTCCAGGTCATTTACGAATATGTTAAAAAGCAGCGGACCCAGCACAGATCCCTCAGGTACTCTATTCACCTTTTTCCATTGGGAAAATTGGCCATTTAGCCCTACCCTCTGCTTTCTATCTTTTAACCAGTTCCTGATCCACAATAGTACACTACTTCCTACCCCACAACCTTTTAGTTTTGCCAAAAAACTCTGATGAGGGACCTTATCAAAGGCTTTCTGAAAGTCCAGATACACTATAGCAACCGACTTACCTTTGTCTACCTGTTTATTCACACCTTGAAAAAAACATAACAGATTAGTAAGACAAGATCTTCCATGTTGACTGTCTCCCATTAAGTTATGACTATGTACACGTTTAGTAATTTTTTTCTTTATGATGGTTTCTATCATTTTTCCCGGTACTGACATCAGGCTCACCGATCTGTAGTTCACCCCTAGAACCCTTTTTAAAAATTGGAGTTACATTGGCCATCCTCCAATCTTCAGGTATTAAAGATAACATAATACATAAAATGTAAAACTAGTTGTTGATTTGCCACTTGAAATTGTACCATTTTTTCACTAGTGCTTTTTAAAATTATTGTATCTCCAAAATTGACATACGCTGTTGAATACTGTCTTTGGAATCAATGGAATGGGTGGGAATGCATAAAGCAGTCTCTGTCCCCAATGAAGGAGAAACTCATCCAAGGCCTGGTTCTGTGAATATGGCATCCTGGAGCAGAATCGAGGAAGCTGGGCATTCATTGGAGTAGCAAAGAGGTCAATTATGGGGTTCTCCATAAATGAAAGATGTGCTGAGCTTTCTCTTGATGGAGAATCCATTCATGTGGTCGAAGGACTTGACTCAGGTTGTCCCTCAGCACATTGAGGTCCCCCGGAAGGTAAACTGATCAAAGACACATCTGATGAGAGACAGCAAAGGACTGGAGGCGGACTGCCTCCCTGCATAGGAAGCAAGATCCGGTTCTCCCTTGCTTGTTTATGTAATACACGGCTACCTGGTGGTCAGTCTGAATGAGTACAGATTATCCAGTCAATTGAGGATGGAACAGCCAAAGGGCACTGACAATTGTTGAGTTCCAAGAGGGTGATGTGATAAGAGGCTTCCTTGGACGACCAGAGGGCTTGTGTAGTTAAGCATTCGAGGCGAGCCCCCCAGCCCAGTTTGGAAGCATCTGTTATTAGGGTACACTGAGGTGAAGACCTTTGAAAAGGTAACCCGATGAAAATATTTTCAGGGGTGCACCACCATTTATTTATTTTATTTAATTAACAATTTTTCTATAACGCTTTTCTTGTATTCAAAGCGGTTGACATCGAACAATGAACAAGAAACGTTACATAGAACAAGTTCATTAAACTTGGAGAACAGGGGTATTAACAGTATTATTTACATGATTTCTTGTTACAGGTTGTGGGAATGTATGGTTGGGTGTTTGAGATAGGTTGTAGTTACTGGTTGGTGTGGATAGGTTCATATTTTATTGTAGTGGCTACGTTTCACATGGTGGTTCTGCTTCTGGTCCATAGTATTCTGAGAAAAGGTGTTTTTTTTTTAATTTTACGAAAATCCCATAAGTCAGTGGTGTTTCTTATTCTTTCCGGAAGTGCGTTCCAGAGGGTTGGAGCATATATTGAGAAGGCTCTGTGACAGGTTGTCTGATTTGCTTTGGTTCTATTTTTAGGTATTATTAATAGGTTTTTATTGTTTCTTCTTTTTGTTCTGTTTTCAGGGTCTTTGCTGATAAGCGTTTGAAGCATTGGTGGTGACAGTTAGAAACATAGAAACATGATGACAGAAAAAGACCACAAGGCCCATCTAGTCTGTCCTTCCATAACAACAACTACAACAGTCCACTTTTTACCTTTAAAGATCCTCTGTGTTGGTCCCATGCTTTTTTGAATTCAGTTACTGTCCTCATCTCTACCACCTCCACTGGGAGACTATTCCACGGATCCACTACTCTTTCCGTAAAGAAATATTTCCGCATATCACTCCTGAATCTATCTCCCTTCACCCTCATCCCATGTCCCCTCATCGCAGAACTTGCTTTCAATTGAAAGAGGCTCTCTCCCTGAACATTTATGCCACGGAGGTATTTAAACATCTCAATCATATCACCTCTATCCCGCCTTTCCTCTAAGGTGTACATATTAAGATCCTTAAGTCTGTCCTCATATGCTTTATAATGAAGACCACTAATCATCTTAGTAGCAACCCTCTGCACCGACTCCATCCTGTTCACATCCTTTTGAAGGTGCGGTCTCCAGAATTGCACACCATACTCCAAATGAGGTCGCACCAAAGACTTATACAGAGGCATTATCACCTCCTTTTTTCTGCTAGCCATTCCTCTCCATATGCACCCAAGCATCCTTCTAGCTTTTGCCGTCGCCTTTTCTACCTGTTTAGCTACTTTAAGATCATCGGACACAACTACGCCTAGGTCCCGCTCTTCTTTAGTGGACAAAAGTACTTCACCTCCTATACTGTATTGCTCCCTTGGATTGCTGCAGCCCAAATGCATGACCTTACCTTTATAACATTAAATCCCAGTTGCCAAATTCTAGACCATTCTTCAAGCTTAGCTAGATCCCTCCTCATGTTATCTACACCTTCCTGGGTGTCTACTCTATTGCAGATTTTGGTATCATCCGCAAAGAGGCAAACCATACCCGACAGTCCTTCCGCTATATCACTAACAAAGATGTTAAAAAGAATCGGACCAAGGACAGATCCCTGGGGCACACCACTGGTAACATCCTTCTCAGAGTGAGCTCCATTTACTTGTACTCTTTGTCGCCTCCCACCCAACCAATTTCTAACCCAAGCAGTAACTTTAGGGTCCATCCCTAGGGTGCTCAGTTTGTTTATAAGTCGCCTGTGAGGAACAGTGTCAAAGGCTTTACTGAAATCTAAATACACCACATCTAGAGCTCTCCCTCGGTCCAACTCCCTGGTCACCCAGTCAAAGAAATCAATCAGATTTGTCTGACAAGACCTGCCTCTGGTGAATCCATGCTGCCTCAGATCCTGTAATCTGCTGGACTCCAGAAAATAGTGAGAATAGCTTTGTATTTGATTCTGGTGATTATGGGGAGCCAGTGAAGTTGTTTGTTTTGGGGTTATGTGGCTGGTTCTTGTTGTTCCTGTTATGATGCGGGCTGTGGTGTTTTGGAGTAGTTGCAGAGGATAGATGGATTGGGTTGGTAGACCTTGGCAGATGATGTTACAGTAGTCCAGAGTGGGCATTATTAAGGCTTGGCAAACTGTGCGGAGGTTGTTGGAGTCCAGAAGTGGTTTGAGCTTTTGTAGTGTTCTAATTTTATGGCAAGCTGTCTTTGTTATCTTGTTTATGTGAGCTTGGAAATTTAGGTTTTGGTTCTTATCTTTGTCCACAGGGTGATCCACTCAAGCGTCCCCCTGTATCTTGCAGATCAAGTCCGCCTCCATACCCCTCACCGTTCCTTACGTTCCATCCACGCTAACCGTATGTTTCTTCCCCCGCCCTCCCAAGCACATTTAGAATCAACTCGGTCTTCAGCTTTCTTTTTTCTCGGTCCAAGGCTTTGGAATTCACTTCCCCACTCCTTACGTTTAGAAACCTCATACCAATCCTTTAAAGTTAAGCTGAAAACCCATAGTTTTTGTTCTGCTTTCAACCTCCCCCTTCCAGCTCCGCCCTCTTCCCCGTCATAGCATTAATCATGTTAGTTCCTTAATTCCCCCTTCCTGCGCCTTTCTGTATTGTCAGTGTGTTCCCTCTCTCCCTTTATGTCTGCCTCAACCTCCCCCTTCCAGCTCCGTCCTCTTTTCCTCCATAGCATTAATCACGTTAGTTCCTTAATTCCTCCTTCCTGCGCCTTTCTGTATTGTCAATGTGTTCCCTCTCTCCCTTTATGTCTGCCTCAACCTCCCCCTTCCAGCTCCGTCCTCTTTTCCTCCATAGCATTAATCACGTTAGTTCCTTAATTCCTCCTTCCTGCGCCTTTCTGAATTGTCAATGTGTTCCCTCTCTCCCTTCATGTCTGCCTTCTGTATCCCCTGACTGCTATCTGCTTCTATCTCTTTTCTCATGATTTTATGGCGTTCCTTTTTCCGTTTCTTTCCGCAGCCCTCTCTCTTTTTAATTGTTTTTATGTATTGTGAACCGCCCAGATGCTAATTGTATTGGGCGGTATATAAAGTTTAATAAACATAAACAGGTATATCCCCAAGTATCTGACTTCTGTTTTATGATGATGTTTGAAAATTGCAGGGATTTTGGCAGAATAAAGGAGTTGTTTTTTGTTATAAAAATTGCTTTGGTTTTATTGTAATTTATTGTTAGGTTGCGTTTCTGAAGCCAAGCTGACATCTCTTCTATGCATGATGATATTCTTAAGCAGTCAGGTTGGTCTATGTTAAATAGAGCATGTACCATGTCATCAGCAAAGATACTGTATTTTATATTGTGTTTGGTCATTATGTTGCAGAATGGCTGGAGATAGATATTAAACAGCAGGGCGGAGAGTGCTGATCCTTGTGGTACTCCTTGTAGTTGGTGTTGATCGAAGTGCTCCAGATTTAACTAATATTTTTCTGAGGGTGAGGTATGATGTGAACCATTTCAGGGTAGTTCCTTAAGTCCAATTTCCTTTAGTCATTTGATAAGTATATTGTGATTGAATCAAAGGCAGCTTTTATATCGAAGAGCACCAATATACAACATTGTTTGATGTTGTCTAGACTGGTTATTAGGTTATCCAGGAGTGATGTAAAGTGCAGTTACTCACTTGTAACAGATGTTCTCCAGGGACAGCAGGACTCAGTCCTCACATGGGTGACGTCGGCACCGACCAAGCCCATATGGATCAATTCCCCAGCTTTCAAAGAAAGCCTTTGGGATTGCTACCACGCATGTGCGGTCCTCTTCCCGCCAAAGGGTGCCATCTTGCTCAGTCAGGTCCCTTAGCTTGAGCCCTACCAAGCAGATGGCAAGGGAAGGACAAAATACAGTAACTCATCAGCAGAGGCGGGAGGGTAGTGAGGACTGATTCCTGGTGTCCCTGGAGAACACCTGTTACAGGTGAGTAACTACGCTTCCTCCAGGAACAAGCAGGAAGTCAGTCCTCACTTATGGGACTCCCTAGCTACAGGCTACCGAACCTGTAACCAAAAAACGCCTCCGCGAGGCCATAAGCAGAAGCCGAAGCCTGAAGGAGCCCAAGTCCTCGGGTCCCTGGGGCGAAGGCCTCGGTAGCCATGAAGAAGGATTGGAGGGCAGCAATTGCTTATACTCTGAACAGATTAGGGAGTACAGCCTGGCCGAAGGGGCTGGCCTAGCGGGACTCCCTCTCCAGGCAGTAGTGGGCGGCGAAGGTATTCGTAGAAGACCAGGTTGCTGCCCAGCAGATGTCCATCATGGGCACGGAGCGCAGCGAGGCCACTGAGGCCGTTTTGGCTCAGACCCCATGTGTAGTGACTCGATGATCCAGAGAGACGCCCGCCTTCGCATGGGTGAACGCGATGCAGTTCGCCACCCAAATAGAGAGGGTGTGCTTGGTGACTGGATCGTAGATCACAAAAAGTCTGTCAGACATGCGGTGAGTCTGGGTATGCTGCAAGTAGAAGGCGAGGTCCCGCTTGCAATCGAGGGTGTGGAGAGCCGCCTGGTCGGCCCATCCACCCTTCGAGCCGATGGCGATGTGTTTGCTCTGGCACTTGTCCTGGAAGGTGGCCTTCCTGGTGGCGCTGACCTCGGCTCGCCGAGTCAGTGAGCTTCAGGCGCTCATGGCTGATGCCCCTTTCGCCGGTTTTACCAGAAGAGGGTGGTCCTCCGGACCAATCCTAAATTCTTACCCAAGGTCGTGTTGGCCTTTCATCTCAACCAAGAGATAGTGCCCCCTACCTTCTTCCGAGGCCCCACGGCCTCGGGAAGAAGGCCGTGGGTCCTCGGGATGGATGAGCTGCATGAGCACCACGTTCAAGTCCCATTCCGCCAGAGGGGGACGGGTGGGGGGCTTGGATAGCAGAAGGCCCCGCATGAAGCGGGAGACTAGCAGCTGCCCTGAGAGAGGTTTTCCCTTGATAGAGAGATGATTAGCCAATATGGCACTCAAATGAACTCCAAGAGTTCGACTTCAGCCCTTCCCTTGAGAGGTGGAGGAGGTACTGGAGAACCCACTGAACCAGGCACGAGATGGGGTCGATCTGGTGCTCCGAGCACCAGACGGAGAAACGTTTCCACTTAAAGGCATACGCCCGCCTAGTGGAGTCTTTCCTCGAGGCAAGGAGGATTTCCTCAACCACCTCCGGAAGGGCCAGAGAGATCCATTCAGCTGCCAGGCCGTGAGGGATAGGGAGGTTAGGTTCAGGTGTAGTACCTGACCCTCCTCCTGTGTTAGCATGTTCCTGGCAGAGCCCAGGGGAACTGGAGGCTCCATCGACAGCCAGAGCAGGAGTGGGAACCAAGGCTGCCGAGGCCACGAGGGGGCCATGAGAATCAATGATGCCCCGTCCCATTGAGCCTTGAACAGAGCCCTCGCAATGAGGAGGAAAGGAGGGAATGCATATAGAAGGCTGGAGGACCAGTCCAGGAGAAATGCATTGGGGCTCTCTCTGCCCGCGTGCGATACCGGGTTGCAAAAGCAAAGGAGGTGCGTGCTCTGGGGACTGGCGAAGAGGTCTATTGCTGGAGTACTCCAGCGTAGGAACAGCCAGCCTGCCACTCTGGGATCCAGTCGCCACTCATGGGGGCGAAGGATTCTGCCGAGTCTGTCTACCAGGCCATTCTCCTGACCCAGGAGGTATGTCGCCTTGAGAGACATCCTCCGTCAGGCAGTGAAAGAGCAGATGAGGACTGCTTCCCTGCAGAGGGAGCATGAACCCGTGCCCCAATCTTTGTTGATGTAGAACATCGCTTCCCGGTTGTCGGTCTGTACCAGAACTGACTTCCTGATGAGGAGATTCTCGAAGGCCCTCAGGGCCCACCAGATGGACCAAAGCTCGAGCAGGTTTATCTGTTGCTAAGCCTCCGCGGGTGACAATTGCCCCTGCGTGCAGAGAGACTCGCAATGGGCTCCCCACCCTAACAGGGAAGTGTCTGTAGTCAGCACCACATCGTGCTGTGGGGCCTGAAATGGTAATCCTTGCAGTAGGTTGCGGGGGTTCTGCAACCAGTTCAGGGACAAGGGAAGGTCAGGAAGAACCCTGATGGGATTCCTGAGGTGTCCAAGGAATTGGCTCCATTGGGCACTGAGACACCACTGAGCCGTCCGCATGTGCAGGCGGGAGTGAAGAACCACATGCACGGTCGAGGCCATATGGTCCAGGAGATGTAGCATGGACCGAGCGGTGACCTGGTGGGCGCTGTGGACGCAAGCCGCCAGAGCTCAGAGGCGGGTGGATCGATACATTGGCAAGAAGGCAATGTCCTGCCGAGTATCGAGGCGCGCCCCGATGAACTTGAGAGCCTGCACTTGCTCGAGGTGAGACTTTGGGTAGTTGACCAAGAACCCCAAGCTCTCCAAGAGGAGGACAGTGCGCGACATCGCTTGCCGGGCCTCCTCGACGGAGGAGCCCGTAACGAGCCAGTCATCAACATAGGGAAAAAACAGAATTCCCCGGCGCCAAAGGTGAGCTGTGGCCACGACGAGGAACTTCATGAAGACCCGTGGAGCGAACGCAAGGCCGAAGGAGAGCACCCTGTACTGGAAGTACACTCCCTGCACCCTGAAATGCAGGTACTGCCTGTGTTGGGGTGGATCAAGATATGGGCATAAGTGTCCTTCAGATCCAAGGAGCATAGGCAGTGCTCTGCCAGAGGAAGGGCAGCAGCACACCAAGAGATAACATCTTGAATTTCACGCACACGAAGAGCTTGTTCAGTTTGCGGAGGTCAAGGATGGGCGATAGACCCCCCCCCCCGTCTTTTTGGGGATGAGGAAGTACTGGGAGTAAAAGCCCCAACCTCGAAGGTGGGGAGGGACCTTCTTGACTGCCTATTGGGCAAGGAGCGAGTGCAATTCCCGCTGCAGCTAGTGTGAGGGAAGTCGAGGAGGCTCCGCCGGGGAGAAAGTAGGTGGAAGCCTGTCAAAGTGGAGGCACTAGCCCTCCCGGACGACCTGGAGAACCCAAGTGTCCGAGGTGATGAAGGCCCACGTCGGGGCGAAGCAGGACAGGCGTCCCTCCACTGGCTGCTGTATCACCGGAGGGCGAGGAGCCATCCCACTGGCATCAAAACCCCTGAGGGGGGTTGCGGGGGAGCTGGCATCTGGGCCTTCGGGCCCTTTGTTTTACAGTGCCCCTGGCCGGGCTTCCCCTGCGACAAGAGTAGCCGCGATACTAGAGGCCTTTTCTGGGGAAGAAGGGCTTCTTTGTTGGCTGCTTTTTCCGAGGCAGCGTAGAGGTCTTGCGGGAGAGACGGGTTCAGTGTAGTTACTCACCTATAACAGGTGTTCTCCAGGAGCAGCAGGAATCAGTCCTCAAATATGGGTGATGTCGGCACCAATGGAGCCCCCATGCGGAGCATTTCACCAGCTTTCAAAGAAAGCCTTTGGGAATGCAGCGCGCATGCGCGGTCCCCTTCCCGCCCAAGGGTGCCATCTTGCTCAGTCTGATGACATAGCTAAAGACAGCAAACAACAAAATGAATTGTATGACTGCAACTCCAAGGGAAGGAGGGAGGGTTGTGAGGACTGATTCCTGCTGCTCCTGGAGAACACCTGTTACAGGTGAGTAACTACGCCTTCTCCAGGACCAAGCAGGAAGTCAGTCCTCACATATGGGACTCCCCAGCTTAAGGCTACCGGGGACCCAAAGCTGAAAAATGAGCTCCCTTTAGAGCCTCAGGAGGTGCGAAAAGAATCTTCTCTGATCTCGCCCCCGTACGGTAGCCCAACACCAGGGCCGGAGGGTAGGTGTTGCCTATACCTCAAAGAGATTCTGGAGTACCGCCTGCCCAAAAGCACTGTCCCTGCGGGACTCCCTCTCGAGGCAGTAGTGGGCTGCAAAAGTCTGACTTGAAGACCAAGTAACGGCCCGGCAAATGTCTGCCAACGGAACAGAGCGGAGATGAGCCACTGACGCGGCCTTCGCCCTGACACGGTGGGCCGTGACTCGACCCTGCAAGGAGAGGCCGGCTGCCCTATACGCACAGGTGATACAGTCTGCCACACAGATGGACAAGGTACGCTTGGAGACAGGCAACCCCAGCTTATTAGGGTCAAAAGAGACGAAGAGCTGCACAGCCCTTCGGTGTCCCTGTGTACAGTCAAGGTAGAAAGACAACACCCTCCTACATCCAGGGTATGCAAGAGCATCTCAGCCCGGCTGGCATGTGGCCTGGGCAAGAAAGTCGGAAGAACCACCTCTTGATTGAGGTGGAAGGAGGCGACAACCTTTGGAAGGAACTTAGGGTGAGTCCGCAAGACTACTCTGTTCCTATAGAACCTAGTGTATGGTGCATCTGACACCAGCGCTTGAAGCTCGCTCACTCGCCTTGCTGAGGTAAGAGCCACCCAAAACAATGCTTTCCAGGAGAGAAAGCGCATAGGGCAAGTAGCCATAGGCTCAAATGGTGGGCAAATCCCACTTAGTGGCAGATGGACGAACTGGAGGCTTAAGCAAAAGGAGGACTCTGAGAAAGCGAGACACCAAAGGCTGGCTTGAGAGAGACTGGCCCTCCATCGGTGAGTGGTGCGCTGAGAGAGCACTGAGATGGACCCTAACAGAGCTGGATTTAAGGCCTAGGTTGGACAGGTGAAGCAAATATTGCAGCACTACCAGTACCAGGCATGATAAAGGATCCTCCTCGTGTTGAGCGCACCAGGTGGAGAACCTACGCAACTTGAAGGCATAAGATTTTCGGGTGGACTGCCTCCTAGAGGCCAAGACCACGTCCTCCACTTCCCTAGGCAGCAGTAAGGGTGCTAGAACTACCTTTTCAGCAGCCAGGCCATCAGATTGAGGGACTGGAGGTTGGGGTGTAAGTGAGATCCCTGCTCCTGAGACAGGAGATCTGGTTGCATCCCCAGAGGAAGAGGAGTGTCCACCGCTAGCTGCAAAAGAAGTGGGAACCATGGTTGCCTTGGCCACCTGGGGGCCACCAGGATCACCGAGGCCTTGTCCCGGATAACTTTGAACAGTGTCTTGGGCACTAGAGGTGTGGGAGGAAAGGCATATAGGAGGCCTGTAGACCACGGAATGAGAAACGCATACGCTGCTAATCTGAGAGGATGCGGTTGTCTGGAGCAGAATCTGGGTAGTTGATGGTTCAGAGGACTGGCAAAGAGATCTATGTTTGGAAGATCCCATCTTAGGAAGATTTGCTGAACCACCAGAGGATTCAACTGCCATTTGTGTGGCTGTAGGATCCTGCTCAATCTGTCCGTTAGGCAATTCTCCTGCCCAGGGAGATAGACCGCCTTGAGAAGTATGCCATGATTGACTGCCCAAGAGCACAGGTCCTGTGCTTCCTGACAGAGAGGGCGTGACCCTGTGCCCCCCTGTTTGTTTACACAGAACATAGCAACTTGATTGTCCGTCTGAACTAAGACGGACTGATGAGAGAGGACATGAGAGAAAGTCCGCAGGGCTAAGCGGATAGCTCTCAGCTCCAAGAGATTGATCTGCTGTGCGGCACCCCATGGAGACCACAGGCCCTGAGTGCATGCTCCCTGAGAATGTGCATCCCCAACCCTGAAGAGAAGCATCGGTCGTGAGCACTTGGGAGTGTGGAGGTGCCTGAAAAGGCACTCCTTGCACCAGATTCGGAAGATGAAGCCACCACTGCAGAGAAGATGCTAGCAGCTGGGACACCCTCACCTTGTCCATCAGATTTCCTGTGGCCTGCAGCCACTGAGCCTTGAGGCCCCACTGAGCTGGCCTCATGTCCAGACGGGCATTTGGAGTAAGGTGGACCGTGGATGCCATGTGGCCTAAGAGCCTCAGGAATTGTCTGGCGAAGACCAGAGACTTGCTGCAGAATTGTCTGGCCAAATCCATCAGTCTGTGGGCCCTATCCACAGGTAAAAAAGCCTTTGCCTGAAGGGTGTCCAGTCTTGCTCCTATGAACTCCAGTTCTGTGAGGGACGCAAAGTGGACTTTGCAAAGTTTATGACAAACCCCAGATGCTGGAGAAGAGAGATAGTGTGGAAGGTGGCTTGATTGGACTCCTGTGGAGACTGACCCATGATGAGCCAGTCGTCCAGGTATGGAAAGACGAAGAGCCCTTGAACCCTGAGGTAAGCCGTCACCCAGGCACTTGGTGAAAACCCTGGGGGCAGAGGTTAGGCCAAAAGGGAGTACCCTGTACTGAAAATGGTTTCCTCCCACCACAAATCTGAGATATTGCCTGTGGTCTGGATGAATAAGGATGTGAGTATAAGCATCCTTTAGGTCTAAGGAGCATAGCCAATCTCCCTGCTGGAGGTAGGCAGCAGTATTCCAAGGGAAAGCATCTTGAACTTTTCCCTCTCCAGGAACTTGTTTAGATTTTGCAAGTCTAGGATGGGCCTGAGGCCTCCTGTCCTTTTTGGTACCAGGAAGTACCTGGAATAGAAGCCTTGACCTCTCAGGTGTTGGGGCACTGGTTCCACAGCCCATGTACAGCTGGTAGGTCTGGACACGGCAAGCAAGCATAGAGCCCTGGAAGCACTTTCTACCGAGAGCATCCAAGTTCCAAGCCTCCCGGCCTGGAGGCACCGAGGAGTGCATCTTCTGACTCTTCAGTCGATGCATGGCCGATTCCACAACCATGGAATGGTGCAGCAGCTGTGCCTTCTGGAACCCGGGGCTCTTGAGGACTCGATAGATGGAATTGACCCGCTTACTCAGTACCGGCGTTGAAGCCGGCCCCTCCCACATGCGGAAGAGCAACCGTTCCAGCATTGGAGGAACCGATACAGTAAAGGCCTCCTTGGGGGGAGAGTCATACTGCAGGGCCTCGAGCTCCTCAGCTCGAGGCTCCTCCTCGGGGTCCGCAGGGAAGGCCAAAGCCTTGGCCATGCCCCTCACGAAATCCGAGAACCGGGTATCCTCCGGGGGGGGGGGGGGACCTTCTCTGAGGTTCAGACTCTAGTGAGTCTGAAGGGACACACCCGGTCCGAAACGTGTCCGGGGGACTCCTCGTCCTCCGCTTCCCAGCCCGAGCTCTCTGAGGAGGAATTGAGCAGCTCCGGACGGGCAGGCACCGATGCCCTCCGCCCCAATGCAGAGGCCGGCGTCGATGACCTCGGTCCCGAACGGGAGGCCGAGGGAGACCTTGGCCGAGGATCGACTCGAGAGCGCATGGAGTGCAGGGTCGACTTGGACGTCGAGGTCTCAGTGGTCGGGGCAGATGCACCGGTGAGACCAGCGATCAGTGCCTGTTGCTGTTCCATGAAGGCAGCCATGCTGCTCTCCAAGGCCGTCAACCTGAGTCCGAGCTCAGGAGACCCAACAGCCTCCGACTCGGGCCCCGACAGCATCGGGCCCGACATCGGCTCCCCTGGAGGAGAGTCCATGAGGACTACAGTACTCACTTGGGTCGGGGCCTCAGTCTCCACACGAGGTTGTTTAGCAGGCCTCTCCGACTCCGAAGACCTGGGACGGCGGTCGGGGCTATGCGACTTGGCCCTCGAGGAGCCAAGTGCGTCTACCTATGCCACCCTCGCGGGTTTCTTCTTCCTGCGGTGCTCCCGCGAGGGAGATCCCCTTTCAGAGGATTCCCGGCGATGCTCGGGATCGGAGTCCCGAGACGTCGAGGCCTCTGACGAAGTCTGGGCCTGACCGGACGCGGAGTCAGAGAAGATTCTTTCCTTCTGATGTTGACGGCTCCTCAACGCCTTTGAGGACATTTTCCCACACGGGCCACAGATCATCGGGTCATGATCAGGCCCGAGGCAGCGGAGGCAACAGTCATGTGTGTCGATGAGAGACATATGTTTCTTACACCGATCACACTTCTTAAACCCGCTGGCAGCCATCGGGGGAAAAAGAGCCCCTGCAATGTCAAAAGACAGGGCTGCCAGTGAAAAATAGAAAAATGGCACGAACACTAGTCTCGAAGGACAAAAACCGAAAAATGAAGTCTGGGCTCGATACCGGTGTACCGGGCCCAGGCGGGAAAGGAAAACCGGCGTTGAACCGAGAAAAACATGGATCCACACCAAAAAAAAATCAACTTTTTCAAGGGTGACCACGACACACTTGCGTTGGGCTCCGCGGAAAAAAGAGGACTGAGCAAGATGGCACCCTTGGGCGGGAAGGGGACCGCGCATGCGCACTGCATTCCCAAAGGCTTTCTTTGAAAGCTGGGGAAATGCTCCGCATGGGGGCTCCGTCGGCGCTGACGTCACCCATATGTGAGGACTGACTTCCTGCTTGGTCCTGGAGAATAGTGACGTACTACGTCTCGATCTCTGCTGCCTTCTCCTCCATCAGCTTACCAAAAAGTTGTTCACCAAGGCAGGGCATGTCCAGGAGCACCCACTGTTCCAAATCCGAAGATTGGAATCAGGCCTGGCAGCGGGCTCTGATGCTCGCGGCCGCCACTTTAGTTGATGTCTCGAAGCCATCATAGGAGGCTCGAGAGATATACTTGGCGCAGTTGGCCACTGATTTCAACATGGCGCGGAATCTGTCGAGTGGCTCCCCTTTGAGGCCTGTGGAGAAACCTCCAAGTTCCTTTGCCAAGTCGTGGAGGAACATACCAATGTACAATTGGTATGCCTGGATGCGGCAAGAGAGCATGGAACCTTGATAGGCCTTGCGGCCCAGGGTATCAAGGGCTCTCAATTCTCGGCCTGGTGGTACCGATGAGTGGGATTTCGGGCTCTTCTGTTTCCTCATGGCTAATTCCACCACCATCGAGGAGTGTGGGAGTTGGGTCTTTCGGAAGCCGGGTCCGCGCTGCACCTTGTACATTGTGTCAAGGTGCTTGCTCAAAATGAGGACCGAAGCTGGAGCCTCCCACATGCGGCGCAACAGCTGAGATAGAATTGGAGGCACAGGCACAGTGAAGAATTTCCTGGGTGGGGACTTGTACTGAAGAATATCGAGTTTTTCAGCACGAGGGTCCTCCTCGGCCTGGATGACCAGGCTGAGGACCCGAGCCATGTCCCGGATCAACACCAAGGAGGAGGTGTTTTCGGGTGGTGAGCGCTGCTGGAATGCAGGCGGCGAGGGGTTTGATGGAAGATCTTGGTGGGTTCAGGTTTCTAGGGATGTGTATCCATCAGACTCCCAGTCTGAAAAATCGGTCAAGGGATCTGAGCCGGGCAGGTTGGCCTGTCCGATGGCCGGCGGCCTGGAGCCGGAGGCCCTGGACGATCTCACCCTTTGAGGAATGGGGCTTTCCTGGACGGACATGGGTGTCCCACGCAAGGTACCCGTGGTCTCTGGGTGCAAGTCAGTGAAGCTGTGCATGAGCGCCTGCTGGGAAGCAATGAACGCAGAAACGCTGTGTTTGAGTGCCAGCATACGGCACTCCCACGCAGATGTGGGGCCCTGGGACGCCGATACCGGTTTCATCGGATTGGATGTCGAGGAGGAGAGGGAGTCCTCACTGGGACAACACTCAGGAGACTGGGTGCCTTCGCTGGAGGCCTCTGTTTCCCTGCAAGGTATCTTGCGGGGCCGCTCCATGTCCAACTCTCAGGAACGCTGAAGGGGACTAAGCGACCAGGCACGGGAGCGCTCGCGCTTGTCATGAATCTCGGCCAGCAACTTCGAGGTCTTCTTTTTTTTGCATCGCTCCACCTCGGGGGACCCTTGGTCAAAGTGCTGCCGAAAACACGGGGCCACATGGGGAGAACCCGCTGAAGGAGAGACGACCGAGGGCGCCAATGGGGACTCTGAGGTGGCCTTGAGGAAAATGTTTTCTGACTTCGGCTTATGACGGAACAGGACCTCAGAGGACATTTTCCTAGAGAGCGAACAGAGCTCTGGGTCATGGTTGGCTCCCAAGCACTGCAGACAACAGTCATGAGTGTCCGTAAGCGACATATTCCTAGAGCATCAATCACATTTTTTAAATCCGGTAGCCATGGGGGTAAAAATGGCGCCTGCGAGGCCGAAGACCCACGTGGCCAGCAGTTGGGGAGAAAAAAGGGCACGAAGCCCAAAAAAATTAGGAAAATATGTATCTCCAAGAGCTCCGAAGTAGAGCAGGGGAAAGGACGGAAAGAGGACCGGTGCAACTGGAAAAAAAAAGAGCCTGTTAAGGTGAGGAAAACAAAATTTTTTCCGAGGGACGAGGACATGCATCTGAAGGACTCCGTGGAAAAAGGGAGACTGAGCAAGATGGCACCCTTGGCGGGAAGAGGACCATGCAATCGTGGTAGCAATCCCAAAGGCTTTCTTTGAAAGCTGGGGAATTGCTCTGCGCAGGCTCCGTCGGTGCTGATGTCACCCATAAGTGAGGACTGACTTCCTGCTTGTTCCTAGAGAATGAGTGTTTCTACACTGTGTTTGTGATTGAAGACATGTTGGTGGGGATCCGGAGGGGCGTGCATGCCTAGGTGATCTTGTAGTTAAAGTTGGACCACTTTCTCAATTATCTTTGCTGTGAATGGAAGACTTGAGATGGGTCGGTATGAGTTAGGATCATTTGTGTCTAGGTTGTTGTTCTTTAGGATTGGTCTTACTATTGATTGTTTAAGTATGGGAAGGATAGTGCCTTGTGTAAAAGAGAGTTTGACTATTTTGAGTAGAGCAGGGTCTAGATGTTTTGTTGTCGCTTTGATCCAGGATAGTGGGCATGGATCAAGGGGGGCGGTCGTTGTGTTGAGATTAGATATGATGCTTTAATTCTTTTATTGATGGTATGTGAAAAGAGTTCCATGGGTGGGCTTGTTTTTCTATCGGGAGGAGTTCTGTTGTCAAATGTTGGCACGGATTCATGTTAGTTTTGATTTTTGATTAAAGGAAGTCAGCCATGGCTTGGGGTTTGATTGGACTGTGCTTTTTAGGGTAGTCTTTTGTTAAGGTCCTTGTTATGTTGAATAGTTTGCGTGGTTTGTTTAGGAAGTTCATGATTCATTTGGAATGGTATTCTTTCTTACAGGCATTTATTAAGACCTGGTATTCTTGCATTTTGGTTGTGTAGCTTGGGTCAGCTTGGCTAATATCCCCTGTACACAATTCAATAAAAACATTTGTCTTTCTCTTAAACATGTTTGGACTGTGGTCTGACCATGGGATGGGCATAATGGTTGTGAGTTGTGTGAGGTTCGTTTCCAGAAGTGCATTTGGTACAAAAATGAGATCAAGAGTTCCACCTTTGTTATGGGTTGGAGTGTCTACTATCTGCTTATATTGTAGGTCCTCAATGGCTTGTATAAAGCCTTGGCTGTGTCTTGTGGATATGGAAGGTATGTTAAGGTCCCCTAGGATGATGAGAGGTTTTTGTGGACTACAGTTAGAGCATATTTCTTCCAGTATTACTGATAGGTCTTCATTTCATGCAGTGGGTGCTCTGTATATTAGGCAGAAAGCTATATGTTTATTTGAGATTTATTTATTTTATTTATTTCAAATTCTTATATACCGCACTTTGGCATCAGCGCGGTTTACAGATAAACAAAAAAACCTGAACAACAAGCTGTTCAGTATTACATATAACAGGAGGATCAACTTGGACAACAATGGGAGAACTATTTACATGGAGTATTGTCAGACGGCTGCCTGGGTGAGAATTTTCAGTGTCTTGGCAATGCATATATCTATATGATTTTGCAAGGTATTGTGGGCAATGTAGTTCATTTTCACCAGACACAGCTGCTGACAATTATTTAGTTGTGCTCAAGTGGTAAAGCCAATAAGATTTTTATTTATTTATGGGGTTATTTCTCCCAACACAGATATGCTTGGTAGCACATAAAGCGTAGTTACTCACCTGTAATAGGTGTTCTCCAGGAGCAGCAGGAATCAGTCCTCACATATGGGTGACGTCGGCGCCGACGGAGCCCTCGCGGAGCAATTTTCCCCAGCTTTCACAGAAAGCCTTTGGGAATTGCAGCGCGCATGCGCGGTCGCCTTCCCGCCCAAGGGTGCCATCTTAGCCAGTCTGATGACATAGCTAAAAGACAGCATAAAAATTTGCAAAAAAACTTAAGCAGATGATTGCAACTCCACGGGGAGGAGGGAGGGTTGTGAGGACTGATTCCTGCTGCTCCTGGAGAACACCTGTTACAGGTGAGTAACTACGCTTTCTCCAGGACCAAGCAGGAAGTCAGTCCTCACATATGGGACTCCCAAGCTTAAGGCTACCGGAGACCCTAAGCACAAAAATGAGCTCCCTCTAGCTCAGCGGCACAGAAGGAAGGAATCTTCACTGAATTATTACCCACCGGTAGCCCCCATCCGGGATGGAGGGTAGGAGTTGCTCAAACCTCGAAGAGATTTCGGAGGACTGCCTGTCCGAAAGCACTGTCCCTACGGGACTCCCTCTCGAGACAGTAATGGACCGCAAAAGTCTGGCTCGAAGACCAAGTAGCGGCCCGGCAGATGTCTGCCAACGGAACAGAGCGGAGGTAAGCCACTGACGTAGCCTTCGCCCGAACACAATGAGCCGTGACTCGACTTTCTAAGGAGAGTCCGGCTGCCCCATAAGCCCAAGCGATACAGTCAGCAACCCAGATGGACAGAGTACGCTTGGAGACTGGGAGCCCCAATTTATTGGGGTCAAAAGACACAAAAAGCTGAGCAGCTTTACGGTGCTCCCGCGTACGGTCAAGGTAGAAGTTCAGTGCCCTTCTACAGTCCAGGGTATGCAGGACTCGTTCAGCTCGGCTGGAGTGAGGCCTGGGAAAGAAGGTTGGAAGTACCACCTCCTGATTGATGTGAAAAGGGGAGACAACTTTTGGAAGAAATTTTGGGTGAGTCCGTAGGACTACCCTATTTTTGTAGAACCGAGTGAAGGGAGGATCAGACACGAGGGCCTGCAATTCACTTACGCGTCTAGCGGAAGTGAGGGCTATCAGGAATAAGGTTTTCCACGAAAGAAAACGCAGAGAACAGGTAGCCATCGGTTCAAAAGGCGGACAGGTGATCCGCTGTAAAACCACATTCAGATCCCAGTCAGGTGCTGGCGGGCGCAGAGGTGGTTTAAGTAGAAGGAGACCTCGGAGAAACCGTGCTACAACAGGGTCGCTGGAAAGAGGTCTGCCGTCCACCGGCACATGGTGTGCTGAAAGAGCACTGAGGTGGACCTTGACGGAGTTGGACTTAAGTCCCAGATTAGAGAGGTAGAGCAGGTACTGCAAGATCACCGACACTGAGCAGGAGAAGGGATCCTGAGACTGCTGTACACACCAAACGGAAAAGCGACGCCATTTAAGGGCGTAGCATTTGCGGGTAGAAGGTCGCCGAGAAGCTAGGACGACCTCTTCCACCTCTGCCGGCAGGAGAAGGGGAGCAAGGACTACCCTTTCAGCCGCCAGGCCATTAGGTTGAGAGATCTGAGGTTGGGGTGTAGCAGAGACCCCTGATCCTGTGTGAGGAGATCCGGTTGAAACCCTAGAGGGAACGGATCCTCTGCCGCTAATTGTAACAGGAGTGGGAACCACGGCTGTCTGGGCCAGCGAGGAGCCACCAGGATCATGGACGCTTTGTCCCGGAGAACCTTGAACAGAGTTCGGGAGACTAGCGGGATGGGAGGAAAAGCATATAGAAGGCTTTCCGACCATGAGAGCAGAAAAGCATCTGCCGCTACCCGAAGGGGATGTGGCTGACGAGAGCAGAAGCGAGGAAATTGCTGGTTGAGAGGACTGGCAAAGAGATCCATCGTGGGGAGGCCCCACTTCAGAAAGAGTTTCTGAACTACCAAGGGATCCAGACGCCACTCGTGCGGCTGGAGTATCCTGCTGAGTTTGTCCGCCAGGCAATTTTCTTGGCCTGGGAGATAAACTGCCTTGAGGAGAATGCCGTGACTGACGGCCCAAGAGCAGAGCTTGTGAGCTTCTCGGCAGAGAAGGAAGGAGCCCGTGCCCCCCTGCTTGTTGACGTAGAACATGGCAACTTGATTGTCCGTCTGGACAAGGACGGACTGGTGAGAAGTCAGGTGGGAGAAAGCCTTGAGCGCCAGACGAATCGCTCTGAGCTCCAGGAAGTTGATCTGTTGAGCAGACTCCCACGCGGTCCAAAGACCTTGAGTACATGCCCCCTGGCAATGTGCTCCCCAACCCAGGAGGGAAGCATCGGTCGTCAGCACTTGAGCCGGCTGAGGCGACTGAAACGGCCTTCCGAGCACCAGGTTCGGCCGATGAAGCCACCACTGTAGGGAGGAGGCCAGCGGACTGGAGAGGCGCACTAAGTCGGCTAGTCCGCCGGTGGCTTGTTGCCACTGCTTGCGAAGGCACCATTGAGCCGGCCGCATATTCAGGCGAGCATTGGGGGTCACGTGGACGGTGGAAGCCATATGGCCGAGTAGTCTCAGGAAGCGCCTGGCGGAGACCAGGGACTGGCTGCGAAAACGGCCGGCTAGGTCCAAGAGCCGTTGAGCCCTGTCGAGAGGCAGGAAAGCTCGAGCCTGAGGAGTGTGCAGTCTTGCGCCGATGAACTCGAGATCCTGTGAGGGGAGCAAAGTGGACTTTGCGAAGTTTATGACAAAGCCCAAGTACTGCAGAAGAGTCACCGTGCGGTGTGTGGCATTGGCGACTGCCAGAGAGGACGACGCTCTGATGAGCCAGTCGTCGAGGTACGGAAAGACAAAGAGGCCGTGAAGTCTGAGATAGGCCGCCACCACCGCGAGACATTTTGTGAAGACTCGCGGTGCGGAGGATAGGCCAAAGGGCAGCACTCTGTACTGGTAGTGATTTCCTGCCACCACAAACCTTAGGTATTGGCGGTGGCTTGGGTGGATGAGGATGTGCGTGTAGGCATCCTTTAGATCCAAGGAGCATAGCCAATCTCCCTGCTGGAGGTAGGGCAGAAGGATTCCAAGGGTAAGCATCTTGAACTTTTCCCGCACAAGGAACTTGTTGAGGTTGCGCAAGTCCAGGATGGGTCTGAGGCCTCCCGTCCTTTTTGGTATTAGGAAATACCTGGAATAAAAGCCTTGACCTCTCAAGTGGTGGGGCACCGGTTCCACAGCCTGTTCCTGAAGAAGACTTGCTAACTCCTGAAGGAGTAAGTCCCTGTGCAGGGGGAGTCGAGGAGGTTCTCCCGGAAAATAAGAGGGAGGGACCTGATGGAAGTGGAGAAGATATCCTTCTCGCACGACTTGAAGCACCCAGGCATCTGAAGTGATGTTGGACCACCTGTGGGCGAAGTGAACCAGCCGGCCTCCGGTGCTGGGAGGAACTAGCGGAGGGGGAGAGGCTATGCTGAGGAAGTCAAAAACCCCCACCCTGCTGAGCAGGGGCTGGTGGTGCAGGCTTGGGGGTTTGCTGCCTACGGGACCCGTTACCCCGTCCCTTGGCCTGCTGACCCTGTTGGGGAGCTGGAGGGGCCTGATATTGGGGGTAGTGTTTATAGGCAGCCGCCTTTCTCGGGTAAAAGGACTTCTTTCCCGAGCCCTTCTTTTTCTGGGAAGGGGCGGAGGTCTTCCTAGAAAGCCTGGTCCTGGTGAGAGTCTCCGTCTCGATTTGTGCAGCCTTTTCAGCCATGGGCATGCCAAAGAGGTTCTCACCTCTGCAGGGGACATCGACCAACTTGTCCTGCACCCAAGGAGTGGAGGAGTAGCCTAGTGGTTGGGGCAAGGTACTTCAGGCCGGAAGGTCGGTGGTTCAAATCCCACTAGAGTACAGCAACCTTGGGCCGGAAGGACTGGGGTTTCTAGTCCCATAGGTGCTCCTTGTGGTCTTGGGCAAGCCACTTAACCCTCCATAGCCCATGTTCCCTTTAAAATAGTTATCTCCAAGTTATAATGCCCTGTTCAATGTAATTTCAGTTTGTTCAATGTAAACCGCACTGATGCAGAATAGCGCGGTATATAAGAGAATGTAAATAAATAAATAAATAAATAAATAAAGGTTCGAGGTCAGACGACTGAAGCCAAGCCTGTCGGCGGGCACCGATGCCAGCTGCGGCCACACGAGCCGATGCTTCAAAGCCATCATAGGCTGCTCGGGACGTGAATTTGGAGCATTCCCGAATACCAGTTGTCAAGGCTAGGAACCTCCGCAAAGGTTCCTCGGACAGTCCAGCGGAGAATCCGGCTAGCTCTTTAGCCAGGTCTCGGAGATACATGCCCATGTATAGCTGGTAGGTCTGGACACGACAAGCCAGCACAGAGCCCTGGACACACTTCTTACCAAGGCCATCCAGGTTACGGGCCTCCCTGCCAGGAGGCACCGAGGAGTGCATTTTTTGGCTCTTAAGCCTATGCATGGCCGATTCCACTATCATGGAATGGTGAGGCAGCTGTGCTTTTTGGAAGCCAGGACTCTTGCGGACTCGATAGATGGAATCGACCCGCTTGCTCAATACCGGCGACGAGTCCGGACTCTCCCACATGCGGAAGAGTAGTTGTTCCAGCATGGGAGGCACCAGTACAGTAAAGTGCTCCCGGGCGGGAGAGTCGTACTGAAGGGCGTCGAGCTCTTCGGCTCGAGGCTCCTCCTCGGGATCCGCAGGGAAGGCCAAAGCCTTGGCCATATCCCTGACGAAGTCCGAGAACCGGGCATCCTCCGGAGGGGACTGTTTCCGAGGTTCGGACTCAGGTGAGTCCGAGGGGACACACCGAGTCCGAAAGGAATCAGGTGACTCCTCCTCTTCAGACTCCCAGACCGACTCCGAGGAGGAATCAGTGGGGTCGGCTCGGGCAGGCGGAGGCGTCGGCCGCCCCGACGCCGAGGGAGTCGGCGGCGACGACCTCGGTCCCGAACGGGAGGCAGAGGGTGACCTCGACCGAGGATCGACTCGAGTTCGCATGGACTCGAGGATCGGCTCGGTCTCCGGGGTCGACTTAGACGTCGACATCCCGGCGGTCGGGGCAGCGGCGCCAGCGAGGCTAGCGATCAGTGCCCGCTGCTGGTCCATGAAGGCAGATAGTCTGCTCTCCAAGGCCGTCAACCTGAGTCCGACCTCAGGTGACCCAGCAGACCCCGACTCGGGGCCCGACGTCGAACCTCTTGGAGGCGAGTCCAGAAGGACCACAGGACTTACCCGAGCAGGCAACTCCGACTCCAGGCGAGGTCGCTTCGGGAGGTGCTCCTTCTCCAAAGACCCGGGACGGCTGTCGGGGCTATGTGACCTGGCCCTCGCGGAGCCAGGAGCGTCCACCGACGCCGCCCTCGCGGGTTTCGTCTTCCGTTGATGGTCTCCGGAGGGAGAACCCCTGTCGGAGGAACTTCGGCGATGGTCAGAGCTGGAGCCTCTGGATGCCGAGGCCTCCGACGAGGTCCGGGTACGGCTGGGGTCAGCGAAGATTCTATCCCGCTGATGCCGCCGACTCCTCTACGCTTTGGAGGACATTTTGCCACAGGCTCCACAGATCATTTCTTCATGATCCGGGCCCAGGCAGCGGAGGCAATTATCGTGTGTGTCAGTGAGTGACATATTTCGGTCACACTGACCACACCGCTTGAAACCACTGGCAGCCATCGGGGGAAAAAGGGCCCCTGCAAGGTCAAAGGACCGGGCTGCCAGCGAAAAAACCGAAAACGAAACTGACCAAAATCAGAAAAACCGAAAAATAAGGGAAGGACTCGCAACGGCGTCGCGAGTCCGGGCAGGAAAACGACCGGCGTCGAACCGAATCGAAAAAAGAGAAAAACTCACGAAAATCAACTTTTTTAGCGGGGACACGACGGGTACGTCTGTAGGGCTCCGCGGAAAAAAGAAGACTGGCTAAGATGGCACCCTTGGGCGGGAAGGCGACCGCGCATGCGCGCTGCAATTCCCAAAGGCTTTCTGTGAAAGCTGGGGAAAATTGCTCCGCGAGGGCTCCGTCGGCGCCGACGTCACCCATATGTGAGGACTGACTTCCTGCTTGGTCCTGGAGAAATTAGGTTACTTGCTTCCAGTGTTTAACTGGGAAAAACAAAGTCAAAAATCAAAATCAGGAAAACAACCTTCAAACTTGTCAGGCAATTAGCTAATGTTTTCTTAGCATATATCTAACAAACGAAAAGTCACAAAGAAAGAAGAAAACTGTTCTTGTCAGGTTAACTTCTGATTACTTCCCACATGGATTCAGAAGTGATTCTCTCCCAGCTCACAAGCAATTAGGTAAGGCTCAATTGCTATCAGTTATCCAGCTGAAACCCCTTAGCTGGCTGGCTTTCTACTGTGTGAGACAAATCCTGCTTCAGGAGCTTTTCTAAGTAGAATAAAGAACAAGTTTATATTTCTTTGTGATGGTTGCTGTACTTTATAACAGAAAGTTACCAACAGAGTTTGGATAGAGAGCAGTCCATGTAAACAGTATCTTCATCTGCTATTATTCCCCCTTCTTCAACAAGCATGGGATCAATATCATCAATTGGCACAGATGAATCTCTCAATGGAGTACTTTCAGGAGAATACTTATTTCCCTGCTGTCTTTCAAGGTTATAGCTAGGGCATAGATCAGTGTTCATACCTGAGCTTCCATTGCTGCTAGAGTTCCTCTCTATATAGCCTGGCCAGTATGTAGTCCAGTTCTTATGTCCAGCCTTCCAATCTAGATCCCTGGACACTGGATCTCTCTTCACATACCTTCTGGCACAGGTCTTAGGGTCCCTTCCACGTGCAGCCGTCTCCTTCACAGGTAGCCTCTGGTGATTCCTAGCTCTGCAGCACCATTCCTCTGGCTTTCCCCAGTCCAATGGTGTATGCTGGCCCTTGGAATACCTCCCAGTATACGTACTGCCTTGGACTCTTCTAGACCTCTCAAAGGCTTTTCTCCTCTTTCTTCCAGAGGGTCTCTTTCCTTCTCTGTCCGTCTGGTTTGGCTTCTGCTTCTGCTGATCCTTCAGATGAAACTGATGATCCTTCTCTGGATATCCAAGGTGATCATGAAGATGGTCATCTGTAGAATAAACTCTACTCTTATTCTGCCTTGATGAGTGCTCCTCCCTAATACAGCGCAGCTGTGCTGAATCAGGCCCTGCCCTTTGAGATGAGTGCTTAGGGATTACCTCATAGCCCTCCTGATTGAACACACGTTTCCCCACTTCAGCTCCTCTAATGGCTGTTGGAAACCTGGTGCATTCTGGGACTGGTAGTCTTTTATGGCAAAATTCTGTTTTCTTATTTCTACCAGAACTGACAGGTTGTTTGTTCAGAGTCACTTCACCTTTTCTATAGCTCCTTCCTGAGCTATGATAAGCTTCCTTATCACAGTATATAGTCTTTTAACTAGATGACATGCTCAAACTATTTACATAAATTAGCAAGAATGTTTAGAAATGGTAATAATGTTGCAGCAGTCGGTGGTATGAGTTGATAAGGTATTGAATTTTAGGGATTTTCTTGTGATAAGGACTCTGTCACCCCTTTTTTTGGTTCTTGGGCTGTTATGAGTTTCATATATTTGTGACGTGATTTGGTTTAGTATTACTTGATCTGTGTCGGTGAGCCATGTTTCTGTTATACACATTATGTCCAACTGATGTTCCTCGATGTAGTCAGTGATGATGTGGAATTTGTTCTGTATGGATCAGGCATTGATTAAGGTGCATTTCAAGGTGTGGTGGGTCAGTTGATTCTTATTTGGTTCCTTCAAAGGGATTGATGAATTAATTTGAAGTAATCTGTTGCATCTCCTCTGTGTCGGGTTTTGGTATGTGCGGTGGAAAGTGTTGATTCTGGTAGCTTGAAGGATTGGTATGTAATTCATTATGTTGCATTGTGTGTTGTCTGTTGTGCTTGCCTTTAGGGTTTGGAGCAGTATTAGAAACATAGAAACATGATGACAGAAAAAGACCACATGGCCTATCTAGTTTGTCCTTCCATATCAACAACTACAACAGTCCACTTTTTACCTTTAGAGATCCTCTGTGTTGGTCCCAAGCTTTTTTAAATTTAGTTACTGTCCTCATCTCTACCACCTCCACTGGGAGACTATTCCATGGATCCACTACTCTTTCCGTAAAGAAATATTTCCGCATATCACTCCTGAATCTATCTCCCTTCACCCTCATCCCATGTCCCCTCGTAGCAGAACTTGCTTTCAATTGAAAGAGGCTCTCTCCCTGAACATTTATGCCACGGAGGTATTTAAACATCTCAATCATATCATCTCTATCTCGCCTTTCCTCTAAGGTGTACATATTAAGATCCTTACATCTGTCCTCATATGCTTTATAATGAAGCCCACTAATCATTTTAGTAGCCACCCTCTGCACCAACTCCATCCTGTTCACATCCTTTTGAAGGTGCGGTCTCCAGAATTGCACACTATACTCCAAATGAGGTTGCACACCAAAGACTTATACAGAGGCATTATCACCTCCTTTTTTCCTCTAGCCATTCCTCTCCGTATGCACCCAAGCATCCTTCTAGCTTTTGCCGTCACCTTTTCTACCTGTTTAGCTACTTTAAGATCATCAGACACAACCACGCCTAGGTCCCGCTCTTCTTTAGTGGACAAAAGTACTTCACCTCCTATACTGTATTGCTCCCTTGGATTGCTGCAGCCCAAATGCATGACCTTACATTTTTTAACATTAAATCCCAGCTGCCAAATTCTAGACCATTCTTCAAGCTTAGCTAGATCCCTCCTCATGTTATCTACACCTTCCTGGATGTCTACTCTATTGCAGATTTTGGTATCATCCACAAAGAGTAAAGGAAGAGAAGAGGATCTTCCGCAAGAGTACCAATGGAGCAGAGCGGAAGCTAAAGGCCACAGCCAACACAAAGGAGTGGTGTAAAATAACCTTTATTAACAGACCCTTAAAAAAGGTTATTTTACACCACTCCTTTGTGTTGGCTGTGGCCTTTATCATCCGCAAAGAGGCAAACCTTACCAGACAGCCCTTCCGCTATATCACTAACAAAGATGTTAAAAAGAATCGGACCAAGGACAGATCCCTGGGGCACACCACTGGTAACATCCTTCTCCTCAGAGTGAGTTCCATTTACTTGTACTCTTTGTCGCCTCCCACCCAACCAATTTCTAACCCAAGCAGTAACTTTAGGGTCCATCCCTAGAGTGCTCAGTTTGTTTAGAAGTTGCCTGTGAGGAACAGTGTCAAAGGTTTTACTGAAATCTAAATACACAACAACTAGAGCTCTCCCTCGGTCCAACTCCCTGGTCACCCAGTCAAAGAAATCAATCAGATTTGTCTGACAAGACCTGCCTCTGGTGAATCCATGCTGCCTTGGATCCTGTAATCCGCTGGACTCTAGAAACCTCACTATTTTCTCTTTCAGCAGCGTTTCCAATAATTTACTCACCACCGAAGTTAAACTAACTGGCCTGTAGTTTTCAACCACATCCTTACTTCCGCTTTTGTGTAAAGGCACCACATGAGCCTCTCTCCAGTCCTTTGGCACCACTCCCAACTCCAATGAGGCATTGAAAAGGTCAGTCAGTGGAGTTGCTAGAACGTCCCCAAGTTCCCTCAGTATTCTAGGGTGTATCCCATCCGGTCCCATCGCTTTGTCTACTTTAAGTTGAGATAGTTTCTCACGAACACAGTCTTCTGAAAATTGTTCAAGATGTCCCTCGCTTCTGTTCTTATTTGTGGGTGTTTTCTGAGGTCCTGCTCCTGGTTCTTCATCTGTGAACACAGAACAAAAATATTTGTTAAGCAATTCCGCTTTATCCTTATCAGCTTCTACATATTCCCCCCCCCTGCACCCTTGAGTCTGACAATACCACTGTTGCCCTTCCTCTTCTCACTAATATATCTGAAAAATGTCTTATCCCCCCATTTTATTGCATTGGCTATTTCCTCCTCCTTTTGAATCTTTGCCTTCTTGACTACTTTGCTAGCTTCTCTAAGTTTTTCCAAATACAGATGCCTGTCTTCCTCTCTCTGTGATCTCTTGTATTTCATGAAGGCCTCCCTTTTTTTTCTTCACTTTTTCAGCTACTTCCTTCGAAAACCATAGCGGTCTCCTGTTCCTTTTGCCTTTATTTACCATTTTAACAAAAAGGTTGGTTGCCTTTAAAATACCCCCTTTCAGATTTGCCCACTGTTTTTCTACATCCCCCAGCTGTTCCCATCCCACTAACGACTCCCTGAGGTGTTGGCCCATCTTCGCAAAGTTAGTCTTCCTAAAGTCTAAGATCCTCACCTTGGAATGGATTCTAACAGCCCTAGTCCTAATACTGAACCACACCATCTGGTGATCACTGGATGCAAAATGATCTCCCACTACAACATCAGAAACACTTTCACCATTGGTAAGCACCAAGTCCAGTATGGCCCCTTCACGTGTGGGGTCTGTTACCAATTGCCTGAATAGTTCTCCCTGTAGAGAATCCAGGATCTCCTTCCTTCTAGATGATACTGCAGCAGGAATGTGCCAATCAACATCTGGCATATTGAAATCTCCTATCAGTAGCACTTCCCCTTTCCTAGCAATGCTGCATATGTCTTCAATTAACTCTCTGTCCACCTCTTCCTCTTGTGAGGGAGGTCTGTATATCACACCAATGCAAATAGATTTCTCTTTCCCTCTTTCTAGTTTAACCTACAATGCCTCCTCTCTCCCTTTTAAGCTCTGTAATTCCAAAGCTTTAATAGTAGTTTTTACATATAGTGCCACTCCTCCTCCCCTTCTTCCTACCCTGTCCTTTCTGAATAAAGTATAGCCAGGTATAGTTACATCCCAATAATGGTTTTCTGTGAACCATGTTTCTGTAACTGCCACTAAATCCAAGTCAGCCACTCCCACCAAAGCTTCAACATCAGGGATCTTATTTCCCATGCTACGGGCATTTATATACACTGCTTTCCATATGTTACCCCTGTTACCCATTTCCATAAAGGTATTTAATGTATCACCTACCTGGGGGCATTCACTTACTTAGGGGCTTTCTTCATCCATCCCCAATGAATCTAGTTTAAAGCCCTCTTCAGTAGATTAGCTAGTCTACTACCGAAGATGCGTTGACCTTTCTTGGACAGATGGATGCCATCTCTGCTCTGCAACCCTTGGAACAGCATCCCATGGTCTAGGAAACCAAAATGCTCTCGATGACACCATCCACGCAGCCATGCATTCATCTCCAGGATGCGAGCCTCTCTGCCTTGGCCTTTACCCTCAACAGGGAGGATTGAAGAGAAAACCACCTGTGCACCTAACTGCTTCACCCTCTGTCCCAGTATTATTAGGCAACAAAGTATTATTGTAGGTTTATTTGTATCCATATTGGAGCGCATGTTGGAAGGACTGTAGGTAGAAGAATAGGATGAGTCTTTGGCGCTGTTCTTTGTTGTGGTACTGTCATAAGTAGGGATTGATTGCATTGTGTGCCTACATAGGCTGTGATCCGTGTATTAAGTAGTAAAGTGGTCAGTGGGGACGTCTGAGGGGCTGCTGTTGTTTATCTGCCGTGATAGACAGCTTTGTAACATGGGTGAGTTAGGAGTTTATAGTACCTTGAGTAGCCCTCTTTTGGAGGTTGGTTCCTCAGGTTTTGGTTGGCGTTTGCTGTAGCTTGGTCCTGGTTCTGTTTTCTGTTGTTTCTGATGTCTATGATGGTGTAGCCTTTTAGTTTGCTTGAGAATGGTGTTATACAGTTGTGATCTTCTATGGTAGATCTTCCTTTTTGTAGTATCTAATTTCCACACCTAAGGGTCATGCCAAAGGGCCCTCTGGCATGGCTCTGAGGCACAGGTCTGACAGGCACGGGCGTGCCGGGAAGTGCTTCTTTTTAAAGTTGGTGCTTGATGGTGCTTGTTAGGCCCTGATTGGCCATGACTTGGAGAGCAGAAGGGGTTTCAGCCTTCCGCTCTCTTTCCCGCCACCGATCAGGGCTCAGCGTGGCTGGAAAGAGATGTCCGGTGGTGCTGGGAGGCGCTTCTTTTTAAAGTTGGTGCTTGCTGGTGCTTGTTGGGCCCTGATTGGCCATGAGTTGGAGAGCGGGAGGGGTTTCAACCTCCCGCTCTCTTTCCCGCCGCCGATTGGGGCTCAGTGGGGCTGGAAGGAGCAGTCTGGTTGTACCGGGAGGCACTTCTTTTTAAAGTTGGTGCTTGCTGGTGTTTGTTAGGCCCTGATTGGCCGTAGGTTGGAGAGCAAGAGTCTACATTTGAGGTAGTCTACAAGTTGAGGAGAAATAGTGATCTAGTCCATGAGAAAGGGCTCCGGGGTGAATTGTGGATTACCTCAGGGATCTGTGCTGGATCTGCTGCTTTTTAACATATTTGTAAATGACTGGATATGGGAATAATGTGAGGCAATCAAATTTGCAGATAACACAAAATTGTTCAAAGTTGATAAAACCCAAGAGGACTGTGAAAAATTGCAAGAGGACCTTGATAAATTGGAAGACTGAACATTCAAATGGCAGATGAAATTTAATGTGGACAAGTGCAAAGTTGAGTGAAGGAGTAGCCTAGTGGTTAGAGCAACTTCCTAGTACCCAAAAGATCAAGGGATCACTGACACTCCTTGTGACCTTGGGCAAGTTACTTTACTCTCCACTGCCTCAGAAGAAAAGGCCTGGCAATCTACTTCCGGTGATACATAGCCAAGAAAACCCAGAAGCAGCTGGGTCGCTAGGAGTCAGCACTAAAAAAAAAGTGCAAAGTTATGTACCTAAGAAAGAACAACCTAAACTATAGTTATACGATGCAAGGTTCCACATTAGGAACCACCAACCAGAAAACGATTTAGGCATCATCATGGATCACACATTGAAACACCCCACCCAGTGTGCAGCAGTGGCCAAGAAGGCAAATAAAATGCTAGGAATCATAAAGAAAAGAAGAGAATAAAACAACATTGCAACATTGAAAAAATATTTAGGAAGGAAGTGATTTCCAAGGGGCTTTGTGTCCTGAAGGAACCAGGTATGTTTCTTGATGAGAAGGCATTTATAGAGAGATGGAATAGTATCTTAAATGGTTTATGGTTTTATGCTCTTATGTTGCTGGTGATTGAGATGGCTCATACAAAAAATATTGAGATGCAGAAACAATTAGAGTCTGACATGAAAACATTAAAAGCAACAGAAAATTCATCAGAATGGTTTGCAGATATTCAAAAAAGCAAGATCAGTATATTATTTATTTATTTACATTCTCTTCTATATAGCGCTATTCTGCATCAGTGCGGTTTACATTGAACAAACTGAAATTACATTGAACAGGGCATTATAACTTGGAGATAACTATTTACAGGGAACATGGGCTATGGAGGGTTAAGTGGCTTGCCCAAGACCACAAGGAGCACCCGTGGGACTAGAAACCCCAGTCCTTCCGGCCCAAGGTTGCTGTCCTCTAGTGGGATTTGAACCCCTGACCTTCCGGCCTGAAGTACCTTGCCCCAACCACTAGGCCACTCCTCCACTCCAAGTATAGGACTTGAAGGACAATATGGAAGGACAACTACACTGGAAATAGCTCTGCACTTGTACGTATTTATCTTGAAGAATATACTCTGAATCTTAGGGCAAGTAGAAAGTAGAAAGAAATAACCTAGTTTCTAGAGACCTTTACAAAGAAGCCATCCAGTTCGGAGGCAAAAGATCTGTGAAGCTGTCTTAAATAGGTATTAAAGGCAAGTGACAGTTCAAAGAGGAAAACTGAAAGATCCCCTCTATCAAACCAAGGGCTGCGTGAATCACCCAGGAAATTGGTAAGACTTTAGCCAGGGAAGGTCTTGCTTACTGATCTTTTATATTTTTTGAAGGTATAAATAAACAGGTAGACAAAGGTGGGTCGATCATAGATCACAAGTCCATCATACCATGTTATTAAATACCTTCATGTTAAATGTTACCTCAATTGTACTGTCTAAATGCTGTTAAGTAACTGTACTGTCTAAATGTTTACACGTACCCTAATGTTAAATGTAACCCTCCAATTGTTATGTGACGTGACAACCTTGACTGAAGGAAAAGGTGGCATACAAATCTGTCTAAAATAAATAAATATAGTGTATCTGGATTTTCAGAAAGCTTTGACAAGGTCCCTCATGAAAGGTGAAATTAAAAATTCATGGGATAGGAGATAGTGAACTAGTGTGAATCAGGAACTGGTTAAAAAATAGAATGCAGAAGGCAGGGTGAAATGGCCAATGGAGAAAGGTGAATAGTGCAGTACCCCAGGGATCTATGCTGGATCCGTTGCTTTTTAACATAGAAACATTACGACAGAAAAAGACCACATGGCCTATCTAGTCTGTCCTTCCATATCAACTACAACAGTCCCCTTTTTTTCCTTTAGAGATACTCTGTGTTTGTCCCATGCTTCTTTGAATTCAGATACTGTTCTCCTCTACCACCTCCACTGGGAGACTATTCCATGGATCCACCAATCTTTCCGTAAAGAAATATTTCCACATATGACTCCTGAATCTATCCCCTCTCACCCGCATCCCATGTCCCCTCGTAGCAGAGCTTGCTTTCAATCGAAAGAGGCTCTCCTCCTGTGCATTTATCCCATGGAGGTATTTAATTGTCTCAATCATATCACCTCTATCCCGCCTTTCCTCTAAGATGTACATATTAAGATCCTTAAGTCTGTCCTCATACCCTTTATAATGAAGACCACTAATCATTTTAGTAGCAACCCTCTGTACTGACTCCAGCCTGTTTATATCCTTTTGAAGGTGCAGTCTCCAGAATGGTACAAAATACTCCAAATGACCATATTGGTAAATGATCTGGAAATGGGAATAAAGTGTGAGGTAATCAAATTTGCAGATGATGAAAAATTATTCAAAGTTGTTAAAACTCAAGAGGACTGTGAAAAATTGCAAGAGGAACTTGATAAATTGGAAGACTGGATGTTCAAATGACAGAAGAAATTGAATGTGGACAAGTGCAAGTTATGCACCTAGGAAAGAACAACCCAAACCATGGTTACACGATGCAAGGTTCTACATTAGGAACCACCATCAAGGAAAGCATAGTTACTCATCTGTAACAGGTGATCTCCAGGAACAGCAGGAATTTAGTCTTCACATATGGGTATCATACTGACGGAGCCTGTGTGGGAATGCTCCCCAGCGTCCAATAGGAAAGCTTTTGGAAGCATCCCATAGCGCCTGTGTGCTGCCTTCCCACCTTTCCCAACTGTCCCTTTCCAGTTGAGTTTAAAGCTGAGACAAAACTCCTAGGGGAGGTGGATGGGTTGTGAAGACTAAATCCCTGCTGTTCCCGGAGATCACCTGTTACAGGTGAGTAACTATGCTATCTCCAGGAACAAGCAGGAATGTAGTCATCACATATGGGGACTCCCTAGCTGCAGAAGCCAGGGAGAAAGCCCCAGAGGTTGTGTGCCCTTGTGAAACGGCTACACTTCCCCCCATGGATCTTTGGTATCCTACCAGGGATGGTGGGTAGGAGTTGATTAAGTATGGAACAGGTGTTGAAGAAAAGCCTGACCAAACAAGACATCCCGGCGGGAGTCTTGTCTAAGCAGAAATGGGCTCTGAAGGTATGAACCGAAGCCCAAGTAGCTGCTTGACAGATGTCGTCAATAGACACAGAGTGAAGATGAGCCATAGAGGCTGCCATGGCTCTCACATTGTGAGCTGTGATACGGCCTTCAAGAGGAAGGTTTTTACTCTCATAGGCAAAAGATACACACTGTGCAATCCAGCTGGACAGTGTTCTTTTGGAGACTGGAAGTCCTAAATGACTAGGATCAAAAGCAACAAAGAGTTGAGAGGACTTTCTATGTTGCTGTGTCCGTTGCAAGTAAAAGGCCAAAGCGTTTTACAGTCCAAAGTATGAAGATTCCTTTCCACATTTGAGGCGTGAGGCCTTGGAAAGAATACAGGAAGGTAAACGGCTTGGTTTAAATGAAAAGGTGACACCACCTTCGGCATAAAGTGTGGATGAGTCCTAAGGACTACCTTATCATGATGGAACCTTGTATAAGGAGGGAGGATCAGCCACCAAAGCTTGCAATTCACTGATGCGACGTGCTGATGTGATTGCAATGAGAAAGATAACCTTCCAAGAAAGAAATTTCAAAGAGGTAGTGGCTAATGGTTCAAAGGGTGGTTTCATGAGCTACCCAAAAACCAGATTTAAGTCCCATGTCACCAGTGGTGGCTTAATGGGAGGCTTAGTTAAAAGAAGGCCTCTCATAAATCTAGCTATGAGAGAATGAGAGGAAATAGGTTGTCCATTTAGAGGCTTGAAAGAAGCTGCAATAGCACTCAAATGGACTCTCATTTAATTGGTCTTAAGCCCTGCATTTGATAAATGATGGAGGTACTCCAGTAATCTTTATCTTTATTTGCAATGTTTGATAGACCACCCAGGCCAAGGTGTCAGGTTGGTGTACAATACAAAAACAGTAAAGGCCACTGAAAAAATAAAGACAGTAAAGAACGCCAATAATAATAGGACAGAGAGAGAGTCAAAAAGATAGAAGACAGAAAAGATCTAGAGAGGGGGCGAGGCAGTGGGGGACGGAGAGAAGCAGCAGGAGGAATGGCGGATGTGAAGTGATTGAGAGGAGATTATGTGGGGTGGGGGGCGCGGCTGGGGGACAAGGCGCCACCAGCAGGGGAAGGGAGATCAAAAGCTTGACAGAAGAGATGGGATTTGAGGAGGGCTTTAAAGCGGGAGTGGGATAGTTCAGTGCGGAACGGGAGCGAATTCCATAAAGTGGGGCCTAGAAAGAAGAATGTGGAGTGACGAGTAAGTTCCAGATGGGCCTGAGAAGGGGAGGGGAGAAAGAGACGATTACCGAAAGCTGAACGAAGAAGGCGTGGAGAAGGTTGGAGATGAATGGTGTCAGCCAAGTACTGAGGGGTGCTGGTGTGAAGAGCCCTGTGCGCGATGATAAGTATTTTGAAGATAAATCTGAACTTAACCGGAAGCCAATGGAGAGAGAGGAGGCAAGGAGTGATATGTGAACGGGCGGGGGGAACAGGTGACGAGACGGGCAGCGGCATTTTGGACAAGTTGAAGACGGCACAAGACAAGAGTGACCACCGAGGGGGGGAGGGGGGGGGGAAGAAACGATCGAACAACCCTTATCTGACGAAGATGGAAAAAGGAAGTTTGAACAACAGAGGAAAAGTGCTGGTGAAAAGATAGAGAAGAATCCAGAGTGATCCCCAGGTAGCGGAGAGTTGAAACCAGGGGGATAGGGTGGGAGGCCATAATAGGAGACAGAACAGGAGGGGGGAGTCCAAAAGAGAACCAAATTGCGGAGGATTTGATGGGATTAGAGTGTAGAAAGTTGAGATCGAACCAGGAAGCAACAAAGGAAAGACACAGGTTTAGTGGGACGAGGTCAGGGGAGGCGGATGAAGTGTGATGAACCAGGAGAATATCATCAGCGTAGATGTAGGCAGAAATACCAGATTGTTGTATGAGCAGGGCAAGTGGGGCGAGAAAGACGTTAAAGAGCAATGGGGCAAGGATAGAGCCCTGAGGAACACCACAAATTGCGTTGGATGGTAGAGAGGTAGAGGAGCCCGAGTGAACAGAGAAAGTGCGTGCAGAAAGAAAAGAGCGAAACCACTGCAGGACAGTTCCCCGTACACCAAAATCGGACAGACGGGTGAGAAGAGTGCGGTGGTCGACAATGTCAAAAGCCGAGGAGAGATCCAGACACACCACGAGAGAAAAATCACCACGATCGTGAGCACGGTAGAGTTCGGAGAGTAAAGCCACGAGAATAGTCTCCGTGCTGTGGCCAGCACGAAAGCCCGATTGACATGGGTGGAGTGTGAAAGTGGAATCAAGGTGGGTGGCAAGTTGAGCAAAGACAAGCTTCTCAAGGATTTTTGAGAGGAAGGGGAGATTGGTAACAGGCCGCCAGTTGGCGGGAATGGCGGGATCAAGGGTGTTTTTTTTTCAGGAGAGGGCGAACTATGGCTCGTTTCCAACTGGAAGGGAAGTGACCAGAGGTGAGACTGGAATTGAAAATGGAAAGAATGTAAGGAGTAAGTGCAAGATCTGGATTGAGTAACCAGGAGGAGGGCAAAGGATCAAGAGGGCAGGTGGTCTGGTGGGCGGATGAGATGGCTTTAATGAGTTCAGGAGAGGTAATGGGCAAAAAAGTGCGGAAAGGTACAGGAAGGGGGCGAGGAGATGGCAACAAGGGAAACAGGAGAGTCAGGAGGAGAGGAGAGGGGAGGAGGACAGGCAGGGAAGGACGAGCGGATGGAGATTCCAGAGGTATCACAAGAGGGTTAAGACCCTTCTGCAAGCACCATATGGTAAACCTTTTCCACTTAAAAGCATAAGTGTGTCTTGTGGCAGGCTTCCTGGATGCATGAAGAAAGAGTAGTTACTCACCTGTAACGGGTGTTCTCCAGGAGCAGCAGGAATCAGTACTCACATATGGGTGACATCAACGTCGATGGAGCCCCCATGCGGAGCATTTCCCTAGCTTTCTAAGAAAGCCTTTGGGAATACAGCCATGCATGCACAGTCCCCTTCCCGCCCAAAGGTGCCATCTTGCTCAGTCAGATGACATAGCTAAAAGACAGCACAAAAAGCAAAATGAACGATATACAACTGCAACTCCCAGGGGAGGAGGGAGGGTTGTGAGGACTGATTCCTGCTGCTCCTGGAGAACACCCGTTACAGGTGAGTAACTACTCTTTCTCCAGGACCAAGCAGGAAGTCAGTCCTCACATATGGGTGACTCCCTAGCTCTGGGCTACCAGGAACCCAGGCTGAAAAATAGAGCTCCCTCTATGAAGCCTCAGCATCAGGGAAAAATCTTTTACTGAGAAGAGATCCCACCGGTAGCCCAACAAGAGGGCTGGAGGGCAGGAGTGCCTAAACCTCAAAGAGATTCCGGAGTACTGCCTGACCAAAAGCACTGTCCCTATGGGACTCTCTCTCCAGGCAGTAATGGGCTGCAAAAGTCTGGCTTGAGGACCAAGTTGCAGCCCTACAGATGTCTGCCAACGGTACAGAATGGAGATGAGCTACTGATGCAGCCATTGCCCGGACATGGTGAGCTGTGACTCGACCCCGCAAGGGAAGGCCTGCTGTCCTGTAAGCCCAGGTGATACAGTCCGCCACCCATATGGACAAGGTACGCTTGGAGACAGGCAACCCCAAGTTGTTTGGGTCAAAGGAGACGAAGAGCTGAGTAGCCCTTCGATGGCCCTTAGTACGCTCAATGTAGAAAGACAAGGCCCTTCTACAGTCCAGGGTATGCAGGACTTCCTCAGATCGGCTAGCATGGGACCTAGGGAAGAAGGTGGGAAGAACCACCTCCTGATTGAGGTGGAATGAGGAGACTACCTTCGGGAGGAACTTAGGATGAGTCCTAAGGATTACCCTGTTCCTATAGAAACGAGTGTATGGCCTGTCACAGACCAGGGCTTGAAGTTCACTCACTCGCCTGGCTGAGGTCAGTGCCACTAGGAAAAGAGACTTCCAAGAAAGGAAGCGGAGAGGACACGTAGCCATCGGCAAAAAGGGAGAGCGAGTAAGCCGCTGCAAGACCACATTCAACTCCCATTCAGGGGATGGCGGACGGAGAGGAGGCTTTAGCAAGAGCAAACCTCTGAGGAAGCGGGACATCAAGGGGTGAACCGATAAAGAGTGCCCTTCCACCAGTGAGTGGTGGGCTGCCAGAGCAGAAAGGTGTACCCAAACAGAATTGGACTTAAGACCCTGATTAGACAAGTGGAGCAGGTACTGTAGCACCACTGGCACAGGACAGGAAAAAGGGTTCTCCTGGAGTTGGTCACACCACAAGGAGAACCGTTTCCACTTCACGGCATAGGTCTTTCTGGTGGATTGCTTTCTAGAGGCCAAGACCACCTCTTCAACTTACTGAAGCAGGCCCCAGGGAGCCAGAACTACCCTTGCAGCCTCCAGGCCATCAAATTGAGAGTTTTGAGATTGGGGTGCAGAAGGGAACCCTGATCCTGAGAAAGAAGATCGGGTTGCAACCCCAGAGGGAGGGGAGTGTCCACCGCCAGCTGCAACAGAATCGGGAACCAGGGCTGCCTCGGCCATCTGGGGGCTACCAATATGACTAAGGCCCTGTCCCTTTGAATCTTGAACAAGGTGCGGGCCACCAGGGGCGTGGGAGGAAACGCATACAGGAGGCCCTTGAACCATATCATCAGGAAGGCATCCGCTGTCAATCTCGTGGGATGCGGCTGCCTGGAGCAGAACTGAGGCAGCTGCCAGTTCAGGGGACTGGCAAAGAGATCTATGGATGGAAGTCCCCATTTCAGGAAAATGTTCTGAACCAATTTTACTACAATTTGTAATCTGACACACAAGCCTCGGGATACCCAATACTTCCTCAACAAGGAACCAAAATGTCTCCTCACCTCATCACTCTTCTTAGTTTTTACCTTCTCACAGATTGGCTCGGGACCTCCTCTGCCCACTCTCCCTCCACCAATCATATCCCTATCCTTAAAAACCACGGAAAAAAATGGTCAAGCAACTCTTACCATTATCCGGGTAAGGAAGTTCGCATACGGCACTCCCACTTGATTCACATTGCGATACATCAAACCAGTAACCCTAAGCAACAAGGTTCCCCACCTTCCCAAAGTTTAAAATGTGCCCTCATAAACGCTCGCTCGATTCGGAAAAAGTGGCCTGTAATCCAAGATATAGTTACCCATCACAATCTTGACGCACTCTTGATCACTGAAACTTGGCTATCAAAAGAAGATAATGTCCTCATTAACCAACTCATTCCACCAAAACTTCTCTATACACACAACCCACAGAGAAAACAAGAAGGGAGGAGGATCACTCATTCTCACCAAGTCGGAACTCCTTTTCAATACGACTAACTCCTACAGCTCAAACAATCTGGATATAATCACCATAGTGAACAAGCAATGCTCCATCAACCTGGTTTACAGAGCCCCCTCAAGCTCCCCGGACGACCTTCCCACCATATTAGACCTAGCTGCCAATACCAGCAACCTTAACACTCCAAACTGGATAATGGGAGATCTCAATCTCCCATCACTGCAGCAACATCAGTCCTCTTCACTCCTCAATGCCATTGAAAGTCTTGGATATCAACAACTAATCATGGAGCCCACACATATCAAAGGAAACATTCTTGACATGGTCTTCGCTCCACAATCTGCTTCTACACAAAACAGCAACATTATAAAATCTATCACTGATGTACCCTGGTAAGACCACAAACTCATAAACCTACAAATTCCCTTGGGCAACACTCATCCCCTAAACAACAGAAACCTTGACAACACACCAAGAGCCCCAACAAGAGGCTTTCGGCCTTTCAACAAGGAATTTATACTGACAAAATACCCAACCACTCCTCAACAACACCACACTCAACCTTGACGAGTCAATTGAAGCCTGGAACAACAGCCTCAATGCCATTGCTCATCTACCACACAAAAAGAACATATCAAGGAAAAGAACCTCCGCTCCATGGTTCTCTCCCGATCTGCGGTCTTCTCTTATGCACCTAAGACGACTCGAAAAACGCTGGCGCCGATCACTGGCCACTGATGACCAAACAGCTTACAATCTCTATTTAGCAACTTACCGCGAAGCAATCACAACCAAAAAGAAGCAATATCACACGGATACGCTCAAAAGATCATTCTTTATCTTTAACAACACTTGATAGACCGCTGTTGTACACTGCAAACCTAGAAAATGAACGCCAAAAAATAGACAGGAAAGAGGGGAGCAAAGTGAGACAGGGCACTGCACACAAATATCAAATCATAAACAAAGTGGCCGAAACTTCGCCACACAGATCACAAAAACAGGGGTAAGGGAGGGCGGCTGTAGACAAGACACAAGACAAGGACAGACAATACTCAGGACAAAGTCTCAGGGGTGAGGTCAAAGGCTTTCTGGAAAAGATGAGTTTTGAGCAAGGACTTGAACTGAGGATATGATGGTTCTAGCCGGAGGTGAGTTGGTAACATATTCCATAATAAAGGTCCAAGAAAGAAAAAAGCTGAATGGTGTGTCTGTTCCAGATGGGCTTGGGAAGGTGAAGGTAGGGATAGACGATTGGTATGAATGGAGCGAAGTTGTCGGTGAGAGGAGTGTAATGAAACACAATCAGCTAAATAGAGGGGGTTACTGGTATGAATAGCGCGATGAACCAAAATCAAAAATTTATAGTGAAAACGGTAGCGGAGGGGCATCCAATGTAACCGGAGAAGAATCGGGGTAATATGTTCGAAAGAACGAGAAAAGGTAACCAGACGTGATGCAGTGTTCTGAATGCGTTGTAATATTTGAAGTTGATAGTTAGGAAGAATCGCCAGGAGAACGTTGCAGTAGTCTAGCCTGCTGATGACTAAAGCAAGCACAAGGGTAATTAAGGAACTAGGGGGTAACACAGTGCGGACAGCCCTAATTTGTCGTAGGGCAGCAAAGGAACGGCGGGAAACCATAGAGATGTGCTCATGGAAGGACAGAGAGGAGTCTAGAAGGACACCTAGATAGCGGAAAGAAGATGTGAGGGGAACGCTAGATGAGCCGATAATAGGTGCAAGGGTGGGACATGAGCCACTCAGAGACACCCACATTGCTGAGGACTTCGCTGGGTTGAGGTGGAGAAAGTTTTCGGAGAGCCAGGAGGCAATGTGGGAGAGGCAAAGATTTAGCTGGGAAATATCAGGGGACACTGGTGAGGTATGGAACAATAGAACTATGTCATCCGCGTAGAAGTATGACGAGACTGGATATTGCTGAATAACAATTGAACAAACCTCGTGATCTTTTCAACTTAGTAAAATCACTATCAAAGGAACCATCATCAGAACAAAAGGATGATATTCACCCACAAGAATTTGCTGATTACTTGCAATCAAAACTTCTACAGACGGATGAGCTACTGAAAACAAATGTACAAGAAACAACCTGCCAAAATTCCTTGTCTGCACTTACCACACCCTCAGCTAAACACATTGAAAACACAATCACCTCACTCAATACCACCACCGCTCAGACCGATCCTTGCCCAGCCTTCTGGATAAAGGACCTTCGAAGTGCATTTAGCCCTTTCATTGCAAGAATCATGAATCTTTCATTTACAACCGGCTCCTTCCCATCTGCTCTAAAGCTCACATCCATTAGACCACTGCTAAAAAAAACCAAACTAGACCCAAAAAGGGCTGACTCATACAGGCCTATTGCTAGCATTCCCCTCCTAGCAAAAAGTTTTGAAAATGAGGTGCAACATCAAATTCAAGACCACATAGATTCCGCAGCCCCTCTAGACTATTTTCAACATGGCTTCAGAGAATATCATGGCGTTGAAACACTCATCACCACCCTCTTCAATAATATACTCACCAGCATAGACAACATCCGACAAGGCGTTGTGCTAATCTTCTTAGATATAGCAGCAGCGTTTCATTCGGTAAATCATGAGATACTCATTGCACGACTGAAGGAAAAAGGCATCGGTAGTTCAGCACTGGAATGGTGTAAATCTTACCTGGACACCAGAATGCAATATGTAAAATCTGCAACAGGAGAATCAAATCTCTTCCATCAAAAACAAGGCGTTCCACAAGGGTCATCTCTTTCATCTCTCATGTTTAACATATACATGCAGCCTATCTGCAATATCATCAGATCATTCAATGTGAAATGTATGATATACGCAGATGATATCCTACTTTACATGCCATTTTCCACAATGCAAATGGATTTACTGCCCATAATAAATTGCTTCGATGCAGTCTCAGAGTGGCTCCTCTCACAGAACCTCCACATCCAGCACAAGAAAACTGAGGTTCTCTTTGTTACAAGAGACCCCAACTTCATTCCACCATCACATATAAGTGTTAAAGGAGCTGATCTATCCACCAAAGAAACAATAAGATACCTCGGAGTCACGCTGGACCACCGTCTCGATATGAAATCACACGTAAACAATATTGTAAAAGCTGTATACTTCAAGATACGCACACTCAGGCATTTACGCTCCAACTGGACCCAGAGGATTTCAGAACCATCTTCCAAGCACTCATCTTAACGCATTTCGATTTCGCCAATTCAATTCTACAAGGTCTCCCACAATCCACCCTAAGTTCTCTACAACTTGCCATGAATACTGCTGCAAGGGTTCTACAAGGAGCGTCCAGGAGTGATCATGTGACACCAATCCTCAAGCAGCTTCACTGGCTCCCGATACAAGGCAGGCTCATATTCAAAACCTTGATTCTCACATACAAGGCCATCCATGGTTTGTCAGCCAACTCACTGACTCATCTCATACAAACTGTACCACCAACCAGATCCAGAAGACAAATAGCGCTAAACACTCTAATAATGCCAAAGGCCATAACAACATGCAGCCGATCAACAGCGAACAGAGCCTGAAGGACTAGAAAGTGGGGCTGTTACGAGTCTTGAAGGACTAGAAAGGGGGGCTGTTACTTCTGGAGAGAAATCTGAAATTGTGAGTATATACTTTTGGGAATTTTTCTGAAAGGAATTTTTTTTTCTTTTAAAGCTAATTAATCTGTGAACCTACTATTTTTTGTTAAACCAGTCAGGGCCTAGTAGCAACAGTTTAAGATTCAATTTAAAACACAGAAGAGAACTTTCTGGTTACCTTTCATACCCAGTAGAGAGCTGTAGTTTAAATTTCATAGTCACTCAGGGCCTAGCATCAGCAAAGTACTTTTAGTTTCAAATTAAAACACAGAAGAGAGCTTTCTGGTTAAATTTAGAATCCAGCAAAGAGCTTGTAGTTTAAATTTCATAATAGGTTAGAGCCTAGCAGCAGCAAAGAGCTATAATTTAAATCAAATCAGAATATAGCTTACCTCAGCAGCACAGGACAGGGTACTGTGTAGCAGCCCTCTTTTAATAAGTGTTATATCCCTCCCTCCCTCCCCTGGGATAATCACAGCTTTATAGGTACTTGCACAACTTAAAAGACAGGAGGTGCTCTCAGGTGAAGCTCATTACCCAAATCAGTCATACACTAAAGACCTGAGATTAATTAAGCTTCAGGTGAACAAGGTATATTAAACTTATTAGGTACAGTTTTAGTGGTATAAATATCCATAGCACCCTTTAGTACGTAAAGAACTTAAAGATCTAAACACAAACTTAAAACTAAGATGCAGACAGCAGTCCAGCAGCGGGATGTGGGCTTTCCAGTCTTTTGCATTGAGTGTCACATGTATGATTTTCTCCCAGTTGGCGAGAGGTCTTACGTGTGCACTAGGTGCAAGGAGCTCTTTGCTCTCAGGGAACGAGTCCTTTCTCTAGAGGCTAGAGTAGCAGACTTGGAAAACATAAGACAGACAGAGATCTACAGAGACAAGACCTACAGGGATATAGTCCTGAAGTCCCACCTCCAATCTGGCAGCATCCCTGTTGCCATGGAGGGGAGAGGTCACGTGACAGGAGAGCATCACCCTAGTGTGGCAGGAAGTGATCCTGTAACTAGGACCTGTCCTCCAGGTAATGTAAAAGCCTCTCACACCAAGGAAGTTTCTCCAGGACCATGTGCCCATGAGGGAATGGTTAGGACAGCTATTATAGTTGGTGATTCGATCATTAGGCATGTAGATAGCTGGGTAGCTGGTGGACATGAGGATCGCCTGGTAACATGCTTGCCAGGTGCGAAGGTAGCGGACCTCATGCGCCACATAGATAAGATCTTACATAGTGCTGGGGAGGAGTCTGCTGTCTTGGTACATATCGGTACCAATGACATAGGAAAATGTGGTAGGAAGGTTCTGGAGGCTAAATTTAAGCTTTTAGGTAGGAAGTTGAAATCCAGACCTTCCAGGGTAGCGTTCTCCGAAATGCTTCCAGTTCCACGTGCAGGACCCAAAAGGCAGAGTCTCAATGCGTGGATGAGACGATGGTGCAAGGATGAGGGGTTTGGATTTGTTAGGAACTGGGGAACATTCTGGGGAAAGGAGGGACTCTTCCGAAGGGGTGGGCTTCACCTTAACCAGAATGGGACCAGACTGCTGGCATTAACCTTTAAAAAGGAGACAGAGAAGCTTTTAAACTAGAAAGCAGGGGAAAGCCAAGAGTCGCCCAAGAGCGCATGGTTCGGAAGAAGGTATCCTTGACGGATACTACCAAAAGCAGTGACGTTCCAAAAAAGAGTAAAGTAGAACAAATGCCCTTGAGTATGGAGCAGAGAGAGCATAAAGATTCCAAATTACCCATGCCTACCAATAGCCAGATTAATATTAATGAAATACAGTCTCTAAAATGCTTGTATGCAAATGCTAGAAGTCTAAACAATAAGATGGGAGAGTTAGAATATATAGCACTAAATGAGAGGTTAGATATGATTGCAATCTCAGAGATATGGTTGAAGGAGGATAACCAGTGGGACACTGATACCTGGATACAAACTATATCGTAATGATATAACTGATCAAATTGGTGGAAGGGTTGTGCTCTATGTTGGAGAGGGCATTGCATCAGAAAGGATAAAAGTTTTCCAGGAAACAAAATTTGCTGTAGAATCTCTATGGATTGAAATTCCATGTATGAAGGGGAAGGTGATGGCAGTGGGGGTGTCCTATCGACCGCCTGGCCAGAATGAACAAATGGATGATGAAATGCTCAAAGAAATCAAGGAAGCTAACAAAACTCACAGCAGAGTAATAATAATGGGTGATTTCAATTACCTCAGTATCGACTGGGACAGTGTCACAGCAGGACAAGCTAAAGAGATAAAGTTTCTAGATGAAATAAATGACTGCTTCTTGGAGCAGCTGTTTCATGAATCGACTAGAGGGGAAGCAATACTGGACCTAGTGGAACACCAGGTCTGGTGCAAGAAATAAGGGTATTGGGACCACTTGGCAATAGAGTTCATAGCATGATCGTGTTTGATTTAATTAGTGGAGGAGGAATAGTAAAGAAATCCACAGTGCTACCTTTTAACTTTTGAAAGGAAGACTATGATAAAATGAGGAATATAGTTAAGAAAAAACTAAAAGGAGCAGTTGCAAAGGTTAAAGACTTACATCAAGCTTGGGTGTTGTTTAAAAATACTATCCTGGAAGCCCAGACCAGCTGTATTCCACGCATTAAGAAAAGTGGAAGAAAGTCCAAAAAACTGCCAGCATGGTTTAAAGGTGAGGTCAGAGAAGCTGTTGCTGAAAAAAAAGCATCTTTCAGGAAATGGAAAAAAGAGCCAAACAACGAAGACTGGAAACAGCACAAGCACTGGCAAGTTAAATGCAAAGCATTGATAAGGCAGGCAAAGCGAGAATTTGAGAAGGAACTTGCTACGGAAGCAAAAACACGAAATAAAGACTTTTTCAAGTACATTCGTAACAAAAGGCCTGTGAGAGAGTCAATTGGACCATAGATGATAGAGGAGTAAAAGGGACAGTAAGAGGAGACAAGGCTATAGTGGAGAAACTGAATGAATTCTTTGCTTCGGTATTTACTGAGGAAGATGTAGGGATGTTACCCAAGACTGAAGTGGTATTTAAAGGTGATACTGCAGAGGAACTGAGAGAAATATCGCTACACCGGGAAGATGTATTACAACTATTTGATAAACTGAATCGTAGCAAATCACCTGGACCGGATGGTATACATCCAAGAGTGTTGAAAGAACTGAAATATGAGATTGCAGACCTGCTATTAGTAGTCAATTATAGACTGGTGAGCCTGACGTCAGTACTGGGGAAAATGGTAGAAACCATCATAAAGAACAAAATTACACAGCATGTAGATAGTCATGGCCTAATGGGAGACAGCCAACATGGCTTTAGACAAGGAAGATCTTGTCTTACTAATCTGATATGTTTTTTTGAAGGTGTGAATAAACAGGTAGACAAAGGTGAGCCAGTTGATATAGTGTATCTGGACTTTCAGAAAGCCTTTGACAAGGTCCCTCATCAGAGACATTTGGCAAAACTAAAGTCATGGGATAGGAGGCAGTGTACTATTGTGGATTGGGAACTGGTTAAAAGATAGAAAGCAGAGGGTAGGGCTAAATGGCCAATTTTCCCAATGGAAAAAGGTGAATAGTGGAGTACCCCAGTGATCTGTACTGCATCCGCTACTTTTTGACATATTCATAAATGACCTGGAAAAGGGAATAACTAGTGAGGTTATGAAATTTGCAGACAACACAAAACTGTTTGAAGTTGTTAAAAACCCAAGAGGACTGTGGAAAACTGCAGGAGGATCTGGATAAATTCGAAGACTGGGCATCCAAATGGCAGATGAAATTTAATGTGGACAAGTGCAAAGTTATGCACCTAGGAAAGAACCACCCACCCTATGGTTACACAATGCAAGGTTCCACACTGGGAACCACCACCCATGAAAAAGATTTAGGAGTTATCGTGGATAACATTTTAAAACCCTCCGCCCAGTGTGCAGCAGCGGCCAAGAAAGCAAATAGAATGCTAGGTATCATAAAGAAAGGAATGGAAAATAAAACAAAGGATATTATAATGCCTCTGTATCGTTCCATGGTAGGACCGCACCTTGAATATTGTGTGCAATTCTGGTATCTTAAAAAGGATATAGCGTTATTAGAAAAGGTACAAAGAAGAGCCACCAAAATGGTAAAGGGGATACTCCTATGAAGAGAGGCTACAAAGGCTAGGGCTCTTCAACCTGGAAAAGAGACGGCTGAGGGGAGATATGATAGAGGTCTATAAATTAATGAATGGAGTGCAATGGGTAAACATAGATCGATTGTTTACGCTATCAAAATATAGAAAGACTAGGGGATATGTAATGAAGCTACAGGGTAAACTATTTAAGACAAATAAGGGAAAATATTTTTTCACTCAACGTGTAATCAAACTCTGGAATTTATTACCGGAGGATGTAGGAAGAGCCATTATTGTAGCTGGGTTTAAAAAAGGTTTGGACAAGTTTTTGGAGGAAAGGTCCATAAACCATTATCAAAAAGGGACCCAGGTTATCAGCTTGACCCAATACAAGCATTGTGGAACCTGTGTCTCTTGGGAATACTGCTAGGTACGTATGACCTAGATTGGCCACTGCTGGAAACAGGATACTGGGCTTGATGGACATTGGTCTGACCCAGTATGGCATATCTTATGTTCTTATGTTCCTATAAACTCTAGGGATTGAGTGGGAGCAAGGTTGGATTATGGGAAGTTTATGACAAGTCCCAAATACTGAAGGATGCGCATTGTGCGAGAGAGCGCAACCCTGGCCTCTGGCTCTGAAGGGGATCGAATGAGCCAGTCGTCTAAGTAAGGGATGACGAATATTCCCAGGGTGCGGAGAAATGCTGCCACCACAGCCATGCATTTTGTGAACTCCCTTGGTGCAGAGGCCAGGCCAAAAGGAAGAACCCTATATTGGTAGTGCTTTCCTTTAAACAGAAAGCGAAGGAACTTTTGGTGAGTTGGATGGATGATAACATGGGTGTATGCATCCTTCAGATCTAGCAGCAGAGTTCCTAGAGAAATCATTTTGAACTTCTCTTTGAAAAGGAATTTGTTCAATTCTCTGAGGTCTAAAATGGGTCTGTGTCCTCCTGTTTTCTTTGGAATAAGGAAATAGGGGGAGTAAAACCCTGTACCCCATTGGGGAATGGGTACCTCTTCTATTGCCCCTTGAGCAAGGATCACAGTGACCTCCTGACCTAACCGGTCGTTGAGAGAGGTCTGAGAATTGAACTGTCTTACCACAGCAGGACATGCTAGGGAGATACAAAGATCAGTATATCACTAACAAAGATGTTAACATCTTTGTTAGTAATATAGCGGAAGGGCTGTCGGGTAAGGTTTGCCTCTTTGCAGATGATACCAAAATCTGCAATAGACACCCAGGAAGGTGTAGATAACATGAGGAGGCATCTAGCTAAGCTTGAAGAATGGTCTAGAATTTGGCAGCTGGGATTTAATGTTAAAAAAATGTAAGGTCATGCATTTGTGCTGCAGCAATCCAAGGGAGCAATACAGTATAGGAGGTGAAGTACTTTTGTCCACTATAGAAGAGCGGGACCTAGGCATGGTTGTGTCTGATGATCTTAAAGTAGTTAAACAGGTAGAAAAGGCGACGGCAAAAACTAGAAGGATGCTTGGGTGCATACGGAGAGGAATGGCTAGCAGAAAAAAGGAGGTGATAATGCCTCTATATAAGTCTTTGGTGCGACCTCATTTGGAGTATAGTGTGCAATTCTGGAGACCGCACCTTCAAAAGGATGTGAACAGGATGGAGTCGGTGCAGAGGGTGGCTACTAAAATGATTAGTGGTCTTCATTATAAAGCATATGAGGACAGACTTAAGGATCTTAATATGTACACCTTAGAGGAAAGGCGGGATAGAGGTGATATGATTGAGATGTTTAAATACCTCCGTGGCAGACATGTTCAGGGAGAGAGCCTCTTTCAATTGAAAGCAAGTTCTGCTACGAGGGGACATGGGATGAGGGTGAAGGGAGATTTATTTATTTTATTTACACAGTTTTGTATACCGCCTTATCCTTCAATCAAAGCGGTCACAACACAATTGGGGGATACATTTAACATGCAGGGATATGAGACACATACACTAATACTTACAGGGAACATGGGCAATGGAGGGTTAAGTGGCTTGCCCAAGACCACAAGGAGCATCTGTGGGACTAGAAACCCCAGTCCTTCCGGCCCAAGGTTGCGGTCCTCTAGTGGGATTTGAACCTCCGACCTTCCGGCTTGAAGTACCTTGCCCCAACCACTAGGCTACTCCTCCCTAGATAGATTCAGGAGTGATATGCGGAAATATTTCTTTACGGAAAGAGTAGTGGATCCATGGAATAGTCTCCCAGTGGAGGTGGTAGAGATGAGGACAGTAACTGAATTCAAAAAAGCATGGGACCAACACAGAGGATCTCTAAAGGTAAAAAGTGGACTGTTGTAGTTATTGATATGGAAGGACAGACTAGATAGACCATGTGGTCTTTTTCTGTCATCATGTTTCTATGTTTTACCATTGTAGGAGGGGGCATGCTGAGGAAATGAGCTTGTACCCCTCTCTTACAATAGACAGAGTCCAATTTTCTGCTGTTATCTGACCCCATCTGGGGGTAAAATGGCATAACCTTACTGGGATGGTGGAGGGTTCTGGGCCGTTCAGGGCCAGGAAGGGAAAGTTCTCTAGATAGGCGTCAAAGCCCCTGTAAAGGCTGAGTCTGCTGAGCTGGTTGAGGCTTAGCTGCTTTTGTCTTTCTTTGCCTAAGTTGTTGCTGCTGTCCCTTTTGGGAAGACTGACCTAAACAATGTCCCTGCTGGGTATAGGAGGGATAAAACATTTTCTTCTTGTTGAAGAATGGTTTCTTAGAGGCTCTTTTCCTCGCAGGATCAGCTGTAGATTTAGACAATCTATCCAAAGTGATATTGCCAGCATCTATCTCATTAGCTTTTTTCTGCCAATTCTTGCCAAAGAGATTATCTCCTGTGCAAGGTATATTCCCTGGTTTGTCCTGTACCCAAATTTATAAGTCAGATGCCTGTAGCCAGGCAATCCTACGTGCACCTATGGCAGAGGTTCTGCTTATGCATTCAAAGGCTGCACAATTGACAAACTTGGAAACATCCTGAGCATGCTGACAAGAGCAAGATAATCTTGCCTTTTATCATCAGGAAGGAGAGGGCTCATAAGTTCTAAATCTCCTGTGACCTCTTTAAGGAACATTCCCGTATAGAAGATATAGGAACTTATCCTAGCAGAAAGCATGGAAACCTGGAAGGATCGACATCCCAAGGCGTCAAGAGTACTACACTCATGTCCTGGAGGATTAGATGCATGTCTTTTTGCATTCTTTATCCGTCTCATGGCTGATTCCACCACCATAGAATGGTGTGGTAATTGAGTCTTCTGAAACCCAGGACAAGGAGGAACTCGATACATGGTGTTGAGTCTTCGAGAGTGAGGAGATGTGGTTAGAGGTGTTTCCTACATCCTTAACAGAAGATCATGCAAGATCTCATGAATAGGTAAGGTAGCTGCTTCCTTGGGAGCTTTAGGGTATTGTAGGATTTCTAATTCCTTTGCCTTAGGCTCTTTTTCAGGAGCCACTGTGATGGAAAGACCTCAGGCCACATCTCGGATAAAATCCTGAAAGGACATATCCTCTGGTGGAGACATCCTACACTGAGGAGAAGAGGAATCCTCAGGAAGAAGTACTCTGGTATCGGCAGAGATTTCAGGGTCTTCAGACTCATCCGAGGATTCGAAGTATCTCCGATCCGGGTGATCGTGCAAAGCACGGTACCGGTACTGATCGAAGTTGGCATCGGAGTGGTCTGGTACTGACTTGTCAATGCCGGATAGAGACGCATGACTCGGTCCCGGTAGGATATCTGCCGATGTTGATGCAGTCGGTGCCGGTACTGTTTGAATTGTCTGAAGTGGTTTCAGGGGCATTGAGGCCATGAAAAGAGCCGCCAGACTGCATTCAATAGCCAAGAATCTCTGGTCTATCAACGCTGCCGATGCTTGGGTATTGATGCCGGGATAAAGCAGCCGGAACCCCAGAGCATGGCACTAATAGTTCTGCCAAGTTTGAAGCCTCGAGAACCTCCTGGAGCCCCGTTAGTGCTTTGGAAGCTGAAGCCTCCCGCCGGGGCAATTTTGCCGGTGAAAGTCCCTCAAGGGCAATGCCAGAGACATCTCAATGTTTAGAAGGAGATCTACCCTTTGAGAACCGGCTAGATTTATGTTTAGTTAACTGAGATCCATGGGAGGAAGATGAAGCCCTGGAGGACGTCGATGCCACGGAGGCTGCATCGGAGGGAAAAAGGGTGCTAAGCTTAGCAGCCCGGTTTTGCCAGCCCCTTTTTGACATCATCCCACAGGCAACACACTCTGAAATAGAGTGGTCAGGACCTAAACATTTGAGGCACCACTCATGGGTGTCGGTGATGGAGATGGTACTGCCACACTTAAAACACTTTTTAAAACCCGAAGCGTGTTTTTCCATTCTGAGGGAAAAAATTGGGCCTAGTGCCCAAAATGGTGCGTGGCACCCGAGAAGAAAATTACTGGAAAAAGACTCCAGAAATAAACTTGTTTTTTTTTTTTAAAAAAGAAAAGAACCACCGGCGGTACCAGTATAGCGTCGAGGGAAGGCAGACGCGATCACAAACAAAAAAGTATAATAAGGGAATCTTTCTTCGGTGACAGGATGTGCGACCTGTCGGCTCCGCGGAAAATGAAGAACTGGAGAGGGACAGTTGGGAAAGGCGGGAAGGCAGCATGTGGGCGCTGTGGGATGCTCCCAAAAGCTTTCCTATTGGACGCTGGGGAGCGTTCCCGCGCAGGCTCCGTCGGTACCGACGATACCCATATGTGAAGACTACATTACTGCTTGTTCCCGGAGATATCATGGACTGCCTGAATAACAAACTAGTCAGTACTAGAGGAGATAAAACCTAAGCTTTCTTTAGAAGCTCAGATGACAAGACTTCGACTTTCATACTTTGGACACATCATCATCACACCGCTTTGACCCGGTGAAAAGCGGGATATAAATACAGCTAAATAAATAAATAAAATTAGAGAAAGACATCATGCTTAGCAAGGTAGAAGGTCAACGCAAAAGAGGAAGGCCAGCAATGAGATGGATCGATACAATAACAGCAGCTATGCATGCTACTCTGTCAACAATGAGCTGCGTGACTGAAAACCGAACACAGTTTAGGACAACTATCCAGAGGGTCACCATGAGGTGATGCCGACATGATGGCACTTAACACCACCACCACCACCACCACATACAATTGATCCTCCAGGAAGACCAATTCTATCAGAAAATGATTCCCTTTTAGAATTTGTAAGACCGTATCTTGAAGAGTTCCATAGATATGAAGTTCCAAAGATTAGATCTTATATAAAAGATACTAAACATTTCCTCTACAATTTATAACCAGTACAGGAGATCAGAAATGTATACTGGATGGCTACGATGGACGTCAGCACCTTATATATATCTATTTCCCAAGATGAGGCACTTGCCTTACTGCAAAGAGTCTGGGATAATCGCCAACATCTCCTAAAGTTCCAACTAGCTTTTTGATACAGCTTGCAGAAATCACTTTCAAAAAGATTTTTTTTATTTATCAGAATGATTTTTTATTTACAAATTTCTGGTACAGCAATGAGGGCGACATTTGCCCCCTCACTAGCTAATGTATATATGGAAGCCTTTGAGATTCAATGGATATATTCTTCTTTGTATATTTAATATAACATCAGGTGGTGGAGGTATATTAATGATATTTTTCTTGACAGTTTCTCCAAATGAGTTAGTTTTGCGCATACTCTCCGTAAATCCAAGATGTTACGGAGAGTTTGCTAAGACTCATCAAGCCTACTGACTATTACCCAAAGTTGCTCATCCATGTCGGCACAAATGATATTGCCAGATATCCCTCTGAGCGTATCAAGCATGACTTCATGGCTTTGGGACAGAGGGTGAAGCAGATAGAGGCTCAGGTGGTGTTCTCTTCAATCCTCCTTGTTGAGGGTAAAGGTCAGGGCAGAGAAGCTTGCATCCTAGAGATATATACATGGTTGTGTGGATCGTGTCATCGAGAGTGTTTTGGTTTCCTGGACCATGAGATGATGTTCTAAGGGCCGCAGAGCAGAGATGGCATCCATCTGTCCAAGAAGGGTCAACATGTCTTTAGTAGCAGACTGGCTAACTTATTGAAGAGGGATTTCAACTAGATTCATTGAGGATGGGTGAAGAAAGCCCCCAGGTACGTGAAACATTAAATACCTTTATAGAAATAGGTAAAAGGGGAAACATCTGGAAAGCAGTGTCTATAAATGCCCATAGCATGGGAAATAAGATCCGCGATGTTGAAACTTTGATGGGAGAGGCTGACTTGGATTTAGTGGCAGTTAGAGACATGGTTCACGGACAACCAGGCTATACATTATTCAGAAAAGACAAGGTAGGAAGAAGAGAAGGAGGAATGGCACTATATGTAAAACATATTAAAGCTATGGAAATACAGGGCTTAAAAGAGAGAGAGGAGGCAGTGTGGGTTAAACTAGAATGAGAGAAAGAGAAATCCATTTTCATTGGCGTGATATACAGACCTCCATCACAGGAAGAAGACGTGAACGGAGATTTAACAGAAGACATATGCAGCATTGCCAGGAAAGGGAAGATGCTACTGATAGGGGATTTCAATATGCTGGATGTTGATTGGCACACCCCTGCTGCGGTGTCATCTAGAAGCAAAGAGATCCTGGATTCTTTACAGGAAGAAGTATTCAAGCAACTTATAACAAAATCCACATGTGAAGGGGCCATACTGGACTTGGTGTTTACCAATGGGGAAAGTGTTTCTGATGTTATAGTGGGAGATCATCTTGCATCCAATGACACCCAGAAGGTATGGTTCAGTATTAGGACTAGGGCTGATAAAACCAATTCAAGAGTGAGGGTCTTAGACTTTAGGAAAACTAACTTTGTCAAGATGGGCCTATACCTCAAGAAGTCGTTAGCGGGATGGGAACAGCTGGGGAATGTAGAAAAACAGTGGGCAAGACTGAAGGGATATTTTAAGTGCAATCAACCTTTTTGTTAGAATGGTAAATAAAAGGAAAAGGAGGTTACTATGGTTCTCAAAAGAGGTAGTTGAAAAGGTGATGAAAAAAAGGGAGGCCTTCATGAAATACAAGAGATCACAGAAAGAGGAAGACAGGCATTTACAAGGTATGACAAAAAAGAAACGTGACTGTCACATAAATGTTTTATTACAAAATCTACAGAGAAATTATGCATTGTCCCCTTCAAAGTAATCCCCCCCCCCCCCCAGAGTTAATGCACTTCTGCATTCGCTTCTGCCACGTACAGAAGCACTCGGTAAAGTCTTCCTCCATGAGGTCCCTCAGCTCCCTCGTCAGTGGCCTTAATGTCTTCTACAGAGGCAAAATGAGTTCCTTTGAGCACAGTCTTCAGCCTGGGGAAGAGCCAGAAGTCACACGGTGCGAGATCTGGGGAATAAGGAGGGTGGTCGAGAGCTGTGATTTTATTTATTTATTTATATTTATTTATTTATTTAACATCTTTTATATACCGTGCTATTTGTTGTCAGTGCGGTTTACATAAAACAAAGGTTGCACATTAAGAGGACAATTGTGTGCTTACATTATAACAGGAAACTTAAACTTGGAACAACAGGGTAAAAACTGTAACTATGTACAAAACATATTAGATTTTTTAGTATTCACAAGGAGGGCTAAGGCAAGACCGCAGAGAACTTGAGGCAGAATTGCCTATGAGGGAGTTGGGAGTGGAGATTGAGAGATTGTGGGTTTAGGAGTGCTGAAGATTGGATGCTTGTGCAAAGTGGAGAAGGAAAATGTGGTGCTTGATTGCCTTGCGGAATTGAGTGAGGTCTTTAATTGCTCTTATTTCAGGTGGGAGGTCATTCCAGCATTTAGGTGCATAGAAGGCGAAGGTCCTTTTCTTGGTTGTCTAGGTGCATTTGATGGACTCTTTGGGGATGATCAGGGTGTTGTCCGTTATTGACCTTCTCGTTCTGTTTTTTGGGGTGATGGAGATGAGATCATTGAGGGATGTGGGGGCCAGGTTGTTGATGATCTTGAAAGTGATGAGGAGGATTTTATAGGTTAACCTGCAATGAATTGGTAGCCAGTGGGGTTCCATGAGAATCGGGGTGATATGGTCTGATCTTGCTAGACCACAGAGCACCCTAGCAGCCGCATTCATAGCGAGTTGCAGCGGATTAATGATGTTCTTGGGGAGTCCGTATAAGACAACGCTTGCATAATCAAAGTGAGATAGTGTGAGGGCCTGGAAAATGGTCCGGAAGTTGTTATGAGGTAGCATGGGTCTGAGGTGCCTTAGCGTTCTGATTTTATTGTAGACAGATCTGGTGGTGTTCCGTATGTGTTCCTTAAAGTCAAAATGCTGATCCAGTGTAATGCCTAGGTAGCGAATAGATGGTTTACTAGGGAGTTCCGCATCTCTTACTCTTAGGGAGGATGGGGGGGGGGGGAATTCTTTGTTTCTTGATATGAACAGAACTTCTATGAACAGAACATGCTGTTTATAGAACACTATGGACACATCACATAACCTCAGAAAATGTATAACAGCACATGATACTGCCTAAATAATGAATGTATATGTTTTTGGCACCACTGTATATAGCCCACTCTGTACATAGCTCATACCAATCCAGCACACAATACAACACACACTCAACTTCACCCTCACTGCATGTATAACACACTCACTTTACTCGATTGTTTGCTGTGATACCACCTTGATTATTAAGATAAGGCGGTTTAGAAATACTGTTAATTAAATTAAATTCGGTCTTCTTGAAGTTTATACGGAGGTTTTGAGATAATAACCAGTCTGTGATGGCGTTGAAGCAGTGAATAAGGTTGGTGAAGTCTGGTTGTTTGACTTTAAATGGTGTAAACAGTAGGACATCGTCAGCATAGATTAATGTGGAGATATCGAAGGTGCGTATGATGTCACATATAGGCTGTATGTATACATTGAACAGAAGCGCAGATAAAGAAGATCCTTGCGGAACACCTTGATGTTGGTGGAAAGGTGTGGAAGTGGTGGATCCGACTCTGACATGCTGCCAACGCTCCGATAGGTAAGACCTACACCATTCCCAGGCGAGGCCACGGATTCCCTTCTCCAGGAGGCGGGCGAGGAGTTGATTATGATTAATGGAATCGAAGGCAGCGGAGATATCTAGGAATATTAGGGCGAAGCCGTTTTCAGCCTTATCGAGACCTCTGTTCAGTGTGTTAGTTAGGGTGGTAAGGAGAGTTTCTACACCGTGTGATTCCCTGAAGCCATGTTGACAAGGATCAAGCGGTGAGGCTATATCGATGTGATGTTGTAACTGTCTCTGAACAACCTTCTCTATTATTTTGGCTAATAGAGGTATGCTCGAGATTGGTCGGTAGGAGTCAGACTTTAACGGGTCGAGTCTAGAGTTCTTCAGGAGTGGTCTTATAGAGGTTTGTTTGAGGAAAGAGGGGAACGAGCCTGTTGCAAAGGATAGCCCGATGATGTTGATTAGGATTGGACTCAGTTCGGCACGTAGAGATCTGACCCAGTATGCTGGGCAGGGGTCACTTGGTGCTGTAGAGGTGTTGATGGAGGTGATGAGATCTTGAATGTTTTTCTCAGTTGGTGTGGTGAACATTGTGACAGAAGGAAGTGGGGTGTGAGAGTGGGAGAACGCTGTAACTGAGACTGTGTCAGTTAAGGAGGTCTTGGATTGAAGGTAGTCGGCGTAAGACTGGGGGGAAATAGGAACAAGTTGTGTAGGTGATGGTTCTTTAATTAGGGATTTTGCTATGTTGAAAAGGTCTCTAGGTTTATTTAGTGAGCGGAGGAGAAGATTAGCATGGTATTCACTCATTCTGAGATAAATGGTTTCACGGTGGAGTTTGAGGTGGTTCAGGTATGTTACTTTGTCAGATTCAGAGCGAGACCTTCTCCATTTCCTTTCAAATTTCCTGAGGGAGAGGAGGGATGACCGAAGATCTGCTGTGAACCATGGCGATGGCTGTCTATTGTTTTGTTTGTTCTTATTGCTTTTGGTTGAGGCTGGTAGTTGTGCAAAAGACTTTAATGTGGCGTTCCAGTTGGTGATTGCTTCTCCGAGGTCAGAAGGCATTGAATTGAGTATAGGTAAGGCGTGCTTAATGAATTCTTCTTTGTCCAGTGGTTTGAAGTGAGAGGTAAGTTTGGGTTCTGTACTGGAGTCGTTAGGTGGGTATTTAGAATAAAGAGTGGGCATCTGGAACATGATTAGTTTATGATCTGACCAGGGGATGGGTGTGATAGTAGTGTTGAGGTTGGAGTTCTGGCTGATAGCAGCGTGGGGAGCGAAGATTAGGTCCAGTAGGTTTCCTTTATTGTGGGTGGAAGTGTTCACAAGTTGATCAAAACCAAGTGTTTGCATGGCTTCTAGGAAAGCATCTGCTTGGTTGGATTGTAGGGAGGGTAAGTTAAAGTCTCCGAGCAGCCAATTGGAACTGCGCGGGTTGGCTGGGTTGCAGGCTAAGTCAATAAAGGTAGAGATGACCTCAGGTGGAGAAGAGGGGGATCTGTAAATGAGGTTTATGGTGATATCCTTATTGGCAATGGTGATTATGTCCGCATGGATGGAGCTCTTGGATGTGAGAAGTCGAAATTCTAGATCTGTTTTTGAAAGGATAAAAACTTCACTGCCTTTTCGGTTACTCCTGTGGCAGGTGTGGATGGAAAAGTTGGAAGGGATTAGTTGGTTTATGAGAGCTGTGTCAGTATCCTTGAGCCAGGATTCAGTCACCATAAGGAGATCCAGGTTATGTACAGCTATCAGGTCCGGTATCACTGGCCATTTCTTGCGCACGGAGTGTGAGTTTATAAGGGCACAATTGAGGGAGAGTTGAGTTTTAGGTGGGGCGTTTTTGGGATTGTCTGATTGAGGGCCACATATAGCAGGTGTGAGCGTCGCGGGTGTTGTGGGAAGCTGGTTGCAGAGTGATATGGGTTAGAGTGGTTCCTCTTACCCAGATAGGGTAAGGTGGTGATGTGGTATTGCCCGGTAGAGAGGGCTATGGAGCATTGTAAGGTGTTTACAGCTAGGAATATAGTGGTAAGGGTAAGTAATGGGATGGCCATGATGGCTTGGTGGCTGTTGCGTTGGTCTTGATGTGTGTGGCTGTTGCGTTGGTCTTGCTGAGTGTGGGTAGGGTACTACCTATTTGTGGCCCAGTTGTGGCGTGTGTACGAGGGTATGTTATAGTAAAGACAGAGTAGTCGTGGAAGCAACAAGAGCTTAACAGAGCTTTACAGGTGCTAGGAGGATTAGCACTACGGTATATAAGAATGAATATGTATTGTTACCCAGAGATAATTACATTTAGCAAGCTACCAGAGCTGAACTGAATGACAGCATAGACAGCAGAAACAACGGTCTTAACACTTCTATGGCTTATTAGCAATAGGAAAACACTGATGCAACAATGTGTACTAGTGGATTCTCAGTGTATCATTAACATATAATAATATTGTAAGTATCACATGGCAAGTTGTAATTATCCCGTAGCACTTTACTCGGGGATGGGGATGTGCACAGGAACAGGCATTAGAGTCATAGGCAGATGTAAAGTACCTTAGGTAGAATGTTGCAGACTGCAGGGATTGTGCAGCCACAGGGCTTACTAGCTGCTTCCAGTGCTTGCCCGTAGTGATGCCTTTCGCGCCGCGCCTAAGGGCCACGCCAAAGGGCCCTCTGGCGAGGCCCTCAGGCGCGGGCCCGCCAGGCGCGCCGAATGGCGCGAACCTTTAAAGTCCTGCAGTCAGCCCCGATTGGGCGCAGATGTTACCGCCGCTCCTCCCGCCGCCTGAGGCTCGATCCCCCGACTGGGGAGAGCTGATGAAGGCGGTGGGTGTAAAGGGACCACGCGCCGGATGGCGCGAACCTTTAAAGTCCTGCAGTCAGCCCCGATTGGGCGCAGATGTTACCGCCGCTCCTCCCGCTGCCTGAGGCTCGATCCCCCAACTAGGGAGAGCTGATGAAGGCGGTGGGTGTAAAGGGACCACGCGCCGGATGGCGCGAACCTTTAAAGTCCTGCAGTCAGCCCCGATTGGGCACAGATGTTACCGCCACTCCTCCCGCTGCCTGAGGCTCGATCCCCCGACTGGGGAGAGCTGATCTAGGCGGTGGGTGTAAAGGGACCACGCGCCCGATGGCGCGAACCTTTAAAGTCCTGCAGTCAGCCCCGATTGGGCGCAGAAGTTACCGCCGCTCCTCCCGCCGCCTGAGGCTCGATCCCCCGACTGGGGAGAGCTGATGAAGGCGGTGGGTGTAAAGGGTGATCTGTTTGTTGGCCAAGAACTGCTTCACACTGAGCGCGGTTTGTGCGGGAGCATTGTCGTGGTAGAGCAGCCACGACTTGTCTCTCCACTGAGCCCGCCTGCTGTGCTGAACCCGGTCATGAAGGCTATTGAGGACCTGCTGGTAGAAGTGTTGGTTGACTGTCTGACCCTCATGATGGACCACTCCCCCTTCTGGTCGAAGAATGAGATCAGCATGACCTTGATCCTTGATTTGGACATGCGCGCCTTCTTGGGTCTGGGTGACAGTAGAGTCTTCCACTGCAGGCTCTGTCTCTTGCTTTCAGGGTCGTACTGGAAGACCCAAGTCTCGTCTCCTGTCCAACGAACTCTGAATCTTCTCCGATCGTCTCTAGCAAATCTCGACAAACACTGACCCGGTGCTCCTTCTGGTCGTCCGATAAAAGCCTGGGCACCATCTTGGCACCTTCCACATCCCCAGCTCCTGCACCAAGATGGTCCACACTGACTCCCTGTTCAGGTTGAGCTCCTCAACTATCATCTGCACTGTCAATCTTCTATCACGCCACACCAGTTAGTTCACTCTGTCAATCTTCTTAGCCGTCTTTATCGTGGAAGGCTGTCCTGACTTGGGGTCATCCTCCACCTCTTCGCGGCCAGTCTTGAAGTGTTTGTACCACTCAAAGACTTGTGGCCTTGACACTGTGTCTTCTCCATAAGCCTTTTGGAGAAGTTGGAGACACTCAGTTGTGCCCTTCTCCAACTTAACCAGAAATTTCAAATTGATTCTTTGCTCCATATTTCTGCTACCTCCAGTTGCGTGACAAAGCGATGTAGCAGTGTGCTACAAAAAAACCTGAAAAACAGAGTGAGAGAGATGAAAATTATAGCAGAATAGTGGCGAGATGTTGCACAACACAGTGACATAAGCGGTTAGCCAACTGGCATCGAGTCATGGGCGTGGCTGCCACAGTCTCGTTTTTTTCCCACACCTTGTATATTTGGAAAAACTTAGAGGCTGGCAAAGTATTCATCAAAGCAAAAGTACAAAAAAATGAAGAAATAGCCAATGCAATAAAATGGCGGGATAAGACATTTTTCAGATATGTATGTTAGTTAGGAAGAAGTGCAAAAGTGGTATTGTCAGACTCAAGGGTAAAGGGGAGGAATATGTAGAAGCTAATGAGGATAAAGTGGAATTGCTTAACAAATATTTCTGTTCTGTGTTCACAGATGAAGAGCCGAGAGCAGGACCTCAGACAACACCCATAAACAGGAAGAAAAGCAAGGGGCATCTCAAATGATTTTCAGAGGATTGTGTTCTTGAGGAACTAGCTAAACTAAAAATGGACAAAGCGATGGGACCAAATGGGATACTGAAGGAACTTGGGAACGTTCTAGAAGCACCACTGACTGACCTTTTCTTTTTTTTAATATTTCTTTTTTATTGTGATCAGTCAACTAATCATATGTTACAGGCAATTGTGGCCAACATGGCACTGCTTTATCTCTAATCGTAAACCATAATCAATGAACAGTAATGTTTTCCTAATAGGTATACAATCACATTATTATGTTAGGCATATCTACCCATACATAGGTTTATGTTTATGTTTATTAGTTTTGATAAAATCGCCTTTCTCCAGAAATCAAAGTGATGTACAATATAAAAACAATTGTCTTAAAAAAGGCCGAGGCCTGGAAAAGAAAAGAAATACAATATCTGATTAAAAGTACAGTTTCTGTTTAAAAAGAGTAGACAAGAGAGACATGGAGAGGGTGGAGAAGAAACAACAAGGGAAGGTTAGGGACGGGGAAGAGGAGATTACACAAAAGGAGAGGGCACATCAAAAGCCAAAGAGAAAAGGTGTGTTTTTAGGTTTTGTTTAAAGGTTGAGAAGAGTGGTTCAAGACGGAGGGCGGGAGGTAGTGAGTTCCAGAGGGCGGGGCCAATGAAGAAGAAAGCAGAGGAACGGGTGGACTGTAAATGAGCACGGGAAGGGGAGGGAAGGGCTAGACGGTGAAGATGAAAGGAGCGGGGAGTATAACGAGGGGAGTGGATAGAGAGTAAGTCAGCAAGATATTGGGGGGAGCCAGTATGAAGTACTTTGTGTACCAGAGTGAGAAGCTTAAATTGGGAATGGTAAGGGAGGGGTAACCAGTGGAGGTGAAACAGGAGGGGAGTGATGTGGTCGCGGGGAGACGCAATGCAAATAAGACGGGCAGCAGTGTGGTGTATGCGTTGTAAACGGGATAAGCGAGACTTAGGGAGACCGACAAGAACTGAGTTTGCAAAGTCGACACGAGAGATAACCAAAGACAACACAAGGGTAGTGAGGGCTGCTGAGGACAAAAAGGGGCGAATTGCACGTATTTGTCGGAGGAAAAAGAAAGAGGATTTGGTAATGTGAGAGAGGTGGGACTGGAAAGAAAGATCAGAATCAAAGTGGACACCAAGGTAATGAAAGGTAGAAACTAATGGAACAGGGGACCCAGAAAATGAGGGGGCAAGGGTAGGGGGTGTAGACCCATGGGAAAACCAAATGGCAACGGTCTTAGTGAGATTAAGGTGTAAGCAATGAAGGGTCAACCAGTTGGCTACAGTGGAAAGACATGAGTTAAGCGCGGTGAGATCGGGACAAGAGGGAGAAGTATGGTGGAGCAGAACAATGTCGTCTGCATAAAGAAAAGCAGAAATACCTGATTGTTGAATTAAGAGTGCAAGGGGTGCTAGGAAAAGGTTAAACAGAAGAGGAGCCAAAACAGAACCTTGGGGTACCCCACAGGTAAGAGGGAAAGAGTTAGACGAGGGGGCAGAAGAAGAGGGGGATAGCACAGAACAAGAGCGGGAAGAGAGAAAGGAGTGAAACCAGTGATGCACAGTACTACATAAACCAGCTTCCCGAAGACGAAGGAGGAGAAGGGAGTGGTCAACAAGATCAAAGGCTGCTGAGAGATCTAGGTCACTGTGCATCCATCTTACATCTTACTTTTCCTTTTTATTTTCTTGGGGGATCTGTGGTTGTTTCTACCTTGGCTATGTACCTTAGCCCCTTTAAGCATACATTTCTAAGCATCTGTTGTCTGATACTCCTCTTCTCCCCTCTGGCTCCTTTATAAAACATGATAGTGCACAATCTAAGGCTGCTCTTGTGCCCTTCCTTTTATAATCTGAAATTAAGAGCCCTTGTTTGTTGATCACGTCGTCTTTTGCTGTTATTATTCCCCCTCCCCTTTGTTACCTCTATGCCCCCCCCCCCCCATCCCTTGCCGGTAGTTCAGGGTTTTACGAAGGTGTGTGTGGCATGTCTCCCATGCTGGCCAGTAAAGCTGTCTGCTTTGGGAGCATTTTTCCCCTCTTCCAAGCAGTATGCAGTCAGCCATATCTTTTATAGCAGTTGAACACTGCTCATAAGTCTGGGCCCTTTCTTTTATCCAGTGGGCCACAAGGACCTTTCTGGCTATTAATAGCGCTTCTCACACCATTGTTCTCTTAGCTGCAGTATGCATTTTCTGGCCAATTGTTTTTTCATCCCCCAGTAGAGCATGGCATATATCCATTTTATTTTGGTGTCTATGATGGCTTGGATGTTGGTTAATATCATCTCCCAGTAAGGCAGTAGCTTTGGGCATTCCAAAAAGATATGCACCCAGGTACCCTGAAAAGATCGGCACCTCAGGCAATCTGGGCTATCCCATAGATGCATTTGAGCTCCTCCTTTTCTTGTTAAGTATTCCCTGTGTATGATTTTAAACTGTGTTTCCTGTTGGGCCACCTTAGGCATGCACTTAGGGATTTCCGTGAGGAGTCATTCCATGTCCTGTGGGCTCCTTGACCACTGCTTGCTCAGGTTTTCCTGCCAGGCATGTGTGCGCATATCCGTTCCCGTTTTATACCAATAGGCCACTTTATTATTTTTATCTGGTGTTGCAAGGAATACCCTATCTAGCGGTGTATATGCTAGGCGTTGCAGCCCCTTGTTCCCCTCCTCTGTCATGGATATCACATAGTGTCTGCACTGGAAATAGGCTAAGAACTGTTTGTTTGCGATTTGCCATGCCTGTTGTTCGTATGATGGAAATTGCGCCCCCCCCCCCAGCTCCAAGAGATGTCCTATTGAGCAGCAACCTTGAATTTCCCACTGTTTAAACATGGCATTATCTATGACTGGTGTGAATTTGGGGTTGCCCACTAGTGTATTAAATGGAGAATGCCAGCCTTTTTGGCTCCTCCAATAGTACCCCCGCTACCATTGCCAAGCCTTCCGCATGGGTTCCAGAAATCCTGAGAAGACCCCAGCATTTTTCTGCCAGAGCTGCGGTACTTGTATCAAGGTGAAAGACTTGTAGGGGACACAACCCCCATCCAGGAACCCTTTATTAATGCAATTCGGCCTAGTAACGAACACCATTTTAAACACCAGCCTTGCATCTGTGCCAGTTTATCAACTACATTTTTTTTGATATATCAACTTTCTATTGGTGCTCAGGTGCACCCCCCCAGGTGCCGGAGGGACTGGGGTCTCTAGTCCCATGGCCACTCCTTGTGGACTTGGACAAGCCACTTAACCTTCCATTGCCTCAGGTACACTTAGATTGTGAGCCCTTTGGGACAAGGGAATAAAAAGTACCTGTTAGTATACATGTAAATCGCACTGATTCTAAAGAGCGCGGTATAAAAAACAAATTTCATGCAGTCACCCGCTTACTTAAGTGGGAAGTTCTCGCCCTCTGTGCCCACATACTTGGCTTGCACCTGCATAGCCTCCGACTTAGACCAATTAACATTTAGCCCCACAAATGTCCCGAAGATTGCTATGATGCGGATGACTCTCTGTATATGCCTGACTAATAAAGAGTGCAGGTTGTCTGCTAAATGATTGATTTTACATGTAGATGCCCCCATCTTTATGCCCTGCCATTCATTGGTGTCTCTAATTTTAGCAGCTAGGGGTTCCAACAATAGTAAAAACAGCATCGGGGAGAGTGGGCAGCCCTGTTGTGTGCCCCGTAAAGTGGGAAGGGCTCTGTCAATGCTCCGTTTACCAAGATTTGGGCTTTGAGCCCATGCTACAATGTCTTGACCAGTCCAAAAACATTACCCTCCCTGTTGAGGGTAAAGGCCAAGGCAGAGAGGCTCGCATCCTGGAGATTAATGCATGGCTGCGTGGATGGTGTCTTCGAGAGCGTTTTGGTTTCCTAGACCATGGGATGCTGTTCCAAGGGTTGCAGAGCAGAGATGGCATCCATCTGTCCAAGAAAGGTCAACACATCTTTGGTAGTACACTGGCTAATCTACTGAAGAGGGCTTTAAACTAGATTCGTTGGGGATGGGTGGCTGACTTAGATTTAGTGGCAGTTACAGAAACATGGTTCACAGAAAACCATGACTGGGATGTAACTATACCTGGCTATACTTTATTCAGAAAGGACAGGGTAGGAAGAAGGGGAGGAGGAGTAGCACTATATGTAAAAACTACTATTAAAGCTTTGGAATTACAGAGCTTAAAAGGGAGAGAGGAGGCATTGTGGGTTAAACTAGAAAGAGGGAAAGAGAAATCTATTTGCATTGGTGTGATATACAGACCTCCCTCACAAGAGGAAGAGGTGGACAGAGAGTTAATTGAAGACATACGCAGCATTGCTAGGAAAGGGGAAGTGCTACTGCTAGGAGATTTCAATATGCCAGATGTTGATTGGCACATTCCTGCTGCAGTATCATCTAGGAGTAAGGAGATCCTGGATTCTCTACAGGGAGAACTATTCAGGCAATTGGTAACAGACCCCACACGTGAAGGGGCCATACTGGACTTGGTGCTTACCAATGGTGAAAGTGTTTCTGATGTTGTAGTGGGAGATCATTTTGCATCCAGTGATCACCAGATGGTGTGGTTCAGTATTAGGACTAGGGCTGTTAGAATACATTCCAAGGTGAAGATCTTAGACTTTAGGAAAACTAACTTTGCGAAGATGGGCCAATACCTCAGGGAGTCATTAGTGGGATGGGAACCGCTGGGGGATGTAGAACAACAGTGGGCAAAACTGAAAGGGGGTATTTTAAAGGCAACCAACCTTTTTGATAAAATGGTAAATAAAGGCAAAAGGAACAGGAGACCGCTATGGTTTTCGAAGGAAGTAGCTGAAAAAGTGAAGAAAAAGAGGGAGGCCTTCATGAAATACAAGAGATCACAGAGAGAGGAAGACAGGCATCTGTATTTGGAAAATCTTAGAGAAGCTAGCAAAGTAGTCAAAAAGGCAAAGATTCAAAAGGAGGAGGAAATAGCCAATGCAATAAAATGGGGGGATAAGACATTTTTCAGATATATTAGTGAGAAGAGGAAGGGCAAAAGTGGTATTGTCAGACTCAAGGGTACAGGGGGGGAATATGTAGAAGCTGATAAGGATAAAGCGGAATTGCTTAACAAATATTTTTGTTCTGTGTTCACAGATGAAGAACCAGGAGCAGGACCTCAGAAAACACCCACAAATAAGAACAGAAGCGAGGGACATCTTGAACAATTTTCAGAAGACTGTGTTTGTGAGAAACTAGCTCAACTTAAAGTAGACAAAGCGATGGGACCGGATGGGATACACCCTAGAATACTGAGGGAACTTGGGGACGTTCTAGCAACTCCACTGACTGACCTTTTCAATGCCTCGTTGGAGTCGGGAGTGGTGCCAAAGGACTGGAGAGAGGCTCATGTGGTGCCTTTACACAAAAGCGGAAGTAAGGATGTGGTTGAAAACTACAGGCCGGTTAGTTTAACTTCAGTGGTGAGTAAATTAATGGAAACGCTGTTGAAAGAGAAAATAGTGAGGTTTCTGGATTCCAGCGGATTACAGGATCCGAGGCAGCATGGATTCACCAGAGGCAGGTCTTGTCAGACAAATCTGATTGATTTCTTTGACTGGGTGACCAGGGAGTTGGACCGAGGGAGAGCTCTAGATGTGGTGTATTTAGATTTCAGTAAAGCCTTTGACACTGTTCCTCACAGGCGACTTATAAACAAACTGAGCACCCTAGGGATGGACCCTAAAGTTACTGCTTGGGTTAGAAATTGGTTGGGTGGGAGGTAACAAAGAGTACAAGTAAATGAAGCTCACTCTGAGGAGAAGGTTGTTACCAGTGGTGTGCCCCAGGGATCTGTCCTTGGTCCGATTCTTTTTAACATCTTTGTTAGTGATATAGCGGAAGGGCTGTCGGGTAAAATTTGCCTCTTTGCGGATGATACCAAAATCTGCAATAAAGTAGACACCCAGGAAGGTGTAGATAACATGAGGAGGGATCTGGCTAAGCTTGAAGAATGGTCTAGAATTTGGCAACTGGGATTTAATGTTAAAAAATGTAAGGTCATGCATTTGGGCTGCAGCAATCCAAGGGAGCAATACAGCCACAGCTGTGAGAACCCCTCAGCCTGCCATGGGCTTAAGAAAACAGCAGAAAGCACTACTAAAGAGGCCTACTGAGCATCTTCGAGTGGGAGCACGCCAATACAGTTGAGAGGGGTTTTTTTTTAGAGGAGGGTATTGTTTTTTGCAACACAAAATTGATATCACTGCCCCCACCAGAAAGTTTTACTCTAAAAGTGCTTGAGAGGAGATAGACATGCCTTTAACTTGAGATGTCACTGTCAAAGCGAACTCTTCTTAAGGGAGTAACCAAATATATTTGCAAGCATGTGTTGCCTCTTTCTGAAAAAAAACAAAACAGAATTGACAGAGATAGGCTTATTTATTTATTTTATTTCTCTTATATACTGTGCTATTCTGCATCAATGCGGTTTACATTGAACAAACTGAAATTACATTGAACAGGGCAATATAACTGGGAGATAACTATTTACAGGGAACATGGGCTATGGAGGGTTAAGTGGCTTGCCCAAGACCACAAGGAGCACCTGTGGGACTAGAAACCCCAGTCCTTCCAGCCCAAGGTTGCTGTCCTCTAGTGGGATTTGAACCCCTGACCTTCCGGCCTGAAGTACCTTGCCCCAACCACTAGGGCACTCCTCATGAGTGGTGAGATTGGTGTGAGGCTTCTCCTCACACCAATGTCACCACTGCTCTAGATGGGGGTTTCTTCTTGTACTGACATAGCTGCTGCTAGAGAGGTCCACTTTGGATGGAGCTGACAGGCGGTGGTCTGCTTTCACATCCATACAGCCCTTGCTGGAAAGAAACTCCTGCAATCTGGGCCAGTACTGGAGGCAGAAACAACCTGACCAATTCTGACAAGACATCACACTTGGCCAAGAATGAGAATGCGTCAAAGGGTGGAGCAACAGACACTGAGGAGAGAGCACTACACATACATAGTTTTTCTAAAATCTTCTGGGCTCTGGGAGAGTGGGTCCAACCAGGCACCATCAGCGAGGACATCACCATTATGTATGGCTGATTATATCTTTCTTCTTATGTTTATATTTATTGATTTGATGAATCATAACTCCACCATCCACGTTAGTACTACTACTATTAATCATTTATATAGTGCTACAAGGTCTATACAACACTGTACAATCATATAAAGAAGACAGTCCCTGCTCATAGAGCTTACAATCTAATCAAGCAGACATAACAATACAAGAGAAACAAGGGGGTTAAAATAAGAAAGAGACAAGGAGAACAAGGGATTAGGACACCCCCCCCCCCTTGAACACATCTACTCTAAATTCATGTACAAGTGTACACCTAATTGCATAGTACATACTTTTACATGTCATATCATTTTATAAAGAGGTCTTTCATTTGCGCATACTGGCATAACTCGTATTTGAGAAAAATCCTTTATAAAACTGCCTCCTTAAAGTTATGCATTGGCTATCCACAAGAAAAATGACTTCCCATATGCTCTCCTGAAAGTACCTGCTTTTGGCTGATCTCTGAAGCTAAGCAGGATTGGGCCTAGCTAGTACTTGGATGAGAAACCATCCTGGAATACCAGGAGCTTTAAAATCACTGCACAGAAGAATGACCTTACAATCTACTTCTAGTCACATCTTGCCAAGAAAACCCAGGGGCTGGGTGGCCAGGAGTCAGCATTGAATTCAATGGCACAGACTGAAAGCACAGTTACTTACCTGTAACAGGTGATCTCTGGGAACAGCAGGAATTAGTCCTCACATATGGGTACGTCGGAACCGACGGAGCCGGCGCGGGAAAGCTCCCCAGCTTTTCAGATGAAAAGCTTTTGGGGCTTCCCACAGCGCATGCGCGCTGCCTTCCCGCCTTCCTTACCAGCTCTCTTCAGTTCGAGTTTATAGCTGAGACAATAGAGAGAGGAAAGGAAGGTAGATAGATAGAAGATACAACTCCTAGGGGAGGTGGGTGGGTTGTGAGGACTAATTCCTGCTGTTCCCAGAGATCACCTGTTACAGGTAAGTAACTGTGCTATCTCCAGGAACAAGCAGGAATAAGTCCTCACATATGGGGACTCCCTAGCTAAGATGCCTGGGAGATCCCCTTCCAAGGGTAAACCATCTTCGTATGGATCTCAGGCATCCATTCAGGGAAGGTGGGCAGGAGTTGTTTAAGTATGGAACAGGTGTTTGAGGACAGCCTGACCAAACAAGGCATCCCGGCGGGAGGCCTTGTCCAAACAGTAATGGGCTGTGAAGGTATGAACCGAGGCCCAAGTGGCTGCTCGACAGATCTGATCGATGGATACAGAGTGAAGATGAGCCATAGAAGTAGCCATGGCTCTCATATTGTGAGCTGTGACATGGCCTTCCAGAGAAATATTCTTACTCTGGTAAGCAAAAGAAATACATTGAGCAATCCAATTGGAAAGTGTACGTTTGGAGAATGGAAGTCCCAAATGAGAAGGATCAAAAGCCACAAAAAGCTGGGAAGACTTTCGATGTGGCTGAGTCCTGTTGAGGTAAAAGGCGAGAGCTCTTTTACAGTGAAGAGTATGAAGGTTCCTCTCTGCACTGGATGCATGAGGAGCCGGGAAAAAAATAGGTAGATATACCTCTTGATTAAGATGAAAAGGCGAGACCACTTTGGGCATAAAGTGGGGATTCGTCCTAAGGACAACCTTATCATGAAGAAATCTGGTATAAGGTGGATTAGCCACCAAAGCCTGCAGTTCACTGATGCGGCGAGCCGAAGTGACTGCAATAAGGAAAAGAACCTTCCAGGAAAGAAATTTCAGGGAGGTAGAAACCAAAGGTTCAAAAAGGTGGCTGCATAAGCTGACCCAGAACTAGGTTTAAGTCCCATGCCACCGGAGGTGGGCGGATGGGAGGCTTAGTTAGGGTCAGGCCTCTCATGAATCTGGCAATTAGAGGATGAGAGGAGACAGGTTGTCCATTTATAGGTTTCAAAGATGCTGCAATAGCACTTAAATGGACTCGTACTGAATTCGTCTTGAGGCCTGCATTGGAAAGATGCAGGAGATAGTCTAATAGAGAATGCAAAGGAAGTGCTAGAGGGTCAAGACCCTGTTGAGCGCACCAAATGGAAAAAACGTTTCCATTTAAAAGCATAGGAACACCTGATAGATGGTTTCCTAGAAGCATAAAGTATATCTTTCACTGGTTGAGAAAGACTATAATCATGCAGGCTTAAGCCTTCAGTAACCAAGCCTGGAGATGTAGGGACTTGGGGTTTGGATGCCACAAAGTCCCCTTCTCCTGAGACAGAAGGTCTGGCGCAGCTCCCAGGTCCAGGGAGGAGTCCTGGGAGAGCTGTAGAAGTAGAGGGAACCACACTTGGCGTGGTCAGCATGGAGCTATGAGGATCATGGATCCGTGATCCCTCTGTAGTTTGAACAGAGTCTTGGGAATCAAAGGAATGGGTGGAAAAGCATACAGGAATTCCTGACCCCAATGCAGGAGAAAGGCATCGTTGGCCTGAGCTCCCTGACACGGAATCCTGGAACAGAACCGGGGAAGTTTGGCATTCCACGGACTTGCAAAGAGGTCTATGTCCGGGGTCCCCCATTCCTGGAAGATTCTGTGTATTTGGTCCATATGCAGGGACCACTCGTGTGGAAACAGAACTCGACTGAGTCTGTCTGCCCGAGAGTTTTGAACTCCTGGAAGATACACTGCCAGAAGATGAATTTGATGCTCTCTGGCGAAGGCCCATAATCTGAGAGTTTCGTTGCAAAGCGACAGAGAGCCCGTCCCTCCTTGTTTGTTGACATAAAACATGGCTACCTGATTGTCTGTCTGGACTAGGACAGTCAGGTTGACAAGGAGGGTGTGGAAGACTGTGAGGGCAAGGAAGATTGCTCGCAGTTCCAAAAGGTTGATGTGAAGGGTGGTCTCCTGGGGAGACCAGGTGCCCTGAGTGGAGAGGTGTTGGAGATGAGCTCCCCACCCTGTTTGGGAGGCATCTGTTGTGAGGGTTGCTTGGGGCAACGAAGGTTGGAAGGGGGTCCCCAACAACAGATTTTTGGAGGATGTCCAACACTGGAGAGACCAAAACAGACGTTTTGAGGTGAGTACTTGGTCAGAGCAGTCCCGATGCTTGAGACCACTGGGTGGCCAAAGTCCATTGAGCTGCCCTCATATGAAGACGAGCGTAGGGCACCACATGGACCGTGGAGGCCATGTGGCCCAGAAGTTGCAGCATTTCTCTGGCTGACAAGTGACTTCTGGACTGAGCCTGGGAGGCCAAGCTGATTAGCCGTTGGCCTCGGACCAGAGGGAGGTAGGCCCTTGCAGTGGTGGAGTCCAAGTGGGCCCCTATGAATTCCAGGGACTGAGCAGGGATGAGTTGGGACTTGGGAATGTTTACCACAAGTCCCAGATATTGAAGAATACGCCTTGTGCGGTCCAAGGAAATCTGGGCTTCTGACTGAGATGGAGCTCGGATGAGCCAGTCGTCCAGATATGGGAAGACGAAGATTCCCATGCCTCTTAGAAATGCGGCTACGACTGCCATGCATTTTGTGAATACTCTTGGAGCAGAGGCGAGACCGAAGGGAAGTACTCTGTATTGGAAATGTTTTCCCTGGAACAGAAATCGAAGATATTTTCTGTGGGATGGATGGATGAGTATATGAGTGTACGCATCCTTGAGATCTAGAGAACAAAGCCAATCCTGACTCTGAAGGTATGGAAGGAGAATGCCCAGACAGAGCATTTTGAATTTCTCCTTGAATAGAAACTTGTTCAATCCTCTCAGATCTAGGATAGGTCTGAAGCCCCCTGTCTTCTTTGTTATGAGAAAATAAGGGGAGTAGAACCCTAACCCCTGTTGAGGAAGAGGAACCTCCTCTATTGCCCCTTGGGAAAGGAGAGAGGAGACTTCCTGACCCAACAGGGTCAGAAGAGATGGGGGAGAACTGAATTGCCTCACCATGGTATAGGGAGGAAGGCTGGAGAAATGAAGTTTGTAGCCCTCTCTGATGATAGAGAGGGTCCATTGCTCTGATGTTATTTGCTCCCATCTGGGAGCAAAGTGAACTAACCTTCCAGGTATGGTGAGAGGCTCTGGTTGTTCCAGAGCCAGAAAATGGTAAGTTCTCTAGGGACAAATCAAAACCCCTGAGGGGGTTGAGCCTGCTGGGGTGTAGCAGAAACTGCAGACTGACTTTACTTGCTTAAATTGCTGACGGTTAGCAGCAAAGCGAGGCTGAGAAGATTGTTGGCCAGTATGTGTGGAAAATCTGGCCTTCTTATAGTAAGGCCTTTTAAAAGACTTCTTTTTGGCAGGAATAGAAGTAGACTTAGAAAGTCTATCTAGAGTGGCATTTTCTGCATCCATTTGAGCAGCTTTAATTTGCCAGTCTTCACCAAATAAGTTCTCACCTGTACAGGGCAGATTCCTTAGGCCATCCACAACCCAGGGTTCTAGGTCAGAAGCCTGGAGCCAAGCAAGACGTCGGGCTGCAATAGCAATTCCCGAAGCCCTGCCAGCAACCTCAAAGGAATCAAAGGCTGCCCTGTTGGAAAACTTGGAGACCTCTGAAAGTTGTGTCACCACAGAAGTGAAGTCCTCCTTTTTATCCTCAGGGATAAAGGGGGCAAAATGCCGTACCTTTAGGGCAAGTTCTCTGAGAAACATGCCCATATAAAGGCTGTAAGAATTGATCCTGGCTATAAGCATACTAGCCTGGAAGATCTTTCTACCAAAAGAGTCAAGGGTCTTACATTCTCGCCCTGGAGGGGTAGAAGAGTGCCTTTTGGGACTCTTTATCTTCTTCATAGCAGACTTCACCACAATGGAGTGGTGAGGCAGCTGAGCTTTTTTGAAACCCAGGAGAAGGAGGGACCCGGTATATGGTGTCCAACCTACGAGAATGAGGAGACAGAGTTAGAGGAGTCTGCCACAAATCCATCAAGTGTTCTTGAAGGATTTCATGGATAGGCAGAGTAACTGCCTCTTTAGGAGCTTTAGAGTATCCTAAAATATCCAATTTTTTTGATCTGGGTTTCTTTTCAGAAGATGTAGCAATAGAAGTCCTTTAGCTACATCAACAATGAAATCCTGAAAGGATAAATCCTCTGGAGGAGACATCACCCTCTTTAGAGAATAGGGCTCCTCAGGAAGATCAAACTCAGCAGAGTCATCAGAGGAATTGAACTCATCAGAAGAATCTGAGTATTCTCTCTGTGCTTGCAATGCACGATACGCGTACCGATCGATATCAAGCGTATCGGGCATGGGATTGGTATCGGGCAAAAGCCTGAATCCAGCAAGCGGAACCGATCGACGCTTGGAAGTCGATGGTCTCGGTTCCGGTGTGGATACCGGAACCGGGGTCGGTACCGATGGAATCGGTACCGAGGGCGTCGCAGCCTTAATGAAAGCCAGAACGGCCTGCTGCATGGTCTGGACAGTATTGCCCATGGACGCCACTGCTGCCTGGATGTCGGTACCGGTATCGACCGGTACCCCAGAGCAGTCTAACAGGTGATCAGTCGAGGCCGTGCCATCGATGTCAACCTGTAACCCCATAGGTGATGCTTTGGAGGCCGGAGCCTCCCGCCGGGGTTTTTTGGTGTGGGCAGAATCCTCGAACTCAAGATTGAGAGCCTCTCGATCTTTTGAAAGAGATTTGCTTTTAGAGGATTTGCCCACAGAAAGTTTGGTTACCTGAGATCCATCCGGAGAGGAAGACCTGGATGACTGTGAGGCTGGATTATCTGAAGCAAACAGCACATGGAACTTGTTGGCCCGGTTCTGCATACCACGTTTAGACATCTGGGAGCAGAATGGGCAGTCCGGTATGGAGTGGTCAGGTCCCAAACATTTAAGACACCATTCATGGGTGTCTGAGAGAAAAATAACAGCACTGCACTTGGTACACTTTTTAAAAACCAGGAGCTGGCTTCTCCATGAGGAGAATTAGTGTAGGCCTGAAGGCCTAGGAAAAGTTACCACGTTGTGCTGAAATAAAAAAGAGATTTTTTTTTTTTTTTTTTAGAAATAAAGAGAGACCGGCAGTACCGGTTTTGGTATGGGGAAGGCAGGTACGCGGTCAAAAGAAACAAATTAAAATAACAATTTCTTCAGCGGTGACAGGAACACGACCTGCTGGCTCCGCGGAAAAAGAGAAACTGAAGAGAGCTGGTAAGGAAGGCGGGAAGGCAGCGCGCATGCGCTATGGGAAGCCCCAAAAGCTTTTCATCTGAAAAGCTGGGGAGCTTTCCCGCGCCGGCTCCGTCGGTTCCGACGTACCCATATGTGAGGACTAATTCCTGCTTGTTCCTGGAGATTATATTAATCACTATTTCGATGGCATTATATGTTCACATCTTTTATCATGAACATATCACAGAACGTTACTATGTTAACCACAGATGCCTGAAATTTTGTGTAATCTTCCCTTTGTAAGCAAATAATAATATTTCTTACCTTATCACAGTCAATCCAACATAAAGTATTAAGATTGAAAATATATCATTAGCTGTTACATCTTGAAATGTTTTATCAGCCATTACAATACCAACAATAGTGAAGATCAGTGTATTAGCCAAAAAAGTCAAAAATTCCCAGAACCTACATCAAAATTTAAAAAGACATGTTAGTCATAAAAATACATCTACAAAATAATGAAATTCAACATTAAAAATTTTCATGCAAAGTTCTGAGGTAACAGGCTTACTAATTTTGATAGCCATTTGGGTTACTAAAAAAAATAATGAGTGTAGGTGCCATAAAAAGTTAGTAAAAATCAAAAGCAAAGGTTAAAAATGAAACAAACATTTATTAAAAATAATAGCATAAAATTACACCCCCCCCCTAAAAGCAACCATGAGAACAATTAATTGATAAATGGTAGATAATAAAATATCTTAGTTATTAATAAATATGAAATAGTGAATTAACACAAAAAATCCAAGTTATTAATCTCCCTGTTTATTTATTTTATATTTATTTACATTCTCTTATATACCATGCTATTCTGCATCAGTGGCTATGGAGGGTTAAGTGGCTTGCCCAAGACCACAAGGAGCACCTGTGGGATTAGAAACCCCAGTCCTTCCGGCGCAAGGTTGCTGTCCTCTAGTCGGATTTGAACCCCCACCTTCCAGCCTGAAGTACCTTGCCCCAACCACTAGGCCACTCCTATTACCAATTTTAAGTTACAATGTAAACCTCTGACTGAAATGATAAAGCGATCTAAACAAACTTGTTATATAAATAAATTATAGATTTATTAATAAAACAGTAGTTAAAATCATTTAAATATAATAATTACAATCATTCAGCCATGGACAATTATATATGACACATCAACACAAAAATGCTTTGTTTACTATCATCTGTTAAACAGATCTAAATGCCCAACATGTTTTGGCAGAGAACTCCTGTACCAAGATGCTTTTAAAGATGTTAATGCTGAGGATCAGCCAAATGGGATTAAGTAGTAGTCTGGAAATTAGAAAGAAAAGAGAGAAAAAGGAAAAAGAAATTAAAAATTTAATAATCATAAAGGAAAAAAAAGGAAAAGGAGGATATTCAAAGCATTTTAACTGGTTAGCAGACCTTTAACCCATGGCTCCAAACCTGGTGTAAGTATGAAGGCTTTAGACACATAGGCTGGGAAATAGATGAAACAAGACACTATACTGTATTAATGGTTTGCATCTTTCGGGGGCAGGGAAAAGGATCCTAAGTGAAAAATTAGATAATGTGGTGTTTATTCTGCTCTTGTGAATGGCAGGGCTGGGCGTCCAAACCACGCTTAGCCCCAAAACGTGATTCTGTTCCTAGTGCTCCCCGCACATACAGAGCGCCTGTGCAGAGAGTGCTGGATGGGGGCGGGAGGGGGCGGTGCTGGGGTGGAGTGGGACAGTGTGGGGGAGGGGCCAGCTGCTGGGACATATAGAGGTAATTCTGGTCATGCCTCTGTACATTCCCCGGCTCCGGATTGGACACTTGGCTTATTCCACCCCAATAGTGGAATAGGCACCGTGGCACATCATTGTCTGTGAGTTGCAGTCCCCCCAGTGCCAATCTCGCCACTGCAGGGGAACTCCCGCTGCCCAATCCAGGCCTTGGAGAATCCCGCTGATGATTGGATGGCAGTGTGCCGGGACTGCTATGTGTCGGGGCATTCCGTGGCTCTGGCTGGACGTGCCAGTGTCATGGTGACAGGACACCACTGCACCGGCACACCAGCCGGAGCATGTTGCGGCCTGGGCAGGCAGGCCAGTGGATGTCCCTTGCACTGGAACGGTGTGCTTGCTCGGACATCTATGTCCCCAATTCTGCTGTTGCAGGTACGTCTGGGACCTACGGCAGCAGAAACGGGGACATTTCCAGCACATCCAAGTTTTGTTTGGGCAATGTGGCTGGACGTGCCAAGATCAGAAACAGCCTCCACTTGAACAGGTATTTAAACTACAGAAAGGGGTTAGCAAATGGAAGAAAACAAATTCAGGATGTCACCCCCAGTAAAAGAATCACAGTAAATGTTGAAAATAGAAAGAGACATTGTCTTAACTAAACTTAACTAAAAAAATGCAGGGTCATGAAATTAGGCTGCAAAAATCTAAATGAGCAGTACAGTACGGGGCTGAAATACTTCTGTCCATGAAAGAAGAGCAGGACCTGGGGGTGACTGTTTCTGAGATAGAAAAGGTGACAGCGAAAGCCAGAAAGATGCTTCAGTGCATGGGGAGTGGAATGGCCGGCAGGAAGGAGGAGGTGTTAGTGTCTATAAGTCTTTGGTGAGACCTCATTTGGAGTACTGTGTGTAATTCAGGAGACCACACCTTCAAAAGGATATAAACAGGATAGAGTCAGTGTAGAGGGTGGCTACCAGAATGGTCAGTGGGCTTTGTCATAAGGCATATGGGGACAGACTTAAAGATCTCAATAGGTATATTTTGGAAGAAAGGTGGGCGAGGGGAAATATGATAAAGATATTTAAATACGTCCATGGCATATATGCATAGCAGAAAAGCCTCTTTCAACTGAAAGAAAACTCTGCAATGAGGGAACATAGGATGAAAGTAAAAGGGCTTAGAATCAGCAGTAATCTGAGGAAAAATTTATTTACAAAGAATAGTAGATGCATGGAACAGCCTCCCAGTGGAGGTGATAGAGACAAGGATTTATCTGAATTCAAGAAGGCATAAGACAAATACAGAGCATCTCTAAAGGCTAAAAGAGGGACTGTAAAGCTTAGTATTTGGTTTGGAAGAGCGGACTGGATAGGCCATGTAGTCTTTATTTGCCATCATTTTTCTCTGTTTCTATCAAGAGCAAAGGGTAAGAGGAGTCAGAAATAAAAACCAGGTAAACCAACCAAATATTACTGGAAGGAAATGAGCACAAATGCTGACAGTCTAGGCAACAAAGCTCCTGATCTAAAAGCCCCGATGGTGGAAATGTATTTGGCCATCATGGCCATTAAAGAAACATTGTTCAATGAGTCCCATGAATGGGATTTCGCCATACTATAATCTAGTTAGAAGACATAGATAGGTCAGAAAAGGAAGGAGAATAGCCCTCTATGTCAAAAACAAGATTAAAGCAGCTGAAATGCAGGGGATGTGGGGGAAAACAGCATTGTGGATTGTTTTGGGAAGGGTCAATACTGGTGAAGTCTATAGATTTCCAATTCAAAGTGAACAGACAGACAATGAATTTTTATTTTATTTTATTATTTAGCTCACACCTTTCCAGTAGTAGATGAAGGCAAGTTACAATCAAGTACTATAGGTATTCCCTGTCCTTGGAGGGCTTACAATCTAAGGCTGTACCTGAGACAATGAAGGGTTAAGTGACTTGCCAAGGCCACAAGGAGAATCAGTGGGATTCGAACCTGGTCTTTCTGATCCCTGGTTACTGCCCTAACCAGGGAAAAGCTATGAGACTGGGTGACTAATCTACTGGATGTGGATTGTCGTATCTTGCCTATAAATCTGGAAAGACATATAAAAATCATTAATATCTCACAAAAGGCTTTGTTCAGACATTTGGTTATAGAAGTCAGAAGGGAAGGGTCGATGATGGATTAAGTACTCACTGCTGCTCATATGGGCACCCACGCAGACATTAGACACACTGTCTCATTTGTTTTTTTTTTATTACCTTGGCTAGGAAAGGGATGCTTGCAATGGGGCAATATCAGCTTGGGGTAGACTGTTCCATTTATTTATTTAACATGTCTTATATAACACCTTAAAGCCAAGGCGGTTTACAAGGAACAATTAACAATCTCAAATGAGTGCTCGCTTCGGCAGCACATATACTAAAATTGGAACAATACAGAGAAGATTAGCATGGCCCCTGCGCAAGGATGACACGCAAATTCGTGAAGCATTCCATATTTTAAAAAAACAAACAAAAAAACAATCTCAAATGAGAAACAGTTACACAGAACATCACAATGGACAGAGCTCTGAAATTGAAATCTCATATCGCCAAAACTGCAAACAAGGCCTATCACCGTTTGAGGACCATAAGACCGCCAGGACCACTTCCGCACAGTGTGCCAAGCACTGATCACACCTTTGCTTGATTACAGTAACTTGTTATATCAAGGCCTCCCTCAGCAGACCTTACTCCCACTCCAAATGGTGCAAAACACTGCAACATGCATCATTACACACACTCCTAGAGCTGAGCACATCACCCCCGTCTTAAAGCAACTACACTGGCTCCCAATGGTGGCCAGAGCAAAATTTAAAACAAACCTGATCATCTTCAAAATCATTCACCATCTCTTGGCAGATGCGCTCCAAGATATCAAACAACAGATATCAGTAATAGACCAGGGAAGGACCAATAATGACAACATGATTGGCACACCTGCAGGATACCACAAGACTAAACAAAATACTTCAAGAGCTCCATCACTACTGGCATTCACACTATGGAACTCCCTCCCAACGAGCCTGAGGGCACTAAAGACATCACAGACTTCCGCAAGGCACTTAAAACCCTACTCTTTACAGAAACCTATGAGCAAACAGACAACAGCCCCACACCCAAACGATATTACAACTACCCCCGCCAACTCAATACCCAATCATCCCAACTAGACTAACGAGCTCATTGTATAGTGCTGTTAAGTACCCTCATGCTAAATGTAACCCTCCATATTGTTGTTAAGTACCCTCATGCTAATTGTAACCCACTAATTGTGCTTTCTAAATGTTGTTAAATACCCTCATGTTAAATGTTGTAAAGTACCCACATGTTAAAAGTAACCTTCCATGTCATGTAACCACTTTGATTGTAGGATAAGGTGGTATACAAATCTATCTAAATAAAATAAAAGGGATATATCTTGGAGTTAACTCAACAGGGGTACTTATGTTGAGAGAGGGGGGACTGAAAATTTCCTGATGATTTCTTTAGGATGGGTCTTATTGATGCCTGTTTCAGTGCGGGTGGTAAGTATCCCTGAAAGAGGGAGATGTGGACAATCTTTTGTACTATTAAGGAGCATTCAGTTCGAAGCAATTTTAACCAGGAAACTGGGCATGGGTCCAGTGGAGAGGTAGTGGTGTCGATGCCTCTGATGATGTCCGAGAACTCTTTCAGTAAGATGATTTTGAAGGTGTCCCAGTTTTGGACTGAGGTTGGTTTGTCCAGTGTGTGCAGTGGGGCTTTGAAATGGAGTGCAGTGGAGGATTGTCTGCTATCAATGTAGTCTGCCATGGTTTTTGATATGAGTTGAGATTTTGTGTTTGCAGGTGATGATGATGTTAGGTCTTTGGTGAGGGAGGATACTATGGAGAATAGTTCTCTAGGGCGGTTAAGGGATAGGATAGCCCACTAGACAACCAAGATGTCCAATTACCACTTTACCCAAATGTCTCACCCACATTATCCAATCGAGTTTAGAATATTGTATATGGTTTAAATATATATATATATATATATATATAATAAGTCAACTGTACATAGTTTCCCCGGTTATCCCATGCATTTATCATCCCTTGTTCTATGTAAACTCAATGTTGCTTGTATGCATTGCAGTATGTTGTGTTCATTGTACACCGCACTGATTTTAATAGCGCGGTATAGAAGAAATGATAAATAAATAAATAAATAAATAAAATAAATTTCATAATGATATTTTTTATTTATTTTTACAGAATTTCTATACCGCCCCTTCGATCGGGGCAGTTTACATCAAACAATTGTTTATTACAGAGAACAATGTAGAGAACTTACAATATTTACATTAAACTATTTAGAAAACTTTATATTAAACTATTTACATACCAGCTGTCCACACAGATCGAAGTCTGGTGGAAGTTGGTTAACATTTAAGCATTTACATGGTAATTGAGCTATTGCTACCAGTGGAGAGGGAATATTCGTGTTTGTTAGATAGTTGCTGAGAAGGGAGGTAGATCAGTTTGGAGGGTTTGCATGGAGAGAGTGGGTATTAGTATTGATGCCGATGGTGTTGTAATAGTAGTCAGAGAATAGTAGCGTTTTTAGTTCTTTATGGAAAGTTTGTAAATCTCTGATTGATCTTATGGTGTCAGGAAGGTCCACAGAGTGGGTGCCGTATACGTGAAAGCTCTATTGCTGGTAGTTTGTTTAGTCTTACATATTGTGGATGGGATTAAGAGAAGGTTTTGATTACTTTTTCTCCTATACCTAACATCTGTTTGGATGTGTATTAGTGTAGTATTCCTTTCTACAACAGTTGGTGAGATACAGTATTCAATTTGTTTGGCGATGAATTGCTCTTTGATGGATCTATCCTGTGTTCTTTTCCAGCTTCGTTCAATGTGCATAAGCTGTCATCCAATATCTCTGAGTATGGTGGAGTACCAGGATGGTTGTGTAAGATTTGCCATACTGGGTCAGACCAAGGTCCATCAAGCCCAGTATCCTGTTTCCAGCAGTGGACAATCTAGGTCATACGTACCTAGCAGTTTCCCAAAAGACAGGTTCCGCAATGCTTGTACTGGGTCAAGCATTGATATCCTGGGCCCCTTCTTAATAATGGTTTATGGACCTTTGTGCATAATTAGGAGAGGCAGTGGAGCGTTGAGGTGTAAAGGAAGCAGCTTTGGCAATCACTGTGTTCCATGAGTATATTAGGTTGTCCAAGTCATTTATTTATTTACAGTCTCTTTTATATTGTGCTATTCAACATCACTGTGGTTTACATGAAACAGAATGACTAGCACAGTGCAGCAAGCTGATCTGTGTTTACAAGGAACAGGTATGTGTGTCATGTGTGTCAGAGGCCAGGAGTGGAGAGATGTCATCTAGGAAGGATTGCTTGTGGCGCTGCTCCTACTGCTGAGGGAAGTATAGAACCTGGGAGCCAGTTGGAAGGATGAGGGGGATCATTGTGTGGTCTGACCATGGTACAGGGTCGATCTGGGAATTGAATTGTGTTGCAGGGAGATGTCTAGGCGCAAAGACAAGGTCAAGTGTTGCTCCTTTGGAATGTGTACGCTCTTTAATTGGTGTAGTTGGAGTGCTTCCATGGCATTGGTGAATGAACATGCCTACCTGATGGAGCTGGATGTGATGTTTAAATCTCTAAGGAGGAAAAAGAATTTGGATGCTGTGTGCGTGTATGTTTCTTATAGCAGGGCTGATAGGTCTTCTGTCTTCGAGGAAGGTATTCGGAATGTTAGGCAGATAGTGTGGTCGCTATTGGAGATTGTGAGGAAGTCCAGCATTTCTAGGAGTGGGAAGTGAGCATGGTGAAGTTTAGATGCCCTTTTTCCATGATAAGGACTCCTTCTCCTTGTCTGCCTGCTCTGGGACAGTTGAAGAGCTTGTAATGAGGGGGCAACAATTCGTTAAGCGAAATCCAGGATTTGGTGATGCACATGAGATCAGTGTCGCTGAGGTGTGTGAAATCTGCTATTATGGAGATCTTTTTATGTACTGAGCAGGTGTAGATTAGTGAGCATTTGATTGGATAGTGAGGTTAATTCTGTTTAGTGTGAGGTTTCTGTTCTTGGGTAGTATTAATTTGCAGTAGGAGGCTTTATGCAAGGTGGTTTGAAGTGTGTAACTGGAGTAGGGAGCCCAGGTCAGTAGAGGATTGGAATGTAGTCACTGTAGGTTGCTATCACTTGTGAGGGTATTAGAAGAAAGAAGATTGTCCATAATATCATTATGCAGGTTGAGAGTTTGTGGAGCATTGTGTTATGCTATGGAGTTGAAGACTCACTGGAACAATCTTTGCAGACTGCTGTGGCGGTTCTTTGGCATATGGAGTTTGTTGTCTTCTAGCAGTGTGCGACGCTCCTGCCTGGGCCCTAGAGCTTACAGGCAGGAGTGGCCTTATATAATGTCCCTTATGAATAAAGGTGGTACTGATCCCTCTGAATGCTGGGATTCGTAGTACACTTGTTTTTTTTCTTTAGGGATGAAAGTTGTAGTTGTGACTCGCGTGATAAGGCTTGCAAGAAATTTATTTGTTGTGGGGATATTTTCAACGCATTACAATTCAAAGGTGCATAACGTAAAGGTGCAACTTTCAACATAAAGGTGAAATCAGGAGGTCAGGAAAACAACTGAAATCAAATAGCTTTAACTCAGCTTTACACAGTCACGGTAGCTTCTACTCAGCTTTGCCTCGTGTGGTTGCTTGAGATTATTGCAGCCTCACAGTAACAGCTGTTCTCCTCACAGCGTGGCTTTACAGAAACAGGTGAAAACAATTTGTGAACTTTCATGGCTAGGCAACAGGTATAGCAAACGTTTTGTATTCTTCTCATACAAACTCCAGATGCTTCTTTACACTGTTACTCTCTAAAACATAAAGAGCAATCCATTGCACAAGGATCATAATTCAAGGTAGGCATAACATTATCTATCTGCATACATTCATCTGGGCTAAGGCAATTGCTCTCTTCATCAGGTTTCTTATGTTTCCCTGACTTTAGCTCCAGAAATTGCTGAAACTCTTTTAGAAGCAATTCAGCCTGTAGCTGCTCTTTAGCTGCTTGATAGTCTCCGGTAAGGGTCACACCCTTCCCCCACTCACTATCTGCTCCTGTTGCAGTTTGGCTTAGGGAGGTCAGCACAATAAAAGGGTTTCTCCAGCAAGGCATTAAAATTAGGAAATTCAGCTTTACCTTTATCAGAGATGTTGGCATAAGAACAGGCACCTTTCTTCCAGGACTCTCTCCTCTCTAGAAACTCAGCAGCCTTATGGCTAGTTCTTCTGCTAGGGGAATTTCTCTCAGAAAAACTTCTTTTCTGTTTTGGTTCCTGGCTTTTATAGCACTGCTCCACCAGACAAAATACCTTTTCTCCAAGAGCTGGGTTTGCTAGCCTTCCCACGTTTAGGCTCTACTGTGTAGTAAGGATCCCCTTGAGAGTATATTGGGCTCCAAGGCTTACTGTTCCAGGGTTCTGCCTTCTCCCAGGGTTCTAGCGTTTTTCCCCTTTGATTCCAAGTTCCTCCTGAAGACCAACGTGCACTGGAAGCTGCTTCTCGTCTGCTTCGTTTCTTGCTGCTCTCCTTGTCAGCCTTGCTGCCTGCCTTGCCAGCCTTGCTGCCTCCTTTGCCAGCCTTGCTGCCTCCCCTGTCAATCCTGTCTGAGGATTTTAAAAGGGCTTCATTTCCTGGCACTCCCTGTCGTTCCCCTGGGCGTGCCCAATCAGTGCTGAAGTCTAACTCCCCCCCTTGGGCTGGGGCTTGTCTTCAGCTCAGCCGATAACTGTGTTTTTTCCAAGTCAGTTTTGGAAATCCTGTGTGTGTCATCCCTTCTATCAGGATTTTCCCCTATCTCCATTTCCTCTGAAGGGGAGTCTTCACCACAAGTGTTATGAGATCGCTGTTTAAGCGTCAGGTGTCCGTGGCGGCGCTGTTTAAGTGGTCAGTTGTTTATCATGTAGTGGTCTTTTATTGTTATGATAGCAGAAGGTCCTGTTTCAATGATTCTTGTTTCAGAGCTGGTTCTGCATTGTCTTAGCAAGCAGGCGCTGTTTGCAATGTTTATGGTGTCCTCTGCTTTGGTCCACACCAAAGGGCCCTCTGGTGAGACCCTCAGGCGCGGGCCTGCCAAACGTGGGCCTGTCAAATATGGGCCCGCCAGGCATGGCCATGCCTAGGCATGCTGCTTCTTAATTTTTCCACCTGTAAATAGTACATCAGCAACAACAAAACAGTTCATTTATAAAACCAATTAAAATAATCTAAAACAGATACAGTTCACTTCCAAAAACCACAGGTATAATATACTGTGCATCAACACTAGGGGGTATGTTTTCTAAACGGTGGTAATGTAGCATATGTAATGCTAGCGTGCGCCAATGTTACATCGGTGACATTAGCGCATGCTACAGGGCGCACTAACATTACACTTAGGGGCTTGTTTACAAAGCCGCGGTAGCGGTTTCTGCCTGATATCGGAGCCACGACCCCATTGAATTCAATGGGGCCGCGGCTCCGATATCAGGCGGAAGCCGCTACCGCGGCTTTGTAAACAAGCCCCTTAGTGTTAAGCACACTATGGGCGGAGAGAGGGCGGAGAGTAAGGGTCAATGAGCGGGGAGTAGGCGGGAATCAGGCCCTGCTACATTACTGCTGGCATCTTAACACCAGGAACATTACCGCCAGTGAAAACCCATCGGTAAGAGTGCACAGTGAGGAAAGAGAGCCTGTTTCAACGTATGCAATGTGCTGCACAGACATGTGAGCCCAAGAAAATGATAGAAGTGCACCATTTGCACCAACAGCACAGTGCCCAGGTATAAAAGGGCACTTTGTTGATGGTGTAAATGGTGCATAGGAGGGTGCAGGTGGAACAAGCAGTGGAGCTGCAGGGACACAGGGCGGACCAGGCGGCTGCCTAGGTGCACATATGAACAGAAGACTGGTAAGTATGCAAGACTGAGTCTGACCAAGGTCCATTATGCCCTGTATCCTGTGACCAACAGTATACAAACTATGGCACACACATGATCCACAATGCCTGCAATGGGGCATGCAGTGAAAAGCTGTGACCCTCACCAGGGATCCTCCCCAGGAACCTGGCAAAAAAATACATGAAAACCATGACACTGGCAGCCTGTACTACACACTCAGGTAATGGAGTACAATATGTGATGATGGGTGGAAGGACAACACATGTTCACATAGTGGTCCGGAAAGGCCAACAGCAGCCACAGTGCATGTCCCCTAGTCCCACAGCATTCAGATGCTATAGACAATTGAACGACGAATACCTCAGCCACTGCAGAAAAGATTCCCAAATACCTCAAACTCAACACCACACAGCTGTACCACCCCCAGGTCAAGAAGATATAACACTGCCATGTGGTGATGGGGACCCTGGAGAGGCAGATTTGTGGGGGGTAGTGATGTGTGCCTGATCAAGTATGCTTCTGGTCCACATAGAGCCCACGCCCTAGCTACCCACCTATCCCATTTTGCCCGGCCTGGACCATGCATCACCAACACTGATGGCACATGGGCATGTCAGCATGGTGTGGGGGGTAAGGTGGAAGTATCACCTGCGTGCAGCTGACAACAGCTTTGACCAATTCCAGTGCGCCATGTGCAATACAATATCTGCCAAGGTTCTTCTGATGGGGAGCATGCAATCAGCATGGATGGTTGTAGCAATGTGGCAGCACTGTGGTGTACCCCGTATAGTCGCTGTATAAATAAGTAGAAGGTCGTAGGGTTTGTGTCCTGGCAGTGGACTTTGTTTTTCCATGTCCCTGTGGCAACATGATAGCCCAAAGTGCACCTGTTCATCTGACAAACTCTTTGGCTATTTTCAGTGCGCCATGTGCAATACAATATCTGCTAAGGTTCATCTGATGGCAAGCATGCAATCAGCATGGATGGCTGTGTCAATGTGGCAGCACTATGTTGCATCAGATACAGTCACTGTATGGAGAAGGAGAAAGTCGCAGGTTTGTGTCCTGGCAGTGGAATTTGTCCCCGTGGCTACATTTTACACCACAGTGCAGGTATAATACCAGCATGTGAAACCACCAAACATCTGCCCAACAAGAGTAGAAACACCCACACAAATAAGCTGCTCTATCCACATCTACATCGGCACAATGAGCAGCTGTCAACATCAGAGCAAACAATCTGCTCCCACACCCACAGTGAGACTGGTTGCATTTGCTTCTCATGCCATGGCAACACGGTCTTATGGCAGGGAGAAACCAGGATGGATGAACAAAGGCACAGTTGCTGGTGTTTTGCTCACCTCCACAGGCAGAGTAGGGCAACGCAGCATCTGGGAATGTGGAAGATGTAGTCTGCTGTGATGCACCATGCACCTGCAGCATGATTGAAGCACATCAGCCAGTTCACTATGCACCTCTGTCACACAGCACAGTCCCACAGTAGAATGTGATGCAAATGAAGGGGAGAGGATGCTGGTAAATACATGAAACAGCATCATTACCACAGGATGCATATGTGCGAGGGAATGTACATGGAACAGATGGTTGAACATGTGAAAGACATCAGTCTGGCTAGGGTGCAAACAGCAGAGAATGTTGATAGGTCACCATCACCCTGATTGTGGTGTGACCCTGGACTGGTTATGCAGCCACATTGTGTAATAAAATAATCAAAGCTGCAGTTATCTGTCTGATATCTCATGTCATGCACCTGTTGTTTCAGTCGATGAGTGTCTCAGAGACATAGACTGCACTAAGCATGAGTATTTTGTGTTAAACAGCAGCCTTGTGACAGCTCGGGTGTGCACGCGCCTAATATCCCTGGGTATGGTAATGTAGGCAGGGTGACAATTGCAGCAGTCCCTGATTAGCCCTGTGGAGTGGTTATAGCTCTAGTTCCAGCAATGGCTGTGAACTGAATGTGCAGCAGAAGCATACACCATAGGAGCAGTGATGGCAGTGGCTGCTGTGGGTGGCTGGACCACCTCTGTCAACCATCATGGGGTCTCCACCACTTTTGCTAACCATCCTCTTACGACAAGCCACACCATATCTGAGCCTGTTGCTGCAAAACAGCTATCTATAATGGGATATCTGCAATTGACCAAGAACCAAGGGAAAAAGGGGCCACCTACCAGGATAAGCCATTACACACACCAACATGCAATACAGATCACACATTCAGTCCAGTAGTTGTGATGTAGATCTGTGGCTGAACCCGAGTTGTACAGGTACTGCAGTACTGACCTTGTGGACCAGGTGTCCAGTGACCTACTTCCCATTCATGGTGACCTCAGCAACTGCTAGTTAATGGTCACCGATGCTATATGTGTCATGAAAGCCATGAGGGCCTGTAAACTCCTGCCCTCATGTGAAGGTACAGAGCTGCTGCTGGGCATGGAAGATATGCATATAGTAAGTTTGACTGTGCAATGCATCATGGGGTATGGTGGGATGAACCAATAACAGAACATAGAGAGGCACTGTCATAGAAGGCAAAGGAGTGTAATGTGATACCTTTTAAGATCTCCACAACAGCCAAGCCCAGGGGCTGCTCTATAATGAGGCCGAGTGAGGCGGTCGCCTCAGGCGGCAACTTTTTGGGGGCGGAAAAAAATTGCCCCACCAAAAGACCACCTCACTTGACTTTCAAAATAAAAAACAAACAAACAAAAAAAAAAACTGGACGCAGAAGCTGCTGCTGCTGCATTTGAAACCATGATCCTCTGTGTACTACGTAGTTGCCATAACCATTGGGCCAACCCTCCACACCATATATCCCCATGAGTATGCACAGGCACACACACACCCACACCTATATAGATACATACATATAGATGTGTGTAGACCTAGGAAGGCATATATATGTATAGGGATAAGCACAGAGGATCCTTACACCTGATCATACTTTTGCACAATCTGTACATTGATCAAGAAAAGAGACGGCTGAGGGGAGATATGATAGAAGTCTATAAATTAATGAATGGAGTGGAACAGGTAAACGTAGATCGACTGTTTACGTTATTAGAATATAGAAAGACTAGGGGACATGCAATGAAGATACAGGGTAAACTATTTAGGACTAATAAGAGAAAATATTTTTTCACTCAACGTGTAATCAAACTCTGGAATTTGTTACCGGAGGATGTAGTAAAGGCTGTTAGTGTAGCTGGGTTTAAAAAAGGTTTGGACAAGTTCCTGGAGGAAAGGTCCATAAACCATTATTAAGAAGGGACCCAGGATATCAAGCATTGCGGAACCTGTGTCTTTTGGGGAAACTGCTAGGTACGTATGACCTAGATTGGCCACTGTTGGAAACAGGATACTGGGCTTGATGGACCTTGGTCTGACCCAGTATGGCATATCTTATGTTCTTATGTTCTTCAGAAGCAGCAGTTCAAACGGACCAAGGAGAAACAGAATGGTTTAAAATAAGCAAAGGTATAAGACAAGGCTGCATACTTTCCCCCTACCTGTTTAATTTATATGCAGAACAAATCATCAGAGAAGCAGGATTGTATGAAGACAACAGAGGTGTGAAGATTGGTGGAAGACTCATCAACAACCTTCGCTATGCTGATGATACCACATTACTGGCTGAAAGTGAAGATGATCTCAAACATTTGCTTCTCACAATCAAAGAACATAGTCTCAAAATGGGCCTGCACCTTAATGTAAAGAAGACAAAGATCATGACAACTGGCATAATCAACAGGTTCATCGTTGAAGGAGAAGAAAAGCGTAGTTACTCACCTGTAACAGGTGTTCTCCAGGAGCAGCAGGAATCAGTCCTCACATATGGGTGACGTCGGCGCCGACGGAGCCCTCGCGGAGCAATTTTCCCCAGCTTTCAAAGAAAGCCTTTGGGAATTGCAGCGCGCATACGTGGTCCCCTTCCCGCCCAAGGGTGCCATCTTAGCCAGTCAGATGACATAGCTAAAAGACAGCATAAAAATTTGCAAAAAAACTAAAGCAGAAGATTGCAACTCCAAGGGGAGGAGGGAGGGTTGTGAGGACTGATTCCTGCTGCTCCTGGAGAACACCTGTTACAGGTGAGTAACTACGCTTTCTCCAGGACCAAGCAGGAAGTCAGTCCTCACATATGGGACTCCCAAGCTTAAGGCTACCGGAGACCCTAAGCACAAAAATGAGCTCCCTCTAGCTCAGCAGCACAGAAGGAAGGAATCTTCACTGAATTATTACCCACCGGTAGCCCCCATCCGGGATGGAGGGTAGGAGTTGCTCAAACCTCGAAGAGATTTCGGAGGACTGCCTGTCCGAAAGCACTGTCCCTGCGGGACTCCCTCTCGAGGCAGTAATGGACCGCAAAAGTCTGGCTCGAAAACCAAGTAGCGGCCCGGCAGATGTCTGCCAACGGAACAGAGCGGAGGTAAGCCACTGACGTAGCCTTCGCCCGAAAACAATGAGCCGTGACCCGACTTTCTAACGAGAGTCCGGCTGCTCCATAAGCCCAAGCGATACAGTCAGCAACCCAGATGGACAGAGTACGCTTGGAGACAGGGAGCCCCAATTTATTGGGGTCAAAAGACACAAAAAGCTGAGCAGCTTTACGGTGCTCCCGCGTACGGTCAAGGTAGAAGTTCAACGCCCTTCTACAGTCCAGGGTATGCAGGACCATTTCAGCTCGGCTGGAGTGTGGCCTGGGAAAGAAGGTCGGAAGTACCAACTCCTGATTGATGTGAAAAGGGGAGACCACTTTTGGAAGAAATTTAGGGTGAGTCCGTAGGACTACCCTATTTTTGTAGAACCAAGTGTAAGGGGGATCAGACACGAGGGCCTGCAATTCACTTACGCGTCTAGCGGAAGTGAGGGCTATCAGGAATAAGGTTTTCCAGGAAAGAAAATGGAGAGAACAGGTAGCCATAGGTTCAAAAGGCGGACAGGTGATCCGCTGCAAAACCACATTCAGATCCCAGTCAGGTGCTGGCGGGCGCAGAGGTGGTTTAAGTAGAAGGAGACCTCGGAGAAACCTTGCCACGAGAGGGTCGCTGGAAAGAGGTCTGCCGTCCACCGGCACATGATGTGCTGAAAGAGCACTGAGGTGAACTTTAACGGAGTTGGACTTAAGTCCCAGATTAGAGAGGTAGAGCAAGTACTGCAAGATCACCGACACCGAGCAGGAGAGAAGGGATCCTGAGACTGCTGGGCACACCAAGCGGAAAAGCGACGCCATTTAAGGGCGTAGCATTTGCGGGTAGAAGGTCGCCGGGAAGCTAGGGCGACCTCTTCCACCTCTGCCGGCAGTAGAAGGGGAGCAAGGACTACCCTTTCAGCAGCCAGGCCATCAGATGTAGAGATCTGAGGTTGGGGTGCAGTAGGGACCCCTGATCCTGTGTTAGGAGATCTGGTTGAAACCCCAGAGGGAACGGATTCTCCACCGCTAGCTGCAGCAGGAGTGGAAACCACGGCTGTCTGGGCCACCTAGGAGCTATCAGGATCATGGAAGCTTTGTCTCGGAGAACCTTGAAAAGAGTTCGAGAGACTAGCGGTATGGGAGGAAAGGCATAGAGAAGGACTTTCGACCATGAGAGCAGAAAAGCATCCGCCGCTATTCGAAGGGGATGCGGCTGCCGAGAGCAGAAGCGAGGAAGTTGCCGGTTGAGAGGACTGGCAAAGAGATCCATCGTGGGCAGGCCCCACTTCAGAAAAAGTTTCTGAACTACCAAGGGATCCAGTCGCCACGTGCGGCTGGAGGATTCTGCTGAGTTTGTCCGCCAGGCAATTTTCTTGGCCTGGGAGATAAACTGCCTTGAGAAGAATGCCGTGGCTTACGGCCCAAGAGCAGAGTCTCTGTGCTTCTCGACAGAGAAGGAAGGAGCCCGTGCCCCCCTGTTTGTTCACGTAGAACATGGCAACTTGATTGTCCGTCTGGACAAGGACAGACCGGTGAGAAGTCAGGTGGGAGAAAGCCTTGAGAGCCAGACGGATCGCTCTGAGCTCCAGGAAGTTGATCTGCTGCGCAGACTCCCACGTGGTCCAGAGACCTTGAGTACATGCCCCTTGGCAATGCGCTCCCCATCCTAGAAGAGAAGCATCGGTCGTCAGCACTTGAGCCGGCGGAGGAGACTGAAAAGGCATTCCGAGTACCAGGTTCGGCCGATGAAGCCACCACTGTAGAGAAGAGGCCAGCGGGCCAGAGATCCGCACTAAGTCGGCTAGGCCGCCCGTGGCCTGATGCCACTGCTTGCGAAGGCACCACTGAGCAGGCCGCATATTCAGGCGGGCATTGGGGGTCACGTGGACGGTGGAAGCCATATGGCCGAGTAGTCTCAGGAAGCGCCTGGCCGAGACCAGGGACTGGCTGCGAAAACGGCCGGCTAGGTCCATGAGCCGTTGAGCCCTGTCGAGAGGCAGGAAAGCTCGCGCCTGAAGAGTATGCAATCTTGCGCCGATGAACTCGAGATCTTGCGAGGGGAGCAAAGTGGACTTTGCGAAGTTTATGACAAAGCCCAAGTACTGGAGAAGAGTCACAGTGCGGTGTGTGGCTTTTGTGACTTCTGGAGAGGACGATGCTCTGATGAGCCAGTTGTCTAGGTACGGAAAGACATAGAGGCCGTGAAGCCAGAGATAAGCCGCCACCACCGCGAGACATTTTGTGAAGACTCGTGGTGCGGAGGATAGGCCAAAGGGCAGTACTCTGTACTGGTAATGATTTCCTGCCACCACAAACCTTAGGTATTGGCGGTGGCTTGGGTGGATGAGGATGTGCGTGTAGGCATCCTTTAGATCCAAGGAGCATAGCCAATCTCCCTGCTGGAGGTAGGGCAGAAGGATTCCAAGGGTAAGCATCTTGAACGTCTCCCTCACGAGGAACTTGTTGAGGTTGCGCAAGTCCAGGATGGGTTTGAGGCCTCCCGTTCTTTTTGGTATTAGGAAATACCTGGAATAGAAGCCTTGACCCCTCAGGTGGTGGGGCACCGGTTCCAAAGCCTGTTCCTGAAGAAGACTTGCTAACTCTTGAAGGAGTAAGTCCCTGTGCAGAGGGAGTCGTGGAGGCTCTCCCGGGAAATAGGAGGGAGGGACCTGGTGGAAGTGGAGAAGATAGCCTTCTCTCACAACATGAAGCACCCAGGCATCTGATGTGATGTTGGACCACCTGTGGGCAAAGTGGACCAGCCGGCCTCCTGTGCTGGGAGGAACCAGCTGAGGGGGAGAGGCTATGCTGATGAAGTCAAAACCCCCCACCCTGCTGAGCAGGGGTCGGTGGTGCAGGCTTGGGGGCTTGCTGCCTACGGGACCCGTTACCCTGTCCCTTGGCCTGCTGACCCTGTTGGGGAGCTACGGAGGCCTGATATTGAGGGTAGTGTTTATAGGCAGCCGCCTTTCTCGGGTAAAAGGACTTCTTTCCCGAGCCCTTCTTCTTCTGGGAAGGGGCAGAGGTCTTCCTAGAAAGCCTAGTTCTGGTGAGAGTCTCCGTCTCGAGATGTGCAGACTTCTCAGCCATGGGCTTGCCAAAGAGGTTCTCACCTCGGCAGGGGACATCGACCAACTTGTCCTGCACCCAGGGTTCAAGGTCAGACGACTGAAGCCAAGCCTGTCGGCGGGCACCGATGCCGGCTGCGGCCACTCGAGCCGATGCTTCAAAGCCATCTTAGGCTGCTCGAGAAATGAATTTGGAGCATTCCCGAATACCAGTGGACAAGGCTAGGAACCTCCGCAAAGGTTCCTCGGACAGCCCAGCAGAGAATCCGGCTATCTCTTTAGCCAGGTCTCTAAGGTACATGCCCATGTAGAGCTGGTAGGTCTGGACCCGACAAGCAAGCATAGAGCCCTGGAAACACTTCTTACCGAGGCCATCCAGGTTGCGGGCCTCCCTGCCAGGAGGCACCGAGGAGTGCATCTTCTGGCTCTTAAGCCTATGCATGGCCGATTCCACCACCATGGAATGGTGCGGTAGCTGTGCTTTTTGGAAGCCAGAGCTCTTGCGGACTCGATAGATGGAATCGACCCGCTTGCTTAATACCGGCGACGATGCCGGACTCTCCCACATGCGGAAGAGTAGTCGTTCCAGCATGGGAGGAACCGGTACAGTAAAGTGCTCCCTGGCGGGAGAGTCGTACTGAAGGGCGTCGAGCTCTTCGGCTCGAGGCTCCTCCTCGGGATCCGCAGGGAAGGCCAAAGCCTTGGCCATATCCCTGACGAAGTCCGAGAACCGGGCATCCTCCGGGGGGGACTGTTTCCGAGGTGACTCTTCCACTTCAGACTCCCAGGCCGACTCCGAGGAGGAATCGGTGGGGTCAGTTCGGGCGGGCGGAGGCGTCGGCCGCCCCGACGCCGAGGGAGTCGGCGTCGACGACCTCGGTCCCGAACGGGAGGCCGAGGGTGACCTCGACCGAGGATCGACTCGAGCCCGCATGGACTCGAGGATCGGCTCGGTCTCCGGGGTCGACTTAGACGTCGACGTTCCGGCGGTCGGGGCAGAGGCGCCAGCGAGGCTAGCGATCAGTGCCCGCTGCTGGTCCATGAAGGCAGATAGTCTGCTCTCCAAGGCCGTCAACCTGAGTCCGACCTCAGGTGACCCAGCAGTCCCCGACTCGGGCCCCGATGGCGTCCCCCTCGGAGGCGAGTCCAGGAGGACTACAGGACTTACCCGAGCAGGCATCTCCGATTCCAAATGAGGTCGCTTCGGGAGATGTTCCTTCTCCAAAGACCCGGGACGGCTATCGGGGCTATGCGACCTGGCCCTCGCGGAACCAGGAGCGTCCACCGACGCCGCCCTCGCGGGTTTCGCCTTCCGTCGATGATCCCCGGAGGGAGAACCTCTGTCGGAGGAACTCCGGCCATGCTCAGAGCTGGAGCCTCTGGACGCCGAGGCCTCCGACGAGGTCCGGGTACGGGCGGGATCTGCGAAGATTCTTTCCTGCTGATGCCGCCGACTCCGTAACGCTTTGGAGGACATTTTGCTGCAGGCCCCACAGATCAGTTCCTCATGATCTGGGCCAAGGCAGCGGAGGCAATTATCGTGTGTGTCAGTGAGTGACATATTTCTGTCACACTGAACACACCTTTTGAAACCACTGGCAGCCATCGGGGGAAAAAGGGCCCCTGCAAGGTCAAAGGACCGGGCTGCCAGCGAAAAACCGAAAAAACGAAACTGACAGAAAAATCAGAATATCCGAACAGTAAGAGAAGGACTCGCAACAGCGTCGCGAGTCCGGGCAGGAAAGAGACCGGCGTCGAACCGAAGAAAAAAGAGAAATAAATCACGAAAAATCAACTTTTTCAGAGGGGACAAGAAGACCACGTCTGTAGGGCTCCACGGAAAAAAGAAGACTGGCTAAGATGGCACCCTTGGGCGGGAAGGGGACCGCGCATGCGCGCTGCAATTCCCAAAGGCTTTCTTTGAAAGCTGGGGAAAATTGCTCCGCGAGGGCTCCGTCGGCGCCGACGTCACCCATATGTGAGGACTGACTTCCTGCTTGGTCCTGGAGAATTGAAATTGTGAACAACTTTAACCTACTTGGATCAACTATCAATAAAGAAGCAACAAGCAGTCAAGAAATCAGACGACGCATTGCTCTTGGCAGAATGGCTATGAAAGACCTAGATAAGATCCTCAAGAGCAGAGATGTCTCTCTCCATACAAAGATACGACTTGTTCAAGCCATGGTATTTTCAATAACATCATATGGATGTGAAAGCTGGACAGTGAAAAAGATAGACAGGAATTAAATTGATGCCTTTGAATTATGGTGCTGGCGGCGAATACTGTGTATACCATGGACTGCCCGAAGAACAAACCAGTCGGTACTAGAGAAGATCAAACCTAAGCTTTCTTTAGAAGCTCAGATGACAAGACTTCGACTTTCATACTTTGGACACATCATGCGAAGAGAGAGATCATTAGAGAAAGACATCATGCTTGGCAAGATAGAAGGTCAGCGCAAAAGAGGAAGGCCAGCAATGAGATGGATCGATACAATAACAGCAGCTACGGGTACCAGTCTGTCAACAATGAGCCGCCTGATTGAAGACCGAACACAATTTAGGATAATTGAAAGCATGTGTGTTAGTACAGGGTAGTGTCCACTATTAGACTGACTAAACCTGAGAAAGAGTTAATTCTCTTCAGAACTTTGCTTAGAAATAAAACTTCATATATTTACTTACTAAGTGAAGGTTCACATGTCCTGTAAATAAAGAAAAGGGCAGGTTGTACTCTAGCCTCTCTGTCTCAGGGATACTAGATAGCAGGGATACTAGATATCAGTCTCAGGGTTAGTGGATATTAAGCAGTCAGCAGTAAACAATTATGTCTTGGAATCCTGTATGTTTCTTGATATTGACCTAGTCAGCAGTAAACAATTATGTCTTGGAATACATGTATGTCTCTTCATACTGACCTACACTGATTAAAAGTTGACCTACGATATGATAAATACGTCATATTTGACGTATAATAATAAAGTGAAATTATGCTGTATCCTCCAAAAAAGCCTTATAAATAAAGTGAACCATGGCTATCAGTTAGAGTAAACAAGGAGAACTTTGGTTCTGTTTGTTTCTCTCCACAAAGCTTTGGTGTATTTTTATAGAATGTATGTGTATTTTATTGCTGTCCTTTGATAACCTTCCCATTGTTTTGAATGTAGTTTTCTGTAGCTTCAAGAGCCCAGTAGGTTGCTGGTGAGGAGGGGGCTAAGTAAGCTCTTCAGTTTGGTGCCGTGTCCCTTCTACAGATTTCAACATTCCTGGCAAGGGCGGAAGGTGTTTGTGAGTATTATATGGTGCCAGCAATGAGCAATCTGTTAGGTGAACATGAGTTGTCTCAATTGTGTGAATGGCATGTTAAGGCTATGGGTTTAGCTCTTCAGAAAGGTAGCCCTTCTTATTGTATGCGTGAAAAGTATGGAGATATGGCTACTAATTATAATGTGCACTGGTATGCAGTAACTAATGATAATGTGCTTTTACAGTTTCCTTTGGAGGGAACGTTTTCTATAGATAGACTTCGTAATCTGAAATGTGCTTTGCAGGTTAAACACAGAGTATGTGATGTCCGTGAAGGGCTGGTGTTTGGTTGGTGGCAGCGAATGGCACATAATTTGAAGAATGAATTGTTTGGATTAGTGAATGCTGATAAAACGGGTGAACCACAGGAGAAAGAGAGATTGATAATGTCTGGGCAGGGAAGGTCCCAGTCATTTTTTCTCCAGAGTATGATGCAGAGGTAGCTGCAATTGGAGCTGGACGGGTTTCAGGTGTATTCCCGACGTCTCCCCCTGTCTGTTCTGAGAATTATGTAGTTTCTGAGGGGAAGATAGTCACCCGTGCAGCGAAATTAAAAGTAGAGATAAGGAATAAGCAACGAATATTGGGGAACGCACAAATTGAGAATTTTGGTACTTGCAATGTTTCTCAGCTCAGAGAAATGAATGACCTTCTTAGTCGTGAAATAGAATGTACTGTACATATAATAGATTCCTTAAAGGGAGAAGTAAGAAATGATATTTCTGCTACAAAGGAATTAGGAATTTGAAATGTATTCAACTACATAGTGCTATAAGTTTTCTTCAAACTGTTTTACGTCAGTATAATAGTTCATGTTCTACTTGGGCTGCTTTAGATAATTTGCTTAGAACTGCGTTTTATAACTCAGCTGATTTTCATAGGGTCCCTCATCCAGTTTGTGACATACCCTGTGATAGATTTCCAAGAGAAAACTCAAAGAGATAATTTTTGTTTTAGTGGTTAAAAAAAATTGATTTTCTGTTAAAATCATTTACAGTAGTAGTAGTACACTTACAGCAAATCTGTGAAAGGATTGGTTGAGAAAGCACAGTTACTTACCTGTAGCAGGTGATCTCTGGGAACAGCAGGAATGAGTCCTCACATATGGGGACTCCCTAGCTGAGATGCCTGGGAGATCCCCCTTCCAGGGTTCCCTATCTTGGTATGGATCTCAGGCATCCATTGAGGGAAGGTGGGCAGGAGTTGTTTAAGAATGGAACAGGTGTTTGAGGACAGCCTGACCAAATAAGGCATCCTGGCGGGAGTCCTTGTCAAAGCAATAATGGACTGTAAAGGTATGAACCGAGGCCCAGGTGGCTGCTCGACAGATCTGATCTATGGATACAGAATGAAGATGAGCCATAGAGGTGGCCATGGCCCTCACATTGTGAGCCGTGACATGACCCTCCAGAGTGAGGTTCTTACTCTGGTAAGCAAACGAGATACACTGAGCAATCCAATTGGACAGGGTTCTCTTAGTAACTGGAAGTCCCAAATGGGAAGGATCAAAAGCAACAAAAAGTTGGGAAGACTTTCTATGTTGCTGTGTCCTGTGGAGGTAAAAGGCGAGAGCCCTTTTACAATCCAGAGTATGAAGGGTTCTCTCTGCATTAGATGCATGAGGAGCTGGAAAAAAGATAGGCAAATACACTTCTTGATTAAGATGAAAAGGTGAAACCACTTTAGGCATAAAGTGTGGATTCGTCCTAAGGACTACCTTATCATGATGGAACCTTGTATAAGGTGGATTAGCCACTAAGGCCTGCAGTTCACTGATACGGCGAGCTGAAGTGACTGCAATAAGGAAAACAACCTTCCAGGAAAGAAATTTCAAGGAGGTTGAGGCTAAGGGTTCAAAGGGTGGCTTCATAAGCTGACCAAGAACCAAGTTTAAGTCCCATGCCACCGGAGGAGGTCTAATGGGAGGCTTATTTAAGGTTAGGCCTCTCATGAATCTAGCAATAAGCGGATGAGAGGAAATAGGTTGTCCATTGATAGGTTTAAGTGATGCTGCAATAGCACTCAAATGGACTCGTACTGAATTCGTCTTGAGGCCTGCATTAGAAAGATGCAGGAGATATTCTACTAGAGAATTCAGAGGTAGTGAGAGAGGGTCAAGACTCCTTTGAGCACACCAAATGGAAAATCTTTTCCATTTAAAAGTATATGAACACCTAGTGGAAGGTTTTCTGGAAGCATGGAGGATATCCTTCACTTGCTGAGAGACATTTAAGTCTTGAAGGTCTAGGCCTTCAGTAACCAAGCTCTGAAGTGAAGGGACTTGGGGTTTGGGTGCCACAAAGTTCCCTCCTCTTGAGACAGAAGGTCTGGAGCAGCTCCCAAGTCCAGGGAGGGGGCTTGGGAGGGCTGTAGAAGTAGAGGGTACCATACTTGGCGTGGCCAGCGTGGAGCGATGAGGATCATACATCCTTGATCCCTCTGGAGTTTGAACAGAGTCTTGGGAATCAAAGGAATGGGTGGAAAGGCATATAGGAGGCCCTGACCCCAATGAAGGAGGAAGGCATCCTTGGCCAGAGCCTCCTGACACGGAATTCTGGAAAAGAAGTGGGGAAGTTTGGCATTCCACGGACTTGCAAAGTGGTCTATGTCTGGGGTCCCCCATTCCTGGAAGATTTGGAGTACCTGATTTTTGTGCAGGGTCCATTCGTGTGGGAGCAAGACTCGACTGAGTCTGTCTGCCCAAGAGTTTTGAACTCCTGGAAGGTATACTGCCAGAAGATGGATTTGATGCTCTCTGGCGAAGGCCCACAGTTTTAGAGCTTCTTGCAAAGCAACAGAGAGCCAGTCCCTCCTTGTTTGTTTATGTAAAACATGGCTACTTGATTGTCCGTATGAACAAGAACAGTCATGTTGTGGAGGAGGGTATGAAAAACCTTGAGAGCAAGGAAAATTGCTCGGAGTTCCAACAGATTGATATGAAGGGTGGACTCCTGTGGAGACCAAACGCCCTGAGTGGATAGTTCTTGAAGATGAGCTCCCCAACCTGTTTGGGAGGCATCTGTTGTGAGGGTTGATTGGGGCAGCAGTGGCTGGAAGGGGACCCCAAGAACAGATTTTGAGTGGATATCCACCATTGGAGAGACCAAAAGAGACGTTTGGAGGTTGTTATTTGGTCTGAGAGAGCTCCTGATGCTTGAGTCCACTGGGTGGACAGAGTCCATTGAGCTGCTCTCATGTGTAGGCGAGCATAAGGTACCACATGCACTGTGGAGGCCATGTGGCCTAGCAGCTGTAGCATCTCCCTGGCTGTCAGGTGGCTTCTGGACTGAGCCTGGGAGACGAGCTGTACTATACGCTGGCAACGGGCCTGAGGAAGGTAGGCCCTTGCAGTGATGGTATCTAAGCAGGCCCCTATGAATTCCAGGGATTGAGTAGGGGTGAGCTGAGACTTTGGGAGGTTGATCACAAGTCCCAGATACTGCAGAATTTGTCTGGTGCCGTCTGGGGAAGTCTGGGCTGCGGACTGAGATGGAGCTCGAATGAGACAATCGTCCAGGTAAGGGAAGACAAATATTCCCAGAGTGCGTAGGAATGCAGCCACTATTGCCATGCATTTGGTGAACACTCTGGGAGCAGAGGCTAGACCGAAGGGAAGGACTCTGTATTGGTAAGATTTTCCCTGGAACAGAAACCGTAGGAATTTTCTGTGGGAGGTGTGGATGAGTATATGTGTGTATGCATCCTTGAGATCTAGAGAACAAAGCCAATCTTGACCTTGCAAGTATGGAAGGAGAGATCCTAGAGAAAGCATCTTGAATTTCTCTTTGTAGAGGAATTTGTTTAATTCTCTGAGGTCTAGAATGGGTCTGTACCCCCCTGTTTTCTTCGGAATGAGAAAATAAGGGGAGTAAAACCCTGACCCCTGTTGAAGAAGAGGAACTTCTTCTACTGCCCTTTGGGCGAAAAGGGTGGTGATCTCCTGACTCAAAAGGTGTAGGAGAGATGTGGGAGAATTGAGATGATTCACCATAGTATGGGGAGGAAGGCTGGAGAAGTGCCGTTTGTAGCCCTCTCTGATGATAGAGAGGGTCCACTGCTCTGACGTTATTTGCTCCCATCTGGGAGCAAAATGAGTTAACCTTCCTGGAATGGTGAGAGGCTCTGGTTGTTGCAGAGCCAGAAAGGAAATGTTCTCTAGAAGTCAGTCAAAAACCCTGAGGGGGTTGGGATTGTTGAAGTGTAGCAGCCCCTGCAGGTTTTGCTCTGGCCTGTTTAGATTGCTGACGTTTAGGAGCAAAGCGAACCTGAGAAGTTGATTGGCCAGCAGTGGCAGAAAATCTGGTCTTTTTGTAGAAGTCTTTTTTGGCAGAGGTAGAAGTAGACTTGGAAAGTCTATCCAGTGCAGCATTTTCTGCATCCATTTGAGTGGCTTTGACTTGCCACTCCTTGCCAAACAGATTTTCACCTGTACAGGGCAGATTGCCTAGGCCATCTTGTACCCAGGATTCCAGGTCAGAGGCCTGGAGCCAAGCAATTCTGCGAGCAGCTATAGCTATGCCTGATGCTCTGCTAGCACCCTCAAAGGAGTCAAAGGCAGCTCTATTGGAGAACTTTGACACATCTTGGGTATGCTTTAAAAGAAGCAGGAATTCCTCCTTCCTATCCTCTGGGATAAAGAGGAGGAATTGTCGTATCTTGAGAGTAAGCTCTTTAAGAAACATGCCCATATAAAGGCTGTAAGAGTTGATTCTGGCAATAAGCATACTGGCTTGGAAGATTTTCCTGCCAAAAGCATCCAAAGTCCTACATTCTCTTCCTGGTGGGATAGAAGAGTGCCTTTTGGTACTCTATCTTCTTCATAGCAGACTTCACCACAATGGAATGGTGAGGAAGCTGAGTTTTTTGAAATCCAGAAGGAGGGACCCGATACATGGTGTCCAACCGACGAGAATGTGGAGATAGGGAAAGAGGAGCCTCCCATAAGTCCATCATGTGTTCCTGAAAGATGTCATGAATGGGCAAGGTGACTGCCTCTTTGGGAACCTTAGAGCAGTGGTCCTCAACCCAGTCCTCTGGGGCCCACAGGCCAGTCAGGTTTTCAGGATACCCACAATGAATATGCATGAGATAGATCTGCATACAATGGAAGGAGTACATGCAGATCTATTTCATGCATATTCATTGTGGGTATCCTGAAAACCTGACTGGCCTGTGGGCCCCAGAGGACTGGGTTGAGGACCACTGCCTTAGAGTATCCTAAAATGTCTAATTTTTGTGCTCTAGGTTCTTTTTCAGAGGATACTGAAATAGAGAGTCCCTTGGCTACTTCAAGAATAAAGTCTTGAAAGGACAAGTCCTCTGGAGGAGACATTCTCCTCTTTGGGGAAGAGGGCTCTTCAGGAAGAATAAGGGATGCTTTATCAGAATCATCTGAGGTATCAGCATCCTCAGAAGACTCAAAGTATCGCCTATTTGCTTCCAGAGACCGATACGCGTACCGACCGGTATCGACATCGGGTGTACCGGGAACCGGATCGGTATCGAAAAAATCCCCGGAACCGGGGACCGGAACCGGCATTCTATTGGAAATAGATGCTCTGGGTACCGGTATCGGTTGTGGTACCGGAACCGGGGTCGGAACCGACGGTTGCGGTACCGAGGTCTTTGCAGCATTAATGAAAGCGAATATGGCTTGCTGCATGGATTGTACAGTAGTACCCATATACGCTACGACTGCCTGGATGTCGGTACCGGACTGGGCCGGTACCCCAGAGCAGTGTAACAGGTGATCGGTCGAGGCCGTGCCATCGATGTCAACCTGTAACCCCATAGGAGGAGCTTTGGAAGCCGGAGCTTCCCGCCGGGGTTGTTTAGCTGGGGCAGGGTCTTCAGGGTCGAACTGGAGGGCCTCTCGCTGCTTAGAGGGAGATTTGCCTTTTGAAGATCTGCCTGCAGAATGTTTGGTTACCTGAGATCCATCTGGAGAGGAAGACCTGGAGGATGTTGATGCTGGATTATCTGTAGAAAACAGCATATGAAATTTGGCTGCTCGGTTCTGTAAGCCACGTTTGGACATCAGAGAGCAGGATGGACAATCCGGAATAGAATGGTCAGGCCCCAAACATTTAAGACACCATTCATGGGTATCTGTGACTGAAATAGTACCAGTACACTTGGTGCATTTTTTAAAACCAGAGGCTGGTTTCTCCATGAGGGAGAATTTGTAAAAGCCTGTAGGCCTCACAAAAAAACAAATACACCAAGTGGGGAAAATAAGATTTTTTTTTTTTTTTTTTTTTAAGAAATAAAGACCGGCGGTACCGGTTCGGAATCGGGGAAGGCAGACACGTGGCCAAAGAAACAAAGTAAAATAACAAATTCTTCAGCGGTGACAGGAACACGACCTGCTGGCTCCGCGGAAAAAGAAGAACTGAGGAGAGTTGGTCAGGAAGGCGGGAAGGCAGCGCGCATGCGTTGTGGGAAGCCCCAAAAGCTTTCTTCCTGGGAAGCTGGGGAGCTTTCCCGCGCAGGCTCCGTCGGTTCCGACGTACCCATATGTGAGGACTCATTCCTTCTTGTTCCTGGAGATACATCTTTAAGGCAGGATTCACTAATTGTTTTTGTAAATGGTTTAAATCCTGTGAGTAAAAGGTGTTTTTTTAAAGCTTCAATGACAGATTGGCCAGCTAGAACAGCTGATGTAAGTCTGAAAAGTACTGATGTAAGTCTGAAAAGTGCCTGGTGCAGTGAGCTGACATTTGATGTGAAATGACTGAGTCGCTCAATCTGACGATTGCTTCTATGTAACCAAACCAGGAGCAGGGGGAGGGTAGGATCAGAGCGAGAGAAGGTCATAGGAATCCTCAGTGAGACAGTTTAGATAAGCTTGTTTATTGAGCATTTGCAGCAAGACTGTTTCCAGAATCAGAGCAGGAGGATGGTCAGAGAGTTGATTTCCCTCCTAGCCGTTCAGCTGTATTCTCTCTGTAGTGCGGATGTCACAGCTATTCACCCTGATCTCGGAAGACTTTCATCTGCTCTGTGGGCTGTCCCAGGATCAAATGTCGAACATTGTCAGTTATATTCTTTCTCTGAAGTGCCGTTTCCTGCAGATGCAAGTATCGTTCATCTTGGAGAACTTTCTTCTACAGTGCGGGGATCAGATATCAGATGCCTTTCGTCCCTCCTGTAAGGATCGCTGTGAGACCTGGACTTCGGTTTTCTAAACTCAAGCTGTGTCTGCTGCCAGCAGCTGTTAGTGAAGAAGTTGTTTTGTGCTTGAAGATCTCCAGACACAAAGTGTCACTTCATTATGTAAGACTTCAATTCTTCCTATGTTAAAGGCGAGACTGTCTGTGGAAGGCTGACGGTAAGACTTATAGATTTGTGCAGAACCTGTGCGCAGTAAATAATGTGCTTTTGTCAATTTCTCACTGGACTTTAGTTGTAGATTTGCGATCTGCTTATTTTCAGTATGAATTGGCAAGGAAAAAGCAGTTTTGTTTTTATTTGGGTTTTTTTTAAGGCTAGTTCTGCATATTTGCATAGGCCCTGAGAACTGCATTATTTGATGTAAGACTCAACCATTCCTCTTTAGTTTATTATGTGAATGATTTGTTTTTAATGTAGACTAAATTAAGTATGTTATTGGTTAGATTTCCTGTTTTTATTAGCTTATATTGCTAAGTTAGGTTTAAGGGTTAAATCTGTCTCAACTGTAATTCATTTCCCGAACTGTTATTGCTTAGCTTCCACCTTATCGCAGTAGAAGGTTTGTTTTAAATGTAGAAATTTACTGGGAAGAATGCCATGGTTATTATAAACTATTCAAATTGTTTGTGGCTATTTCTGATGTTTCTGTTATCTGTGTGCTTTGTAAGCTTTCTCGACTGGTTGTAAACCAGAGCGAACTAATGAAATAACTTTGGGACTCCCGCAATGTCTACATAGTTTGATAGCAGTGTTTTTTTTTACAATTGAAACTTCCTGGTTTTCTGGTTCTGCAGCGACAGCTAGCAGAAGTATTTGCAAAAGGACAACCGTTTTGCAGACAAATAAAAAAAAAATGGCAAGCTGTTTTTCAAGCATCAGTGTTACTGACATTGCAGTATTCAGCACTGCTAAAGATGACTTTCTTTTCTCTTTCATCTTTCTTTGAAGATCCTTCTTTTGAAACCCAGGTTTGGACTTCGTGATGGCTACTGGAAAGAGAATCATCTGTTTATTTGCCCTGACCGTTTTTTGTTCCTGCAGCAGAAGTTTTACCGTCGTGGTTATGCATTTTGTCTTTTGTTATTGTTTGTTTTTGGTACAATCTGTTTGCATTGTTTCAGGACTGGCACTGTAGGGTTAGTTTAGGGATAGTAGTTATGATTCGTGCCTGCCTAACTCATTTTATTTTGATTTTGCAATCTGCCCTGTATCAGAGGAGGAAGGTGGTATTCCCAAGAGGTCATTTATGTACTCTGATACAGCCTCCGATTGAATATAAGCTTTTCCCTTTTGCCCTTAGGGCAGTGTGTATTTCCTCTAGCCGGACACCATTTGAAATAGTTAATGGATGCCTTGGCAGTTATCCCAAACCCCTGGTGTTGCGCAGCGATATCTTAACTTATTGTGCATGATTGCCCTCAGCCCTGTTTGTTTTCCTTTTATTGCAAGTGACTCCTTAACGTGATGACAAGTTCTTCTCGTTATTATCCAGAGGGTCGCCATGAGTCGACTCCGACTCGATGGCACTTAACAACAACATACAGCTAGATAGGCTGTGGAGTGTGTAATCCAGTGATTATGGGTAGCACCGCGAATCCAACACATCAAGTGTTCAATCCCCACTAACATGACACCTGATGCAAAACACATGGCATTGTCCTCCATTGCCCTTCAGAAAAGGCCTGTAGATCTTTTTCTATTGTGAACGTAGCCTGTGGCACACAAGGCACCTTGCACAGACGTGCTGGCATGCAAGGCGCCTTGCACAGATGCGTCGCCACGCAAGGCATCGTGCATGCCGCCAATGCATAAGGCAACACATATAGCACTCAGCACTTAGGCGATGCAGTGTGGGGTGTTAGGCGCTGTGCATGTCACATCCGTGCTGGGCGTTTTATGTTTCACCTTAAGCGGACGCATCATGTGATGGTGCCTAACGCCCCGTGCCTTGCATGCAGCGTCCACATAAGGCAGCACGAACAGCGCCCAGCGCAAATGCAATGCGCACAGTGCTTAACATCCCGTGCGTATCACGGATGCAATGCTCCTCACGCATGGTGCCATACGCCCCGCACCATGTCAGCGCTGTGCACTATACATGCTGCCATACGTGGACGTGGCATGCAATGAGCGAGGCGCAGCACAAGGCGCCATGGGCCGAAGTAGTGTGCACTGATGCAAACTCGCTGTAGGGCACATTATGGTACTTCCGCGAGACCAGGGCGTCATGACGTCGTTCAATAAAACCAACAGACAAAATGACTGCCCGTTCTAGGAAGCCACCCTTCTCCGAGGGAGATCTTGAGCTGCTGAGAAGGCTGATCTGCTGCTGCTGCCAAAGGCACTTCTTCCAAGCGTGCCTGGCACCAAGTCCAGAGATGCTTCAATGTGCAGTCTGACTACCCACGAGCTAAGTACATGGTGACAGGTACTACAAACAAAGGAGCTCAACATATCATGTCATAGGCAACACACATCATCTACTGGTCACACCATATACAAATAGGGTTCAGTCTTAGGTCTGTGAGGTGAGCATCTGCGCGCGACAGTGTGGTGTGACCTCAGGTAATTGTTACATCTACATGGGTTTGCACTAGTAAAGGGGATAGTTGCACATGTAGTACCCCACATTGTCATGACCTAGGAGGTGCGAGGTTCCAATAGCTTTGTAAGTACCGTAAATGCATGTATGTGCACTGTAGCCCAGAAAAAAAAGGTGTATGCATGTTTATATACTATCCAGGGTTATGAGGTTGGTGCAGCAACGACTGATGTGTTGCCTGATGCAATTCTGATGGTGTATGTCCCTATCAGGCCACCACATCCAGCCTCTGGGTTTTTAAGACTGAACCCTGGGAAGGAGAAATTAGACCTTACCTGCTAATTGTCTTTCCTTGAGTTCTCTCCAGGCCAGTCCAGGAATGTAGGGTAGTCAATCCCTTCCAGCAGCTCTGAAGACTGAAGACTGAAAACTGAAAACTCTTTGCTGACAGGCTCTATAGCTCCCCCTGGTGCCTGAGAGAGTCAGTCTCATAGTAACAAAGCAGAGAAAACTAAGAACCTAAGCTAAAAACTGAACCGTAAAAAAACAACTCCGTACTCTTCCATGCCTAAAGACTCCTCGGAAAGAGCCCATATCTAGACAATTCTCTTTTACTTTTTTTTTTTTTTGTGTGTGTTCTTCTTAGATATTGAGATTGAGAGGAGAAAAAGGAATCCCCAGCCCCGGTCACCCGAGGGACAAACCCCAAGCGTAGAATCTGATGGCCGAGGATATGAACAGCTTTACCTCTCGCAGCTAAGCACAGGGCGGGTCCTGGACTGGCACGGAGAGAACTCAAGTAAAGACAATTAGCAGGTAAGGTCTAATTTCTCCTTCCTATTCGTCTCTCCGGGCCAGTCCAGGAATGTAGGGCAGTACCAAAGCAGTACTTATCTACGGGAGGGCCCTGCGAGCCCCGCCACAATAGCCGAAGATCCCACACTAGCATCCCCTCGAGCAAGAACATCGAGACGATAGTGCTTAGCAAAAGAGTGCAAGGAAGACCAAGTGGCCGCTCTGCAGAGCTCCACGGGCGGAACCAAGGCCGCCTCCGCCCACGAAGTAGCGAGACCCCTAGTGGAATGAGCCCGCAGACCCACGGGAACTGGCACATGGTGTGCTTCGTAAGCTGCAGAGATGGCATGTTTCACCCAGCGCGCTATCGAAGCCTTGGTCGCAGCTTTGCCTTTAGCTGGACCAGCAAACAGCACAAACAGCCGATCAGATTTCCGAAAAGACTCCGTCGCCCACAGGTATCTCCGCAACACACGTCCCAGATCCAACTTCTTTAGAAGATGATCCCGCCTGTCGCCCTCGCGAGGCCGGAACGTAGGTAGGAAGACAGCCTGATTCATGTGGAAACTAGAAACCACCTTAGGGAGAAAGGAGGGAACCGGTCGCAGAACAACTCTTTCCGCAGTAAACTGCAGGTACGGTACCCGGCACGAAAGCGCCTGCAAATCGGACACCCGGCGCGCAGAACACAAGGCAACCAAGAAGGCCGTTTTCCAGGAGAGCTCACGGATATTAACCGACCCCGAGGAATGAAACAGCTGTCCTGTCAAGGCTTCCAACACAAGATTGAGATCCCACGGCGGAATCAGAGGCCGAAGTGGAGGCCTAAGAAGTTTCGCCGCTCTCAGGAAACGGCGCACAACCAGATGGGAGGAAAGAGACATACCCATGATTTTCCCCCTATAACAAGCAATCGCCGCCAGTTGGACCTTGTGATAAGGAAGCTTATCATAGCTCAGGAAGGAGCTATAGAAAAGGTGAAGTGACTCTGAACAAGCAACCTGTCAGTTCTGGTAGAAATAAGAAAACAGAATTTTCCCATAAAAGACTACCAGTCCCAGAATGCACCAGGTTTCCAACAGCCATCAGAGGAGCTGAAGTGGGGAAACGTGTGTTCAATCAGGAGGGCTATGAGGTAATCCTTAAGCACTCATCTCAAAGGGCAGGGCCTGATTCAGCACAGCTGCGCTGTGTTAGGGAGGAGCACTCATCAAGGCAGAATAAGAGTAGAGTTTATTCTACAGATGACCATCTTCATGATCACCTTGGATATTCAGAGAAGGATCATCAGTTTCATCTGAAGGATCAGCAGAAGCAGAAGCCAAACCGGACGGACAGAGAAGGAAAGAGACCCTCTGGAAGAAAGAGGAGAAAAGCCTTTGAGAGGTCTAGAAGAGTCCAAGGCAGTACGTATACTGGGAGGTATTCCAAGGGCCAGCATACACCATTGGACTGGGGAAAGCCAGAGGAATGGTGCTGCAGAGCTAGGAATCACCAGAGGCTACCTGTGAGGGAGACGGCTGCACGTGGAAGGGACCCTAAGACCTGTGCCAGAAGGTATGTGAAGAGAGATCCAGTGTCCAGGGATCTAGATTGGAAGGCTGGACATAAGAACTGGACTACATACTGGCCAGGCTATATAGAGAGGAACTCTAGCAGCAATGGAAGCTCAGGTATGAACACTGATCTATGCCCTAGCTATAACCTTGAAAGACAGTAGGGAAATAAGTATTCTCCTGAAAGTGCTCCATTGAGAGATTCATCTGTGCCAATTGATGATATTGATCCCATGCTTGTTGAAGGGGGAATAATAGCAGATGAAGATACTGTTTACATGGACTGCTCTCTATCCAAACTCTGTTGGTAACTTTCTGTTATAAAGTACAGCAACCATCACAAAGAAATACAAACTTGTTCTTTATTCTCTTCAGAAAAGCTCCTGAAGCAGGATTTGACCTACACAGTAACAGCAAACCAGTTAAGGGGTTTCAGCTGGTAACTGTTAGCAATTGAGCCTACCTAATTGCTTGTGAGCTAGGAGAGAATCACTTCTGAATCTATGTGGGAAGTAATCAGAAGTTAACCTGAAAAGAAAAGTTTTTTTCTTTTTTTGTGGCTTTTCGTTTGTTAGATATATGCTAAGAAAACATTAGCTAATTGCCTGACAAGTTTAAAGGTTGTTTTCCTGATTTTGATTTTTGACTTTGTTTGTCCCAGTTAAACACTGGAAGCAAGTAACCTGATTTATGTGCTACCAAGCAAATCTGTAAATAAATAAAAATCTTATTGGCTTTACCACTTGAGCACAACTAATTGTCAGCAGCTGTGTCTGGTGTGAATGAACTACATTGCCCACAATACCTTGCAAAATCATATAGATATATGCATTGCCAAGAATGTGAAGATTCTCACCCAGGCAGCCGTCTGACAACCTTAAGAGTACTCAGGGCCAAACCCTTCTCCAAACCTCCTTGAAGGAAAAGCAATATCTCCGGCCACTTGACACGTGCAGGAGAAAAAGCGTGCTCCGCACACCACGCCTCAAAAATACGCCAAATGCGAATGTAAGCTAAGGAAGTAGACTGTCTTCGAGAATGCAACAAGGTGGCTATCACGGACTGTGAGTATCCCCGCCGTCGCAACCGCTCCCTTTCAAGAGCCAAGCCGTAAGCGAGAACCGATCCACCTACGGCATCAGCACGGGACCTTGGAAGAACAGATTCATCCGAGAAGGCAAACGCCACGGAGGAGCTACTAGCAGCCGGACCAGGTCGGCATACCACGGCCGCCTGGGCCAATCCGGAGCGATGAGGATCACCAAACCGCTGTACCTCGCGATCCTCCGGACCACCCGACCGATGAGAGGCCAAGGCGGAAACACAGAGGAGCTGACCCGGCAGCCAAATTTGAACCAGCCCGTCTAGGCCCTCGGACATATGCTCCCGGCGCCTGCTGTAAAACCGCGCCGCCTTGGCATTCGCTTGAGTCGCCATCAAGTCCATCACCGGCAGCCCCCACCGCTCCGTGATCTGGTGAAACACCACGGAATTCAACTCCCACTCTCCGGGATCCAGCGCATGCCGGCTGAGGTAGTCCGCTTGGATGTTGTCTTTTCCTGCCACGTGTGCAGCCGAGATCGCTGAGAGGTTCACCTCTGCCCACTGAAACAGCAGGAGACTCTCCTCCAACAGGGACGCACTCCCTGTGCCCCCCTGCTTGTTTATATAAGACACTGTCACCAAGTTGTCGGAAAACACCCGCACTGCGCGGCCGCGGAGCTGAGCGGCAAACTGCAACAACGCCAGACGCACCACCCGGAGCTCCAAGCGATTGATCGACCAAAGCCGTTCCTCCTCCGTCCAGGCGCCTTGCGCTATCTGATCTAAACAGTGAGCGCCCCAACCCGACAGACTGGCATCCATCGTAAGCAAAACCCAGGCCGGATCTGCTAGGGGCATCCCCGCCTGCAAATGGGCCGGCACCAGCCACCAGCGTAGACTGTCCCGAACCTCGTCCGGACACGCCAACCGCTGGGACAGGGGCTGATCCTGCGGAGTCCATCTGGACAGGAGCGATCGCTGTAGAGGACGCATATGCGCCCTGGCCCACGGCACAAGGTCTAATGCTGCCGCCATGGACCCTAATACCTGCAAATAACGCCAAGCCGTCAGCGCCGGCTGTCCTAGGAAGGCCGTAATCTGCGACTCCAGCTTCACCACTCTGTCCGGTGGCAGAAAGACCGAGCCCGCCTCCATATCGAAGAAGGCTCCCAGATAAGTCAGCTGTCTTGTTGGCTCCAGATGACTCTTGGAAAGATTGATGACCCAACCTAGCTGTTCTAGGAACTGCACAACCCGAGCTGTCGCCATGCGGGACTCCGACACGGACGGAGCCCGAATCAACCAGTCGTCGAGATAAGGGTGAACCTGAATTCCCTCCTTCCGAAGCGCCGCCGCCGCCACCACCACCACCATGACCTTGGTGAAAGTGCGAGACGCTGTAGCCAGTCCAAACGGCAGCACTCGGAACTGAAAATGCCCCATGGGCACTGCGAACCGCAGGAACTTCTGATGTTCCACCCTGATGGGAATATGAAGATAGGCCTCTGTCAAATCTATGGAAGTGAGGACCTCTCCCCGCCGAACCGACTGGATTACCGACCGCAAGGTTTCCATCCGTAAATGAGGCACCCTTAAACAACGATTGACGTGCTTGAGATCCAGTATCGGCCGAAAAGACCCCTCCTTCTTGGGGACCACAAAATAAATCGAGTATCGACCGAAGCCGCACTGGTCGGCTGGAACGGGCACCACTGCCTGCAAGTGCAGCAAGCGCGACAGAGTGTCGCTGACTGCAGCTTGCTTTGTCCGGGAAACGCACTGTGATAAGGAAGCATATCATAGCTCAGGTAGGAGCTATAGAAAAGATGATGTGACTCTGAACAAGCAACCTGTCAGTTCTGGTAGAAGCAAGAAAACAGAGTTTTCACATAAAAGACTACCAGTCCCAGAATGCACCAGGTTTCCAGCAGCCATGAGAGGGGCTGAAGTGAGAGAATGTGTGTGCAATCAAGAGAGCTATGAGGTAATCCCTAAGCACTCATCTCAAAGGGCAGGGCCTGATTCAACACAGCTGCGCTGTGTTAGGGAGCAGCACACATTAAAACAGGATAAGAATAGAGCTTATTCTTCAGATAACAGCTTCAGGGAGAGCTTCAGCAAAAGCTACAGAGGGAGGAAGAGATACAGAGACAGCAACGGCTACAAGCACCAGTATCACCTGGAGAAACAGAAGCCAAGCCAAGCAGATAGAGAGAGAAGGAAACTCTCTGGAAGGAAGAGAAGAAAGGTCATTGGAAGGTCTGGGAGATTCCAAGGCAGTACTCATACTGGGAGGTATTCCAAAAGCCAGCAGAGTCCATTGGACTGGATTCAGCCAGAGGAATGGAGTGGCAGAGATAGGAATCACCAGTGGCTACCTGGAAGAGAGAAGACTGCATGTGGAAGGGACTTTCAGACCAAGGCCAGAAGGTATGTGAGAGAAGATCCAGTGTCCAGGGATCAAGATTGGAAGGCTGGACATCAGAATTGGATTACATATTGGCCAGGCTATATAGAGAGGAATAATGATAGCAGGAGAGGCTCAGGTATGAACACTGATCCAGACCCTATCTATAATAGAGAATGGCAGCAAGGGAATAAGCATTCTCATGATAGTGCCTTAATGAAAGACTCATCTGTGCCAATGTATGATATTGACCCTATGATTGTTGATGCAGGGGGAAATACAGCAGATGAAACTATTTACATGGACTGTTCTTTATCTAAATGCTATTGCTAGTTTTCTATGAGCAAACACATCAGCCATCACAAAGAAACCTAACTTTGTTCTTTATTTCCACTGCAAACAGCTCTTAAAACAGGATTTGGGCTCACACAGTAGCAGCCAGCCAGCTAAAGGCTTTCAGCTGGTCCATTGATAGTAATTAGGGCTGCACCTGATTGTGTGTGTGAGCAAGGGAGAATCACTGCTGAGATCTGCATGGAAAATAAGCAGAAGTTAACCTAACCAGCAAAGTTTATTCTTTTCTTTGTGCCTTGGTATTTGGTAATTATTTGCTAAGAAAACATTAGCTAATTGCCTGACAAGCTGAAGGTTGTTTTCTGGTTTATTTTGTGATTTTTGTTATCCATTTTAAACACTGCAAGCAAGTAACCTCATTTATAGTGCTATCAAGCATACATGTGCTGGGTGAATTAAACCCCATCAATAAAAGAAGTATTTTATTGATCTTACCACTTGGTTTCACAACTCAAATTATTGTCATCAGCTGTGTTTGGGAGTGAATGAACTACAATACCCACAATACCTTGCAAGAATCATATGAATATATGCATCGTCAAGATTGTGTAAGTTCTCACCCTAGGCAGCCGTCTGACAGCACGGAGACGCCAGAAAGGCGTCGCCCAGCGGGTGAGCGAACTCCAGTGCATAACCATCCCTGATGACTTCGAGAACCCACTGATCCGTAGTAACGTTGGCCCAGGCAGAGACAAACCCCTGCAAACGACCTCCCACAGGGATCTCCGCCCGGACCAGTGTCCCTTCATTGCGGCTTTTTAGCCGCCGACTGCGGAGTATTAAAGCAGCCTCTACCAAATCCCCGGGCTCCTTGAAAGGACTGACCCCGAAAAGGAAACCTACCTCTCTGGTAGGGCGGAAAACGGGGACCGCGGAATTTACGAGACTCGCAGACTGGCCCCTTTTGTCCCGAAGGCACTTTGGACGCTCTAGGGCGATCCTCGGGAAGACGGCCGCCTTTAGAGTCCCCCAAATCCTTCACAATTTTGTCCAGGGCTTCCCCAAAGAGTAGCTTACCTTTGTAGGGAAGCTTACTGAGACGTGTCTTAGAGGACGAATCCGCAGCCCAATTGCGTAACCAGAGAAAACGCCTAGCCGCTATTACCGAAGCCATGGACTTAGACGAAATCCTAACTAAGTCATAAAAGGCATCCGCTAGATAAGCCGCAGCCGACTCCAACTTAGCCGCTTCCGCAGCCGAGGCCACCGCCTTCTCTATCTCTTGAAGCCAACGGATAGAAGCCCTCGCCACATACGCCCCACAAACCGAAGCCTGAAGGGCCAAGGCACTGTTGTCAAAAGTCTGCTTCAGGAGGGCTTCCAAGCGCCGATCTTGGAAATCCTTAAGAGCCGTACCCCCTTCCACCGGGATGGTAGTCTTTTTGGTAACTGCCGCCACCAAGGCGTCTACCTTGGGCATCCGCAACTCCTTCTCCTCCTGAGGAACTGGGTACAACCGCGAAAGTGCCCGCGCACCCCTCAAAGAAGCCTCCGGGCATTCCCACTCAGAATCAATCATCTGCCTGATGACTCTGTGAATGGGGAAACAGCGCTGCTGAGCCTTGAACCTCTGCAACAAAGGGTCCTCCAAGGGTTCCTGCTGAACTTGCGGAGCCACCAAATTCAAAGCCGCTAAGGACTGAGCAATTAAGGCCCCCAGTTCCTCCTTCCTAAAGACACGGAACACATTAGGATCCTCGCCGGGACCCAGCTCCCCCTCTTCCAAGTCATCGGGCCACCCCTCGAGCCCTGCTTCAGAAAAAAGCTCCCCGTCTTCTGGGGCCTGAGACCCCTCCCCCAGAAGACAAGACGCTCCCCCGGGGGCCTCCAACATAGAAGGCAGAGAAGAGACCCCTTCCCCCGGGTCAGGCTCCAACATGTCACCCTGCTTTTGTTCCGCCGAACTCACAGCAGAGGGGGAGCCCGATGCCTGGGCCTTGTTCAACAAAAAGGCCCGATGAAACGCCAAAATAAACTCCGGAGCCAGAAACGCCTCAAACGAACTCTGCTCCAATGCCTCAGAACGCAACGACTCACCTGCAGGTGCAGGAGCCTTGTGTTTCTTAGATCTGCTCTCTGCCTTAAATTCCGGCAGCGCGGGAACTGAACCCGGCTGAGCTAAAATGGCCGCTGTTCCCGCGCGAGCCGCCACTGAAGACGGGCTGCTCACACCGTTATCCCCCGCTGCCTGAGGAACCTCCATAAGCCCGAGGGGAACAACCAAGACCCTCCAAGCCCCAAAAATGCTTAGAAAGGGGCGAATAGCCGACACGCGGCGCCAACCCGGAGAACGCCACCAAACCACGTGCTCCTGGTCCCCCGAGTAAAGAAGGCACTCACCTGCTAAAAATGCGCACTGCAAGAGGCTAAGCTGACCAGATTCTCAGCCCGCAGCTAGCGGGTAATCAGCACCGGCGCTTGTGAGAAAGGGAAGAGGAATCTGGGGCCCCCAGACCGTACCCAAGGAGTGACAGAGTGAGGAAACCGCAGTACAACACCCCTGGAGTAAGGATCAAGTACTGGGCTCCCTCGCAAGGCAGCAGCCCCGACGGGCAAAAGAAAGCAAAGGGAAGCTGAGCTGATCTGCCCTGCTAGGGCCAAATAGTCAGCGCTGTCACACCCCAGCTGAAGCCTTGCAAATTATCAGAAATGGAAGAGTGCTGAGCTGATCCGCCCTGTTAGAGCCAAATAGTCAGCACTCTTTTAGGGAAAAAAATTCCTAATCGTATAAAAAACAAACTAAATTCCTAGTCGTCTTTCTGAAGAGCCTGTCAGTCAACCTCCTCCTTCGCTGCTGAGGACTGAAAGACTGACTCTCTCTGGCACCAGGGGGAGCTATAGAGCCTGTCAGCAAAGAGTGTTCAGTTTTCAGTCCTCAGAGCTGCTGGAAGGGATTGACTACCCTACATTCCTGGACTGGCCCGGAGAGACGAATAGGAATGTAACGTTCAGTGGGTCACATAAATCTGCAGCCCATGGCAGTGTGTTGTAGGTAGAGGACGGCTGTGGCCTGGCTCAGGTCATCAGAGGTTATGTACAATGTCATATGGAAGTGTTATGAAATGTGTAGCATTACTGTACCAATGGAAGGTGAACCTCTAGCCCACTCCCAAGCCTCAGGTAGGGTGAGATAGATTAGTGACATACACAGTGCATGGAAAATGTATGGATCCCTGCTGTCTCTATCCTGTTGTGTCACCATACAACATTTGAAATCAAATGGGATTCTGGGGATTAGCACCATGTGGATACACACTACATGCCTACCAATCAGGTGGTTCAAAACATCCCTTATTGTGACACAAACAATATTTATGTATGTGCACACCAACGTCTGGGGATTGTAGGACCACCTGTTGCTTCATTTTCAGCTGCATGTCTCCTGGGGGTTGTGACCAATAGCCTACCACTAGTCTCTGTCGGGTCATCCCTTTGTGTCCTGCTTCCTCAGAGGTTTGCTTCTTCTCAATCCTCCGGTTCGTCTACAGGCGACCGAGTGGGATTTGAATGTAGTCTTGCAGCAACTTACTTGCCCACCATTCGAGCCAATGGCTACTTGCCATTAGCGCTTCCGTTCTTGGAAAGCACTCTTCCTGGTAGCTCTTACCTCGGCCAGGCGTGAGTGAACTACAAGCTCTGGTTTCTGACAGACCGAACCCACGGTTCTATAAGAACAGGGTGGTCCTACGGACCCATCCGAAGTTCCTTCCAAAAGTCGTCTACTCTTTCCACTTCAAACAAGAAGGTGGTTCTTCCGACCTTCTTTCCCAAGCAGCATACCAACCGGGCTGAAACAGTCTTGCATATCCTGGACTGTAAGAGGGCGTTGTCTTGTCTTACTAATCTGATATGTTTTTTTGAAGGTGTGAATAAACAGGTAGACAAAGGTGAGTCGGTTGATATAGTGTATCTGGACTTTCAGAAAGCCTTTGACAAGGTCCCTCATCGGAGACTTTTGGCAAAACTAAAAAGTCATGGGATAGGAGGCAGTGTACTATTGTGGATCGGGAACTGGTTAAAAGATAGAAAGCAGGGGGTAGGGCTAAAGGAGAAATTAGACCTTACCTGCTAATTGTCTTTCCTTGAGTTATCTCCGGGCCAGTCCAGACAATCGGGTAGTCAAATCTCCCTCCTCTAGCAGCTGAGGACTGAATATAGATTCTTGTTGCCAAGGTTACCTAGCCCCCCCTGCGGAGGCAGCAAGGCAGTCTTAATGTATCAAGCAAGCAGAAAAAGAAACATGGCGAAGAATCCCCGAAAACTATGGAAGAGGTACACAGAAGGCTATTGTCCGTACACCGCACCCGGTAACGAGCACGGGAGCAGAAGAGAGAGCCAGTACTGGCTTCATCTAGACAAATGTAAGAACAGATATGTGAAGGAGCCGCCGTGCTCCGTAGAGCGCAGCAATAATTACATTGTCTTTTGATCCGCTCGTTTTGCTCTCTCTTTTTTTTTTTTTTTCTTTATACACACTTTGCTGTTCAGCATCTCTATTAATTAGATATTGATGGAGTTTTCTGTCATTTAACGCAAACAAACCGCCAGACAGCGAAGAACGCGCAAAGGACATCACTGAGTAATCTATCACGTAACCTGAGGGCGGGGTCTGGACTGGCCCGGAGATAACTCAAGGAAAGACAATTAGCAGGTAAGGTCTAATTTCTCCTTCCTTATCGTATCTCCGGGCCAGTCCAGACAATCGGGTAGTACCAAAGCAGTAACTAACCCTGGGAGGGACCTGTGAGCCCCGCGATGACGGCAGAAGCCCCCACAGACGCATCTTGACGCGCAAGCACATCCAAACGATAATGACACGAAAAAGCATGCAGAGAAGACCAGGCCGCCGCACGACACATGTCCACCGGAGGAACCAACGCCGACTCCGCCCACGAAGTCGCTTGACCCCTCGTCGAATGCGCTCGAAGACAGACAGGTGCGGCTCTACCGGCGGTCTCATACGCCACCTGAATGGCCTGCTTGACCCAACGCGCAATGGAAGCTTTGGAGGCCGCTTTCCCCCTGGATGGCCCCCCATATAGCACGAAGAGCCGATCGGACTGCCGAAACGAGGCTGTCTCCTTAAGATACCGACGGAGCACACGCCCCAAATCCAACCTCCGTAGAGAACGATCCAAAGAAACTCCGGCCCCCGTCGCTACAAAGGTGGGTAGAGTAACCGTCTGGTTGACGTGGAAGGCAGACACCACCTTCGGCAGAAAAGAAGGAACCGGATGGAGAACCACTTTCTCCACCGAAAACTGCAGAAAGGGCGGACGACACGAAAGCGCCTGCAAATCGGAAATGTGACGAGCCGAACACAAGGCTACCAAAAAAAACGTCTTCCAGGTCAATTCCCGGATAGAACTGGAGGAACGCGGCTCAAACGGAGAGCCGGTGAGAGCCTCGAGGACGAGATTCAAATCCCAAGGAGGAATCACGTGCCGAACAGGAGGACGAAGAAGTCGAGCCGCCCTAAGAAAGCGAAGAATATCCAGATGAGCGGAGAGACGCGATCCGCGAATCGGACCCCGGAAAACCGTTAACGCCGCCAACTGCACCTTAAGAGTGCCCAGCACCAGACCCTTCTCCAGACCGCTCTGCAGAAAGGCGAGAATATCCGGAACCGAAGACCCACGAGCCCGCAGAGTGCGCTCAGCACACCAGGCCTCAAAGACGCGCCACACGCGAATATAAGCCAACGACGTGGATCGCTTACGCGACTGCAATAAGGTAGCGATCACAGCGGCCGAATAACCCTTGCGGCGCAATCTTTCCCGCTCAAGAGCCATGCCGTAAGCGAAAATTGATCCGCCTGCGGCATCGGTACAGGACCCTGATGCAGTAAGTCCGTCCAAGCAGGTAATTTCCATGGCGGTTCCACCAGAAGCCGCATCAGATCTGCATACCAAGGACGTCGAGGCCAATCCGGAGCAATTAGGATCACTCGCCCGTCGTGAGAGGCTGCCCTGTGAATCACCGGACCGACCAACGGCCACGGCGGAAACACATACACAAGCTGTCTCGACGGCCAGGGTTGAACGAGACCGTCGAGCCCCTCCGACATATGCTCTCTGCGACGGCTGTAAAAATGGCCTGTCTTTGCATTTTGAAGAGTCGCCATCAAGTCCATGACGGGATGACCCCAACGCAAGGTGAGCTCGTGAAAAACCTCCGCATGGAGCTCCCACTCTCCTGGATCCAACAGATGCCGACTGAGATAGTCGGCTTGAACATTGCTCTTTCCGGCCACATGCGACGCGGACAGTGCCTGGAGGTGCAACTCCGCCCACTGAAACAACCGCTGACTCTCTTCCAGGAGAGGGAGACTTCCTGTGCCGTCCTGCCGATTGATGTAGGAGACCGTCACTAGATTGTCGGAGAAGACGCGCACCAGCTTCCCCTCCAGAAGCTCGGCAAAGGCTAACAGCGCCAGATAGACCGTTCGGAGCTCCAAACGATTGATGGACCACAGCGTCTCCTCCGGCGACCAGACTCCTTGTGCTATGTGAGTCAAACAATGAGCCCCCCAACCGGTCAGACTGGCATCGGTAGTGACCAAAGTCCACTCCGGAAGAGACAGCGGAACCCCTGCCAGAAGATGGACCGGATCCGACCACCACTAAAGACTGAGCTTGACCGGAGCGGGGCAGGCCAAGCACCGGGAGAGGGGATGACGCTGTGGCGACCAGCGAGACAGCAGCGCATGCTGCAGCGGGCGCATGTGTGCTCGTGCCCAAGGCACCAAATCCAAGGCGGCCGCCATCAGACCTAGTAACTGCAAGTACCTCCAAGCAGTTGGCGCGAGAAGACGTAAAAACCCCGAAACGTGAGCGAGAAGTTTCCGCACTCGCTCCGGAGGCAAGCAGACGATCCCCGTGTCGGTGGCGAAAAACGCTCCCAGATAAGGGAGCCGCTGAACTGGCTGCAGGCGGCTCTTGGCCTGGTTTATAATCCAGCCGAGACTTTCGAGACAAGAAACCACTCGAGCGGTTGCCGCGAGCGACTCCACTCTCGATGATGCTCGAATTAACCAGTCGTCCAAGTAAGGATGAACCTGGACTCCGTCCCTGCGAAGAGCCGCCGCCACAACCACCATCACCTTGGTGAAGGTGCGGGGAGCCGTTGCTAGACCGAAAGGCAAAGCCCGAAACTGGAAGTGCCCCATGGGAATCGCAAACCGGAGAAAGCGCTGATGCTCCAGTTTGATCGGAATGTGAAGGTAGGCCTCTGTCAAATCGATGGAAGAGAGAAACTCCCCCGGCTGCACGGAGCGAATCACCGACCGCAAGGTTTCCATCCGGAAATGAGAGACTCGCAGACATCGATTGACATGCTTCAGATCCAAAATGGGACGATATAAGTCCTCCTTTTTGGGAACCACGAAATAAATCGAGTATCGACCGAAGCCGCACTGGTCCGGAGGAACGGGCACCACCGCCTGGAGCTGCAGCAAGCGCTGCAACGTGTCATGCACCGCTCTCCGCTTGCTCAGCGGACCGCAAGAAGAGAAAACGAAGGCGTCCGGTAGGGGAGCAGCGAACTCTAGGGAATACCCCTCGCGAACAATCTGAAGCACCCACCTGTCGGTGGTAATGGCGGCCCAAGCGGAGAAAAACGCCTGCAATCGACCTCCTATTGGAAATTCCGCTGGGACCAGCCTCGCTTCATTGGGGTTTCTTAAGAGCAGGGGAAGTGGTGCCGAAGTAACCCCTTCCTGAACCTCGAGCGCCCCGAAAGGAGTGACCCCAAGACTGAAACCGACCCCGCTGATAAGGAGCAAAGCGAGCCCCTCTAAAACGGCGAAAGTCCCGACCTTGACCTCGCGAAAAAGAGGACTGCTTGACCGCCCGAGGACGGTCTTCGGGAAGGCGTCCACCCTTGGAATCACCTAAATCCTTAACAATCTTTTCCAACGCCTCTCCAAAGAGAAGCTTCCCCTTGTACGGCAGCTTACTGAGACGGGCTTTGGAAGAAGCATCCGCCGCCCAATTACGCAACCAAAGAAAACGACGAGCGGCAACCACGGAAGCCATAGCTTTTGCGGAGATACGAATCAAATCATAAAAGGCATCCGCGAGATAAGCCGCCGCCGACTCTAGCTGAGCACCTTGTATAGGGGAGGAGAAGAGTCCCCCTCGGGAGCCAAAGTCTGCTGACTCCACCTAATAGAAGCCCTAGAGACGTAGGCTCCACACACTGATGCTTGCAGCGCCAAGGCACTGGCCTCAAAAGTTTGCTTCAATAGCGCCTCTAGCCGCCGATCCTGCATATCTTTAAGAGCTGCAGCACCTTCCACGGGAATGGTGATCTTTTTGGTGACCGCAGACACCAGGGCATCTACCTTAGGCATCCGCAGAAGCTCCCACTCCTCCGGAGGCACAGGATACAACCGAGCCATAGCGTGGGCTCCCCGCAAGGAAGCCTCCGGAAACTCCCATTCAGAGTCTATCATCTGTTTTATAACTCTGTGGAAGGGAAAACATTTCTGCTCAGACCGGAACCCCTGCAAGAGGGGATCCTCCAAAGGCTCCTGTTGTGGCACTGGAGGAAGGAGACTGAGAGCAGAAAGAGACTGCGCGATCAAAGCTGACAATTCATCTCTTCTGAAAACCCTAAAAACATTAGGGTCCTCCCCTGGCCCCAACTCTCCGTCCTCCAATTCCACGGGCCAGGCCTCAGAATCCGGGTCCGCTAAGAGCTCTCCCTCCTCTGGCCCCAGAACGTCTGCAGCCAGGGAGAAGCCATCCAACTTAGAATCACCACGTGACAAGGCAGAGACCCCTTCTCTAGGCTCTGTCCTGCAAGACACCTCAGCTTGAGGCGCTAGGAGAGAATCTGCCACTACCGGCACCAGAGACTGAGCTTTCTGAAGGAGATAAGCTTTGTGAAAGGCAATAATAAATTCCGGAGAGAGAAAGGGCTCTGGAATCGGAGGCATGGCGGTCACCACCGGCGCAGCCGATTCCACCGCGGTATGCTTTGATTTTGATTTGCGCTTTACCGGCTTAGCCAGAGGGGCAGAAGAAACGGCAGAAGCACTCAAGATGGCCGCCGTTCCCGCGCATTTTTCCAATGGCGGTACTGAAGTAATGCTGCCAATTCGTTCCCCTACCTGCTCCTGCATTGCCAGCGTGAACTGAAGAAGGAAAATAGCAAAAACCCCAAGCCAAAACCGACGCAGAGCCTCCCGACGAAAACCGCGCAGGAAGAAAGACAGAAGCAAAATAAAAGAAGAAACGGCGCCGGCGATCAGCCGAAATACCTGCAAACTGTCGCTGAGGGAAACAGCTCCGGGGATACCAAACAACCGCCGCTAGCGAAGACAGGCAGGAGGGTCAGCGGAGGAGGATACCAGCATCTGGGGCCCCCAGGTCTGGTTCCCACAAACGCCCCTAACAGCGCAGAGGAGACAGGCTCTGCCTCGTACACTGAAAAGAGCACCCTGGTAAGTAACGCCAGAGAAATACAGCCAGTGAGAAGGACAGAGCAATGCTAATAACCCAGCTAGGGCCAGCACGCAGCCTAATGTGAAGCTCTTCCCCAGAAAACAACAAAAACTGCAGAAAAAGCAATAGCCACAAGACTGTTGTGGGGAGCCAAATCTCCACACATCCAGCTCAGCTGCTGAGGACACTTAGACTGCCTTGCTGCCTCCGCAGGGGGGGCTAGGTAACCTTGGCAACAAGAATCTGTATTCAGTCCTCAGCTGCTAGAGGAGGGAGATTTGACTACCCGATTGTCTGGACTGGCCCGGAGATACGATAAGGAATGGCCAATTTTCCCAATGGAAAAAGGTGAATAGTGGAGTACCCCAGGGATCTGTACTGGGTCCGCTACTTTTTGACATTCATAAATGACCTGGAAAAGGGAATAACGAGTGAGGTTATCAAATTTGCAGACACAAAACTGTTTAAAGTTGTTAAAACCCAAGAGGACTGTGGAAAACAGCAGGAGGATCTGGATAATTTGGAAGACTGGGCATTCAAATGGCAGATGAAATTTAATGTGGACAAGTGCAAAGTTATGCACCTAGGAAAGAACAACCCACACTATGATTACACGATGCAAGGTTCCACATTGGGAACCACCACCCAGGAAAAAGATTTAAGAGTCATCGTGGATAACATGTTAAAACCCTCCGCCCAGTGTGCAGCGGCGGCCAAGAAAGCAAATAGAATGCTAGGTATCATAAGGAAAGGAATGGAAAATAAAACAAAGGATATTATCTGTATCGTTCCATGGTGAGACCGCACCTTGAATATTGTGTGCAATTCTGGTCGCCATATCTTAAAAAGGATATAGCGTTATTAGAAAAGGTACAGAGAAGAGCTACCAAAATGGTAAAGGGAATGGAAGGCTACTCCTATGAAGAGAGGCTACAAAAGTTAGGGCTCTTCAACCTGGAAAAGAGACGGCTGAGGGGAGATATGATAGAGGTCTATAAATTAATGAATGGAGTAGAACGAGTAAACGTAGATCAATTGTTTACGCTATCAGAATATAGAAAGACTAGGGGACATGCAATGAAGCTACAGGGTAAACTATTTCAGACAAATAAGAGAAAATATTTTTTCACTCAATGTGTAATCAAACTCTGGAATTTGTTACCGGAGGATGTAGTAAGAGCTGTTAGTGTAGCTGGGTTTAAAAAAGGTTTGGACAAGTTCCTGGAGGAAAGGTCCATAAACCATTATTAAAAAGAGACCCAGGATATCGATGCTTGACCCAATACAAGCATTGTGGAGCCTGTGTCTTTTGGGGATACTGCTAGGTACGTATGACCTAGATTGGCCACTGTTGGAAACAGGATACTGGGCTTGATGGACCTTGGTCTGACCCAGTATGGTATCTCTTATGTTCTTATGTTCACATGTAGCCACAGTGAGCACCAGCCATTCCCGGAGCCAAACTGACCAAGCACCCTCAGGGTGTGATGTGGTGCCTTGGTGTACAGCAATTCACAGCTAATGCCACACTTATCTATTGGACTGAGTGCAGTGCTGTAACTAGGCCACTCCAAGACATACAGGGTGGCCCAAAAAAAGTAATAACATCTCATAAATTAAAAGCTTAAATAGTTCCTTATTTACCTTTTTTAGCTATATAACGTCTTTATTTCGACAATTTCCCGTCACCATTTTTTTTTTAAATTTATCATTTACATCTGACTTTTTGAATTTTTAAATAACTTATATGCTAAGAGATGTTCTCACTTTTTTTTGGGCCACCCTGTATACCTGATAGCCTTCAAACAACCCTTAGTGTAGCTATAGCTGTATGTGAAGGGTCAAGTTAAGTGGCCTGTCAGTAACTGGAACCACATATACGTTACACGGGACTGCAGGGGCGGCTCAATAATAAAGCGAAGTGAGGTGGCTGCCTCAGGCAGCAAGGTTTTGAAGGCACCAAAAAATGCCCTCAAAACAGCCGCCTCATTCCACCTTCAAAAGTTTAAAAAAAATAAAAGTGCACAAGTTGCAGCCGCTGCCAAGTCCGCTTCTCAGCAGCAGCAGACTCACCCTCTCCTTTCAATGGCAGCCGCGGCTCCTGCCTCTTAGAGAGCCGCGGCTGTGCTAGCGAAATCAGTTTATTTTTTGAAACTTTCATTTTCAAACCCAAACAGTACATTTGATCAACATTGTTAACAAACAAACCAAACTCCCTCCCTACCCCTATTTCTTCATTGCTATCCACCCCCCTCCCGCCCCACCCTACCTTCCCACCCACCCCGCCTCCTTGTAAGTTATATAACAGATTGACCACGGGTTCAATACCTAATAACAAGGCTATGACATTGTTCGCACACATTATAAATCAATTATTTTGCCTCTGCAGCATACCCACCTATCGCCATTTATTCACCACCTGACTTGTTCGTTGTCTGTCTTTGCGTTGCACATTTTGAATTTTTTTTTAAACCTCTCTGACCGATCATCTTTTCCTGCGCTTTCTCGTAAGTGGCGTAAGAGTAGTTACTCACCTGTAACAGGTGTTCTCCAGGAGCAGCAGGAATCAGTCCTCACATATGGGTGACGTCGGCGTCAACGGAGCCCCCATGCGGAGCATTTCCCCAGCTTTCAAAGAAAGCCTTTGGGAATGCAGGCACGCATGCGCGGTCCCCTTCCCGCCCAAAGGTACCATTTTGCTCAGTCTGATGACACAGCTAAAAGACAGCACAAAAAGAAAATGAACTATATGCAACTGCAACTCCAAGGGGAGGAGGGAGGGTTGTGAGGACTGATTCCTGCGGCTCCTGGAGAACACCTGTTACAGGTGAGTAACTACTCTTTTTCCAGGACCAAGAAGGAAGTCAGTCCTCACATATGGGTGACTCCCTAGCTCTGGGCTACCAGGAACCCAGGCTGAAAAAGAGAGTTCCCTCTAGAGCCTCAGCAACAGTGAGAGAATCTTCTCTGAGACCATACCAGAACGGTAGCCCAACACCAGGGCTGGAGGGGCAGGAGTTGCCTAAACCTCAAAGAGATTACGGAATACCACTTGCCCGAAAGCACTATCCCTATGGAACTCCCTCTCGAGGCAGTAGTGGTCCGCCAAAGTCTGGCTTGAAGACCAAGTAGCGGCCCGGCAGATGTCTGCCAATGGAACAGAACGGAAGTGAGCTATTGATGCGGCCTTCGCCCTGACCCGGTGGGCCGTGACTCAACCCTCCAGGGAGAGGCCGGCTGCCCTGTATGCCCAGGCGATACAGTCTGCCACCCAGATGGACAACGTACGCTTAGTGACAGGCAACCCCAATTTATTAGGGTCAAAGGAAATGATGAGCTGAAAAGCCCTTCTATGCCCCTGCGTACGTTCAAGGTAAAAAGGACAGCGCCCTTCTACAATCCAGGGTATGCAAGACAGTCTCTGCTCTACTAGCGTGAGGCCTGGGAAAGAACGTTGAAAGTACCACCTCTTGGTTGAGGTGGAAGGAGGACACTACCTTGGGAAGGAACTTAGGATGAGTCCTCAAACCAGGGCCTGAAGCTCACTCACCCGCCTAGCCGAGGTGAGTGCCACAAGGAACACCACCTTCCAGGAGAGGAAACGTAAATGGCAGGTTGCCATCGGCTCAAAAGGTGAGCGAGTCAGTTGCTGCAAGACCACATTGAGATCCCACTCAGTGGCTTGTGGACGAATAGGAGGCTTAAGCAAAAGCAGGCCTCTGAGAAAGCAAAACACCAGTGGGTGGCCTGAGAGAGATTGTCCCTCCACCGGCGAGTGATGAGCTGAGAGGGCATTGAGGTGAACCCGGACAGAGGGACTGAAGTCCTAGGTTGGAAAGGTGGAGCAGGTATTGTAGCACCACCTGGACCAAGCAGGAGAAGGGGTCCTCTTGCTGATGAGAACACCAGGTAGAGAACCTACGCCATTTCAGAACATAGGCCTTCCTAGTGGAATGTTTCCTGGAGGCCAACACTACCTCTTCAAACTCCTTTGGTAGGAGCAAGGGAGCAAGGACTACCCTTTCTGCAGCCAAGCCATCAAATTGAGGGATTTGAGGTTGGGATGCAAGAGGGACCCCTGATCCTGGGTCAGAAGGTCGGGTTGCAGCCCTAGAGGAAGTGGAGTATCCACCGCCAACTGCAGAAGAAGAGGGAATCACAGCTGGCTGGGCCACCTGGGGGCTATCAGGATCACCGTGGCCGGTCCTGCTGGATTTTGAAGAGAGTCTGGGCCACCAGAGGTGTGGGAAGAAAAGCATACATCAGGCCTTCTGACCAGGGGATCAGAAATGCATATGCCGCCATCCGCAGAGAGTGCGGTTGTCTGGAACAGAACTTGGGTAGTTGCCTGTTCAGCGGACTGGCAAAAAGATCCATGGTCGGAAGTCCCCACTTCAGAAAGATCTGCTGAACTATCAGAGGATCCAACTGTCACTCATGAGGTTGCAGGAGTCTGCTTAGCCTGTCCGCCAGGTAGTTTTCCTGGCCTGGGAGATAGACCACCCTGAGGGTCAAGTCCCACTTGATAGCCCAGGAGCAGAAAGCTTGTGCTTCCAGGAACAGGAGTTGGGATCCTGTGCCTCCCTGCTTGTTTACGTAGAACATAGCCACCTGGTTGTCCGTCTGAACTAGGACAGACTGGTGAGACAGGATCTGAGAGAAAGTCCGTAAGGCTAGTCGAATGGCTCTCAATTCCAACAGGTTGATCTGCTGGGCGGCCTCCCACGGAGACCATAGGCCTTGGGCGCAGGCCCCCTGGCAGTGTGCCCCCCAGCCCTGCAGGGAAGCATCGGCTGTCAGTACCTGAGTGTGTGGGGAGGCCTGAAAAGGAACACCCCTGACCAGATTTGGGAGATGCCTCCACCAGCGTAAGGAGTCCACCAAGAGTTTGGACACCTTTATTTTGTCTGACAATTTCCCTGAGGCCTGTAGCCACTGTGCCCTGAGGAACCACTGAGCCAGCCTCATGTGCAGACGGGCATTTGGTGTGACATGCACTATGAAAGCCATGTGACCTAAGAGCCGGAGGAAGTGTCTGGCGGAGACCAGTTCGCTCGCCCGAAACTGGCCGGCCAACTTTATCAGCCTGTGAGCTCTGTCCACAGGCAAATAGGCCTTTGCATGGATGGTATCCAATCTTGCCCCTACGAACTCCACGTCCTGCGAGGGGACTAAAGTGGACTTGGGGACGTTTATCACGTACCCCAGGTGCTGAAGCACGGATATGGTTCGGAAGGTGGCCTGCCTGGCCTCTTGTGGAGACTGGCCACTGATATGCCAGTCGTCCAGGTAAGGGAACACAAAGATCCCCTGGTTCCTGAGGTAGGCCGCAACCACCGCCAGGCATTTTGTAAAAACCCTGGGGGCGGAGGTGAGGCCAAAAGGAAGCACTCTGTACTGGAAGTGTCTTCCTCCCACCACAAATCTGAGGAATTGTCTGTGACTTGGATGGATGAGGATGTGAGTATAAGCATCCTTCAGGTCTAAGGAGCATAGCCAATCTCCCTGCTGGAGGTAGGAAAGTAAGATTCCAAGGGTAAGCATCTTGAATTTTTCCCTCTCCAGAAACTTGTTCAGATTTCTCAGGTCTAGGATGGGTCTGAGGCCTCCTGTTCTTTTTGGTACCAGGACGTACCTTGAGTAGAAGCCTTGCCCTTCCAGGTGGTGAGGCACCGGTACCACCGCCTGGTCCCTTAGCAGACCTTCCAACTCCTGAAGGAGTAAGTTTCTGTGCAGAGCGGGTCTTGGAGGCTCCCCTGGAAAGTAGGAGGGGGGTAACTGGGTGAAGTGGAACAGATAGCCCCCTTTCGATGATGCTTAACACCCAAGTATCCCCTGTGATGGCTGGCCACCTGTCTGCATACAGGGTCAGCCGGCCTCCTGTGCCCTGGAGAGGAGGAGAGGCTATGCTGGCATAGTCAAAAACTCCCTCCCTGCTGAGCAGGAGCCGGAGTAGGAGGCTTGGGAGCATTCAGCCTATGGGGCCCATGACCCTGCCCCCTTGGCCTGCTGGCCCTGTTGGGGAGCTGCAGAGGCCTGGTAGTGATGGTAGGTTTTGTAGGCAGCGATCTTCCTCGGGTAAAAGGTCTTTTTCCCCAAGCCCTTCTTCTGAGAAGGGGCAGAGGTTTTCCTGGACAGCTTGTCTGGGTAAGAGTCTCGGTCTCGAGTTCTGCAGCCTTTTCGGCCATGGGCTTGCCAAAGAGGTTTTCACCTCGGCAAGGGACATCGACCAACTTGTCCTGTACCCATGGCTCGATGACCGAGGATTGTAGCCACGCCTGGTGGCGTGCACCGATGCTGGCCCCTGCTACCCGGGCCAAAGCCTCAAATCCATCGTAGGCTGCTCAAGATATAAACTTCGAGCACTCTCAAATACCAGAAGACAAGGCCTTGAACTTCTGCAAAGGTTCCTCGGACAAACCAGCAGAGAACCCGGCAATCTCCTTTGCCAGGTCTCGAAGGTACATGCCCATGTACAGCTGGTAGGTCTGGACACGGCAAGCAAGCATAGAGCCCTGGAAGCACTTTCTACCGAGGGCATCCAGGTTCCGGGCTTCCCTGCCAGGAGGCACCTAGGAGTGCATCTTCTGACTCTTCAGGCGATGCATGGCCGATTCCTCAACCATGGAGTGGTGTGGTAGCTGTGCCTTTTGAAATCCGTGGCTCTTGCGGACTCGATAGATGGAATCGACCCGCTTGCTTAGAACCGTCATCGAGGCCGGCGCGTCCACATGCGGAACAGCAACCGCTCCAGCATCGGAGGAACCGGGACAGTAAAGGCCTCCTTGGGAGGAGAGAAATACTGCAGAGCCGCGAGCTCCTCGGCTCGAGCCTCCTCCTCAGGGTCCACAGGGAATGCCAGTGCGTTGGCCATGTCCCTTACGAAATCCGAGAACCTGGTATCCTCCAGGGGGGACCTTGTCCAAGGCTCGGATCCCGGCGAGTCTGAAGGGACACACCGAGTCCAGAAGGTGTCAGGGGACTCCTCCTCCTCCGTTTCCCATGCCGATTCCTCTGAGGAGGAATTGAGCGGCTCCAAGTGGGCGGGCACAGACGCCATCCGCCCCGACGCCGAGGGAACCAGCGTCGACGACCTCGGTCCCGAACAGGAGGTCGAGGGTGACCTCGGCCGAGGATTGACTCGAGTTCGCATGGTCTCGAGGATCGGCTCGACCTCCGGGGTCGACTTGGACGTTGATGTCCCGGTGGTCGGGGCAGATGCGCCGGTGAGACCGGCGATCAGCACCCGCTGCTGCTACATTAAGGCAGACAATCTGCTCTCCTAGGCTGTCAACCTGAGTCCGAGCTCTGCCGTCGGGGCCAGACGTTGGCTCCCGCGGAGAGAGTCCACGAGGACTACAGTACTCACGTGACTCGGGGCCTCCGACTCCACACGAGGATGCTTTGCAGGCCTCTCCGACTCCGAAGACCCGGGACGGCGATCGGGGTTATGCGACCTGGCCCTCGAGGTGCCATGAGCGTCCACCGATGCCGCCCTCGCGGGTTTCTTCTTCCTTCGATGCTCCCTTGAGGGGGACTCCCTTTCAGAGGAGCCACGACGATGCTTGGGGTCAGACTCCCAAGACATTGAGGCCTCCAACGAAGTCCGGACCCGTCCAGAGGCAGATTCGGAGAAGAAACTCTGCTGATGGCTCTGTAATGCTTTGGAAGACATTTTGCCACAGGGACTACAGACCATAGAATCATGGTCTGGCCCTAGGCACCGGAGGCAGCAGTCATGTGTGTCGGTGAGAGACATCAGTTTCTTGCACCGATCACACTTCTTAAAGCCACTAGCAGCCATCGGGGGAAAATGGGCCCCTGCAAGATCAAAAAATTGGGCTGCCAGGGAAAAGAAAAAAGGCGCGAACGCAGCCTCTAAGGACAAAACCCGAAAAAAGAGATCCAGGCTCGGCACAGGTGTACCGAGCCCAGGCGGGAAAGGAACTGACGTCGAACCGAAGAAAAAACTCAACCCAACGCAGAAAAATCAAGGCATCCGAAGGGCTCCGCGGAAAAAAGAAGACTGAGCAAGATGGTACCTTTGGGCGGGAAGGGGACCGCGCCTGCGTGCCTGCATTCCCAAAGGCTTTCTTTGAAAGCTGGGGAAATGCTCCGCATGGGGGCTCCGTCAACGCCGACGTCACCCATATGTGAGGACTGACTTCCTGCTTGGTCCTAGAGAATAAATATACTACATTCCAACAGTAATGTCCATCTAACTTGAATGAGTCTTTCCTATTGTTCACTATCGATTTTAACCCTATTGCCATCAAAAAATTAAACACAAAACATTTCTTTTTTGTTAGTTCTAAAATATCCAATCCAAATGTAAAATACCCTAACCCGGTGAAAATGAAATACCAAATAGACACAACCGGGGGAAAAAACACCGGTGAGAAAGCACTAAACTTTTTTTGTTGGGATAGCCAGCCTAGTAGAAAGGAAGAAATCCTCACACCGCCGTGGCCATTTCCCTTTTTAATAAAGTGTTGTAGTTAAAAATCAGTATGCACTTAACTGAAGTTATAGCAATCCATCCCGTCCAGTCAGCAATGTAACAGGCACGACGTGGCACGTTTCGGGGCCAAAACAGTGATGCCCCTGCTTCAGGTTTAAAACATTGCTCAGTAGCCGAAATGCTGTGTAGCTTTGCTTCAAAAGCCGGTTTTTTATCACGACGTTAACAACGTGAACCCAGCTGTTTGCTATCAGCTGGTAACAGTGATCACAGAAAGAGCCAATCAGAGCCAAGAAGGGGGGAGGTCACCATACACAGACCAAGCCCCTGAAACTCAAGATGGCAATAGGTCAGGAGCTATATGATCGTATACCAGTCCTGTTGTTAAGACCATATGGTGAAACAGAGTTTAAGCGGTAAATCCATCGCTGTTCGCGATACTGTAAAGTTTGCAAACGATTGCCTCCTCGTGGATTTAAGGGAATGTGATCCAAAATTCTCCAGGTAAGCATATCAAAAGTGTGAGAATTCTGAATACAATGTTCAACCAAAGGTGCCGAAAGTGTCCCCGTACGTATTCTGGAGGCATGCTCTCCCAAACGAACTTTAAATGGCCGAGAGGTGCACTATCATGTCACGCAAATTGGATTGCCGGGAATATGCAATCTGTAATTTCTTCCTAAAACAAGAGTGACCTGAGCTCTTGTTTGATGGCGAGGGGTTATCCATTTCATATTGTAAGGAGGGTTTACAAGAGAGCTTGTCATATTCACAGAGAATGGCTTTTAGAGGGCTCTCCTTCTTCTCCTCTAGAGTCTAACAATGTATTTCCTTATATGAGAGGTTCCTCTAAAATTGTGGGAATTCTGCATCGATACTGGCCTATTCTGGGTTTGCACTCTTGTTTTAGGAAGAAATTACAGATTGCATATTCCCGGCAATCCAATTTGCGTGACATGATAGTGCACACCTCGGGAGTCCAGGATCGCCCAGCGAGTTTTCATGATAATGCAGGACACTTCCCTTGTGGCAGCTGCACCTATTGTTCTAACACCATTTCAGGTTTATCCTGGTTGGACATTCATACTCATACCACTTACCAGACCCGATGGAATACTTGTTGCACCACCTCCTTTGTGGTTTATCTCATCATTTGCCCTTGTACTTTATATTATATAGGACGCACCTCTCGGCCATTTAAAGTTCGTTTGGGAGAGCATGCCTCCAGAATACGTACGGGGACACTTTCGGCACCTTTGGTTGAACATTGTATTCAGAATTCTCACACTTTTGATATGCTTACCTGGAGAATTTTGGATCACATTCCCTTAAATCCACAAGGAGGCAATCGTTTGCAAGCTTTACAGTATCGAACAGCGATGGATTCACCACTTAAACTCTGTTTCACCATATGGTCTTAATCAACAACAGGACTGGTATACGATCATATAGCTCCTGACCTATTGCCATCTTGAGTTTCAGGGGCTTGGTCTGTGTATGGTGACCTCCCCCCTTCTTGGCTCTGATTGGCTCTTTCTGTGATCACTGTTACCAGCTGATAGCAAACAGCTGGGTTCACGTTAACGTCGTGATAAAAAACCAGCTTTTGAAGCAAAGCTACACAGCATTTCGGCTACCGAGCAATGTTTTAAACCTGAAGCAGGGGCATCACTGTTTTGGCCCCGAAACGTGCCACGTCGTGCCTGTTACATTGCTGACTGGACGGGATGGATTGCTATAACTTCAGTTAAGTGCATACTGATTTTTAACTACAACACTTTATTAAAAAGGGAAATGGCCACGGCGGTGTGAGGATTTCTTCTTCTCTACTGGGCTGGCTATCCCAACAAAAAAAGTTTAGTGCTTTCTCACCGGTGTTTTTTTCCCCGGTTGTGTCTATTTGGTAGTTCTAACATATCAGCTTTAAAGCACAGGATAACAATCTTCCATGTTAATTGCTCTTGAAAGTATAATATTTTTTGAATCTTGTCCCATGTCTGTAACCAGAAGTTCTGAACATGAGGACACGTCATGTGTTTAAGAGTACCTGGGCTCTTACCACACGTCCAACACTTGTTGCCCACGTTTGGGTCCCATTTGGTGAGTTTTACAGAGGTAATAAACGTCTGATGTGTTAAAAAAGACAAGGATTGTATTATCGCAGCAGCCTATGACACTCTGTTCACCTTGCCCCAAATCGCCTCCCAACTTTGCTGAGGGATAGTAAAGCATAGTTTCTCACCTGTAACAGGTTATCTCTGGGAACAGCAGGAATTTAGTCCTCACATATGGGTATCGTCGGTACCGATGGAGCCTGCGCGGGAACGCTCCCCAGTATCCAATTAGAAAGCCTTTAGGAGCATCCCACAGCACCTGCGTGCTGCCTTCCTGCCTTTCCCAAATGCCTCTCTCCAGTTGAATTTTAAAGCTGAGACAAAGAGAGAGAGAGAGGGAAAGGGAAAGAGATAGAGAGATACAACTCCTAGGGGAGGTGGGTGGGTTGTGAGGACTAAATTCCTGATGTTCCCAGAGATAGCGTAGTTACTCACCTGTAACAGGTGTTCTCCAGGAGCAGCAGGAATCAGTCCTCACATATGGGTGACGTCGGCGCCGACGGAGCCCTCGCAGAGCAATTTTCCCCAGCTTTCAAAGAAAGCCTTTGGGAATTGCAGCGCGCATGCGCGGTCTGCTTCCCGCCCAAGGGTGCCATCTTAGCCAGTCTGATGACATAGCTAAAAGACAGCATAAAAATTTGCAAAAAAACTTAAGCAGATGATTGCAACTCCAAGGGGAGGAGGGAGGGTTGTGAGGACTGATTCCTGCTGCTCCTGGAGAACACCTGTTACAGGTGAGTAACTACGCTTTCTCCAGGACCAAGCAGGAAGTCAGTCCTCACATATGGGACTCCCAAGCTTAAGGCTACCGGAGACCCTAAGCACAAAAATGAGCTCCCTCTAGCTCAGCGGCACAGAAGGAAGGAATCTTCACTGAATTATTACCCACCGGTAGCCCCCATCCGGGATGGAGGGTAGGAGTTGCTCAAACCTCGAAGAGATTTCGGAGGACTGCCTGTCCGAAAGCACTGCCCCTGTGGGACTCCCTCTCGAGGCAGTAATGGACCGCAAAACTCTGGCTCGAAGACCAAGTAGCGGCCTGGCAGATGTCTGCCAGCGGAACAGAGCGGAGGTAAGCCACTGACGTAGCCTTCGCCCGAACACAATGAGCCGTGACTCGACTTTCTAACGAGAGTCCGGCTGCCCCATAAGCCCAAGCGATGCAGTCAGCAACCCAGATGGACAGAGTACGCTTGGAGACCGGGAGCCCCAATTTATTGGGGTCAAAAGACACAAAAAGCTGAGCAGCTTTACGGTGCTCCCGCGTACGGTCAAGGTAGAAGTTCAATGCCCTTCTACAGTCCAGGGTATGCAGGACCATTTCAGCTCGGCTGGAGTGTGGCCTGGGAAAGAAGGTCGGAAGTACCACCTCCTGATTGATGTGAAAAGGGGAGACCACTTTTGGAAGAAACTTTGGGTGAGTCCGTAGGACTACCCTATTTTTGTAGAACCAAGTGTAAGGGGGATCAGACACGAGGGCCTGCAATTCACTTACGCGTCTAGCGGAAGTGAGGGCTATCAGGAATAAAGTTTTCCAAGAAAGAAAATGGAGAGAACAGGTAGCCATAGGTTCAAAAGGCGGACAGGTGATCCGCTGTAACACCACATTCAGATCCCAGTCAGGTGCTGGCGGGCGTAGAGGTGGTTTAAGTAGAAGGAGACCTCGGAGAAACCTCGCTACGAGAGGGTCGCTGGAAAGAGGTCTGCCGTCCACCGGCACATGATGTGTTGAAAGAGCACTGAGGTGAACTTTGACGGAGTTGGACTTAAGTCCCAGATTAGAGAGGTAGAGCAAGTACTGCAAGATCACCGACACCGAGCAGGAGAAGGGATCCTGAGACTGCTGGGTACACCAAGTGGAAAAGCGACACCATTTAAGGGCGTAGCATTTGCGGGTAGAAGGTCGCCGAGAAGCTAGGACGACCTCTTCCACCTCTGCCGGCAGTAGAAGGGGGGCAAGGACTACCCTTTCAGCAGCCAGGCCATCAGATGTAGAGATCTGAGGTTGGGGTGTAGCAGGGACCCCTGATCCTGTGTTAGGAGATCCGGTTGAAACCCCAGAAGGAACGGATCCTCCACCGCTAATTGCAGCAGGAGTGGAAACCACGGCTGTCTGGGCCAGCGAGGAGCTATCAGGATCATGGAAGCTTTGTCTCGGAGAACCTTGAAAAGAGTTCGAGATACTAGCGGGATGGGAGGAAAGGCATACAGAAGGCTCTTCGACCATGAGAGCAGAAAAGCATCCGCCGCTACTCGAAGTGGATGCGGCTGACGAGAGCAGAAGCGAGGAAGTTGCCGGTTGAGAGGACTGGCAAAGAGATCCATCGTGGGGAGGCCCCACTTCAGGAAAAGTTTCTGAACTACCAAAGGATCCAGGCGCCACTCGTGCGGCTGGAGGATCCTGCTGAGTTTGTCGGCCAGGCAATTTTCTTGGCCTGGGAGATAAACTGCCTTGAGAAGAATGCCGTGGCTGACGGCCCAAGAGCAGAGCTTCTGTGCTTCTCGACAGAGAAGGAAGGAGCCCGTGCCTCCCTGTTTGTTCACGTAGAACATGGCAACCTGATTGTCTGTCTGGACAAGGACGGACTGGTGAGAAGTCAGGTGGGAGAAAGCCTTGAGAGCCAGACGGATTGCTCTGAGCTCCAGGAAGTTGATCTGCGGAGCAGACTCCCACGTGGTCCAGAGACCTTGAGTACATGCCCCTTGGCAATGCACTCCCCATCCTAGGAGAGAAGCATCGGTCGTCAGCACTTGAGCCGGCTGAGGTGACTGAAAAGGCATTCCGAGCACCAGGTTCGGCAGATGAAGCCACCACTGTAGAGAAGAGGCCAGCGGTCCGGAGACGCTCACTAAGTCGGCTAGGCCGCCCGTGGCTTGTTGCCACTGCTTGCGAAGGCACCATTGAGCAGGACGCATATTCAGGCGGGCATTGGGGGTCACGTGGACGGTGGAAGCCATATGGCCGAGTAGTCTCAGGAAGCGCCTGGCTGAGACCAGGGACTGGCTGTGAAAACGGTCGGCTAGGTCCATGAGCCGTTGAGCCCTGTCGAGAGGCAGGAAAGCTCGTGCCTGAGGAGTGTGCAGTCTTGCGCCGATGAATTCGAGATCCTGTGAGGGGAGCAAAGTGGACTTTGCGAAGTTTATGACAAAGCCCAAGTACTGCAGAAGAGTCACAGTGCGGTGTGTGGCATTGGTGACTTCCGGAGAGGACGATGCTCTGATGAGCCAGTCGTCTAGGTACGGAAAGACATAGAGGCCGTGAAGCCGGAGATAAGCCGCCACCACCGCGAGACATTTTGTGAAGACTCGCGGTGCGGAGGATAGGCCAAAGGGTAGTACTCTGTATTGATAATGATTTCCTGCCACCACAAACCTTAGGTATTGGCGGTGGCTTGGGTGGATGAGGATGTGCGTGTAGGCATCTTTTAGATCCAAGGAGCATAGCCAATCTCCCTGCTGGAGGTAGGGCAGAAGGATTCCAAGGGTAAGCATCTTGAACTTCTCCCTCACGAGGAACTTGTTGAGGTTGCGCAAGTCCAGGATGGGTCTGAGGCCTCCTGTTCTTTTTGGTATCAGGAAATATCTGGAATAAAAGCCTTGACCTCTCAGGTGGTGGGGCACCGGTTCCACAGCCTGCTCCTAAAGAAGACTTGCTAACTCCTGAAGGAGTAAGTCTCTGTGCAGAGGGAGTCGTGGAGGTTCTCCCGGGAAATAGGAGGGAGGGACCTGGTGGAAGTGGAGAAGATAGCCTTCTCTTACGACTTGAAGCACCCAGGCATCTGAAGTGATGTTGGACCACCTGTGGGCGAAGTGAACCAGCCGGCCTCCGGTGCTGGGAGCAACCAGCTGAGGGGGAGAGGCTATGCTGATGAAGACAAAAACCCCCACCCTGCTGAGCAGGGGCCGGTGGTGCAGGCTTGGGGGCTTGCTGCCTACGGGACCCGTTACCCCGTCCCTTGGCCTGCTGACCCTGTTGGGGAGCTGCGGAGGCCTGATATTGAGGGTAGTGTTTATAGGCAGCCGCCTTTCTCGGGTAAAAGGACTTCTTTCCCGAGCCCTTCTTTTTCTGGGAAGGGGCGGAGGTCTTCCTAGAAAGCCTAGTTCTGGTGAGAGTCTCCGTCTCGATTTGTGCAGCCTTTTCAGCCATGGGCTTGCCAAAGAGGTTCTCACCTCGGCAGGGGACATCGACCAACTTGTCCTGCACCCAGGGTTCAAGGTCAGACGACTGAAGCCAAGCCTGTCGGCGGGCACCGATGCCGGCTGCGGCCACAACGAGCCGATGCTTCAAAGCCATCATAGGCTGCTCGGGACATGAATTTGGAGCATTCCCGAATACCAGTTGTCAAGGCCAGGAACCTCCGCAAAGGTTCCTCGGACAGCCCAGCGGAGAATCCGGCTACCTCTTTAGCCAGGTCTCTGAGATACATGCCCATGTAGAGCTGGTAGGTCTGGACCCGACAAGCAAGCATAGAGCCCTGGAAACACTTCTTACCGAGGCCATCCAGGTTACGGGCCTCCCTGCCAGGAGGCACCGAGGAGTGCATCTTCTGGCTCTTAAGCCTATGCATGGCCGATTCCACTACCATGGAATGGTGCGGTAGCTGTGCTTTTTGGAAGCCGGGACTCTTGCGGACTCGATAGATGGAATCGACCCGCTTGCTTAATACCGGCGACGATGCCGGACTCTCCCACATGCGGAAGAGTAGTCGTTCCAGCATGGGATGAACCGGTACAGTAAAGTGTTCCCTGGCGGGAGAGTCATACTGAAGGGCGTCGAGCTCTTCGGCTCGAGGCTCCTCCTCGGGATCCGCAGGGAAGGCCAAAGCCTTGGCCATATCCCTGACGAAGTCCGAGAACCGGGCATCCTCCAGAGGGGACTGCTTCCGAGGTTCGGACTCAGGTGAGTCCGAGGGGACACACCGAGTCCGAAACGAATCAGGTGACTCTTCCTCTTCAGACTCCCAGGCCGACTCCGAGGAGGAATCGGTGGGGTCGGCTCGGGCAGGCGGAGGCGTCGGCTGCCCCGACACCGAGGGAGTCGGCGTCGACGACCTCGGTCCCAAACGGGAGGCCGAGGGTGACCTCGACCGAGGATCGACTCGAGTTCGCATGGACTCGAGGATCGGCTCGGTCTCCGGGGTCGACTTAGACGTCGACGTCCCGGCGGTCGGGGCAGCGGCGCCAGCGAGGCTAGCGATCAGTGCCCGCTGCTGGTCCATGAAGGCAGATAGTCTGCTCTCCAAGGCCGTCAACCTGAGTCCGACCTCAGGTGACCCAGCAGCCCCCGACTCGGGCCCCGACGGCGTCGGGCCCGACGTCGGACCCCTCTGAGGCGAGTCCAGGAGGACTACAGGACTTACCCGAGCAGGCAACTCCGACTCCAGACGAGGTCGCTTCGGGAGGTGCTCCTTCTCCAAAGACCCGGGACGGCTATCGGGGCTATGCGACCTGGCCCTCGCGGAGCCAGGAGCGTCCACCGACGCCGCCCTTGCGGGGTTTTACCTTCCGTCGATGGTCCCCGGAGGGAGAACCCCTGTCGGAGGAACTTCGGCGATGGTCAGAGCTGGAACCTCTGGACGCCGAGGCCTCCGACGAGGTCCGGGTACGGCCGGGGTCAGCGAAGATTCGTTCCCGCTGGTGCCGCCGACTCCTTAACGCTTTGGAGGACATTTTGCTGCAGGCCGCACAGATCAGTTCTTTGTGATCCGGGCCGAGGCAGCGGAGGCAATTATCATGTGTGTCAGTGGGTGACATATTTCTGTCACACTGAACACACCGCTTGAAACCACTGGCAGCCATCGGGGGAAAAAGGGCCCCTGCAAGGTCAAAGGACCGGGCTGCCAGTGAAAAACCGAAAAACGAAACTGACCAAAAATCAGAAAAACCGAAAATTAACAGAAGGACTCGCAACGGCGTCGCAAGTCCGGGCAGGAAAAAGACCGGCGTCGAACCGAAGAAAGAAATAGAAATAAATCACTAAAATCAACTTTTTCAGCGGGGACACGACGGGTACGTCTGTAGGGCTCCGCGGAAAAAAGAAGACTGGTTAAGATGGCACCCTTGGGCGGGAAGCAGACCGCGCATGCGCGCTGCAATTCCCAAAGGCTTTCTTTGAAAGCTGGGGAAAATTGCTCCGCGAGGGCTCCGTCGGCGCCGACGTCACCCATATGTGAGGACTGACTTCCTGCTTGGTCCTGGAGAACACCTGTTACAGATGAGTAACTATGCTTTCTCCAGGAACAAGCAGGAATGTAGTCATCACATATGGGGACTCCCTAGCTTTAGATGCCAGGGAGAGACCCCAGAAGTTGTGCATCCCTGAGAAGGGCTCCATTTCCCCCCATGGATCTCTGGCATCCTACCAGGGATGGTGGGTAGGAGTTGATTAAGTATGGAACAGGTGTTGGAGAACAGCCTGACCAAACAAGGCATCCCGGCGGGAGTCCTTGTCCAAGAAGTAATAGGCTGTGAAGGTATGAACCGATGTCCAGGAGGCTGCTCGACAGATGTCGTCGATAGACACAGAGTGCAGATGAGCCATTGAAGCTGCCATGGCTCTCACATTGTGAGCTGTGACATGGCCCTCCAGAGGAAGATTCTTACTCTGATAGGCAAAGGAAATACACTGAGCAATCCAGTTAGATAGTGTTCTCTTGGAGACAGGAAGTCCCAAATGAGAAGGATCAAAAGCAACAAAAAGTTGAGAGGACTTTCTATGTTGCTGTGTTCTTTGCAAGTAAAAGGCTAAAGCTCTTTTACAGTCCAAGGTATGAAGATTCCTCTCTGCATTTGATGCATGAGGCCTTGGAAAGAACACAGGTAGGTAGACCGCTTGGTTTAGATGAAAGGGCGACACCACCTTTGGCATAAAGCGTGGATGAATCCTAAGGACTACCTTGTCATGATGGAACCTTGTATAAGGTGGATCAGCTACTAGTGCTTGCAACTCACTGATGCGACGTGCTGATTTGATTGCAATGAGAAAGATAACCTTCCAAGAAAGGAATTTCAAGGAGGTAGTAGCTAAGGGTTCGAAAGGTGGCTTCATGAGCTGACAAAGAACCAAATTTAAGTCCCATGCCACAGGAGGTGGCTTAATGGGAGGCTTAATTAGCAGAAGGCCTCTCATAAATCTTGCTATAAGAGGATGGGAGGAAATAGGTTGTCCATTTAGAGGCTTGAAGGAAGCTTCAATAGCACTCAAATGAACCGTCACTGAGTTGGTCTTAAGTCCTGCATTGGATAAATGAAGGAGCTACTCCAGTAATGATTCCAGAGGTATGGCAATGGGGTTAAGACCCTTCTGCGAACACCATATGGTAAACCTTTTCCACTTGAAAGCATAAGAGCATCTTGTGGAAGGCTTCCTGGAAGCATAAAGGATATCCTTTATTTGCTGAGGGAGGTTAAGATCATGGAGATCTAGGCTTTCAGCAACCAAGCCCTCAGATGCAGAGACTGGGGATTGGGATGCCATAACATTCCATCCTCCTGAGATAGGAGATCTGGAGCAGACCCTAACTCCAGGGAGGGAGCTTGAGAGAGATGTAGAAGCAGAGGGTACCACACTTGCCATGGCCAATGTGGAGCTATGAGAATCATGCGGCCTCTGTCTCTCTGAAGCTTGAACAGGGTTTTGGGAATTAGGGGAATGGGTGGAAAGGTGTACAGGAAGTCTTGACCCCAGTAAAGGAGGAAAGCATCCCTGGCTTGAGCCCTCTGAGCCGGAATTCTGGAACAGAACCGGGGAAGTTTGGCATTCCACAGACTTGCAAAAAGGTCTATGTCCGGGGTTCCCAAAATTTGAAAAATCTTGGCCACCTGGTCTGCATGTAGAGACCACTCGTGTGGAAGCAGAACTCGACTGAGTCTGTCTGCCCAAGAGTTTTGTATGCCTGTAAGTTACATTGCCAGGAGATGAATCTGATGCTCTCTGGCGAGGGCCCATAGTCGCAAAGCTTTGTTGCAAAGCGACAGAGAGCCTGTTCCCCCCTGCTTGTTCACGTAGAACATGGCTACTTGATTGTCCGTATGAATGAGGACTGTCTTGTAGCTGAGCAGGGTGTGGAACACTCGAAGAGCAAGGAAGATTGCTCTGAGCTCTAAGAGATTGATGTGTAGATGAGTTTCCTGTGGAAACCAGGTGCCTTGGGTGGAGAAGTCTTGCAGATGAGCTCCCCAACCCATCGGAGAAGCATCTGTTGTGAGTTGCCTGGGGTAAGGGTTGTTGAAAAGGGGACCCCAGCAACAGGTTTTGAGTGGACTTCCACCACTGGAGGGACAAAATAAGGCGACTTGTGTTTGCTATTTTGTCTGACAGGCATCCTGATGCCTGGGTCCATTGAGTGGATAAAGTCCACTGGGCTGCCCTCATATGGAGGCGAGCATAGGGAACGACACGCACAGTAGATGCCATGTGGCCTAGTAGTTGTAACATTTCTCGGGCAGTGAGATGAGGTTTTAGCACTGCTTGAGAAGCTAACTGCACCATGCGAAGGCAATGGGCCTGGGGGAGATAGGCCCTTGCCTTTCTGGTATATCCAGCAACGCTCCTATGAACTCCAAAGACTGAGTGGGAGTTAGACTGGATTTTGGTATGTTTATTACCAGACCCAAATACTGAAGGATACGCATTGTGCAGGATAGAGAAGTCCTGGCCTCTGACTCTGTTGGGGCTCAAATGAGCCAGTCATCTAAGTAGGGGAAGACGAATATCCCTAGAGTGCGGAGAAAGCATAGTTACTCACCTGTAACAAGTGTTCTCCAGGAGCAGCAGGAATCAGTCCTCACATATGGGTGACGTCAGCACCGACGGAGCCCCCGCGCAGAGCATTTCCCCAGCTTTCAAAGAAAGCCTTTGGGAATGCAGAGCGCATGCGCGGTCCCCTTCCCGCCCAAAGGTGCCCTCTTGCTCAGTCTGATGACATAGCTAGAAGACAGCAAAAATAGCAAAAATAAAGCATATGACTGCAACTCCAAGGGGAGGAGGGAGGGTTGTGAGGACTGATTCCTGCTGCTCCTGGAGAACACCTGTTACAGGTGAGTAACTACGCTTTCTCCAGGACCAAGCAGGAAGTCAGTCCTCACATATGGGACTCCCTAGCTTAGGGCTACCAGAGGCCCCAAACTGAAAAAATGAGCTCCCTCTAGAGCAGCGATGGCGAACCTATGGCACGCATGCCAGCTGTGGCACGCGAAGGCCTTGCAGCTGGCATGCGGGAAGGTCCGCAATCAAGATATGCGGCATTAAAAAAAAAAAAAAAAAAAAAGCTGCCGCTGCCGGGGCCGCCGCAGCAGAATCGAGTGTGCCGCGGGGCCCCCCCGCCCAGCAGAGCCTGCCCTCCGTCCCCGGTATCACCTCTCTCAGCTGCCTCCAGTCACACGCGCCGGCTTTCAGAGCGCGAGGGAAGAGTTTCTCCCTCGCTGCTCTGTTAAGCCCGCGGGGGCTGATGGGAACTTCCCATCAGCCCCCGCGGGCTTAACAGAGCAGCGAGGGAGAAACTCCCCTCGCGCTCTGACAGCCGGCGCGTGTGACTGGAGGCAGCTGAGAGAGGTGATACCGGGGACGGAGGGCAGGCTCTGCTGGGCGGGGGGGCCCCACGGCACACTCGATTCTGCCGCGGCGGCCCCGGCCCCGGCAGCAACAGCTTTCTTTGTAAAAAAATTTCGCTGGGGGGGGGGTTAGGAGTGGTAATGGCTGGGGGGGGTTAGGAGTGGTAATGGCTGGGGGGGGGGGTTAGGACTGGTGATGGGCTGGGGGGGTTTAGGAGTGGTAATGGCTGTGGGCTGTTGGGGGGTTAGGACTGGTGATGGGCTGGGGGGGGCTAGGAAAGGAAAAGGGCTGATGGGGGGTTTAGTATTGGTTATGGGCTGGGGGGTTTAGGAGTTGTGATGGGCTGGGGGGGGTTAGGAGTGGTAATGGCTGTGGGCTGTTGGGGGGTTAGGACTGGTGATGGGCTGGGGGGGGCTAGGACAGGAAAAGGGCTGATGGGGGGGTTAGGAGTGGTGATGGGCTGGGGGGGTTAGGAGTGGTGATGGGCTGGGGGGGGTTAGGAGTGGTAATGGCTGTGGGCTGTTGGGGGGTTAGGACTGGTGATGGGCTGGGGGGGTTAGGAGTGGTAATTGCTGTGGGCTGTTGGGGCTAGGACTGGTACTGGGCTATGGGGGGCTAGGACAGGAAATGGGCTGATGTGGGCGTTAGGAGTGGTGAAGGGCTGGGGGAGGTTAGGAGGGGTGATGGGCTATGGGGGGGCTATGGTCGATGGGGCAGCTAAGTCTATATGGGCTGATGGGCTTAGGACTGGAAGTGGGTTGATGGGGGCTTAGGACTGGTAATGGGCTATGGGGGGCTAGGACAGGAAATGGGCTGATGGGGAGGGGTTAGGACTTGAGGGGGGCCGTCGTGTGGGGTTAGGACTGGAAATGGGCTGATGGGGGGTTAACACTGGAGGTGGTCTGATGGGGTTAGGACTGGTAATGGGCTATGGGGGGGTTTAGGACTGATAATGGGCTATGGGGGGGCTGGGACAAGAAATGGGCTGATGGGGAGGGGTTAGGACTTGAGGTGGGCTGATGGGGTTAGGACTGGTAATGGGCTGTGGGCTGATGGGGGGGGTTAGGACTGGCAATGGGCTGTGGGGGGGTTAAGACTGGTACTGGGCTGTTGGCTGATGGGGGCTGTCTGGTAATGGGCTATGGGGGGTTAGGACTGATAATGGACTATGGGGGGGCTAGGACAGGAAATGGGCTGATGGGGAGGGGTTAGGACTTGAGGTGGGCTGATGGGGTTAGGACTGGTAATGGACTGTGGGCTGATGGGGGGGTTAGGACTGGCAATGGGCTATGGGGGGCTGACTGGAAATGGGTTGATGGGGGTTAGGACTGGAAGTGGGCTGATGGGGGGTTAGGACTGGAAGTGGGCTGATGGGGGTTAGGACTGGTAATGGGTTATAGGGGGGGCTTAAACTGAAAATGGGGTGATGGGGGGTTAGGACTGGAAGTGGGTTGATGAGGGGGGGCTAGGACTGGTATTGGGTTGGGGGGTTGCTAGGACTGGAAATGGGTTGGGGGGCTGCTAGGACTGGAAATGGGCTGATGCAGGGACTAGAAGGGAATGGATGCTGGGTGAGGCTGGAACTAGAAGGGAGCTGGTGTTGGGGGAGGATTAGAATGGGATGGGGCTGGGAGAGTAAAATGGAGAGGGGAAAAATATTTTGTGTGGGAGGGATAAAAAATCTACAATTGGCCGGGTATTGGGAGAATAAGTGGGGATTGAGGATGGAGGGGTAAATTTTGAGTAGATGAAATAGGAATGAGGAAAGAGCAAAAGGAGAAAGATTAGTATGTTAAAGCAGATGTAGAGAGAGAATGGAAAAAAAAAACAAGACAGAAGAAAGGACAAATGGACAGCAGATGGAGAGTTAGCAGAAGACACGAAGAAACCAGAAGAAAGTGGCTGGAACAATTACAACTGAAAAAAAATGCACAAAAGGTAGAAAAATATCTCTTTATTTTGAATTTATTAACTGGAATATGTCAGCTCTGGGAAATGTGCATCATTAATTTTTGCGCTTTGTTTAGTACAAGAGGAAATTAATTTATAGTTTTATTTCTACAGTGTTGTTGTATATTCCAAGTTTGGCTTTTGGGGTTCCCAGTTTAATTATTGTCTTCCTGTTTCTAAATTGTGATTCCTTGTTTGGTGATGGTCTGTTCTGCATGTGTAACTGAGCTGAGGTATTCTGTTTATATAATTCCTATTTGACATTGCCACTTGTTCTTTCCCCAGTAGGTCATGTATTGTTGTTCTCTGAAATGTATTGGTTTAATATTTGCAGTGTTGCCTTTTGATAGTTAGGGTATGGTGCTTTGTGAGTCCTGGTAGTGCTGTTAGGATACGGCGGGTTTGCTATGGGTTCTAAATGGGCAGCGTTTGTAGTAGTTCCTAATGTGCCTGGCGGTTGGTACTGGATTATAGTAATGTAGAAACCTTTTAGTCTTTCTTTATCCATATACTCATTAAGAGGCATGTTTACTAAAAGTTAGTGTATGGTAACATTATGCAAATGAGGCACCTTATGCAAATGAGGCTTTAATTGACGTGCTGGCACTTTGAGGAAATTCTTTGGTTTTGTGCGGCAGTTTGGGCACTCGGGCTCAAAAAGGTTAGCCATCACTGCTCTAGAGCCTCAGCATGCAAGAACAGAATCTTCTCTGATAACGCCCCCGACAGGTAGCACAACACCAGGGCCGGAGGGTAGGAGTTGCCTTGACCTGAAAGAGATTATGGGGTACCGCTTGCCCAAAAGCACTGTCCCTGTGGGACTCCCTCTCAAGGCAGTAGTGGCCCGCAAAAGTCTGGCTTGAAGACCAAGTAGCAGTCTGGCAGATTACTACCAACGGACTGGCTTACTGTGAGTGCTGCTTGTTTACTGAAATTCCTGAGAGGCGCTCTGAGGACTGCCTGCCTCAGCAGAGGTGCCCTGCTGTTTAAACTGCCATGTTTGCTATACGTGGCTGTAGGTGGCACACCGAAGGGGCACGGCCAAAGGGACAGGACATACCCTTTTGGTGCCCCTTCAGTGGCCTTTTGGCGGCTCTCGGCAAAAACAAGTGTCGTCAGTGGTTCGTTGTATGATGGAAAAATGAAAAAATATGGTAGCATCAAGGTGAATTCTATGGTGATGATGCCAGGTAAAATTACTGGACCTATTGATAGACACTCAGTTCCCGTTTTGCAAGTCCGTTAATACCGGAAGGAGCTTCTTTAAGCTCTGGTGGTCAGATGCCACCGTCACACTCTTTAACGCTCTTGTATCCACATTATTGGACGGAGGGTCTCCTGCATTGGGTGAGGGGGCTGGCCCCTTAGTCCCGATGCCTAAGCCTGTAGCTCTACCAGAAGTGGTGAATGCTGCGGTTTTGCTCCCAGAGGGGGAAATTACATTGAAGGACTGTGGGGGAGATTCGCAGTATTGATCTTCAATTGTCTACAACAGCTTCCTCTTTATGTAATTTTACACGGGGGGTAGTGGAAAAATTAAGTGAATTAGATAATAAGGTTGTATTGTTGGAAAAATCAATGGCATGGGTTGACTCTCAGAAACAGACCTCTATGGTCTTTAACGTAGCTTATATAAAGGACTCACTGGTAGTTCATGCCAGGTTAGAGTCCCTTGAGAATGCTTCCCATGCAAAAAATTAGCATTTTTTTAAACTTTCCTATTACGCATCTTCACTCCTGTGGAGGTTCTGAATCTTCAGGACCCAATAGATGTTACCCAGGTTTACTATATCCCACCAAGAAAGCACTTGGCTGACTTTGGAGAAGGTAATTTTGATGTTCTTCACCCTACAGTGAGCCAGGATTCAACCACTTTTTTGGAGGATTCAGCAGCTATAATTACCAAATGAAATACCTTAATGGTTGTCTTCAGGTTAGAGTTTGTGAAGATAAAAACCTTGAAACTTTCCTTTAAACATAAAGATGCTCTGTTTTGTGGACAAAAATTGAATGTTTTTCCTGACGTTACCCGGTCCACACAAGTCTGGAGGAAACAATTAGAGTAGTTACTCACCAGTAACAGGTGTTCTCCAGGAGCAGCAGGAATCAGTCCTCACATATGGGTGACATCGGCACCGACGGAGTCCCCATGCGGAGCATTTCCCCAGCTGTCAAATAAAGCCTTTGGGAATGCAGCACGCATGTGCGGTCCCCTTCCCGCCCAAGGGTACCATCTTACTCAGTCTGATGACATAGCTAAGAGACAGCAAAAAACAAAATAACAAAATAACACAACCATGGACTTAGATGAGCTCATATCCAAATGGGATGAGAACCTGAGAGCTGCCTCATGTCCATCACGCACCGAAAAAAGAATTCGAAAACGTGAACATACTCCATGGTTTTCCACAGACCTTCGTACATCTCTCCACCATCTACGCAAACTTGAGCGACAGTGGAGACGAACTCACTCCCCCGAGGCGCTGACAGCATACAAATCATACCTAACTACCCACCGAGCGAAGATAACTCAGAGCAGGAAAACTTACCACACAGACTTATTAAAACGCTCCATCAATAAACCACATGCACTGTTCAGCATAGTAAAATCCATAACAGGAGAACCGGTCTCAGCACAACCCCCTATGCCTCAGCCGCAGGACTACGCAAACTACCTGTAATCAAAGATGATTAAAACCAACACAGGCATAAATGTCAATAATGCCTCCACTTCACCTATGGCACCCCATGCAATGCCATTACATAACTTCTCCACTGTATCAAATAGAGAGATTGTGAACATTATTGCCTCTATCAATCCCAGCACAACTCCTAATGACCCATGTCCAGCCAGCTGGATCAAGGACATGCGACATGACCTCAGTCAAATATTGAGCAAAATACTGAATCAATCCTTCTCAACAGGTTCATTCCCGCAGAGTCTGAAACACACTTCCATCAAACCCCTACTGAAGAATAATAAACTTGACCCATCCAAGGTTGAATCCTTTAGGCCTATCTCGAGCATCCCACAGCTTGCAAAAATCATTGAGAAAGCCGCCCAACAACAAATCCAACATCATATCGATACTGAAGCACCACTAGATCCATCTCAACACGGCTTCAGGGAAGCACATGGAGTCGACACAGTCCTTACAACCCTATTCAATGTGCTGGTAACAGGAATAAATAACATACAACAGGGTTTCGTGCTCATCTTCCTGGACATCTCCGCCGCTTTCGACTCTGAGTCATGACATACTCCTACAACGCTTGAAAGATAAGGGGATTCAAAGCACAGCACTCGAATGGTGTAAATCCTACCTATCTAACAGGTGGCAACAAGTAAAAACAGGCCAGGCATCCTCAGAACCATTCCTGCAATCACAGGGAGTACCCCAAGGATCGTCCTTATCGGCACTGATGTTTAATATCTACATGCAGCCGATATGTGACCTGATCAGATCCTTTAACGTACAATGCCTCGCTTACGCAGATGACATCCTCCTATATATGCCGTTCACAATTGACCATCCAGTATTCTCCCCAATAATCAACTGCTTTGAAGCTGTAGCCAGATGGTTGCTATCACAAAACCTTCGGATTAACCATAACAAAACTGACGTTCTTTTCGTCACGAGGAACCGTAAGTTCATACCTCCTCCATCATTACTCGTCAACAACGTAGAGTTGAAATCAAAAACTACAATCCGTTACCTTGGCATCACATTGGACCAGCACCTCGAGATGACAACACATGTGAAGAATGTCACAAAAACCATATATTATAAGATCAAATCATTACGTCACCTCCGCCCCCTACTAGATCCCACAGACTTCCCAACAACCTTCCAGGCATTAGTCCTCCCACACCTGGACTTTGCCAACATCATCCTCCATGGTCTCCCTCAATCAACTCTAAATCCGCTCCGTCTAGCTATGAATACGGCTGCCAGAGTCCTCTCTGGCTCATCAAGATCTGACCATATAACACCCATCATGAAAGAACTGCATTGGTTACCTTTACATGCCAGAATCCAGTACAAGTCTTTAGTCCTTACTTTCAAGGCCCTAAATAACTACCCCCCTACGCCAATCAGCAAGCTTATCCATAGCACCCTGGAAAACAGAAAAAGAAGACTTACATCAATGAACACATTAATAGTCCCGAAAAAAATAACGAAGTGCACGAAAGCCACCTCCAACAGGGCCTTCTCCTTATTTGCGCCTCTAAACTGGAACGCGCTACCCCACGAAATCCGCGCTATCAAAAGTCTAATCCTATTCAGGAAAGCATTGAAATACCATCTGTTCACAAAATGCTACCCAGATGGCAACCTAGACTTTAGCAAAACTAGCACCTCAATACAACCAGAAAAGGGCTAGTTGGACAACCTTCTCTCTAGTCCTATTGGCGAACCACACAAAAAGCACACGTAACATCCAAACGAGTTTTATATTACTGTATATAACATTAAGTTAATCTGTACATAGTTCCCCCGGTTGTCCTCTGTTAAATTTCCCTGTTCATTGTAAACTCAATGTTACTTGTATGCATTGTAGTATGTTCTTGTTCAATGTACACTGCACTGATTGTAAATAGCGCGGTATAAAAGAAATGCTAAATAAATAAATTAAATAAATAAATAAGACCGCAACTCCAAGGGGAGGAGGGAGGGTTGTGAGGACTGATTCCTGCTGCTCCTGGAGAACACCTGTTACAGGTGAGTAACTACGCTTTCTCCAGGACCAAGCAGGAAGTCAGTCCTCACATATGGACTCCCCAGATTAAGGCTACTGGAGACCCAAGCTGAAAAAATGAGCTCCCTCTAGAGCCTCAGCATGCAAGAAAAAACTTCTCTGATAACGCCCCCGAACGGTAGCCCAACACCAGGGCCGGAGGGTAGGAGTTGCCTAAACCCCAAAGAGATTATGGAGTACGGCCTGCCCGAAAGCACTGTCCTTGCGGGACTCCTTCTCAAGGCAGTAATGGGCTGCAAAAGTCTGGCTTGAAGACCAAGTAGCAGCCCGGTAGATGTCTGCCAACGGAACAGAGTGGAGATGAGCCACTGACGCAGCCTTCGCCCTGACACAGTGAGCCGTAACTCGACCCTGCAAGGAGAGGCTGGCTGCCCTGTAAGCCCAGGCGATACAGTCGGCTACCCATATGGACAAAGTACGCTTGGAGACAGCTAACCCCAACTTATTGGGGTCAAAAGAGACGAAGAGCTGAACAGCACTCCGGTGCTCCCGCATACGGTCAAGGTAGAAGGACAACGCCTTCCTACAGTCCAGGGTATGCAAGACCATCTCAGCCCGGCTGGCATGCGGCCTGAGAAAGAGTTGGTAGAACCACCTCCTGATTGAGGTGGAAGGAGGAGACAACCTTTGGAAGGAACTTAGGGTGAGTCCGTAAGACTACTCTGTTCCTATAGAACCTCGTATATGGAACATCCGATACTAGGGCCTGAAGATCACTCACTCACCTTGCCGAAGTAAGAGCTACCAGAAACAATGCTTTCCAGGAGAGAAAGCGCAAAGGACAAGTAGCCATAGGCTCAAATGGTGGGCAAGTAAGCCGCTGCAAGACCACTTTCAAATCCCATTCAGGGGCAGGTGGACGCACTGGAGGCTTAAGCAAAAGCAGGCCTCTGAGGAAGCGGGCCACCAAAGGGTGGCTGGAGAGAGACTGACCTTCCACCGGTGAATGGTGCGCTGAAAGAGCACTGAGGTGAACTCGAACAGAATAGGACTTAAGGCCCAGGATGGACAGGTGGAGCAAATACTGCAGCACCGCTGGTACCAGGTATGAGAAAGGATTCTCGTTGTGTTGAGCACACCAGGTAGAGAATCTACGCCACTTAAGGGCAAAAGACTTTCGGGTGGACTGCCTCCTAGAGGCCAAGACCACATCCTCCACTTCCCTAGGCAGTAATAAGGGTGCTAGAACTACCCTTTCAGCAGCCAGGCCATCAGATTGAGGGACTGGAGATTGGGGTGTAAAAGAGATCCCTGCTCTTGAGACAGGAGATCTGGTTGCATCCCCAGAGGAAGAGGAGTGTCCACCGCCAGCTGCATAAGGAGTGGGAACCATGGCTGTCGGGGCCATCTGGGGGCCACCAGAATTACCGAGGCCCTGTCCCGGAGCACTTTGAACAGTGTCTGGGCCACTAGAGGCGTGGGAGGAAAGGCATATAGGAGGCCTGTAGACCATGGAATGAGAAACGCATCCGCTGCTAATCTGAGAGGATGCAGTTGTCTGGAGCAGAACCTGGGCAGTTGAAGGTTCAGAGGACTGGCAAAAAGATCTATAGTTGGAAGACCCCATCTCAGGAAGATCTGTTGAACCACTAAAGGATTCAACTGCCATTCGTGCGGCTGCAAGATCCTGCTCAATCTGTCCGTCAGGTGATTCTCCTGACCTGGGAGATAGACCGCTTTGAGAAGAATGCCGTGATTGACTGCCCAGGAGCACAAGCTCTGCGCTTCCTGACATAGAAGGTGGGACCCTGTGCCCCCAGAACATAGCAATATGATTGTCCATCTGAACTAAGACGGACTGGTGAGAAAGATGAGAGAAAGATCTCAGGGCTAAGCGGATAGCTCTCAGTTCTAAGAGGTTGATCTACAGCGCGGCCCCCAAGGAGACCACAGGCCTTGAGTACATGCTCCCTGGCAATGTGCACCCCAACCTTGAAGAGAAGCATCGGTTGTCAGCACCTGAGAGTGTGGAGGTGTCTGAAAAAACACCACTTGCACCAAATTAGGAAGATGAAGCCACCACTGTAGAGAAGACACTAGTAGTTTGGACACCCTCACTCTGTTAGTGAGATTTCCCGTGGCTTGGTGCCACTGAGTTCTGAGGCCCCATTGAGCCAGCCTCATGTGTAGACGGGCATTTGGAGTCACATGGACCGTGGAAGCCATGTCGCCTAAGAGCCTCAGGAATTGTCTGGCGGAGACCAGACTGGCCAGATCCATCAACCTTTGGGCCCTGTCTATGGGCAAAAAGGCCTTTGCCTGAAGGGTGTCCAGTCTTGCTCCTATGAACTCCATGTTTTGTGAGGGGTGCAAAGTGGACTTTGCGAAGTTTATAACAACCCCAGATGCTGAAGCAAAGCGACAGTGCGGAGGGTGGTTTGATTGACCTCCTGTGGGCATTGACCCCTGATAAGCCAGTTGTTCAGGTATGGAAAGACGAAAAGGCCTTGAACCCTGAGGTAGGCCATTACCACTGCCAGGCACTTGGTGAATACCCTGGGGGCGGAGGTTAGGCCAAAAGGCAGTACCCTGTACTGGTAATGGTTTCCTCCCACTACAAATCTGAGATATTGTCTGTGGTCTGGATGAATGAGGATGTGAGTATAAGCATCCTTTAAATCTAAGGAGCATAGCCAATCTCCCTGCTGCAGGTAGGGCAGCAGGATTCCAAGGGTAAGCATCTTGAACTTTTTCCTCTCCAGGAACTTGTTTAGATTCCGCAAATCTAGGATGGGTCCGAGGCCTCCTGTTCTTTTTAGTACCAGAAAGTACCTGAAATAGAAGCATTGACCCCTCAGGTGGTAGGGCACTGGTTCCACTGCCTGTCCTTTACAATTTATTTATTTATTTATTTACATTCTCTTATATACCGCGCTATTCTGCATCAGTGAGGTTTACATTGAACAAACTGAAATTACATTGAACAAGGCATTATAACTTGGAGATAACTATTTTACAGGGAACATGGGCTATGGAGGGTTAAGTGGCTTGCCCAAGACCACAAGGAGCACCTGTGGGACTAGAAACCCCAGTCCTTCCGACCCAAGGTTGCTGTCCTCTAGTGGGATTTGAACCCCCGGCCTTCCGGCCTGAAGTACCTTGCCCCAACCACTAGGCCACTCCTCCACTCCACTCCTCCTCCACTCCACAAGACTTGCTAACTCCTGCAGGGGTAAGTCCCTGTGCAGAGGAAGTCTTGGAGGATCCCCTGGAAAATAGGAGGGGTGTACCTGGTGGAGGAGATAGCCCTTCTGGACTATACTTAGTACCCAGGTATCCCTTGTTACGGCTGGCCACCTGTGGAAGTACAGGGCCAGCCGGCCTCCTGTACTAATAGGGGCCAGCTGAGGAGGAGAGGCTATGCCACCGGAGTCAAAACCTCGCTCCCTGCTGTGCAGGAGCCGGAGTTGGTGGCTTGGGGGTTTTCTGCCTACGGGGCCCATGTCCCTGCCCCTTGGCCTTCTGATCCTGTTGGGGAGCCACAGAGGCCTGAAAATTAGGGCATTGTTTATAGGCAGATGACTTCCTCGGGTAAATGGTCTTTTTCCCCGAGCCCTTCTTCTTCTGAGAAGGGGCAGAGGTTTTCCTGGACAGCCTTGTCCGGGTAAGAGTCTCAGCCTCGAGTTCCGCAGCCTTTTCAGTCATGGGCTTGCCAAAGAGGTTTTCACCTCGGTAGGGGACATCGACCAACTTGTCCTGCACCCATGGCTCGAAGTCCGATGACTGTAGCCAGGGCTGACGGCGTGCACCGATGCCGGCCGCGGCTACTTGGGCCGAAGCCTCAAAGCTATCATAGGCTGCTCGAGAGATAAACTTCGAGCACTCTCGAATACCCGATGACAGGGTGATGAACCTCTGCAAAGGTTCCTCGGAGAGACCAGCAAAGAACCCAGCAATCTCCTTTGCCAGGTCTTGAAGGTACATGCCCATTTACAGCTGGTAGGTCTGGACACGGCAAGCAAGCATAGAGCCCTGGAAGCACTTCTTACTGAGGGCATCCAGGTTCCGGGCCTCCCGGGTCGGGAGGCACCGAGGAGTGCATCTTCTGACTCTTCAGACGATGCATGGCTGATTCCACAACCATGGAGTGGTGCAGTAATTGTGCCTTTTGAAACCCGGGGCTCTTGCAGACTCGATAGATAGAATCGACCCGCTTGCTCAAAACCGGCGTCGAGGCTGGCGCCTCCCACATGCGGAAGAGCAACCGTTCCAGCATCGGAGGAACCGGTACAGTAAAGGCCTCCTTTGGGGGAGAGTCATACTGTAGGGCCTCGAGCTCCTCGGCTCCTCCTCGGGATCCACAGGGAATGCCAAGGCTTTGGCCATATCCCGCACGAAGTCCAAGAACCGGGTATCCTCCGGGGGGGGGGGGGAGGGGGGACCTTCTCCGAGGCTCGGACTCTAGCGAGTCCGATGGGACACACCGACTCCGAAAGGTGTCAGGTGACTCCTTATCCTCCGTTTCCCAACCGGACCTCTCAGAGGAGGAATCAAGCGGCTCCAGTTGGACAGGCACCGATGCCATCCGCCCCAACGCTAAGGGTACCGGCGTCGACGACCTTGGTCCTGAGCGGGAGGCCGAGGGAGACCTTGGCCGAGGATCGACTCGAGCGTGCATGGACTCGAGGATTGGCTCGGCCTCCAGGGTCGACTTGGACATCGATGTCCCGGTGGTCGGGGCAGATGCACCGGTGAGACCGGCGATCAGTGCCCGCTGCTGTTCCATGAAGGCAGCCAAGCTGCACTCCAAGGTCGTCAACCTGAGTCCGAGCTCAGGAGACGCAGCAGCCCCTGATGGCAGCTCCCCCGGAGGAGAGTCCACGAGGACTACAGTATTGACGTGACCCGGGGACTCCATCTTCACACAAGGCTGATTGGCAGGCCTCTCTGTCTCCGAAGACCCAGGCCGGCGCTCGGGGCTATGCGACTTGGCCCTCGAGGAGCCAAGTGCGTCCACCGACGACGCCCTCGTGAGTTTTTTCTTCTTGCGATGCTCCCACGAGGGAGATCCCCCCTCTCAGAAGGGCCTCGGCGCTGCTCGGGACCGGAGTCCCGAGATGTCAAGGCCTCTGACGAAGCCCAGGCCCGTCCGGACGCTGAGTCAGAGAAGATTCTTTCCTTTTGGTGCTGCTGACTCCTCAACGCCTTCGAGGACATTTTCCCACACAGGCCACAGATCATCAGGTCATGACCGTGTCCGAGGCACCCGAGGCAGCAGTCATGTGTGTCGGTGAGAGACATAGGTTTCTTACACCGATCACACTTTTCAAACCCGCTGGCAGCCATCGGGGGAAAAAGGGCCCCTGCGAGGTCAAAAGACAGGGCTGCCAGTGAAAAATAGAAAAATGGCGCGTACGCTAGTCACTAAGGACAAAAACCTAAAAAAGAAGTCCGGACTCAATACCGATGTATCGGGCCCAGGTGGGAAAGGGAAACCGGTGTCGAACCGAAGAAAAAAACGGGTCCACGCAGAACAAAATCAACTTTTTCCTCGGCTGAAAACGAAAGACGTCCGTCGGGCTCCGCGGAAAAAAGACGACTGAGCAAGATGGCACCCTTGGGCGGGAAGGGGACCGCGCATGCGCGCTGCATTCCCAAAGGCTTTCTTTGAAAGCTGGGGAAATGCTCCGCACAGGGGCTCCGTCGGCACAGACGTCACCCATATGTGAGGACTGACTTCCTGCTTGGTCCTGGAGAACTTAGAGTTAAGACAGAGGGTTTTGGGGCTGGGAGACACCTTTTACCTTAGATTTCCATTTATATGCATTATTACTTTGCAGGGGCAAAGCTATGTATTTTTGGATCTCTCTCATCTTCAAAACATTTTGGTAGACAGGAAAATTAAAGATGCTGCGGTAGGTCATAGTTAATCATATACTCCTTAAATTTGCACTGGTTGTGCTTTGTTTTTCCTAGTGTTTTATTATTTCTTAGAATATGTTCAGGCGCTTCTACCTAGATGTGGGCTTTACCATTCTAACTATTTAACTTGTCTCTGTATTTTGAACTGTGTTGTTTCTTGTGTTGAATAGTTTTCCTTGTTTAAGTGGCATGTAAATTTCAAAAATTCATTAAAAAACATAAATGAACTGTACTTTAAAATTAAATTTAAATAAAATAACATCTTTAAGCTTTTAATACCATCCAGTTTTAAAGCAAATAATAAACTACACAATCAAATACAAAACACATAATATAAAAAAATGTATGATAAACAAAATATATTAAAATCCATTTTTGTTATGTATACTTACTTAGCAAGGAAAATCTCAATTCCTGGACTATAAGATATATTATCTATAAGCAATCCCAAAACAGTGACAGCAATGATACCAGACATGCCAAGCCACTCTGCTACAAGAAAAAAAAGAGAATTACATTACATTATGTAATAAGGGTAATGCTCAAAATATGAAATACATGCCAAGTCTATAACTATTTTTACATTCATATTCTGTGCCAGTTATCAGAGCACAAAATTACTGAAGAATACCTTCAGAGATTTCCATCTGTTTTTCTGCTGATAATTGCCTTAATGGGAACATGCAAATACTTAAAAATGCAGAACTACGTATCCCCAGTCTAAAACACACACACATACCTCCTCTTCCCCAGCACATTGGAATTCTTCCACTTTGCTGCTCCTTATGCCTGGAAGAAACTACCTGAGTCTGTACATTCGGCTTCATCTCTGGCCCTTCTCAAATCCAGACTGAAAACTCAACTCTCCAAGGTTGCTTTTGGATCCTGATCCATTTAGCCTCCTATGTGTTTCCTTACCAACCCCCCAAACATATCCTTGTCTTCAGCTGTTGTGTTTGTCTTAGACAGATTGTAAGCTCTGATGAGCAGGGGCCATCTTTTACATGTGTCTGTACAGCACTGCGTATGCCTTGTAGCGCTATATAAACGATCAGTAATAGTAGTAGTAAAAATGGAGAAAAAATAAGTGCATCATGTAACTGGCAGTGTAATTTTGAGAATTCATTTTACCCAAATAAATAGCGTAGTTACTCACCTGTAACAGGTGATCTCCGGAAACAGCAGGAATTTAATCTTCACACATGGGTATAATTGGTATCGATGGAGCCCGCACGGGAACGCGCCCCAGTGTCCAATAGGAATGCCTTTGGGACCATCCCTCAGCACAAGCACGCTGCCTTCCCGCCTTTCCAACTGTCCCTCTTCAGTTGAGTTTATAGCTGAGAGAGAGAGAGAAAGACAACTCCTAGGGGAGGTGGGTGGGTTGTGAAGACTAAATTCCTGCTGTTCCCGGAGATCACCTGTTACAGGTGAGTAACTACGCTATCTCCAGGAACAAGCAGGAATGTAGTCTTCACACATGGGGACTCCCCAGCTAAGAGATGCCAGGAAGATGACCCCAGAAAGAGTAGTTACTCACCTGTAACAGGTGTTTTCCAGGAGCAGCAGGAATCAATCCTCACATATGGGTGACAGACATCGATGGAGCCCTTGCGGAGCATTTCCCCAGCTTTCCAAGATAGCCTTTGGGAATGCAGGCACGCATGCGCGGTTACCTTCCCACCTAAAGGTGCCATCTTGCTCAGTCAAATGACATAGCTACAACAGCACACAAAAATGTAAAAATAAACTATGTACAACTGCAACTCCCAGGGGAGGAGGGAGGGTTGTGAGGACTGATTCCTGCTGCTCCTGGAGAACACCTGTTACAGGTGAGTAACTACTCTTTCTCCAGGACCAAGCAGGAAATCAGTCCTCACATATGGGTGGCTTCCTAGCTCTGGACTACCAAGGAACCCAGGCTGAACAAGAGAACTCCCTCTAGTCCCAGCATCAAATAAAGGCTTTTCACTGACAGAACCTCCACCGGTAGCCCAACGGAGGGCTGGAGGGCAGGAGTTGCCTAAACCTCAAAGAGATTCCGGAGTACTGCCTGGCCAAAAGCACTGTCCCTACAGGACTCCCTCTCCAGACAGTAATGGGCCGCAAACGTCTGGCTTGAGGACCAAGTTGCAGCCCTGCAGATGTCCACCAACGGTACAGAGCGGAGGTGAGCCACTGAGGCAGCCATTGCCCTGACACAATGGGCCGTGACCCGACCCTGCAAAGGAAGATCAGCCGCCCTGTAAGCCCAAGTGATACAGTCAGCTACCCAGGTGAACAAGGTACGCTTGGACACAGCTAACCCCAAATTATTAGGGTCAAAAGAGATGAAGAGCTGAGTAGCCCTTCTATGCCCCTGCGTACGGTCAAGGTAGAAGGATAAAGCCCTCCTACAGTCCAGGGTATGCAGAACTGCCTCAGCCTGGCTTGCATGAGGCCTAGGGAAGAATGTTGGAAGAACCACCTCTTGGTTAAGGTGGAAAGAGGAGACAACTTTGGGGATGAACTTTGGATGAGTCCTAAGGACTACCCTGTTCCTATAGAAGCGGGTGTAAGGCCTATCACAGACCAGAGCCTGAAGCTCACTCACTCGCCTGGCCGAGGTTAAGGCTATCAAGAAGAGTGTCTTCCAGGACAGGAAGCTGAGTGGACAAGTAGCCATCGGCTCAAAAGATGGGAGAGTCAGTTGCTGCAAGACCACATTCAACTCCCACTCAGGAGCAGGACGACGGATTGGAGGCTTGAGCAAGAGCAAGCCTCTGAGAAACCGGGACACCAAGGGGTGAACCGACAAAGAATGTCCTTCCACCAGTGAGTGGTGAGCTGCTAGAGCTGAAAGGTGGACCCAAACAGAATTGGACTTAAGTCCCTGATTGGATAAGTGCAGTAAGTTCTGAAGCACTACTAGTACAGTACAGGAGAAAGGATCCTCTGTACGTAGCTGACACCACACAGAAAACCTTTTCCACTTCAGAGCATAGGTTTTCCTAGTGGACCGTTTCCTAGAGGCTAGAACAACCTCCTCAACTTCCTGAGGTAGGCCCCAGGGAGCCAAAACTACCCTTGCAGCCTCCAGGCCATCAAATTGACAGCTTTGAGATTGGGGTGCAGAAGGGAACCCTGATCCTGAGAGAGAAGGTCAGGTTGCAACCCCAGAGGCAGTGGGGGATCCACTGCCAGCTGAAGCAGAAGTGGAAACCAAAGCTGTCTCGGCCACCTGGGAGCCACCAGCAGGACCGAGGCCTTCTCCTGGAGAAGTTTGAAGAGAGTTCGGGCCACCAAGGGCGTGGGAGGAAACGCATACAGGAGGCCCGGAGTCCAGGGAATCAGAAAAGCATCTGCTGCTATCCGCAGAGGATGCGGTTGCCTGGAGCAGAACCTTGGCAGCTGTTTGTTCAGTGGACTGGCAAACAGATCTATGGATGGAAGTCCCCATTTCAGGAAAATCTTCTGAACCACCAAAGGATGGAGCTGCCACTCGTGGGGCTGCAGAATCCTGCTCAACCTGTCGGCTAGGTAGTTTTCCTGGCCAGGTAGATACACAGCCTTGAGGAGCATGTTGTGCCTGAGAGCAAACAAGTAAAGTTCCTATGGTTCCTGACAAAGGAGCCTGGACCCAGTTCCGCCCTGCTTGTTCATGTAAAACATGGCTACCTGGTTGTCTATTTGAACTAGGACAGACTGATGAGCCAGGGTTGGAGAGAAAGTCTTGAGGGCTAACCGAATAGCCCTGAGTTCCAGTAGATTGATTTGCTGTGCAGCTTCCCAGGGAGACCACAAGCCCTGGGTGCACTTGCCCAGACAATGAGCTCCCCAGCCCTGCAGGGAGGCATCTGTGATCAATACCACTGTGAACCCAGGAACCTGAAAAGGTACCCCTTGCAGCAGATTGGGTGGGTGTAGCCACCAGTGGAGGGAGTTCAGAAATTGTTTGGACACCCTTATCCTGTCTCTGAGGCAGCCTGTGACCAATGAGTGCGAAGGCACCACTGTGCAGGTCTCATATGGAGCCTGGCATTGGGGGTCACATGTACTGTCAAAGCCATGTGGCCAAGAAGCCTCAGGTAGAGTCTGCGGAGACTCGAGACCTGCTGAGAAACTGGTTGGCTAAGTTGATCAGTCTTTGGGCTCTGTCTTCTGGCAAGAACGCCTTTGCCAGCAGAGAGTCCAGCCTTGCCCCTATGAACTCCAAATTCTGGGAGGGGAGCAAAGTGGACTTTGCGAAGTTTATTACAAACCCCAGGCTTTGAAGAAGAGCAATAGTTCTGAGGGTGGCTTGACGGACCTCCTGGCACATCTGACCTCTGATGAGCCAGTCGTCCAGATAGGGGAAGACAAAGATTCCCTGATTTCTCAGGTAGGCCGCCACCACTGCCAGGCATTTGGTAAAGACCCTGGGAGCGGAGGTGAGGCCAAAAGGTAGTACTCTGTACTGATAATGGTTTCCTCCCATAATGAACCTGAGGTACTTTCTGTGGTATGGATGAATGAGGATGTGAGTGTACGCATCCTTTAGATCTAAGGAGCATAGCCAATCTCCCTGTTGGAGGTAGGGCAGAAGTGTTCCAAGAGTAAGCATCTTGAACTTTTCCTTCTCTAGGAATTTGTTGAGATTTCTGAGGTCTAGAATAGGCCGAAGGCCACCGGTTCTTTTGGGTACCAGGAAATACCTGGAGTAGAACCCTTGACCCGGTAAGTGGGGAGGCACAGGCTCCACTGCCCTGTCCACTAACAGACCTTGGAGCTCCTGAAGGAGAAGATCTGTGTGCAGGGGAGGCCTTGGAGGTTCCCCTGAAAAGTATGGAGGAGGCAGCTGTTGGAAGTGTAGCAGACAGCCCTTGTGGACTATGCTTAACACTCAACTGTCTCCAGTGATGAGTGGCCACTGGTGGGCAAACAGGGCAAGGCGACCTCCTGTGCAGGGTTGGGAGAGCAGGGATGGAGAGGCTGTGCTTAAGGAGTCAAAAACCCCCACCCTGCTGAGTGGGAGCAGGGGCCGGAGGCTTGGGAGTCCTCTGCATACGGGGCCCATTACCCTGCCCCTTGGCCTGCTGACCCTGAGGAGCAGCTTGGGCGGCCTGGTACTGTGGGTACTGTTTGTAGGCAGTGCCCTTCATCGGGTAAAAGGGCTTTTTACCCGAGCCCTTCTTTTTGTGAGAAGGGGCAGAAGTCTTTCTAGACAGACTTGTCCTCGTGAGGTGCTCGGTTTCGAGCTGTGCGGCCTTCTCGGTCATGGGCTTGCCAAAACGTTTCTCACCTCGGCAAGGGACATCAACCAACTTGTCTTGAACCCATGGCTTAAGATCCGATGACTGCAACCATGCCTGGTGTCGAGCCGCGATGCCGGCTGCCGCAACACGGGCCGAAGCCTCTAAGCCATCGTAGGCAGCACGGGACATAAACTTGGAGCATTCCCGGATCCCCGAGGACAAGGACTTGAACCTCTGCAAGGGTTCCCCGGAGAGACCAGCAGAGAACCCGGCCAGCTCCTTGGCCAGGTCTCGCAAGTACATGCCCATGTACAGCTGGTAAGACTGGACACGGCAAGCAAGCATTGAGTCCTGGAAGCACTTTCTACCAAAACCATCGAGGTTCCGGGCATCCCTGCCAGGGGGCACCGCGGAGTGCATCTTCTGACTTTTCAGGCGATGCATGGTCGATTCCACTACCATGGAATGGTGTGGTAGCTGCGCCTTCTGAAAGCCAGGGCTCTTCCGGAGTCAATAGATAGAATCGACCCGCTTGCTTAGAACTGGCGCTGAGGCCGGTGCCTCCCACATCCGGAAGAGGAGCCGTTCCAGCATCGGAGGAACCGGAACAGTAAAGGCCTCCTTCGGAGAAGAGTCATACTGTAGGGCCTCGAGCTCCTCGGCTCGAGGCTCCTCCTCGGGGTCCGCAGGGATAGCCAATGCAGTGGCCATATCCCGGACGAACTCCGAGAGCCGGGTATCCTCCGGGGGGGATCTACTCCGGGGCTCAGACTGCGGTGAGTCCAACGGAACGCACCGAATCCGGAAGGTGTCGGGGGACTCCTCATCCTCTGTCTCCCAGGCGGACTCATCCGATGAGGAATCGGGGTCCGACCGCGCAGGGCCTGTGAGCACCCGCCCCGACGCCGAAGGCACCGGCTTCAACGCCCTCGGTCCCGAATGGGAGGTCGAGGGAGAACGCGACCGAGGTCGACCTCGAGCCTTCAAGGTCTCGAGTATCGGCTCGGTCTCTGGTGTCGACTTCAACGTCCCGGTGGTCAGGGCAGAAGCGCCAGACAGGCTGGCCATCAGTGCCCGCTGCTGTTCCATGAAGGCAGACAGTCTACTCTCCAAGGCTGTCAGCCTGAGACCCCAGCTCAGGAGACTCAGCAGCCACTGACTCGGGCCCCGGCGGCGCCGGGCACGACGTTGGCTCTCTGGGAGGAGAGTCCACGAGGACTACAGGACTTACATGTCCAGCAGACTCCGGCTCCACTCGAGGTACTTTTGGAGGCTTCTCCTGTTTCACGGGCCCGGGATGACGGTCGGGGGTCTGAGACCTAGCCCTCGAGGAGCCAGGGACCTCTTCTGACGACGCCCTCGCGAGCCGCTTCTTCCTCTTTTGTTCCCGGTCGTGGGACCCCCTGTCCGAGGAGCCCCGACAGTGCTCGGGATCTGATTCCCGAGATGTTGAGGCCTCAGATGAGGTCCGGGCCTGGCCGGAGGCCGAGTCGGAGAAAAGCCTTTCCTTTTGGTGCTGACGACTTCGAAGCGCCTTGGAAGACATTTTTCCACATGGTCCACAGATCTTAGGATCGTGGTCAGGACCGAGGCACCGAAAGCAGCAGTCGTGTGTGTCAGTGAGAGACATTAGTTTCTTGCACCGATCACACTTTTTGAAACCACTGGAAGCCATCGGGGAAAAGAGAGTCCCCGCGAGGTCAAAGGAACGGCCTTCCATGGAAAAAGAAAAAAAGGGCGCAAACGCAAGCAAAGAAGGGCAAAAACTGAAAAAATAAGATCGGGCTTGATACCGGTGTACTGAACCCGGCGGGAGGGGAACCGGCGTCGAACCGGAGAAAAAATAGCGAAGTAATCGCGAAAAAATCTAACTATTTTCCGGAAGGACTAGGACAAACGTCCAATGGGCTTCACGGAAAAAGAGAGACTGAGCAAGATGGCACCTTTAGGCGGGAAGAGAACCGCGCATGCGTGCCTGCGTTCCCAAAGGCTTTCTTGGAAAGCTGGGGAAATGCTCCGCAAGGGCTCCATCGGTGTCGATGTCACCCATATGTGAGGACTGACTTCCTGCTTGGTCCTGGAGAAAGCTGCGAAACCCAGGTTGAAATGGGTCATGCTTCCTCCCATGGATCTCTGGCATCGAAGCCCGGGACGGCGGGTAGGAGTTGCTCTAAGTCTGAAAGAGATGATGGAGAACAGCCTGGCCAAACGAGGCATCCCGACAGGAGTCCTTGTCCAAGCAGTAGTGGGCTGCAAAGGTGTGTACTGAAGCCCAAGTGGCTGCTCTACAAATGTCGTCAATGGACACAGAGCGAAGGTTAGCCATAGAGGCTGCCATTGCTCTCACATTGTGAGCTGTGACATCACCTTCGAGAGAAAGTCCCTTACTGTCATATGCAAAGGAAATACAACTAGCAATCCATTTAGACAAAGTTTGTTTGGAAACTGGTAGTCCAAGATGACTAGAGTCAAAAACAACAAAAAGCTGGGAAGACTTTCTATGTTGCTTAGTTCTCTGAAGGTAAAAAGCCAAGGCTCTTTTACAATCTAGACAGAGTGTGTAGATTTCTTTCTGCATTGGAGGCATGAGGCCTAGGAAAGAATACAGGGAGATAAACCGATTGGTTTAAATGAAAAGGCGAAACCACCATTAATAGGGCATTCCTAAACTATGCTCCAAGATGCTGGAACAAACTCCCTCCCAGCATTAGAGCAATCAGGGACCTTAGGCTGTTCAGAAAAGCCCTCAAACACCACCTTTTTCTCATGCATTTTACACATCTAGATAGCCCCCCCCTCCCTTCACCCTCCCTCACACTCACAATCTCATACCACTGCTATATGACTGCAGAAGTCCTAATTGTAACAAAAAATCAATCATATATCCCCCCAACCCATATAACATTACAAAACCATGACATTAAAATAAAAAATGAAATAAGATACCTAGGTGTTATTTTAGATACTCATCTGACGATGAACACTCACATCAGAAACACCATAAAGAAAATATACTTTAAACTTAAAATTCTTAAACAATTACGCCCGTTAGTACACCAATTTGACTTCATTAATATAATCCAAGCTACGATAACACCGCACTTTGATTTTGCCAACCTAATTCTTTTAGGTATAACGAAACAAAACATAAAAAGAATCCAATTAGCACAAAACGCAGCAGCCAGAATTATAATGAAAGCACACTCTATCCAGCACATAACACCAATACTAGCCTCCCTACACTGGTTGCCAATTCAAAGTAGGATAATATATAAAACCATAATAACTACATATAAAGCTTTAAACAACACGGCCCCAATCCCATTAAGCAAACTAATTAGCATGGAATCTCAAAAAACCACGCACAGAAAAGGATACTCAAATAAATTAAATACTCCTAATGATTTCATAAAAGCAAATAAATTAACTAACAAAAGAGCTTTTTCTCATGCTGCCCCATCTATGTGGAATTCCCTTCCGGAGGACCTAAGATCCATAACTGAAATCATGGAACTCCGAAAAAAACTAAAAACCTATTTATTCTCCATGCACTACGGCAACATAGATAACCCCTGGATACACTCAGATAAAGGTTAAAAATTATGACAGAGTAATACTAATCCCAACAATTTAACAGACTATACACTATTATAAAAACACTATGATCCAATTCCAAAGTACCCCCAACATGTATTTGTATATAGTTTTTTGTACATAGTTTACAAGCCAGTTTGTTGTTTTGCACTAGTTCATACTGTTAACCATTACTTTTATTGTTACAAAATGTTCGATGTAAAACTAAGCTTATGCTTTGTAGATTGTTGTTTTATTGTGAACCGCAACTGAACTCTGGAAGTTGCGGGTTATAAATATATGTTAAATAAATAATAAATAATAATAAATAAAAACTCACAGTGAAATTAGCTCCAGTATGTAATGTACTTGAAATGTAAATAGTTTCCCCATATGTTTACCTCCATGTTAAATCCCTGTTCTATGTAAACGATGGCCAACTTTAGCTGACCGAGTGTTATATTGTTTCAATGTAAACTGCACTGATGACAAAGAGTGCGGTATATAAGAAATGTTAAATAAATAAATAAATAATGGTGGAACCTTGTATAAGGAGGATCAGCCACTAAAGCCTGTAGCTCACTGATGCATCATGCAGAAGTGAGAGCAATTAGGAAGATTACTTTCCAAGAAAAAGCCTTTAGAGATGTAGTGGCTAAGGGTTTGAAGGGAGGTTTCATGAGCTGCCCAAAGACAAGATTCAAATCCCATGCCACGGGTGGTGGCTTAATGGGAGGTTTTGTTAGGAGTAGACCTCTCATAAATCTTGCTACAAGTGGTAGAGAGGAAACAGGTTGTCCTTCCAAGGGCTTGTGGAAAGCTGTAATGGCACTAAGATGGACTCTTACTGAATTAGCTTTAAGACCAGAGGATGACAAAGGGAGGAGATACTCCAGTGGCACTGAAAAGGGATTAAGTTCCTTTTTTGAACACCAAATAGAGAACCTTTTCCATTTAAAGGCGTAGGCTCGCCTTGTGGAAGGTTTTCTTGAAGCCAAAAGGATATCCCTTACCTCTTGAGATAGGTTGATATCCTGGAATGCTAGGATCTCAGGAGCCACGCCCTGAGGTGTAGAGACTGAGGATTCGGGTGCAATAGCATCCCGTTCTCCTGGGAAAGAAGATATGGAGCACATCCCAACTCCAGAGGTTTGGCTCGAGAGAGACGTAGAAACAGAGGATACCACGGTTGTAGTGGCCAGAATGGGGCTATGAGGATCATATGGCTCCTGTCTCTCTGAAGCTGGAACAGAGTTTTGGGAATGAGGGGAATGGGTGGGAAGGCATAGAGGAAGTCCTGACCCTAGTGGAGGTGAAAGGCATCCCTTGCCTGACAGTTCTGAACCAGCGTTCTGGAACAGAATCGGGGAAGTTTGCAATTCTGAGGACTTGCAAAGAGGTCTATAACTGGAGTTCCCCAGAACTGAAACATTTGAGCAATTTGCTCTGGATGAAGAGACCACTTGTGTGGCAGCAGTACTCGACTGAGTTTGTCTGCCAAGAGATTTTGCGTGCCTGGAAGATACACCGCTGGAAGGTGGATTTGAAGATTTCTGGCAAAGGCCCAGAGGCATAGAGCTTCATTGCACAAGGCTTGAGACCCCGTCCCACCCTATTTGTTCACATAGAACATGGATTCTTGATTGTCTGTCTGTACCAGAACTGTCCTGTAGCTGAGGTGGGTTTGGAACACTTGAAGAGCATAAAAGATGGCTCTGAGTTCTAGGAGGTTTATGAGAAGACAAGCCTCTTGGTGGGTCCATAGACCCTGGGTGGAGAGATGGTCCAAGTGAGCTCCCCAGCCTGACTTGGGCCCATCTGTGGTCAAGGTGGCTTGATGTAGTGGCTCCTGGAAGGGAGAGTCTACGAGAAGGTTTTCCAGTGATTGCCACCATTGTAGGAATAAAATGAGACGTGTTGAGTTTCTGATTTTGTCCGTCAGGTGACCCGAGGCCTGTGTCCACTGAAAGGATAGGGTCCACTGAGCTGCCCGCATGTGAAGGCGAGCATAGTGAACCACATGGACAGTGGATGCCATATGCCCCAGCAGCTGAAGCATCTCTTGAGCAGTTAGAAAAGTTTTCATAGCTGCCTGAGAAGCCAGCTGGAGTATTTGAAGACAACGTGGCTGTGGCAGGAAAGCTTTTGACTGCCTTGTGTCAAGAAGAGCCCCTATGAACTCTAGGGACTGAGACGGGGTGAGATGAGATTTTGGGAGGTTTATGACCAGTCCCAAGTACTGCAGGATTTCTATCGTGCTGGAGAGAGTGAAGCTGGCTTCTGAAGCTGTTGATGCTCGGATGAGCCAGTAGTCTAAGTAAGGGAAGACGAATATCCCCAGAGTTCTTAGGAATGCTGCTACTACGGCCAAGTATTTTGTGAAGACTCTTGGGGCAGAAGCCAGTCCAAAGGGAAGAACCCTGTACCGGTAATGTCTTCCTTAAAAAAGGAATCAAAGAAACTTCCTGTGATCTGTATGGATGAAAATATGCGTGTATGCATCCTTTAGATCTAGAGAACATAGCCAATCCTGACTCTGAATGTAAGGAAGAAGTGTTCCGAGGGAGATCATCTTGAATTTTTCTCGGAACAGATACTTGCTCCACCCTCTGAGGTCCAGTATGGGCCTGTATTCCCTTGTTTTCTTTGGGATGAGGAAGTAGGGGGAGTAGAAACCCATGCCCTGTTGGGGTATGGGTACCTCTTCTATTGCTCCTTGAGCAAGTAGAGAGGTGACCTCCTGACACAAGAGAGTGGTGGTAGGGCCCTGAGAATTGAACTGTCTTGTGATGGTGGGAAGGGGCATACTGTGAAAATGGAGTTTGTACCCCTCTCGTACAATGGAAAGAGTCCAGTTTTCTGATGTTATTTGTTGCCATCTTCTGGCAAAATGACAGAGTCTGCCGGGGATGGTAAGAGGTTCTGGACCTTTCAGGGGGAAGATGACTAAGTTCTCTAGGAAGGAGTCAAAGCCCCTGAGGCGGCGGAGTCTGCTGAGCTGGTTGAGCTCTTGGGACTTGGCCTTCCTTTGCTGTCTGGGCTGTTGTTGCCCCTTCTGGGGAGCATGAACTGGACAGTGGACAGCCTGGGTGTAGGATGGGTAGAATTTCTTTTTTCTTGTTGAAAAGGGGTTTCTTAGTTGTCTTTTTCTTTGCTGGGTTGGCTGTAACCTTTGATAATCTGGTCAAGGTTGTATTTTCAGATTCAATCTGATTAGCCTTGTCTTGCCAATCCTTGCCAAAGAGATTTTCTCCTGTGCAAGGAATGTTCCCCAGCTTATCCTGCACCCATTGTTCTAAATCTGATGCCTGAAGCCAGACAATGTGACGTGCACTGATGAAAATAGCAGAGGTTCTGCTAATGCACTTAAAGCAATCAAAGGTTGCACGATTTATGAAATTAGACACATTCTGGGCATGTTTGACCAGGGTGAGGAAATCTGTCCTTTTATCATCAGGGAGAAGTGGAGCCATAGGCTCTACATTCTTAGCATGAGATCAGGTAAGATTCGGTGAATAGGAAGGGTAGCTGCTTCCTTAGGAGCTGCTGGATACTGAAAACTTTCTAATTCTTCTGCTCTCAGCTCCTTTCTCAGGAGTCACCATGATTGAAAGTCCTCGGGCTACATCATGTATGAAATCCTGAAAGGACATGTCCTCTGGAGGAGACATCCTATGTTGAGGAGAAGGAGATGGATCCTCGGGTAGAATCACCCCAGAACCAGTAGAGTCATCCGAATCATTGGAATCGGAGGACTCAAAATATCAAAATATCTGGAGTGGAAAAGTGGCCTAGTGGTTGGGGCAAGGTACTTCAGGCTGGAAGGTCGGGGGTTCAAATCCCACTAGAGGACAGCAACCTAGGGCCGGAAGAACTGGGGTTTCTAGTCCCACAGGTGCTCCTTGTGGTCTTGGGCAAACCACTTAAGCCTCCATAGCCCATGTTCCCTGTAAAATAGTTATCTCTAAGTTATAATGCCCTGTTCAATGTAATTTCAGTTTGTTCAATGTAAACCGCACTGATGCAGAATAGCGCAGTATATAAGAGAATGCAAATAAATCTCCGCACCGGGTGTTCCTGCATTGCTTGATGCCGGTATCGATTGAAGTCGGCATCGGACTGTCTCGATACCGGGCCCTCGATACCAGATATTGATTCAAGATCCGGCATGGGGGGAAGCACATCGGTTAAAGCAGGTACAGTTGGTACCGATATCGGTACCGACTACTGCAGAACCGTCTGGAGCAGTCTTAGCAGTACCAAAGCTGCTAAGAGGGCCGCTAGACTGCACTCGATGGCTAGGATTCGTTGCTCCATAACCCCTGCCGATGCCTGGAAGTCAGCACCAGTGGAAGCGGCTACGACACCAGAACATGGCACCAGGAGTTCTCCCGAGATGGAAGCCTCTGGAACATCCTGGAGCCCTGTTAGTGCTTTGGAGGACAGGGCCTTCCGCCAGGGCTGTTTTGCCGGTATGTTATCCTCGAGGACAATGATAGTAGCATCTTGATGCTTCGAAGGAGATCTACCCTTTGAGGACCAGCTGGCCTTAGAAGACCTGGGTTTAGCTACCTGAGATCCATGGAAGGATGATGAGGCCCTGGAAGACATCGATGCAACTGACATCGCATCTGCAGCAAAGAGGGTGCCGAGTTTTACAGCTCTGTTCTGCAGGCCTTTCTTGATCATCTTTCTACAGAGGAGACACTCCGATGGTACATGGTCAGGACCTAAACATTTAAGACACCAGTCATGGGTGTCGGTAGCAGAAATGGTATCGCTACACTTTAGAAACATAAAAATATGACAGAAAAAGATCACATGGCCTATCTAGTCTGTCCTTCCATAACTACAACAGTCCCCTTTTTTTCCTACAGAGATCCTCTGTGTTTCTCCCATGTTTTTTTTTTTAATTTAGATACTGTCGTCATCTCTAACACCTCTATTGGGAGACTATTCCACGGATCCACCACTCTTTTCGTAAAGAAATATTTCTGCATATCACTCCTGAATCTATCACCTTCACACTCATCCCATGTCCCCTCGTAGCAGAACTTGCTTTTAACTGAAAGAGGCTCTCACCCTGAACATTTTGAACATTTTTTGAAACCACTAGTTGGTTTCTCCATTTTAGAAGAAAAGAGGGCCTAGTGCCCAAAATGGCGCCTGGCACCTAGACAGACCTTCCAAAAAGAAGAATTCTTTTTTTAAAGCAAAGTAGTAAGAAAATGACGAAAAGACCGGTGGTACTGGTATAGGCATCGACGGTGAAGGCAGACGCGACCTAAAAAGAAAGTTTTCTGCGGTGACAGGGTTTGCTGCCTGTTGGCTCCGCGGAAAACTGAAAAGGGAGAGTTGGAAAGGCAGGAAGGCAGCGATGCAGGGGCAGTGGGATGCTCCCAAAAGCTTTCCTATTGGACACTGGTGAGTGTTCCCGCAAGGGCTCCATCGGTACCGACAATACCCATGTGTGAAGGCTACATTTCTGCTTGTTCCTGGAGATAGCCAATTACACAAAGGAAAAGTTTTTTAAAAACAGCCCTTTATAAATGTTGGGGGAGTGCTCAAGTGTTAATAGTTAATTTGCATAATTTTAGATTTTATTAGGCATGATTCACATAGTGATAACGCCTACTGGGAAGACTCCAGCTGGTTGGGTAAAGTTTTTTCTCAGTCCGCATGCATCTGTGTATGTGCAAACAATACAGATGGGTATGTCCCACTTCCACTAAGGCAGCAAGATGAACTGGTGGGGGAGCCCTGGTCCCACCAGCATGAAGGGGGGGGGGGGTGTTTTGGCCATGAATTGCTGGTGGGGGCCCCAGGACTGACCAGCATAAAGATCAGGATTAGGTCCTTAAAATGCCAGTGGAATGGCCCGGATCCTGCCAGCATGAAGAGCAGTCTGGCTGCCTGAGAGGTGGGAAGGGGTGAGTAAGGAGGCAAGCATGTAGAGAAGGGGGTGGGGTTAGAGGAGAAAGGCAGGGGAAACATAAGGAAATGGTAGGACTAGGTAGGAGGGGTGGGGATAGAGAATTATAGACTTGAAAGTCTAAGTGTCGAAGTGAAAGGCAGGGGAATGATGAAGTGCAAAGTTGGTTGGAAAAGGAGGGGAAGAGTGCACTGCTGGGTGAAGGGAAGTAAAGGAAGGTATTCAAGGGTAGGGATAGGAAACCCCCATAACATACATACATGCATGAGCCCCATGACAGACACACCTTCGTGTATGCACGCACACCCCTGACACCTCCATGACACAAACATGCACACACTCAAATACCCATGACACATATGTAAATATCCCTCCCCCGATTCCACTCTTCACACACACACATATTGCCAAGACCCACCATGACACAAATACTTGCACCTCCCATCTGCCCGATTCTGCAAATGGGGGAAATGTGACATTTTGTCATACTGCAAGGGTACATTTTCAACTTGTATTTAGTTTGTTGTACACTACATTATACTTTTTGTAGTTGATTGAATTTTATTTGCAAACAGCTTTGAATGATTTTAAATGGTAAAGCAGTATATAAAATTATATAAATCAATTAGTTTAAAATGTCTTTTCTATGAAAAATTAAAATCAGTGTTATTCATGCTAATGAGATATACTGTAAACACCATGTTTTGCCTCAGCTTGAAATTGCGGTATAGCAAGTTGAGAAATACATAAATAAGTAACTGTTAAAACTAGATGACAGGAATAGATGGCTGCGTGGATGGTGTCATCGAGAGCGTTTTGGTTTCCTAGACCATGGGATGCTGTTCCAAAGGTTGCAGAGCAGAGATGGCATCCATCTGTCCAAGAAAGGTCAACGCGTCTTCGGTAGTAGACTGCCTAATCTCTACTGAAGAGGGCTTTAAACTAGATTCGTTGGGGATGGGTGAAGAAAGCCCCCAGGTAAGTGAAAGCCCCCAGGTAGGTGATACATTAAATACCTTTATTGAAATGGGTAACAGGGGTAACATATGGAAAGCAGGGTGTATTAATGCCCGTAGCATGGGAAATAAGATCCCTGAAGTTGAAGCTTTGGTGGGAGTGGCTGATTTGGATTTAGTGGCAGTTACAGAAACATGGTTCACAGAAAACCATGACTGGGATGTAACTATACCTGGCTATTCAGAAAGGACAGAGTAGGAAGAAGGGGAGGAGGAGTGGCACTATATGTAAAAACTACTATTAAAGCTTTGGAATTACAGAGCTTAAAAGGGAGAGAGGAGGCATTGTGGATTAAACTAGAAAGAGGGAAAGAGAAATCTATTTGCATTGGTGTGATATACAGACCTCCCTCACAAGAGGAAGAGGTGGACAGAGAGTTAATTGAAGACATACGCAGCATTGCTAGGAAAGGGGAAGTGCTACTGATAGGAGATTTTAATTTGCCAGATGTTGATTGGCACATTCCTGCTGCAGTATCATCTAGAAGTAAGGAGATCCTGGATTCTCTACAGGGAGAACTATTCAGGCAATTGGTAACAGACCCCACACGTGAAGGGGCCATACTGGACTTGGTGCTTACCAATGGTGAAAGTGTTTCTGATGTTGTAGTGGGAGAACATTTTGCATCCAGTGATCACCAGATGGTGTGGTTCAGTATTAGGACTAGGGCTGTTAGAATCCACTTCAAGGTGAGGATCTTAGACTTTAGGAAGACTAACTTTGCGAAGATGGGCCAATACCTCAGGGAGTCGTTAGTGGGATGGGAACAGCTGGGGGATGTAGAAAAACAGTGGGCAAAACTGAAAGGGGGTATTTTAAGGGCAACCAACCTTTCTGTTAAAATGGTAAATAAAGGAAAAAGAAAAGGACACTGCTATGGTTTTCAAAGGAAGTAGCTGAAAAAGTGAAGAAAAAGAGGGAGGCCTTCATGAAATACAAGAGATCAGAGAGAGCGGAAGACAGGCATCTGTATTTGGAAAGAGAAGCTAGCAAAGTAGTCAAGAAGGCAAAGATTCAAAAGGAGGAGGAAATAGACAATGCAATAAAATGGGGGATAAGACATTTTTCAGATATATTAGTGAGAAGAGGAAGGGCAAAAGTGGTATTGTCAGACTCAAGGGTACAGGGGGGGAATATGTAGAAGCTGATAAGGATAAAGCGGAATTGCTTAACAAATATTTTTGTTCTGTGTTCACAGATGAAGAACCAGGAGCAGGACCTCGGAAAACACCCACAAATAAGAACAGAAGCGAGGGACATCTTGAACAATTTTCAGAAGATTGTGTTCGTGAGAAACTAGCTCAACTTAAAGTAGACAAAGCGATGGGACCGGATGGGATACACCCTAGAATACTGAGGGAACTTGGGGACGTTCTAGCAACTCCACTGACTGACCTTTTCAATGCCTCGTTGGAGTCAGGAGTGGTGCCAAAGGACTGGAAAGAGGCTCATGTGGTGCCTTTACACAAAAGCGGAAGTAAGGATGTGGTAGAAAACTACAGGCCGGTTAGTTTAACTTCAGTGGTGAGTAAATTATTGGAAACGCTGCTGAAAGAGAAAATAGTGAGGTTTCTGGAGTCCAGCGGATTACAGGATCAGAGGCAGCATGGATTCACCAGAGGCAGGTCTTGTCAGACAAATCTGATTGATTTCTTTGACTGGGTGACCAGGGAGTTGGACCGAGGGAGAGCTCTAGATGTGGTGTATTTAGATTTCAGTATAGCCTTTGACACTGTTCCTCACAGGCGACTTATAAACAAACTGAGCACCCTAGGGATGGACCCTAAAGTTACTGCTTGGGTTAGAAATTGGTTGGGTGGGAGGCGACAAAGAGTACAAGTAAATGGAGCTCACTCTGAGGAGAAGGATGTTACCAGTGGTGAACCCAGGGATCTGTCCTTGGTCCGATTCTTTTTAACATCTTTGTTAGTGATATAGCGGAAGGGCTGTCGGGTAAGGTTTGCCTCTTTGCAGATGATACCAAAATCTGCAATAGAGTAGACATCCAGGAAGGTGTAGATAACATGAGGAGGGATCTAGCTAAGCTTGAAGAATGGTCTAGAATTTGGCAGCTGGGATTTAATGTTAAAAAATGTAAGGTCATGCATTTGGGCTGCAGCAATCCAAGGGAGCAATACAGTATAGGAGGTGAAGTACTTTTGTCCACTAAAGAAGAGCGGGACCTAGGCGTGGTTGTGTCTGATGATCTTAAAGTAGCTAAACAGGTAGAAAAGGTGACGGCAAAAGCTAGAAGGATGCTTGGGTGCATACGGAGAGGAATGGCTAGCAGAAAAAAGGAGGTGATAATGCCTCTGTATAAGTCTTTGGTGCGACCTCATTTGGAGTATGGTGTGCAATTCTGGAGACCGCACCTTCAAAAGGATGTGAACAGGATGGAGTCGGTGCAGAGGGTGGCTACTAAAATGATTAGTGGGCTTCATTATAAAGAATATATGAGGACAGACTTAAGGATCTTAATATGTACACCTTAGAGGAAAGGCGGGATAGAGGTGATATGATTGAGATGTTTAAATACCTCCGTGGCATAAATGTATAAATGTTCAGGGAGAGAGCCTCTTTCAATTGAAAGCAAGTTCTGCTACGAGGGGACATGGGATGAGGGTGAAGGGAGATAGATTCAGGAGTGATATGCGGAAATATTTCTTTACGGAAAGAGTAGTGGATCCATGGAATAGTCTCCCAGTGGAGGTGGTAGAGATGAGGACAGTAACTGAATTCAAAAAAGCATGGGACCAACACAGAGGATCTCTAAAGGTAAAAAGTGGACTGTTGTAATTGTTGTTATGGAAGGACAGACTAGATAGGCCATGTGGTCTTTTTCTGTCATCATGTTTCTGTTTCTATATATTTGATGGGAAACATTGAAAATACTAGTGGGGAGAGGAAGTGACGTCAACACAGGGAATGGATGGTGATTCTGTCACTCCTTTTGACAATGGATTAAAATGTGCTTCAACAGTGGAAACCCCCCCCCCCCCCCCATCGGAGAGCAGCTCCGGAGATAGCAGCAGTGGGACGAGGCTCTGGTGTCATAGGTAATAGTGATGACTAAGCAGAAGATGGCTGATCTGTGCAATTTTGCCTATCAGGGGAATCAGCAGGAGTGGAAGGAGGAAGACAATATGGCATCTCTGCTGCCATGTGAGGATTCAGCTAAGAATTCCTGCTTGGTGGGTTCTCTTAGCAGGCAAGGGTGCCATCATCCAATTTTCCAAAGAGGAACTGAGTGAGTGGTTCACTGACCTTAAAAATGAAATTGAAACTGTATGCTCCAAGCTAGCTGACAGTGTTGGTGAGCACCGCAAGGACATTAATGATTTGGGTAGGAGAGTGGAGGCTACAGAGGAGGGCATGAAGGTGGAATTAGAGAAGGTGGCTAAGCATCTCCATTCAATGGAAAAGGAGTAGCTGGAGTTGCAGTTAAAGACTGAGGATTTAGAAAATAGAATGAGAAGGAACAACCGGCAGATTAATGGGGTCCCGAAGTTCCCTGAATTCCACGATTGCAAGGCTATGGCAGTGGCTATTTTCAAGAGTTTGCTGGTTGGGGGTAAGACTGGAGACTGGGACAAGCCCATTAAATTGGACAGAGCACACCAAGCGTTGGGTCCAGTGCAAGGATCTGCACCCAGGGACATAGTGACTTGTGTTAATGACTTTGCTATGAAAGAGAAGCTCGCTGCCCAGATGACAGGGGTACCAAGTCACTGTGTATGCGGACTTGTCGGCAATGGCCCTGCAACAGCAAAGGGAATTTTGTGCAGTTACTGAGAGATTTCGGAAGGACAAAATCAAGTACCAGTAGCTGTTCATGTTTGGCATTGCATTCCAAATTAATGACACCACTAAAAGGGCCATGTTATTGGTAGACTATTCAAACCATGGAAGAAGCCGATATGAAGGGCATGCGAGGACGAGCGGCGACAGTGGCCGGGGATCTCAGTAATAGGAACCGGTAGCAGGTGGTCGAGAAGGGTGATAAGAGGAAAAAGAAACAGAGGACAGCGGATCTACGCAACTGAGGAAGAAATGAATCAAGACTTTTATTTTCCCTTTCTGTGCAGTGATTGAGGACTGTTTTTGCTGGCCTTTGGTGTAAGAGTGTTTTTTTGACTGGTGATGGGAGGGAGACAGGGTAGTGAGTCTGGGTGCTGTCCGTTGGCAGTATGTTGGAAGGAGGATGGTTGTTTGAGTGGATGGAGTGGATTGATGGGGGTTGGGGAGTGAGGTGAGGATGGGGGCTGAAGGCTGTTAAGGGGGGGGGCTGAAGGCTGTTAAGGGGGATGGATGTTGGTGGGGTTGGAGGGTCTACAGTGGGGAGAGACAAGATGACTGTGGGATGTATATTCCTTGACCTGGGAGTGAAGTTACACCTCATTAGAGAAGGTGGCTGGGGTGGGGAAGCCATGGTGAGAGGCTCAGGGAAAGTAAGGGAGAGGGATGGGAAAGGTGGAAGGGGTGTATGAGGGGTAAGGAGGATGGGGTTGTAGGGGCTGGTCATATGAGTGTGGCGGGTGCGTATTGGGTAAAATGGTACAGCAAACAGAGAATCAAGAATTCTTAATTGCAGCACTAAACATCAAGAGCTTGAATTAATTGCAGAAAAGACAGCTATTGGAAAAAGAGGTGACGTGTTTAAGGGTTGATGTTTTGTTGCTGCAGGAAACTTAGCTGAAAAAGGCATTTGAAGGGGAGTAGCAATTAACGGAATACCCTACAGTTCTCCTGGCACCAATGTTGAGTGACCGAGAAAGGGGGAATTGGGATTTTATTTTCAAATAGGCATTGGGTGGAGGTTGAGGATGTATACTGAGATAAGGGGAGGGGGGAGGTTAATTTTTGGATGGGTAAAAATCCATGGTGATGCCCCTAATCAGGGACAGGGGAAGTTATACAGGGTGTGGAAGTTAAGCTACAGGGTTGTGAACAGTGGATGAGGATATTGGAAGGGACTAATTAATATGACCATTTATTTGAGGGTGAATAACTCTAGGTGGGGGTGGAGGGGATGGCACGAAGGGGGAGTGCATGTAAACGATGCGGGTGATGCAGCAGATGGGGTTAGTGGATGGATGGAGGCAAATGTTTCGGAATAGGAGGCAATACACCTTTTTCTCCTCCTCTCATGGCTTCTACAGTAGAACAGACATGGTCCAGGATGAGGTGAAGGCTCTCAGGAGGATAGTGGAAGTGGGAATAGAGCAGATCACTTAGTCTGACCATGCACACAGTTATTTAGTGCTGAGATGGGGGAAGGAGGAAGAGTAGTTAAAAATCTGGCAATTAAATTAATCTCTATTAGAGAAACCCCAAGCATGTGATAAGGTAAGAGGCAATCAGGGATTACCCTCTATTGCCCATGTTCCCTGTAAGTATTAGTGTATGTGTCTCATATCCCCTCATGTTAAATGTATCCCCCAATTGTGTTGTGACCACTTTGACTGAAGGATAAGGTGGTATACAAAACTGCCTAAATAAATAACCTAGAAAGGAATGTGGGTACTGAAACAATGGTGGGGGTTGTGGGATGGGTTCAAAGTGGTCTTAAAGGGTGCTATCATTTCACACAGGCGGTGTATTTAAAAAGGAAAAGAGTTAAGGTGGAGGATCAGTTTAGAGAAAAGATAAGGATGGCTAATGATACCTGCATAACTAGCTATCATAAGGAAAGGAATGGAAAATAAAACAAAAGATATTATAATGCCTCTATATCGTTCCATGGTGAGACCGCACCTTGAATATTGTGTGCAATTCTGGTCACCATATGTAAAACCCTCGGCCCAGTGTGCAGCGGCGGCCAAGAGAGCAAATAGAATGCTAGGTATCAGAAGGAAAGGAATGGAAAATAAAAACAAAAGATTATAATGCCTCTATATCATTCCATGGAGAGACCGCACCTTGAATATTGTGTGCAATTCTGGTTGCCGTATCTTAAAAAGGATATAGCGTTATTAGAAAAGGTTCAGAGAAGAGCCACCAAAATGGTAAAGGGGATGGAAGGATACTCCTATAAAGAAAAGCTAAAAAGGTTAGGGCTCTTTAACCTGGGAAAAAAACGGCTGAGGGGAGATATGATGATGTTGTTGTTGTTAAGTGCCGTCGAGTCAGAGTCGACTCATGGAGACCCTCTGGATAGCTATCCTAAATTGTGTTTGGTCTTCAGTCAGGCGGCTCATTGTTGACAGACTGGTACCTGTAGCTGCTGTTATTGTATTGATCCATCTCATTGTGGGCCTTCCTCTTTTGCGTTGACCTTCTATCTTGCCAAGCATGATGTCTTTCTCTAGTGATCTCTCTTTTCGCATGATGTGTCCAAAGTATGAAAGTCGAAGTCTTGTCATCTGAGCTTCTAAAGAAAGCTTAGGTTTGATCTCCTCTAGTACCGACTGGTTTGTTCTTCGGGCAGTCCATGGTATACACAGTATTCGCCGCCAGCACCATAACTCAAAGGCATCAATTTTCTGTCTGTCTTTTTTTTACTGTCCAGCTTTCACATCCATATGATGTTATTGAAAATACCATGGCTTTAACAAGTCGAATCTTTGTATGGAGAGAGACATCTCTGCTCTTGAGAATCTTATCTAGGTCTTTCATAGCCATTCTGCCAAGAGCAATACATCGTTTGATTTCTTGACTGCTTGTTGCTTCTTTATTGATAGTTGATCCAAGTAGGTTAAAGTTGTTCACAATTTCAATTTCTTCTCCTTCAACGATGAACCTGTTGATTATGCCAGTTGTCATGATCTTTGTCTTCTTTACATTAAGGTGCAGGCCCATTTTGAGACTATGTTCTTTGATTCTGAGAAGCAAATGTTTCAGATCATCTTCACTTTCAGCCACTAATGTAGTATCACCAGCATAGCGAAGGTTGTTGATGAGTCTTCCACCAATCTTCACACCTCTGTTGTCTTCATACAATCCTGCTTCTCTGATGATTTGTTCTGCATATAAATTAAACAGGTAGGGGGAAAGTATGCAGCCTTGTCTTACACCTTTGCTTATTTTAAACCATTCTGTTTCTCCTTGTTCTGTTTGAACTGTTGCTTCTTGATCAATGTACAGATTGCGCAAGAGAACGATCAGGTGTTCTGGTATACCCATGCTTCTTAATGTGGCCCAGAGTTTTCTCATGGTTTACACAGTCAAAAGCCCTGCTATAGTCGATAAAGCACAAATAGATATCCTTTTGGTATTCTTTATCTTTTCAAGGATCCGTCTCACATCCGCAATGATGTCTCTCGTTCCTCGCCCTCTCCTGAACCCTGCTTGCACTTCAGGTAGTTCTTGCTCCAGGTATGGTTGTAATCTCTTTTGAATAATCTTCAGTAAAATCTTGCTGGCATGTGGGATCAGAGCGATTGTTCGATAATTTCCACAGTCAGTTGGATCACCTTTCTTTAGTATTGGTATAAACACAGATCTTTTCCAGTCAGTTGGCCATGATGTTGTCTTCCATATTTCTTGGCAGAGCCTTGTAAGTATGGTAACAGCTGCATCAGATTGCTGCAATACTTCAATAGGAATGCTATCAATGCCTGGTGCTTTGTTCTTGGATAAGGCTTTCAATGCTGCTTCAACTTCTTCATTCATCACAAGTGATTCCCGATCATAAGGTACAGGTTGAAACGGCTGTTGGTCCACTTGATCTTTATCATATAAAAACTCTGTATATTCCTTCCACCTTCTCTTGATCTTCTCAGCATCATTCAACATAGAACCTTGAGCATCTTGTAGCATTCCAATTCGAGGCTGGAACGTTTTCTTTAACTCTCGTAGCTTTAGGAAAGCTGATCTTGTTCTTCCTCTAATAGTTTCTGCTTCTATTTCCTTGCAAGTGTCATTGTAGTATTTTTCCTTGTTCTGTCTTGCTGCACGTTGGAAATCTCTGTTTAGTTCTGCGATTGTTTTTCTTTCTCCTCTGGCTTTAGCTTCTCTGCGTTTCTGGGCAATTTTCAGAGTTTCTTTCGTCATCCATTTTGGCCGTTTTTGTTTTTTCACCTTTTGTAGAGACTTCTCGCTTTCTTCCAACACAACCTTCTTGATGTCATTCCATAACTCTTCCGGAGCTCTGTCATTTGTATCTAAAGCAGCAAATCGATTTTGCAGGCAGTCTTTAAATTCCAGTGGTATATTCTCAAGGTCATATTTTGCTGCATTCATGAGTGGTTTGCTCTTTTTCAACTTTAGCTTGAGTTTGCATACTAGTAGTTGATGATCTGTACCACAGTCATCTCCAGGTTTTGTCTTTGTTGATGTTATAGAATTTTTCCATCGTTGACTTCCACAGATGTAGTCAATTTGATTTTTATACAATCCATTGGGTGAAGTCCATGTGTACAGTCGCCGCTTGTGTTGCTGGAAGAAGGTGTTTGAGATGAATACATCGTTGGTCTTGCAGAATTTTATCAGTCTTTCTCCAGCTTCATTTCTGTTTCCAAGTCCATATTTTCCTACTACTTTGCCTTCTTCTTTGTTCCCAACTTTTGCGTTCCAGTCACCCATGACTATCAGGATATCCTGTTTGCATGTTCTGTCAATTTCAGCTTGCACTTGTTCATAGAACTCTTCAATTTCATTCTCTTCTGCAGCTGTTGTTGGGGCATATACTTGAATTAGTTGTGTTGATAGGCAATCCTCGTAGACGAATAGAGATTAAGCGTTCGCTGACTGCATTGTATTTCATTACAGTTCTTGCAAGTTTCTTCTTTATTATAAATGCAACACCATTTCTTCTTTGTCTTTCATTTCCAGCATAGTAGACCATGTGATCATCTGATGCAAAGTGCCCGATGCCAGTCCATTTCAGTTCGCTGACACCCAACAGATCAAGTTGTACACGTTCCATTTCATTCTTCACCACCTCCAACTTCCCTTGGTTCATGCTTCGTACGTTCCATGTTCCAATGTATAAGACATCTTTACAGCTTCTGACTCTCATTTCATGCGCAGCTACATCAGCAGTCAGACTTCCCGAGGGCTTTGATTCAACCACATCATAAATGCTGGATTTACTCTGAAAAGTCTTCAGCTCTTCCCCAGTAGCTAGTTGAGTGCCTTCTGACCTGGGGGTCTCATCTTCCAGCACCATAGCACAATTTGTTTTGCTTTAACTATCCATTGGGTTTTCTTGGCAAGATACAGAAGTAGATTGCCGGGCCTTTCTTCCGCGCAGGTTGAGTTTGGTATTGTTGCCGTTGTCACAAAAATGTGATCCTCCGCCGTCAACACTATCCCATTCTGCTGCTGCCCAGATGGGCGGTTTGTCTTGGTCTGGCACCTCAGCTGAGACCTGTCCATCTTGGGAGACCCTGCCAGTAGTTAAACTACCGATAGTTTAGCTCTCAGCATCACTGATGCACGCAAGACCTCACAGCACGACAAGCTGCAAACCAAGTGATAGAAGTATATAAATTAATGAATGGAGTGGAACGAGTAAACATAGATCGATTGTTTACGTTATCAGAATATAGAAAGACTAGGGGACATGCAATGAAGCCACAGGGTAAACTATTTACGACTAATAAAAGAATATATTTTTTCACTCAACGTGTAATCAAACTTGGGAATTTGTTACCGGAGGATGTAGTACAGGCTGTTAGTGTAGCTGGGTTTAAAAAAGGTTTGGACAAGTTCCTGGAGGAAAGGTCCATAAACCATTATTAAGAAGGGACCCAGGATATCAATGCTTGACCCAGTACAAGCATTGTGGAACCTGTGTCTTTTGGTGAAACTGCTAGGTACGTATGACCTAGATTGGCCACTGTTGGAAACAGGATAATGGGCTTGATGGACCTTGGTCTGACCCAGTATGGCATATCTTATGTTCTTATGAATGCCATTGCAAGACAGAGGTGAGAAGGGATTTGAGAGCAGTGAAAACCTTGCATAGGGAAATGTTAGAGTTACAACAGGACTTAGTCTTTCAAATGAATAAGTTCAGAGATATTTTGAATAGGACAACAACATGGACAGGTTCTTCGCCAATAAATTGAGGGAGAAATCAACAGCAGATCTGCAAAAATAGGGATGAAAGGGGGCAGACAGTTTATGTCTTGGAGACTATCACTGATATTTTTAGAGATTTTAATAAGAAGCTATATATCCCAGGAAGGGATTGGAGGGAGAGAGGGAGGGAGTAGGTCATTTGGGTGAATTAGAGAGGAAAGGGTTGGAGAGGAATATTACTCGAGACGTGTAAAGGTAGAGAGGTAAAAGGGGCACTAAGAAGGGACAAGGCCATAGAGGAGAGAATGAATGAATTCTTTGCTTCCGTCTTTACTGAGGAAGATGTAGGAATGTTACCCATGACTGAAATGGTATTTAAAGGAGATGCTGCGGAAGAACTGAAAGAAATATCGATACACCAGGAAGATGTATTACAACTATTTGATAAACTGAAGAGCCTCAGGAATTGTCTGGCGGAGACCAGAGAATTGCTGTGGAACTGTCTGGCCAGATCCATTAGTCTGTTGTTCCTGTCCACGGGCAAAAAGGCCTTCGCTTGCAGGGTGTCTAGTCTTGCTCCTATGAACTCCATGTTTTATGAGGGGCGCAAAACGGACTTTGCGAAGTTTATGACAAATCCCAGATGCTGAAGAGACACAGTACGGAGGGTGGCTTGATTGGTCTCCTGTGGAGAGTGACCCCTTATGAGCCAGTCATCAAAGTATGGAAAGACAAAAAGTCCTTGAACTCTGAGATAGGCCGCTACCACCGCCAGGCACTTGGTGAAAACCCTGGCGGCGGAGGTTAGGTCAAAAGGGAGTACCCTGTACTGGTAATGGTTTCCTCCCACTACAAATCGGAGATATTGTCTGTGGTCTAGATGAATAAGGATGTGAGTATACGCATCCTTTAGGTCTAAGAAGCATAACCAATCTCCCTGCTGGAGGTAGGGCAGCAGGATTCCAAGGTTAAGCATCTTGAACTTTTCCCTCTCCAGGAACTTGTTGAGATTGCGCAAGTCTACTAGGGGCCTGAGGCCTCCTGTCCTTTTTGGTACCAGAAAGTACCTGGAATAGAAGTCTTGACATCTCAGGTGGTGGGGCACCGGTTCCACTGCCTGCTCCTTTAGAAGACCTGCTAACTCCTGCAGGAGTAAGTCCCTGTGCAGAGGGAGTCTTGGAGGCTCCCCTGTAAAGTAGGAGGGAGGTACCTGGTGGAAGTGAAGGAGATAGCCTCTTAGGACTATGCTTAGCACCCAGGTATTCCTTGTTACGGCTGACCACCTGTGGGCATACAGGGTCAGCCGGCCTCCTGTGCTGAGAGGGGCCAGCTGAGGAGAAGCTATGCCACTGGAGTCAAAAACACGCTCCCTGCAGTGCAGGAGCCGGAGCTGGTGGCTTGGGGGTTTTCTGCCTACGTGGCCCATGTCCCTGCTCCTTGGCCTGCTGACCCTGTTGGAGAGCTACAGAGGCCTGAAAGTAAGGGTATGATTTGTAGGCAGATGACTTTCTCGGGTAAAAGGCCTTTTTTCCCGAGCCCTTCTTCTTCTGAGAAGGGGCAGAGGTTTTCCTGGACAGCCTTGTCCGGGTGAGAGTCTCGGACTCGAGTTCTGCAGCCTTTTCAGCCATGGGCTTGCCAAAGAAGTTTTCACCTCGGCAGGGGACATCGACCAACTTGTCCTGCACCCATGACTCGAGGTCTGATGACTGTAGCCAGGCCTGACGGCGTGCACCGATGCTGGCCGCGGCTAGTCGGGCCGAAACCTCGAAGCCATCATAGGCTGCTCGAGAGATAATCTTCGAGCACTCCCGGATCCCCGATGACAGGCCTTGAACCTCTGAAAAGGTTCTTCGGAGAGACCAGCAGAGAACCCGGCAATCTCCTCTGCCAGGTCCAGAAGGTACATGCCTATGTACAGCTGGTAGATCTGGACATGGCAAGCAAGCATTGAGCCCTGGAAGCACTTTCTACCGAGGGCATCCAGGTGACAGAAGACAGTCTCTACGTAGCAAGCAGCGAAAACAATAAAGAAGAAGAGATAGTGGAAAAGATAGTGGAAAAGTCACACAGAAGGTATATGATCGTGCGCCGTGCTTGAGCACCAAAGCACTTGACAGCTACAATAACCAAAGCAAAGGCCAATGTGTTATCTAAAAACATCTGTTGCGCAGAAATTTTTTTTTTTTTTAAATGTGCAATTAAGAACCATGAAGACAACTGCCAACTCCTGCATCACTGATAGGAAGATCCGTCATGGATGAAACGCGAGAAATACTGAGCGCAAAAATCGTATAAAACTCTTAGGGTGGGTTCTGGACTGGCCTGGAAAGAACTCAAGGAAAGACAATTAGCAGGTAAGGTCTAATTTCTCCTTCCTATGCGTCTCTCCGGGCCAGTCCAGAACAGATGGGTAGTACCAAAGCAGTACCTAACCCTGGGAGGGACCTGTGAGCCCCGCTATCACCGCTGAAGCTCCCACACATGCATCTTGCCGAGCGAGCACATCTAACCTATAATGACGTGAAAAGGCATGGAGAAAAGACCAGGACGGTGCACGACAAATATCTACCGGTGGAACCAAGGCGGATTCTGCCCACGAGGTAGCTTGACCCCTGGTAGAATGAGCTCGAAGACCTACAGGAACCAGTTTGCCTCTGGCTTCATACGTGACCCGAATTGCATTCTTTACCCAACATGCAATGGAGGCCTTGGAGGCAGCTTGTCCCTTGGACGGCCCTCCAAACAACACAAACAACCGATCAGTCTTACGAAACTGCTCGGTCTCCCGAAGATATCTACGAAGCACTCGCCCCATGTCCAATTTCCGTAGAGAACGATCAAACGAACCTTACCCCGCATCCACGAAGGTGGGAAGCAAGACCGGTTGATTCACATGAAATGCAGACGGCACTTTAGGTAAAAAGGACGGAACCGGACGTAAAACCACTTTTTCCGCAGAAAACTTAAGAAAAGGCTGACGGCACAAAAGTGCCTGCAGATCCGAAATGCGTCTAGCGGAACACAAGGCCACCAAAAAAGCCGTCTTCCAGGATAATTCCCGTAGCGAACCTGAGGAACGAGGCTCAAAGGGAGCCTCTGTTAAGACCCCTAACACCATATTCAAATCCCAAGGAGGAATAACTGGACGAAACTGAGGCCGAAGTTGCTTAGCTGCTCTAAGAAAACGTATAACATCCGGATGTAAGGAAAGACGTAGCCCACGAACCGGCCCTCGAAAAACTGCCAGGGCCGCTAATTGGACCTTTAAGGTGCTCAGAGCAAGACCTTTCTCAAGCCCGCATTGAAGAAATGCGAGAATATCTGGAATGGACGACAGGCGGGCCCTCAAACTGCGGTCTGCACACCACGCCTCAAAAATGCACCACACCCGAATATACGCCAACGATGTGGACCGTCAACGTGACTGCAACAAGGTGTTGACTACCGACGCTGAATAGCCTTTGCGTCGCAACCGCCGCCTTTCAAGAGCCATGCTGTAAGCAAGAATCGATCCGCCTGCGGCATCCAAACGGGCCCCTGATGCAACAGGTCGGCCCGAGCGGGCAACCTCCACGGAGGAGCCACGAGGAGGCGTATTAGATCGGCATACCAAGGACGCCGGGGCCAATCTGGAGCAATAAGAATCAGCAGACCGTCGTGCTGAAGGGCTCGCTGAACGACTTGGCCCACTAAGGGCCACGGAGGAAACACATACAGAAGTTGCCCCAACGGCCAGGGCTGAACTAGCCCGTCGAGACCCTCCGACATATGCTCTCTGCGCCTGCTGTAAAAGCGGGCCGCCTTTGCATTGCCCAGAGTTGCCATCAGGTCTATTACCGGTTGACCCCAACGTACCGTGAGCTCGTGAAATACTTCGGCATTGAGCTCCCACTCTCCGGAATCGAGGACATGCCGACTGAGATAATCCGCTTGTACATTTTCTTTTCCTGCCACATGAGCTGCCGAAAGCGCCGTAAGGTGCAATTCCGCCCAGTGAAACAAGCGCTGACTCTCCTCCAGAAGAGGAAGACTACCCGTCCCTCCTTGTCGATTTATGTATGAGACCGTCACCAAATTGTCGGAGAAGACGCGCACCGGCTTCCCCTCTAGAAGACTTGCAAACGCTAACAGCGCCAGATGTACCGTTCTCAGTTCCAGGCGATTGATGGACCACAGACTCTCTTCCGCCGTCCAAGAGCCCTGCGCTATGTGAGTCAATGTGCTCCCCAACCGGACAGACTGGCATCGGTAGTTACCAAAATCCAGTCCGGCAGTGCCAGGGGAACCCCCGCCTGAAGATGTTCCGGAACCAACCACCACTGAAGACTGTCCCGAACCTGATCGGGACAGCTCAAGCGACGCGAAAGGGGATGACGTTGCGGAGACCATCGCGAAAGGAGAGCCTGTTGGAGAGGTCGCATGTGCGCCCTGGCCCACGGTACCAAATCCAAGGCCGCCGCCATTAGCCCCAGTAATTGTAAGTACTTCCAAGCTGTCGGCGCCCGCGCAAGCAAGAAACCAGACACGTGAGCGAGAAGCTTCCGAACCCGGTCTGGCGGTAATAGAACCAGACCTCGGGGCGTGTCGAAGAAGGCCCCGAGATAAGGCAGCTGTTGCACCGGCTCCAGTCGACTTTTGGCCTGATTCACAACCCATCCGAGACTCTCCAAACAGGAAATTACCCGAGCGGTCGCACTGAGCGATTCCTCTCGTGAAGTCGCTGGAATCAACCAGTCTAGGTAAGGGTGAACCTGAATGCCGTCCCTGCGCAGAGCCGCCGCCACCACCACCATCACCTTCGTGAAAGTGCGCGGCGCTGTCGCGAGCCCGAACGGCAAGGCCTGAAACTGAAAGTGCCCCATGGGAACCGCAAAACGAAGAAATCGCTGATGATCTTGTTTGATAGGAATATGCAGATAAGCTTCCGTCAAATCGATGGAGGAGAGGAACTCCCCCGGCCTTACTGAGCGGATCACCGATCTCAATGTTTCCATTCGAAAGTGAGAGACACGCAAACATCGGTTCACGTGCTTTAGATCCAAAACGGGCCGAAAAGAGCCTTCCTGTTTGGGCACCACAAAATAAATCGAGTATTGACCGAAGCCGCACTGGTTTAACGGAACCGGAACCACGGCCCGTAGTTGCAATAACCGCTGCAACGTGTCGTGGATCGCCCTCCGCTTGGCCAGCGGACCGCACGGAGAAAAAACGAATGCATCGGCTAGATGACAATTGAACTCGAGAGCATAACCCTCGCGGATAATCTGCAGTACCCACTTGTCGGTAGTAATGGCGACCCAAGCGGAGAGAAACTCCTGCAACCGACCTCCTATTGGAATCTCCGCCTGGGCCGGCCTCACTTCATTGCGGCTTTTTAAGGGAAGCTGGAGGAGCTCCAAAGTAGCCTCTACTGGAGCCTCTAGCGCCCCGAAAGGACTGCCCCCGAAACGGAAAGCGACCACGCTGATAGGGAGCAAAGCGGGCTCCCCGAAAACGGCAAAACTCACGCCCTTGACCCCTAGGAAAGGAGCCTTGCTTAGCTGATTTAGGACGGTCCTCGGGCAAATGCCCTCCCTTGGAGTCCCCTTAAATCCTTAACAATTTTCTCGAGCGCCTCCCCAAAAAGAAGTTTACCTTTATAGGGAAGTTTACTGAGACGGGTCTTGGAGGAGGCATCCGCCGCCCAATTCCGTAACCAAAGAAAGCGACGAGCGGCAACCATGGAAGCCATAGCCTTCGCGGAAATGCGAATCAGATCGTAAAAGGCATCCGCCAAATACGCTGCCGCCGATTCCAGCTTCGCCCCCTCCCCAGAAGGAGATACTTCATCTTTCGTACCAGAGGCTAGCTGACTCCACCGAATCGCAGCTCTGGACACATATGCCCCAGAGACGGATGCTTGTAGCGCCAAAGCACTGGCCTCAAAGACTTGTTTCAACAGCCCTTCTAACCGACGATCTTGCATATCCTTAAGGGCAGCAGCCTCCTCTACGGGTATGGTAGTTTTCTTGGTGACCGCCGAAACCAGAGCATCTATCTTAGGCATACGAAGGAGTTCCCTTTCTTCTTGGGGCATAGGATACAACCGTGCCATAGCCCTAGCTCCTCTTAAGGAAGCCTCCGGACATTCCCATTCAGACTCTATCATCTGTTTGATCACCCTATGCAGAGGAAAACATCTTTGTTCGGTTTTGAATCCCTGTAATAAGGGATCCTCCAAAGGTTCCTGTTGAACCACCAGAGGAACGATACTGAGAGCTGTAAGGGACTGTGCAATCAGGGCTGGCAAGTCCTCTTTCCTAAAAACTCTAAAAATATTAGGATCATCTCCAGGACCCAACTCTCCTTCCTCTAAGTCTGTGGGCCAGGAGTCTAAAGCCTGCTCTGAGAGAAGCTCCCCTTCTTCAGGCCCTAAAGCCTCAGTTCCCAGAGAAACTGTATCTAACTTAGACTCCTTGAATGCTGATAAAGAGGCCACCTCTTCTCCGGGACCCGACCGGCTAGAGCCCCCTGCCTGAGCCAGCTGTGGAGAGTCTGACAAAAGTGACTGAGAATCCTGAGCTTTTTTCAGTAAGTATGCTCTATGAAACGCTAGAATAAACTCTGCCGAAAGCAGAGGATCGAGCGCATCTGAAACCGCTGGCATTACAGGCTCTGCAGGACCCTCTGCGCCATGACGAGACTTCGCCTTACGTTTGCCTGCCTTAGGAAGAGGAGCTGATGAAATGGAAAGCCCCCCTAAGATGGCCGCCGTTCCCGCGCTTTCTTCCGATGGCTGCAGCATTGAAAACTGCTGCTGTGAATCCCCTTTGCTCTCCTGCATACCGCGGCCTGAACGAACAGCCACCGGAGCAGATGCGAGAGACTGTAGAGATACCGGAAGCGCCAGAGCCCGAGAAACGATTAACCCCGACGCTCCGAGAGAGAAGAGAAGCAACCGCGAGCAAGCGCTGAGTAAAAAAACTTCACAAGCAGTACCTGAATTATATGCCGGAAAGGCTGAATTGTACCCGACTCCACAAGAAACCGCTGCCAGCGATTCGGTAAGTGATCAGACTACGAGGAGAGAGACAGTAGCTGGGGCCCCCAGGCCTGCTCCTCCCGAGCACTCCTATCAGAGAAGAGGAGACAGGCTCTGTCCCATTCTCCGAGCCGTTTACCTGGCTAACTGACATTGACGTTGCCTCAGAAAACAGTCAGTATAATCAATATCAAAGTGCCTAGATACCCTGCTAGGGCAAAGCACTAAGTCTTCTGTGTGAACTTCTCCAGCAAACAAAATAAAAAACAAAGAGAAAGCGTAGTTACTCACCTGTAACAGGTGTTCTCCAGGAGCAGCAGGAATCAGTCCTCACATATGGGTGACGTCGGCGCCGACGGAGCCCTCGCGGAGCAATTTTCCCCAGCTTTCAAAGAAAGCCTTTGGGAATTGCAGCGCGCATGCGCGGTCGCCTTCCCGCCCAAGGGTGCCATCTTAGCCAGTCAGATGACATAGCTAAAAAAGACAGCATAAAAAATTTGCAAAAAACTTAAGCAGATGATTGCAACTCCAAGGGGAGGAGGGAGGGTTGTGAGGACTGATTCCTGCTGCTCCTGGAGAACACCTGTTACAGGTGAGTAACTACGCTTTCTCCAGGACCAAGCAGGAAGTCAGTCCTCACATATGGGACTCCCAAGCTTAAGGCTACCGGAGACTCTAAGCACAAAAATGAGCTCCCTCTAGCTCAGCAGCACAGAAGGAAGGAATCTTCGCTGAATTATTACCCACCGGTAGCCCACATCCGGGATGGAGGGTAGGAGTTGCTCAAACCTCAAAGAGATTACGGAGGACTGCCTGTCCGAAAGCACTGTCCCTGCGGGACTCCCTCTCGAGACAGTAATGGACCGCAAAGGTCTGGCTCGAAGACCAAGTAGCGGCCCGGCAGATGTCTGCCAATGGAACAGAGCGGAGGTAAGCCACTGACGTAGCCTTTGCCCGAACGCAATGAGCCGTGACTCGACCTTCCAAGGAGAGTCCGGCTGCCCCATAAGCCCAAGTGATACAGTCCGCAACCCAGATGGACAGAGTACGCTTGGAGACCGGGAGCCCCAAGTTATTGGGGTCAAAAGACACAAAAAGCTGAGCAGCTTTACGGTGCTCCCGCGTACGGTCAAGGTAGAAGTTCAATGCCCTTCTACAGTCCAGGGTATGGAGGACCGTTTCAGCTCGGCTGGAGTGTGGTCTGGGAAAGAAGGTCGGAAGTACCACCTCCTGATTGATGTGAAAGGGGAGACCACCTTTGGAAGAAATTTTGGGTGAGTCCGTAGGACTACCCTATTTTTGTAGAACCGAGTGTAAGGGGGATCAGACACGAGGGCCTGCAATTCACTTACGCGCCTAGCGGAAGTGAGGGCTATCAAGAACAATGTTTTCCAAGAAAGAAAACGGAGAGAGAACAGGTAGCCATAGGTTCAAAAGGCGGACAGGTGATCCGCTGCAAAACCACATTCAGATCCCAGTCAGGCGCTGGCGGGCGGAGAGGTGGTTTAAGTAGAAGGAGACCTCGGAGAAACCTCGCTACGAGGGGGTCGCTGGAAAGAGGTCTGCCGTCCACTGGTACATGATGCGCTGAAAGAGCACTGAGGTGAACTTTGACGGAGTTGGACTTAAGTCCCAGATTAGAGAGGTAGAGCAAGTACTGCAAGATCACCGACACCGAGCAGGAGAAGGGATCCTGAGACTGCTGGGTACACCAAACGGAAAAGCGAAGCCATTTAAGGGCGTAGCATTTGCGGGTAGAAGGTCGCCGAGAAGCTAAGACGACCTCTTCCACCTCTGCCGGCAGGAGAAGGGGAGCAAGGACTACCCTCTCAGCAGCCAGGCCATTAGATTGAGAGATCTGAGGTTGGGGTGTAGCAGAGACCCCTGATCTTGAGTGAGGAGATCCGGTTGAAACCCCAGAGGGAATGGATCCTCCACCGCTAATTGCAGCAGGAGTGGAAACCACGGCTGTCTGGGCCAGCGAGGAGCGATCAGGATCATGGCAGCTTTGTCTCGGAGAACCTTGAAAAGAGTTCGAGAGACTAGCGGGATGGGAGGAAAAGCATACAGAAGGCTCTCCGCCCATGAGAGTAGAAAAGCGTCTGCCGCAACTCGAAGGGGATGCGGCTGACGAGAGCAGAAGCGAGGAAGTTGCCAGTTGAGAGGGCTGGCAAAGAGATCCATCGTGGGGAGGCCCCACTTTAGAAAGAGCTTCTGAACTACCAAGGGATCCAGGCGCCACTCGTGCGGCTGGAGGATCCTGCTGAGTTTGTCCGCCAGGCAATTTTCTTGGCCTGGGAGATAAACTGCCTTGAGAAGAACGCCGTGACTGACGGCCCAAGAGCAGAGCTTCTGTGCCTCCTCACAGAGAGGGAAGGAGCCCGTGCCCTCCTGCTTGTTCACGTAGAACATGGCAACTTGATTGTCCGTCTGGACAAGGATGGACTGGTGAGAGGTCAGGTGGGAGAAAGCCTTGAGAGCCAGGCGGATCGCTCTGAGCTCCAGGAAGTTGATCTGCTGAGCAGACTCCCACGTGGTCCAGAGGCCCTGAGTACGTGCCCCTTGGCAATGTGCTCCCCAGCCCAGGAGGGATGCATCTGTTGTCAGCACCCGGGCCGGCTGAGGTGACTGGAAAGGCATGCCGAGTACCAGGTTCGGCCGATGAAGCCACCACTGGAGAGACGAGATCAGCGGCTAGGAGACGCGCACTAGGTCTGCTAGGCCGCCTGTGGCTTGTTGCCACTGCCGGCGGAGACACCATTGAGCAGGCCGCATATTCAGGCGGGCATTGGGGGTCACATGGACGGTGGAAGCCATATGGCCGAGTAGTCTCAGGAAGCGCCTGGCGGAGACCAGGGGCTGGCTGCGAAAACGGCCGGCTAGGTCCATGAGCCGTTGAGCTCTGTCGAGCGGTAGGAACGCTCATGCCTGAGGAGTGTGCAGCCTTGCGCCGATGAACTCGAGATCCTGTGAGGGGAGCAAAGTGGACTTTGCGAAGTTTATAACAAAGCCCAAGTACTGCAGAAGAGTCACCGTGCGGCGTGTGGCGTTGGTGACCTCCGGGGCGGACGCTGCTCTGATGAGCCAGTCGTCGAGGTACGGAAAGACGTAGAGGCCGTGAAGCCGGAGATGGGCCGCCACCACCGCAAGACATTTTGTGAAGACTCGCGGTGCGGAGGACAGGCCAAAGGGTAGTACTCTGTACTGGTAATGATTTCCGGCCACCACAAACCTTAGGTACTGGCGGTGGCTTGGGTGGATAAGGATGTGCGTGTAGGCATCCTTTAGATCCAAGGAGCATAGCCAATCTCCCTGCTGGAGGTAGGGCAGAAGGATTCCAAGGGTAAGCATCTTGAACTTTTTCCCGCACGAGGAATTTGTTGAGGTTGCGCAAGTCCAGGATGGGTCTGAGGCCTCCTGTCCTTTTTGGTACTAGAAAATACCTGGAATAAAAGCCTTGACCTTTCAGGTGGTGGGGCACCGGTTCCACCGCCTGTTCCTGTAGAAGACCTGCTAACTCCTGAAGGAGTAATTCCCTGTGCAGAGGGGGTCGTGGAGGTTCTCCCGGAAAATAGGAGGGAGGGACCTGGTGGAAGTGGAGAAGATAGCCTTCTCGCACGACTTGAAGCACCCAGGCATCTGAGGTGATGCTGGACCACCTGTGGGCGAAGTGAACCAGCCGGCCTCCGGTGCTGGGAGGAACCAGCGGGGGGGGGAGAGGCTATGCTTAAGGAGTCAAAAGCCCCCACCCTGCTGAGCAGGGGCTGGTGGTGCAGGCTTGGGGGCTTGCTGCCTACGGGACCCGTTACCCCGTCCCTTGGCCTGCTGGCCCTGTTGGGGAGCTGCAGGGGCCTGATATTGGGGGTATTGTTTGTAGGCAGCCGCCTTCCTCGGGTTATAAAAGGACTTCTTTCCCGAGCCCTTCTTTTTCTGGGAAGGGGCGGAGGTCTTCCTAGAAAGCCTAGTCCTGGTGAGAGTCTCCGTCTCAATTTGTGCAGCCTTTTCAGCCATGGGCTTGCCAAAGAGGTTTTCGCCTCTGCAGGGGACATCGACCAACTTGTCCTGCACCCAGGGCTCAAGGTCAGACGACTGAAGCCAAGCCTGTCGGCGGGCACCGATGCCGGCTGCGGCCACTTGAGCCGATGCTTCAAAGCCATCATAGGCTGCTCGGGATATGAATTTTGAGCATTCCCGAATGCCAGTGGACAAGGCCAGGAACCTCCACAAGGGTTCCTCGGACAAACCAGCGGAGAATCCGGCTAGCTCTTTAGCCAGGTCTCGGAGATACATGCCCATGTATAGCTGGTAGGTCTGGACACGACACGCAAGCATAGAGCCCTGGAAACACTTCTTACCAAGGCCATCCAGGTTACGGGCCTCCCTGCCAGGAGGCACCGAGGAGTGCATCTTCTGGCTCTTAAGACGATGCATGGCCGATTCCACTACCATGGAATGGTGTGGTAGCTGTGCTTTTTGGAAGCCAGGGCTCTTGCGGACTCGATAGATAGAATCGACCTGCTTGCTCAGGACCGACGAGGTGGCCGGATTCTCCCACATGCGGTAGAGTAGTCGTTCCAGCATGGGAGGAACCGGTACAGTAAAGTGTTCCCTGGCGGGAGAGTCATACTGGAGGGCGTCGAGCTCTTCGGCTCGAGGCTCCTCCTCGGGATCCGCAGGGAAGGCCAAAGCCTTGGCCATATCCCTGACCAAGTCCGAGAACCGGGCATCCTCCGGGGGGGACTGCTTCCGAGGTTCGGACTCCGGTGAGTCCGAGGGGACACACCGAGTCCGAAAAGAATCAGGCGACTCTTCCTCTTCAGACTCCCAGACCGACTCCGACGAGGACTCGGTGGGGTCGGCCCGGGCAGGGCGCGGCGCCTGCCGCCCCGACGCCGAGGGAGTCGGCGTCCTCGGTCCCGAACGGGAGGCCGATGGTGACCTCGACCGAGGATCGACTCGAGTGCGCATCGACTCGAGGATCGGCTCGGTCTCCGGGGTCGACTTGGACGTCGACGTCCCGGCGGTCGGGGCAGCGGCGCCAGCGAAGCCAGCGAGCAGTGCCCGCTGCTGGTCCATGAAGGCAGACAGTCTGCTCTCCAAGGCCGTCAACCTGAGTCCGAGCTCAGGTGACCCAGCAGCCCCCGACTCGGGCCCCGACGGCGTCGGGCCCGACGTCGGCGGTCTCGGAGGCGAGTCCAGGAGGACCACAGGACTTACCCGAGCAGACAGCTCCGACTCCAGGCGAGGTCGCTGCGAGAGGTGCTCCTTCTCCAAGGACCCGGGACGGCTATCGGGGCTATGCGACCTGGCCCTCGCGGAGCCAGGATCGTCCACCGAGGCCGCCCTCGCGGGTTTCACCTTTCGTCGATGGTCCCCGGAGGGAGAACCCCTGTCGGAGGAACTCCGGCGACGGTCCGAGCTGGAACCTCTGGACGCGGAGGCCTCCGACGAGGTCCGGGTACGGCTGGGGTCAGCGAAGATCCTATCCCGCTGATGCCGCCGACTTCTCAACGCTTTGGAGGACATTTTGCCGCAGGGCCCACAGATCATTTCTTCATGATCCGGGCCCAGGCAGCGGAGGCAATTGTCGTGTGTGTCAGTTAGTGACATATTTCGGTCACACTGACCACACCGTTTGAAACCACTGGCAGCCATCGGGGGAAAAAGGGGCCCCGGCGAGGTCAAAGGACCGGGCTGCCAGGGAAAAACCGAAAACGAAACTGACTAAGTCAGAAAAACCGAAAAAGAAGAAGAGGACTCGTGACCGGCGTCGCGAGTCCGGCGGGAAAAAAAACCCGGCGTCGAACCGAAGGAAAAGAGAAAATATGAATAAAAATCAACTTTTTCGCGGGGACACGACGGGTACGTCTGTAGGGCTCCGCGGAAAAAAGAAGACTGGCTAAGATGGCACCCTTGGGCGGGAAGGCGACCGCGCATGCGCGCTGCAATTCCCAAAGGCTTTCTTTGAAAGCTGGGGAAAATTGCTCCGCGAGGGCTCCGTCGGCGCTGACGTCACCCATATGTGAGGACTGACTTCCTGCTTGGTCCTGGAGAAATAATGCTAACAGGTAACAGGTGGTGAGTCAAATCTCCACACATCCAGCTCAGCTGCTGAGGACATTAAGACTGTCTTCTGTCACCAGGGGAGAGATGGGTAACCTAGCAACAGGAATAAGAATTCAGTCCTCAGCTGCTAGAGGAGGGAGATTTGACTACCCCATCTGTTCTGGACTGGCCCGGAGAGACGAATAGGAATGGAGATTAAAAAGCGTAGTTACTCACCTGTAACAGGTGTTCCTCCAGGGACAGCAGGAATCAGTCCTCACTTAGGGGTGATGTCGTCACCGATGGAGCCTGTGCGGAGCAATTCCCCAGCTTTCAAAGAAAGCCTTTGGGAGCACAAGGGTGCCATCTTGCTCAGTCAGGTCCCTTAGCTCGAGCCCTACCAAGCAGATGACAAAGGAAGGACAAAAAGACAGCATCTCATCAGGGGAGGTGGAAGGGTAGTGAGGAATGATTCCTGCTGTCACTGGAAAACACCTGTTACAGGTGAGTAACTACGCCAAGCCCTATTACAGGTGAGTAACTATGCTAAGCCCTCATTCATTGCAGCTTGTCATGCTGTGAGGGCTTGTGTGCATCAGTGATGCTGAGAGCTAAACTATCGGTAGTTTAACTACTGGCAGGGTCTCCCAAGATGGACAGGTCTCAGCTGAGGTGCCAGACCAAGACAAACCACCCATCTCGGCGGCAGCAGCAGAATGGGATAGTGTTGACGGCAGAGGATCATATTTCTGTGACAACGGCAACACCACCAAACTTAAACTGCGCTGAAGAAAGGCCTGGCAATCTACTTCTGTATCTTGCCATGAAAACCCAATGGATAGTTACAACAAAACAAATTGTGCTATAGTGCTGGAAGATGAGACCCCCAGGTTGGAAGGCACTCAACTAGCTACTGGGGAAGAGCTGAAGACTTTTCAGAGTAAAGCCAGCATTTATGATGTGGGTGGATCAAAGCCCTCGGAACGTCTGACTGCTGATGTAGCTGCGCATGAAATGAGAGTCAGAAGCTGTAAAGATGTCTTACACATTGGAACATGGAACGTATGAAGCCTGAACCAAGGGAAGTAGGAGGTGGTCAAGAATGAAATGGAACGTGTACAACTTGATCTTCTGGGTGTCAGTGAACTGAAATGGACTGGCATCGGGCACTTTGCATCAGATGATCACATGGTCTACTATGCTGGAAATGAAAGACAAAGAAGAAATGGTATTACATTTATAATAAAGAAGAAATCTGCAAGAACTGTAATGAAATACAATGCAGTCAGCGAACGCTTAATCTCTATTCATCTACGAGGAATGCCTATCAACACAACTATAATTCAAGTATATGCCCCAACAACAGCTGCAGAAGAGAATGAAATTGAAGCATTCTATGAACAAGTACAAGCTGAAATTGACAGAACATGCAAACAGGATATCCTGATAGTCATGGGTGACTGGAACGCAAACGTTGGCAACAAAGAAGACAAAGTCGTTGGAAAATATGGACTTGGCAATATAAATGAAGCTGGAGAAAGACTGATAGAATTCTGCAAGACCAACGATCTATTCATCTCAAACATCTTCTTCCAGCAACACAAGCGGCGACTGTACACATGGGCTTCACCCAATGGATTGTATAAAAATCAAATTGACTACATCTGTGGAAGTCAATGATGGAAAAAGCTCTATAACGTCAACAAAGACAAAACCCGGAGCTGACTGTGGTACAGATCATCAACTACTAGTATGGAAACTCAAGCTAAAGTTGAAAAAGAGCAAACCACTCATGAATGCAGCAAAATATGACCTTGAGAATATACCACTGGAATTTAAAGACTGCCTGAAAAATCGATTTGCTGCTTTAGATACAAATGACAGAGCTCCAGAAGAGTTATGGAATGACATCAAGAAGGTTGTGTTGGAAGAAAGCGAGAAGTCTCTACAAAAGGTGAAAAAGAAAAAACGGCCAAAATGGATGACGGAAGAAACTCTGAAAATTGCCCAGAAATGCAGAGAAGCTAAAGCCAGAGGAGAAAAAAAAGACATTCACAGAACTCAACAGAGATTTACAACGTGCAGCAAGACAGGATAAGGAAAAGTACTATAATGACGCATGCAAGGAAATAGAAGCAACTTTGTATATAGTTTCCCCTATTTCCCAAGTTTATATCTCCTGTTAAATGTAATTGACCAGACATATGTAAATTGTCGGATGTTTTTTGTTCAATGTAAACCGCGCTGATGTCTAATAGTGCGGTATATAAGAATTGTTAATAAATAAAATAAATAAATATTAGAGGAAGAATAAGATCGGCTTTCCTAAAGCTACGAGAGTTAAAGAAAACGTTCCAGCCTCAAATTGGAATGTTACGAGATGCTCAAGGTTCTATGTTCAATGATGCTGAGAAGATCAAGAAGAGATGGAAGGAATATACAGAGTTTTTATATGATAAAGATCAAGTGGACTAACAGCTGTTTCAACCTGTACCTTATGATCAGGAACCATTGGTGATGAAAGAAGACGTGAAGCAGCATTGAAAGCCTTATCAAAGAACGAAACACCAAGAACTGATAGCATTCCCATAGAAGAATTACAGCAATCTGATGCAGCTGTTACTCTACTTACAAGGCTCTGCCAAGAAAGAGTAGTTACTCACCTGTAACAGGTGTTCTCCAGGAGCAGCAGGAATCAGTCCTCACATATGGGTGTCATCGACGCCGATGAAGCCCCAGCGGAGCATTTCCCCAGCTTTCCATGAAAGCCTTTGGGAATGCAGGCAAGCATGCGCGGTTCCCTTCCGCCTAAAGGTGCCATCTTACCTCAGTCAAATGACATAGCTAAGAACAGCACACAAAAATGAAAAAATTAAACTATGTACAACTGCAACTCCCAGGGGAGGAGGGAGGGTTGTGAGGACTGATTCCTGCTGCTCCTGGAGAACACCTGTTACAGGTGAGTAACTACTATTTCTCCAGGACCAAGCAGGAAGTCAGTCCTCACATATGGGTGACTCCCTAGCTCTGGGCTACCGAGGAACCCAAGCTGAACAAGAGAACTCCCTCTAGTCCCGGCATCAAAGAAAGGCTTTTCACTGACACAACCTCCACCGGTAGCCCAACAGAGGGCAGGAGTTGCCTAAACCTCAAAGAGATTCCGGAGTACTGCTTGGCCAAAAGCACTGTCCCTACGGGACTCCCTCTCCAGACAGTAATGGGCCGCAAAGGTCTGGCTTGAAGACCAAGTTGCAGCCCTGCAGATGTCTACCAAGGGCACAGAGCGGAGATGAGCCACTGAGGCAGCCATTGCCCTGACATGGTGGGCCGTGACCCGACCCTGCAAAGGAAGGTCAGCCGCCTTGTAAGCCCAGGTGATACAGTCAGCCACCCAGATGGACAAGGTGACTGGTGGAGCTGAGCCATCTACCCGAGTCGAAGCCTCATCGAAGGGAGCCTGCCCTGCTCCAGAAGATCGGCGGCAAGAAAAGAGCAAGCCAGCTACAAAAGACCTTGCTGCACACAAAAGAGCTCTTCGGGGGAAGCTGCTTTTTGGCTCCACCCCTCCAGCAGCGTGTCTCAGAGCATCTCTACCCAATCGGGGCACAGCTCTCCATTTAAAAGGAGAACGCCACAGGCACAGGATCCTCTCTTGCTCTGCTTAGCTCCAGGAGGAGCTGAGCCATCTACCCGAGTCGAAGCCTCATCGAAGGGAGCCTGCCCTGCTCCAGAAGATCGGCAGCAAGAAAAGAGCAAGCCAGCTACAAAAGACCTTGCTGCACACAAAAGAGCTCTTCGGGGGAAGCTGCTTTTTGGCTCCACCCCTCCAGCAGCGTGTCTCAGAGCATCTCTACCCAATCGGGGCACAGCTCTCCATTTAAAAGGAGAACGCCACAGGCACAGGATCCTCTCTTGCTCTGCTTAGCTCCAGGAGGAGCTGAGCCATCTACCCGAGTCGAAGCCTCATCGAAGGGAGCCTGCCCTGCTCCAGAAGATCGGCGGCAAGAAAAGAGCAAGCCAGCTACAAAAGACCTTGCTGCACACAAAAGAGCTCTTCGGGGGAAGCTGCTTTTTGGCTCCACCCCTCCAGCAGCGTGTCTCAGAGCATCTCTACCCAATCGGGGCACAGCTCTCCATTTAAAAGGAGAAGCCACAGGCACAGGATCCTCTCTTGCTCTGCTTAGCTCCAGGAGGAGCTGAGCCATCTACCCGAGTCGAAGCCTCATCGAAGGGAGCCTGCCCTGCTCCAGAAGATCGGCGGCAAGAAAAGAGCAAGCCAGCTACAAAAGACCTTGCTGCACACAAAAGAGCTCTTCGGGGGAAGCTGCTTTTTGGCTCCACCCCTCCAGCAGCGTGTCTCAGAGCATCTCTACCCAATCGGGGCACAGCTCTCCATTTAAAAGGAGAAGCCACAGGCACAGGATCCTCTCTTGCTCTGCTTAGCTCCAGGAGGAGCTGAGCCATCTACCCGAGTCGAAGCCTCATCGAAGGGAGCCTGCCCTGCTCCAGAAGATCGGCGGCAAGAAAAGAGCAAGCCAGCTACAAAAGACCTTGCTCCACACAAAAGAGCTCTTCGGGGGAAGCTGCTTTTTGGCTCCACCCCTCCAGCAGCGTGTCTCAGAGCATCTCTACCCAATCGAGGCACAGCTCTCCATTTAAAAGGAGAACGCCACAGGCGCACCCGCGCCTGAGGGCCGCGCAAGAGGGCCCTTTGGCACGGCCCTTAGGCAAAGGCACCCCCAAGATCGTCACAGAAACATAACAGAAAAAACGACGCTGAGACTACACCTCCCTCTTGGTACAGCTGAGCTCCCTCGGGGTCGAGCTCGCGTACAATCAAGGAACTGACAATCCACCAACTCACAGTGGAAACGCAGAATACCAACTCCGAAGACGCCGAACTGCCTAAAGAGCTGAAACTCTGGGGCACGTAAGTCACACTCATTTGAGTGATTTTTAAACTATCAACACTGCTTCATTACTTATATGAATTAACTGCACTCCTAACAATAATTGAATGTATAGTTCTGTTTAAATCATCTGATTGCAGCAGCACCACTCTCTACAGCTAGGATTATCCTCCTGCCTCTCATAAAAATACTAATTTAAAGGGTAGAAATTCATGTTTGGGACTAGAATCCAAGATCAGTGTTGGGCACTCTAGTGACTAGTTCCCTCTGGATACTGTTGTTAGCTTCCAGCGTTTACAGGCCATATTAGGTATTACCATGTTTGTCCAGATCGATACTGTAAACCCAGGGATATGCCAGTGTTGTTAACTACCATCGTTTATAGGCCATATTTGGTATTACCATGTTTGTCCAGATTGATACCTTAAACCCAGAGATATGCCAGTGCTGATGCTATGTTAGAGCAATGTCATCTTTAGCTAGATAAGAACATAGGGACTTGGGATGTACCATAGTGGGTCAGACCAAGAGTTCATCAACAGATCCAGCTGCACATACACGAAACAGGCTCCCTCCATGGGACAGGCTCCCGCACCGCGACAAACCCAGCTCCACATCCACGGGACAGACCCCTGCAACAGGGCGACCACCACAGATCCGGCTCCACCTCCACGGGACAGGCTCCCTCCACGGGACAGGCTCCCGTACCGCGACAGACCCAGCTCCACATCCACGGGACAGGCCCCCGCACCAAGGCGACCAACACAGATCCAGCTCCACACACACGGGACAGGCTCCCTCCACGGGACAGGCTCCCGCACCAAGGCGTCCGCCACAGATCCAGCTCCACATCCACGGGACAGGCTCCCTCCACGGGACAGGCTCCCGCACCGCATCAGATCCAGCTCCACATCCAAGGGACAGGCTCCCTCCACGGGACAGGCTCCCGCACCGCAACAGATACAGCTTCACATCCAAGGGACAGGCTCCCTCCACGGGACAGGCTCCCGCACCGCAACAGATACAACTTCACATCCCCAGGACAAGCCCCTGCAACAAGTACAGCTCTCCTCAAAAAAGCAAACAACAGACGAAAACCTAAGGACACAGGCGTCGCCCTATCAGAACATCACAAGCTATCAACATGCACACCACATACTTCCTCCCACTATACCTACTAGTCACACAACTCCTCCCACCAACTACACACCCCCACTACCCCCAAACAAACACACCATGGTACCCACCAACTGCACTGCCATTTCTCGGTCCACAACACACACACAAAGAGACACTCGCAACCTCCCAAACAAAGAGACAAAACAGACACAAATCAAACCCCAACACCGGCCCTAAGGAAGCACACGTCGCAACAACCTCTTCCACAAAGAAAACATCAATTGAGCTCATAAACGCCAGATCCATCTGCAACAAGATACACACTCTGGTAGACCACATTGAAGAGCGAAAGCCAGACATAATATGCATCACAGAGACATGGCTCAACCCTACCGACAGTGTACTACTCAACCAACTAGTACCGAACAACTACTCAGCATACAACTGCCCACGCATCCACAAGCGTGGAGGAGGAGTCCTAATAATAGCAAAAACAGAGCTCAAGTTCAAGACACTGAATCTCACAGATACAAAGCAGTGTAACACAATTAGCATCAAGAACAAGAATATTGCAATCTGCCTAACCTACAGAGCACCCCGTGCTCCACCCGACGAACTAGCCTTCATACTCGAAGAAGCCTGTGCCATAACGTCAAACAACAAACCAGCACTACTAATCGGAGACTTCAACCTCAAGTCCGCCAATACAAAAGATGCAGAGGCCTTCCTTCAGGCAATGTCATCACTTCAATTCACACAGATAGTCAATGCACCAACACACAGACTAGGATCATCCCCAGACCTCATCTTCGCATCAAACTACCTAACTTCAAGAGACCTAATCTCTACACCCACCATCAACCCAGTACCATGGTCTGACCATTACTTAATCGAGACAAATCTGCAATCACAAGAAGACTGGACAAGCGAAAGAGCGAACTTCCCACACACACAAAGACGATTCAAGTCCTTTGACAAGGACGAATTCATCCAGGACACAATACAACACTTGAACATTGACTCAGAGGACCTGGAGGAACAAGTTTCCAACTGGAACAATGTCCTAGCTAACGCCGCCAAACCATCCGTTGACAGGACCAAGAAACAACACCACAACAAGAGACAAAACAAACCATGGTACTCAGCAAAAATACGACAGGAAAAGAGGGAGCTCAGGAAAATTGAACGGAGATGGAGAAAAAACAAAACTACTTCCGACCAACATCTTTACCTAACAAAGCAAAAACAATACAATGAACACATCAACCAATCAAAGAGAGAATTCCACACAAACCTGATAAATTCTTCCATCAACAAACCAAGAGAACTTTTCGAAATAGTAAAAACCCTGACAAAAGAGCAAGCAGCAGAAAGAGAAATACAAGTGGATCCACAGATATTCGCCGACCACATCAAAGACAAATTTCACTCCACAGAGCGCACAACACCCAGTAGAACCAACAGAACGAACGTCCACCCCAAAACCTGGGGCACATTCCACTCACCCTCAAAAGAGCAGATATCAGACATCATCTCCACAATCAACACAAGCACTGCTCCTACAGACCCTTGCCCAGTGTCATGGGTCAAAGCCACCAAAGCAAGCCTCATACCAAACATTCATAAAATGGTACACAACTCACTCACTCAAGGACTCATGCCACAGCAATTAAAGCTTGCCTCAGTAAGACCAATCACAAAGAAAACTTCTCTCGACAAAAAGGACCCAGCAGCATACCGACCAATCTCCAGCATACCCTTCCTCGCAAAAATAATCGAAAAGACGGTTCAACTACAACTTCAGGAACACATTGACGAACACGGAACTCTCGACGACAACCAACACGGATTTCGTCCCAACCATGGAGTCGAAACTCTCCTGATCTACCTCTTCGACAGCATCATAAGAATAATTGACGACATCAGGAATGGAATTATAATGATCTTCATCGACATCTCCTCAGCGTTCGACACAGTTGATCACAATATACTCCTGGAGAGACTGAAGAACACTGGTATACACGGTACCACTCTAAAATGGTTCCACTCGTACCTAACAGAAAGACAGCTACAGGTCAAGGTGGGACAGGACACCTCCCGGCCCATAAACGTCCAACAAGGAGTACCACAAGGATCCGCACTCTCAGCACTCCTTTTTAACATCTACATCCAACCAATATGCAACATTATGAAAGAGAACAACATCCAATACACAATATACGCAGACGATATAATGGTATACTCCCCGATATCAATCGAAAACCCGGACTTCTCTAAGATAGCAGACTGCCTTACCCAAATGGCGAAGTGGTGCCAAAACAACAATCTAGCTATAAACTACAACAAGACTGAAGCTTTAATCATCACTCAAAACCAAAGCTTCACACACCCACCAAACATAAAGATACAAAGCACCACGATACCGATAAGATCGGAGGTGAGATACCTTGGGGTTACTCTGGACAGTAAACTCAACCTCAAACCACACATAGACAAAACAATCCAAAAAGCATATTACAGGATGCGAATCATCAGGAGACTGAAACCACTCCTCGCTCCAGAACACTTCCGTACAGTCTGTCAAGCACTGATAACCCCAATACTGGACTTCTGCAATCCGATATACCTCGGACTACCAAAACAAGCTCTCAAACCACTACAGCTGGCACAAAACACTGCAGCTCGAATCATATCCGGAGCCGCAAGGCAGGAGCACATCACACCTACACTAAAGGACTTACACTGGCTCCCAATCATTGCTCGCATCAGATACAAGACTATCATAAACCTATTTAAGATAAAAGAACACACATCAGCCAACAGCCTCCACCTGATCATACAACCGGAAACCAGCGCACGTCCCAGAAGAAGTCAAACACGCAACCGAGTCAGCACCCCAAATGAGTACAAGCACACACGCAAGGACACAACAGACAGAGCTCTCTCCATGGCTGCTCCAACAATATGGAACAATCTACCGGACGATCTAAGGGCAACTCCAGACCTCAAAGACTTCAGAAAACAACTGAAAACCATGCTGTTCATAGAGCACTATGGTCACATCACATAACCTAAGAGAATGGATAACAGCACTCCAATCCTCCCAAACAACTGAATATATATAAAATATGACTCTAGCACCACTGTAAATAGCCCACCCTGTATATAGCTCAAACAAATCAAGCACCCAACACATCCCTCACACAACTAAGTTTTATCCTCACTGCATGTACAACACACACACTTTACCTGATTGCTTGCTGTGATACCACCTTGATTATTAAGATAAGGCGGTTTAGAAATACTGTTAAATAAATAAATAAATAAAAATAAAGGTATGCTTGGACACAGCCAACCCCAACTTATTAGGGTCAAAAGATACGAAGAGCTGAGTAGCCCTTCTATGCCTCTGCGTACGGTCAAGGTAAAAGGATAAGGCCCTCCTACAGTCCAGGGTATGCAGGACTGCTTCAGCCTGGCTTGCATGAGGCCTAGGGAAGAATGTTGGAAGAACCACCTCCTGGTTAAGGTGGAAGGAGGAGACAACTTTTGGGAGGAACTTGGGATGAGTCCTAAGGACTACCCTGTTCCCATAGAAGCAAGTGTAAGGCCTATCACAGACCAGGGCCTGAAGCTCACTCACTCGCTTTGCCGAGGTAAGGGCTATCAAGAAGTGTGTCTTCCAGGACAGGAAGTGGAGAGGGCAAGTAGCCATCGGCTCAAAGGGTGGGCGAGTCAGCTGCTGCAAGACCACATTCAGCTCCCACTCAGGAGCAGGAGGACGGATGGGAGGCTTGAGCAAGAGCAAGCCTCTGAGAAACCGGGACACCAAGGGGTGAACCGACAGAGAACGTCCTTCCACCAGTGAGTGGTGAGCTGCTAGAGCTGAGAGGTGGACCCGAACAGAATTGGACTTAAGTCCTTGATTGGACAAGTGCAGTAAATACTGAAGCACTACTGTTACAGTACAGGAGAAAGGATCCTCTGTACGTAGCTGACACCACACAGAAAACCTTTTCCATTTGAGAGCATAGGTTTTCCTAGTGGACTGTTTCCTAGAGGCTAGGACAACCTCCTCAACTTCCTGAGGTAGGCCCCAGGGAGCCAAAACTACCCTTGCAGCCTCCAGGCCATCAAATTGAGAGCTTTGAGATTGGGGTGTAGAAGGGAACCCTGATCCTGGGAGAGAAGGTCGGGTTGCAACCCCAGAGGCAGTGGGGGATCCACTGCCAGTTGAAGCAGAAGTGGAAACCAAGGCTGTCTCGGCCACCTGGGAGCCACCAGCAGGACTGAGGCCTTGTCCTGAAGAATCTTGAATAGAGTTGGGGCCACCAAAGGCGTGGGAGGAAACGCATACAGGAGGCCCTGAGACCATGATATCAGAAAAGCATCTGCTGCTACCTGCAGAGGATGCGGCTGTCTGGAGCAGAACCGAGGCAGCTGTTTGTTCAGTGGACTGGCAAAGAGATCTATCAAAGGAAGACCCCACTTCAGGAAGATCTTCTGAACTACTAAAGGATGCAGCTGCCATTCGTGGGGCTGCAGAATTCTGCTCAACCTGTCGACCAGGTAGTTTTCCTGGCCCGGAAGGTACACAGCCTTGAGGAGCATGTTGTGCTTGAGAGCAAATGAGCAAAGGTATTGCGCCTCCTGACAAAGGAGCCTGGACTCAGTCCCGCCTTGCTTGTTCACATAAAACATGGCTACCTGGTTGTCTGTCTGAACCAGGACAGACTGATGAGCCAGGGCAGGAGAGAAAGCTCCGAGTGCTAATCAAATAGCCCTGAGCTCTAATAGATTGATCTGCTGTGCGGCTTCCCAGGGAGACCACAGGCCCTGGGTGCACTTGTTCAGACAATGAGCCCCCCAGCCTTGCAGGGAGGCGTCTGTGGTCAGTACTACTGTACCCAGGAATTTGAAAAGGCACTCCTTTCAGGAGATTGGGTGGGTGCAGCCACGAGCTAAGGGAGTCCAGAAAAGGTCTGGACACCCTTATCTTGTCTCTGAGGCTGCCTGTGGCCTGTGACCACTGACTCCGAAGGCACCACTGTACAGGCCTCATATAGAGCCTAACACTAGTGTGTAGGTCTATGTTATAGGAGCAAATTCACTGTTGAGCCATATAAAAGAACCTTATTGCTCCAATATATGAATCTATAGGCTACCACTCATTCCCAAAATCTACATGAAATATAAGAATGTTTAAAGCAACAGGTCTCAGACTTCAAAGAGCTGTGGTCTTTATCAGGTGTTGACCTAGTGCTCTGTTTTGCATCAATGACCCTTATTTTGCTTTATCAGCTTTTTTCGCTTGACCAGCCTCATTCAACTTATACTCAGTATTCAACTTTATAACCATTAAGCAATTTCCAAAGCGTAAAATTTGTAAGAAGAGCGTGAATATGTGCTTATCTTCAAAGATGCCCAACGCCAGTTTCAGCGCTGCTGCGTTTCACTGCCAAACTGTTTCATCAGGGGCTGTGATTTCTCAACGCTTCTTCCAATCTTTCCACATAATGCTTTCTTTCATCTCCTTCAAATAACTCACGCGTTCGTCGCAATCTTGAATCTCATTGCTGATCTCCTGTATTTTTCCCAACTGTTTGTTTCTGAGATCAGCAATGAGATTCAAGAGTGCGACGAACGCATGAGTTATTTGAAGGAGATGAAAGAAAGCATTATGTGGAAAGATTGGAAGAAGCGTTGAAAAAGCGTAGTTACTCACCTGTAACAGGTGTTCTCCAGGAGCAGCAGGAATCAGTCCTCACATATGGGTGACGTCGGCGCCGACGGAGCCCTCGCGGAGCAATTTTCCCCAGCTTTCACAGAAAACCTTTGGGAATTGCAGCGCGCATGCGCGGTCGCCTTCCCGCCCAAGGGTGCCATCTTAGCCAGTCTGATGACATAGCTAAAAGACAGCATAAAAATTTGCAAAAAAACATAAGCAGATGATTGCAACTCCACGGGGAGGAGGGAGGGTTGTGAGGACTGATTCCTGCTGCTCCTGGAGAACACCTGTTACAGGTGAGTAACTACGCTTTCTCCAGGACCAAGCAGGAAGTCAGTCCTCACATATGGGACTCCCAAGCTTAAGGCTACCGGAGACCCTAAGCACAAAAATGAGCTCCCTCTAGCTCGGCAGTACAGAAGGAAGGAATCTTCGCTGAATTATTACCCACCGGTAGCCCCCATCCGGGATGGAGGATAGGAGTTGCTCAAACCTCGAAGAGATTTCGGAGGACTGCCTGTCCGAAAGCACTGTCCCTGCGGGACTCCCTCTCGAGACAGTAATGGACCGCAAACGTGTGGCTCGAAGACCAAGTAGCAGCCCGGCAGATGTCTGCCAGCGGAACAGAGCGGAGGTAAGCCACTGACGTAGCCTTCGCCCGAACACAATGAGCCGTGACTCGACTTTCTAAGGAGAGTCCGGCTGCCCCATAAGCCCAAGCGATACAGTCAGCAACCCAGATGGACAGGGTACGCTTGGAGACCGGGAGCCCCAATTTATTGGGGTCAAAAGACACAAAAAGCTGAGCAGCTTTACAATGCTCCCACGTACGGTCAAGGTAGACGTTCAATGCCCTTCTACAGTCCAGGGTATGCAGAACTCGTTCAGCTCGGCTGGAGTGAGGCCTGGGAAAGAAGGTTGGAAGTACCACCTCCTGATTGATGTGAAAAGGGGAGAGAACTTTTGGAAGAAATTTTGGGTGAGTCCGTAGGACTACCCTATTTTTGTAGAACCGAGTGAATGGAGGGTCAGACACAAGGGCCTGCAATTCACTCACGCGTCTAGCGGAAGTGAGGGCTATCAGGAATAAGGTTTTCCACGAAAGAAAACGCAGAGAACAGGTAGCCATCGGTTCAAAAGGCGGACAGGTGATCCGCTGTAAAACCACATTCAGATCCCAGTCAGGTGCTGGCGGGCGCAGAGGTGGTTTTAGTAGAAGGAGACCTCGGAGAAACCGTGCTACAACAGGGTCGCTGGAAAGAGGTCTGCCGTCCACCGGCACATGGTGTGCTGAAAGAGCACTGAGGTGGACTTTGACGGAGTTGGACTTAAGTCCCAGATTAGAGAGGTAGAGCAGATACTGCAAGATCACCAACACCGGGCAGGAGAAGGGATCCTGAGACTGCTGTACACACCAAACGGAAAAGCGACGCCATTTTAGGGCGTAGCATTTGCGGGTAGAAGGTCGCCGAGAAGCTAGGACGACCTCTTCCACCTCTGCCGGCAGGAGAAGGGGAGCAAGGACTACCCTTTCAGCCGCCAGGCCATTAGGTTGAGCGATCGGAGGTTGGGGTGGAGCAGAGACCCCTGATCCTGTGTTAGGAGATCCGGTTGAGACCCCAGAGGGAACGGATCCTCTACCGCTAATTGCAACAGGAGTGGAAACCAAGGCTGTCTGGGCCAGCGAGGAGCCACCAGGATCATGGACGCTTTGTCCCGGAGAACCTTGAACAGAGTTCGGGAGTTTAGCGGGATGGGAGGAAAAGCATAGAGAAGGCTTTCCGACCATGAGAGCAGAAATGCATCTGCCGCTACCCGAAGGGGATGTGGCTGGTGCGAGCAGAAGCGAGGAAGTTGCCGGTTGAGAGGACTGGCAAAGAGATCCATCGTGGGGAGGCCCCATTTCAGAAAGAGTTTCTGGACTACCAAGGGATCCAGACACCACTCGTGCGGCTGGAGTATTCTGCTGAGTTTGTCGGCCAGGCAATTCTCCTGGCCTGGGAGATAAACTGCTTTGAGAAAAATGGCGTGACTGACGGCCCAAGAGCAGAGCTTCTGAGCTTCTCGGCAAAGAAGGAAGGAGCCCGTGCCGCCCTGCTTGTTCACGTAGAACATGGCAACTTGATTGTCCGTCTGGACAAGGACGGACTGGTGAGAAGTCAGGTGGGAGAAAGCCTTGAGCGCCAGACGAATAGCTCTGAGCTCCAGGAAGTTGATCTGTTGAGCAGATTCCCACAAGGTCCAGAGACCTTGAGTACACGCCCCCTGGCAATGAGCTCCCCAGCCCAGGAGGGAAGCATCGGTCGTCAGCACTTGAGTCGGCTGAGGTGACTGAAAAGGCATTCCGAGCACTAGATTCGGCCGATGAAGCCACCACTGTAGGGAAGAGGCCAGCGGTCTGGAGAGGCGCACTAAGTCGGCTAGCCCGCCGGTGGCTTGTTGCCACTGCTTGCGAAGGCACCATTGAGCCGGCCGCATATTCAGGCGAGCATTGGGGGTCACGTGGACGGTGGAAGCCATATGGCCGAGTAGTCTGAGGAAGCGCCTGGCGGAGACCAGGGATGGCTGCGAAAACGGCCGGCTAGGTCCATGAGCCGTTGAGCCCTGTCGAGAGGCAGGAAAGCTCGAGCCTGAGGAGTGTGCAGTCTTGCGCCGATGAACTCGAGATCCTGTGAGGGGAGCAAAGTGGACTTTGCGAAGTTTATGACAAAGCCCAAGTACTGCAGAAGAGTCACCGTGCGGTGTGTGGCACTGGTGACTGCCAGGGGGGACGACGCTCTGATGAGCCAGTCGTCGAGGTACGGAAAGACATAGAGGCCGTGAAGCCTGAGATAGGCCGCCACCACCGCGAGACATTTTGTGAAGACTCGCGGTGCGGAGGACAGGCCAAAGGGCAGTACTCTGTACTGGTAGTGATTTCCGGCCACCACAAACCTTAGGTATTGGCGGTGGCTTGGGTGGATGAGGATGTGCGTGTAGGCATCCTTTAGATCCAAGGAGCATAGCCAATCTCCCTGCTGGAGGTAGGGCAGAAGGATTCCAAGGGTAAGCATCTTGAACTTTTCCCGCACAAGGAACTTGTTGAGGTTGCGCAAGTCCAGGATGGGTCTTAGGCCTCCTGTCCTTTTTGGTATTAGGAAATACCTGGAATAAAAGCCTTGACCTCTCAGGTGGTGGGGCACCGGTTCCACAGCCTGGTCCTGAAGAAGACTTGCTAACTCCTGAAGGAGTAAGTCCCTGTGCAGAGGGAGTTGCGGAGGTTCCCCCGGAAAATAAGAGGGAGGGACCTGATGGAAGTGGAGAAGATATCCTTCTCGCACGACTTGAAGCACCCAGGCATCTGAAGTGATGTTGGACCACCTGTGGGCGAAGTGAACCAGCCGGCCTCCGGTGCTGGGAGGAACCAGCTGAGGGGGAGAGGCTATGCTGAGGGAGTCAGAAACCCCCATCCTGCTGAGCAGGGGCTGGTGGTGCAGGCTTGGGGGCTTGCTGCCTACGGGACCCGTTACCCCGTCCCTTGGCCTGCTGACCCTGTTGGGGAGCTGGAGGGGCCTGATATTGGGGGTAGTGTTTGTAGGCAGCCGCCTTTCTCGGGTAAAAGGACTTTTTCCCCGAGCCCTTCTTTTTCTGGGAAGGGGCGGAGGTCTTCCTAGAAAGCCTGGTCCTGGTGAGAGTCTCCGTCACGATTTGTGCAGCCTTTTCAGCCATGGGCTTGCCAAAGAGGTTCTCACCTCTGCAGGGGACATCGACCAACTTGTCCTGCACCCAAGGCTCAAGGTCAGACGACTGAAGCCAAGCCTGTCGGCGGGCACCGATGCCGGCTGCGGCCACACGAGCCGATGCTTCAAAGCCATCATAGGCTGCTCGGGACATGAATTTGGAGCATTCCCGAATACCAGATGTTAAGGCTAGGAACCTCCGCAAAGGTTCCTCGGACAGTCCAGCAGAGAATCCGGCTAGCTCTTTAGCCAGGTCTCGGAGATACATGCCCATGTACAGCTGGTAGGTCTGGACACGACAAGCCAGCATAGAGCCCTGGAAACACTTCTTACCAAGGCCATCCAGGTTACGGGCCTCCCTGCCAGGGGGCACCGAGGAGTGCATTTTCTGGCTCTTAAGCCTATGCATGGCCGATTCCACTACCATGGAATGGTGTGGTAGCTGTGCTTTTTGGAAGCCAGGACTCTTGCGGACTCAATAGATGGAATCGACCCGCTTGCTCAATACCGGCGACGAGGCCGGACTCTCCCACATGCGGAAGAGTAGTCGTTCCAGCATGGGAGGCACCGGTACAGTAAAGTGCTCCCGGGCGGGAGAGTCGTACTGAAGGGCGTCGAGCTCTTCGGCTCGAGGCTCCTCCTCGGGATCCGCCGGGAAGGCCAAAGCCTTGGCCATATCCCTGACGAAGTCCGAGAACCGGGCATCCTCCGGAGGGGACTGTTTCCGAGGTTCGGACTCAGGTGAGTCCGAGGGGACACACCGAGTCCGAAAGGAATCAGGTGACTCCTCCTCTTCAGACTCCCAGACCGACTCCGAGGAGGAATCAGTGGGGTCGGCTCGGGCAGGCGGAAGCGTCGGCCGCCCCGACGCCAAGGGAGTTGGCGGCGACGACCTCGGTCCCGAACGGGAGGCCGAGGGTGACCTCGACCGAGGATCGACTCGAGTTCGCATGGACTCGAGGATCGGCTCGGTCTCCGGGGTCGACTTAGACGTCGACGTCCCGGCGGACGGGGGGCAGCGGCGCCAGCGAGGCTAGCGATCAGTGCCCGCTGCTGGTCCATGAAGGCAGATAGTCTGCTCTCCAAGGCCGTCAACCTGAGTCCGACCTCAGGTGACCCAGCAGTCCCCGACTCGGGCCCCGACGTCGGACCTCTCGGAGGCGAGTCCAGAAGGAGCACAGGACTTACCCGAGCAGGCAGCTCCGACTCCAGGCGAGGTCGCTTCGGGAGGTGCTCCTTCTCCAAAGACCCGGGACGGCTGTCGGGGCTATGCGACGTGGCCCTCGCGGAGCCAGGAGCGTCCACCGACGCCGCCCTCACGGGTTTTGTCTTCCGTCGATGGTCTCCGGAGGGAGAACCCCTGTTGGAGGAGTTTCGGCGATGTTCAGAGCTGGAGCCTCTGGATGCCGAGGCCTCCGACGAGGTCCGGGTACGGCTGGGGTCAGCGAAGATTCTATCCCGCTGATGCCGCCGACTCCTCAACGCTTTGGAGGACATTTTGCCACAGGCTCCACAGATCATTTCTTCATGATCCGGGCCCAGGCAGCGGAGGCAATTATCGTGTGTGTCAGTGAGTGACATATTTCTGTCACACTGACCACACCGCTTGAAACCACTGGCAGCCATCGGGGGAAAAAGGGCCCCTGCAAGGTCAAAGGACCGGGCTGCCAGTGAAAAACCGAAAACGAAACTGACCAAAAATCAGAAAAACCGAAAAATAAGGGAAGGACTCGCAACGGCGTCGCGAGTCCGGGCAGGAAAACGACCGGCGTCGAATTGAAAAACGAGTAAAACTCACGAAAATCAACTTTTTTAGCGGGGACACGACGGGTACGTCTGTAGGGCTCCGCGGAAAAAAGAAGACTGGCTAAGATGGCACCCTTGGGCGGGAAGGCGACCGCGCATGCGCGCTGCAATTCCCAAAGGTTTTCTGTGAAAGCTGGGGAAAATTGCTCCGCGAGGGCTCCGTCGGCGCCGACGTCACCCATATGTGAGGACTGACTTCCTGCTTGGTCCTGGAGAAATCACAGCCCCTGATGAAACAGTTTGGCAGTGAAACGCAGCAGCACTGAAACTGGCGTTGGGCATCTTTGAAGATAAGCACATATTCACTCTCTTCTTACAAATTTTACGCTTTGGAAATTGCTTAATGGTTATAAAGTTGAATACTGAGTATAAGTTGAATGAGGCTGGTAAAGCGACAAAAGCTGATAAAGCAACATAAGGGTCATTGATGCAAAACAGAGCACTAGGTCAACACCTGATAAAGACCGCAGCTCTTTGAAGTCCGAGACCTGTTGCTTTAAACATTCTTACATTTCATGTAGATTTTAGGAATGAGTGGTAGCCTATAGATTCAGATATTGGAGCAATAAGGTTCTTTTATATGGCTCATTCAGAGCCTGGCATTGGGGGTTACATGAACTGTTGAAGCCATATGGCCAAGCAGCCTCAGGCAGAGTCTGGCGGAGACCACTGACCCGCTGAGAAACATGTTGGCCATGTCCATCAGTCTTTGGACCCTGTTTTCTGGCAAGAATGCCTTTGCCAGGATAGAGTCCAGCCTTGCCCCTATGAACTCCAAGTTCTGGGAGGGGAGCAAAGTGGACTTTGCGAAGTTTATGACAAACCCCAGGCTTTGTAGAAGTGCAATAGTTCTGAGGGTGGCTTGTCTGGCCTCCTGGCATGTCTGACCTCTGATGAGCCAATCGTCCAGATAGGGGAAGACAAAGATTCCCTGATTTCTCAGGTAGGCCGCCACCACTGCCAGGCACTTGGTAAAGACCCTGGGAGCGGAGGTGAGGCCAAAAAGCAGTACTCTGTACTGATAATGGTTTCCTCCCACAATGAACCTGAGGTACTTTCTGTGGTCTGGATGAATGAGGATGTGAGTATACGCATCCTTTAGATCTAAGGAGCATAGCCAATCTCCCTGCTGGAGGTAGGGCAGCAGTGTTCCAAGAGAAAGCATCTTGAACTTCTTCTCCAAGAACTTGTTGAGATTCCAGAGGTCCAGGATGGGTCGAAGGCCTCCGGTCCTTTTTGGTACCAGGAAATACCTGGAATAGAACCCTCGACTGTGCATTTCAAGGGGCACAGGCTCCACCGCCCTGTCCACCAACAGACCTTGGAGCTCCTGGAGGAGAAGATCTGTGTACAGGGGAGGCCTTGGAGGCTCCCCTGGAAAATATGGAGGAGGCAGTTGGTGAAAGTGTAGTGCATAGCCATCGTGGACTATGTTTAACACCCAACTGTCCCCAGTGATGTGGGGCCACTGGTGGGCAAAGAGGGCGAGGCGACCTCCTGTGCAGGGTTGGGAGAGCAGGGACAGACAGGTTATGCTTGAGTCAAAACCCCCCACCCTGATGAGTGGGAGCAGGGGCCGGAGGCTTGGGGGTCCTCTGCCTATGGGGCCCATTACCCTGCCCCTTGGCTTGCTGACCCTAGGGTGCAGCTTGGGCAGCCTGATATTGTGGGTACTGTTTGTAGGCAGTGCCCTTCCTCGGGTAAAAGGGCTTTTTACCTGAGCCCTTCTTCTTGTGAGAAGGGGCAGAGGTCTTTCTAGACAGTCTTGTCCTTGTAAGGTGCTCGGTCTCGAGCTGAGCGGCCTTCTCGGCCATGGGCTTGCCAAAAAGGTTTTCACCTCGGCAAGGGACATCGACCAACTTGTCCTGAACCCCTGGCTCAAGGTCCGATGACTGCAGCCATGCCTGGTGTTGAGCGGCGATGCTGGCTGCCGCAACTCGGGCCGAAGCCTCGAAGCATCATAGGCGGCGCAGGACATGAACTTGGAGCATTCCTGCATCCCCGAGGACAATGACTTGAACCTCTGCAAGGGTTCCCCAGAGAGACCAGCCGAGAACACGGCCAGCTCCTTGGCCAGGTCTCGCAAGTACATGCCCATGTACACCTGGTAAGACTGGACATGGCAAGCAAGCATCGAGCCCTGGAAGCACTTCCTACCAAAACCATCGAGGTTCCAGGCCTCCCCTGCCAGGAGGCATTGTGGAGTGCATCCTCTGACTTTTCAGGCAATGCATGGCCGATTCCACCACCATGGAATTGTGTGGTAGCTGCGCCTTCTGAAAGCCAGGGCTCTTCCGGAGTCGATAGATCGAATCGACCCGCTTGCTTAGAACCGGCGCCGAGGCCGGTGCCTCCCACATCCGGAAGAGGAGCCATTCCAGCATCGGAGGAACCAGGACAGTAAAGGCCTCCTTCGGAGGAGAGTCGTACTGCAGAGCCTCGAGCTCTTCAGCTCGAGGCTCTTCCTCGGGGTCCGCCGGAATAGCCAACGAGGTGGCCATATCCCGGACAAACTCTGAGAACTGGGTGTCCTCCGGAGGGGATCTACTCCGGGGCTCAGACTGTGGTGAGTCCGACGGGACGCACCGAGTCTTGAAGGTGTCGGGGAACTCCTCATCGAACATCTCCCAGGCAGACTCGTTCGACGAGGAGTCAGGATCCGACCCTGCGGAGCACTGGGGCACCTGCCCCGACGCCGGAGGCACCGGCGTCGACGCCCTCGGTCCCAAACGGGAGGTCGAGGGAGACCGCGACAGAGGTCGACTTCGAGCCATGATGGACTCGAGTATCGGCTCGGTCTCCGGGATCGACTTCGATGTCGATGTCCCGGTGGTCGGGGCAGATGCGCCAGACAGGCTGGCCATCAGTGTCCGCTGCTGCTCCATGAAGGCAGACAATCTGCTCTCCAAGGCTGTCATCCTGAGACTCAGCTCGGGAGACGCAGCAGCCACCGACTCGGGCCCCGGTGGCGCCGGGCCCGACGTCGGCTCTCTGGGAGGAGAGTCCTCAAGGACCACAGGGCTTACATGTCCAGCAGACTCCGGCTCCACGCAAGGAACTTTGGCAGGCTTCTCTTGTTCCACGGGCCTGGGGCGACGGTCGGGGTTCTTAGACCTGGCCCTCGAGGAGCCAGGGACCTCCTCCAACAACGTCCTCACGAGCCGCTTCTTCCTCTTGCGATCCCGGTCAGGGGACCCCCTGTCCAAGGAGCTTCGAAGGCGCTCGGGATCCGAATCCCGAGATGTCGAGGCCTCAGACGAGGTCCGGGCCCAGCCGGAGGCTGAGTCTGAGAAAAGCCTTTCTTTATGCTGCTGGCGACTTCGCAGTGCCTTGGAAGACATCTTCCCACATGGTCCACACGCCTTAGGGTCGTGATCAGGATCGAGGCACCAAAGGCAGCAGTCGTGTGTGTCGGTGAGAGACATCAACCTCTTACACCGATCACACTTTTTGAAGCCACTGGAAGCCATCGGGGAAAAAAAAGAGTCCCCGCAAGGTCAAAGGACCGGCCTTCCAGGGAAAAATCAAAAAAGGGCACGAACGCCAGCCACTAAGGGCAAAAAACAAAAAAGAAGAAATCGGGCTCGATACTGGTATACCGAACCCGGCGGGAGGGGAACCGGCGTCGAACCGGGAAGGAAAAAAAAGCGAGAATCACTGAAAAAATCAAACTTTTATCCGGGATGACAGGACGCACGTCCGGTGGGCTTCTCGGAAAAAGAGAGACTGAGGTAAGATGGCACCTTTAGGCGGGAAGGTAACCGCGCGTGCGTGCCTGCATTCCCAAAGGCTTTCATGGAAAGCTGGGGAAATGCTCCGCTGGGGCTTCATCGGCGTCGATGACACCCATATGTGAGGACTGACTTCCTGCTTGGTCCTGGAGAAATATGGAAGACAACATCATGGCCAAATGACTGGAAAAGATCTGTGTTTATATCAATACCAAAGAAAGGTGACCCAACTGACTGTGGAAATTATTGCACAATCGCTCTGATCCTACATGCCAGCAAGATTCTACTGAAGATTATTCAAAAGAGACTACAACCATACCTGGAACAAGAACTACCTGAAGTGCAAGCAGGGTTCCGGAAAGGGCGAGGAACGAGAGACATCACTGCGGATGTGAGATGGATCCTTGAAAAGACTAAAGAATACCAAAAGGATATCTATTTGTGCTTTATCGACTATAGCAAAGCTTCTGACTGTATAAACCATGAGAAACTCTGGGCCACATTAAGAAGCATAAGTATACCAGAACACCTGATTGTACTCTTGCACAATCTGTACATTGATCAAGAAGCAACAGTTCAAACAGAACAGGGAGAAACAGACTGGTTTAAAATAAGCAAAGGTGTAAGACAAGGCTCCATACTTTCCCCCTACCTGTTTAATTTATATGCAGAACAAATCATCAGAGAAGCAGGATTGTATGACAACAGAAGTGTGAAGATTGGTGGAAGACTCAACAACTTTCGCTATGCTGATGATACCACATTACTGGCCGAAAGTGAAGATGATCTGAAACATTTGCTTCTCACAATCAAAGAACATAGTCTCAAAATGGGCCTGCACCTTAATGTAAAGAAGACAAAGATCATGACAACTGGTATAATCAAGAGGTTCATCGTTGAAGGAGAAGAAATTGAAATCGTGAACAACTTTAACCTACTTGGATCAACTATCAATAAAGAAGCAACAAGCAGTCAAGAAATCAGACGACCCATTGCTCTTGGCAGAATGGCTATGAAAGACCTATATAAGATTCTCAAGAGCAGAGATGTCTCTCTCCATACAAAGATTCGACTTGTTCAAGCCATTGTTCAATAACATATGGATGTGAAAGCTGGACAGTGAAAAAGATAGACAGGAATAAAATTGATGCCTTTGAATTATGGTGCTGGCGGCAAATACTGTGTATACCATGGACTGCCTGAAGAACAAACCAGTCGGTACTAGAGATCAAACCTAAGCTTTCTTTAGAAGCTCAGATGACAAGACTTCGACTTTCATACTTTGGACACATCATGCGAAGAGAGAGATCATTAGAGAAACATCATGCTTGGCAAGATAGAAGGTCAACGCAAAAGAGGAAGGCAAGCAATGAGATGGATTTGATACAATAACAGTAGCTACGGCTACCAGTCTGTCAACAATGAGCCGCCTGACTGAAGACCGAAGACAATTTAGGATAGCTATCCAGAGGGTCGCCATGAATCGACTCTGACTCGACGGCACTTAACAACAATTACGCTTTCTCCAGGAACAAGCAGGAAGTCAGTCCTCACTTATGGGACTCCCTAGCTACAGGCTACCGAACCTGTAACCAAAAGAAAAAACGTCTCTACGAGGCTGTAAGCAGAAGCCGAAGCCCGAGCCCATTAGGGGCACGGAGCACAGCAAGGCTGCCTTGGCATAGACCCCGTGAGCGGTGACTCGACGATCCAGAGGGACGCCCGCCTTCGCATGGGCGAAGGAGATGCAGTCCGCCATCCAAACTGAGAGGGTGCACTTGGTGACTTGCTTGCCCCTGCCGATTGGGATCATAGGTCACAAAAAGCCTATCAGACTTGCGATGAGTGAGTATGCTGCAAGTAGAAGGCGAGGGCTCGCTTGCAGTCGAGGGTGTGGAGAGCCACCAAGGCCTGGTCAGCATGGGGCCTCGAGAAGGAGGTCGGGAGCACTATCTCCTGATTGAGATGAAAAGTCGACACGACCTTAGGTAACAATTCAGGATGGTTCCGGAGGACCACCCTGTTCCGGTAAAACCTGGTGTAAGGGGCCCCTGAAGCTCACTGACTCAGCGAGACGAGGTGAGCGCCACCAGGAAGGCCACCTTCCAGGACAAATGCCGAAGCGAACACGTCGCTATTGGCTCGAAGGGTGAACGGGTGAGCTGTGTGAGCACCACGTTTAAGTCCCATTCCTCCAGAGGTGGACGGATGGGTGGCTTGGACACCAGAAGGCCCTGCATGAAGCATGAGACTAACGGCTGCCCCGAGAGAGGTTTTCCCTCGATAGGGAGATGATTAGCTGATATGGCACTCAAATGAACTCTGATGGAGTTCAATTTCAATCCTTCCCTCGAGAGGTGAAGAAGGTACTGGAGAACCTACCGAACCGGGCATGAGAAGGGGGTCGATCTGGTGTTCCGAGCACCAGCTGGCAAAGCGTTTCCACTTAAAGGCGTAAACCAGACTAGTGGAGTCCTTCCTCGAGGCAAGGAGGATTTCCTTGACGCCCTCGGGAAGGGCCAGAGAGGCTAGAGAGACCCATTCAGCCACCAGGCCGTAAGGATAGGGAGGTTAGGTGTGGGTGGAGAACCTGACCGTCTTCCTACGTTAGCAGGTCCCTGGCCGAGCCCAGGGGAAATAGAAGTTCCGTCGATAGCCGTTGCAGGAGCGGGAACCAGGACTGCCGAGGCCACGAGGGGGCCACGAGGATTAGTGATGCCCTGTCCCGTTGAACCTTGAACAGAGTCTTCGCACTGAGGGGAAAAGGAGGGAATGCATATAGGAGACTGGAGGACCAGTCCAGGAGAAATGCATCGGGGCACTCCCTGTCCGGATGCGGTACCGGGCCGCAAAAGCGAGGGAGCTGCGTGTTGTGGGGTTTGGTTTGTGGTGCCCCTGTCAGACTTTCCCTGAGCCTGGGTAGCTGGCGTGAGGGTAGCCAGGTATGGCAGATAACCACGATACTGGAGACCTTTCCTGGGAAAGAAGGGTTTCTTGGCTGGCTGCTTCTTCTGAGCCAGCGTCGAGGTCTTGCGGGAGAGATGGGTCCTGGTAACGAACTCCGTCTCAATCTCCGCAGCCTTCTCCTCCATCGGTTTCCCAAACAGTTGTTCACCGAGACAGGGCATGTCCAAGAGCTTCTCCTGCACCCATTGCTCCAAATCCGAGGATTGGAGCCATGCGTGGTGGCGAGCCCCAATGCCCGCGGCTGCCACCCAAGCCAATGTCTCGAAGCCATTATAGGAGGCTCGAGATATGTACTTAGAACAGTCGGCCACGGATTTCAGCAGAATACAGAACCTGTTCAGGGGCTCCCCTGCGAGGCCCGCAGAAAACCCCCAGAGTTCCTTCGCCAAGTCGCGTAGGAACATACCAATATACAATTTGTAAGCCTGGATGCAACAGGAAAGCATGGAACCTTGATAGGCCTTGAGGCCCAGGGCATCAAGGGCTCTCGACTCCCGGCAAGGTGGCACCGATGAGTGTGATTTCGGGCTCTTCTGCTTCCGCATGGCTGATTCCACCACCATCGAGGTGGGTGGGAGCTGGGTTTTTCGGAAGCCTGGTCCATGCTGCACCTTGTACATTGTGTCAAGGCGCTTCCTCACAATGGGAACCGAGACTGGGGCCTCTCACGTGCAGAGCAGTAGCCGAGATAGAATTGGAGGCACCACAACAGTGGGATTCCCTGGGCGGGGCCTCGTACTGAAGAATATCAAGTTCTTCAGCACGAACAGAGCTCTGGGTCATGGTCGGCTCCCAGACACCATAGACAACAGTCCTGAGTGTCTATAAGATACATGTTCCTAGAGCATCCATTGCATTTTTAAACCCGGTGGCCATGGGGGCAAAAATGGCCCCTGCGAGGTCGAAGACCCAGGCAGCCAGCGGTTAGGAAGAAAAAAGGGCACGAGGCCGAAAAGAAAAAATTAGGAAAGGTATCCCCGTAAGCTCCAAAAGAGAGCAAGGGGACGACGGGTAGAGGACTGGTGCAATCGGGAAAAAAGAGAGCCTGTTAAGGTGAGGAAACGAAAACGTTTTCCAAGAGATGAGGACATGAGTCCTAAGAGCTCCGTGAAAAAAAGGAGACTGAGCAAGATGTCAACCCTGGGGTGGGAAGAGGACCACGCATGTGTGGTAGCAATCCCAAAGGCTTTCTTTGAAAGCTGGGGAATTGCTCCGCGCGTGCTCCACCAGTGCCGACATCACCCATAAGTGAGGACTGACTTCCTGCTTGTTCCTGGAGAACAAAGGATATTATAATGCCTCCGTATCGTTCCATGGTGTGACCACACCTAGAATATTGTGTGCAATTCTGGTCACAGTAACTTAAAAAGGATATAGCGTTATTAGAAAAGGTACAGAGAGGAGCCACCAAAATGGTAAAGAGGATGGAAGATACCCCTATTAATAGAGGCTGAAAAGGTTAGGGCTTTTCAACCTGGAAAACAGATGGCTGAAGGGAGATATGATAGAGATCTATAAATTAATGAATGGAGTGTAATGTGTAAACGTAGATCGATTGTTTATGCCATCAAAATATAGAAAGACTAGGGGGTATACAATGAAGCTACAGGGTAACCTATTTAAGAATAATAAGAGAAAATATTTTTTTCACTCAACATGTAATCAAACTCTGGAATTTGCTACCGGAGGATGTAGTAAAAGCTGTTAGTGTAGCCGGGTTTAAAAAAGGTTTGGACAAGTTCCTGGAGCAAAGGTCCATAAACCATTATTAAAGTGGACCCAGAATATCCACTGCTTGCCCCAATACAAGCATTGTGGAATCTGTGTCTTTAGGGGAAACTTCTAGGTACTTGTGACGTATATTGGCCATTGTAGGAAACAGGACCCTGGGCTTGATGGACCTTGGTCTGAACCAGTATTGCATCAAAGAACATAGTCTCAAAATGGGCCTGCATCTTAATGTTAAGAAGACAAAGATCATGACAACTGGCATAATCAACAGGTTCATCGCTGAAGGAGAAGAAACTGAAATCGTGAACAACTTTAACCTACTTGGATCAACTATCAATAAAGAAGCAACAAGCAGTCAAGAAATCAGACGACGCATTGCTCTTGGCAGAATGGCTATAAAAGACCTAGATGAAATTTTCAAGAGCAGAGATGTCTCTCTCCATACAAAGATTCGACTTGTTCAAGCCATGGTATTTTTAATAACATCATATGGATGTGAAAGCTGGACAGTGAAAAAGATAGACAGGAAGAAAATTGATGCCTTTGAAATTATGGTGCTGGCGGCGAATACTGTGTATACCATGGACTGCCCGAAGAACAAACCAGTCGGTACTAAAGGAGATCAAACCTAAGCTTTCTTTAGAAGCTCAGATGATAAGACATTGACTTTCATACTTTGGACACATCATGCGAAGAGAGAGATCATTAGAGAAAGACATCTAGGGAGGAGTGGCCTAGTGGTTGGGGCAAGGTACTTCAGGCCGGAAGGTCGGGGGTTAAAAATACCACTAGAGGACAGCAACCTTGCGCCTGAAGGACTGGGGTTTCTAGTCCCACAGGTGCTCCTTGTGGTGTTGGGCAAGCCACTTAACCCTCCATAGTCCATGTTCCCTGTAAAATAGTTATCTCCAAGTTATAATGCCCTGTTCAATGTAATTTCAGTTTGTTCAATGTAAACTGCACTGATGCAGAATAACGCGGTATATAAGAGAAATTAAATAAATAAATAATAAATCATGCTTAGCAAGCTAGAAGGTCAACGCAAAAGAGGAAGGCCAGCAATGAGATGGATCGATACAATAACAGCAGCTACAGGTACCAGTCTGTCAACAATGAGCAGCCTGACTCAAGACCGAAGACAATTTAGGATAGCTATCCAGAGGGTCACCATGAGTCGACTCCGACTCGACGGCACTTAACAACATGTTCTTAGGTGGTAATAGATGCCATTAAGAAGTTGAAGGTGGGGAAGGCGCCTGGGTTAGATAGTTTTTCATTAGGGTTTTACAAAAATTTTCAAGGGGATAAAAGCAGACTTCTTGGCTGAGGTCTTTAATGCGGTTTCATCAGAGGGAGAGGCTACCTAGTTCTATGGAAACAGCAGGGATCACAGTTCCCCCTAAACCAGGAAAGGATATGAGAGTGTGTAGTCTTATAGGCCAGTTTCCTTAATGAACTTAAATAAATGTTCCCTGTAAAATAATTATCTCCAAGTTATAATGCCCTGTTCAATGTAATTTCAGTTTGTTCAATGTAAACCGCACTGATGCAGAATAGTGCGGCATATAAGAGAATATAAATAAAATAAAAAATATATAAATAGCAAAATTTTGGCCAAGATCTTGGCTGCTTGCTTGCATAAGCACCTGCCTTATTTGATTCATCAGGAGCAAACGGGTTTCATTCCTGGTTGACAGGCATCAGATAATATTACGAAGGTGCTTACTGTGATATAGGGAGTCTTAAAGGACTACCTCAGTCTTGAAGAACTAACAAAAGGGCCTGCTCCTGCACTTGTAAGTATCTCCTTATTGAAAATTCTCTAAATCTTGGGGAAAAGCTGATTAATATGTCTAATTTAGAATCCAGTGTATTTGTTAACTCAGTCAGGTCCTAGTATCAGCAGATAGCTTTTAGTTTAAATTTAAAAGCCTCAGAAATGAAGAGAAGCTAACGCCAGAGAAAGAGAGGCAATCACAGAACTCAGAGATTTCCAGCATGCAGCAAGATAAGACAAGGAGAAGTACTACAATGACACATGCAAAGAAACAAGCAGAAACTATTATAACAAGGCCAGTGCTAGGGTTTCTAGCGCACCCCTGCAACCTATAAATTGGCTCCCCTCCCTCATTATTATTAATGTTGGCTGCACCCTACCCTCCTTTTTCCCAAAACCGCTTTGTGAACTCTTGTCAAGGAGAAATTTCACTTATTGTTAATTTCTTTTCCTGGAATCCTGCTAGACCAGTCCAGACAAATGGGTTAAGTCCCCCTGCCAGCAGAGGTTGGAGACAAACTACCAGAAGCTTGATTAGTTGAGCCCTGGTAGACATATAGCTGTACCCCTACAGGTCACACTCTTTAAATAGTAATTACACTTACCTGGTAATTGTAGTTCCTTGAGAGACGACAGCTTAGTCCTCACAGATGGGTTGTGCACCTCCTCCTGCAGCATGAAGACTGGACCAATCAAATTTCAGCTCCGCTGGAATCAGCCTACCAGGCATCCCTGAAGCTCCAGTGAACTATTGTCAAAGCAAACTCAAAGACATAGCTAACCTTTAACAAATCCTGCTTGATCAATGTATCTTATGGTAAAAATATCATTTTTTTTTTAAAAAATATTTAATGGAACCAAATCCACAGACACAGAATGTCCCGCTCCTGCCGCAGCATTAGCCTATAGCGAGATAAAGAGAAAGAAAGAGAAAGACACCCACCTGAGAGTACGGACTTCTGATCCCAAGGCGTGCCGCGCTAAAAATAAAGAATATAGGGAGGGCAGGAGGACTAAGCTGTCGTCTCTCAAGGAACTACAATTACCAGGTAAGTGTAATTACTATTTCCTTATCGTTCCTCCAGCTTAGTCCTCACAGATGGGATGTAACAAAGCAGCCTAACGGGCGGGATTCCTCCAGCCGGCACGCAGAACCGATGATCCGAAACGTGCATCGCCAGCCGCTAAGACATCAAGTCTATAGTGCTTACTGAAAGTGTGCAGAGACGACCACGTTGCCGCCCTACATATCTCCACTGGAGATACTAAACTAAACTCCGCCCAGGACGCAGCCTGCGCTCTGGTGGAATGGGCGCGCAAACCAACAGGTGGTGTCCGACCGTGCAACAGATAAACCGAGCCAATCGCCTCTTTAATCCAGCGAGCAATGGAAGCTTTCGCCGCTGCCTCACCCTTGCGAGGCCCGCCAAACAGCACAAACAAATGATCCGATTTACGAAACTCACTGGTGACTTTCAAATATCTCCGGAGAACCCTCTTCAGATCCAAACGACTAAGTCCTCGATCAGAGGCTTGCTCCCCTGATGCAGTAAGTACCGGGAGCGAAACCACTTGATTCACGTGGAAAGGAGTAGACACCTTAGGCAAAAAGGAAGGCACCGGCCGCAGAACGACTTTCTGGGCCGAGAAGGATAAGAAAGGTTCCCTGCAAGAAAGCGCCTGGAGTTCGGAGATACGTCGCGCCGAACAAATCGCTACTAAAAACACCGTTTTAAGAGTCAAATCCTTTACCGAACTATGAGAGAGCGGCTCAAAGGGAGGCTCAGTGAGAGCCCGCAAAACCAAATTGAGATCCCAGGAAGGAACAGAAATCCTGCGGACCGGACGAAGTCGAGACACAGCCCTCAAGAAGCGAACGACATCGCCATGGGTACCTAGCGACACTCCGTGAACCTTACCCCGGTAGCATGAAAGCGCCGCCAACTGCACTCGCAAAGAACTGGCAGCCAAACCCTTAGCAAAACCGTCCTGTAAAAAATCGAGTATCACGGGAATGGAGGCCGTAGCGGCTCGAACCTGACGTCGAGAGCACCAATCCTCAAAGATGCGCCACACCCGGACATAGGCCAGAGAAGTGGATTTCTTGCGCGCCTGCAACAGCGTCGCCACGACCGACTTGGAATAACCTCGTTTTCTTAATCGCGCCCTTTCAATAGCCAGGCCGTAAGAGAGAATCTCCCCACTTGCGGCATGCGGAGAGGACCCTGACACAACAGATCCGGATCTAACGGAAGTCGCCACGGAGAACCGACTACCAACCTCATCAGATCGGCATACCAAGGACGTCGAGGCCAATCCGGAGCTATCAAGAGTACTCGACCCTGGTGGGCCTCGATACGCTGAATCACGCGCCCCAGCAGGGGCCACGGGGGAAACACGTAAAGAAGACCCGTGGAGGGCCAAGCCTGCAACAGAGCGTCCAGGCCTTCTGACATTGGTTCCCGTCGACGACTGTAGAAGCGAGCAGCCTTTGCTGAGCGTAACGTGGCCATCAGATCCATGACCGGCTGGCCCCAACGCTGAACCAGCTGTGCGAAGACCTTTGGGCTGAGTTCCCATTCGACGGGATCCATTTGAACCCTGCTGAGAAAGTCGGCCGTCACGCTGTCTTTCCCGGCAATGTGAGCTGCCGAGATGGCCTGGAGCCGAGGCTCGATCCACTCGAACAATACCCGAGCCTCTGCCTCCAAGCCGACGCTTCCGGTACCGCCCTGCCTGTTTATGTATGCCACCGTCGCCGCATTGTCGGAGAGTACCCGAACTGCCCGAGAGGATATCAGCGTTTCGAAGCTTTGTAAGGCCAATCTCACTGCTCGAAGCTCCAGGCGGTTGATGGACCAACCGCTCTCCTCCGGAGACCAGAGACCTTGGGCGAACTGGTCTTCGCAGTGGGCACCCCAGCCCGTCAGGCAAGCATCCGTCAGTAGCGGAATCCAATCCGGCTGCTCCAGAGGCATTCCTGTCCGGAGCGATGATCGCCGTAGCCACCACTGAAGATCCCGCCGGACCGCCAGCGGGCAAGGAAGCCGTTTGTTCAGGGAGTCCGACTGGTTGGACCAGCGACGAAGCAAGGCCCTCTGAAGGGAACGCATGTGAAAGCGAGCCCAAGGCACTACTTCTAGGGAGGCCGCCATGGTCCCCAGCAGTTGAAGGTAGAGCCACGCCGACGGCGCAGGATTTTGCCGAAAACGACGGACTAGAGACTGAAGCGCCAGCACCCTGCGGTCGGGAAGAAAAACCACTCCCCCGCAAGTATCGAACTGCACGCCTAAATACTCGAGATACTGCGTCGGGACTAGATGACTCTTGCGCGGGTTGACGACCCAGCCGAGAGATTGCAAGAGTGCCACGACCTTGGCAGTCGCGGCCAGACTCTCCTCGCGAGACTTTCCCCGAATCAACCAATCGTCTAGGTAAGGATGGACAAGTACTCCTTCCTTGCACAAGGCCGCCGCGACTACCACCATGATTTTGGTGAACACCCGCGGCGCAGTCGCGAGACCGAAGGGCAATGCTTGGAACTGGAAGTGACCCCACGGCAAAGCGAATCGGAGGTACTTTTGTTGGTCCTCCCGGATCGGGACATGGAGATAAGCCTCCGTGAGATCGAGGGAAGTGAGAAACTCGCCCTTGTGAACGGCGACCAGTACGGATCGAAGGGTTTCCATGCGAAAGTGAGGCACCCGCAAACAGCGGTTTACTCCTTTGAGATCCAAGATGGGACGAAGGTCTCCACCCTTCTTTGGCACCACGAAATAAATGGAGTACCTTCCGAGACCATACTCCGCCTGCGGCACGGGAACTACCGCCCCCAGCTGGACAAGGCGATCGAGGGTTTGACGAACCTGAGCTGTCTTGCGAGCACCCCGGCAGGGAGACATCACAAAGGCATCTAGTACGGGTCTGGCCAAGTCCAGGACATACCCGTCCCGGACGATGTCCAAAACCCACTGATCGGAAGTGATCTGGGCCCAAGCGGAGAGGAAGCGTCGAAGACGACCTTCGATCACTGGGATCTCCGCCGGAGCCCGCCGCCCTTCATTGGGGCTTGCGAGCGGACGCAGGGGTTGCAGCCGCAAATCCCCTACTGGCTCCGCGAAAACCTCGAAAGCTCGAAGCCCTCGAGATATATCTGCCACGTTGGAAACCTCCAGAGCGGGGCGCGCGAAACCTACGAAAGTCTCGAAACTGCCCCCGGACCGCAGACAGCGGCCGTCCCCTCTTGGGACGATCTTCTGGCAAGCGACCGCCCTTGGACTCACCCAAATCCTTGACCAACCTATCCAAATCCTCACCAAAAAGCAGCCGACCCTTAAAGGGTAATCGGCCCAGCCGTGATTTGGACGACCCATCAGCCGCCCAATTCTTCAACCAAAGAGCTCGGCGTGCCGCAACCACGGACGCCATGCTATTAGAGAGGGCTCTGATGAGATCATAATGAACATCCGCCAAATAGGCCGAGCCCGACTCTAATCGGTGAAGCTCACCTAACATGTCGGCCTCCACGGCAGATGATTGTTGAAGACGCTGAACCCAGCGCAAACAGGCACGAGCTACCCAAGCCCCACAAACAGAGGCTTGCAACGCAATCGCATCAGCCTCAAACGATTGTTTCAAGAGACCGTCCATCTTCCGGTCCTGCGGTTCCCGCAAGGCCGCACTGCCTTCCACCGGAATCGTTGTCTTCTTAGTCACCGCCGAGACTGCCGCATCCACCTTGGGAGAGCGAAAACGCTCTAGATCGTTGTCTGACATAGGGTAGAGCCGACGCATTACCTTTACCCCTTTGAGACCTGATTCAGGAGTATCCCACTCGGACTGAATCATCTGATCAATAACTTTGTGAATGGGAAAAACCACGCTAGTTTGACGAACCGCCTGAATAATGGGATCTCCTCCGTCCGCCTCCTCTACCGGAGGAGTTGGAGCCAAACCCAGGGTCTGGAGCGCCTCCGAAACAAGAACGGGCAGCTCCTCTCGTCTGAAAACTCTAATAATCTTCGCCTGATCCTCCGGTTCAGGGAGCTCGCCCTCCTCCAAGGCTTCCCCCTCCGGTTCAGGATCGAAGTCAGTATCATCACCCTCAGGCCACTCGGCCTCCACCTGGAATGATTCGTGCAGACGTTGTCGCTTGGGAGCCTTGACCCCGGGAAACTGATTCTCCGCTGACGAGGCAGGGGCAACCACCCCTGTCGCCAACGGTGGAGCGGCGCCCACGCTCTGGCGCCTACGGCAAAAGGCCTGATGCATCAACAAGATGAAATCGGGAGAAAAATCCTCCAGGGGTAAGGCACCCCCGAGGTCCAGCTGTCCCCCAGACGCCAAGGAGCCCGCAGAAGGAAGACCAGATGGCCCCTCCAGTGGGGACTCCAAGTCCTCTGTCGCGGAACCGGGCTGCGCCACAGCTGGCAAGGAACTCTCTAGGTGCTGCTCCATGCTGAGTGACACCGAAGCACAGCGCTGACAAACGCCTGTGTCAGAAGCTGTACTCCTACGAGACCCACAAATTACGCAAATGGACCCCGCGGGCATGGAAACGCCCTGCCACCGAGAAGAGGGCGGGAAAAATGCCCCTCAGCGCTGAAAGGGAAGTCAGAGGCCTACAGACCCAGCAGAACCACACAGAAAGTGGGAACTGGTCTTCCGCGATGATCAGAATACCAGAAGGAGAACCCAACACACAGTTTTCTCACCCCTGACAAATGCGCTCTTGGTTGTGTTTTCTCTTTTTTTTTTTTTTATAACTATGTATGTCCCCCGAGCTGAAGAAAAAATTCACAGACTGCTAATAGTCAACCCGAGAGTCCTGCTGAAAACAAAGGAGGAGAGGAAGAGAAACGCAAACCCCCCCTCCCCCCTAGCCGCGGGACCAAAGGAACCCGAAGGAAAGGAGAACAAAGAAAAGGCAATAAGCAACAAGAACGCCAGCGAATAAAAGAAGGAAAAATGAAAACTAAAGAAGCGCAAGCAGCAAAGAGAAATTGAAAAAAATACCGCCGCGTGTAAAACACGCTGAGAAGACCGGGAAAGGAAACAAAATGGCCGCGACCGCAAGGGAACCTTGGCGAGCTTTTAGTTCCCGCCGGAGGAAAAAACGCCCGAAGTCAAAAAACCCTTGCAGCTTCCCGATCGCAAAGCCCCGCCGGCGCGAAGGCTGCTGTCCTAAAAGAAAGACACCGCGAAGGGAAAAAACAAATAGACTGCAGCAGACCGGGCAGAGGTGCGGTAGCCGAACAAGGACCGGCTCTGACCGCCGCAGCCGCCGACACTTACCGGCTCTGAATTAGCCGTCCCCCAATCCCTCCGGAAAGGAGCCGCTGTACCGGTATCATAGGAGCTCTGCCCCGACGATTCCTGGAGCAGAGATCCTAATGGCGAAAAGCATACAGGCAAACAGTGACAGGCGGCAGATGCTGTGCAGAAGAGAGACCTTCCTCAGGCCTTTCCCCCCTCCCGCACAGATTGCTCAAATTGAAATCAGAAATTTAAAGCAACAGGAACCCTTAAAGGAAGAAAGGAAATAAGCCCTAATAGGACAAAAATTAAGAATCCAAAAAGGTTAGCTAGGGAAAGAATAGTAATCTATGAAACTAGTGAGTCCAGCTAAACTCACTACGTCCTCCTGCTGCGTGAAGACTGGACACACTGGAGCTTCAGGGATGCCTGGTAGGCTGATTCCAGCGGAGCTGAAATTTGATTGGTCCAGTCTTCATGCTGCAGGAGGAGGTGCACAACCCATCTGTGAGGACTAAGCTGGAGGAACGATAAGGAATGCGGTTTCATCAGAGGGAGAGGCTACCTAGTTCTATGGAAACAGCAGGGATCACAGTTCCCGACAATTGGGAACTAGCCTCCTGGGCATTTCCACAAAGTTACCACCAGGAGGCTAGTTCCCAATTGTCGGGATCTACAATGTGACAGCTGACGTAAGCTGCTTGTAAGCTGTTCATCCTCACAATGTGCTGTGGGGATGAACAGGAGACTGTGACTGGCTTCTGACATGGAACTTACGTGAATGAGCTAGTCGTCCAAGTACGGGAAGACTTGAATGCGCTGTCTGCGCAAGGCTGCCGCGGCCACCACAATGACTTTGCAGTCATCAGGCCAAATGGCAGAACGCAAAACTGAAAATGCTGCCCGAGTGTGGAAAAGCGCAGAAAACGCTGGTGATCCTCCCGGAGAATATGTAAATATGCTTCCGCTAGGCTGGACGAGGCAAGGAATTATCTCATAAGGACTGCTTGAATTATTGCACATATCATTTTCATGTGAAAAACCGGTACATGAAGGGCCCAGTGGACCTCCTTGAGACCCAGACTCTGCTGAAAGGACCCTATCTTATTGGACACCATAAAGTAAATGAAATAACGAGCAGAGTCCCTCTTTGCGAGTTGGACCGGTTGAATGGCTCAAAGAAACTGCAGATGTTGGAGGATGGATCGTATGGCTGCCCTCTTTCGGGATGCTCTGCTGGGCGAAACTAGGAAGGCTTCTTGGATAGGAGAGCATAGCCTTGGCTGACGATACTGAGGACCCATTGATCGAAGGCCATGCGGGCTCACTGCTGGGAAAAAGCATCTGCCCTCCTCGTATTGGCGGCGACATAGGGATCCCAACCTTTCCTGATTCCCCGAAGGACTGTGACCTTTGACCAGCATGAGGTCACAGCAAAGGTCTTTCCCCGGCATGTAAAGGACCAGGGCTTGCTTTTCAATAGCCGCTGTGGATTGACTTCCCCCAGGTCCTTGACAAGCTCGTCAAGGTCTTCACCAAGGAGCCACTTGCCTTGGTAGGGGAGCTTAGAGAGGCGCGCATTAAAGGCTGGATCAGCCAACCACTGACAAAGCTAGAGCAATATAGGAGGGCATAGGCCACCAGACCTCTACAAACTGATGCCTGAGTGGAGTTTCCTATCCTAATGATCTGAAAGGGCCGCATCCCCTTCAACCGGAATAGCGATGTGCTTAGTGACGGCAGTCACCAGAGCAGCCATCTTTGGATATGCAAAGTACCTGTCTAGATCCGCTGGAGACCAAAGATAGCGCTGTCCCTAAGGTAGTGCTGTCCCAGATGGCGAGCCGTATGCATCAGGCGAATCGCACTTCTGAGATACCATCTGATAGGGCTCTGGTGGGAAAGGGAAGACCGTGGCGGGCTTTTGACTGCCCCGCAGGAGAGCCTTGGCAGGAAAAAGAAGGCCCTGGCGGACTTTGGAATGCCCTGCAGGAGAGCTCCAGTGGGAAAGAGTAGTTACTCACCTGTAATAGGTGTTCTCCAGGAGCAGCAGGAATCAGTCCTCACATATGGGTGACATCGGCGCCGACGGAGCCACCGTGTGGAGCATTTCCCCAGTTTTCAAAGAAAACCTTTGGGAATGCAGCGCGCATGCGCACTCCCCTTCCTGCCCAAGGGTGCAATCTTGCTCAGTCTGACGACATAGCTAAAAGACAGCGAAAACAACAAAATAAATCATAGGACTGCAACTCCAACGGGAGGAGGGAGGGTCGTGAGGACTGATTCCTGCTGCTCCTGGAGAACACCTGTTACAGGTGAGTAACTACTCTTTCTCCAGGACCAAGCAGGAAGTCAGTCCTCACATATGGGACTCCCCAGCTTAAGGCTACCGGAGACCCAAAGCTGAAAAATGAGCTCCCTCTAGAGCCTCAGCATGCAAAAAAGAATCTTCTCTGATAACGCCCCCGAACGGTAGCCCAACACCAGGGCCGGAGTTGCCTAAACCCCAAAGAGATTATGGAGTACCGCCTGTCCGAAAGCACTGTCCCTGCAGGACTCACTCTCAAGGCAGTAGTGGGCTGCAAAGGTTTGGCTTGAAGACCAAGTAGCGGCCCGGCAGATGTCTGCCAACGGAACACAGCGGAGATGAGCCACTGACGCAGCCTTCGCCCTGACACGGTGAGCCTTAACTCGACCCTGTAACGAAAGGCCGGCTGCCCTGTAAGCCCAGGCGATACAGTCGGCTACCCAAATGGACAAAGTACGCTTGGAGACAGCCAACCCCAACTTATTGGGGTCAAAAGAGACAAAGATCTGAACAGCCCTCCTGTGCTCCCGTGTACGGTCAAGGTAGAAGGACAACGCCCTCCTACAGTACAAGGGATGCAAGACCATCTCAGCACGACCGGCATGCGGCCTGGGAAAGAAAGTTGGAAGAACCACCTCCTGATTGAGGTGGAAGGAGAAGACAACCTTAGGAAGGAACTTAGGGTGAGTCCGTAAGACTACTCTTTTCCTATAGAACATAGTATAAGGTGCATCTGGTAGTAGGGCCTAAAGCTCACTCACTCGCCTCGCTGAGGTAAGGGCTACCAGAAAAAACGCTTTCCACGAGAGAAAACGCAGAGGGCAAGTAGCCATAGGTTCAAATGGTGGGCAAGTAAGCCGCTGCAAAACCACATTTAAATCCCATTCAGGGGCAGGCAGACGCACTGGAGGCTTAAGCAAAAGCAGGCCTCTGAGGAAGCGAGCCACCAAAGGATGGCTTGAGAGAGATTGACCCTCCACTGGGGAGTGGTGTGCTGAAAGAGCACTAAGATGAACTCTCACAGAATTGGACTTAAGGCCTATGTTGGACAGGTGAAGCAAATATTGCAGCACCACTGGTACCAGACACGAGAAAGGATTCTCGTTGTGTTGAGTACACCAGGTAGAGAATCTACACCACTTAAGGGCATAAGACGTTCGGATGGACTGCCTCCTAGAGGCCAAGACCACGTCCTCCACTTCCCTAAGCAATAGTAAGGGCGCTAGAACTACCCTTTCAGCAGCCAGGCCATCAAATTGAGGGACAGGAGATTGGGGTGTAAGAGAGATCCCTGCTCCTGAGACAGGAGATCGGGTTGCATCCCCAGAGGAAGAGGAGTGTCCACCGCTAGTTGCAAAAGAAGTGGGAACCAGGGTTGCCTGGGCCACCTGGGGGCCACCAGGATCAGCGAAGCCTTGTCCCTGATCACCTTGAATAGTGTCTTGGACACTAGAGGTGTGTGAGGAAACGCATATAGCAGGCCTGTAGACCATGGAATGAGAAACGCATCTGCTGCAACTTAGAGGATGCGGTTGCCTGGAGCAGAACCTGGGAAGTTGACGGTTCAGAGGACTGACAAAGAGATCTATGGTTGGAAGACCCCATCTCAGGAAGATCTGTTGAACCACTAGAGGATTCAACTGCCACTCATGCTGCAGGATCCTGCTCAATCTGTCCGCCAGGTAATTCTCCGGACCTGGGGAAATAGACTGCTTTGAGAAGAATGCCGTGACTGACTGCCCAGGAGCACAGTTTCTGCGCTTCCTGACATAGAAGGTGGGACCCTGTGCCCCCTTGTTTGTTCACATAGAACATAGCAACTTGATTGTCTGTCTGAACCAAGACGGACTGGTGAGAGATGAGATGGGAGAAAGTTCTCAGGGCTAAGCGGATAGCTCTCAGTTCTAAGAGATTGATTTGCTGTGCGGCCTCCCAAGGAGACCACAGGCCTCGAGAACATGCTCCTTGGCAATGTGCACCCCAACCTTGAAGAGAAGCATCGGTTGTTAGCACTTGAGTGTGTGGAGGTGCTTGAAAAGGCACCCCTTGCACCAGATTCGGAAGATGAAGCCACCACTGCAGAGAAGACTCTAGTAGGTTGGACACCCTCACTTTGTCCGTGAGGCTTCCTGTGGCTTGGTGCCACTGAGTCCTGAGGCCCCATTGAGCTGGCCTCATGTGTAGACGGACATTTGGAGTTACATGGACCGTGGATGCCATGTGGCCTAAGAGCCTCAGGAATTGTCTGGCGGAGACCAGAGAATTGCTGTGGAACTGCCTGGCTAGATCCATCAATCTGTGGGCCCTGTCCACTGGTAGAAAGGCCTTTGCCTGAAAGGTGTCCAGCCTTGCTCCTATGAACTCCATGTTCTGTGAGGGGTGCAAACTGGACTTTGCGAAGTTTATAACAAACCCTAGGTGCTGAAGCAGAGTGACAGTGCGAAGGGTGGCTTGATTGGCCTCTTGCAGGGATTGACCCCTGATGAGCCAATTGTCCAGGTATGGGAAGAAAAAGAGGCCTTGAACCCTAAGGTAGGCCACCACCACTACCAGGCACTTGGTAAATACCCTGGGGGCAGATGTAAGGCCTAAAGGCAGTACTCTGTACTGATAGTGGTTTCCTCCCACTACAAATCTGAGATATTGTCTGTGGTCTGGATGAATGAGGTTGTGAGTATAAGCATCCTTTAGGTCTAAGGAGCATAGCCAATCTCCCTGCTGGAGGTAGGGCAGCAGGATTCCAAGGGTAAGCATCTTGAACTTTTCCCTCTCGAGGAACTTGTTCAGATTCCGCAAGTCTAGGATGGGCCTGAGGCCTCCTGTCCTTTTTGGTACCAGGAAGTACCTGGAATATGTGGTGAAGACTCCCCTCCAGAGGAAATGGAGAAAGGGGAAAGTCCTGATAGAAGGGATGACACACACAGGATTTCCAAAACTGACTTGGAAAAAACACAGTTATCGGCTGAGCTGAAGACAAGCCCCAGCCCAGGGGAGGAGTTAGGCTTCAGCACTGATTGGGCACGCCCAGGGGAACGACAGGGAGTGCCGGGAAATGAAGCCCTTTTTAAATCCTCAGACAGGATTGACAGAGGAGGCAGCAAGGCTGGCAAAGGAGGCAGCAAGGCTGGCAAGGCAGGCAGCAAGGCTGACAAGGAGAGCAGCAAGAAACAAAGCAGACGAGAAGCAGCTTCCAGTGCACGTTGGTCTTCAGGAGGAACTTGGAATCAAAGGGGAAAAACGCTAGACCCTAGAAGAAGGCAGAACCCCGGATAGTAAGCCTTGGAGCCCAATATACTCTCAAGGAGATCCATACTACAAGGTAGAGCCTAAACGTGGGAAGGCTAGCAAACCCAGCTCTTGGAGAAAAGGTATTTTGTCTGGTGGCGAGCAGTGCTATAAAAGCCAGGAACCAAAACAGGAAAGAAGTTTTTCTGAGAGAAATTCCCCAAGCAGAAGAACTAGCCATAAGGCTCCTGAGTTTCTAGAGAGGAGAGAGTCCTGGAAGAAAGGTGCCTGTTCTTATGCCAACGTCTCTGATAAAGGTAAAGCTGAATTTCCTAATTTTAATGCCTTGCTGGAGAAACCCTTTTATTGTGCTGACCTCCCTAAGCCAAACTCTGCAACAGGAACAGATAGTGAGTGGGGGAAGGGTGTGACCCTTACTGGAGACTATCAAGCAGCTAAAGAGCAGCTACAGGCTGAAGTGCTTCTAAAAGAGTTTCAGCAATTTCTGGAGCTAAGGGAAACATAAGAAACCTGATGAAGAGAACAATTGCCTTAGCCCAGATGAATGTATGCAGATAGATAATGATATGCCTACCTTGAGTTATGATCCTTGTGCAATGGATTGCTCTTTATGTTTTAGAGAGTAACAGTGTAAAGAAGCATCTGGAGTTTGTATGAGAAGAATACAAAGCGTTTGCTACACCTGTTGCCTGGTCGTGAAAGTTCACAAATTGTTTTCACCTGTTTCTGTAAAGCCACGCTGTGAGGAGAACAGCTGTTACTGTGAGGCTGCAATAATCCCAAGCAACCACACGAGGCAAAGCTGAGTAGAAGCTACTGTGACTGTGTAAAGCTGAGTTAAAGCTATTTGATTTCAGTTGTTTTCCTGACCTCCTGATTTCACCTTTATGCTGAAAATTGCACCTTTACGTTATGCAACTTTGAATTGTAATGTGTTGAAAATATCCCCACAACAAATAAATTTCTTGCAAGCCTTATCACTCGAGTCACAACTACAACTTTCATCCCTAAAGAAAAAAAAACAAGTGTACTACGAATCCCAGCATTCAGAGGGATCAGTACCACCTTTATTCATAAGGGACATTATATAAGGCCACTCCTGCCTGTAAGCTCTAGGGCCCAGGCAGGAGCGTCGCAAATAGAAGCCTTGACCTCTCAGGTGGGGGGGCACCGGTTCCAATGCCTGTTCCTTTACAAGACTTGCTAACTCCTGCAGGAGTAAGTCCCTGTGCAGAGGAAGTCTTGGAGGCTCCCCTGGAAAATAGGAGGGGGGTACCTGGTGGAAGTGGAGGAGATAGCCCTTCTGAACTATACTTAGTACCCAGGTATCCCTTGTGACGGCTGACCACCTGTGGGTGTACAGGGCCAGCCGGCCTCCAGTGCTGATAGGGGCCAGCTGAGGAGGAGAGGCTATGTCACAGGAGTCAAAACCCCGCTCCCTGCTGTGCAGGAGCCTGAGCTGGTGGCTTGGGGGTTTTCTGCCTACGGGGCCCATGTCCCTGCCCCTTGGCCTGCTGACCCTGTTGGGGAGCTACAGAGGCCTGAAAATTAGGTACTGTTTATAGGCAGATGACTTCCTCAGGTAAAAGGTCTTTTTCCTCGAGCCCTTCTTCTTCTGAGAAGGGGCAGAGGTTTTTCTGGACAGCCTTGTCCGGGTAAGAGTCTCGGTCTCGAGTTCTGCAGCCTTGTCAGCCATGGGCTTGCCAAAGAGGTTTTCACCTCGGCAGGGACATCGACCAACTTGTCCTGCACCCATGGCTCGAGGTCCGATGACTGTAGCCAGGCCTGACGGTGTGCACCAATGCCGGCCACGGCTACCCGGGCCGAAGCCTCGAAGCCATCATAGGCTGCTCGAGAGATAAACTTCGAGCACTCACGAATACCCGATGACAGAGCATTGAACCTCTGCAAAGGTTCCTCGGAGAGACCAGCAGAGAACCCGCAATCTCCTTTGCCAGGTCTCGAAGGTACATGCCCATGTACAGCTGGTAGGTCTGGAACACGGCAAGCAAGCATAGAGCCCTGGAAGCACTTCTTACCGAGGGCATCCAGGTTCCAGGCCTCCCGACTGGGAGGCACCAAGGAGTGCATCGTCTGACTCTTCAGACGATGCATGGCCGATTGCATGGTGCGGTAATTGTGCCTTTTGGAACCCGGGGCTCTTGCGGACTCGATAGATGGAATCGACCCCGCTTGCTCAAAACCAGCGTCGAGGCCGGCGCCTCCCACATGCGGAAGAGCAGCCGTTCCAGCATCGGAGGAACCGGTACAGTAAAGGCCTCCTTTGGGGGAGAGTCATACTGCAGGGATCCAAGAACCGGGTATTCCTCCAGTTGGGACCGTCTCCGAGGCTCGGACTCCGGTGAGTCCGATGGGACACACTGAGTCCGAAAGGTGTCGGGTGACTCCTCATCCTCCGTATCCCAGCCAGACTCCTCGGGAAGAGTAATCAAGCGGCTCCGGTCGGGCAGGCACCGATGCCATCCGCCCCGACGCCGACGACCTTGGTCCCGAATGGGAGGCAGAGGGAGACCTTGGCTGAAGATCGACTCGAGAGCACATGTTCGAGGATTAGCTCGGCCTCCGTGGTCAACTTAGACGTCGATGTCCCGGTGGTCGGGGCAGATGCACAGGTGAGACCGGCGATCAGTGCCCGCTGCTGTTCCATGAAGGCAGCCATGCTGCTCTCCAAAGCCGTCAATCTGAGTCCGAGCTCAGGAGACTCAGGAGCCCCCGACTTGGGCTCCGATGGCGTCAGGCTCGATGTCGGCTCCCGTAGAGGAGAGTCCACGAGGACTACAGTACTCATGTGACCCGGGGAGTCCATCTCCACACAAGGTTGTTTTGCAGGCCTCTCCGATTCCAAAGACCCGGGACGGTGCTCGGGGCTATGCGACTTGGCCCTCGAGGAGCCAAGTACGTCTACCAACGCCGCCCTCGCGGGTTTTTTCTTCCTGCGATGCTCCCGCGAGGGAGACCCCCTCTCAGAGGAACCTCGGCGCTGCTCGGGGCCAGAGTCCCAAGACATCGAGGCCTCTGACGAAGTCCGGGTCCATCCGGACGCGGAGTCAGAGAAGATTCTTTCCTTTTGCTGCTGCCGACTCAACGCCTTGGAGGACATTTTCCCACACGGACCACCGATCATCGGGTCATGATCGGGTCTGAGGCACCGGAGGCAGCAGTCATGTGTGTCGGTGAGAGACATAAGCTTCTTACACCGATCACACTTTTTAAACCTGCTGGCAGCCATCGGGGGAAAAAGGGCCCCTGTGAGCAATGTTCCCTCTAATTTTCTGTAGGCTGTGTGCGCATAAAATATCAGCTGTGTACAGCTTTTGAAGGAAGGTTAAATTTTTGTGCACCACATAACGACACTCGAAGTTATATACTTTAAAATTTGACTACACATCAGAAGACAGTATGTACACCACATTGATTTTAATCAAATTAAATGAAAATAGACGATTACTAAATGAAGCAGGAAATTTCTAGTAATTACAATCATAGCTTTTAAATTTTAAGACGTCTGTGTTTTCTATCAGAATCAGAGTCAAAATTTTTGTGCGCTCTGTTGTAAAGTATGTGCGCTCGCTTGGCGAGGTGTGTGCACGCGCACACTCGCACAGCTTAGAGGGAACAGTGCCTGCGAGGTCAAAAGACAGGGCTGCCAGTGAAAAAAGAAAAATGGCACGAACGCTAGTCACTAAGGACAAAAACTGAAAAGAAGAAGACCGGGCTCGATACCGATATATCGGGCCCAGGCGGGAAAGGGAGAGCGGAATCGAACCGAAGAAACGGGTCAAACAGAACAAAATCCACTTTTTCCTTGGGTGAAAACGAAACACGTCCGTTGGGCTCCACGGAAAAAAGACGACTGAGCAAGATGGCACCCTTGGGCGGGAAGGGGACCACGCATGCGCGCTGCATTCCCAAAGGCTTTCTTTGAAAGCTGGGGAAATGCTCTGCACGGGGGCTGTCGGCGCCGACGTCACCCATATGTGAGGACTGACTTCCTGCTTGGTCCTGGAGAAAGCACAGTTACTTACCTGTAACAGGTGATCTCTGGGAACAGCAGGAATTAGTCCTCACATATGGGTACGTCGGAACAGACGGAGCCTGCGCGGGAAAGCTCCACAGCTTCCAAAAAGTAAAGCTTTTGGGGCTTCCCACAGCGCATGCGCGCTGCCTTCCCGCCTTCCTGAGCAACTCTCCTCAGTTCGAGTTTAAAGCTGAGACAATAGAGAGAGGAAAGGAAGAGAAAGAGATACAACTCCTAGGGGAGGTGGGTGGGTTGTGAGGACTAATTCCTGCTGTTCCCAGAGATCACCTGTTACAGGTAAGTAACTGTGCTATCTCCAGGAACAAGCGGAATGAGTCCTCACATATGGGGACTCCCTAGCTAAGATGCCTGGGAGATCCCCCCCTCCAAGGGTTTTCCATCTCCGTATGGATCTCAGGCATCCATTGAGGGAAGGTGGGCAGGAGTTGTTTAAGTATGGAACAGGTGTTTGAGGACAGCCTGACCAAATAAGGCATCCCGGCAGGAGTCCTTGTCCAAGCAGTCATGGGCTGTAAAGGTATGAACCGAGGCCCAGGTGGCTGCTCGACAGATTTGATCTATGGAAACAGAATGAAGATGAGCCATAGAGGTGGCCATGGCCCTCACATTGTGAGCCGTGACATGGCCTTCCAGAGTGAGGTTCTTACTCTGGTAAGCAAACGAGATACACTGAGCAATCCAATTGGACAGGGTTCTCTTAGTGACTGGAAGTCCCAAATGGGAAGGATCAAAAGCAACAAAAAGTTAGGAAGACTTTCTATGTTGCTGTGTCCTGTGGAGGTAAAAGGCGAGAGCCCTTTTACAATCCAGAGTATGAAGGGCTCTCTCTGCATTAGATGCATGAGGAGCTGGAAAAAAGATAGGTAAATACATCTCTTGATTAAGATGAAAAGTTGAAACCACTTTAGGCATAAAGTGTGTATTCGTCCTAAGGACTACCTTATCATGATGGAACCTTGTATAAGGTGGATTAGCCACTAAGGCCTGCAGTTCACTGATGCGGCGAGCTGAAGTGACTGCAATAAGGAAAACAACCTTCCAGGAAAGAAATTCCAAGGAGGTTGAGGCTAAGGGTTCAAAGGGTGGCTTCATAAGCTGACCAAGAACCAAGTTTAAGTCCCATGCCACCGGAGGAGGTCTAATGGGAGGCTTAGTTAAGGTTAGGCCTCTCATGAATCTAGCAATAAGCGGATGAGAGGAAATAGGTTGTCCATTGATAGGTTTAAGTGATGCTGTAATAGCACTCAAATGGACTCGTACTGAATTCGTCTTGAGGCCTGCATTGGAAAGATGCAGGATATATTCTAAAAGAGAATTCAGAGGTAGTGCGAGAGGGTCAAGACTCCTTTGAGCACACCAAATGGAAAATCTTTTCCATTTAAAAGCATATGAACGCCAAGTGGAAGGTTTTCTGGAAGCATGAAGGATATCCTTCACTTGCTGAGAGACATTTAAGTCTTGAAGGTCTAGGCCTTCAGTAACCAAGCTCTGAGGTGAAGGGACTTGGGGTTTGGGTGCCACAAAGTTCCCTCCTCTTGAGACAGAAGGTCTGGAGCAGCTCCCAAGTCCAGGGAGGGGGCTTGGGAGAGCTGTAGAAGTAGAGGGTACCACACTTGGCGTGGCCAGCGTGGAGCAATGAGGATCATAGATCCCTGATCCCTCTGGAGTTTGAACAGAGTCTTGGGAATCAAAGGAATGGGTGGAAAGGCATATAGGAGGCCCTGACCCCAATGAAGGAGGAAGGCATCCTTGGCCAGAACCTCCTGACACGGAATTCTGGAACAGAAGTGGGGAAGTTTGGCATTCCACGGACTTGCAAAGAGGTCTATGTCCGGGGTCCCCCATTCCTGGAAGATTCGGAGTATCTGCTTCATGTGCAGGGTCCATTCGTGTGGGAGCAAGACTCGACTGAGTCTGTCTGCCCAAGAGTTTTGAACTCCTGGAAGGTATACTGCCAGAAGATGGATTTGGTGCTCTCTGGCGAAGGCCCACAGTTTTAGAGCTTCGTTGCAAAGCGACAGAGAGCCAGTCCCTCCTTGTTTGTTTATGTAAAACATGGCTACTTGATTGTCCGTGTGGACAAGAACTGTCATGTTGTGGAGGAGTGTATGAAAAACTTTGAGAGCAAGGAAAATTGCTCGGAGTTCCAACAGATTGATATGAAGGGTGGCCTCCTGTGGAGACCAAATACCCTGAGTGGAGAGTTCTTGAAGATGAGCTCCCCAACCTGTTTGGGAGGCATCTGTTGTGAGGGTTGATTGGGGCAATAGTGGCTGGAAGGGGGCCCCCAACAACAGATTTTGAATGGATATCCACCATTGGAGAGACCAAAAGAGACGTTTGGAGGTTGCTATTTGGTCTGAGAGAGCTCCTGATGCTTGAGTCCACTGGGTGGACAGAGTCCATTGAGCTGCTCTCATCTGTAGGCGAGCATAAGGTACCACATGCACTGTGTAGGCCATGTGGCCTAGCAGCTGTAGCATCTCCCTGGCTGTCAGGTGGCTTCTGGACTGAGCCTGGGAGTCGAGGTGTACTATACGCTGGCAACGGGCCTGAGGAAGGTAGGCCCTTGCAGTGGTGGTATCTAAGCAGGCCCCTATGAATTCCAGGGACTGAGTAGGGGTGAGCTGAGACTTTGGGAGGTTGATCACAAGTCCCAGATACTGCAGAATTTGTTTGGTGCGGTCCAGGGAAGTCTGGGCTGCAGACTGAGATGGAGCTCAAATGAGCCAATCGTCCAGGTAAGGGAAGACAAATATTCCCAGAGTGCATAGGAATGCAGCCACTATTGCCATGCATTTGGTGAAAACTCTGGGAGCAGAGGCTAGACCGAAGGGAAGGACTCTGTATTGGTAAGATTTTCCCTGGAACAGAAACCGTACGAATTTTCTGTGGGAGGGATGGATAAGTATATGTGTGTACGCATCCTTGAGATCTAGAGAACAAAGCCAATCTTGACTTTGCAAGTATGGAAGGAGAGTTCCTAGAGAAAGCATCTTGAATTTCTCTTTGTAGAGGAATTTGTTCAATTCTCTGAGATCTAGAATGGGTCTGTACCCCCCTGTTTTCTTTAGAATGAGAAAATAAGGGGAGTAAAACCCTGACCCCTGTTGAAGAAGAGGAACTTCTTCTATTGCCCTTTGGGCGAGAAGGGTGGTGATCTCCTGACTCAAAAGGTGTAGGAGAGATGTGGGAGAATTGAGATGATTCACCATAGTATGGGGAGGAAGGCTGGAGAAGTGCCGTTTGTAGCCCTCTCTGATGATAGAGGGGGTCCACTGCTCTGATGTTATTTGCTCCCATCTGGGAGCAAAATGAGTTAACCTTCCTGGAATGGTGAGAGGCTCTGGTTGTTGCAGAGCCAGAAAGGGAATGTTCTCTAGAAGTAAGTCAAAAACCCTGAGGGGGTTGGGACTGTTGAAGTGCAGCAGCCCCTGCTGGTTTAGCTCTGACCTGTTTGGATTGTTGACGTTTAGGAGCAAAGCGAACCTGAGAAGTTGATTGGCCAGTATTGGCAGAAAATCTGGTCTTTTTGTAGAAGGGTTTCTTAAAAGACTTTTTCTTGGCAGAGGTAGAAGTAGACTTGGAAAGTCTATCCAGTGCAGCATTTTCTACATCCATTTGAGTGGCTTTGATTTGCCACTCCTTGCCAAACAGATTTTCACCCGTACAGGGCAAATTGCCTAGGCCATCTTGTACCCAGGATTCTAAGTCAGAGGCCTGGAGCCAAGCAATTCTGCGAGCAGCTATAGCTATGCCTGATGCTCTGCTAGCACCCTCAGAAGAGTCAAAAGCAGCTCTATTGGAGAACTTTGACACATCTTGGGTATGCTTTAAAAGAAGCAGGAATTCCTCCTTCCTATCTTCTGGGATAAAGGGGAGGAAATGTCGTATTTTGAGAGCAAGCTCTTTGAGAAACATGCCCATATAGAGGCTGTATGAGTTGATTCTGGCAATAAGCATACTAGCTTGGAAGATTTTCCTGCCAAATGCATCCAAAGTCCTACATTCTCTTCCTGGAGGGGTAGAAGAGTGCCTCTTGGTACTCTTTATCTTTTTCATAGCAGACTTCATCACGATGGAATGGTGAGGAAGCTGAGTTTTTTGAAATCCAGGGGAAGGAGGGACCCGATACATGGTGTCCAACTGACGAGAATGTGGAGATAGGGTAAGAGGAAACTCCCATAAGTCCATCATGTGTTCCTGAAGGATGTCATGAATGGGCAAGGTGACTGCCTCTTTGGGAACGTTAGAGTATCCTAAAATGTCTAATTTTTGTGCTCTAGGTTCTTTTTCAGAGGATACTGTAATAGAGAGTCCCTTGGCTACTTCAAGAATGAAGTCTTGAAAGGACAAGTCCTCTGGAGGAGACATTCTCCTCTTTGGGGAAGAGGGCTCCTCAGGAAGAATAAGGGATGCTTCATCAGAATCATCTGAGGTATCAGCATCCTCAGAAGACTCAAAGTATCGCCTATTTGCTTCCAGAGACCGATACGCATACCGACCGGTATCGACATCGGGCGTACCGGGAACCGGGTCGGTATCGAGATAATCCCGGGAACCGGGGACCGGAACCGGCATTCTATTGGAAATAGATGCTCTGGGTACCGGTATCGGTTGTGGTACCGGAATCGGGGTTGGAACCGACGGTTGCGGTACCGGGGTCTTTGCAGCATTAATAAAAGCAAATATGGCTTGCTGCATGGATTGTACAGTAGTACCCATAGACGCCACGACTGCCTGGATGTCGGTACCGGTCTGAGCCGGTACCCCAGAGCAATCTAACAGGTGATCAGTCGAGGCCGTGCCATCGATGTCAACCTGTAACCCCATAGGAGGAGCTTTGGAAGCCGGAGCTTCCCGCCGGGGTTGTTTGGCTGGGGCAGGGTCTTCAGGGTCGAACCCAAGGGCCTCTCGCTGTTTAGAGGGAGATTTGCCCTTTGAAGACCTGCCCACAGAAGGTTTGGTTACCTGAGATCCATCCGGAGAAGAAGACCTGGAGGATGCTGATGCTGGATTATCTGTAGAAAACAGCATATGAAATTTGGCTGCTCGGTTCTGTAAGCCACGTTTGGACATCAGAGAGCAGGATGGACAATCCGGAATAGAATGGTCAGGGCCCAAACATTTCAGACACCATTCATGGGTGTCTGTGACTGAAATAGTACCATTACACTTGGTGCATTTTTTAAAACCAGAGGCTGGTTTCTCCATGAGGGAGACTTTGTAAAGGCCTGTAGGCCTCACAAAAAAGAAATACACCAAGTAGTGGAAAATAAGATTTATTTATTTTTTTTAAAGAAATAAGAAAATAAAGACCGGCGGTACCGGTTCGGAATGGGGGAAGGCAGACACGCGGTCGAAGAAACAATTTAAAATAAGAAATTCTTCAGCGGTGACAGGAACACGACCTGCTGGCTCCGCGGAAAAAGAAAAACTGAGGAGAGTTGGTCAGGAAGGCGGGAAGGCAGCGGACATGCGCTGTGGGAAGCCCCAAAAGCTTTCCTTTTGGGAAGCTGGGGAGCTTTCCCGCGCAGGCTCCGTCGGTTCCGACGTACCCATATGTGAGGACTCATTCCTGCTTGTTCCTGGAGATAAGGCTTTTGAATGCCTTGCAGGATCAGATCGGCCTGAAAGAGCGCCCGAGGCTGACTGTGCTCTAGAGACTAGGTAAGGTGTAAGCCATCCACTACTTGAACCATCAGAGCAGGGAGTTCATCCTTGCGGAACAGGCAGATATCCTGTGTGCTGTCTTGCTCATCAGCGGCACCCAGGCTATCCTCGGCTGACACGGCTTCTTCTTCTGGGAAATCAGGTGCACAGGCGGCCGCAGCCCACGAAATGTTCCTTGAGAGGATGCCCCATGTTCCTAAGAAATCACTCCTTCCGAGAACACGTCCGAGACCTCAACATAGAGTCTAGCGAGGTTCTGAGAACTGAACAGGCTTCCAAGCCAGAGATGACAGGGTCCATGTGCCAAGGGTCCAAGCCTAAAGAGCACTAGAAATTGTTGTGAATCTTGGTTCTGAGAAGACTGAGATGGATTTTGAGGCAGCAGCGTCTGAGCCGCAGAATCGGCAGGCTGAGGGAGGAGGAGGCAAGGAGGAGTGACCCTGGAGACCACTGGGGGTGACAGAGCAGCAGGACCCCCCATCGCTGCCTACTGACTGTGCGAGAAGACTCACCCGGGTAAGCTGAACAGGCCAAGCACCCCCTGTGATTAAGTATTTCCGCTTGTAGCTGTAGACAGTACATTTCTGAAGGAGTAGGGCACTGTAAATGAAATGTTCCCCCAAAATAATGTTACACAAAAGGAGAAAGAAAACGCTGCGGCTCTCGCAGGCTGCACAGCTAACTTTCTCTCTACAAACCAGCCACCATGTTCAAAACATAGGGGGAGGGGGGCGGAATTCAAACTGTCCTCCTGGAGAAGCAGGAGAGCCAAGGCAGGAGCAGTATTGCAAGAGACTGACTCAGAGTATTGTGTTAAAACTCCTCCCTCCTTTTTCAATGATTGCACTTTGCCACAGCAAGAGCACTTAGGAAAAATAAAAAGACTCTCCCTGCTGCCGGCCTACTGGAACCCCCACTGTACAAGCGCCCGGAGCCTCCATATCCCAGAAGGTAAAGAAGAGTGGCAGAAGGGAAGGGCGGGGGGAACTTACTCACTGTGCCCCATGCGATCGCAGGAGTAGTAGAGCAGGGGAGCCAAGACAGACGCTGCAAGAAGGCTGACCAAAAACTGCTGCTGTAGCTAAGCTCCCAAGGCAGACGCTGCAAGAAGGCTGACAGACTGCTGCTGTAGATAAGCTCTATAAGAGCAATGAAGGCTCCCACTGCTGCCGGCCTACCAGGTCCTCGTGAGCAGGAGGCGGCCTTCCCCTCGCATAATGGGAGTTCGACTAGTCCTCTTGACCAAGAACTCAACCAGATCCCCAAGGCAATGAGCTGGGAAATGTCAGAGGGGCACCTCCTGTGTGCCCTGAAAACATCCAGCTGAAATTAATAACTTAAAAGAAAACCTGAAGAGAAAAACAGAAGAACACCAGCATGTGCTGGAGACAGAAAATACTGAGGGCGACCTCTAGGGGTGCAGCTATATGTCTACCAGGGCTCAACCAATCAAGCTTCTGGTAGTTTTTCTCTGTCTCCAACATCTGCTGGCAGGGGAACTTAACCCATTTATCTGGACTGGTCTAGCAGGATGACTTGGAAGCAATATTAACATTTCTCCTTCAAATCCAGTGTAAAAAAATGCAGCAAGAGAGCAATTGCATGTTGTTGTTGTTAAGTGCCGTCGAGTCGGAGTCGACTCATGGCGACCCTCTGGATAGCTATCCTAAATTGTGTTCGGTCTTCAGTCAGGTGGCTCATTGTTGACAGACTGGTACCCGTAGCTGCTGTTATTGTATCGATCCATATCATTGCTGGCCTTCCTCTTTTGCGCTGACCTTCTATCTTGCCAAGCATGATGTCTTTCTCTAGTTATCTCTCTCTTCGCATGATGTGTCCAAAGTATGAAAGTCAAAGTCTTGTCATCTGAGCTTCTAAAGAAAGCTTAGGTTTGATCTCCTCTAGTGCCGATTGGTTTGTTCTTCGGGCAGTCCATGGTATACACAGTATTCGCCGCCAGCATCATAATTCAAAGGCATCAATTTTCTTCCTGTCTGTCTTTTTCACTGTCCAGCTTTCACATCCATATGATGTTATTGAAAATACCATGGCTTGAACAAGTCGAATCTTGGTATGGAGAAAGACATCTCTGCTCTTTAGAATCTTATCTAGGTCTTTCATAGCCATTCTGTCAAGAGCAATACGTCGTTTGATTTCTTGACTGCTTGTTGCTTCTTCATTGATAGCTGATCCAAGTAGGTTAAAGTTGTTCACAATTTCAATTTCTTCTCCTTCAACGATGAACCTGTTGATTATGCCAGTTGTCATGATCTTTGTCTTCTTTACATTAAGGTGCAGGCCCATTTTGAGACTATGTTCTTTGATTGTGAGAAGCAAATGTTTCAGATCATCTTCACTTTCAGCCACTAATGTATTATCATCAGCATAGCGAAGGTTGTTGATGAGTCTTCCACCAATCTTAACACCTCTGTTGTCTTCATACAATCCTGCTTCACTGATGATTTGTTCTGCATATAAATTAAACAGGTAGGGGGAATGTATGCAGCCTTGTCGTACACCTTTGCTTATTTTAAACCATTCTGTTTCTCCTTGTTCTATTCGAACTGTTGCTTCTTGATCAATGTACAGATTGCGCAAGAGAACGATCAGGTGTTCTGGGATACCCATGCTTTTTAATGTGACCCAGAGTTTCTCATGGTTTCTCATGGCAGTTGCATAACCAAATTAAAAAAAATTAGCAGTAAATACTTATCATACAAATAGGCTGTGATAGTCCAAAAAATATGATTCTTGTCATCTTATTAACAATAACAAACATTCTCCAGTGCCAGGTATATTGTGAACTAATATAAAACACTGCAAAGTCTTGAAGGACTAGAGTCTTGAAGGACTAGAAAGGGGGGCTGTTACTTCTGGAGAGAAATCTGAAATTGTGAGTATATACTTCTGGGAATTTTTCTGAAAGGAATTTTTTTTTCTTTTAAAGCTAATTAATCTGTGAACCCACTATTTTTTGTTAAATCAGTCAGGGCCTAGTAGCAACAGTTTAAGATTCAATTTAAAACACAGAAGAGAACTTTCTGGTTACCTTTCATACCCAGTAGAGAGTTGTAGTTTAAATTTCATAGTCACTCAGGGCCTAGCATCAGCAAAGTACTTTTAGTTTCAAATTAAAACACAGAAGAGAGCTTTCTGGTTAAATTTAGAATCCAGCACAGAGCTTGTAGTTTAAATTTCATAATAGGTTAGGGCCTAGCAGCAGCAAAGAGCTATAATTTAAATCAAATCAGAATACAGCTTAGCACAAAAGGCAAAACAAGGTCAATTCTCCTTGAGCAGCATATAAAGTCTTCTAGAGACCTTTACAAAGAGGCCTTCTACCTAGTGGGCAAGCGACCTGTGAAGCTTTTTCAATAGGTGTTAACACCAGCTGGCAAGTCAAAAGGCCATTTTGAAAGACTCCTTCTATCCAAGCAAGGACTGTTAATTACCCAGGAAGTAGGTCACTGCTTACCTCAGCAGCACAAGCATAAATAGCTCAACCAGAGCTCTGTGGTCCTCAGTCTTGAAGGACTAGAAAGGGGGGCTGTTAATTCTGGAGAGAAATCTGAAATTGTGAATATATACTTCTGGGAATTTTTCTGAAAGGATTTTTTTTTCTTTTAAAGCTAATTAATCTGTGAACCCACTATTTTTTGTTAAATCAGTCAGGGCCTAGTAGCAACAGTTTAAGATTCAATTTAAAACACAGAAGAGAGCTTTCTGGTTAAATTTAGAATCCAGCACAGAGCTTGTAGTTTAAATTTCATAATAGGTTAGAGCCTAGCAGCAGCAAAGAGCTATAATTTAAATCAAATCAGAATATAGCTTACCTCAGCAGCACAGGACAGGGTACTGTGTAGCAGCCCTCTTTTAATAAGTGTTATATCCCTCCCTCCCTCCCCACACCCACCCTCCCCTGGGATAATCACAGCTTTATAGGTACTTGCTCAACTTAAAAGACAGGAGGTGCTCTCAGGTGAAGCTCATTACCCAAATCAGTCATACACTAAGGACCTGAGATTAATTAAGCTTCAGGTGAACAAGGTATATTAAACTTATTAGGTACAGTTTAGTGGTATAAATATCCATAGCACCCTTTAGTACGTAAAGAACTTAAAGATCTAAACACAAACTTAAAACTAAGATGCAGACAGCAGTCCAGCAGCAGGATGTGGGCTTTCCAGTCTTTTGCATTGAGTGTCACATGAATGATTTTCTCCTAGCTGGTGAGAGGTCTTACGTGTGCACTAGGTGCAAGGAGCTCTTTGCTCTCAGGGAACGAGTCCGTTCTCTAGAGGCTAGAGTAGCAGACTTGGAAAACATAAGACAGAGAGGTACATAGACGAGACCTACAGGGATATAGTCCTGAAGTCCCACCTCCAGTCTGGCAGCATCCCTGTTGCCATGGAGGAGAGAGGTCACGTGACAGGAGAGCATCACCCTGGTGTGGCAGGAAGTGACCCTGTAACTAGGACCTGTCCTCCAGGTGATGTAAACCCCTCTCGCACCGAGGAGGTTTCTCCAGGGCCAAGTGCCCATGAGGGATGGGTTAGGACAGCAGTTATAGTTGGTGATTCAATCATTAGGCATGTAGATAGCTGGGTGGCTGGTGGACGTGAGGATCGCCTGGTAACATGCCTGCCTGGTGGGAAGGTAGCGGACCTCACGCGCCACCTAGATAAGGTCTTAGATAGTGCTGGGGAGGAGTCTGCTGTCTTGGTACATGTCGGTACCAATGACATAGGAAAATGTGGTAGGGAGGTTCTGGAAGCTAAATTTAGGCTTTTAGGTAGGAAGTTGAAATCCAGAACTTCCATGGTAGCGTTCTCTGAAATGCTTCCCGTTCCACGCGCAGGACCCAAAAGGCAGGCAGAGCTCCAGAGTCTCAATGCGTGGATGAGACAATGGTGCAGAGATGAGGGGTTTGGATTTGTTAGGAACTGGGGAACATTCTGGGGAAAGGAGGGGCTCTTCCAAAGGGATGGGCTTCACCTTAACCGGGATGGAACCAGGCTGCTGGCATTAACCTTTAAAAAGGAGATAGAGCAGCTTTTAAACTAGATAATAGGGGAAAGTCGACAGTCGCCCAAGAGCGCATGGTTCGGAAGAATGTATCCTTGAAGGATACTACAAAAAGCAGAGAGGTTCCAAAAAAGAGTAAAGTAGCCCAAATGCCCTCGAGTATGGAGCAGACAGAGCTTAAAGATCCCAAATTACCCATGTCTACCAATAGCCAAATTAATATGAATAAAATACAGTCTCTAAAATGCTTGTATGCAAATGCTAGAAGTCTACAAAACAAGATGGGAGAGTTAGAATATATAGCACTAAACGAGAGGTTAGATATGATTGGAATATCAGAGACATGGTGGAAGGAGGACAACCAGTGGGACACTGTGATACCTGGGTACAAACTATATCGTAATGATAGAGCTGATCAAATTGGTGGAGGGGTTGTGCTCTATGTTAGAGAGGGCATTGAGTCAGAAAGGATTAAAGTTTTGCAAGAAACTAAATTTGCTGTAGAATCTCTATGGATTGAAATTCCATGTAAAAAGGGGAAGGCGATGGAAGTGGGGGTGTACTATCGTCCGCCTGGCCAGAATGAACAAATGGATGATGAAATGCTCAACGAAATCAAGGAAGCTAGCAAAAGTTACAGTGCAGTAATAATAATGGGTGATTTCAATTACCCCAGCATCAACTGGGTCAGTGTCACAACAGGACATGCTAGGGAGATAAAGTTCCTAGATGAAATAAATGACTGCTTCTTGGAGCAGCTGGTTCATGAATCGACCAGAGGGGAAGCAATATTAGACCTAGTCCTTAGTGGAACACCAGATGTAGTGCAAGAGATAAGAGTGTTGGAGCCACTTGGCAATAGTGATCATAGCATAATCACCTTTGATTTAATTAGTGGAGGGGGGATAGTAAGGAAATCCACAGTACTACCCTTTAACTTTCGAAAGGGAGACTATGATAAATTGAGAAAAACAGTTAAGAAAAAACTAAAAGGAGCAGTTGCAAAGGTTAAAGACATACATCAAGCTTGGGTGTTGTTGAAAAATACTATCTTGGAAGCACAGACCAGCTGTATTCCACGCTTTAAGAAAAGTGGAAGGAAGTCCAAAAAACTGCCAGCATGGTTTAAAGGTGAGGTCAGAGAGGCTGTTGTTGCCAAAAAAGCATCTTTCAGGAAATGGAAAAAAGAGCCAAACGATGAAACCTGGAAACAGCACAAGCACTGGCAAGTCAAATGCAAGGCATTGATAAGGCAGGCAAAGAGAGAATTTGAATAGAAGTTTGCTGCGGAAGCAAAAACGCGAAATAAAGACCTTTTCAAGTACATTCGTAGCAAAAAACCTGTGAGAGAGTCAGTTGGTCCATTAGATGATAAAGGGGTTAAAGGAGCACTAAGAGGCGACAAGGCGATAGCGGAGAGACTGAATGAATTCTTTGCTTCGGTCTTTACTGAGGAAGATGTAGGGATGTTACCCATGACTGAAGTGGTATTTAAAGGTGTGGAAGAATTGAAGGAAATATCGATACATCGGGAAGATGTCTTACAACTATTAGATAAACTGAAGAGTAGCAAATCACCTGGGCCGGATGGTATACATCCAAGGGTGTTGAAAGAACTGAAATTTGAGATTGCAGACCTGCTATCAGTAATCTGTGAACTATCATTAAAATCATCTCTAATACCTGAGGATTGGAGGATCGCCAATGTAACACCAATTTTTAAAAAGGGTTCGAGGGGTGATCCGGGAAACTACAGACCGGTGAGCCTGACATCAGTACCGGGAAAAATGGTAGAAACCATCATAAAGAATAAAATTACTCAGCATGTAGATAGTCACGACCTAATGGGAGACAGCCAACATGGCTTTAGACAAGGAAGATCTTGTCTTACTAATCTGTTATGTTTTTTTGAAGGAGTGAATAAACAGGTGGACAAAGGTGAGTCGGTTGATATTGTGTATCTGGACTTTCAGAAAGCCTTTGACAAAGTCCCTCATGAGAGACTTTTGGCAAAACTAAAGAGTCATGGGATAGGAGGCAGTGTACTATTGTGGATCAGGAACTGGTTAAAAGATAGAAAGCAGAGGGTAGGGCTAAATGGCCAATTTTCCCAATGCAGAAAGGTGAATAGTGGTGTACCCCAGGGATCTGTGCTGGGTCCGCTGCTTTTTGACATATTCATAAATTACCTGGAAAGTGGAATGAGTGAGGTTATCAAATTTGCAGATGACACAAAACTATTTAAAGTTGTTAAAACACTCAGGAGGATTGTGGAAAATTGCAAGAGGATCTTGATAAATTGGAAGACTGGGCATCAAAATGGCAGATGAAATTTAATTTGGAGAAGTGCCATGTTATGCACCTAGGGAAGAACAACCCAAACTATGGTTACACGATGCAAGGTTCCACATTAGGAACCACCACCCAGGAAAAAGATTTAGGCGTCATTGTGGATACCATGTTAAAACCCTCGGCCCAGTGTGCAGCGGCGGACAAGAGAGCAAATAGAATGCTAGGTATGATAAGGAAAGGAATGGAAAATAAAACAAAAGATATTATAATGCCTCTATATCGTTCCATGGTGAGACCGCACCTTGAATATTGTGTGCAATTCTGGTCGCCGTATCTTAAAAAGGATATAGCGATTTTAGAAAAGGTTCAGAGAAGAGCCACCAAAATGGTAAAGGGAATGGAAGGATACTCCTATGAAGAAAGGCTAAAAAGGTTGGGGCTCTTTAACCTGGAAAAGAGACGGGAGATATGATAGAAGTCTATAAATTAATGAACGGAGTGGAACGGGTCAACGTAGAGCGATTGTTTACCTTATCAGAATATAGAAAGACTAGGGGACATGCAATGAAGCTACAGGGTAAACTATTTAAGACTAATAAAAGAAAATATTTTTTCACTCAACGTGTAATCAAACTCTGGAATTTGTTACCGGAGGATGTAGTAAAGGCTGTTAGTGTAGCTGGGTTTAAAAAAGGTTTGGACAAGTTCCTGGAGGAAAGGTCCATAAACCATTATTAAGAAGGGACCCAGGATATCAATGCTTGAACCAATACAAGCATTGTGGAACCTGTGTCCCTTGGGGAAACTGCTAGGTACGTATGACCTAGATTGGCCACTGTTGGAAACAGAATACTGAGCTTGATGGACCTTGGTCTGACCCAGTATGGCATATCTTATGTTCAAAGTCACTGAAGATCTACAAGGCCAAATCTATCATACCATACCAGCATACACTTCCAAAACTCATACAAAACACTGCAATGGGCCCCAAAACATCCATACACCTATTTGAAAAGCTGTACAAGTCAAATTACTACAGTACAGATACCTATGTAAAAACCTCATCTTAAAAGAACACCTGGCCTTGGTCGCACACTCAGAACACAGACCCTCACCAAATACAGAATAAGTGACTGCAATCTAAAGTAAAAATAGGTAGAAATAAACTTAAAATGAAACCCCAAGAAGCCGGACTCTGTATGCAGTTCCACATACTGTGTGAAATATAAAGATATCAATGCTTGACCCAGTACAAGCATTGTGGAACCTGTGTCTCTTGGGGAAACTGCTAGGTACATATGACCTAGATTGGCCACTGTTGGAAAGAGGATACTGGGCTTGATGGACCTTGGTCTGACCCAGTATGGCATATCTTATGTTTTTATGTTAACGCAAAGTCCATTTACTAAATTGAAAATAACTTATTTTTTCTACCTTTGTTGTCTGACTATTTTTGATTATGCTGGTCCCGATCTGAGGTTTCTGTTTTCGTCTGCCTTCGCTTAGCTCTCTTTCTATGGTCTATAGTCCATCTGCCATTTCTTGTCTCTCCTTGTGCTTTCTTCGTTTTCTTCCATCAGCCTTTTTCCACTTTCCAGTCCCAGTAGCCCTCCCCAGTATCAGCCCCATTTTCAGCCTCCCCTCCCAGTGTCAACCCCTTGCATTCCCAGCACAGCCACTGGTGTCTATTCTATTCCAGTCCCCCTCCTTCTCCATCGTCCAGCACCTTCTAGTCCAAATACCATCCCAGGTATCAGCAAACTTCCAGTCCCAGTGCCCCCTCCCATATCAGTTCCCTTCCAGTCACCTCTCCTCTGTCCATCCGCCTTCTAGTCCCATACCCAAGTGTCAGCTCCCTTCCAGCTCCCCCCTGGACAAGGAGGGACTTGATACAGTGTATCCAATCTCTGGCTAATGGCAGGATTGGAGAGTGCTGCTTCCCACATTCGAGCCATCAAGTTTTTTTTATTTTATTTATTTATTACAAGTTCTTATATACCGCACTATTCGGCATCAGCGCGGTTTACATTATAACATAAAGACCATAACAACAAGCTGTTTGGTTTACATCGAACAGGAGTACAAACTTGGAGAACCGGGGTAAACTATATACATGAGATAATTACATAGAACAGAATAGAGTCTTAATAATATCAAGAACGGCATGGTGTGTTCATGAGTGGGTCACTTCCTCTGGTTCAATTGCTGGTAGGGTAGTATTGAAGGAAGAGGTGGTATTTGAGTGCCTTCCTGAACTGGAGTAGGTCAGTAATGGCCCTTATGTCGGAGGGTAGAGCGTTCCAGCATTTGGGTACATAGAAACTGAAGGCTCTGTTTGAGGTTGTCATGTTGCACTTTGTCAACGCCTTCGAGGTTGTCAGTAGGTTTACGGCTGATGTTCTTCTGGATCTGTTGGGGGGTACAGTGTGAATCAGATCTGTGAGTGAGGAGGATGAGATACCCTTGATTGCCTTGAATGATAGGACTAGGGTTTTAAAGATGATCCTCCCATGGATGGGGAGCCAGTGAAGCTGTTTAAGAATGGGAGTTACGTGATCGCTTCTGGAGGCTCCGTAGAGGACTCTTGCTGCGGCATTCATGGCCATCTGTAATGGGCTAAGAGTGGATTGAGGGAGACCTTGTAATATGGCATTTGCAAAGTCGAAGTGTGGCAGGATTAGCGCTTGGTATATGGTTCGGAAGTCATCCGGGTCCAACAGGGAGCGCATATACCTAAGCGAGCGTATTTTGAAGTATACAGCTTTGACTATGTTATTTATGTGATGTTTCATATCCAGACGTTGGTCCAATGTAACTCCAAGGTATCTTATTGTTTCTTTAGCTTGTAGGTCAGCTTCCTTGACACTGACGTGGGCTGGAGGGGTGAAGTTGGGGTCTTTGGATATGAAGAGCACCTCTGTATATTTATGTTGAATGCGAAGGATTTGTGATTGGAGCCACTCTGAGACCGAATTGAGGCAGTCTACCAACGGTGCCAGGTCTAATTGAGTTGTAGAGAAAGGCATATATAAGAGAATGTCATCTGCGTATATCAAGCAGTTGACTTTGAAAGATCTTATGATGTCGCAGATGGGCTGCATGTATATGTTAAATAGTAGGGAAGACAATGAGGAACCTTGAGGCACACCTTGCTTTTGATGGAAGCGTTTTGACTCTTCTGTACCGGACTTCACATATTGCCATCTTCCATCCAGATAAGAGTTACACCATTCTAATGCACTGTTGCAGATACCTTTCTCTTTCAGTCGTCCGAGGAGAATTTCGTGGCTTACCGAGTCGAACGCCGCAGCGATGTCTAAGAAGACGAGTACAAATCCTTGTCGGATGTTGTTAATGCCTGTGATAATGTCGTTGAATAGGTTAGTGAGAAGGGTCTCGACCCCATGATATTCTCTGAACCCATGTTGGCAGTGATCTAGGGGAGCTGTGTTGTCTATATGATCTTGGATTTGCCGTTGTGCCTCCTTCTCAATTATCTTGGCTAAGAGGGGAATGCTAGCTATAGGTCTATAAGATTCAACCTTTTGCGGGTCTAGCTTGGGGTTTTTCAAAAGTGGCCTGATGGAAGTCTGCTTGAGTGCTGCAGGGAAGTACCCTGTTGTGAATGAGAGGTTCATTAGATTTGCAATGAAGGGGCTGAACGCACAACGTAGCTCCTTAATCCAAAAAGCTGGGCATGGGTCCGTTTGTGCAGTGGAGGTATTGAGAGATGCTATGGTGTCCTCGATGCATTTAGTGGATGGTGTAGAGAAGTTATTTAGTGGGGTTGCATTCGTTGGTTCTTGGAACGGGACTGTTGACACCTTGTTAGTTTGCACTATCTTGGATTGCATGTAGTCAGCGAATTTCTGTGGATGAATCTCACTGTGTTGTTCGGGAGAAGGTTCCTTTGAGAGGGATTTGACCAGGTTGAAGAGGTCACGTGGTTTATTCAGTGATCTCTTTAGGGTGTCTGTGTGATATTGTTTCATTGTGGTTGTGATTGCTTCACGGTGTGTGGAGAGGTGAGTACGGTAGGCGGTCTGATCTTCAGTGGAAAGTGATCTGCGCCAGCGGCGTTCCAGTCTGCGGAGTTGAGTCAGAGAGGATCGCAATTCAGGAGAGAACCATGGGGCGGTGCTTCTTTTTCTCCTCTTTGTGTTATTGGAAATTGGAGGTTGTGATATGGCATGCAGATTGGAGTTCCAGGAGGTGATTAGTTCGTCGAGGTCTGGTATGGTTTTGTTGAGGAGTGATTGGGTCTCAGCCAAGATGTGTTCCCTGTTAAATGGTCTAAATCTTCTTGTGGGCGTCCGTGATGTGCTGTGCATGTTTTGGCTTCTGTGCAGCTTCTCATTGATGATGGGGATCTGGAAAATGATCAGTTTGTGGTCTGACCATGGTACATCAACGATTGATATTGGTAGGTTGTGGTTTTGTTCAAAGACTGTCTGAGGAGCAAATACCAAATCCATAATGTTTTCCTTTATATGAGTGGGTTTATTGATAATTTGCTTGAGTCCCAGGTCTTCCATAGCACCAAGGAAGGCAATTGCGTGGTTTTGGGATAACGATGGGAGATTGAAGTCACCCATTATCCAATTTGGTTTATTGGGATTGAGGGTGCTGGCAGTAAGGTCAATAATGGTTGGGAGGTCATCTGGAGACGTGGACGGAGTCCTGTATAAGAGGTTGAGGGAGATTTGCTGGTTTGTAATGGAGAGTATGTCTAGATTGTTTGAGCTAGAGGAGTCTGTTATGTGGAAGTTAAGGTCCGATTTGGAGACTATGAGCACCCCTCCTCCTTTTTTGTTTTCTCTATGTCTTGTGTGTATGGCGAAATTGGGTGGTAGAAGTTGGTTGATGAGAACGTTATCTTCCGCTGATAGCCAGGTTTCTGTGATCATGAGTATCTCTAGGTCATAGCGGGAAATTGTTTCAAGAACCACAGGCCATTTTTTGCGAATAGAACGCGCATTTATGATGGCACATCTTAGGGGTCGGTAGTTCGGAGGTTCTTCCTGGGTGGGTGTATTGGGCAGCTGGAGTGCTATGTGTATCAAATGGGAGCGGCGTGTGTAGGTGTCACTTCCTGGGTGGGAGTATGGGGGTCCAGACCACCTTTTTCCATGGCTATTTAAGATGGGGATAATTCCATGAGATACGTAAAGGGCTTGGGAGGTTCCGAGCCAGTGAGTAAGTAGGAAAAAGCTGGTAAGGGCGAAGAGCTGGAGGGCCATTTTGCGAGTTCCTGTTGTGTGCGAAGTACTGTAGATATGCTGCCGTATAGTGCAATAGCAGGACAGAGAGTACGGTAGTGAGACACAAAACAGTATGGCAATGGACAACGGTATATGATGCTACTGACAACAGTATAAGAAGCTATTGACCGTGTTATATAGTCTACTGACAACAGTATAAGTACTATCAACAATGTACTTCAATGTACAAAGTTCTTCAAGATGTTATGAATAGGAAGAGTAGCTTCTTCCTTTGGTGTCGAGGGATACTGGAGGATATCTAACTCCTCCGTTCTCGGTTCCGGTTCTGTTGTCACAGAGACTGAAAGGGCCACCATGTCCTTTATGAAGTACTGAAAGGACATGTCCTCGGTGCGGACTGATGCCTCTCATGTGGCAGAAAAGGGTCCAATGGAATATCCCGGACTGGGTCAGAAACCATGGATTCAGGATCTGAGTTGGATGGCATTGCATCCGTGTCCAGTAGGAAATCAAAATAATGTTTGTCGGTGCCTTGGTACTGATGATGCTCAGTTCCTGACATCGAAAGTCAATGACCCTGAAGAGCTGTCTTGGAGCTGGAATGTGCCGCACACGATGCCCCAGAACGAAATGGGGTTGGTAGAGGCTCCGAGCTTGGAGGGAGCAATACCTCAGTGGGGGCTCTGGAAACATTGGAAGCAGCAGCCTCGAGCAACTGCACTGGAGCAGTGCGCTCAGAGATACAAACCGAGGGCCTTGAAGGCCACGGCACAACAGCAATCAAGGGAGAATGAAGAGGACTGTGTGACCTCGGGCCTGGAAGCCTGAGCCACGATCCCTAAGCAAGATATTGGGGGCTCCACCGAGGACTTGGTCACGGGAGCATCCCCTTACTCCTTTGTGGCTTTTGAGGGGGTATCCTCCCACTGGAGCTGCTTGGCCAGACGGCCTAAGTCTGGATCTGCCAACGAATGGTGCTGCTGATAAGGAGGACCGAAATCTGATGTCGATGCCAAGGAACAGGAACCTTTTGATGCCAATGCCAAGGTCTTTGATACCTTTTTTGATGGAGACCCCGATCGATGCTTCTTGCCGTGCTTTGAAGGTGACAATGAATGTGAAGCATGTGATGACTTTGATGGCGTGAAGGCCCGCCGAGAAGTGTGCCAAAGGGGCTGAGTCTGACCGAAATAGCTTCTCTCTGCTGCTTTCAATTCTTGAACCTTCTTTGCCATCATGTGCTTGCAGGATGCACAGGAGTTAACGTCATAGTCAGGGCCTAGACATTTTAAACACAAGTTGTGCTGGTCGGTGGCTGAGATGGTACTATGGCACTTAGTACATTTTTTGAACCCATTGTGGGGTTTCTCCATTTTGGAAAAAAGAATGGAGGTCAAATCAAAGTGGGCAATGGTGCTTAACGTGAAAAAACACGGCAGAAAACAAAGAAAATAATTGAAAAGAAAAAAGAAACTAGTATCAGAACGATGCAGAATTGCTCTAGGTAACGAAAAGGCAAAGTAGAAGTACCAGGGAGGTACCGAAAAAACTTTTAAGAAGTCTCTTCACAACAGGACTAGGACAAGGTCCTGATGGCTCCCTGGAAAAAAAAGATGAGTGAGGATAACTGCTAGGAAAGGGGGAAAGGCAGACATGCAAGCGTGGAGCGACCCCCCCCCCCCCCATCAAAAGCATTTCTATTCAATGCTGGGGAGTATACCTGTGCCAGGCTCCATTGATGCTGACATCATCCATATGTGAAGACTACATTCCTGTTTGTTCCTGGAGATTGGACAAACCACACCAAGGCTACATCATGATCTTCCTTGACATCACCTCTGTATTCAACTCAGTCAACCACAACATTCTAACATTATGCTTACAATCCAAGGGACTTAGGGACACCACCTTGAAATGGTCCTACTCATATCTCAAAGACTGACAACAACAGCTTAAGATCAGATTGTACACCTCAACACCCTGCAACCAACAAGGAGTCCTACAGGGTCCCGCACTGTCTTCAATACTTTTCAATTTATATATTCAATCTTTTATATCTTTATCTTTATTAAAACATTTGATAAACCGCCCAGGCCGAAGCATCAGGGCGGTGTACAATCATAAAAAAGTGACAGCTGCTGAGAAAGGAAGAGAAGAAAAGAACACCAAATAATAATAGGACAGTAAAAGAAATAGCAGAAGATAAAGAGGGGCAACAGAAAGCAGCAGAGCAACGGAATTTAAAACCATAATACTAATAATAAAACTTAAAAACTTAAAAACAATAAAAATTAAAGGAGTGAGGAGAGGAGAAGGAGACTCGAACCAGACATAGGCGGAGCGAGAGGCGAGACTAGGGGAACATGACACCAGCGGAGAGGGGAAAATAGAGAAATAAGAGGGAGGGAGGGAATAAAAGGCTAAGTGGGAAGGACATCATCAGTGGGGGGAGGGAGATTGAATGCTTGACAGAAAAGATGAGTCTTGAGAATAGTTTTAAAACGAGTATAGGAGGGTTCTAAACGGAGAGATAAGGGAAGAGAATTCCAGAGGGCAGGGCATAGAAAGAAGAAGGCAGAATGTCGGGTGGATTCGAGACGGGCCTGAGTGGGTGAGGGAAGAAAAAGACGATTACCATGGGCAGACCGGAGAAGGCGGGGAGAGGGCTGGAGATGGATAATATTGGCTAAATATTGGGGGGAGTCAGAGAAAAGGGCCTTGTGTGCAAGGATAAGTAGTTTAAACACAAACCGAAACTTAATAGGGAGCCAGTGTAGAGAAGAGAGACAGGGGGAAACATGAGAGCGGAGAGGGGATAGAGTAATAAGACGGGCGGCAGCATTTTGAACGATTTGAAGGCGGTGAAGTTGGTGAAAGGGAAGACCAGCATAAGCAACGTTGCAGTAATCGAGTCGCGAAATAACTAGGGATATGACCAAAGTGATAATAGAAGAGTGTGAAAAGTAAGAACGAACAGCTTTGATGCGACGTAGGTGAAAAAAGGAGGAGCGGACAACAGAAGAGATGTGATCGTGAAAAGAAAGAGATGGGTCTAGAGTAACACCCAAATAGCGGAGAGTGGAGGTGGAAGGGATAGAATGAAAACCCATGACAGGAAACACTGAAGGAGAAGGACGACCAAAAGTAACCCAAAGAGCTGCAGATTTAGTGGGATTAACATGCATGAAGTTTGACTCAAACCAGGATGTGATGGAGGAGAGACAGAGGTTAAGTGGAGTGAGATCAGGGGCAGATGGAGAGGTATGGTGAACCAGAAGGATATCATCAGCATAGATGTAGAAAGAAAGAGCGGATTGCTGGATTAGCTAGGGGGGCCAGAAAAATGTTAAAGAGGAGAGGGGCAAGAATAGAGCCCTGAGGGACACCACAAGTGACAGACGCAGGAGGAGAGACTGAAGAACCAGCGTGAACTGAAAAAGTACGACAAGATAAAAAAGAGTGAAACCATTGAAGAACAGTGCCATGAATACCAACATCAGACAAACGAGAAAGAAGGGCGGTGATCGACTACATCAAAAGCAGAAGACAGATCCAGAGAGACCACTAGGGAAATATCACCACGATCGTGAGAACGGTGAAGTTCAGAGAGCAGAGCCGTGAGAACAGTTTCGGTACTGTGACCAGGACGAAAGCCAGATTGCCGGGGGTGAAGGGCGTGGGTGGAGTCAAGATGAGAGGTCAGCTGGGAAAAAACAATTCGTTCAAGGATTTTGGACAGAAAAGGAAGGTTGGAAACGGGGCGCCAGTTGGCAGAAAGCGTGGGGTCGAGGGTGGGCTTCTTCAAAAGGGGGCGGACAATAGCGTGCTTCCATAAAGAGGGAAAAAGACCAGAAGAGAGACTAGTGTTAAAGATAGAAAGGATGAAAGGCACCAAAGCAATATGCGAGTCAAGTAGCCAGGGAGATGGCAGAGGATCAAGAGGACAGGTAGTTTGGTGAGCGGAAGAAATAGCCTTAATAAGTTCGGGCGAAGAAATAGGAGAAAAGGAACACCAAGTGTGGGAGAGAGTGTGAATGGGTGAGGAGGGGGAAGTGGGCAAAGGGTGAAAAGAGGGAGAAGAAGGGAAGGGAGGGAGAAGAGGGGAGAGGGGGGAAGGGCATGAAGGAAAGGAGGAACGAATAGCAAGAATCTTATTAGTAAAGAAAGCAGCAAGAGAAGAAGGGCTGGGAGGGGGGGGGCTGGGAAAGGGCAGAAGGGAGAGAAGAAGGGGAGGAAATAGATTTGAGGACCAGAAAGAGACGCCTAGCAGAGTTAGAAGATGTAGAGATGAGACGAGAATAGTATGAATGTTTAGCAGAAGTGATAGCAGAGCGGTAGGAAAGGTGAGCAAGCTGATAGTTGGAATGAGAGTCGGATGAGCGGGACTTCCTCCAAAACCGTTCAGCACGTCGGAGATTGGAGCGGAGGAGAAGGAGACCGGGGTGGTACCAGGGGTGATGGGAAGATGAACGGGGGGCTGAAGAGTGGAGAGGTGCCACAGAATCAAAAGCAACCGAAAGAGAGGAGGAAAAGAGATCAACCTGACGGTCAATGGAGAAGGAAGAAAAATCTGGAGGGAATAGCGTGAGGGCAGATGGAAAAGAGGACCGAGAGTTTGGAGTGAAACGTCACCTGAGGGAAGGGATAGGAACTGAAGAAGGGCTAGTGGAGTCTAAAGAAGGAAAAGGGAAAGTAAATAAAAGACAATAATGGTCAGACCAAGGAATGGGGACAGATCGGATATTGGAGGGAGAAAAAGGAGAGGAATCAAGAGTAAGAATAAGATCAAGGGAGTGACCAGAGGCATGGGTAGGGCAAAGTACGTGTTGAGTGAGAGATAGATCAGAGAACAAAGAGGAAAGGGCCTTGTCACGGGGACGGGACGGGGGAGTAAGGTAGGCATTGAGGTCGCCTAAGACGACTAAATGTGGAGATAGAATGGCGGAGTCAGAAAATGTGTGAAATAGGGAATCCCAGAGATCTAGTCATCAAGGCCCATAATACATTTTACCATATATATGCAGATGACAATGTTATATGCCCTGTTCTCCACCAAATGCCATTCCTACACTGTTATTTATTTATTTATTTAACATTTCTTATGCTAACCTGTTTCACCACTGTCGTCAACCGGCTCACACAGCACAACCTCAACATCAACTACAAGAAAACTGAGGTATTCCATATCATGAATGACCCCGATTTCCAACCTCCAACCACACAGACCATACCTGGAATGCCTAAAGCCATTTTAGAAGTCAAATCTCAAGTACGGTATCTTGGAATAACCTTGGATTAGTGCCTCACCATGCAACCACACATCAGTAAAGACCATATAGCATAAAATGAAAATGCTCCAGCGGCTCCATCCACTCCTCAACTTCTGCCAGATCTTAATGTTGCCAGATCTTAATATTCCTGCACCTGGATTACTGCAACATAATCTTGCAAGGACTTCCCAAATATGCATTACACTCCCTCCAACTGGCAGAAAACACTGCGGCCTGCATGGCTCCTCTAGAAACACATAACCCGAATCTTAAAATATCTCCACTGGCTCCCCATAACTAGTCGCATGAAATACAAGGCAATCCTAACCATTTTCAAAGCATTCCATAACTTCTCATCTGAATACTTACAATAACTCCTACACAAACCACCGAACAACAGAACCAGAAGAACTAACTCTCAAAACACCTTCACCACCAACCCCCCTTCAAAAGCAAGAGCGCTCAAACCACTACCAACCAGGCCTTCTTACTGTTTGCCCCCAGCTTATAGAACAATCTCCCCAATGATCTACGTGCAATCACAGACCTCAAGAGGTTCCATAAAAATTAAAAACCCTTCTCTTCAAGGAACACTTTAAAAGCAAAACACGTACCAGTGGATCCACTCCCCCCTCCCTATACATTGTACATACTCCCATTACCCACTCTAAGGTTATAGTTAATTCTAAATGACAACCCTAGAATTGTCCAAGTTCAGACTCATGTTCTGTGTAACCATTTGTTTGTTAGCAGTTCTCTTTAAACCGCTTTAATACTGCGATAAAGCGGTATATAAAAATAGTTAAATAAATACATTTAAAACACAACAGAGAGCTTTTAGTTTAAGTTTAAAACTCAGTCAAAGCTAGTATCAGCATAAAGCCTTTAATTTAAATCAGAGTATAACTTGGCACAGAAAGAAGAATAGGGTAAATATTCTTTGAGTAGAAAGACATTTATTGTTTCTAGAAACCTTTACAAAGAGGCCTTCCAGTTAGGAAGCAAGAGATCTATGAATTTGTTTTAAATAGGGTTTAAAACCAAATGACAGATCAAAGAGGTAATTTGAAAGGCTCCCTCTATCAAACCAAGGGCTGTGTGAATCACCTAGGAGACTGTTAACAGATTAATTTAGAAGTACAGGGCTGCAACCTGAGTAGCAAGCCAACCTTTACTAAGTGTTAATTCCCACCCCCTACCTTGATTCCTCCCCACTCCAGGCATAATCTTAGCTTTATAGGCTCTTAGACCTATTAAAGGGGGAGATGCAGTCAAATTCACTTTCAGGATCAGCTAGTTATCCTCACCAGGAATAGATTAATCTTGGCCCTGAAAAAAATTAATCTTGAGGTGAACAAAGTCCCTCAAAGTTATTTGCTATAGTTATAACAGTACAAGTATCCCTAGTAACTTTAAACAACTTAAATAGCTAAACAAAACCTTAAAGATGCAGACAGAAGTCCAGCAGCAAGATGAGAGCTATCCATTCTTCTGCATTGAGTGTCACATATACAATTTTCTCCCAGTTGGTAACGGGTCTTACAGCTGCACTAGATGCAGGGAGCTTTTTGCCCTCAGAGAACGAGCAGCAGCCTTGGAGGCCATAAGGAAGACAGACAGGCATAGACAAGACCTACAGGGATGAAGTACTGAAGTCCGACTTCCAGTATGGCAGCCTCTCAGTTATCATGGAGGAGAGAGGTCACGTGAAAGGACAAAATCATCTTGGTGTGGCAGGAAGTCATCCTGTAGCTACAACCAGAAAAGAAGACCGCTATGGCTTGCGAGAGAAGTAGCTGAAAAAGTGAAGAAAAAGAGGGGAGACCTTGTGATAAGGAAGCTTATCATAGTTCAGGAAAGCGTAGTTACTCACCTGTAACAGGTGTTCTCCAGGAGCAGCAGGAATCAGTCCTCACATATGGGTGACGTCGGCGCCGACGGAGCCCTCGCGGAGCAATTTTCCCCAGCTTTCAAAGAAAGCCTTTGGGAATTGCAGCGCGCATGCGCGGTCGCCTTCCCGCCCAAGGGTGCCATCTTAGCCAGTCTGATGACATAGCTAAAAGACAGCATAAAAATTTGCAAAAAAACTTAAGCAGATGATTGCAACTCCACGGGGAGGAGGGAGGGTTGTGAGGACTGATTCCTGCTGCTCCTGGAGAACACCTGTTACAGGTGAGTAACTACGCTTTCTCCAGGACCAAGCAGGAAGTCAGTCATCACATATGGGACTCCCAAGCTTAAGGCTACCGGAGACCCTAAGCACAAAAATGAGCTCCCTCTAGCTCAGCGGCACAGAAGGAAGGAATCTTCACTGAATTATCACCCACCGGTAGCCCCCATCCGGGATGGAGGGTAGGAGTTGCTCAAACCTCGAAGAGATTTCGGAGGACTGCCTGTCCGAAAGCACTGTCCCTGCGGGACTCCCTCTCGAGACAGTAATGGACCGCAAAAGTCTGGCTCGAAGACCAAGTAGCGGCCCGGCAGATGTCTGCCAGCGGAACAGAGCGGAGGTAAGCCACTGACGTAGCCTTCGCCCGAACACAATGAGCCGTGACTCGACTTTCTAAGGAGAGTCCGGCTGCCCCATAAGCCCAAGCGATACAGTCAGCAACCCAGATGGACAGAGTACGCTTGGAGACCGGGAGCCCCAATTTATTGGGGTCAAAAGACACAAAAAGCTGAGCAGCTTTACGGTGCTCCCGCGTACGGTCAAGGTAGAAGTTCAATGCCCTTCTACAGTCCAGGGTATGCAGGACCCGTTCAGCTCGGCTGGAGTGAGGCCTGGGAAAGAAGGTTGGAAGTACCACCTCCTGATTGATGTGAAAAGGGGAGACAACTTTTGGAAGAAATTTTGGGTGAGTCCGTAGGACTACCCTATTTTTGTAGAACCGAGTGAAGGGGGATCAGACACGAAGGCCTGCAATTCACTTACGCGTCTAGCGGAAGTGAGGGCTATCAGGAACAAGGTTTTCCACGAAAGAAAACGCAGAGAACAGGTAGCCATCGGTTCAAAAGGCGGACAGGTGATCCGCTGTAAAACCACATTCAGATCCCAGTCAGGTGCTGGCGGGCGCAGAGGTGGTTTAAGTAGGAGACCTCGGAGAAACCGTGCTACGAGAGGGTCGCTGGAAAGAGGTCTGCCGTCCACCGGCACATGGTGCGCTGAAAGAGCACTGAGGTGGACTTTGACGGAGTTGGACTTAAGTCCCAGATTAGAGAGGTAGAGCAGGTACTGCAAGATCACCGACACCGAGCAGGAGAAGGGATCCTGAGACTGCTGTACACACCAAACGGAAAAGCGACGCCATTTAAGGGCGTAGCATTTGCGGGTAGAAGGTCGCCGGGAAGCTAGGACGACCTCTTCCACCTCTGCCGGCAGGAGAAGGGGAGCGAGGACTACCCTTTCAGCCGCCAGGCCATTAGATTGAGAGATCTGAGGTTGGGGTGTAGTAGAGACCCCTGATCCTGTGTTAGGAGATCCGGTTGAAACCCCAGAGGGAACGGATCCTCTACCGCTAATTGCAACAGGAGTGGAAACCACGGCTGTCTGGGCCAGCGAGGAGCCACCAGGATCATGGAGGCTTTGTCCCGGAGAACCTTGAATAGAGTTCGAGAGACTAGCGGGATGGGAGGAAAAGCATAGAGAAGGCTTTCCGACCATGAGAGTAGAAAAGCATCTGCCGCTACCCGAAGGGGATGTGGCTGACGAGAGCAGAAGCGAGGAAGTTGCCGGTTGAGAGGACTGGCAAAGAGATCCATCGTGGGGAGGCCCCACTTCAGAAAAAGTTTCTGAACTACCAAGGGATCCAGACGCCACTCGTGCGGCTGGAGTATCCTGCTGAGTTTGTCCGCCAGGCAATTTTCTTGGCCTGGGAGATAAACTGCCTTGAGAAGAATGCCGTGACTGACGGCCCAAGAGCAGAGCTTCTGAGCTTCTCGGCAGAGAAGGAAGGAGCCCGTGCCCCCCTCCTTGTTCACGTAGAACATGGCAACTTGACTGTCCGTCTGGACAAGGACGGACTGGTGAGAAGTCAGGTGGGAGAAAGCCTTGAGCGCCAGACGGATTGCTCTGAGCTCCAGGAAGTTGATCTGCTGAGCAGACTCCCACGCGGTCCAGAGACCTTGAGTACATGCCCCTTGGCAATGTGCCCCCCAACCCAGGAGGGAAGCATCGGTCGTCAGCACTTGAGCCGGCTGAGGCGACTGAAACGGCATTCCGAGCACCAGGTTCGGCCGATGAAGCCACCACTGTAGGGAAGAGGCCAGCGGCCCGGAGATGCGTACTAAGTCGGCCAGTCCGCCGGTGGCTTGTTGCCACTGCTTGCGAAGGCACCATTGAGCAGGTCGCATATTCAGGCGAGCATTGGGGGTCACGTGGACGGTGGAAGCCATATGGCCGAGTAGTTTCAGGAAGCGCCTGGCAGAGACCAGGGACTGGCTGCGAAAACGGCCGGCTAGGTCCATGAGCCGTTGAGCCCTGTCGAGAGGCAGGAAAGCTCGTGCCTGAGGAGTGTGCAGTCTTGCGCCGATGAACTCGAGATCCTGTGAGGGGAGCAAAGTGGACTTTGCGAAGTTTATGACAAAGCCCAAGTACTGCAGAAGAGTCACCGTGCAGTGTGTGGCATTGGTGACTGCCGGGGAGGACGACGCTCTGATGAGCCAGTCGTCGAGGTACGGAAAGACATAGAGGCCGTGAAGCCGGAGATAGGCCGCCACCACCGCGAGACATTTTGTGAAGACTCTCGGTGCGGAGGATAGGCCAAAGGGCAGTACTCTGTACTGGTAGTGATTTCCTGCCACCACAAACCTTAGGTATTGGCGGTGGCTTGGGTGGATGAGGATGTGCGTGTAGGCATCCTTTAGATCCAAGGAGCATAGCCAATCTCCCTGCTGGAGGTAGGGCAGAAGGATTCCAAGGGTAAGCATCTTGAACTTTTCCCGCACGAGGAACTTGTTGAGGTTGCGCAAGTCCAGGATGGGTCTGAGGCCTCCTGTCCTTTTTGGTATCAGGAAATACCTGGAATAAAAGCCTTGACCTCTCAGGTGGTGGGGCACCGGTTCCACAGCCTGTTCCTGAAGAAGACTTGCTAACTCCTGAAGGAGTAAGTCCCTGTGCAGAGGGAGTCGAGGAGGTTCTCCCGGAAAATAAGAGGGAGGGACCTGATGGAAGTGGAGAAGATATCCTTCTCGCACGACCTGAAGCACCCAGGCATCCGAAGAGATGTTGGACCACCTGTGGGCGAAGTGAACCAGCCGGCCTCCGGTGTTGGGAGGAGCCAGCTGAGGGGGAGAGGCTATGCTGAGGAAGTCAAAAACCCCCACCCTGCTGAGCAGGGGCTGGTGGTGCAGGCTTGGGGGCTTGCTGCCTACGGGACCCGTTACCCCGTCCCTTGGCCTGCTGGCCCTGTTGGGGAGCTGCGGAGGCCTGATATTGAGGGTAGTGTTTATAGGCAGCCGCCTTTCTCGGGTAAAAGGACTTCTTTCCCGAGCCCTTCTTTTTCTGGGAAGGGGCGGAGGTCTTCCTAGAAAGCCTAGTCCTGGTGAGAGTCTCCGTCTCGATTTGTGCAGCCTTTTCAGCCATGGGCTTGCCAAAGAGGTTCTCACCTCTGCAGGGGACATCGACCAACTTGTCCTGCACCCAAGGTTCAAGGTCAGACGACTGAAGCCAAGCCTGTCGGCGGGCACCGATGCCAGCTGCGGCTACTCGAGCCGATGCTTCAAAGCTATCACAGGCTGCTCAGGACATGAATTTGGAGCATTCCCGAATACCAGTTGTCAAGGCCAGGAACCTCCGCAAAGGTTCCTCGGACAGTCCAGCGGAGAATCCGGCTAGCTCTTTAGCCAGATCTCGGAGATACATGCCCATGTATAGCTGGTAGGTCTGGACACGACAAGCCAGCATAGAGCCCTGGAAACACTTCTTACCAAGGCCATCCAGGTTACGGGCCTCCCTGCCAGGAGGCACCGAGGAGTGCATCTTTTGGCTTTTAAGCCTATGCATGGCCGATTCCACAACCATGGAATGGTGTGGCAACTGTGCTTTTTGGAAGCCAGGACTCTTGCGGACTCGATAGATGGAATCGACCCGCTTGCTTAATACCGGCGACGAGGCCGGACTCTCCCACATGCGGAAGAGTAGTCGTTCCAGCATGGGAGGAACCGGTACAGTAAAGTGCTCCCGGGCGGGAGAGTCGTACTGAAGGGCGTTGAGCTCTTCGGCTCGAGGCTCCTCCTCGGGATCCGCAGGGAAGGCCAAAGCCTTGGCCATATCCCTGACGAAGTCCGAGAACCGGGCATCCTCCGGAGGGGACTGTTTCCGACGTTCGGACTCGGGTGAGTCCGAGGGGACACACCGAGTCCGAAAGGAATCAGGTGACTCCTCCTCTTCAGACTCCCAGACCGACTCCGAGGAGGAATCAGTGGGGTTGGCTCGGGCAGGCGGAGGCGTCGGCCGCCCCAACGCCGAGGGAGTCGGCGGCGACGACCTCGGTCCCGAACGGGAGGCCGAGGGTGACCTCGACCGAGGATCGACTCGAGTTCGCATGGACTCGAGGATCGGCTCGGTCTCCGGGGTCGACTTATTTTATTTATTTATTTTATTTATTTATTTAATTGGATTTTTATACCGCCTTATCATACAATCAAAGCGGTTTAACAAAAGAGAAAATTAGTAATAGTGAAAAAATCTGTGATAATATATACATAGTTTGTAAATATATGATTTTTTAAAAGGCCCGACGTCGGACCTCTCGGAGGCGAGTCCAGAAGCACTACAGGACTTACCCGAGCAGGCAACTCCGACTCCAGGCGAGGTCGCTTCGGGAGGTGCTCCTTCTCCAAGGACCCGGGACGGCTATCGGGGCTATGCGACCTGGCCCTCGCGGAGCCAGGAGCGTCCACTGACGCCGCCCTCGCGGGTTTTTCCTTCCGTCGATGGTCTCCGGAGGGAGAACCCCTGTCGGAGGAGCTTCGGCGATGGTCAGAGCTGGAGCCTCTGGATGCCGAGGCCTCCGACGAGGTTCGTGTACGGCTGGGGTCAGCGAAGATTCTATCCCGCTGATGCCGCCGACTCCTCAACGCTTTGGAGGACATTTTGCCACAGGCTCCACAGATCATTTCTTCATGATCCGGGCCTAGGCAGCGGAGGCAATTATCGTGTGTGTCAGTGAGTGACATATTTCTGTCACACTGACCACACCGCTTGAAACCACTGGCAGCCATCGGGGGAAAAAGGGCCCCTGCAAGGTCAAAGGACCGGGCTGCCAGCGAAAAACAGAAAACGAAACTGACCAAAAATCAGAAAAACCGAAAAATAAAAGAAGGACTCGCAACGGCGTCGCGAGTCCGGGCAGGAAAACGACCGGCGTCGAACCGAAGTGAAAAAAGAGAAAAACTCACGAAAATCAACTTTTTTAGCGGGGACACGACGGGTACGTCTGTAGGGCTCCGTGGAAAAAAGAAGAATGGCTAAGATGGCACCCTTGGGCGGGAAGGCGACCGCGCATGCGCGCTGCAATTCCCAAAGGCTTTCTTTGAAAGCTGGGGAAAATTGCTCCGCGAGGGCTCCGTCGGCGCCGACGTCACCCATATGTGAGGACTGACTTCCTGCTTGGTCCTGGAGAAGAAATAATACAAGAGGTGAATTGGCTCTGAATAAGCAACCTGTGCTGGCTGGTAAAAGCACTAAAACAGAGTGTTTATCTAAAAGACTACCAGACCCAGAATGCACTGGTTTACAGAAAGCCTCTAGGAGAGCTGAAGTAGGGAAACATGTGCCTAATCAGAGAAGCAATGATGTAATCCCTAATCACACATCTCCTAGGGCAGGGCTTAATTCATTACACCTGCAGTGTGCTAGGGTGGAGCAGCCATCTAGGCACTTTATTTATTTATTTATAGACTCTTATATACCGCACTATTAGGCATCAGCGCGGTTCACAAAAAACAGTGATACACACAATTCAACAGTACTTTTTGTTTACAGAAAACAGGAGAATATAACTCGGATAACAGGGTATATAATTAATAAACATAGTCATAATATCATCATGGCTTCAGTTTTGTGTGTATGTGGTCTGTGGGGTATCTGTATTGTATGTGTATGAGTGGAAGGTCTGTGGGTTGGTTGAGATGTCTTTATTGTTTACTGGATAAGATAAAAGGAAGAGGTAGTGTTTCAAAGCTTTGCGAAACTGCAAAAGGTCTGGTATTGCTCGGATGTTTTGAGGGAGGCTATTCCAACACCTTGGTGCACAGAATAAAAAGGCCCTGTCTGAAGTAGTTTTGGTACACTGTGATATTGATTTAGGGACTAACAGAGTATTGAGTGTTACTGACCTTCTGTCTCTATTGGGGGGTGGTGTTTGGATCAAGTCTGATATTGATGAAGATGAGAGTTCTTTGAAGGCTTTGAATGTAATTAGTAAAATTTTGAAAGTGAGTCTACTTTGAATTGGGAGCCAATGAAGATGTTTTAGAATAGGTGAGATATGGTCTTTCCGGGAAGCTCCATGAAGGACTCTAGCTGCAGCATTCATAGCCATTTGAAGTGGGTGTAAGGTGGTTTGTGGAAGACCTTGCAAAATTGAGTTCGCATAATCAAAATGAGGTATGATTAGCGCCTGATAGATGGTTCTAAAATCGTCTGGCTCTAGCAAGGATCGAAGGTGTCTAAGGGAGCGTATTTTGTGATATACTGCTCTTACAATATTACTAATATGTGCTTTCATATCTAATTTCTGGTCTAAAGTGACACCGAGGTATCTGATGGTGGTCTTGGTCTGGAGGTTAGCATCATTCACTTTCAAAAAGGATGGAGCAGTGAAATTTTGGTTACGTGTAATAAATAAAGCTAGAAGAAATTCATCATACAGACAGCAACAGCAAGAGAAAGGAGAGCAAGGACAGCAACGGGAGCTGGAGAAGGAGAGACTGATCGCGAACAGAAGGAAGAACAGCAAGGCGTCCAGAAGGTCTAAGAAAGGAGCCCAAGGCAGTACGTATGCTGAGAGAGATTCCTGGGGCAAGCATTCTTCACTGGACTGGAAGAAGCCAGAGGCTTGGAGATATACAGCCAGGAACCCTCGGACAACACCTGTGAGGGAGACGGCTGCATCTACAGAAAGAAGGAGCTCTAATACCTATTTAAGGAGGTATGGGAAAAGAGACATGAAGTCCAGAGATTCTGACTGGAGAGCTGGGCACGGAAGCTTTGCTACCTACTGGCCAAAATACCCAGAGAGGAAACCTAATGACAACGTGATCTCAGGTATGAACTCTGATCTGTTCCCTAGCTTTGCACAAGGAAGACAGCAGGGAAGCAGTTTCTATCCTGGTAGAGATCAGTTAGAGAAATCCTCTGAGCCAGTGTATGGAAGTGATCCTATGATATTTCAAGAGCAAGGGGAAATATCAGATCAGGAAGTTGAATGCATGGATTGTTCTCTTTCTAAGCTGCTGTTCTAAAGTAATCCTCAGATACGGATCAAACACCAAAAGGAACTGTACTGATTTTTTAACTTCCCAGAAAAGTTTCTTTGAGAGAAAGCTTTGGGGAAAGTTGGAGCCACGTGGAGAGTGGACCAGCAATGATTTGCAGCTGGTTAAGCACCTGTGATTAGAGCAAGGCACAAGTGCACGTGGGACTTTGAGAAAAAGCTTCTTCTCTGTGTGAATGGAAGAAGGCTGTTTTTTTGATAGAGAATTTTCCTTTTGGGTTTATTTTTCATTCCAGCACTGCTAAGAAAGTTTATTAGCAGGGGCTAGAGGAAAGACCTTTTCTGTTCCATCAAGGTCTTTACTAAGTTGTTGCATAAGTAATTCAGTTGCCTTATTTGTTTTGTTTCCTGAATAAAACTCCTGGAGAAATTATCCTGTTGATGTTACCAAGCATATCTGTGCGAGGGAATAACACCACATAAATAAAATCTGTTTTCTGCTTTACACTCGAGCAACTACAATTCTTTATTCTTGTTAAATGGCTAGTTATGTGTGCTTGAACTACAAGACCCACAATCCATTGCAAGAAAAGTAAATTCATGCCTTTGCCAAGATTGTGGAACTTTCATAACAAGCACCCCCATTTACAACCTTCATGAAATACAAGAGATCACAGAGAGAGGAAGACAGGCATCTATATTTGGAAAAACTTAGAGAAGCTAGCAAAGTACTCAGGAAAGCAAAGATTCAAAAAGAGGACGAAAAAGACAATGCAGTAAAATGGGGGGCTAAGACATTTTTCAGATATGTTAGTAAGAAGAGGAAGGGCAAAAGTGGTATTGTCAGACTCAAGGGTGAAGGGGGAGGAATATGTAGAAGTTGATGGGGATAAAGCACAGTTACTTACCTGTAACAGGTGATCTCTGGGAACAGCAGGAATAGTCCTCACATATGGGTACGTCGGTACCGACGGAGCCTGCGCGGGAAAGCTCCCCAGCTTCCCAGAAGGAAAGCTTTTGGGGTTTCCCACAGCGCATGCGCGCTGCCTTCCCGGCTTCCTGACCAACTCTCCTCAGTTCGAGTTTAAAGCTGAGACAATAGAGAGAGGAAAGGAAAGAGAAAGAGATACAACTCCTAGGGGAGGTGGGTGGGTTGTGAGGACTATTCCTGCTGTTCCCAGAGATCACCTGTTACAGGTAAGTAACTGTGCTATCTCCAGGAACAAGCAGGAATGAGTCCTCACATATGGGGACTCCCTAGCTGAGATGCCTGGGAGATCCCCCTCCAAGGGCTCTTCATCTTCCTATGGATCTCAGGCATCCATTGAGGGAAGGTGGGCAGGAGTTGTTTAAGAATGGAACAGGTGTTTGAGGACAACCTGACCAAATAAGGCATCCCGGCGGGAGTCCTTAACCAAGCAGTAATGGGCTGTGAAGGTATGAACCGAGGCCCAGGTGGCTGCTCGGCAGATCTGATCTATGGATACAGAGTGAAGATGAGCCATAGAGGTGGCCATGGCTATCACATTGTGAGCTGTGACATGGCCTTCCAGAGAAATGTTTTTACTCTGGTAAGCAAAAGAAATACACTGAGCAATCCAATTGGAAAGTGTTCTTTTGGAGACTGGAAGTCCCAAATGAGAAGGATCGAAAGCAACAAAAAGCTGGGAAGACTTTCGATGTGGCTGAGTCCTGTGGAGGTAAAAGGCAAGAGCTCTTTTACAATCTAGAGAATGAAGGTTCCGCTCTGTACTGGATGCATGAGGAGCTGGAAAAAAGACAGGTAGATATACCTCTTGATTAAGATGAAAAGGTGAAACCACCTTTGGCATAAAGTGTGGATTTGTCCGAAGGACTACCTTATCATGATGGAACCTTGTATAAGGTGGATTAGCCACTAAGGCTTGCAGTTCACTGATGCGGCGAGCTGAAGTGACTGCAATAAGGAAAATAACCTTCCAGGAAAGAAATTTCAAGGAGGTAGAGACTAAAGGTTCAAAAGGTGGCTTCATAAGCTGACCAAGAACCAAATTTAAGTCCCATGCCACCGGAGGAGGCCTAATGGGAGGTTTAGTTAAAGTTAGGCCTCTCATGAATCTTGCAATATGAGGATGAGAGGAAATAGGTTGTCCATTGAGAGGCTTGAGGGATGCTGCAATAGCACTCAAATGGACTCTTACTGAATTCGTTTTAAGGCCTGCATTGGAGAGATGCAGGAGATATTCCAATAGGGAATTCACAGGAAGAGCAAAAGGGTCAAGACCCTTTTGAGCACACCAAATGGAAAATCTCTTCCATTTAAAAGCATAAGAACGCCTTGTAGAAGGTTTTCTGGAAGCATGGAGGATATCCTTCACTTGTTGGGAGACATTTAAGTCCTGAAGGTCTGGGCCTTCAGTAACCATGCTCTGAGGTGGAAGGACTTGGGGTTTGAGTGCCACAAAGTCCCTTCCTCCTGAGACAGAAGGTCCGGAGCAGCTCCCAGGTCTAGGGAGGGGCCCTGGGAGAGATGCAGAAGTAGAGGGAACCACACTTGGCGTGGCCAACGTGGAGCTATAAGGATCATAGATCCGTGATCCCTCTGCAGTTTGAACAAAGTCTTGGGAATCAAAGGAATGGGTGGAAAGGCATATAGGAGGCCCTGACCCCAATGAAGGAGGAAGGCATCCCTGGCCTGAACCCCCTGACACGTAGTTCTGGAACAGAATCGGGAAAGTTTAGCATTCCACGGACTTGCAAAGAGGTCTATGTCCTGGGTTCCCCATTTCTGAAAGATTCTGAGTACCTGATCCATGTGCAGGGACCATTCGTGTGGAAGCAGAACTTGGCTGAGTCTGTCTGCCCAAGAGTTTTGAATTCCTGGGAGATATACTGCCAGGAGATGGATTTGATGCTCTCTGGCGAAGGCCCACAGTCTGAGAGCTTCGTTGCAAAGCGACAGAGAGCCAGTCCCTCCTTGTTTGTTTACGTAGAACATGGCTACTTGATTGTCGGTATGAACAAGAACTGTCATGTTGTATAGGAGGGTAAGGAAGACCTTGAGAGCAAGGAAAATTGCTCGAAGCTCCAGAAGGTTGATATGAAGGGAGGTCTCCTGTGGAGACCAAAGGCCTTGAGTGGAGAGGTCTTGAAGATGAGCTCCCCACCCTGTTTGGGAGGCATCTGTGGTGAGGGTTGCTTGGGGTAGCAGCGGTTGGAAGGGGGACCCCAGCAACAGATTTCGAGTGGACATCCACCACTGGAGAGACCAAAAGAGACGTTTGGAGGTTTCTATTTGGTCTGAGAGAGCTCCTGATGCTTGGGTCCACTGAGTGGACAGAGTCCATTGAGCTGCTCTCATATGCAGGCGAGCATAGGGCACCACATGGACTGTGGAAGCCATGTGGCCTAGCTGTTGTAACATCTCTCTGGCAGTCAAGTGGTTTCTGGACTGAATCTGAGAGGCCAAGTGCACTAGCCGGTGGCAACGTGCCTGGGGAAGATAGGCCCTTGCTGTGGTGGTATCTAGCCAGGCCCCTATGAATTCTAGGGATTGAGTAGGGGTGAGCTGAGACTTTGGCAGATTGATGACAAGTCCCAGATACTGCAGAATGCAGATGGTGTGATCCAGGGAAGTCTGAGCCTGAGACTGAGATGGAGCTCGGATGAGCCAGTCGTCTAGGTATGGGAAGACAAAGATTCCCTGAGTGCGTAGAAATGCAGCCACTACTGACATGCATTTTGTGAACACTCTTGGAGCAGAGGCTAGACCGAAGGGGAGTACTCTGTACTGGAAATGTTTTCCCTGGAACAGAAATCGAAGGAATTTTCTGTGGGATGGGTGGATGAGTATATGTGTGTACGCATCCTTTAGGTCTAGAGAACAAAGCCAGTCCTGACTCTGTAGATATGGAAGGAGTGTACCCAGAGAGACCATCTTGAACTTCTCCTTGCAGAGAAATTTGTTTAATTCTCTGAGATCTAGGATGGGTCTGTGCCCCCCTGTTTTCTTTGGTATGAGAAAATAGGGGGAGTAAAACCCCGAGCCCTGTTGAAGGAGAGGAACCTGTTCTATTGCCCCTTGGGCAAGCAGGGTATTGACTTCCTGATCCAACAGGTGTAGAAGAGATGGGGGATAGATGAAATGTCTCACCCTGGGATAGAGAGGAAGGCTGGAAAAATGTAGTTTGTAGCCCTCTCTGATGATAGAGAGGGTCCACTGTTCTGATGTTATTTGTTCCCATCTGGGAGCAAAATGAGTTAACCTTCCTGGAATGGTGAGAGGCTCTGGTTGCTGCAGAGCCAGAAAGGGTATGTTCTCTAGAAGTAAGTCAAAAACCCTGAGGGGGTTGGGACTGTTGAAGCGTAGCAGCCCCTGCAGGTTTTGTTCTGGCCTGTTTAGCTTGCTGACGTTTAGGAGCAAAGCGAACTTGAGAAGATGATTGGCCAGCATTGGTAGAAAATCTAGTCTTTTTGCAGAAAGATTTCTTAAAAGGCTTTTTCTTGGCAGGGTTAGAAGTAGACTTAGAAAGTCTATCTAGAGCAGCATTTTCTGCATCCATTTGAGTGGCTTTGACTTGCCACTCCTTGCCAAATAGATTTTCACCTGTAAAAGGCAAGTTGCCCAGGCCATCTTCTACCCGGGATTCCAGGTCAGAGGCCTGGAGCCAAGCAATTCGACGAGCAGCTATAGCTATGCCAGATGCTCTGCTAGCACTTCAAAGGAGTCAAAGGCAGCTCTATTGGAGAACTTTGACACATCTTGGATATGCTTTAAGAGAAGCAGGAACTCCTCTTTTCTATCCTCTGGGATAAAGGGGAGAAAATTTCGTACTTTAAGAGCAAGCTCTTTCAGAAACATGCCCATATAGAGGCTGTATGAGTTGATTCTGGCAATAAGCATACTAGCCTGGAAGATTTTCCTGCCAAAAGCATCCAAAGTCCTACATTCTCTTCCTGGAGGGGTAGAAGAGTGCCTCTTGGTACTCTTTATCTTTTTCATAGCAGACTTCACCACGATGGAATGCTGAGGAAGCTGAGTTTTTTGAAAACCAGGAGAAAGAGGGACCCGATACATGGTGTCCAACCGATGAGAATGTGGAGATAGAGTAAGAGGAGCCTCCCATAAATCCATCATGTGTTCTTGGAGAATATCATGAATGGGTAAGGTGACTGCCTCTTTGGGAACCTTAGAGTATCCTAAAATGTCTAATTTTTGTGCTCTAGGTTCTTTTTCAGAGGATACTGTAATAGAGAGTCCTTTGGCTACTTCAAGAATGAAGTCTTGAAAGGACAAGTCCTCTGGAGGAGACATTCTTCTCTTTGGGGAAGAGGGCTCCTCAGGAAGAATAAGGGATGCTTCATCAGAATCATCTGAGGTATTGGCATCCTCAGAAGACTCGAAGTATCGCCTATTTGCTTCCAGAGACCGATACGCGTACCGACCGGTATCGACATAGGGCGTACTGGGAACCGGGTCGGTATCGAGGAAACCTCCGGAACCGAGAACCGGAACCGGCCTTCTACTGGAAGTAGATGCTCTGGGTACTGGTATCGGTTGTGGTGTCGGAACCGACGGTTGCGGTACCGAAGGCATTGCAGCATTAATGAAAGCCATTATGGCCTGCTGCATGGATTGTACAGTAGTACCCATAGACGCCACAACTGCCTGGATGTCGGTACCGGTCTGAGCCGGTACCCCAGAGCAGTCTAACAGGTGATCGGTCGAGGCCGTGCATCGATGTCAACCTGTAACCCCATAGGAGGAGCTTTGGAAGCCGGAGCTTCCCGCCGGGGTTGTTTGGCTGGGGCAGGGTCCTCAGGGTCGAACCCAAGGGCCTCTCGCTGTTTAGAGGGAGATTTGCCCTTTGAGGACCTGCCTGAAGTATGTTTGGTTACCTGAGATCCATCCGGAGAGGAAGACCAGGAGGATGCTGATGCTGGATTATCCGCAGAAAACAGCACATGTAATTTGGCTGCTCGATTCTGTAAGCCCCGTTTGGACATCAGAGAGCAGGATGGACAATCCGGAATCGAATGGTCAGGGCCCAAACATTTAAGACACCATTCATGGGTGTCTGTGACTGAAATAGTACCAGAGCACTTGGTGCATTTTTTAAACCCAGAAGATGGTTTCTCCATGAGGGAGAATTTGTAAAAGCATGTAGGCCTTACAAAAAAACAAATACACCAAGTGTTGAAAAAAGAAAGAAATAAAGACAGGCGGTACCGGTTCGGAATCGGGGAAGGCAGACACGCAGTCAAAAAAACAACTTAAAATAAGAAATTCTTCAGCGGTGACAGGAACACGACCTGCTGGCTCCGCGGAAAAAGAAGAACTGAGGAGAGTTGGTCAGGAAGGCGGGAAGGCAGCGCGCATGCGCTGTGGGAAGCCCCAAAAGCTTTCCTTCTGGGAAGCTGGGGAGCTTTCCCGCGCAGGCTCCATCAGTACCGACGTACCCATATGTGAGGACTCATTCCTGCTTGTTCCTGGAGATATCGGAATTGCTTAACAAATATTTCTGTTCTGTATTCAGAGATGACGAACCAGGAGCAGGACCTCAGAAAACACCCACAAACAGGAACAGAAGCATGGGACATCTTGAACAATTTTCAGACGACTGTGTTCATGAGAAACTAGCTCAACTTAAAGTAGACAAAGCGATGGGACCAGATGGGTTACACCCTAGAATACGGAGGAAACTTGGGGACGTTCTAGCAGCTCCACTAACTGACCTTTTCAATGCCTCGTTAGAGTCGGGAGTGGTGCCAAAGGACTGGAGAGAGGCTCATGTGGTGCCTTTACACAAAAGCAGAAGTAAGGATGTGGTTGAAAACTACAGGCTGGTTAGTTTAACTTCAGTAGTGAGTAAATTATTGGAAACGCTGCTGAAAGAGAAAATAGTAAGGTTTCTGGAGTCCAGAGGATTACAGGATCAGAGGCAGCATGGATTCACCAGAGGCAGGTCTTGTCAGACAAATCTGATTGATTTCTTTGACTGGGTGACCATGGAGTTGGACCGAGGGAGAGCCCTAGATGTGGTGTATTTAGATTTCAGTAAAGCCTTTGACACCGTTCCTCACAGGTGACTTATAAACAAACTGAGCAACCAAGGAATGGACCCTAAAGTTACTGCATGGGTTAGAAATTGGTTGGGTGGGAGGCGACAAAGAGTACAGGTAAATGGAGCTCACTCTGAGGAGAAGGATGTTACCAGTGGTGTGCCCCAGGGATCTGTCCTTGGTCCTTTTTTTTTTTTTTTTTTTTTAACATCTTTGTTAGTGATATAGCGGAAGGGCTGTCGGGTAAGGTTTGCCTCTTTGCAGATGATACCAAAATCTACAATAGAATAGACACCTAGGAAGGTGTAGATAACTCGAGAAGTGATCTAGCTAAGCTTGAAGAATGGCCTAGAATTTGGCAGCTGGGATTTAATGTTAAAAAATGTAAGGTCATGCATTTGGGCTGCAGCAATACAAGGGAACAATATAGTATAGGGCTGAAGTACTTTTGTCCACTAAAGAACGCTCTTCCTAGGCGTGGTTGTGTCTGATGATCTTAAAGTAGCTAAACAGGTAGAAAAGGTGACAGCAAATGCTAAAAGGATGCTTGCGTGCATACGGAGAGGAATAGCTAGCAGAAAAAAGGAGGTGATAATGCCTCTGTATAAGTCTTTGGTGCGACCTCATTTGGAGTATAGTGTGCAATTCTGGAGACCGCACCTTCAAAGGGATGTGAACAGGATGGAGTCGGTGCAGAGGGTGGCTACTAAAATGGTTTGTGGTCTTCATTATAAAGCATATGAGGACAGACCTAAGGATCTTAATATGTATACCTTAGAGGGAAGGCGGGATAGAGGTGATATGATTGAGATGTTTAAATACCTCCGTGGCATAAATGTTCAGGGGGAGAGACTCTCAATTGAAAGGAAGTTCTGCTACGAGGGGACATGGGATGAGGGTGAAGGGGGATAGATTCAGGAGTGATATGTGGAAATATTTCTTTACGGATAGAGTGGTGGATCCATGGAACAGTCTCCCAGTGGAGGTGGTGGAGATGAGGACAGTAACCAAATTCAAAAAAGCATGGGACAAACACAGAGGAACTCTAAAGGAAAAAAAGGGGACTGTTGTAGTTGTTGATATGGAAGGACAGACTAGATAGGCCATGTGGTCTTTTTCTGTTGTCATATTTCTGTTTCTAACCTGACCACCAGGAGTTGCAAAACCCTCTCACACCAAGGAGGTTTCTACAGCGCCATGTGTCCATGAGGGAAGGGTTAGGGCGGTCGTTATAGTTGGTAATTCCATCATTAGGCATGTAAGATAGTTGGGTGGCTAGTGGACGTGAGGATCGCCAGGCAACATCTCTGCCTGTGGTGCTAAGGTAGCAGACCTCACTCAGTATCTAGACAAGGTTTTAGATAGTGCTAGGAAGGAGTCTGCTGTCCTGGTACAATTTGCACCCAATGACATAGGAAGGTGTGGGAGGGAGGCTCTGTTGGTTAAATTTAGGCTTTTAGGTAAGAAGTTGAAATCTAGAACTTCCAGGGTAGCATTCTCTAAAATGCTTCCTGTTCCATGCGCAGGACCCAAAAGGCAGGCAGAGCTCTGGAGTTTCAATGGTGGAAGAGACGATGTTGCAAAGAAAAGGGTTTTGGATTTGTTGCGAACTGGGTAACATGCTGGGGAAGGGAGGAGCTTTTCTGAAAGAATGGGCTCCACCTTAACTGGGATGGACCAGGCTGCTAGATTTAACTTTTAAAAAAGAGAGAGTGCTTTTAAAGTAGATAATAGGGGAATGCCAATAGTCACTCAAGAGCAGATGGTTCAAAAGAATGTATCCTTGAAGGATACTAGCAAAAGAGGGAAGTTAGGACCTCCCAACAGAGAGGTTCCAGTAAAGATAAAAGTAACCCAGATGCCTTTAAGTTCAGAGTTGAAAGATTCCAAACTACCTCTATCAACTGATAACCAGATTAATATTAATAAAATACAATCTCTAAAATGCCTATATACAAATGCTAGAAGTCTAAAACATCAGATGGGAGAGTTAGAATACATAGCACTAAATAAAAGGTTAGATATGATTGGCATCTCAGAGACCTGGTAGAAGGAGGACAACCAATGAGACACTGATACCTGTGCACAAAATATATCGCAATGATAGGGTAGATCAAATTGTAGGAGGGTTGAACTCTATATTAGAGAGGACATTGAGTCACATAAATTAAAGTTTTGCAGGAAACAGTGTATTTTGTTTCCTGCAAAACTTTAATTTATGTGACTCAATGTAGAATTCAGCAAGGCGATGGTAGTGGGGGTGTACTACCAACCACCTGGCCAGAATAAACAGATGGATGATGAAATGCTGAAAGAAATCAGGGAAGCTAACAAAAATTACAAACAAATAATAATGGGTGATTTCAATTACTCCGGTATCGACTGGGTCAGTGTCACAGCAGGACATGCTAGAGAGACGTTTCTAGATTAAATAAATGACTGCTTCTTGGAGCAGCTGGTTCATGAACCGACAAGAGGGGAAGCCATTTTGGACCTAGTCCTTATTTGAACACATGATCTGCTGAAAGAGATAAGGGTTTTGGAGCCACTGGTAATAGTGATCATAGCATGATCGCATTTGCTTTAATAAATGGAAGGATGGCAAGAAAATCCACAGACCTCCCATTTAACTTTCAAAAGGGAGACTATGATGAAATGAGGAAAATAAGTAAGAAAAGAAAAGAAGCTGTTGCAAAGGTTAAAGGTTTACATCACGCATGGGTGTTCTTTAAAAGTACTATCTTGGAAGCCCAGACCAGATGTATTCCATGCTTTAAGAAAAGTGGAAGGCCAAAAAACTGCCAGCATGGTATAAAGGAGATATGAGAGAGACTTGTTGCCAAAAAAGCATCCTTCAGGAAATGGAAAAAGGAGCCTAATGATGAACAGCAGAAACAACATATTCATTGGCAAGTTATATGCAAGGCATTGATAAGGCAGGCAAAGAGAGTTTGAAAAGAAGCTTGCAGTGGAAACAAAAATGCATGATAAAAACTTTTTCAAGCATATTTGTAGCAAAGAACCTGTGAGAGAGTCAGTTGGACCATTGGATGAGAGAGGTAAAAGGTGCGTTAAGGGAGGACAAGGTCATAGTGGAAAGACTTAATTAATTCTTTGCCTCAGTCTTTGCTGAAGATGTATGGAAGTTACTCATGCTTGAAATGGTAGGATATCCCTATGAGGAGAGGCTTAAAAGCTTGAGGCTCTTCAACTTGAAAGGAGACAGCTGAGGGGGATATGATGGAGATTTATAAATTAATGGAGTGGAACGGGTAAACATAGATCGATTGTTTACGCCATCAAAAAGTAGAAAGACTAGGGGACCAGCTACAATGTAACCCATTTAAGACTGATAAGAGAAAATATTTTTTCACTTAATGCATAATCAAACTCTGGAATTCATTACCAGAGTATGTAGTAAACGCTGTCATTGTAGCTGGGTTTAAAAAAAGTTTGGACAAGTTCCAGGAGGAGAGATTCATAAATCATTATTAAAGAGGACCCGGGAAATCCATTGTTTAGCCTGGATGAGCATTATGGAACCTGTGTGCCTTTTTGGAAATCTGCCAGGTACTTGTGATCTTGATTAGCCACTGTTGGAAACCGGATACTGGGCATGATGGACCTTGATCTGACCCAGTATGGCATTTCTTATGTTCTTAACATCAAGAGCCCAGTGTGTTCATGGCGATAGATGCAGAAAAAGCTTTTGATAGGGTAGAATGGGGAATGATGTTCCAGGTGCTTCAAAAGGTGGGTCTTGGAGACAAATATTGTGTATGGATAAGGATATTATACATGTCTCCAAAAGCACGGATCAGGGTTAATGGCGTACTCTGCAGAATTTTGATTCGTGAGAGGGGTACAAGACAGGGATGTCCTTTATCCCTACTTTTATTTATGCTGTTATAGAACCTCTAGCAGCTAGGGTGCGGGATCATGCCGACATAGTGGGAGTAGTTCCGAGGAGTCACTAAATTAAAATTTTGTTGTTTGCAGACAGTATGATTTTCTCCTTGGGGAAATTTCTTTTGTCCCTATCAGTGCTTATGCAGGAAAAAACAGACGATAGTCAGGTGTCGGGATATAAGATTAATGTTGGGAAAACAAAAATCCTAGGTGTAGGCCTGGATAATTCGCTGGAGGAACAGTTGAAAGCGGCTTTTCCATTTAGATGGGTGAAGGGAGCCTTTAGGTATTTGTGAGTCCAAATTTGGAAGGACTGGAAAAATATTTATGAGTTAAACTATGGACCCTTATGGAAGATGTTGGGAGGGGATTTGGGTAAGTGGGATAAGCTCTCTATGTCCTGGTTGGGGAGGGTGGCAACTATAAAAATGAATGTCCTACTTCGTGTTCTGTTCTTTGTGGCCTTGCTGCTAGAGGTTCCTGTGGGTTTTATAAAGAAGTTTCACTTTCATTTGGAAGAGAAAGCACAGTTACCTACCTGTAACAGGTGATCTCTGGGAACAGCAGGAATTAGTCCTCACATATGGGTACATCGGAACCGACGGAGCCTGCGCGGGAAAGCTCCCCAGCTTCCCAGAAGGAAAGCTTTTGGGGCTTCCCACAGCGCATGCGCGCTGCCTTCCCGCCTTCCTGACCAACTCTCCTCAGTTCGAGTTTAAAGCTGAGACAATAGAGAGAGGAAAGGAAGAGAAAGAGATACAACTCCTAGGGGAGGTGGGTGGGTTGTGAGGACTAATTCCTGCTGTTCCCAGAGATCACCTGTTACAGGTAAGTAACTGTGCTATCTCCAGGAACAAGCAGGAATGAGTCCTCACATATGGGGACTCCCTAGCTAAGATGCCGGGGAGATCCCCCTTCAAGGGTTCCCTATCTTCCTATGGATCTCAGGCATCCATTGAGGGAAGGTGGGCAGGAGTTGTTTAAGAATGGAACAGGTGTTTGAGGACAGCCTGACCAAATAAGGCATCCCGGCGGGAGTCCTTGTCCAAGCAATAATGGGCTGTAAAGGTATGAACCGAGGCCCAGGTGGCTGCTCGACAGATCTGATCTATGGATACAGAATGAAGATGAGCCATAGAGGTGGCCATGGCTCTCACATTGTGAGCCGTGACATGGCCTTCCAGAGTGAGGTTCTTACTCTGGTAAGCAAAAGAGATACACTGAGCAATCCAATTGGACAGCGTTCTCTTAGTGACTGGAAGTCCCAAATGGGAAGGATCAAAAGCAACAAAAGTTGGGAAGACTTTCTATGTTGCTGTGTCCTGTGGAGGTAAAAGGCGAGAACCCTTTTACAATCCAGAGTATGAAGGGCCCTCTCTGCATTAGATGCATGAGGAGCTGGAAAAAAGATAGGTAAATATACCTCTTGATTAAGATGAAAAGGTGAAACCACTTTAGGCATAAAGTGTGGATTCGTCCTAAGGACTACCTTATCATGATGGAACCTTGTATAAGGTGGATTAGCCACTAAGGCCTGCAGTTCACTGATACGGCGAGCTGAAGTGACTGCAATAAGGAAAACAGCCTTCCAGGAAAGAAATTTCAAGGAGGTTGAGGCTAAGGGTTCAAAGAGTGGCTTCATAAGCTGACCAAGAACCAAGTTTAAGTCCCATGCCACCGGAGGAGGTCTAATGGGAGGCTTAGTTAAGGTTAGGCCTCTCATGAATCTAGCAATAAGCGGATGAGAGGAAACAGGTTGTCCATTGATAGGTTTAAGTGATGCTGCAATAGCACTCAAATGGACTCGTGCTGAATTCGTCTTGAGGCCTGCATTGGAAAGATGCAGGAGATATTCTAATAGAGAATTCAGAGGTAGTGCGAGAGGGTCAAGACTCCTTTGAGCACACCAAATGGAAAATCTTTTCCATTTGAAAGCGTAAGAACGCCTAGTGGAAGGTTTCCTGGAGGCATGGAGGATATCCTTCACTTGTTGAGAAAGATTGAAGGCCTGAAAGTCTAAGCCTTCAGTAGCCAAGCTGTGAGGTGAAGGGACTTGGGGTTTGGGTGCCACAAAGTTCCCTCCTCTTGAGACAGAAGGTCTGGAGCAGCTCCCAAGTCCAGGGAGGGGGCTTGGGAGAGCTGCAGAAATAGAGGGTACCACACTTGGCGTGGCCAGCGTGGAGCGATGAGGATCATAGATCCTTGATCCCTCTGGAGTTTGAACAGAGTCTTGGGAATCAAAGGAATGGGTGGAAAGGCATATAGGAGGCCCTAACCCCAATGAAGGAGGAAGGCATCCTTGGCCTGCATTCCCTGACACGGAATTCTGGAACAGAACCGGGGAAGTTTGGCATTCCACAGACTTGCAAAGAGGTCTATGTCCGGGGTTCCCCATTTCTGGAAGATTCTGAGTACCTGATCCATGTGCAGGGACCATTCGTGTGGAAGCAGAACTCGGCTGAGTCTGTCTGCCCAAAAGTTTTGAATTCCTGGGAGATATACTGCCAGGAGATGGATTTGATGCTCTCTGGCGAAGGCCCACAGTCTGAAAAGCGACAAAGAGCCAGTTGCAAAGCGACAGAGAGCCAGTCCCTCCTTGTTTGTTTATGTAGAACATGGCTACCTGATTGTCGGTATGAACCAGAACTGTCATGTTGTGTAGGAGGGTATGAAAGACCTTGAGAGCAAGGAAAATTGCTCGGAGCTCCAAAAGGTTGATATGAAGGGTGGTCTCCTGTGGAGACCAAGTGCCTTGAGTGGAGAGGTCTTGAAGATGAGCTCCCCAGCCTGTTTGGGAGGCATCTGTTGTGAGGGTTGTTTGGGGTAGTAGCGGTTGGAAGAGGGACCCCAACAACAGATTTTGGGTAGAGATCCACCATTGGAGAGACCAAAAGAGACGTTTGGAGGTCGCTATTTGGTCAGAGAGCTCCTGATGCTTGGGTCCACTGGGTGGACAAAGTCCATTGAGCTGCTCTCATAAGCAGACGAGCATAAGGCACCACATGAACTGTGGATGCCATGTGGCCTAGCAGTTGTAGCATCTCTCTGGCAGTCAAGTGGCTTCTGGACTGAATATGAGAGGCCAAGTGCACTAGACGGTGGCAACGTGCCTGGGGAAGATAGGCTCTTGCCGTGGTGGTATCTAGCCAGGCCCCTATGAATTCTAGGGACTGAGTAGGGGTGAGTTGAGACTTTGGCAGATTGATGACAAGTCCCAGATACTGCAGAATGCGTCTGGTGTGGTCCAGGGAAGTCTGAGCTTGGACTGAGATGGAGCTCGGATGAGCCAGTCGTCTAGATATGGGAAGACAAAAATTCCCAGAGTGCGTAGAAATGCAGCCACTACTGACATGCATTTGGTGAACACTCTTGGAGCAGAGGCTAGACCGAAGGGGAGTACTCTGTATTGGAAATGTTTCCCCTGGAACAGAAATGGGAGGAATTTTCTGTGGGATGGATGGATGAGTATATGTGTGTACGCATCCTTTAGGTCTAGAGAACAAAGCCAGTCCTGACTCTGTAGGTATGGAAGGAGAGTACCTAGAGAGAGCATTTTGAATTTCTCTTTGTATAGAAATTTGTTTAATTCTCTCAGATCTAGAATGGGTCTGTGACCCCCTGTTTTTTGCGGAATGAGAAAATATGGGGAGTAAAACCCTGACCCCTGTTGAATAAGAGGAACCTGTTCTATTGCCCCTTGGGCAAGAAGGGTATTCACCTCCTGACCCAACAGGTGTAGAAGAGATGGGGGAGAGATGAAATGTCTCACCATGGTATGGAGAGGAAGGCTGGAAAAATGCAGTTTGTAGCCCTCTCTGATGATAGAGAGGGTCCACTGTTCTGATGTGATTTGCTCCATCTGGGAGCAAAATGAGTTAACCTTCCTGGAATTGTGAGAGGCTCTGGTTGCTGCAGAGCCAGAAAGGGTATGTTCTCTAGAAGTAAGTCAAAAACCCTGAGGGGGTTGGGACTGTTGAAGTGTAGCAGCCCCTGCAGGTTTTGATTTGGCCTGTTTAGATTGCTGACGTTTAGGAGCAAAGCGAACTTGAGAAGATGGTTGGACAGCATTAGTAGAAAATCTGGTCTTTTTCTAGAAAGGTTTCTTAAAAGACTTTTACTTGGCAGAGGTAGAAGTAGACTTGGAAAGTCTATCCAGAGCAGCATTCTCTGCATCCATCTGAGTGGTTTTGACTTGCCACTCCTTGCCAAACAGATTTTCACCTGTACAGGGCAGATTGCCTAGGCCATCTTGTACCCAGGATTCCAGGTCAGAGGCCTGGAGCCAAGCAATTCTGCGGGCAGCTCTTGCTATGCCTGATGCTCTGCTAGCACCCTCAAAAGAGTCAAAGGCAGCTCTATTGGAGAACTTTGACACATCTTGGGTATGCTTTAAAAGAAGCAGGAATTCCTCCTTCCTATCTTCTGGGATAAAGGGGAGGAAATGTCGTATTTTGAGAGCAAGCTCTTTGAGAAACATGCCCATATAGAGGCTGTATGAGTTGATTCTGGCAATAAGCATACTAGCTTGGAAGATTTTCCTGCCAAAAGCATCCAAAGTCCTACATTCTCTTCCTGGTGGAGTAGAAGAGTGCCTTTTGGTACTCTATCTTTTTCATAGCAGACTTCACCACGATGGAATGGTGAGGAAGCTGAGATTTTTGAAATCCAGGAGAAGGAGGGACCCGATACATGGTGTCCAACCAACGAGAATGTGGAGATAGGGTAAGAGGAGCCTCCCATAAGTCCATCATGTGTTCTTGAAGGATGTCATGAATGGGCAAGGTGACTGCCTCTTTGGGAACCTTAGAGTATCCAAAAATGTCTAATTTTTGTGCTCTAGGTTCTTTTTCAGAGGACACTGAAATAGAGAGTCCCTTGGCTACTTCAAGAATGAAGTCTTGAAAGGACAAGTCCTCTGGAGGAGACATTCTCCTCTTCGGGGAAGAGGGCTCCTCAGGAAGAATAAGGGATGCTTCATCAGAATCATCTGAGGTATCGGCATCCTCAGAAGACTCAAAGTATCGCCTATTTGCTTCCAGAGACCGATACGCATACCGACCGGTATCGACATCGGGCGTACCGGGAACCGGATCGGTATCGAGAAAGTCCCTGGAACCAGGGACCGGAACCGGCATTCTATTGGAAATAGATGCTCTGGGTACCGGTATCGGTTGTGGTACCGGAACCGGGTTCGGAACCGATGGTTGCGGTACCGAGGGCTTTGCAGCATTAATGAAAGCGAATATGGCTTGCTGCATGGATTGTACAGTAGTACCCATAGACGCTACGACTGCCTGGATGTCGGTACCGGTCTGGGCCGGTACCCCAGAGCAGTCTAACAGGTGATCGGTCGAAGCCATGCCATCGATGTCAACCTGTAACCCCATAGGAGGAGCTTTGGAAGCCGGAGCTTCCCGCCGGGGTTGTTTGGCTGGGGCAGGGTCCTCAGGGTCGAACCCAAGGGCCTCTCGCTGCTTAGAGGGAGATTTGCCTTTTGAGGACCTGCCTGCAGAATGTTTGGTTACCTGAGATCCATCCGGAGAGGAAGACCTGGAGGATGTTGATGCTGGAGTATCTGTAGAAAACAGCATATGAAATTTGGCTGCTCGGATCTGTAAGCCACGTTTGGACATCAGAGAGCAGGATGGACAATCCGGAATAGAATGGTCAGGCCCCAAACATTTAAGACACCATTCATGGGTGTCTGTGACTGAAATAGTACCAGTACACTTGGTGCATTTTTTAAAACCAGAGGCTGGTATCTCCATGAGGGAGAATTTGTAAAGGCCTGTAGGCCTCACAAAAACAAACACACCAAGTGGGGAAAAAATAAGATTTTTTTTTTTTTTTAAAGAAATAAAGGAAAAAAGACCGGCGGTACTGGTTCGGAATCGGGGAAGGCAGACACGCGGTCAAAGAAACAAATTAAAACAACAACTTCTTCAGCGGTGACAGGAACACGACCTGCTGGCTCCGTGGAAAAAGAAGAACTGAGGAGAGTTGGTCAAGAAGGCAGGAAGGCAGCGCGCATGCGCTGTGGGAAGCCCCAAAAGCTTTCCTTCTGGGAAGCTGGGGAGCTTTCCCGCGCAGGCTCCGTCTGTTCCGATGTACCCATATGTGAGGACTCATTCCTGCTTATTCCTGGAGATAGCAGCCAAGGTTAGCTTGGTTGGTGTATTGCAGTAAGGAGGAGGAGGGTATGGCTGTCCTGGATCTAGGGGTGTAATATAAAGCAGCTCAAAGTAGAGCAGTGTTCACTTGAAGAAGAGGAAAGGGGTGGCGACTATGGGTACAGTTGAAGCAGGAGGTGATGGCGCTTAGTCTATTAAGGCATTTACCATGATTGAATATGAGTGGGGGAGCCAGGAGGGGTACTGGGAAACCAGTTTCTCATTGACCTTTAAGTGTGGGAGGCAATTTTGGAGGGCTGTTTTATGGGGGTGTGAGGGAGGTGGGATGGTTCCATTATATAATAATCCAGATTTTCCTCCTGGGGTTGGCAATGGAACCCTGTGAGGATGGGGTGGGGGAAGAGGGGTATGGAAAGTTGGACATTTGCTTGACGAGAAAAGATGGCTGCTTTCATTTGAAAAAATGCAAAAGTACTTTGGTTTAGCTGACAGGAATAGGTATTTGTACCTACAGTGTAGCCACTTTGCATGCAGCAAGATGGTGTGGCAGGATATTCAAAGGGGTGAATTAGAGCTGGAGAAGTTGAGTAGACTGGGGGAGGGGATCTAGTTAAAGGATTGCTGTCTAAGTTATACAAATTTAGGAGAGGGAGAGGAGGGTCAGTCATTCTTTGTTAAGGCCTCCCCTCTCCCCCTTATCCCCCTTCCCCTCCTCCTTCCCCTTCACCCCCCTTCCCCTCCCCTCCTTCCCCTCCTCCTTCCCCTTAACCCCCTTCCCCTCCCCTCCTTCTCCCTCCTCCCCGCTTTCCCCTCCCCCCCTTCCTCCCCCTTCCCCCTCCCCCCTCCCCTTCCTCTCTCTCTCTCTCTCTCCCCCCCTCCCTCTTCCCTTCTCCCTTCCTCCTTTCCCCCCTCCCCCTTTCCCACCCTCCCCCTCCCCCCTTTCCCCCTCCCCCTTTCCCCCCCTCCCCCTCCCCCTTTCCCACCCTCCCCCTCCCCCCTTTCCCACCTCCCCCCCTTCCTCCCACCTCCTCTATTTCACAATAATCTTGTTGGGTTATATTAATGTCATATTATTTATAATACGTCTGTTACAAATTCCAATGAGACACAAAAAGTGCAGTATTTTGTATTTGATACTTTAATTGTATGTATAATTCCTAGTATATCTTTTTATCTTTCATGTGGTTCTTCCACCTTGCGTTTGGACTTTTATTTATTTATTCATTTTACTCATCATTTTATAAAAATCTTTGTTATTCATATTATTTTGCACTTCACCATGAGTATTATGTTGTGTACATGTAGGTCCTTTTACTATTGTTTATTATCATCAATGTTTTTATCTTTTAATGGTTATTGTATTTTTAATTTTTGACTATTAATTATTGTATTGTTTAGTTGTGTGCTCCCTGAAGAAGGCAAAAGCCAAAACGCGTAGGGGATTCAATAAATTTATCTCACCAATTCACGACTCTTACTCCTTGTGTTTGCTTCGGACCCTACTGCAAGAGCAAGTGCTCCTCCCTGTGCACTTCTGACGTGGTTCCGAGGGCATCGATGCCGCAAGGAGAGCTGACAGACTGCGCTCAATAGCCAAGACTCTCTGGTCTATCGACGCTGCCGATGCCTGGATGTTGGTAACAGAGAAGATCGCCAGTACCCCAGAGCATGGCACCAGTAGTTCTGCTGAAGTTGAGGCCTCGAGAGCGTCCTGGAGTCCCGATAATGCTTTGGAAGCCGAAGCCTCCCGCCGGGGCAATTTTGCCGGTGCAGAATCCTCAAGGGCAACGCCAGAGGCATCTCGATGCTTAGAAGGAGATCTACCCTTTGAGGACCGGCTAGACTTGTGTTTAGTTACCTGAGATCCATGGGAGAATGATGAAGCCCTGGAAGACATCGATGCCACCGAAGTTGCATCAGAGGGAAACAGGGTACTGAGCTTGGCAGCTCGGTTCTGTCGACCTTTCTTGGACATCATGGCACAGGTAATACATTCCGAGATGGAATGGTCAGGACCTAAACATTTCAGACACCACTCATGGGTGTCGGTGATGGAGATGGTACCGCCACACTTGGTGCACTTTTTAAAACCCGAAGAGGGTTTTTCCATTGTGGAAAAAATCTTGGGCCTAAGGCCCAAAATGGTGTGAGCACCTGGAAAAAATGGAAAAAAGTAATACGAATTTTTTTTTTTTTTAAAGAAAAGAAAGAAAGAAAGAAAGAAAAACCGGCGGTACCGGTAAAGCATCGAGGAAGGCAGACACGACCACAAAAAAGGAGGAAAATTTTCTGCGGTGACAGGAACACAACCTGCTGGCTCCGCGGAAAACGAAGAACTGGAGAGAAGCAGTTGGGAAAAGCGGGAAGGCAGCACGCAGGTGCTGTGGGATGCTCCCAAAAGCTTTCTAATTGGACGCTGGGGAGCGTTCCTGCGCAGGCTCTGTCGGTACCGACGATACCCGTATGTGAGGACTACATTCCTGCTTGTTCCTGGAGATAAGGCTAAGGCCCTTTTACAATCCAAAGTATGAAGGTTTCTTTCTGCATTAGAGGTGTGAGGCCTCGGAAAAAATACAGGAAGATAAATTGATTGATTCAAATGAAAAGGCGAAAGCACCTTTGGCATAAAGTGGTGAGTTTGAAGAACAACCTTATCATGATGAAATCTAGTATAAGGAGGATCAGCCACTAAAGCTTGCAATTCACTAATGCGACGGGCAGAGGTGATTGCAATTAGGAAGATGACCTTCCAAGTCAAAAACCTAAGGGCTGTAGTGGTTAAAGGTTCAAAAGGCGGCTTCGTGAGCTGCCCGAGAACTAGATTTAGATCCCATGCTACCGGTGGTGGCTTGAAGGGAGGTTTAGTTAATAAAAGGCCTCTCACAAATCTTGATAGGAGTGGATGAGAGGAAATTGGTTGTCCATTTAGAGGCTTATAAGAAGCTGCAATTGCACTAAGATGGACTTACCGAATTGGTCTTTAACTCAGAATTCGATAAGTGAAGGAGATACTCTAGTATCGATTCTAAGGGTATGACCAAGCGGTTTAATTCCTTCTTGGAGCACCATATAGTAAAAAGTTTCCACTTGAAGGCATAAGATCTTCTTGTGGAAAGTTTCCTAGAAGCCTGAAGGGTATCTTTTACCTGCTGGAACAGGTTGAAATCCTGGAGGTCTAAGCCTTCAACAAACAGGCCGTGAGGTGCAGGGACTGGGGATTCGGGTGCAATAGCGTCCCGTTCTCCTGGGAAAAGAGATCTGGAGCATGCCCTAACACCAGAGGTGCCGCTTGAGAGAGATGCACAAGCAGGGAATACCACGTTTGGCATGGCCATCGTGGTGCTATGAGAATCATGCGACCCCTGTCTCTCTGAAGTTTGAAGAGTGTCTTGGGGATGAGGGGAATGGGTGGGAAGGCATAAAGGAAGTCCTGACCCCAATGAAGGAGGAAGGCATCCCTTGCCTGACAGTTGTGCGCCGGAATCCTGGAACAGAACCGTGGAAGTTTGGCATTCAGTGGACTTGCAAAGAGGTCTATGTCTGGAATGCCCAGAGATGAAATATCTTTGCCATGTGGTCTAGGTGGAGTGACCACTCGTGAGGTAGCAGTACTCGACTGAGTTTGTCTGCCCTAAGGTTTTGAATGCCTGGAAGATATACCACTAGAAGGTGAATATGATGCTCTCTGGCGAGGGCCCATAGTCGTAAAGCTTTGTTGCATAACGACAGAGAGCCCGTCCCGCCCTGCTTGTTCACAAAGAACATGGCTACCTGATTGTCCGTCTGGACTAGGACTGTCTTGTAGCTGAGCTGGACGTGGAACACTCGAAGAGCTAAATAAATTGCTCTTAACTCCAGGAGTTTTATGTGTAAACCCACCTCCTCTGGAGTCCTCGGTAAAGAGATGATTCAGGTGTGCTCTCCAACCCACCTGTGATGCATCTGTTGTTAGGGTGGCCTGAAAGAGGGGTTGATAGAAAGGAGACCCTACTGTCAGATTTTCTAATGATTGCCACCATTGGAGGGACAAAATTAGTCGTTGAGAGATTATTATTTTGTCCGACAAATGACTTGTGGCCTATGTCCACTGTGTGGAAAGGGTCCACTGAGCTGCTCGCATGTGGAGGCGAGCATATGGGACTACATGAACTGTGGATGCCATGTATCCCAGTAACTGCAGTAGCTCCCGAGCAGTGAGGGAGGATTTGCCTGCTGCTTGGGAAGCTAACTGTATTATGCGAAGACACAGGGATTGTGGAAGGAAAGCCCTTGCCTGTCTGGTATCCAGACAGGCTCCTATGAATTCTAGGCATTGGGAAGGAACTAGTTGAGCGTTCAGGAAGTTTATTACCAATCCCAAGTATTGGAGGATTCGCATTGTATGAGACAGTGCCGTGCTGGCCTCTGTCACTGTGGAGGCTTGGATGTGCCAGTCGTCTAAGTAAGGGAAGACAAAAATCCCCAGGGTTTGTAAAAATGCAGCTACTACTGCCATGCATTTTGTGAATACACTTGGTGCTGAAGCCAGACCAAAACGAAGAGCCCTGTATTGGAAATGTCTTCCCCTGAAAAGGAAATGCAAAACTTTCCTGTGATCTGGATGGATAAGAATGTGAGTGTATGCATCCTTTAAGTCTAGAGAGCAAAGCCAGTCTTGGCTTTGAAGGTAAGGCAGAAGAGTTCCCAGAGAAATCATTTTGAATTTCTCCCAAAACAGATATTTGTTCAATTCTCTGAGGTCTAGAATGGGTCTGTGTCCTCCTGTTTTCTTTGGAATAAGAAAATAGGGGGAGTAGAACCCTGCACCCTGTTGAAGAATGGGTACTTCCTCTATTGCCCCTGGGGCAAGAAGTGTGGAGACCTAGTGATCTAGCAGATTGTCTGCAGAGGTTTGTGAATTGAACTGCTTTAGAATTTTAGGAGGGGGTAAGCTGTGAAAATGAAGTTTGTATCCCTCCCCTACATTGGACAAAGTCCAATCTTCTGCTGTTATCTGATGCCATCTGTTGACAAAGTGGCATAACCTGCCGGGAATATTGGGGGGTTGAGGACCCCTCAGAGGCAGGAAGGCAAAGCTCTCTAGGAAGGAGTCAAAGCCCTTGAGGGGGCTGACCCTGGAGAGCAGGTTGGGCTCTCGGGCCTTTTGGTTTCTTTTGTTGTCTAGTTTGCCCCTTTTGGGCAACCTGACCTGGAGACTGAGTCTGATGGGTATAGGAAGGATAAGACTTCCTCTTTTTCCTAAAAGAGGGTTTTTTATAAGGCTTCCTTCTGGCTGGAGTGGCTGTAGACTTTGACAATCTATCTAACGTAGAATTGTCAGCATCTAACTCATTAGCCTTCTCCTGCCAGTTCTTGCCGAAGAGATTCTCTCCCATGCAAGGGATGTTGACTAACTTGTCCTGTACCCAAGTCTCCAAGTCTGATGCCTGTAGCCAGGCAATCTGTCGTGCGCCAATGGCAATAGCAGAGGTTCTGCTGATGCATTCGAAGCAGTCAAAGGCTGCACTATTGACAAACTTGGAGACATCCTGAGCATGCTTAACCAGAGTAAGAAAGTCTTGTCTCATCACCTGGGAGAAATGGGCTCATAAGGTCCAAGTCTCCTGTGATTTCTTTGAGGAACATCCCCATATATAGGATATATGAGCTGATCTTAGCTGAAAGCATGGAAGCTTGAAAAGTTCTGCATCCAAAAGCATCCTGAGTCCTGCATTCACGACCTGGAGGATTGGATGCATGTCTTTTGCACTTTTCATCCTACGCATCGCTGACTCCACTACCACTGAATGGTGTGTCAGCTGAGTTTTTTGAAATCCAGGACATGGTGGGACTCGATACATAGTATCAAGTCTCCTAGAGTGAGTAGAAGTAGTTAGAGGTGTCTCCCACATTCTGAGCATCAAGTTATGCAGAATTTCATGGATAGGAAGAGTAGCTGCCTCCTTAGGAGCTTTAGGATACTGGAGGATTTCCAATTCCTTTGCTCTGGGTTCCTCTTCAGAAGATACTGTGATTGAAAGACCTTTAGCCATATCACGGATGAAATCCTGAAAGAGTAGTTACTCACCTGTAACAGGTGTTCTCCAGGAGCAGCAGGAATCAGTACTCACATATGGGTGACGTCGGCGCCGACGGAGCCTCGTGCGGAGCATTTCCCCAGCTTTCAAAGAAAGCCTTTGGGAATTGCAGCGGGCATGCGCAGTCCCCTTCCCGTCCAAGGGTGCCATCTTCCTCAGTCTGATGACATAGCTAAAAGACAGCAAAAAATTAGCAAAATAAATCATATGACTGCAACTCCAAGAGGAGGAGGGAGGGTTGTGAGGACTGATTCCTGCTGCTCCTGGAGAACACCTGTTACAGGTGAGTAACTACTCTTTCTCCAGGACCAAGCAGGAAGTCAGTCCTCACATATGGGACTCCCCAGCTTAAGGCTACCGGAGACCTCAAGCCGAAAAAATGACGTACTGATGAGCTAGAGGGAGCTAAGGAAGGAATCTTCTCTGTGAACGCCCCCGACCGGTAGCCCAACACCAGGGCCGGAGGGCAGGAGTTGCCTAAACCCCAAAGAGATTATGGAGTACTGCCTGTCCGAAAGCACTGGGCCGCAAAAGTCTGGCTTGAAGACCAAGTAGCGGCCCGGCAGATGTCTGCCAATGGAACAGAGCGGAGATGAGCCACTGACGCAGCCTTCGCCCTGACACGATGAGCCGTGACTCGACCCTCCAACGAGAGGCTGGCTGCCCCATAAGCCCAGGCAATAAAGTCAGCGACCCATATGGACAAAGTACGCTTGGAGACAGGTAACCCCAACTTATTGGGGTCAAAAGAAACGAAGAGCTGAACAGCCCTCCGATCCTCCCGCGTACGGTCAAGGTAGAAGGATAACGCTCTCCTACAGTCCAGGGTATGCAGGACCATCTCAGCCCGATTGGCATGCGGCCTGGGAAAGAAGGTCGGAAGAACCACCTCCTGTTTGAGGTGAAAAGGGGAGACAACCTTAGGGAGAAATTTAGGGTGAGTCCATAAGACTACCCTATTCCTGTAGAACCTAGTCTAAGGGGGATCAGACACTAGCGCCTGAAGTTCACTCACTCGCCTAGCAGAGGTAAGAGCTACCAGAAACAAGGTTTTCCAGGAGAGAAAATGGAGAGGGCAGGTAGCCATAGGTGCAAAGGGCGGACAAGTAATCTGCTGTAAGACCACATTCAGATCCTACTCAGGGGCTGGTGGACGCAAAGAAGGCTTAAGCAGAAGGAAGCCTCTGAGAAAACGAGCCACCAAAGGGTGGTTGGAAAGAGGCCTTCCGTCCACCGGCGAGTGGTGCGCTGAGAGAGCACTGAGGTGAACCCTGACAGAGTTGGACTTAAGGCCTAGATTATAGAGGTAAAGCAAATATTGCAATACTACTGCTACCAAGCACGAGAAGGAATTCTCGCTGTGCTGAGCACACCATGCGGAGAATCTACGCCACTTAAGAGCGTAGAATTTCCTGGTGGATTGCTGTCTAGAGGCTAAGACTACATCTTCCACCTCTCAAGGCAGTAGTAGGGGAGCCAGGACTACCCTTTCAGCAGCCAGGCCATCAGATGAAGGGACTGGAGGTTGGAGTGCAAGAGAGTCCCCTGATCCTGAGACAGGAGATCGTGCTGAAACCCTAGAGGAAGAGGGGTGTCCACCGCCAGTTGCAGCAGAAGCGGGAACCACGGTTGCCTCGGCCACCTGGGGGCTATCAGGATCATTGAGGCCCTGTCCTTGAGGACTTTGAACAGTGTTCTGGACACTAGTGGCGTGGTAGGTAACACATACAGCAGGCCTGTGGACCACGAGATCAGAAATGCATCCGCTGCTACTCTGAGAGGATGCAGTTGTCTGGAGCAGAATCTCGGGAGTTGCCGGTTCAGAGGACTGGCGAAAAGATCCAGGGTGGGGAGGCCCCACCTGAGAAAGATCTGCTGAACCACCAACGGGTTCAATCTCCATTCGAGTGGTTGAATGATCCTGCTCAGTCTGTCCACCAGGTAATTTTCTTGACCTGGGAGGTAGACAGCCTTGAGGAGGATTCCGTGATTGACGGCCCAAGAGCACAGCTGTTGTGCCTCCTGACATAGAAGGAAGGAGCCTGTGCCCCCTTGTTTGTTCATGTAGAACATGGCAACTTGATTGTCCGTCTGGACTAGTACAGACTGGTGAGAGGCAAGATGGGAGAAGGCTCTCAGAGCTAGGCGTATCGCCTGTAGCTCCAGGAAGTTTATCTGTTGAGCAGCCTCCCAAGGGGTCCAGAGACCCTGAGTACATGTCCCTTGGCAATGTGCTCCCCAACCTAGAAGAGAAGCATCTGTCGTCAGCACTTGAGAATGCAGAGGGGATTGAAAAACCACGCTGAGTACCAGATTCGGAAGATGAAGCCACCATTGCAGAGAGGAGACTAGCAGGTCGGATATTCTTACTGAGTCCGCTAGGCTCCCTGTGGCCTGATGCCACTGAATGCGAAGGCTCCACTGAGCAGGCCGCATGTGCAGGCGGGCATTGGGGGTGACATGAACCGTGGAAGCCATATGGCCGAGTAGTCTCAGGAATTGCCTGGCAGAGACCACGGAATTGCTGTGAAACTGCCTGGCCATATCCATCAGCCTGTGGGCTCTGTCCATTGGCAGAAAAGCCTTCGCCTGAAGAGTGTCCAGCCTTGCTCCTATGAATTCTAAGTTCTGGAGCAGTGAGGGAGGATTTGCCTGCTGCTTGAGAAGCTAGTTGCATTATGCGAAGTCACCAGGCTTGTGGAAGGAAAGCCCTTGCCTGTGTGGTATCTGGATAGGCTCCTATGAATTCTAGGCATTGGGAAGGGACTAGTTGAGATTTTGGGAAGTTTATTACCAATCCCGTGTATTGGAGGATTCGCATTGTATGGGACAGTGCAGTGCTCGAATGAGCCAGTCATCTATTTATTTATTTTATTTACATTCTCTTATATACTGTGCTATTCTGCATCAATGTGGTTTACATTGAACAAACTGAAATTACATTGAACAGGGCATTATAACTTGGAGATAACCCTCCATAGCCTATGTTCCCTGTAAAATAGTTAAGTGGCTTGTCCAAGACCACAAGGAGCACCTGTGGGACTAGAAACCCCAGTTCTTCCGGCCCAAGGTTACTGTCCTCTAGTGGGATTTGAACCCCCAACCTTCTGGCCTGATTTACCTTGCCCCAACCACTAGGCCACTCCTCCACTCCAAGTCTAAGTAAGGGAAGACGAAAATCCCCAGGGTTCATAGAAATGCAGCTAGTGCTGCCATGCATTTCGTGAATACCCTTGGTGTTGAAGCCACACCAAAGGGAAGAACTCTCTACTGGAAATGTTTTCCGCTGAAAAGGAAATGTAAGAATTTCCTGTGATCTGGATGGATGAGAATGTGAGTATATGCATCCTTTAAGTCTAGACAGCAAAGCAAATCCTGGCTTTGAAGTTATCGCATAAGAGTTCTTAGAGAAATCATTTTGAATTTCTCTCGAAACAGATATTTGTTCAATTCTCTGAGGTCCAGAATGGGTCTGTGTCCTCCTGTTTTCTTTGGAATAAGAAAACAGGGGGAGTAGATCCTTGCACCTGGTTGAAGAATGGGTACTTCCTCTATTGCCCCCTGGGCAAGAAGTGTGGAGAACTCGTGATCTGGCAGATTGTTTGCAGAGGTTTGAGAATTGAATTGCTTTAGAATTGTAGGAGGGGGCATGCTGTGAAAATGAACCTTGTACCCTTCTCCTACAATGGACAAAGTCCAATCTTCTGCTGTTATCTGATGCCATCTGTTGACAAAGTGGCATAACCTGCCCAGAATATTGGGGGGGCTGGGGACCCTCAGAGGCAGGAAGGCAAAACTCTCTAGGAAGGAGTCAAAGACCTTGAGGGGGCTGAACCTGGAGAGCTGGTTGGGCTCTCGGGCCTTTTGGCTTCTTTTGCTGTCTAGTTTGTCCCTTTTGGGCAACCTGACCTTGAGTTTGACTCTGCTAGGTATAGGAAGGATAAAACGTCCTCTTTTTGCTAAAAGAGGGTTTTTTATAAGGCTTCCTTTTGGCGGGAGTGGCTATAGACTTTGACAATCTATCTAAGGTAGAATTGTCAGCATCTAACTCATTAGCCTTTTCCTGCCAGTTCTTGCTGAAGAGATTCTCTCCCGTGCAAGGAATGTTGCCTAACTTGTCCTGTACCCAAGTCTCCAAGTCTAATGCCTGTAGCCAGGCAATCCGTCGTGCGCCAATGGCAATAGTAGAGGTTCTGCTGATGCATTTTAAGCAAAGGCTGCATGGTTAACAAACTTGGAGACATGCTGGGCATGCTTAACTAGAGCAAGAAAATCTTGTCTCTTGTCATCTGGGAGAAATGGGCTCATAAGTACCAAGTCACCTGTGACTTCCTTGAGGAACATTCCCATATATAGGATATATGAACTGATCCTAGCTGAAAGCACGGAAGCTTGAAAAGTTCGGTGCCCAAAAGCATCCAGAGTCCTGCATTCACGACCTGGAGGATTGGATGCATGCCTCTCTGCACTTTTCATCATACGCATGACTGATTCCATTACCATTGAATGGTGTGGCAGCTGAGTTTTCTGAAATCCAGGACATGGCAGAACTCAATACATAGTATCAAGTCTCCTAGAGTGAGGAGAAGTAGTCAGAGTTGTCTCCCACATTCTAAGCATCAAGCTATGCAGAATTTCATAGATAGGAAGAGTAGCTGCCTCCTTAGGAGCTTTAGGATATTGGAGAATTTCCAATTCCTTTGCTCTGGGCTCCTCTTCAGGAGCTACTGTGATTGAAAGACTTTTGGCCATATCACGGATGAAATCCTGAAATGACATGTCCTCTGGAGGTGACATTCTGCGTTGGGGAGAAGAGGGATCTTCTAGGAGAAACCCTCTAGTGCCAGCAGAATTGTCAGAGTCTTTGGAATCGGAGGAATCAAAGTATTCCTGACCCCGCTGCTCTTGCAAGGCACGATCCCAGTACCGATCGAAATCGGTACCGAACTGACCCGGTACCGCTTTGTCATTTCCAGCCAGAGATGGCATGGGAAGAGTTCCCACCGGGGCCAGTACCGTTGGTGCCCGTGTCGGTACCGGCATCAGTGTCAATGTCAGTGTCGGTACCGGCACCGGTGTCGATGTCGGTACCGGTGCACGTGGGACCACCGGTACCGCAGCTGAAGGAAGAGCTGTGATGCTGCGCTCGATAGTGAGGAACCTCTGGTCTATTGACGCTGCCGATGCCTGGGTGTTGGTATCGGTAAGGATGGCCGGAACCCCTGAGCATGGCACAGGTAGTTCTTGCGAGGTTGAGGCCTCGATAACATCCTGAAGCCCCATCGATGCTTTGGAAGCTGAAGCCTCCCGCCGGGGCTGTTTTGCCAGTTTGGTTCCCTCAAGGGCAATGCCAATGGCCTCTGGATGCTTAGCAGGAGAGCTACCCTTTGAAGACCGGCTTTTATGTTTAGTTACCTGAGATCCATGGGAGGAAGAAGAGGCCCTTGACGATGTCGATGCAATGGATCTGGCATCTGAAGAAAAGAGGGTACCGAGCTTTGCGGTCCGGTTCTGTCTTCCTCTTTTAGTCATCCCCATACAGGAGAGACATTCAATTGGAGAATGTTCAGGTCCTAAACATTTCAGACACCAATCATGGGTGTCAGTGACGGAAATGGTACCGCCACACTTAGTACATTTTTTAAAACCACTAGTTGGCTTTTCCATGTTTTAGGAATATGGGGCCTAGTGCCCAAAATGGCACTTAGCACCAAAGAGAAAAGTTTCTGAAAAGAAACAGTCTAAAGCCTATTTGGGGGTTTTTTTGTATGAAAAGAAAAGAACCGGCGGTACCGGTAGGCGTCGTGCGGTAGGCAAATGCAACCACAAGAAAAGAAATTTAAAGACGGAATTTTCTGCAGTGACAGGGAATAGATCCTGTCAGCTCTGCGGAAAACGAAGAACTGAAGAGGGACAGTTGGAAAGGCAGGAAGGCAGCGCGCATGTGCTGAGGGATGCTCCCAAAAGCATTCCTATTGGACTCTGGGGAGCGTTCCCGTGCAGGCTCCGTTGGTAAAGGCGATACCCATATGTGAAGACTCCATTTCTGCTTGTTCCTGGAGATTGTAACTTCCAAGCCCTAGTGTTTCAAGCGTGCTGAGTGCTTCAGATAATTACTTTAAAAATGATAGATTTACATATTTATGTTAATACTAATGTTGTTTGAGTGATTATTTAGTGTAGTTACTCACTTGTAACAGGTGCTCTCCAGGGAAAGAAGAAATCATTCCTCACATATGGGTGATGTCGACACCAACAGAGCTCACATGGAGCATTTCCCCAGCTTTCAAAGAAAGCCTTTGGGAACGCCACCACGCAAGCGTTGTCCCCTTCCCGCCCAAAAGGTGCCATCTTACTCAGTCAGGTGCCATAGCTATAGCCCCTTCAAGAAGATGGCAAAAATATACAGCAACCCTAAGGGGAGGAGGGAGCGTTGTGAGGACTGACTCCTGCTGGCCCTGAACAACACCTGTTACAGGTGAGTAACTATGCTTTCTCCTGGAACAAGCAGGAAGTCAGTCCTCACATATGGGACTCCCTAGCTACAGGCTATTGAGGACTGGTAGGAAAAAGCACGGCAGCGCCGTAAGCAGCCTGAGGATCCCGGGTCCATAGAAGGCCACGCTTCCAGTAGCCGGAACAAGAAGGCTCAGAGGGCAGGAGATGCTTCAATCCCAAACAGATTATAGAGTACAGCCTGGCCGAAGATGGCATCCCAAAGGGACACCCTCTCCAGGCAGTAGTGTACCGTGAAGGTGTAAGTGGAGGACCAGGTGGCGGCTCGGCAGACATATGCCAGTGGCACCAAGTGTAGGCTAGCGACCGATGTCGCCATCGCCTGGACATTGTGAGTCGTGACTCGGTGGTCCAGGGGAAACCCAGCTTGGGCCTGGGCAAAGGCGATGCAGTCTGCCACCCAGATGGACAAGATACGCTTGGTGACTGCCAGCCCCAGATGGCTAGGATCGAAGGAGACGAAAAGCTACTCGGATCTGCAGTGGTCTTGAGTCCGCTGCAGGTAGAAAGAGCCCTCTCACAATCCAAGGTGTGGAGAATCGCCGATGACCAGTTGGCATGGGGATTTGGGAAAAAGGTGGGCAGCACTATCTTCTGGTTGAGGTGGAAGTCCGAGATGACCTTCAGGAGGAACTTGGGGTGCGTGTGCAGAACCACTCTGTTCCGATAGAGCCTCATGTATTGTGCCTCGGCCATCAGAGCCTGGAGCTCGTTGACTTTCCAGGCAGAGGTAAGAGCCACCAGGAAGGCCACCTTACTGGGCCACTCCCTCTCTGACTCCAGAGTTTGCCAAGGGGTGGCTGAAAGACCGGGCGCGTGACCTCCCACGTTTGTCTGGCGCCCCCAACAGAGTCCTTGCAGCCTTCTTCTTCCGCTCGCGTTCAGGCGACCCCTGGTCAGAGAGCATCCAGAACATCTCCCGACCCAGGAACTTCTTTAGGTTCCGCAGGTCAAGGATGGGCCGAAGGCCCCCTGTACGCTTTGGGATGAGGAATTATCGGGAGTAAAACCCCCGTCCTCGGAAGTGTGGTGGGACTGGTTCTACCGTCCTGTCCTCAAGAAGGCCTGTGAGCTCCTGACTCAGGAGGGCCTAGTGCTGGGGAAGCTGACTGGGCTCTCCAGGGAAGTAGAGGAGGGAGCTGGTCCAGATGGAGGAGATAGCCCTCCCAAACAACCTGGATGTCCCCAGGCATCTGTGGAGACGGACTCCTATCTTAGGTAGAAGTGGACCAGATGCCCCCTGACGAACTGCTGCGTTAAAACCCCGATGATGGCTGAGCCAGTGCTGGGGACCCTTCGGCGTATGAGGGGCGTGGGCCAAGCTCTTGCCCTGACCACCCTGAACAGGAGTCGATGCCGGTGGGTAGGATGGGTAGCCCCTGTAGGGGAGCCCCTTCCAATGGAAGAAAGGCTTCTTGTACTGCTGTTTCTTCCTGGGGAGGGAGGAGGTTTTGCGGGAGAAGTGAGTACGAGTCATGTACTTCATTTCAATCTCCGCTGCCTAATCCTCCATGGGCTTGCCAAATAGTTGCTCCCCGAGGCAAGGGACATCCAGCAGCTTCTCCTGGACCCACTGCTCGAGGTCTAAGGACTGGAGCCAAGTCTGCTCCGATGCCAGTCTGATACCAGCCACTGCCACGCAGGCGGAAGACTCAAAACTGTCAACACACCGCTCATGAGAGGTCCTTCGAGCATTCTCCGACGGACTTTGAGAGGGCCTGAAAACATCGGAGATGGTCTCTCCCTCAAGGCCCACCACAAAGCATCCAAGCTCTCTAGCGAGGTCACAGAGGAACATCCCAATGTAAAATTCGTAAACATGGATGCGACATGACAGCATGGAGCCTTAATTAGCCCTGCGCCCTCGGGCGTCAAGGGTACGAGGACTCTCTGCCCAGTGGAACAGAAGAAAGAGTTTTCAGGCTCTATAGCCATCGAGGTGTGAGAAAGCTGGGCTTTCTGAAACCCCGGGCCCCACTAAACCCTATACACAGCATCCAGGCACTTGCTGACGATAGGGACAGAGGCCAGGGTCTCCCATATGAGGAGAATTTGGTTCAGAATGGGAGGACCGGCACCAAAAGAGCATCTTTCGGAGAGGCTTCATATTGGAGGATATTGAGCTCCTCCACACTGGGCTCCTCCTGCGACTCTGTGGCAAGCACTAGGGCCCATACCTTATCCCAGACTAACTCCAGAAAGGAGGTGTCCTTGGGAGGTGATCGCCACCTCTGGGTTAGCAGAGAGGGGTCCGAGGGAAGGTCTCGGTGGAACCAAGTCTCAGTAGTCCATGGAAGACTCGAGGTCAGGCGGCTCGAGAAGGGTCAGTGACCTGTGCCGGGCTTCCGAGGCCAAAGCCTAATTTTCCGTCAGCATCGCTTTTCCCATGTCTCTCCTCTTCTCAAGTCCCTTCATTGGCTTCCCATCCGCTTCCAGATCCAATTCAAACACCTCCTCTTGACCTATAAATGCATTCACTCTTCAGCCCCCCACTACCTATCACCTCTTATCTCTCCTTGCATCCCCTCTCACGTTCTTCGCTCTTCGAACAGTCTTCGTCTATCTATTCCCTCCACTCATACTGCTAATTCTAGACTGCTCCTTGTTCCAGGCAAAGGGTGCAGCCAGGTGAAATCTACCTCTGTCTGTGCGCAATGCGCCCTCTCTGGACCTCTTCAAGTCCAGGTTGAAAACCCATCTCTTCTGTATTGCTTTCTGTTCTTGATTCTTGTTTTTGCTCCTCTTGTTTATTGTATACTTTTTCTTACTTGATTGTATTTATATTTTGTGATCTTCTTGACTAGATTGTGAGCTCTGATGAGCAGGGACTGTCTTTTCTTCATGTATGTACAGCGCTTCGTACGTTTGAAGTTATTTATAAATGTTAAATAGATAGATAGAAAGCCTGCCCGGAGCCGAAGGCGCTCGTCTGAGAAGATCTCGCGCCCGAGGACTGGGATGGAGATCAAGACCCGTGCTGAGGGTCCTCATGAGGCTTCTGGCTATTGGGGGTCACTACGGCGCCCTGGAGGGCCTCGAAGTCAACTGGGCAGCAAGGAACGCAGAAACGCTGCGCTTCAAGGCGAGCATTTGGGCCTCCCACTCGGGAGTGGGGCCCTGTGACACAGACGCCGGGGTGAATGGGTCGGGCGACGAGGAGAAGAGGGGGTCCTCGCCGGGACGACCCTTGGGAGACTGGGCGCCTTCGCCAGAGGCCTCCGTATCGGTTTGAGGAACCTTACTGGGCCGCTCCCTCTCCATCTCCAGAGTTCGCTGAGGGGGCTGAGAGACAGGGCGCGTGACCGCTCACACTTGTCTGGCGCCCCCAACAGAGTCCTCGCAGCCTTAGACTTCTTCTTCCGCTCGCATTTGGGCGACCCCTGGTCAGAGTGCCACCGGGGATGCCTTACAAAAGAGATCATCCAGCTTCTGCTTACTCTGGATGGCCTTGAAGGACATCTGCTTACAGAGAGAGCACAGCTCTGGGTCATGGTCAGGTCCCAGACACCGGAGACAACAGTCATAGGTGTCCATGAGCGACATGTTTTTTGTACACCTATCACATTTCTTAAAACCGGAGGCCATTGGGGGTAAAATGGACCCCTGCGAGGTTGACGTGGCCAGCAGTTACAAAGGGCGCGAAGCGCAATGAAATACAAAAAGGAAAAAAAACGAGAATCATGGTCGAAGCAGAGGTACTCGAGAGGCAGGAAGAGGACCAGCGAAGGCCGGAAAGCAAAAACTGGTTAGAATCGAAAAAACTTTCTGGGGACGAGACGTACTTCCAAAGGGCCCCGCGGAAAAAAGGAGACAGAGTAAGATGGCACCTTTGGTCGGGAAGGGGACCACGCATGCATGATGGCATTCCCAAAGGCTTTCTTTGAAAGCTGGGGAAATACTCAGCGTGAGCTCCCTCAGTGCCGACGTCACCCATATGTGAGGACTGACTTCCTCCTTGTTCCTGGAGAAAATTTGGTTACCATATGGGGTCACGTGACTCGTCATCCAATAAAACGGACTCTAATCGGGAAAACGTTTGGGAACCACTGCTCTTGTGGAACCTCCAGCATCGAGGGCGGTTACTCATGAGCTTAACCAAATGTTTTCCAGAATTTTCACCAGAGTTGCACTGATGCACCCACCATCTGCTGGAGACAGAGAAATACTGAGATGTGCCTCTAGCTTCATTGACTAGTATAGCAGGATGAAATCATAAGAAACCTCGGGAATATTTCTCTGTCTCTACCTCTGCTGGTAGGGAGTACATAAGAACATAAGATATGCCATACTGGGTCAGACCAAGGTCCATCAAGCCCAGTATTCTGTTTCCAACAGTGGCCAATCTAGGTCATATGTACCTAGCAGTTTCCCCAAGAGACACAAGTTCCACAATGCTTGTACTGGGTCAAGCATTGATATCTTCGGTCACGTCTTAATAATGGTTTATGGACCTTTCCTCCAGGAACTTGTCCAAACCTTTTTTAAACCCAGCTACACTAACAGCCTTTACTACATCCTCCGGTAACAAATTCCAGAGTTTGATTACACGTTGAGTGAAAAAATATTTTCTTTTATTAGTCTTAAATAGTTTACCCTGTAGCTTCATTGCATGTCCCCTAGTCTTTCTATATTCTGATAAGGTAAACAATCGATCTACATTTACCCGTTCCACTCCATTCATTAATTTATAGACTTCTATCATATCTCCCCTCAGTCGTCTCTTTTCCAGGTTAAAGAGCCCTAACCTTTTTAGCCTTTCTTCATAGGAGTATCCTTCCATCCCCTTTACCATTTTGGTGGCTCTTCTCTGTACCTTTTCTAAAATCGCTATATCCTTTTTAAGATACGGCGACCAGAATTGCACACAATATTCAAGGTGCGGTCTCACCATGGAACGATATAGAGGCATTATGATATCTTTTGTTTTATTTTCCATTCCTTTCCTTATCATACCTAGCATTCTATTTGCTCTCTTAGCCGCCGCTGCACACTGGGCCGAGGGTTTTAACATGGTATCCACAATGACGCCTAAATCTCTTTCCTGGGTGGTGGTTCCTAATGTGGAACCTTGCATCGTGTAACCATAGTTTGGGTTGTTCTTCCTTAGGTGCATAACATGGCACTTGTCCACATTAAATTTCATCTGCCATTTTGATGCCCAGTCTTCTAATTTATCAAGATCCTCTTGCAATTTTTCACAATCTTCTTGGGTTTTACCAACTTTAAATAGTTTTGTGTCATCTGCAAATTTGATAACCTCACTTGTTATTCCACTTTCCAGGTCATTTATGAATATGTCAAAAAGCAGCGGACCCAGCACAGATCCCTGGGGTACACCACTAATCACCTTTCTCCATTGGGAAAATTGGCCATTTAACCCTACCCTCTGCTTTCTATCTTTTAACCAGTTCCTGATCCACAATAGTACACTATAAGTACATAGCTCACTTGTCTGAACTGGTCTAGCAGGATGATATGGAAAAAGTATTTTTGCCCATTCATCATTTTGCGAATTAACTTTGCAGTTTAGTACATCAGCCTCTCTCTCCAACAAACTGGTATAGCATTTTCATTTTAATATTAGCCCTACATAAGGACAACCTCACTGTTGCTGTCATCGGTGGCTCTTTATTATCTGAATGAAACATAAAAGGCATTCAATTTCTTAAAATGATTATTTATGTTCCAGAAGAAACATTACATTTGTGCAATGCAAAATGGTTAAAATCTATTCCTCACAATGTACAAACATCTAAATGATGTATCTATTTCCATCTTACCGAGATAGAAAGTTAAATAAATCATAGCGAAGGTGACAGTTATTTCAATTAATCCATCATTGAAAATATGAGACAGCCAGAATTTTGTAAGTTTTGTCATAAAGCATCCAAACACAGGACTTCCAATAAATTCTAACAACAGTTGTATAACAATTGAAGTTGCTGTGAAGAAATAAGTGAAATATTTTGTGAGCAATCTATTTATCTAGTTAGAACATATGTAATTTACTTATATCATAATAGATAATTAAACATATATAGCACCATATCCAAAGGAACTATCAGGATAACGGCAGCTGTTTTCCAGGTATTTTTCCCTTAGCTGCTGCTATCTGTGGATATTCTGTACCATCACATCCAGATTTGCATGCATATATACACGGTAAAGCATAGTTACTAACCTCTAACAGGTGATCTACAGGAACAGCAGGCATCATTCTTCACATATGGGTGACGTCAGCAACGACGGAGCCTGCGTGGGAACGCTACCCAGTATCCAATAGGAAAGCCTTTGGGAGCACTCCACTGCGCCTGCATGCCTGCCTCCCCACTTTCCCAACTCCTCTCCTTAGATAAGTTTGTAGCTGAGAAGAAGAATACAATAGAAGAACCCTACAACTCCTTGGGGAGGAGGGTGGGTTGTGAAGACTGATTCCTGCTGTTCCTGGAGATCACCTGTTACAGGTGAGGAACTACGCTATCTCCAGGAAAAAGCAGGAATGCAGTCTTCACATATGGGACTCACTAGCTCCCCGGAACCAGACAGGTATGGGGAAAGAGCAGTGCGATCCCTGAGGCCAAAAAATTGTTGCCAAAGACTCTGGAAGAGTTGTGGGCATTGGACTCAATTCCAAAAGGTGATACTCACCCCCAACCCCCCCCCCCCCCCCACCAAAGGTAGTCTGCTCTCTTGTAGAAGTCTGGGATGGAGGGTAGAAGTTACGTCCCAAAGAAGTGCTGGAGCACAGCTTGGCCAAAGACAGCGCCATGATGGAAATCTCTGTCTAGACAATAGTGGGCAACAAAAGGATGAATAGAGGACTAGGTAGCTGCCTGGCAGATCTCCTCAATGGATACTAAACCGAGATTGGCTACAGAGATTGCCACAGCTTGCACATTATGGCCCTCAAAAGAGAGTCCTGCCTGTTCATAAGCAAAAGAAATGCTGTCAGCAATCCATCTGGATAGAGTCCGTTTTGTCAAGGGAAGATCTAGGTGACTAGGATCAAAGGAGATGAATAATCAAAAGGATCTTCTGTGATCCTTACCTCTATTCAATGAGTAAGCCAGCACTACGTTGTAGTCTAAAGTGTGTAGCACTACTACAGCCTGGGATGCATGTGGTCTCAGGAAGAAAACTGGTAGGATTACCAACTGGTTCAGATGAAAGGAGGCTACTTCGGAAGGAAATGCAGATGGGTATGCAGAACTACCTTGTCATGGTAGAACTGGGTATAAGGCAGATCCACCACCAGAGCCTGCAGCTCATTGATGTGATGAGCTGAGATGAGGGCAATGAGGAGGATTACCTTCCATGACACAATACAAGCATTGTGGAACCTGTGTCTTTTGGGGAAACTACTAGGTACTTGTGACCTAGATTGGCCACTGTTGGAAACAGGATACTGGGCTTGATGGGAAAAAGAGGGAGGCCTTCATGAAATACAAGAGATCAGAGAGAGAGGAAGACAGGCATCTGTATTTGGAAAAACTTAGAGAAGCTAGCAAAGTAGTCAAGGCGGCAAAGATTCAAAAGGAGGAGGAAATAGCCAATGCAATAAAATGGGGGGATAAGACATTTTTCAGATATATTAGTGAGAAGAGGAAGGGCAAAGTGGTATTGTCAGACTCAAGGGTGCAGGGGGGGAATATGTAGAAGCTGATAAGGATAAAGCGGAATTGCTTAACAAATATTTTTGTTCTGTGTTCACAGATGAAGAACCAGGAGCAGGACCTCAGAAAACACCCACAAATAAGAACAGAAGTGAGGGACATCTTGAACAATTTTCAGAAGACTGTGTTTGTGAGAAACTAGCTCAACTTAAAGTAGACAAAGCGATGGGACCGGATGGGATACACCCTAGAATACTGAGGGAACTTGGGGACGTTCTAGCAACTCCACTGACTGACCTTTTCAATGCCTCGTTGGAGTCAGGAGTGGTGCCAAAGGACTGGAGAGAGGCTCATGTGGTGCCTTTACACAAAAGCGGAAGTAAGGATGTGGTTGAAAACTACAGGCCGGTTAGTTTAACTTCGGTGGTGAGTAAATTATTGGAAACGCTGCTGAAAGAGAAAATAGTGAGGTTTCTGGAGTCCAGCGGATTACAGGATCCGAGGCAGCATGGATTCACCAGAGGCAGGTCTTGTCAGACAAATCTGATTGATTTCTTTGATTGGGTGACCAGGGAGATGGACTGAGGGAGAGCTCTAGATGTGGTGTATTTAGATTTCAGTAAAGCCTTTGACACTGTTCCTTACAGGCGACTTATAAACAAACTGAGCACCCTAGGGATGGACCCTAAAGTTACTGCTTGGGTTAGAAATTGGTTGGGTGGGAGGCGACAGAGTACAGGTAAATGGAGCTCACTCTGAGGAGAAGGATGTTACCAGTGGTGTGCCCCAGGGATCTGTCCTTGGTCCGATTCTTTTTAACATCTTTGTTAGTGATATAGCGGAAGGGCTGTCGGGTAAGGTTTGCCTCTTTGCAGATGATACCAAAATCTGCAATAGAGTAGACACCCAGGAAGGTGTAGATAACATGAGGAGGGATCTAGCTAAGCTTGAAGAATGGTCTAGAATTTGGCAGCTGGGATTCAATGTTAAAAAATGTAAGGTCATGCATTTGGGCTGCAGCAATCCAAGGGAGCAATACAGTATAGGAGGTGAAGTACTTTTGTCCACTAAAGAAGAGCGGGACCTAGGCGTGGTTGTGTCTGATGATCTTAAAGTAGTTAAACAGGTAGAAAAGGCGACGGGAAAAGCTAGAAGGATGCTTGGGTGCATACGGAGAGGAATGGCTAGCAGAAAAAAGAGGTGATAATGCCTCTGTATAAGTCTTTGGTGCGACCACATTTGGAGTATGGTGTGCAATTCTGGAGACCGCACCTTCAAAAGGATGTGAACAGGATGGAGTCGGTGCAGAGGGTGGCTACTAAAATGATTTGTGGGCTTCATTATAAAGCATATGAGGACAGACTTAAGGATCTTAATATGTACACCTTAGAGGAAAGGCGGGATAGAGGTGATATGATTGAGATTTTTAAATACTTCCGTGGCATAAATGTTCAGGGAGAGAGCCTCTTTCAATTGAAAGCAAGTTCTGCTACGAGGGGACATGGGATGAGGGTGAAGGGAGATAGACTCAGGAGTGATATGCGGAAATATTTCTTTACAGAAAGAGTAGTGGATCCGTGGAATATAGTCTGCCAGTGGAGGTGGTAGAGATGAGGACAGTAACTGAATTCAAAAAAGCATGGGACCAATACAGAGGATCTCTAAAGGTAAAAAGTGGACAGTTGTAGTTGTTGTTATGGAAGGACAGACTAGATAGGCCATGTTGTCTTTTTCTGTCATCATGTTTCTATGGACCTTGATCTGACTCAGTATGGCATATCTTATGTTCTTATGAGAGAATCTTCAGTGAAGTGGTGGCTAATAGCCGAAAGGAGGCTTTAGTAGTTCAGCAAGAACCACATTGAGATCCCAGGCCACCAGAGGTGGCTTAATGGGTGGTTTGGACAACAAAAGACCCCGCATGAAGCATGCTACTAAAGGAAGAGAGAGGAGATGGGCTGTCCATCTAGTGATTTGTGAGAAGATGCAAGGGCACTAAGGTGAATTCTCACTGAGACCTGTTAAGGATAGGTGGAGGAGATATTGTAAAAGGAACTCCAACAGGCAAGAAAAAGGGTCAGTGCCCCTTGGGGAGCACCAGAGTGCAAACCTATGCCATTTGAAGGCATAAGATCATCTGGTGGAATCTTTGTGTGATGCAAGGAGATCAGCGAGCACTAGCCCATTAGCAGCTATACTGTCAGTCGTAGGGAGTGAAGATTAGGATGGAGGAGCGTCCTGTGGTCCTGAGAGAGGAGGTTGGGCACACATCTCAGGTTGAGTGGCTGAGTCTGCGCAAGGCAAAGAAGCAGAGGAAACCCAAGGTTGATGAGGCCAAAAGGGGCTAAGAGAATCATCGCGCCCATGTCGGCCTGTAGCTTGAACATTGTTTTGGGTATCAAGGGGATGGGAGGGAATGCACAGAACAGTCCCTGTCCCCAGTGTAGAAGGAAGGCGTTCAGAGCCTGTCGGTGCAGCGACAGTACCCTGGAGCAGAAGAGAGGAACCTGTGTGTTTTGCAGAGTAGCAAAACGATTTATAAGTGGGGTTCCCCACATCCAGCAGATCCCAGTGGCCATCTCCTGATGCAAGGTCCATTTGTGTGGACGAAGGATACAGCTTATCCTGTCCGCAAGGATATTGAGTTCGCCCGGGAGGTACAATGCTCTGAGAGGAATGTGGTGTAAGATGGCAAAGAACCACAGGTGAAGTGCTTCCATGCAGAGCGGACGGGACCCCGTCCCTTCTGGCTTGCTTGTTCACATAGAACATGGCAATTTGGTTGTCCGTTCTGACTAGTTGGAGTTGAAAAACCTGAAAAGCATTTGTCAGTGCTCGTAGTTCTAGGAGGTTGATCTGCAGAGCAGATTCCTGTTGTGTCCATAGTCCATGTGTGGTTAGGTTGTTCAGATGCACTCCCCAATCCAGTTTGGAAGCATCTGCCATCAGGATGCATCGAGATAGAGGCATCAGAACGGGTGACCCGACGAGCAGGTTTTGAAGGGAACACCACCATTGAAGGGACTGGATCAGTTGAAGAGTGATGTGGATCTTGTCTGTCAGACACCCATTGAGAAGACAGTGTCCATTGCACTTGCCGCATGTGCAATCGAGTATAAGGGACTATAGAGACCATGCGACCTAATAGCCATAGCATCTCTCGAGCTGTTACGTGGTCCTGCTTTTGCACTCGCTCTGCCAGCTCGATGAGGCGGGCACAGCAATCCTGTGGAAGGAAAGCTCGGGCCTGTTGAGTATCTAAGAACTCTCCTATGAACTTCAGTCATTGGGTTGGAGCGAGGTGAGACTTTGGGAAGTTTATGATAAAGCCCAGGTGTTGGAGCACCATGATGGTGTGATGAAGGGAGAGTCTTACTTCCTGAGAGGAGTTTCCCCTGATCAGTCAGTCATCTAAGTAGGGAAAGACGAGTATGCCCATGATGCGTAGATACTGCCATGCATTTGGTGAAGACCCTTGGGGCAGAAGCTAGACCGAAAGGGAAAACCTGGTATTGATAATGGTTCCCCTGCAACATGAAGCACAGATACTGTCTGTGCGAGGATGTATGAACATACGCATGTACACTTCTATGAGGTCTAGAGAACATAGCCAACCGTGTCTCTGGAAGTATGGCAGAAGAGTTCCTAGGGAAATCATTTTGAATTTTTCTCAGACAATAAACTTGTTTAGGTCTCGGAGATCTAAGATGGGCCTGAAGCAATCTGTTTTTTCTTTGGAATGAGAAAATATGGATAGTAGAAGCCCATCTTGTCTTGAGTAGGAGGAACCCTTTCTATAGCACCATGGGGCAACAGGGTGATCACCTCTTCTTTTAAGAGAGAACACTGAAGGGATTGTGGGGGATAATCCGCTGTGTAGGTCGTGTGGGGTAATGTTTCGAAATGAAGCTGATAACCTCTGGAGAATTTGCAGTGTCTACTGCTCTGATGTTATGAAGTGTCACCTGTGGGCAAAGTGACAAAGTCTGCTGCTAAGTGGAGGGGCTGGGCTCTCCAGAGGCAGGCTGGCAATGCACTCCAGGACAGAGTCAAAAACCAGGCGCCGGTTGTAACTGTGTAGCTGTTTGAGGTTTAGGAGTCTTAGTCTTCTTGGGTTAGCAAGGGCCCTGCTGTCTCTGCTAGGGATGTTGAGGCTGATAGACAGCAGAAGGCAGGCAAGAAGGATAAGAACATAAGATATACCATACTGGGTCAGTCCAAGGTCCATCAAGCCCGGTATTTCTGTTTCCAAAAGTGGCCAATCTAGGTCATAAGTGCCTAGCAGTTTCCCCAAAAGACCCAGGTTCCTCAGTGCTTCTATTGGGTCAAGCAGCGATATCCCGGGTCCCTTTTAATAATGGTTTATGGATCTTTCCTCCAGGAACTTGTCCACATTTTTTTTAAACCCAGCTACACTAACAGCTTTTACTACATCCTCCGGTAACAAATTCCAGAGTTTGATTACACGTTGAGTGAAAAAATATTTTCTTTCATTAGTCTTAAATAGGCTACCCTGTAGCTTCATTGCATGTCCCCTAGTCTTTTTATATTCTGATGACGTAAACAATGGATCTACATTTACTCGTTCCACTCCATTCTCATTAATTTATAGACCTCTATCATATCTCTCCCTTCAGCCGTCTCTTTTCCAGGTTGAAGAGCACTAACCTTTTTAGCCTCTCTTTATAGGAGTATCTTTCCATCCCCTTTACCATTTTGGTGGCTCTTCTCTGTACCTTTTCTAATAACGCTACATCCTTTTTAAAATAAGGCGATCAGAATTGCACACGATATTCAAGGTGCGGTCACAGCATGGAACGATACAGAGGCATTATAATATTCTTTGTTTTATTTTCCATTCCTTTCCTTATGATACCCAGAATTCTATTTGCTCTCTTGGCCGCCGCTGCATACAGGGCGGAGGGTTTTAACATGTTATCCACAATGACGCCTACATCTTTTTCTTGGGTGGTGGTTCCCAATGTGGAACCTTGCATCGTGTAACCATAGCTTGGGTTGTTCTTTCCTAGGTGCATAACTTTGCACTTGTCCATATTAAATTTCATCTGCCATTTGGATGCCCAGTCTTCCAATTTATCAAGATCCTCTTGCAATTTTCCACAAGCCTCTTGGGTTTTAACTTTAAATAGTTTTGTCTCATCTGCAAATTTGATAACCTCACTCGTTATTCCCATTTCCAGGTCATTTATGAATATCTCAAATAGCAGTGCACCCAGTACAGACCCGTTCCACTCCGTTCATTAATTTATAGACTTCTGTCATATCTCCCCTCAGCCTTCTCTTTTCCAGGTTAAAGAGCCCTAACCTTTTTAGCCTTTCTTCATAGGAGTATCCTTCCATCTCCTTTACCATTTTGGTGGCTCTTCTCTGAACCTTTTCTAATAACGCTATATCCTTTTTAAGATACGGCGACCAGAATTGCACACAATATTCAAGGTGCGGTCTCACCATGGAACGATAGAGAGGCATTAAAATATAATTCTGGATTTCAACTTCCTACCTTAAAGTCTAAATTTAGCTTCCAGCACCTCCCTACCACACTTTCCTATATCATTGGTACCGACATGTACCACGACATCAGACTCTTCCCCAGCATCGGAGTGGAGGAGTAGCCTAGTGGTTGGGGCAAGGTACTTCAGGCCGGAAGGTCAGGGGTTCAAATCCCACTAGAGGACAGCAACCTTGGGCTGGAAGGACTGGGGTTTCTCATCCCACAGATGCTCCTTGTGGTCTTGGGCAAGCCACTTAACCCTCCATTGCCCATGTTCCCTGTAAGTATTAGTGTATGTGTCTCATATCCCCACGTGTTAAATGTATCCCCCAATTGTGTTGTGACCGCTTTGATTGAAGGATAAGGCGGTATACAAAACTGTCTAAATAAATAAATAAAATAAATCATTAAGCCATGACTATCTACATGTTCAGTAATTTTGTTCTTTATGATGGTTTCTACCATTTTTCCCGGTACTGACGTCAGGCTCACCGGTCTATAGTTTCCCGGTTCACCCCTGGAACCTTTTTTAAAAATAGGCATTACCTTTGCCATCCTCCAATCTTCAGGTATTACAGATGATTTTAATGATAGTTCACAGATTACTAATAGCAGGTCTGCAATCTCATTTTAGTTCTTTCAACACCCTTGGATGTATACCATCCGGTCCAGGTGATTTGCTACTCTTCAGTTTCTCAAATAGTTGTAATACATCTTCCCCGATATATCAATATTTCCTTCAATTCCTCTGCAGTATCACCTTTAAATATCACTTCAATCATGGGTAACATCTCTACATCTTCCTCAGTAAAGACCAAAGCAAAGAATTCATTCAGTCTCTCCGCTATGGCCTTGTCGCCTCTTAGTGCCCCTTTTACCCCTCTATCATCTAATGGTCTCACAGTTTCTTTGCTATGAATGTACTTGAAAAAGTCTTTATTATGTGTTTTTGCTTCCAATGTTAATTGTATTGAGGCTGCCAGAAGTGCTGCCAAACTCCTCTCAAGAGCCAGCATGTACTGGTCCAGGGAGATGGCCGATGTCTGGGTGGAGTCACCTACGGGGCTGTGCATCACTGTCCCAGAACATGGAACCGATAGCTCTCTAGAGGTCGATTTCTCGGGAGCATCCCAGTGCCTCACTTGTGCTTTGGACGATAGTTCCTCCCGCTGGGGCTGCTTGGCTGGCCAGTCTGCATCAGAGGTACCCCTAGGAGAGTCTCAATACTTGTGTTGTGATTTTCCTCTGGTCTCAGTATTGGCTTTTCGATTTTGATGCCGATGACTTTTTAGAAATCACAGACTTACTCTTATGTTTGGATTTGGAAGAGACCTCAGACCCATGAGAGGAGGTCGATGACCTAGATGAAGAGGAAGCCACTGAAATTGAGTCAAGGGTGAAAAGGCCCAAAGATTTTAGACACCAATCATATTTATCTGTGACTGATATATATATATAATATGATGTTCCTGTAAATATGTTCTGTTATAATATGTCGTTCCCTGTAAAACAAACTTGCTTTGTTAATTGTTGTTCACTGTGAACCGCATCTGAACTTTGGAAGATGCGGTATATAAATGTATGTATAAATAAAAAAAAAAAATTGTAGCGGCACATTTGGTACATTTTTTTTTAAAACCACTAGTTGGTTTTTCCATTTTAGAAAAAATATCCCTCGGGATTTAAGGATATGAAGGCCTGATGGCCTAGTTAGCTGTTAACCCACAGGAAAAGGAAAGAAATGGAAATTTATATAAGTAAAAAAGAAAACGTCATTGGGACAGGTGTCAGTGTTAACGGAACCGGCGTTGATGTTAAAGCAGAGCACAGTAAAACACCAAAAAAGAGACGTTTTTCGGCTGTGACAGGATTTTGCAACCTGCTGACTCCACGGAAAACGAAGAACTGAGGAGGGGATTTGGGAAGGCGGGAAGGCAGACGCGCAGTCGTAGTGGAGTGCTCCCAAAGGCTTTTCTATTGGACACTGGGGAGCGTTCCCGCGCAGGCTCCATTGGTACCGACATCTCCCATATGTGAAGACTGCATTCCTGCTTGTTCCTGGAGATTGGCGCCTACCCAAAGTCAAATCCTCACAAATTTTACTTTATAGAATACTAGCATAAGTGGCTGTGGATGTGTTAAAATATTGTTGTGGTCAATTACACCAGCTCTAGAGCAGGTGTAAATGACCATGTGTATGTTACTCAAGTTGGGGCACTTTTCTGTAAAATGTGTGTATAAACATGCGCTCTGCCTAAGGTCTGACCAAAGGTCAACTGTGTACATCTACACTGAAACTAGGTGCTGTCAAGTCCATGGTGTATATTTTCAGAATGTCGACTGAATAAACTCTTGAGTGTAAATGATCATTTAAGCATGTAAATCATTAGAATACCGCACTTTCCATGCAAAATCTTGCCATCCCTTACAGAAAATGGAGTTACTCACCTGTAGCCAATGTTCTCCCATGGACAGCAGTAAACGTCCTCACATTTGGGTGACATCACAGATGGAGCCCACACAGAACTCTCTCAACTACTGCTCCAGAAGTTTTAAAGTAGTTACTCACCTGTAACAGGTGTTCTCCAAGAGCAGCAGGAATCAGTCCTCACATATGGGTGACGTCGGCGCCGACGGAGCCATCGTGCGGAGCATTTCCCCAGCTTTCAAAGAAAGCCTTTGGGAATTGCAGCACGCATGCGCGGTCCCCTTCCCGCCCAAGGGTGCCATCTTGCTCAGTCTGATGACATAGCAAAAAGACAGAAAAAAATTAGCAAAAATAAATCATAAGACTGCAACTACAAGGGGAGGAAGGAGGGTTGTGAGGACTGATTCCTGCTGCTGCTCCTGGAGAACACCTGTTACAGGTGAGTAACTACTCTTTCTCCAGGACCAAGCAGGAAGTCAGTCCTCACATATGGGACTCCCCAGCTTAAGGCTACCGGAAACCTCAAGCGGAAAAATGAGCTCCCTCTAGCTTGTCAGTACGTAAGGAAGGAATCTCCTCTGAGAACGCCCCCGACCGGTAGCCCAACACCAGGGCCGGAGGGTAGAGTTGCCTAAACCCCAAAGAGATTATGGAGTACTGCATGTCTGAAAGCACTGTCCCTGCGGGACTCCCTCTCAAGGCAGTAATGGGCCGCAAAAGTCTGGCTTGAGCCACTGACGCAGCCTTTGCCCTGACACGATGAGCCGTGACTCGACCCGCCAACGAGAGGCCGGCTGCCCCATAAGCCCAGGCGATACAGTCAGCGACCCACATGGACAAAGTACGCTTAGAGACAGGTAGCCCCAACTTATTGGGGTCAAAAGAAACGAAGAGCTGAACAGCCCTCCGGTGCTCCCGCGTACGGTCGAGGTAGAAGGATAACGCCCTCCTACAGTCCAGGGTATGCAGGACCATCTTAGCCCGGTTGGCATGCGGCCTGGGAAAGAAGGTCGGAAGAACCACCTCCTGATTGAGGTGAAAAGGGGAGAAAACCTTAGGAAGAAATTTCGGGTGAGTCCGTAAGACTACCCAATTCCTGTAGAACCTAGTGTAATGGGGATCAGACACTACTGCCTGAAGTTCACTCACTCGCCTAGCAGAGGTAAGAGCTACCAGAAACAAGGTTTTCCAGGAGAGAAAACGGAGAGGGCAGGTAACCATAGGTTCAAATGGCAGACAAGTAATCCGCTGTAAGACCACATTCAGATCCCACTCAGGGGCTGGTGGACGCAAAGGAGGCTTAAGCAGGAGGAGACCTCTGAGAAAACGAGCCACCAAAGGGTGGTTGGAAAGAGGCCTCCCATCCACCGGCGAGTGGTGCGCTGAGAGAGCACTGAGGTGAACCCTGACAGAGTTGGACTTAAGGCCTAGATTGGAGAGGTAAAGCAAATATTGCAATACTACTGCTACCAAGCACGAGAAGGGATTCTCGCTGTGCTGAGCACACCATGTGGAGAATCTACGCCACTTAAGAGCGTAGGATTTCCTGGTGGATTGCCGCCTAGAGGCTAAGACTACGTCTTCCACCTCTCTAGGCAGGAGTAGGGGAGCCAGGACTACCCTTTCAGCAGCCAGGCCATCAGATGAAGGGACTGGAGGTTGGGGTGTAAGAGAGACCCCTGGTCCTGAGACAGGAGATCGTGTTGAATTCCCAGAGGCAGAGGAGTGTCCACCGCCAGTTGCAGCAGGAGTGGGAACCACGGCTTCCTCGGCCACCTGGGGGCTATCAGGATCATGGAGGCCCTGTCCTTGAGGACCTTGAACAGTGTCCGAGACACTAGTGGCGTGGGAGGAAACGCATATAGTAGGCCTTGGGACCACGGAATCAGAAAGGCATCTGCTGCTACTCTGAGAGGATGCGGTTGTCTGGAACAGAATCTCGGGAGTTGCCAGTTCAGAGGACTGGCGAAGAGATCCATGGTGGGGAGGCCGCACCTGAGAAAGATCTGCTCAACCACCAATGGAGTCAATCTCCATTCGTGTGGTTGCAGGATCCTGCTCAGTCTGTCCGCCAGGTAATTTTCTTGACCGGGGAGGTAGACAGCCTTGAGGAGGATTCCGTGAGTGACAGCCCAAGAGCACAGCCGTTGTGCTTCCTGACAGAGAAGGAAGGAGCCTGTGCCCCCTTGTTTGTTCACATAGAACATGGTAACTTGATTGTCCATCTGGACCAGTACAGACTGGTGAGATGTGAGGTGGGAGAAGGCTCTCAGAGCTAGGCGTATTGCCCGTAGCTCCAGGAAGTTGATCTGCTGAGCAGCCTCCCAAGGAGTCCAGTGACCCTGAGTACATGCCCCTTGGCAATGTGCGCCCCAACCAAGAAGAGAAGCATCTGTCGTCAGCACTTGAGAATGCGGAGGGGATTGAAAAGCCACTTCGAGTACCAGATTCAGAAGATGAAGCCACCATTGTAGAGAGAAGACGAGCAGGGTGGATATTCTCACCGAGTCTGCAAGGCTCCCTGTGGCCTGATGGGTCCAACAAGGGGCACAACACCACGTGCGAAGACAGTCCAACAAAAAACGTGGATAGCAAAGGGAGGATGTATAAAACCTTTTATTAATCAACAACAGCCATAGGCCCAACACAGGCCGTGTTTCGGAAATCCCTTCTTCAGGGGCTTAGTGGCTAAAACGGATCATAAATTAAAACAAAAAAATATATGTAAAACAATTAAAACAAGATGGCTCAAAGCAAACGAACAACATGAATTTATCATATAAATATCATTGTTTAAGTCTTGTGTCAATTAGTTACACAGTCTGTTCACTCAGGTATGTCTATTTCATATGTTTTTTGGAGGGATTATTTATTTATTTATTTAATTATTTATTATTATACTTTGTAAATTTCTTTATTTAATATATTCACAACATGTCACTTTATATGTTTATTCATTTATTAATACATTTTATTTAAATTATTAACTACATTTCATGTACCAATTTAGCGTCTGTACTTGTGTTAGCCGTACTTATTCGTTCCTCATTAAGTAACTATTTAATTGTTTTTAAATGATATTTATATGATACATTCATGTTGTCCGTTTGCTTTGAGCCATCTTGTTTTAATTGTTTTACATATATTTTTTTGTTTTAATTTATGATCCGTTTTAGCCACTTAGCCCCTGAAGAAGGGATTTCCGAAATACGGCCTGTGTTGGGCCTATGGCTGTTGTTGATTAATTAAAGGTTTTATACGTCCTCCCTTTGCTATCCCTGTGGCCTGATGCCAGAGTTCGAAGGCTCCACTGAGCAGGCCACATGTGCAGGTGGGCATTGGGGGTTACATGAACCGTGGAAGCCATATGGCCGAGAAGTCTCAGGAATTGCCTGGCGGAGACCAGGGAATTGCTGTGAAACTGCCTGGCTACATCCATCAACCGGAGGGCCCTGTCCACTGGCAGAAAAGCCCTCACCTGAAGAGTGTCTAGCCTTGCTCCTATGAATTCCAAGTTCTGGGACGGGAGCAAAGTGGACTTTGCGAAGTTTATGACAAACCCCAAGTGCTGAAGCAGAGCCACAGTGCGAAGGGTGGCTTGACTGGCCTCCTGGGAAGACTGGCCCCTTATTAGCTAGTCGTCCAGGTATGGAAACACAAAAAGACCTTGAAGCCTCAGGCAGGCCGCCACCACCGCCAGGCACTTGCTGAACACTCTGGGAGCGGAGGTTAGGCCAAAGAGAAGTACTCTGTACTGGTAGTGGATTCCCCCCACAACAAATCTGAGATATTGTCTGTGGTCTGGATGAATAAGGATGTGAGTATAAGCATCCTTTAGATCTAAGGAGCATAGCCAATCTCCCTGCTGGAGGTAGGGCAGCAGGATTCCAAGGGTAAGCATCTTGAACTTTTCCCTCTCCAGGAACTTGTTGAGGTTGCGCAAGTCTAGGATGGGTCTGAGGCCTCCTGTTCTTTTTGGTACCAGAAAGTACCTGGAATAAAAGCCGTGACCTCTCAGGTGGTGGGGCACCGGTTCCACAGCTTGGTCCTTTAGCAGATTTGCTAACTCCTGAAGGAGTAGGTCCCTGTGCAGAGGTAGTCTTGTAGGCTCCCCTGGAAAATAGGAGGGAGGTACCTGGTGAAAATGGAGAGGATAGCCCTTTTGGATTATATGGAGCACCCAGGTATCTGATGTGACGGCTGACCACCTGTGGGCAAAGTGGGCCAGCCGGCCTCCTGTGCTGATGTGAGCCAGCTGAGGAGAAGAGGCTATGCTTGCTGAGTCAAAAAACCCCACCCTGCTGAGCAGGGGCCAGTGTTGGTGGCTTGGGGGCCTTCTGCCTACGGGGCCCATGATCCTGCCCCTTGGCCTGCTGACCCTGTTGGGGAGCTGCAGAGGCCTGATAATGACGGTATTGTTTATAGGCAGAGGACTTCCTCGGGTAAAAGGTCTTTTTTCCTGAGCCCTTCTTCTTCTGAGAAGGGGCAGAGGTTTTTCTGGACAGCCTAGTCCTGGTCAGAGTCTCGGTCTCGAGTTCTGCAGCCTTTTCAGCCATGGGCTTGCCAAAGAGGTTTTCACCTCGGCAGGGGACATTGACTAACTTGTCCTGCACCCATTGTTCGAGGTCGGATGACTGTAGCCAAGCCTGTCGGCGGGCATCGATGCCGGCCCCGGCTACTCGGGCCGAAGCCTCGAAGCCATCGTAGGCTGCTCGAAAGATAAACTTTGAGCACTCTCGAATACCAGTGGACAAGGCTTGGAACCGCTGCAAAGGTTCCTCGGAGAGACCAGCAGAGAACCCGGCAATCTCCTTTGCCAGGCCTCGGAGATACAAGCCCATGTAGAGCTGGTAAGTCTGGACACGGCAAGCAAGCATAGAGCCCTGGAAGCACTTTTTACCGAGGGCATCCCGGCCAGGAGGCACCGAGGAGTGCATCTTCTGACTTTTCAGCCGATGCATGGCCGATTCCACAACCATGGAGTGGTGCGGTAATTGTGCCTTTTGGATCCCGGGGCTCTTGCGGACTCGATAGATGGAATCGACCCGCTTGCTTAACACCGGCGTCGAGGCCGGGGTCTCCCACATGCGGAAGAGCAGCCACTCCAGCATCGGAGAAACCGGTACAGTAAAGGCTTCCTTTGGGGGAGAGTCATACTGGAGGGCCTCGAGCTCCTCGGCTCGAGGCTCCTCCTCGGGATCCGCAGGGAAGGCCAAGGCCTTGGCCATATCCCGCACGAAGTCCGAGAACCTGGTATCCTCCGGTGGGGATCGTCTCCGAGTCCGATAAGTGTTAGGTGACTCTTCGTCCTCCGTCTCCCAGCCCGACTCCTCGGAGAGGAATCGAGCGGCTCCGGTCGGGCAGGCACCGATGCCATCCACCCCGACACTGAGGGTACCGGCGTCGACGACCTCGGTCCCGAATGGGAGGCGGAGGGAGACCATGGCCGAGGATCGACTCGAGACCGTATGGACTCGAGGATCAGCTCGGCCTCCGGGGTCGACTTGGACATCGAGGTCCCGGTGGTCGGGGCAGATACACCGGTGAGACCGGCGATCAATGCCCGCTGCTGTTCCATGAAGGCAGCGAGGCTGCTCTCCAAGGCTGTCAACCTGAGTCCGAGCTCAGGAGACCCAGCAGCCCCCGACTTGGGCCCCGACGTCGGCTCCCCTGGAGGAGAGTCCACGAGGACTACAGCACTCACGTGTCCAGGAGACTCCATCTCGATACGAGGATGCTTGGCAGGCCTCTCCGACTCCGAAGACCTGGGACGGCTATCGGGGCTATGCGACCTGGCCCTCGAGGAACCAGGAGCATCCACCGACGCCGCCCTCGCGGGTTTTTTCTTCCTGCGATGTTCCCGTGAAGGAGACCCCTGCTCAGAGGAACCCCGACGCTGCTCGGGGCCGGAGTCCCGAGACGTCGAGGCCTCTGACGAGGTCCGGGCCCGTCCGGACGTGGAGTTAGAGAAGATCCTATCCTTCTGGTGCTGCCGACTCTTTAACGCCTTCGAGGACATTTTGCCACACGGACCACAGATCATCGGGTCATGATCGGGTCCGAGGCAGCGGAGGCAGCAGGCATGTGTGTCGGTAAGAGACATAAGTTTCTTACACCGATCACACTTTTTAAACCCGCTGGTAGCCATCGGGGGAAAAAGGGCCCCTGCGAGGTCAAAAGACCGGGCTGCCAGTGAAAAAAGAAAAATGGCGCGAACGCTAGTCACAAAGGACAAAAACCGAAAAAGAGAGAGTTGGCTCGATACCGGCGTATCGGGCCAAGGCGGGAAAAGGATCCGGCGTCGAACCGAAGGTAGAAAAAGAAAAAACAGGGAAATCAACTTTTTCCTCGGGGAAAAACGAACTACGTCCGTCGTGCTCCGCGGAAAAAAGAAGACTGAGCAAGAGGGCACCCTTGGGCGGGAAGGGGACCGTGCATGCACGCTGCAATTCCCAAAGGCTTTCTTTGAAAACTGGGGAAATGCTCCGCACGAGGGCTCCTTCGGCACCGACGTCACCCATATGTGAGGACTGACTTCCTGCTTGGTCCTGGAGAAAAAAAAGTTCTCAGGACATGCATGCCTGTTCCTGCTGTGTCTGAGGAGTTTGATCTCTAAAGAAAATTTAAGAGGCCAACTCCAAGGGGAGGAAGGAGAGCAGAGAAGACTTAACCTGCTGTGCACAGAGCACACCTACTACAGGTGAATAACTTCATTTTCTCCAAGGAAAAACAGGATAAGTTCTCACATTTGGGAATCCCAAGCTGTACGTTGCCTCAACAGAACACTAAAACAAACATTCTGCAACTAGCTAGCATTAGATATTTTTTTTTTATACCAACAGGGATTTGCCGTTTTGTTTTTTGCTTTTTTTCAGGCAACCTGAACAGAAAGAGCAAGCCTAGGGAAGAGTGATATTGCATTATAATACTCAAAGATATTCCAGAGAACTAACGGACAAACTGTGATTGCATCGAGAGTCCCTTTGCTAATAGTAGTGAGATGCAAATGTGTGGCTTGAGGTCCAGGGCAGAGCTTTGCAAATCTCCATGGAGGCTGACCATAGCTCGGAAATTATGAGCCGTGGCAGGGTACTCAAGAATCAGGCTTGCCTGGGCATAAGTGAAAAAGATGTCACCTGCTAGGCAAATTAAAAGAGTATAAGAACATAAGATATGCCATACTGGGTCAGACCAAGGTCCATCAAGCCCAGTATCCTGCTTCCAACAGTGGCCAATCTAGGTCATAAGTATCTAGCAGTCTCCCCAAAAGACACAGGTTCCTCAATGCTTGTATTCGGTCAAGTAGTGATATCCTGGGTCCCTTTTAATAATGGTTTATGGACCTTTCCCCTCCAGAAACTTGTCCAAACCTTTTTTAAACCCTCCGGTAACAAATTCTAGAGTTTGATTACACATTGAGTGAAAAAATATTTTCTCTTATCAGTCCCAAATAGGCTACCCTGTAACTTCATTGCACGTCCCCTAGTCTTTTATATTCTGATGACGTAAACAATTGATCTACGTTTACCCGTTCCACTCCATTCATTAATTTATAGACCTCTTATCATATCTCCCCTTGATTGGGGGTAAAAATAAACAGAAGGTTGAGTGGAATTTCTATCCCTTCCAGATAGGCAAAAACTCTTTTGCACGCTAAAGCGTGCAGCACTCTTTCCCCTTGGTGCAAATGAGGTTTGGGGAAAAATGTTGGAAGGACTATTGACTGGTTGTGGGTCCTATACTATCTTTGGAAGGAATTTTGGATAAGTATCCAGCACCACCCTATTGTAGAAAAACTTAGTGTAGGGTGACAAGGTTGAAGGTCAATGCAAAAGAGGAAGACCAGCAATGAGATAGAAACAGCAGCAATGGATACTGCTCTATCAATCCATCAACAACTAGCCGCCTGACTGAAGACCTAAGATAGTTTAGCACAACTATCCAGAGGGACACCATGAGATGGCATCGACTCGATGGCACTTAACAGCAGCAAGATGGATTCACTACTAGAGCTTGGAGCTCTCTAACTGCATGCTAAATTAACTGCCACCAAAAACAAGACCTTCCAGGTTAGGAACTTCAGTGCACAGGTATTTAGTAGTTCAAAGAGGAGCTTTCATCAGCTGAGTGAAAACCAGTTGAGATCCCATGGCAACTGGCTGTAGGCAAGGCTTCAAAAGAAGCTAGCTGCACATAAGAACATAAGATATGCCATTCTGGGTTAGACCAAGGTCCATCAAGCCCAGTATCCTGTTTCCCACAGTGGACAATCTAGGTCACAAGTACCTAGCAGTTTCCCCAAAAGACACAGGTTTCACAGTGCTTTTATTAGGGCAAGTAGTGGATATTCCAGGTCCCCTTTAATAATGGTTTATGGACCTTTCCTCCAGAAACTTGTCCAAATCTTTTTTAAACTCAGCTACACTAACAGCTTTTTCTACATCCTCCGGTAACAAATTCCAGAGTTTGATTACACGTTAAGTGAAAAAATATTTTCTCTTATTAGTCTTCAATAGGTTACCCACCCTGTAGCTTCATTGCATGTCCCCTAGTCTTTCTATATTCTGATGACGTAAACAATCGATCTACATTTACCCGTTCCACGCCATTCATTAATTTATAATTAATTTATTTTTTATTTATTTAGCTGTATTTATATCCCACTTTTCACCGGGTCAAAGCGGTCAATTGGGGGATACATTTAACACGAGGGGATATGAGACACATACGCTAATACTTACAGGGAACATGGGCAATGGATGGTTAAGTGGCTTGCCCAAGACCACAAGGAGTGCCTGTAGGACTAGAAATCCCAGTCCCTCCGGCCTGAGATTGCTGTCCCCAGGTGGGACTTGAACCCCCGGCCCTCCGGCCTGAAGTACCTTGTCCTAACCACTAGACCACTCCTCCTCTATCATATTTCCCCTCAGCTGTCTCTTTTCAAGGGTGAAGAGCCCTAACCTTTTTAGCCTCTCTTCAGAGGGGTATCCTTCCATCCCGTTTACCATTTTGGTAAAGCGGACAACTAAAAGCTGTAAAGAGATAGGGTTACACTCTCCAAAGTGATGCAATGTTCCAATTGTACCAAGCTGGTGTTCAAACCAGACTGCAAGAGGTGTAGAAGGTATTCAAGCAGTTTTTCTGTGGAGCCAGAAAATGGATTTAAGGCCTGACACACACACACCAGACAGCAAACTCCCAACAACTGAAAGCATATGATCTTCTGATAGAAACTCTTTTGGAAGCTAAAATGACATCAGCTACTTCACCTGACAGTTTCATGGAGTTGAGTTCTAGCTTCTGAACATCCGAACTGTGAGGGCTAGGGACTTGATACTCTGATGCAGAAGCCTGCCCTGATCCTGCAAAAGCAAGGTTGGAAAGACGCCCAGATGCATGGGGGCTCTGAATGGATAGATCTCAAAGAGGAGGAAATCATGCCTGTCAGGGGCAATGAGAATCATTGCACTTCTGTCTTACTGAAGTATCAGAAGAGTTTCTGCTTTCAGAGGAATGGGTGGATGTATCTATCTTTCTTAAAACATTTGATAAACCGCCCATCGGAAGCCATCTGGGCGGTTTACAATAACAATAATATTTATTAGAAAAGTCAGAAACAGAAAAGGAACAATGCTAAACAAGAAAGTGCACAACCATACAGGACTAAAGAGAAAAAGAGCCTAAGTGGGAGAAGGAAACAGGGGGCTCAGGGAAAGGGAGGTTATAGGCAGTACAGAAGAGGTGGGTTTTTAGGAGAGACTTGGGAAATGATTCTCCTTCATGGATTAAGGGAGGAAGAGAATTCCACAGTGAAGGGCTATACGTAACTCCCTCTCACTAATGAAAGAGGAAATCTAGTTTGCTGTGTATCCTCATTTTGGAGCAGAATCAATGGACCTGCTTGTTCTGGGAAATTGTGAATAGGTCTATTGAGGGCATGCCCCTCTCTCAAAAGATAGTCAGTGCCAGCTCCCTGCCCAAAATCTATTCATGTGGATGAAAACCATGATTCAGGCTCTCAAACAGAATGTTGCTCTCTCCTGCTATATACGTAGCACATAACATCAGTGAAAGAGTGTGAAATTTCACAATCTGTTCTTCCCTGTTTGTTGATATAGCATAGTTACTCACCTGTAACAGGTGATCTCCGGGAACAGCAGGAATTTAGTCCTCACATATGGGTATCGTCGGTACTGACGGAGCCTGAGAGGGAATGCTCTCCAGCGTCCAATCAGAAAGCTTTTGGGAGCATCCCACAGTGCCTGCGTGTTGCCTTCCCGCCTTTCCGGTGGATGCCATGTGGCCTACTAGTTGCAACATTTCTCGAGCAGTTAGATGAGGCTTTAGCACTGCTTGAGAAGCTAACGCACCAAACGAAGGCAACGGGTCTGGGGGAGATAGGCCCTTGCCTTTGTGGTATCCAGGAAAGCTCCTATGAACTCTAAAGACTGAGTGGGAGTTAGACTGGATTTTGGGATGTTTATTACCAGCCCTAAATACTGAAGGATACGCATTGTGCAGGATAGAGAAGTCCTGGCCTCTGACTGTGTTGGAGCTCGAATGAGCCAGTCGTCCAAGTAAGGGAAGACAAATATCCCTAGAGTGCGGAGAAATGCTGCTAAAACAGCCATGCATTTCGTGAACACCCTTGGTGCCGAGGCCAGACCAAAAGGAAGCACCCTGTATTGGTAGTGCTTTCCTTGAAAAAGGAACCGAAGGAACCTTCTGTGGGTTGGATGGATGAGGACATGGGTGTACGCATCCTTGAGATCTAGAGAACAAAGCCAATCCTGACTCTGAAGGTATGGCAGCAGAGCTCCGAGAGAAATCATCTTGAATTTCTCCTTGACAAGGAATTTGTTCTATTCTCTGCGATCTAAAATAGGCCTGTAACCCACTGTTTTCTTTGGAATAAGATAATAAGGGGAATAGAACCCTGTGCCCTGTTGATGAAGAGGTACTTCTTCTATTGCCCCTTGGGCAAGAAGGATAGCTACCTCCTGACCTAACAGGTTGATGAGAGAGGTCGGAGAATTGAACTGCTTCACTATTGTGTGAGGAGGCATGCTTGAGAAATGAAGCTTGTACCCCTCCTTTATGATGGAGTGTCCAATGCTCTGCTGTTATTTGCCCCCATCTTGGGGCAAAATGACATAACCTTCCTGAAATGGTAGAAGGTTCTGGTCCCTCCAGAACCTGAAAAGCTAAGTTCTCTAGCTGAAAGTCAAAGGCCCTCAGGAGGCTGAGGCTGCTGGACCGGTGGAGGCCTAGCAGCTTTTGCTTTCTTCTGTTTGGGTGGTTGCTGACCTTTCCTTGAAAGCTGACCTGCAGAAGATGCCTGCTGAACATAAGCAGGATAAAATCTTTTCTTTTTAGAAAAAGATGGTTTCTTGAACAATTTCTTTCTAACAGGATGAGCAGTGGACTTGGATAGTCTATCCAAGGTGGAATTTTCAGCATCCATTTCATTGGCCTTTTCCTGCCAATCTTTACCAGACAGGTTCCCACCAGTACAAGGGATATTTTCCAATTTGTCTTGTACCCAGAGCTCTAGATCAGATGCCTGGAGTCAAGCAATTCTACGTGCACCTATGGCGATAGCCGAGGTTCTGCTTATACACTCAAAGCAGTCAAAGGCTGCACGGTTGGAAAATTTAGAAACATCTTGGGCATGTTTGACCCAAGTGAGAAAGTCCTGTCTTTTATCCTCAGAAATGAAAGGACTTAAAGTCTGTAAATTATCTGTGACCTCCTATAGGAACATTCCCATGTAGAGACTATAGGAACTGATCCTGGCAGAAAGCATGGAAGCTTGGAAGACTCTACGTCCAAAAGCATCCAGGGTTCTGCACTCAGGTCCTGGAGGATTAGAGGCATGTCTTTTTGCACTTCTGATCCTTCTCATGGCTGACTCCACCACAATAGAGTGGTGAGGAAGCTGAGTCTTATGGAATCCAGGACAAGGAGGGACTCAATACATAGTATCCAATCTATGAGAATGAGGAGAGGTGTTTCCCACATCCTCAACATGAGATCATATAAAATCTCATGAATGGGTAAGGTAGATGCCTCCTTAGGAGTTTTGGGATATTGTAGAATTTCCAACTCCTTGGCCCTTGGCTCTGTTTCAGGGGCCACAGTAATGGACAGGCCCTGAGCCAACTCCCTGATGAAGTCTTGGAAGGACATATCCTCTGGAGGAGACATCCTGCGTTTAGGTGAGGACTCCTCCTCTGGGAGAAGCATCGCTGCATCAACAGAACTTTCAGAATCCTCAGATTCTTCTGAGGACTCGAAGTATCGTCTGTCCGGATGCTCTTGCAGAGCCCGATACCTGTACCGAACAAGGTCGGTACCGGGAATAACCGGTACCGGGGAATCGGTACGGGAGGGCATTGGAGGACAGGGCAGAGCAGACACCGATGCTATCGGTACCGGTGCCAGTGCCGGTACCGGTGGAGTTGTCTGTTGCGGCACCAAGGGCGTCAATGCCGCAAGGAGAGCCGCCAGACTGCGTTCCATAGCCAGAATTGTCTGGTCTATCGATGCCGCCAATGCCTGGATGTCCGTACCGGAGGAGACCGCCGGTACCCCAGAGCATGGCACCAGGAGATCTGTCGAGGCCAAGCCATCGAGAACATCCTGGAACCCCGATAATGCTTTGGAAGCCGAAGCCTCCCGCCGGGGTAATTTTGCCGGTGCAGAATCCTCGAGGGCAACGCTAGAGGCATCTCGATGCTTAGAAGGAGATCTACCCTTCGAGGACCGGCTGGATTTATGTTTAATTACCTGAGATCCACGGAAGGAAGAAGCAACCCTGGAAGACGTCGATGTCACTGAAGCTGCATCAGAGGGAAACAGGGTACTGAGCTTGTCAGCTCGGTTCTGTCGACCTCTTTTAGACATCATGGCACAGGACACACAATCTGTGATGGAGTGGTAAGGACCTAAACATTTTAGACACCATTCATGGGTGTCGGTGACGGAGATGGTACCGCCACACTTGGTGCACTTTTTAAAACCTGAGGCAGGTTTTTCCATGTTAAGTTAAAATTTTTGGGCGTAAGGCCCAAAAAGGCATGTGCACCTGAAGACGACGAAAAAAGATTTTTTTTTTTTTTTTTTTTACAGAAATAAGAAAAGAAAGACCGGCGGTACAGGTAGAGCGTCGAAGAAGGCAGACGCGACCACAAAAAGAAAGAAAAAAGGGAATTCTTCTGCGGTGACAGGAACACGACCTGCTGTCTCCACGGAAAAAGAAGAACTGGAGAGAGGCAGTTGGGAAAGGTGGGAAGGCAGCACGCAGGTGCTGTGGGATGCTCCCAAAAGCTTTCTGATTGGACGCTGGGGAGCGTTCCCATGCAGGCTCCGTCAGTACCGACGATACCCATATGTGATGACTACATTCCTGATTGTTCCTGGAGATAGACTATCTCTACTTGGTTGTCAGTTCCAGTCATGACAATTTGGTTGCAAATCAATATCTGAAAGCCTTTAAAGCAGTGCTTTTCAAACCTTTATCCCATATGATCCCATTTTAACAACTGAAAATTCATGTGACCCCCCCAGATATTGAAATCAAAGCCACATGTCTCCAGCCTCCTTCCCCTCCCTCCACCCATCTAAAGAAGAAAGGCAGAAGCAACAGTACTGGTAACAGCAGTAGCAGTCAACACAGGGTCCTTTGTGCCAGTGTGCTTACAGACCCCAGTACTCTGCATGGGTTTCCGGTTAAACAGGAAGCTTACCCAGGAGGAGTTAAGGGCCTATGAATGTTCACTGGCTCACAGGCAACATGCTGAGTGGTGCCTGCCACTACTTGGCTTAGGTCACAGTGAAAAGTCCAGAGAGAAGGAGAAATGGTCATGTTTCTGTGATCCCATCCACTGATGATATAACTCCATTTGGGGCCATGACCCCAAGTTTAGGAACCACTGCTTTAGTGTGTTCACAAATGATCTCAATTCCGGGAAATTTATTTGATGGAGGCTCTCCTTGGGGGACAAGCTTTGATCATGAAACCCACTGAGATGAGCTCTCCAACCCACCTTGGATACACCCATCTTATGTTCTTATCTTCAGAACATTTTGATAAGGGAGTTCTTGAAATGGAGAGCCACCTTCCAAGTTTTCGAGGAGCATCTACTAGGAGAGAGACTCCTGGTGACAGTAACACGTCTTGGAAGCTGTGAATGGACTGAGTCCAGAGTGTTCAGGGTCCATCGAGACAGTCTTAAATGTAGATGAGCCATGAGAATGATGAACTGTGGAGCCTATATGTTCCAAAATTTTCAACATGGTTCTCGCTGAGATCGGCTGACTCATGTGAACCTCCTTTACCTGCTACATCGTGAGCTTGTCTGGAGGCTCTTGCCAAAGTTGTGTCCAGCAGGACTTCAATGAATTCAAATTGGTAAGAAGGCTTCAGTTAGGACTTAAGGTAATTTATGACAAACCCTAGTAGACCTAATATCAAGATGGTGATGCATATGTATTATTGAATTCCTTCCTGAATGATTCTCTTGAGAAGCCAATTGTCTAAATACGGAAACACGTGCACGTCCACTCTGCATAGAAACATTACAATGACTAGGAACTTGGTGACCAAACAGACCAAAAATCAAAGTGTTTTCTACAATGAATCCGAGATACCTCCTGTTGTGGGACATATCTGGATATGTGTATAGACATCCTGTAGATCTAGGGAATATACCCGTCTCTCTTTCCGGAGATAAGGGAGTAAGAGACAAACAAATTATCCTGAACTCTTTTCATAAGGAAAGTGTAACGGTCTCTCAGACCTAGGAAGGGATGGAGTCTTCAGTTTCCTTTGGCACCAGGAAGTATGTCAAATTTAGACTGTCAGCACTTTGGGGACAGGGAAATACAGTACATATTGTACCTGAATGTAAATGGCCTTGATTTTCCCCTGGAAAGGTGTGAGCTACAAACTAATAAATAAATTAATAAAATCCCTGCCCTTCTTCCCTAGATGGCATGGGCTTCAGGGCTTTTGTATGCAAAGGGCAGCAATTTCCTTTAGAAGTAGTTCCTCCTGATGAGAGACATGACAGTTTGGTCTCCATGGGCAATTTGGTAGGATTTTGAATATGCATAATCAATAGCACTGATGGATTATTTTCAACAGCAAACAGTCGGAGGTGATTAGGAGCCACCTTTCTGCAAAGCCAGTGAGTCTGCCTCCAATTGGAAGTGTGACTGCATGGGTTCAGGCAGATCGGCTATGTTCAACAAGGAGCCAGTCAAAGCCCCACCCCTTGTTTTGGATGGGAGTTAGCTGGGCCTTTGGAACTCTGTTGCCTTGGAGAGGTGCTAGAGGTCTGCCTTCTCTGTGAAGAACAAGACAGAGAAGGAAACCTACGCCTGTGAAAATAATAAGTTATCCTTAGACATCTACTCTAGAACCTCCTAGAAGACTGGTCAAGCAGTGGGCCTCGAAAAGATCCCCAAAATATTACTGTGCTGCTTGATCAGCAAGTTGCTCCTGCACACTGATCTGTAAGCCTGAGGTCCGAAAACATGAATGTCTCCAGATGCCAATAGTCGTGGCAAAAGCTCTTGATACTGTATCAAATTGTTCAGGACTATTTATTTTCCTCAGTTCACTCCTTAGAGATCAAAGAAAGAAAATTCTCAATCTTCTCTGAATGGAGATGATCAGAGCATTCCTCTAGGCTGTGCATGGTATTCTACAAGTGCATGCCCATGTAGAGCTGGTAGGATGCCACACTGAAAATAAGCATGACGCACTGATAAAATTTCTTCCCCGAAGAGCCTAGGGTTTGAACTCACCCTGGGGGCACCAAGGAGTGTGACTTGCAATTTGTAGCCCTTTTGAGGACAAATATCACCAACACAGAATGGTGAAGAAGTTGGGCTTCTTGAATTCGGGAGCCTTTTCAACTCTATAAAGTTGACCTTTTCAGAGAGGCACAGAGACCTTGGGCACTATCTTAAAGAATCAGGATATTGGAGATTTCCAATTCTTTTGCCTTTGGTTATTCCCCTGTATTCAACTTAAATGAAATGGCCTTGGATATATCCCGAACAAAGACAGAGAATGACAAATCATCTCATAAGTGTCAAAGGTCACCCCCCCACTACAGATGAGAGAGGTCAGACATCAACTCTGGGGACCTGTCCTCCTAGACGTACTCAGAGTCATAAGAACATAAGATTTGCCACACTGGGTCAGACCAAAGTCCATCAAACCCAGTATCCTGTGTCCAATAGTGGCCAATCCAAATCACAAGAATCTGTCAGGTTTCCAAAAGGTAAACAGATTCCATGCTGCTTATTACAGGGGTAAGCAGTGGATTTCCCTGTTTCTCTTTATAATGGTTCTTAAAACACAAGAGGATTCTAAAAAATTGCAAGAGGATCTCGATAAATTGGAAGACTGAAAGAAGAGGTACTGTTGATAGGTGATTTCAATATGCTAGATATTGACTGGGACATCACTGCTGCAGTGCCATATAGAAGGAGATCCTGTACTCTTCAAAGGGAGAACTGTTCCGGCAACTGGTAAAAGAACCCACATGAGGGGGTCATTCTTGACCTGGTGGTAACGAATGGGGAGAGTGTTTCTGATGTTACAGTGGGTGATCATCTTGCATCCAGTAAAGCGTAGTTACCTGTAAAGCATAGTTACTCACCTGTAACAGGTGATCTCCGGGAATAGCAGGAATTTAGTCCTCACATATGGGTAGCGTCGGTACCGAAGGAGCCTGCACAGGAACGCTCCCCAGCGTCCAATTAGAAAGCCTTTGGGAGCATCCCACAGCGCCTGCGTGCTGCCTTCCCGCCTTTCCCAACTGCCTCTCTCCAGTTGAGTTTTAAAGCTGAGACAAAGAGAGAGAGAGAGAGAGAGAGAGAGAGAGAGAGAGGGAAAGGGAAAGAGATAGAGAGATACAACTCCTAGGGGAGGTGGGTGGGTTGTGAGGACTAAATTCCTGCTGTTCCCGGAGATCACCTGTTACACGTTAGTAACTATGCTATCACCAGGAACAAGCAGGAATGTAGTCATCACATATGGGGACTCCCAGCTTTAGATGCCAGGGAGAAACCCCAGAAGTTGTGTGTCCCTGAGAAGGGCTCCACTTCCCCCCATGGATCTCTGGCATACTACCAGGGATGGTGAGTAAGAGTTGATTAGGTATGGAGCAGGTGTTGGAGAACAGCCTGACCAAACAAGGCATCCTGGCGGGAGTCCTTGTCCAAGCAGTAATGGGCTGTGAAGGTATGAACCGAGGCCCAGGTGGCTGCTCGACAGATGTCATCGATAGACACAGAGTACAGATGAGCCATTGAAGCTGCCATGGCTCTCACATTGTGAGCTGTGACATGGCCCTCCAGAAGAAGATTCTTACTCTGATAAGCAAAGGAAATACACTGAGCAATCCAGTTAGATAGTGTTCTCTTGGAGACTGGAAGTCCCAAATGAGAAGGATCAAAAGCAACGAAGAGTTGGGAGGACTTTCTATGTTGCTGTGTTCTTTGTAGGTAAAAGGCTAAAGCTCTTTTACAGTCCAAAGTATGAAGGTTCCTTTCTGCATTTGATGCATGAGGTCTTGGAAAGAACACAGGTAGGTAGACCGCTTGGTTTAGAAGAAAGGGCGGCACCACCTTTGGAATAAAGCGTGGATGAGTCCTATCATGATGGAACCTTGTATAAGATGGATCAGCTACTAGTACTTGCAACTCACTGATGCGAAGTGCTGATGTGATTGCAATGAGAAAGATAAACTTCCAAGAAAGGAATTTCAAGGAGATAGTAGCTAAGGGTTTGAAAGGTGGTTTCATGAGCTGACAAAGAACCAAATTTAAGTCCCATGCCACAGGAGGTGGCTTAATGGGAGGCTTAGTTAGCAGAAAGCCTCTCATAAATCTTGATATAAGAGGATGGTAGGAAATAGGTTGTCCATTTAGAGGCTTGAAGGAAGCTGTAATAGCACTCAAATGGACCCTCACTGAGTTAGTCTTAAGTCCTGCATTGGATAAATGAAGGAGGTACTCCAGTAATGATTCCAGAGGTATGGCAATGGGGTTAAGACCCTTCTGCAACCACCATATGGTAAACCTTTTCCACTTGAAAACATAAGAGCGTCTTGTGGAAGGCTTCCTGGAAGCATAAAGGATATCCTTTATTTGCTGAGGGAGGTTAAGATAATGGAGATCTAGGCCTTCAGCAACTAGGCCCTCAGATGCAGAGACTGGGGATTGGGATGCCGTAACATTCCGTCCTCCTGAGACAGAAGATCTGGAGCAGACCCTAACTCCAGGAAGGGAGCTTGAGAGAGATGTAGAAGCAGAGGGTACCACACTTGCCGTGGCCAATGTGGAGCTATGAGAATCATGCAGGCCTCTGTCTCTCTGAAGCTTGAACGGGGTTTTGGGAATTAGGGGAATGGGTGGAAAGGCGTACAGGAAGTCTTGACCCCAGTAAAGGAGGAAAGCATCCCTGGCTTGAGCCCCCTGAGCCGGAATTCTGGAACAGAAACGGGGAAGTCTGGCATTCCGCGGACTTGCAAAAAGGTCTATGTCCGGGGTTCCCCAAATTTGAAAAATCTTGGCCACCTGGTCTGCATGTAGAGACCACGCGTTTGGAAGCAGAACTCGACTGAGTCTGTCTGCCCAAGAGTTTTGTATGCCTGGAAGATACACTGCCAGGAGATGAATCTGATGCTCTCTGGCGAGGGCCCATAGTCGCAAAGCTTCGTTGCAAAGCGACAGAGAGCCTGTTCCCCCCTGCTTGTTCATGTAGAACATGGCTACCTGATTGTCTGTATGAATGAGGACTGTCTTGTAGCTGAGCAGGTTGTTAAACACTCGAAGAGCAAGGAAGATTACTCTGAGCTCTAAGAGACTGATGTGTAGATGAGTCTCCTTTGGAGACCAGGTGCCTTGGGTGGAGAGGTCTTGCAGAGGAGCTCCCCAACCCATCGGAGAAGCATCTGTTGCGAGAGTTGCCTGGGGTAAGGGTGGTTGAAAAGGGGACAAGAGTCAAAGTTGCAGGAGCGGTGCTCTCAGTCTGCGCTAAAACTAAAATCTAAAGGAAAGGAGCTACGGGCAAATGTATCACTTTCACTTGCACATAAAAACAGCGCCGGTATTAACCATCGCATCTTCTAACACCGAGGAGAACACCACCTCGCACCAAATCGCGAATGTAAATTAATAAGCTAAATCTGTATCGATTAAAATGTTACTCACTACTTCGCAAGATTCTGATTATCACTGTCCGAAATAAGGACCGACGGGCTACTGCAGGCGGCATCTACTCATTCTGTAAGAAACCCCGACGCATGCGTGTAATAAACAGAAGCGGGAAACCTCGGGGGTTTAAAGAGACCGTGTCAATCATGTGAAAAAAACTTACACTGAATATTATATGGAGTAAAACACAGATTGATGAACCTCGGGGGTTTAATTAATATGTGGAGTAAAACATCTTTATCATGAGCACATAAAATGATAAACCATCAAATACAAAAATGTGTGTCAAATGTAGAAACTAAAAAACGGCTTGTCCAATAAATAAATAAATAAAGTAAAACATGAAACCAAGAATAATGAATAAAACATATGAAATATCACATGTTAAGAACACTCAATAAACATGTGAAATAAAATAGTTATTAATGTCATGAACGTGTAAAACAATAAATTACTGAAATTTATGTTGATTACAGGAGCTAAAAATCAGGTAGTCCAATCAATAAATGAATAAATAAGTAAAAATTGAGAAAACATTATTTAAAAAACATCCATTAAGTGATGTGCAAAATGAAGTGTTGTTGTTAATATCATAGACAGTACGGATTAACTGGAAGCAATAAATGAGCTAAAAATAGCTTATTCAATAATAGCATAGAAACTAAAAAGAGACCGGGTAAATTGTAAAAAGAGACTGTGTCAGGTCAGGTCTCCCTTATCATTTATGGATCAAAAAAGAAATATATGAAATAATTAAGACATCGTGAGTGGTTCATACCTGCCTACATTTTCTGTACTGGTTATCCTGATGCCTGGGTCCATTGAGTGGATAAAGTCCACTGGGCTGCCCTCATATGGAGGCGAGCATAGGGAACCACATGCACAGTAGATGCCATGTGGCCTAGTAGTTGTAACATTTCTCGGGCAGTGAGATAAGGTTTTAGCACTGCTTGAGAAGCTAACTGCACCATGCGAAGGCAACGGGCCTGAGGGAGATAGGCCCTTGCCTTTCTGGTATCCAGCTATGAACTCTAAAGACTGAGTGGGAGTTAGGCTGGATTTTGGGATGTTTATTACCCGACCCAAATACTGAAGGATACACATTGTGCAGTATAGAGAAGTCTTGGCCTCTGACTCTCTTGGGGCTCGAATGAGCCAGTCGTCTAAGTAGGGGAAGATGAATATCCCTAGAGTGTGGAGAAAGCACAGTTACTTACCTGTAACAGGTGATCTCTGGGAACAGCAGGAATAGTCCTCACATATGAGTACATCGGTACCGACGGAGCCTGCGCGGGAAAGCTCCCCAGCTTCCCAGAAGGAAAGCTTTTGGGGCTTCCCACAGCGCATGCGCGCTGCCTTCCCGCCTTCCTGACCAACTCTCCTCAGTTCGAGTTTAAAGCTGAGACAAAAGAGAGAGGAAAGGAAAGAGAAAGAGATACAACTCCTAGGGGAGGCGGGTGGGTTGTGAGGACTATTCCTGCTGTTCCCAGAGATCACCTGTTACAGGTAAGTAACTGCTATCTCCAGGAACAAGCAGGAATGAGTCCTCACATATGGGGACTCCCTAGCTAAGATGCCTGGGAGATCCCCTTCCAAGGTTCTTCATCTTCCGATGGATCTCAGGCATCCATTAGGGGAAGGTGGGCAGGAGTTGTTTAAGAATGGAACAGGTGTTTGAGGACAGCCTGACCAAATAAGGCATCCCGGCGGGAGTCCTTATCCAAGCAGTAATGGGCTGTGAAGGTATGAACCGAGGTCCAGGTGGCTGCTCGACAGATCTGATCTTTGGATACAGAGTGAAGATGAGCCATAGAGGTGGCCATGGCTCTCACATTGTGAGCCGTGACATGGCCCTCCAGAGAAATGTTTTTACTCTGGTAAGCAAAAGAAATACACTGAGCAATCCAACTGGAAAGTGTTCTTTTTGAGACTGGAAGTCCCAAATGAGAGGGATCGAAAGCAACAAAAAGTTGGGAAGACTTTCGATGTGGCTGAGTCCTATGAAGGTAAAAGGCAAGAGCTCTTTTACAATCTAGAGTATGAAGGTTCCTCTCTGCACTGGATGCATGAGGAGCTGGAAAGAAGACAGGTAGATATACCTCTTGATTAAGATGAAAAGGTGAAACCACTTTAGGCATAAAGTGTGGATTTGTCCTAAGGACTACCTTATCATGATGGAACCTTGTATAAGGTGGATTAGCCACTAAAGCTTGCAGCTCACTGATGCGACGAGCTGAAGTGACTGCAATGAGGAAAATAACCTTCCATGAAAGAAATTTCAAGGAGGTAGAGACTAAAGGTTCAAAAGGTGGCTTCATAAGCTGACCGAGAACCAAGTTTAAATCCCATGCCACCGGAGGGGGCCTAATGGGAGGTTTAGTTAGAGTTAGGCCTCTCATGAATTGTGCAATAAGAGGATGAGAGGAAATAGGTTGTCCATTGACAGGTTTAAGAGATGCTGCAATAGCACTCAAATGGACTCTTACTGAATTAGTTTTAAGGCCTGCATTGGAGAGATGCAGGAGATACTCCAAAAGAGAATTCACAGGAAGTGTCCGAGGGTCAAAACCCTTCTGGGCACACCAAATGGAAAACCTTTTCCATTTAAAAGCATAGGAACGTCTTGTGGAAGGTTTCCTGGAAGCATGTAGGATATCCTTCACTTGTTGCGAGACATCCAAGTCTTGAAGGTCTAGGCCAGCGATGGCGAACCTATGGCACGCGTGCCAGCTGTGGCACGCGAAGGCCTTGCAGCTGGCACGCGGGAAGGTCCGCAATTAAGATATGCCGGCTCATGGCAATTTAAAAAAAAAAAGAGCTGGCCGCTGCCGCCGCGGCGGCATGGAGTGTCCCGTGGGGCTCCCTTTGCCCGGCGGGACTCTCCCGGCGCGGCTCAGCCCCTCTCTGCCGGCTTGCAGATACGCGAAGGGAGAAAGAGTCTCCCTCGCGTCTCTGTTAAGCCCGCAGGGGCAGATGTGAAATTTCCCATCAGCCCCTGCAGGCTTAACAGAGACGCGAGGGAGACTCTCTCCCTTTGCGTATCTGCAAGCCGGCAGAGAGGGGCTGAGCCACGCCGGGAGAGTCCCGCCGGGCAGAGGGAGCCCCGCGGGACACGCCGTGCCGCCGCGGCGGCAGCGGCCATCATTTTTTTTTTTTTTTTTTAAATTGCCATGAGCCGAGGGGGGGCGGTTAAGACTGGCAATGGACTCGGGAGGGAGGGGGGTTAAGACTGGCAATGGGCTAGGGAGGGAGGGGGGGTTAAGACTGGCAATGGGCTAGGGAGGGAGGGAGGGGGGTTAAGACTGGCAATGAGGGAGGGAGGGAGGGAGGTTAAGACTGGCAATGAGGGAGGGAGGGAGGGAGGTTAAGACTGGCAATGGGCTAGGGAGGGAGGGAGGGGGGTTAAGACTGGCAATGGGCTAGGGAGGGAGGGAGGGAGGGGGGTTGAGACTGGCAATGGGCTAAGGAGGGAGGGAGGGAGGGAGGGGGGTTGAGACTGGCAATGGGCTAGGGAGGGAGGGAGAGGGGTTGAGACTGGCAATGGGCTAGGGAGGGGGGTTAAGACTGGCAGTGGGCTGGCGGGGTTAAGACTGGCAGTGGGCTGGGGAGGGGGGTTAAGGCGCAGTGGGCTATGGGGGGGTTAAGACTGGCAGTGGGCTATGGGGGGTTTAGGACTGGTAATGGGCTATGGGGGGGTTAAGACTGGTAGTGGGCTGATGGGGGGGTAGGACTGATAATGGGTTATGGGGGGGCTAGGACAGGAAATGGGCTGATGGGGAGGGGTTAGGACTTGAGGTGGGCTGATGTGGTTAGGACTGGTAATGGGCTGTGGGCTGATGGGGGGGTTTAGGACTGGCAATGGGCTATTGGGGGCTGACTGGAAATGGGCTGATGGGGGGTTAGGACTGGTAATGGGTTATAGGGGGGGCTTAAACTGAAAATGGGGTGATGGGGGTTAGGACTGGAAGTTGATTGACGGTGGGCTAGGACTGGTGTTGGGGGGTTGCTAGGACTGGAAATGGGCTGAGTGGAAGGGGAGGCTTGAACTGTAAATAGCTGATGGGGAGGGGGCTTGGAATGGAAATGGGCTGTGAGGGAAGGGAGCTAGGACTGAAAATGGGCTGATGGAACAGCTAGGATAGGACTGGAAATGGGCTGTTGGGGGGAGCTAAGATTGGAAATGGGCTGTGGTGGGGGCTTGAATTGAAATGGACTCATGGAGGGGCTAGAACTGGAAGTAGGCTCATGGGGGGGCTTGGACTGGAATTGGGCTGAGTGGAGGGGAGCTATGATTTGACATGGGCTGATGGTGGGGCTAGGAAATGACTAGAAATGGGCTGATGGGGGGTGCTAGGATTGAAAATGAGCTGATGAAGGGACTTGGACTGGAAATGGATGGGGGAGCTAGGACTGGAAAAGGGCTGATGGGGGGCTAGGACTGGAAATGGGCTGATGAGGGACTAGGAATGGATGCTGGGTGAGACTGGAACTAGAAGGGAGCTGATGTTGGGGGAGGATTAGAATGGGATGGGGCTGGGAGAGTAAAATGGAGAGGGGAAAAATATTTTGTGTAGGAGGGATGAAAAATCTACAATTGGCCAGGTATTGGGAGAGTAATTGGGGATTGAGGATGGAGGGGTAAAATTTGTGTGGATGAAATAGGAATGAGGAAAGAGCAAAAGGAGAAAGATTAGTATGTTTAAAGCAGATGTAGAGAGAGAGAATGGAAAAAAACTAGAAGAGAGAAGAAAGGACAAATGGACAGCAGACGATGGAGAGTTAGCAGAAAACATGAAGAAACCAGAAGAAAGTGGCTGGACCAATTGCAACTGAAAAAAAATGCACAAAAGGTAGAAAGATATCTCTTTATTTTGAATTTATTAACTGGAATATGTCAGCTCTGGGAAATGTGCATCATTAACATCTGCGCTTTGTTTGGTACAAGAGGAAATTAATTTATAGTTTTATTTCTACAGTGTTGTTGTACATTCCAAGTTTGGCTTTTGGGGTTCCCACTATGCATGCAACAACAAACATCACATTAATTTTTTTCATGTATAGATTCTTTGGGAATACACACCGAGTCCTAACACAGTTAACAGTTTTAAGAAGTTTATCTTTTTTTTTACTCAGGATACATTTGACATGTTATGTGAATAATACATTTAAAATATATTGTGTAACTGAATCAAATTCTTCCTAAATTCATTAAATTGAATGAAATCATTAAAACATTATAAATTGCCAATAAATTGAAATGAAAACCAAAGGATTGTGAATCAAATTGATTCTTCTCTGACAATACAAAGATTCCAACCTTTACAAATGATGTTACATAGTTCAGGCAACTTTATAAAGAGTTTTTAGATACTAAAATCTTGTTGTTAAGGTTTAATTGACGTGCTGGCACTTTGAGGAAATTCTTTGGTTTTGTGCGGCAGTTTGGGCACTCGGGCTCAAAAAGGTTAGCCATCACTGGTCTAGGCCTTCAGCAACCACGCTCTGAGGTGAAGGGACTTGGGGTTTGGGTGCCACAAAGTCCCTCCATCTTGAGACAGAAGGTCTGGAGCAGCTCCCAGGTCCAGGGAGGTTCCCTGGGAGAGATGCAGAAGTAGAGGGAACCACACTTGGCGTGGCCAGCGGGGAGCTATGAGGATCATAGATCCGTGATCCCTCTGTAGTTTTAACAGAGTCTTGGGAATCAAAGGAATGGGTGGAAAGGCATACAGGAGGCCCTGACCCCAATGCAGGAGAAAGGCATCCCTGGCCTGAACCCCCTGACACGGAGTTCTGGAACAGAACCGGGGAAGTTGGGCATTCCACGGACTTGCAAAGAGGCCTATGTCCGGGGTTCCCCATTTCTGAAAGATTCTGAGTACCTGATCCATGTGCAGGGACCATTCGTGTGGAAGCAGAACTCAGCTGAGTCTGTCTGCCCAAGAGTTTTGAATTCCTGGGAGATATACTGCCAGGAGATGGATTTGATGCTCTCTGGCGAAGGCCCACAGTCTGAGAGCTTCGTTGCAAGCGACAGAGAGCCAGTCCCTCCTTGTTTGTTTACGTACAACATGGCTACTTGATTGTCGGTATGAACAAGAACTGTCATGTTGTAGAGGAGGGTATGAAAGACCTTGAGAGCAAGGAAAATTGCTCGAAGCTCCAGAAGGTTGATATGAAGGGCGGTCTCCTGTGGAGACCAAAGGCCTTGAGTGGAGAGGTCCTGAAGATGAGCTCCCCAACCTGTCTGGGAGGCATCTGTAGTGAGGGTTGCTTGGGGTAGTAACGGTTGGAAGGGGGACCCCAGCAACAGATTTTGAGTGGACATCCACCACTGGAGAGACCAAAAAAGACGTTTGGAGGTTTCTATTTGGTCTGAGAGAGCTCCTGAAGCTTGGGTCCACTGAGTGGACAGAGTCCATTGAGCCGCTCTCATATGCAGGCGAGCATAGGGCACCACATGAACTGTGGATGCCATGTGGCCTAGCAGTTATAACATCTCTCTGGCAGTCAAGTGGCTTCTGGACTGAATCTGAGAGGCCAAGTGCACCAGCCGGTGGCAACGTGCCTGGGGAAGATAGGCCCTTGCTGTGGTGGTGTTTAGCCAGGCCCCTATGAATTCTAGGGATTGAGTAGGGGTGAGCTGAGACTTTGGCAGATTGATGACAAGTCCCAGATACTGCAGAATGCAGATGGTGTGGTCCAGGGAAGTCTGAGCCTGAGACTGAGATGGAGCTCGGATGAGCCAGTCGTCCAGGTATGGGAAGACAAAGATTCCCTGAGCGCGTAGAAATGCAGCCACTACTGACATGCATTTTGTGAACACTCTTGGAGCAGAGGCTAGACGGAAGGGGAGTACTCTGTATTGGAAATGTTTTCCCTGAAACAGAAATCGAAGGTATTTTCTGTGGGATGGGTGGATGAGTATATGAGTATACGCATCCTTTAGGTCTACAGAACAAAGCCAGTCCTGGCTCTGTAGGTATGGAAGGAGGGTACCCAGCGAGAGAATTTTGAATTTCTCCTTGCATAGGAATTTGTTTAATTCTCTCAGATCTAGGATGGGTCTGTATCCCCCTGTTTTCTTTGGTATGAGAAAAATAGGGGGAGTAGAACCCTGAGCCCTGCTGTAGAAGAGGAACCTGTTCTATTGCCCCTTGGGCAAGCAGGGTCTTCACCTCCTGATCTAACAGGTGGAGAAGAGATGGAGGAGAAATGAAATGTCTCACCTTGGAATAAAGAGGAAGGCTGGAAAAGTGCAGTTTGTAGCCCTCTCTGATGATAGAGAGGGTCCACTGCTCTGATGTAATCTGTTCCCATCTGGGAGCAAAATAAGTCAGCCTTCCTGGAATGGTGAGAGGCTCTGGTTGTTGCAGAGCCAGAAAAGGTATGTTCTCTAGAAGTAAATCAAAAACCCTGAGGGGGTTGGGACTGTTAAAGTGTAGCAGCCCCCGCAGGTTTTGTTCTGGCCTGCTTCGCTTGCTGACGCTTAGGAGCAAAGCGAACCTGAGAAGATGATTGGCCAGCATTGGTACCAAATCTTGTCTTTTTGTAGAAAGATTTCTTAAAGTACTTTTTCTTGGCAGGAATGGAAGTAGACTTAGAAAGTCTATCTAAAGCAGCATTTTCTGCATCCATTTGAGTGGCATGGACTTGCCACTCCTTGCCAAAGAGATTCTCACCAGTACAAGGTAAATTGCCTAGGCCGTCTTGCACCCAGGTCTCCAGGTCAGAGGCCTGGAACCAAGCAATTCGGCGAGCAGCTATGGCTATGCCCGATGCTCTGCTAGCACCCTCAAAAGCAGCTCTATTAGAGAACTTTGACACATCTTCGGAATGCTTTAGAAGAAGCAGGAATTCCTCTTGTCTATCCTCTGGGATAAAGGGGAGAAAAGCTTGTATCTTAAGAGTAACCTCTTTCAGAAACATACCCATATAGAGACTATATGAGTTGATTCTGGCAATAAGTATACTAGCTTGAAAAATCTTCCTGCCAAAAGCATCTAAAGTCCTACATTCTCTCCCTGGAGGGGTAGAAGCGTGCCTTTTGGTACTCTTTATCTTTTTCATAGCAGACTTCACCACAATAGAGTGGTGAGGAAGCTGTGTTTTTTGAAATCCAGGAGGAGGGACCCTGTACATGGTGTCCAACCGACGAGAATGTCTAATTTTTTTTGCTCTAGGTTCTTTTTTAGAGGATACTGTGATTGAGAGTCCTTTGGCTACTTCAAGAATGAAGTCCTGAAAGGACAAGTCCTCTGGAGGAGACATTCTCCTTTTTGGAGAAGATGGCTCCTCAGGAAGCACAAGGGATGCTGCATCAGAATCATCTGAGGTATCGGCATCCTCAGAAGACTCAAAGTATCGCCTATTTGCTTCCAGAGAACGATACGCGTACCGGCCGGTATCGACATCGGGCGTACCCGGAACCGGGTCGGTATCGGGAAAGTCCCCGGAACCGGGGACCGGCATTCTACGAGATGTAGAAGCTTTCGGAACCGGTATCGGTTGTGGTACCGGAACCGGGGTCGGAACCGACGGTTGCGTACTGAGGGCGTTGCAGCGGTAATGAAAGCCATTATGGCCTGCTGCATGGTTTGTACCGTAGTACCCATAGACGCCACGACTGCCTGGATGTCGGTACCGGTCTGAGCCGGTACCCCAGAGCAGTCTAACAGGTGATCGGTCGAGGCCGTGCCATCGATGTCAACCTGTAACCCCATAGGAGGAGCTTTGGAAGCCGGAGCTTCCCGCCGGGGTTGTTTGGCTGGGGCAGGGTCCTCAGGGTTGAACCCAAGAGCCTCTCGCTGCTTAGAGGGAGATTTGCTCTTTGAGGACCTGCCTGAAACATGTTTGGCTACCTGAGATCCATCCGGAGAGGAAGACCTGGAGGATGCAGATGCTGGATTATCTGAGGAAAACAGCATGTGGAATTTGGCTGCTCGGTTCTGTAGGCCACGTTTGGACATCAGAGAGCAGGAAGGACAATCCGAATAGAATGGTCAGGTCCCAAACATTTAAGACACCATTCATGGGTGTCTGTCACTGAAATAGTGCTAGAACACTTGGTGCATTTTTTGAAACCAGAAGCTGGCTTCTCCATGTGGAGAACTTGTGTAGGCCTGTAGGCCTCACAAGAAAATACACCAAGTGAAAAAGAATAAAAGTTTTTTGTTTTGTTTTTTTAAATAAAGAAATAAAGACCGGCGGTACCGGTTCGGAATCGGGGAAGGCAGACACGCGGTCTAAAGAAACAAATTAAAACAACAATTTCTTCAGCGGTGACAGGAACACGACCTGCTGGCTCCGCGGAAAAAGAGAAACTGAGGAGAGTTGGTCAGGAAGGCGGGAAAGCAGCGCGCATGTGCTGTGGGAAGCCCCAAAAGCTTTCCTTCTGGGAAGCTGGGGAGCTTTCCCGCACAGGCTCCGTTGGTACCAACGTACCCATATGTGAGGACTCATTCCTGCTTGTTCCTGGAGATATGCTGCTACCACAGCCATGCATTTCGTGAACACCCTTGGTGCTGAGGCCAGGCCAAATGGAAGCACCCTGTATTTGGTAGTGCTTTTCTTGAAAAAGGAACCAAAGGAACCTTCTGTGAGTTGGATGGATGAGAACATGGGAGTACGCATCCTTGAGATCTAGAGAACAAAGCCAATCCTGACTCTTAAGGTATGGCAGCAGAGTTCCAAGAGAAATCATCTTGAATTTCTCTTTGACAAGGAATTTGTTCAATTCTCTGAGGTCCAAGATATGTCTGTATCCCCCTGATTTCTTTGGGATAAGGAAATAGGGGGAGTAAAGCACAGTTACTTACCTGTAAAGCACAGTTACTTACCTGTAACAGGTGATCTCTGGGAACAGCAGGAATTAGTCATCACATATGGGTACGTCGGTACCGACGGAGCCCGCGCGGGAAAGCTCCCCAGCTTTTCAGATTAAAAGCCTTTGGGGCCTCCCACTGCACATGCGCGCTGCCTTCCCGCCTTCCTGACCAGCTCTCGTCAGTTCGAGTTTAAAGCTGAGACAATAGAGAGAGAGGACAGGAAGATAGATAGAGATACAACTCCTAGGGGAGGTGGGTGGGTTGTGATGACTAATTCCTGCTGTTCCCAGAGATCACCTGTTACAGGTAAGTAACTGTGCTATCTCCAGGAACAAGCAGGAATACGTCATCACATATGGGGACTCCCTAGCTAAGATGCCTGGGAGATCCCCCTCCAAGGGTAAACCATCTTCGCATGGATCTCAGGCATCCATCCAGGGAAGGTGGGCAGGAGTTGTTTAAGTATGGAACAGGTGTTTGAGGACAGCCTGACCAAACAAGGCATCCCGGCGGGAGTCCTTGTCCAAGCAGTAATGGGCTGTGAAGGTATGAACCGAGGCCCAAGTGGCTGCTCGACAGATCTGATCTATGGACACAGAGTGAAGATGAGCCATAGAAGTGGCCATGGCCCTCACATTGTGAGCTGTGACATGGCCCTCCATAGAAATGTTCTTACTCTGGTAAGCAAAAGAAATACACTGAGCGATCCAATTGGAAAGTGTACGCTTGGTGACTGGAAGTCCCAAATGAGAAGGATCAAAAGCCACGAAAAGTTGGGAAGACTTTCGATGTGGTTGAGTCCTGTTGAGGTAAAAGGCAAGAGCTCTTTTACAATCCAGAGTATGAAGGTTCCTCTCTGCATTGGATGCATGAGGAGCCGGGAAAAAGACAGGTAGATATACCTCTTGATTAAGATGAAAAGGCGAGACCACTTTGGGCATAAAGTGGGGATTCGTCCTAAGGACCACCTTATCATTATCGAACCTAGTATAAGGTGGATGAGCCACTAAAGCCTGCAGTTCACTGATGCGGCGAGCCGAAGTGACTGCAATAAGGAAAACAACCTTCCAGGAAAGAAATTTGAAGGAGGTAGAGTCCAAAGGCTCAAAAGGTGGCTTCATAAGCTGACCTAGAACTAGGTTCAAATCCCATGCTACCGGAGGAGGTCGGATGGGAGGTTTAGTTAGAGTCAGGCCTCTCATGAAACGTGAAACAAGAGGATGAGAGGAGACAGGTTGTCCATTTATAGGTTTTAAGGATGCTGCAATAGCACTCAAATGGACCCTTACTGAATTCGTCTTAAGGCCTGCATTTGAAAGATGCAGGAGATAGTCCAAGAGGGAATTCAAAGGAAGTGCTAGAGGGTCAAGACCCTGCTGAGCACACCAAATGGAAAAACGTTTCCATTTGAAAGCATAAGAACGCCTCGTGGAAGGTTTCCTAGAGGCATGAAGGATATCTGTCACAGGTTGAGAAAGATTAAAGTCTTGAAGACTTAGGCCTTCAGTAACCAAGCTCTGAGATGTAGGGATTTGGGGTTTGGGTGCCACAAAGTCCCCTCCTCCTGAGACAGAAGGTCTGGCGCAGCTCCCAGGTCCAGGGAGGATCCCTGGGAGAGATGCAGAAGTAGAGGGAACCACACCTGGCGTGGCCAGCGGGGAGCTATGAGGATCATAGTCCCGTGATCCCTCTGGAGCTTGAACAGAGTCTTGGATATTAGAGGAATGGGTGGAAAGGCATAGAGGAATTCCTGACCCCAATGCAGGAGGAAGGCATCGTGGGCCTGAGCTCCCTGACACTGAGTTCTGGAACAGAACCGGGGAAGTTTGGCATTCCACGGACTTGCAAAGAGGTCTATGTCCGGGGTCCCCATTCCTGAAAGATTCTGCGTATCTGGTCCATATGTAGGGACCATTCGTGTGGAAGCAGAACTCGACTGAGTCTGTCTGCACGAGAGTTTTGAACTCCTGGAAGATACACTGCAAGAAGGTGAATTTGATGCTCTCTGGCGAAGGCCCATATTCTGAGAGCTTCGTTGCAAAGCGACAGAGAGCCTGTCCCTCCTTGTTTGTTTATATAGAACATGGCTACCTGATTGTCTGTCTGAACTAGGACAGTCAGGTTGACAAGGAGGGTATAGAAGACCTTGAGGGCAAGGTAAATTGCTCGCAGTTCCAGGAGGTTGATATGAAGGGTGGCCTCCTGTGGAGACCAAGTGCCCTGAGTGGAGAGGTTCTGAAGATGAGCTCCCCACCCTGTCTGGGAGGCATCTGTTGTGAGGGTTGCTTGGGGCAACAAAGGTTGGAAGGGGGCCCCCAACAACAGATTCTTGGTGGATGTCCACCATTGGAGGGACCAAAATAGACGGCTTGAGGTGAGTATTTGGTCGGAGAGCGCTCCAGATGCTTGAGTCCACTGGGTGGCCAAGGTCCATTGAGCTGCTCTCATATGCAGACGAGCGTAGGGCACCACATGTACCGTGGAGGCCATGTGGCCCAGAAGTCGCAGCATTTCCCGGGCTGTCAAATGACTGCTGGACTGAGCTTGGGAGGCCAAACTCAGCAGGCGTTGGGCCCTGACCTGAGGCAGGTAGGCCCTTGCAGTGATGGTGTCTAACTGGGCCCCTATGAACTCGAGAGACTGAGTAGGGATTAGTTGAGACTTGGGAAGGTTTACTACCAGTCCTAGATACTGCAGAAGACGCCTTGTGCGGTCCAGGGAAATTTGGGCCTGGGACTGAGAGGGAGCTCGGATGAGCCAGTCGTCCAGGTATGGGAATATGAAAATTCCCAGGCCTCTTAGAAAGGCAGCTACGACTGCCATGCATTTGGTGAACACTCTTGGAGCAGAGGCTAGACCGAAGGGGAGTACTCTGTACTGGAAATGTTTTCCCTTAAACAGAAATCGAAGGTATTTTCTGTGGGATGGGTGGATGAGTATGTGTGTATACGCATCCTTTAGATCTAGAGAACAAAGCCAATCCTGACTCTGAAGGTATGGAAGGAGAATGCCCAGAGAAAGCATTTTGAATTTCTCCTTGAAAAGAAATTTGTTCAATTCCCTCAGATCCAGAATTGGTCTGAAGCCCTCTGTCTTCTTTGGTATTAGAAAATAAGGGGAGTAGAATCCCGTCCCCTGTTGAAGAAGAGGGACCTCCTCTATTGCCCCCTGGGCAAGGAGGGAGGAGACTTCCTGACCCAAGAGGGCCAGGAGAGATGGGGGAGAATTGAACTGCCTCACCATAGTATAAGGAGGAAGGTCGGAAAAATGGAGTTTGTAACCCTCTCTGATGATAGAGAGGGTCCATTGCTCTGATGTAATTTGCTCCCATCTGGGAGCAAAGTGAGCTAACCTTCCGGGTATGGTGAGGGGCTCTGGTTGTTCTAGAGCCAGAAAAGTTAAGTTCTCTAGGGTCAAGTCAAAACCCCTGAGGGGGTGGAGCCTGCTGAGGCGTAGCAGACGCCGCAGGCTTTGACCTTGCCTGTTTAGGTTGCTGACGTTTAGCAGCAAAACGAGGCTGAGAGGATTGTTGGCCAGTATTTGTAGAAAATCTGGACTTCTTGTAATAAGGCCTCTTAAAAGACTTCTTCTTGGCAGGAGTGGAGGTAGACTTAGAAAGTCTATCTAAGGTGGCATTTTCGGCATCCATTTGAGTGGCCTTAATTTGCCACTCCTCACCAAATAAGTTCTCACCTGTACAGGGCAGATTTCGTAAGCCATCTAGGACCCAAGGTTCTAGATCAGAAGCCTGGAGCCAAGCAAGACGTCGGGCTGCTATAGCAATGCCCGAAGCCCTACCAGCACCCTCAAAGGAATCAAAAGCTGCCCTGTTGGAGAACTTTGAAATATCCAAAAGGTGTTTCACCAAGGAAATGAACTGCTCTCTCTTATCCTCAGGGAGAAAGGGGGCAAAATGCCGAACTTTTAGAGCGATTTCACTGAGAAACATGCCCATGTAAAGACTATAGGAATTAATCCTGGCTATAAGCATAGTAGCCTGGAAAATTTTCCTGCCAAAAGAGTTTAGAGTCTTACAATCTCGCCCTGGAGGAGTAGAAGAGTGCCTTTTGGTACTCTTTATCTTCTTCATTGCAGACTTCACCACAATAGAATGGTGAGGCAACTGGGTTTTTTGGAAACCAGGAGAAGGGGGGACACGGTACATGGTGTCCAACCTGCGAGAAGAAGGAGACAATGTTAGAGGAGCCTCCCATAAGTCCATCAAGTGTTCTTGAAGGATTTCATGGATAGGCAGGGTGACTGCCTCTTTAGGAGACTTAGAGTATCCTAAAATATCCAGTTTCTTTGATCTGGGTTCCTTTTCAGAGGATGAAGCAATAGAAAGACCTTTAGCCATTTCTATGTTGAAGTCCTGAAAGGACAAATCCTCTGGTGGAGACATTCTCCTGTTAGGAGAAGAAGGCTCCTCAGGAAGATCAAGGGAGAACTCATCAGAATCATCAGAGGAGTTAAAATCCTCTGAAGAAGCAGAGTATCCTCTATGTGCTTCCAACGCACGATACGCATACCGTTCGGTATCGACATCGGGCGTACCGGGTATGGGATCGGTACCGGGCAAAAGCCCGGATCCGGCATGCGGAACCGATCTGCGTTTGGAAGACGATGGCCTCGGTTCCGGTATGGAAGCCATTACCGGAACCGGACCCGGTACCGCTGGCTGCGGTACCGAGGGCGTAGCAGCATTAATAAAAGCCAGAATGGCCTGCTGCATGACTTGGACAGTATTGCCCATAGACGCCACTGCTGCCTGGATGTCGGTACCGGTATGGGCCGGTACCCCAGAGCAGTACAACAGGTGATCTGTCGAGGCCGCGCCATCGATGTCAACCTGTGACCCCATGATTGCTTTGGAGGCCGGAGCCTCCCGCCGGGGTTTTTTGGCCTGGGCAGAATCCTCGAACTCAGAATTGAGAGCCTCTCGATCTTTAGAAAGAGATTTGCTTTTAGAGGATTTGCCCACTGGAGTTTTGGTTACCTGAGATCCATCCGGAGAGGAAGACCTGGATGACTGTGATGCTTCTGAAGGAAACAGCACATGGAACTTGTTGGCCCGGTTCTGCAATCCACGTTTCGACATCTGGGAGCAGGATGGGCAGTCCGGTATGGAATGGTCAGGTCCTAAACATTTAAGACACCATTCATGGGTGTCTGTAAGAGGAATGACAGCACTGCACTTGGTACACTTTTTAAAACCAGGAACTGGCTTCTCCATGAGGAGAAATTGTGTAGGCCTGAAGGCCTAACAAAGTATCAAGCTGTGCTGAAGAAAAGAAAAATATATATTTTTTTTTTAAAAAAGAAAGAAAGAGAGACCGGCAGTACCGGTTTCAGAATGGGGAAGGCAGGTACGCGGTCTAAAGAAAACAATAAAATTAACAATTTCTTCAGCGGTGACAGGAACACGACCTGCTGGCTCCGCGGAAAAAAAGAAAAACTGACGAGAGCTGGTCAGGAAGGCGGGAAGGCAGCGCGCATGTGCAGTGGGAGGCCCCAAAGGCTTTTAATCTGAAAAGCTGGGGAGCTTTCCCGCGTGGGCTCCGTCGGTACCGACGTACCCATATGTGATGACGTATTCCTGCTTGTTCCTGGAGATCAGGTGATCTCTGGGAACAGCAGGAATAAGTCTTCACATATGGGTATCGTCGGTACCGACGGAGCCTGCGCGGGAACGCTCCCCAGCGTCCAAAAGCAAAGCTTTTGGGAGCATCCCACAGCGCCTGCATGCTGCCTTCCCGCCTTTCCTAACCGCCTCTCTCCAGTTCGAGTTTAAAAGCTGAGACAAAGAGAGAGAGAAGAAAGAAAAGATAGATAGAGAGATACAACTCCTAGGGGAGGTGGGTGGGTTGTGAAGACCTATTCCTGCTGTTCCCAGAGATCACCTGTTACAGGTAAGTAACTGTGCTATCTCTAGGAACAAGCAGGAATGAGTCTTCACATATGGGGACTCCCCAGCTAGAGATGCCTGGGAGATCACCCAGGTTGTGAGTCCCTGGAAAGGGCTCTACCTCCACCCATGAATCTCAGGCATCCAGTCAGGGATGGAGGGTAGGAGTTGATTAGGAATGGAACAGGTGTTTGAGAACAGCCTGACCAAACAAGGCATCCCAGCGGGAGTCCTTGTCCAAGCAGTAATGGGCTGTGAAGGTATGAACCGATGCCCAGGTGGCCGCTCGACAGATTTGGTCGATGGACACAGAGTTTAGATGAGCCATAGAAGCTGCCATGGCCCTCACATTGTGAGCTGTGACATGGCCCTCCAGAGAAAGGTTCTTACTCTGGTAGTCGAAGAAAATACACTGAGCAATCCAATTTGACAGAGTTCTTTTAGAGACTGGAAGTCCTAAATGAGAGGGATCAAAAGCAACAAAAAGTTGAGAGGACTTTCTATGTTGCTGTGTCCTTTGTAAGTAGAAAGCAAGTGCTCTTTTACAATCCAGGGTATGAAGATTCCTCTCTGCACTTGATGCATGAGGTCCTGGAAAAAAGACAGGTAAATATACCTCCTGGTTCAGATGAAAAGGTGAGACCACTTTAGGCATAAAGTGTGGATTAGTTTTGAGGACTACCTTGTCATGATAGAACCTTGTGTATCAGGAGGATTAGCCACTAAGGCTTGCAACTCACTGATACGGCGAACGGAGGTGACTGCAATGAGAAAAATAACCTTCCAGGAAAGGAATTTCAAGGAGGTAGTGGCTAAGGGTTCGAAGGGTGGCTTCATAAGCTGGCCAAGAACCAGATTCAAGTCCCATGCCACTGGAGGTGGTCTAACGGGAGGTTTAGTCAAAAGAAGGCCTCTCATGAATCTTGCTATAAGAGGATGAGAGGAAATAGGCTGTCCATTGAGGGGTTTAAGGGATGCTGCAATAGCACTCAAATGGACTCTGATTGAATTAGTTTTAAGGCCTGCATGGGATAAATGCAGCAAATACTCTAGTAAAGAATTCAGAGGTATTGCAAGAGGGTTAAGACCCTTCTCTGCACACCAAATGGTAAACCTCTTCCATTTAAAAGCATAGGAATGTCTGGTAGAAGGCTTTCTGGAAGCATGAAGGATATCCTTCACTTGCTGAGAAAGAGGTAAATCTTGAAGGTCTAGGCCTTCAGCAACCAGGCCCTGAGATGAAGAGACTGGGGATTTGGGTGCCACAACGTTCCCTCCTCCTAGGAGAGGAGGTCTGGAGCATACCCCAAGTCCAAGGAGGGAGCTTGAGAGAGATGCAGAAGTAGAGGGTACCACACTTGGCGTGGCCAACGTGGTGCTATGAGGATCATAGACCCCTTGTCTCTCTGAACATTGAACAGTGTCTTGGGAATTAGGGGAATGGGTGGAAAGGCATAGAGGAAGTCTTGCCCCCAATGAAGGAGGAAGGCATCCCTGGCCTGAACTCCCTGACACGGAATCCTGGAACAGAACCGGGGAAGTTTGGCATTCCACAGACTTGCAAACAGGTCTATGTCTGGGGTTCCCCAAATTCGAAAGATTCTGGCTATCTGGTCCCCATGGAGGGACCATTCGTGTGGAAGCAGAACTCGACTGAGTCTGTCTGCCCAAGAGTTTTGAACCCCTGGAAGATACACTGCCATGAGATGGATTTGATGCTCTCTGGCTAAGGCCCACAATCTCAGAGCTTCGTTGCAAAGCGACAGAGAGCCAGTCCCCCCCTGCTTGTTCACGTAGAACATGGCTACCTGGTTGTCCGTGTGGATGAGGACTGTCTTGTAGCTGAGCAGGGTGTGGAAGACTCTGAGAGCCAGTAAGATTGCTCTGAGCTCTAAGAGGTTGATATGTAGAGATGTCTCCTGTGGAGACCAGATGCCTTGGGTGGAGAGATCCTGTAGATGAGCTCCCCAACCCTTTGGAGAGGCATCTGTTGTAAGGGTTGCTTGGGGTAACACCTGTTGAAAGGGGGACCCTAGCAACAGATTTTGAGTGGACTTCCACCAATGGAGAGAGCAAGAGAGGCGACTGGAGGTTGCTATTTTGTCTGACAGGCACCCTGATGCCTGGGTCCATTGGGTGGACAGAGTCCATTGAGCTGCTCTCATGTGAAGGCGAGCATAAGGAACCACATGCACAGTGGATGTCATGTGGCCTAACAGTTGTAACATCTCTCGAGCAGTTAAATGGGATTTTAACTGAATCTGTGAGGCTAACTGCACCAAGCGTAGGCAACGGGCCTGGGGAAGCTAGGCCCTTGCAGTTGTGGTAAGACGGATACGGTTAAAAAGGCTCCTCCGGTTGAGGAATGGGGAGTTCTTTAAAGTTATGGTTTAGTTGCTTATTTGTTGTTCCTTTGAGTTTGCTTTGTCAATAGTACAATGGAGGCTGATGGGAGATACCAGCAGGCTATATCTAGTGATGTCACGACTTTGACATGCCCAGTCTCCTAGCTGCAGGAAGAGGTGCACAAGGTTATTCTTATTTAATCTATAAAGAGGATTGACAACAGTCCCCCTTAATGCTGAGGAACCCCCTGAGCCTCAAAAAAATAAACCTACAAACAAAAAAGAAACAAACACTAGGCCCAAAAATCTAGCTATTTTGCCTGTTGTTTTCCTCACACAGGCAGCTCACTGCAACTCTCGCCATGCGGTCCAAATACCTAGAGAGGAAATGGCCGCCCCTTTGCCAATGAATTTTGGCGCCAAGAACAACAGCCGCTGCAAAAATGAGGCCTCAGCAGACCGAGAGAGCCCGAAGGCCTTATCTGCAGGGCCCAAAGTCACCCAGCCTGCTCCTACCACCTTGAACTCATCCGATCCTCAAGCCACGCTGATGCGCCTGGCAGCCGTGGCGAGGATCGCTCAGCCAGTTCCACAGAGTAAAATTAAAATCCCGCAGCAACCGAGAGGCTCCGTCTCACACAGCTTCAGTGTGGCTGTACGGGTCCCGGAGCTCTCTCCCGTACAGTCAAGGGAGAGAGATCCTCACAGGCAAATGCCTGCAGCAAGGGAAAATAACTGACAAGGAGGGAAGGCGAGAACTGCTACTAATTTAAGGACCAGCCTCAAATTTAAAATTACTGTAAATAAGGAAATTTGCTCCTAACTAAAGGGAACTAATCCCTGATTGCCAATTAACCAAAGGTAACTGAAGTAAAAGTAAAATTAAAAGTAAATTAAAGGTAAAAATTAAAAGTAAAATCAGAATAGAATTTGTCACACTAAATGCTCCTTATCTGTTCCCCCCAAGTGAGCCCAGAAGCTAGGCTCACTATGTCCTCCTGCTGCAAGGCCCCTATGAACTCTAGAGTTTGAGTAGGGGTGAGATGGGATTTTGGAATGTTTATTACAAGTCCCAGATACTGAAGAACATGCCTTGTGCAGGCCAGGGAAGTCTGGGCCTCTGACTGGGATGGAGCTCGGATGAGCCAGTCGTCCAGATATGGGAATACGAATATCCCTAGAGTGCGTAGAAATGCAGCTACTACTGCCATGCATTTTGTGAACACTCTTGGTGCAGAGGCCAGACCGAAAGGAAGCACTTTGTATTGGTAGTGCTTTCCTTGGTAAAGGAACCGAAGGAACCTTCTGTGTGTTGGATGGATGAGGACATGGGTGTACGCGTCCTTGAGATCTAGAGAACAAAGCCAGTACTGACTCTGGAGGTATGGAAGGAGAGTTCCGAGAGAAGTCATCTTGAATTTCTCCTTGCATAGAAATTTGTTCAATTCTCTGAAATCTAAAATGGGTCTGTAGCCCCCTGTTTTCTTTGGAATGAGAAAATAGGGGGAGTAGAACCCTGAGCACTGTTGAAAAAGGGGTACTTCTTCTATTGCCCCTTGGGCAAGAAGGGTAGCAATCTCCTGACCTAGAAGGTTGAGGAGAGATGTTTGAGAAAGCACAGTTACTTACCTGTAACAGGTGATCTCTGGGAACAGCAGGAATTAGTCCTCACAAATGGGTACGTCGGCATTTCCCCAGTTTCCCAAAAAGGAAAGCTTTTGGGCACATCCCATCGCGCCTGCGCGCTGCCTTCCCGCCTTTCCTAACTGAGTCTCCTCAGTTCAAGTTTATAGCCGAGACAATAGAGAGAGAGAAAGGAAAGGAAAAACCAGAAAGATACAACTCCTAGGGGAGGAGGGCGGGATGTGAGGACTAATTCCTGCTGTTCCCAAAGATCACCTGTTACAGGTAAGTAACTGTGCTATCTCCAGGAACAAGCAGGAATGAGTCCTCACATATGGGGACTCCCTAGCTGAGATGCCTGGGAGATCCCCTAGGATTCAAACCCTGGATAGGGTGTCATGTCCTCCTATGGATCTCAGGCATCCATCCAGGGAAGGAGGGTAGGAGTTGATTAAGAATGGAACAGGTGTTTGAGAACAGCCTGACCAAATAAGGCATCCCAGCGAGAATCCTTGTCCAAGCAGTAATGGGCTGTAAAGCGTAGTTACTCACCTGTAACAGGTGTTCTCCAGGAGCAGCAGGAATCAGTCCTCACTTATGGGTGACGTCGGCGCCGACGGAGCCCTCGCGGAGCAATTTTCCCCAGCTTTCAAAGAAAGCCTTTGGGAATTGCAGCGCGCATGCGCGGTCGTCTTCCCGCCCGAGGGTGCCATCTTAGCCAGTCAGATGACATAGCTAAAAAAGACAGCATAAAAATTTGCAAAAAGAACATAAGCAGACGATTGCAACTCCAAGGGGAGGAGGGAGGGTAGTGAGGACTGATTCCTGCTGCTCCTGGAGAACACCTGTTACAGGTGAGTAACTACGCTTTCTCCAGGACCAAGCAGGAAGTCAGTCCTCACTTATGGGACTCCCAAGCTCAAGGCTACTGGAGACCCTAAGCACAAAAATGAGCTCCCTCTAGCTCAGCAGCACAGAAGGATAGAATCTTCGCTGAATTATCACCCACCGGTAGCCCACATCCGGGATGGAGGGTAGGAGTTGCTCAGACCTCAAAGAGATTACGGAGGACTGCCTGTCCGAAAGCACTGTCCCTACGGGACTCCCTCTCGAGACAGTAATGGACCGCAAAAGTCTGGCTCGAAGACCAAGTAGCGGCCCGGCAGATGTCTGCCAGCGGAACAGAGCGGAGGTAAGCCACTGACGTGGCCTTTGCCCGAACGCAATGAGCCGTGACTCGACTTTCTAAGGAGAGTCCGGCTGCCCCATAAGCCCAAGCGATACAGTCCGCAACCCAGATGGACAGAGTACGCTTGGAGACCGGGAGCCCCAATTTATTGGGGTCAAAAGACACAAAAAGCTGAGCAGCTTTACGGTGCTCCCGCGTACGGTCAAGGTAGAAGTTCAATGCCCTTCTACAGTCCAGGGTATGGAGGACCGTTTCAGCTCGGCTGGAGTGTGGTCTGGGAAAGAAGGTTGGAAGTACCACCTCCTGATTGATGTGAATAGGGGAGACCACTTTAGGCAGAAATTTCGGGTGAGTCCGTAGGACTACCCTATTCTTGTAGAACCTAGTGTAAGGGGGATCAGACACGAGGGCCTGCAATTCACTTACGCGTCTAGCGGAAGTGAGGGCTATCAAGAACAGTGTTTTCCAAGACAGAAAACGGAGAGAACAGGTAGCCATAGGTTCAAAAGGCGGGCAGGTGATCCGCTGCAAAACCACATTCAGGTCCCAGTCAGGCGCTGGCGGGCGCAGAGGTGGTTTAAGTAGAAGGAGACCTCGGAGAAACCTCGCTATGAGAGGGTCGTTGGAGAGAGGTCTGCCGTCCACCGGCACATGATGTGCTGAAAGAGCACTGAGGTGAACGTTGACGGAGTTGGACTTAAGTCCCAGATTAGAGAGGTGCAGCAAGTACTGCAAGATCACGGACACCGGGCAGGAGAAGGGATCCTGAGACTGTTGGGTACACCAGACTGCAAAGCGACGCCATTTAAGGGCGTAGCATTTGCGGGTAGAAGGCCGTCGCGAAGCCAAGACGACCTCCTCCACCTCCACCGGCAGGAGAAGGGGAGCAAGGACTACCCTCTCAGCAGCCAGGCCATGAGGTTGAGAGACCTGAGGTTGGGGTGCAGTAGGCACCCCTGATCCTGAGTGAGGAGATCCGGTTGTACCCCCAGAGGGATTGGATCCTCCACCGCCAGTTGCAGCAGGAGCGGAAACCACGGCTGCCTGGGCCAGCGAGGGGCCACCAGGATCATGAAGGCTTTGTCTCGGAGAACCTTGAAAAGAGTCCGAGAGACTAACGGGATGGGAGGGAAAGCGTACAGAAGGCTCCCCGACCAAGAGATCAGAAAGGCGTCCGCCGCAACCCGAAGGGGGTGTGGCTGACGAGAGCAGAAGCGAGGAAGCTGCCGGTTGTGAGGACTGGCAAAGAGATCCACCGTGGGGAGGCCCCACTTGAGGAAGAGCTTCTGAACTATCAAGGGATCCAGACGCCACTCGTGCGGCTGGAGGACCCTGCTGAGTTTGTCCGCAAGGCAATTTTCTTGGCCCGGGAGATAAACTGCCTTGAGGAGAATGCCGTGACTGACGGCCCAAGAGCAGAGCTTCTGTGCCTCCCGGCAGAGGAGGAAGGAGCCCGTGCCCCCCTGCTTGTTCACGTAGAACATGGCAACTTGATTGTCCGTCTGGACAAGGACGGAGTGGTGGGAAGTCAGGTGGGAGAAGGCCTTGAGAGCTAGGCGGATCGCCCTGAGCTCCAGGAAGTTGATCTGCTGAGCAGACTCCCACGTGGTCCAGAGGCCCTGAGTACGTGCCTCTTGGCAATGTGCTCCCCAGCCCAGGAGGGATGCATCGGTGGTCAGCACCCGGGTCGGCTGAGGTGACTGGAAAGGCATTCCGAATATCAGGTTCGGCTGCCGGAGCCACCACCGGAGAGACGAGAGCAGCGGCTCGGAGACGCGCACTAGGTCTGCCAGGCCGCCTGTGGCTTGTCGCCACTGCTGGCGGAGACACCATTGAGCAGACCGCATATTCAGGCGGGCATTGGGGGTCACATGGACGGTGGAAGCCATATGGCCGAGCAGTCTCAGGAAACGCCTGGCGGAGACCAGTGGCTGGCTGCGAAAGCGGTCGGCTAGGTCCATGAGCCGTTGAGCCCTGTCGAGCGGTAGGTACGCTCGTGCCCGAGGAGTGTGCAGCCTTGCGCCGATGAACTCGAGATCCTGTGAGGGGAGCAAAGTGGACTTTGCGAAGTTTATAACAAAGCCCAAGTGCTGCAGCAGAGTCACCGTGCGGCACGTGGCGTTGGTGACCTCCTGAGCGGACGCTGCTCTGATGAGCCAGTCGTCGAGGTACGGAAAGACATAGAGGCCGTGAAGCCGGAGATGGGCCGCCACGACCGCGAGACATTTTGGAGGATAGGCCAAAGGGCAGTACTCTGTACTGGTAATGATTTCCTGCCACCACAAACCTTAGGTATTGGCGGTGGCTTGGGTGGATGAGGATGTGCGTGTAGGCATCCTTTAGATCCAAGGAGCATAGCCAATCTCCCTGCTGGAGGTAGGGCAGAAGGATTCCAAGGGTAAGCATTTTGAACTTCTCCCGCACAAGGAACTTGTTGAGGTTGCGCAAGTCCAGGATGGGTCTGAGGCCCCCTGTTCTCTTTGGTATCAGAAAATACCTTGAATAAAAGCCTTGACCTCTCAGGTGGTGGGGCACCGGTTCCACCGCCTGTTCCTGCAGAAGACCTGCTAACTCCTGAAGGAGCAACTCCCTGTGCAGAGGGGGGCGCGAAGGTTCTCCCGGAAAATAGGAGGGAGGGACCTGATGGAAGTGGAGAAGGTAGCCTTCTCGCACGACCTGAAGTACCCAGGCATCTGCGGTGATGCTGGACCACCTGTGGGCGAAGTGAACCAGCCGGCCTCCGGTGCTGGGAGGAACCAGCGGGGGGGGAGAGGCTATGCTGAGCGAGTCAAAAACCCCCACCCTGCTGAGCAGGGGCTGGTGGTGCAGGCTTGGGGGCTTGCTGCCTACGGGACCCGTTACCCCGTCCCTTGGCTTGCTGGCCCTGTTGGGGAGCTGCAGGGGCCTGATAATGGGGGTACTGTTTGTAGGCAGCCGCCTTCCTCGGGTAAAAGGACTTTTTTCCCGAGCCCTTCTTTTTCTGGGAAGGGGCGGAGGTCTTCCTAGAAAGCCTGGTCCTGGTGAGAGTCTCAGTCTCAATTTGTGCAGCCTTTTCCGCCATGGGCTTGCCAAAGAGGTTTTCGCCTCGGCAGGGGACATCGACCAACTTGTCCTGTACCCAGGGCTCAAGGTCTGACGACTGAAGCCAAGCCTGTCGGCGGGCACCGATGCCGGCTGCGGCCACTCTAGCCGAGGCCTCAAAGCCATCATAGGCTGCTCGGGACATGAACTTTGAGCATTCCCGAATGCCCGTGGACAAGGCTAGGAACCTCCGCAAGGGCTCCTCGGAGAGACCAGCGGAGAATCCGGCTAGCTCTTTAGCCAGATCCCGGAGATACATGCCCATGTAGAGCTGGTAAGTCTGGACACGACATGCGAGCATAGAGCCCTGGAAGCACTTCTTGCCAAGGCCATCCAGGTTACGGGCCTCCCTTCCAGGAGGCACCGAGGAGTGCATCTTCTGGCTCTTAAGACGATGCATGGCCGATTCCACTACCATGGAATGGTGTGGCAGCTGTGCCTTCTGAAAGCCAGGGCTCTTGCGGACCCGATAGATAGAATCGACCCGCTTGCTCAGGACCGGCGAGGAGGCCGGACTCTCCCACATGCGGAAGAGTAGTCGTTCCAGCATAGGAGGAACCGGCACAGTAAAGTGCTCCCTCGCGGGAGAGTCATACTGGAGGGCGTCGAGCTCTTCGGCTCGAGGCTCCTCCTCGGGATCCGCAGGGAAGGCCAAAGCCTTGGCCATATCCCTAACGAAGTCCGAGAACCGGGCATCCTCCGGGGGGGACTGCTTCCGAGGCTCGGACCCCGGTGAGTCCGATGGGACACACCGAGTCCGGAAAGAATCAGGTGACTCTTCCTCCTCAGACTCCCAGACCGACTCCGACGAGGACTCGGTGGGGTCGGCCCGGGCAGGGTGCGGCGCCAGCCGCCCCGACGTCGAGGGAGTCGGCGTCGGCGACCTCGGTCCCGAACGGGAGGCCGAGGGTGACCTCGACCGAGGATCGACTCGAGTTCTCATGGACTCGAGGATCGGCTCGGTCTCCGGGGTCGACTTGGACGTCGACGTCCCGGCGGTCGGGGCAGCGGCGCCAGCGAGGCCAGCGAGCAGTGCCCGCTGCTGGTCCATGAAGGCAGACAGTCTGCTCTCCAAGGCCGTCAACCTGAGTCCGAGCTCAGGTGACCCAGCAGCCCCCGACTCGGGCCCCGACGGCGTCGGGCCCGACGTCGGCTGTCGCGGAGGCGAGTCCAGAAGGACCACAGGACTTACCCGGGCAGGCATCTCCGACTCCAGGCGAGGTCGCTTCGGGATGTGTTCCTTCTCCAAGGACCCGGGGCGGCTGTCGGGGCTATGCGACCTGGCCCTCGCGGAACCAGGAGCGTCCACCGACGCCGCCCTCGCGGGTTTTTCCTTCCGACGATGGTCCCCGGAGGGAGAACCCCGGTCGGAGGAGCTCCGGCGACGGTCCGAGCTGGAGCCTTTCGACGCGGAGGCCTCCGACGAGGTCCGGGTACGGCTGGGGTCAGCGAAGATTCTCTCACGCTGATGCCGCCGACTCCTCAACGCCTTTGAGGACAGTTTGCTGCAGGGCCCACAGATCAGTTCCTCATGATCCGGGCCCAGGCAGCGGAGGCAAAAGTCGTGTGTGTCGGTTAGTGACATATTTCGGTCACACCGACCACACCGCTTAAACCCACTGGCAGCCATCGGGGGAAAAAGGGCCCCTGCGAGGTCAAAGGACCGGGCTGCCAGGGAAACCGAAAACGAAAGCTGACAGTCAGAAAAACCGAAAAAAGTAAGCGGACTCGAGACCGGCGTCGCGAGTCCGGGCGGGAAAAACGATCGGCGTCGAACCGAAAGAAAAAAGGATAAAACAAAGAAGAAAATCAACTTTTTCGCGGGGACAAGACGGGGACGTCTGTAGGGCTCCGCGGAAAAAAGAAGACTGGCTAAGATGGCACCCTCGGGCGGGAAGACGACCGCGCATGCGCGCTGCAATTCCCAAAGGCTTTCTTTGAAAGCTGGGGAAAATTGCTCCGCGAGGGCTCCGTCGGCGCCGACGTCACCCATAAGTGAGGACTGACTTCCTGCTTGGTCCTGGAGAAAGGTATTTATTTATTTATTACAGTTTCTTATATACCGCGCTATTTAGAATCAGCGCGGTTTACATCATAACAAAACGACCATTACGACAAACTGTCAGGTTTTACATTGAACAGGAGTACAAACTTGGATAACTGGGTTAACTATATACATAAACTATCTACAATGCAGTGTGAGGGCATTTCTAGATTGGGTATGAACCGAGGCCCAGGTGGCTGCTCGACAGATCTGGTCTATGGATACAGAATGTAGATGAGCCATAGAGGTGGCCATGGCCCTCACATTGTGAGCTGTGACATGGCCCTCCAGAGTAAGGTTCTTGCTCTGGTAGGCAAAAGAAATACATTGAGCAATCCAATTGGACAGTGTTCTGTTAGAGACTGGAAGTCCTAAATGAGAAGGATCAAAAGCAACAAAAAGCCGAGAAGACTTTCTATGTTGCTGGGTCCTATGCAAGTAAAAGGCAAGAGCCCTTTTCCAATCCAGAGTATGAAGGTTCCTCTCTGCACTAGAGGCATGAGGAGCTGGAAAAAAGACTGGCAAATACACTTCTTGATTGAGATGAAAAGGAGAGACCACTTTAGGCATAAAGTGTGGATTAGTCCTGAGGACCACCTTGTCATGATGAAACCTTGTATAAGGTGGGTTTGCCACTAAGGCTTGTAGTTCACTAATGCGGCGAGCAGAAGTGACTGCAATAAGGAAAATAACCTTCCAGGAAAGAAAATTTCAGGGAGGTAGTAGATAAGGGTTCAAATGGTGGCTTCATGAGCTGACCAAGAACCAAATTCAAATCCCATGCCACCGGAGGAGGCTTAATGGGAGGTTTAGTTAAAGTGAGGCCTCTCATGAATCTTGAGATAAGAGGATGAGAGGAGACTGGTTGCCCATTGATGGGTTTAAGGGATGCTGCAATGGCACTTAAGTGGACTTTCACTGAATTAGTTTTAAGTCCTGCATTGGAGAGATGCAGGAGATAGTCCAATAGAGAAGTTAAAGGAAGTGTGAAAGGGTCTAGACCTCTTTCAGCACACCAAATGGAAAATCTTTTCCATTTAAAAGCGTAGGAACGCCTGGTGGAAGGTCTCCTGGAAGCATGAAGGATATCCTTCACCTGTTGAGAGAGATTGAAATCTTGAAGGTCTAGGCGTTCAGCAACCAGGCTCTGAGGTGAAGGGACTTGGGGTTTGGGTGCCACAAAGTCCCCTCCTCCTGGGACAGAAGGTCTGGAGCCGCTCCCAAGTCCAGGGAGGGAGCTTGGGAGAGATGCAGAAGTAGAGGGTACCACACTTGGCGTGGCCAGCGTGGAGCTATGAGGATCATAGATCCTTGATCCCTCTGGAGTTTGAACAGAGTCTTGGGAATCAAGGGAATGGGTGGCAAGGCGTACAGGAAGTCCTGACCCCAATGAAGGAGGAAGGCATCCCTGGCCTGAACTCCCTGACACGGAATTCTGGAACAGAACCGGGGAAGTTTGGCATTCCATGGACTTGCAAAAAGGTCTATGTCCGGGGTTCCCCATTCCTGAAAGATTCTGAGTACCTGATCCATATGCAGGGACCACTCATGTGGAAGCAGAACTCGACTGAGTCTGTCTGCCCAAGAGTTTTGGATTCCTGGGAGGTATACTGCGAGGAGATGGATCTGATGCTCTCTGGCGAAGGCCCATAGTCTGAGAGCTTCATTGCAAAGCGACAGAGAGCCAGTTCCTCCTTGCTTGTTTATGTAAAACATGGCTACTTGATTGTCCGTGTGAACTAGGACTGTCTTGTAGCCAAGGAGGGTATGAAAGACCTGGAGAGCTAGGAAAACTGCTCGAAGCTCCAAATGATTGATATGAAGGGAGGCCTCCTTTAGAGACCAAGTGCCTTGGGTGGAGAGGTCTTCTAGATGAGCTCCCCAACCTGTTTGGGAGGCATCTGTAGTCAGGGTTGCTTGGGGCAACGACTGTTGGAAGGGGGACCCCAGCAACAGATTTTGAGTGGACATCCACCATTGGAGAGACCAAAAGAGACGTTTGGAGGTTGCTATTTGGTCGGAGAGAGCTCCTGAAGCTTGAGTCCACTGTGTGGACAAAGTCCACTGAGCTGCTCTCATGTGAAGGCGAGCATAGGGTACCACATGTACTGTGGAAGCCATGTGGCCTAGCAGTTGAAGCATCTCCCTGGCAGTCAAGTGACTCTTTGACTGAGCCTGGGAGGCTAACTGCAGTAGACGATAGCAACGGGCCTGAGGAAGGTAGGCCCTTGCAGTGGTGGTATCCAACCAGGCCCCTATGAATTCTAGGGACTGAGTGGGAGTAAGCTGGGACTTTGGGAGGTTTACCGCCAGTCCCAGATATTGCAGAATGCGTCTTGTGTGGTTTAGAGCAATCTGAGCTTCTGACTGAGTTGGTGCTCAGATGAGCCAATCGTCGAGATATGGGAAAACAAAAATCCCTAGGGTGCATAGAAATGCTGCAACGACTGCCATGCATTTGGTGAACACTCTGGGGGCAGAGGCTAGGCCGAAAGGAAGCACTCTGTACTGATAATGCTGTCCCTGGAACAGAAACCGTAGGAATTTTCTGTGGGATGGATGGATGAGGACATTGGTGTACGCATCCTTGAGATCTAGAGAACAAAGCCAATCCTGGCTCTTTAGGTAGGGAAGAAGAATGCCTAGAGAAAGCATTTTGAACTTTTCCTTGCATAGGAATTTGTTCAATTCCCTGAGATCTAAAATGGGTCTGTAACCCCGTTTTCTTGGGAATGAGAAAATAGGGGGAATAGAACCCTGTGCCCTGCTGAAGAAGGGGAACCTCTTCTATCGCCCCTTGGGCAAGCAGGGTAGACACTTCCTGACCCAGAAGGTCTAGGAGAGGTGTGGGAGAGTTGAAGTGTCTCAGCATGGTGTGTGGAGGAAGGTCTGAAAAATGAAGTTTGTAACCCTCTCTTATGATAGAGAGGGTCCACTGTTCTGATGTTATTTGCTCCCACCTGGGAGCAAAATGAGTCAACCATCCTGGAATGGGGAGAAGATCTGGCTGGGGTAGAGCCAGAAAGGTTAAGTTCTCTAGAATGCAGTCAAAAACCCTGAGGGGGTTGAGACTGTTGAGTTGCAGGAGTTGCGGCAGGTTTGGTTCTGGCCTGCCTAGGTTGCTGTCGCTTAGTTGGGAAACGACCAGCAGCAGATTGATGCCCAGGGTTGGAAGGGAATCTGGTCTTCTTGAAATAAGGTTTCTTGAAAGCCTTTTTCTTGAATGGCATGGAGGTAGACTTGGAAAGTCTATCTAGAGCAGAATTCTCCGCATCCATTTGAGTGGCTTTAATTTGCCACTCCCTGACAAAGAGATTCTCACCTGTACAGGGCAGATTTCCCAGTCCATCCTGGACCCAAGGCTCTAGATCAGAAGCCTGGAGCCAAGCAAGTCTCCGAGCAGCAATGGCAATGCCTGAGGCTCTGCTAGCACCCTCAAAGGAGTCAAAGGCTGCCCTATTGGAAAACTTGGAAACATCCTGAGTATGCTTAAGCCAAAGGAGGAATTCATCCTTTCTGTCCTCTGGAATAACAGGGAGAAAGGTATGCAACTTCAGTGCAATTTCCTTGAGAAACATACCCATATAAAGACTATATGAATTGATTCTAGCAATTAGCATACTGGCTTGGAAGATTTTTCTACCAAAAGCATCCAAGGTCCTGCATTCTCTTCATGGAGGAGTAGAAGAATGTCTTTTAGTACTCTTTATTCTTTTCATAGCTGACTGCACCACAATGGAATGGTGAGGAAGCTGGGTTTTCTGAAAAACAGGACAAGGGGGAACACATAGTGTCCAACCTACGAGAATAAGGAGAAAGGGTGAGAGGAGTCTCCCATAAATCAAGCATATGTTCATGAAGAATTTCATGAATTGGTAAGGTGACTGCCTCTCTGGGAGCCTTAGAGTAACCTAAAATGTCAAGTTTTTTAGCTCTAGGCTCTATTTCAGAGGATACAGAAATAGCAAGTCCTTTAGCTACTTCTGAGATGAAGTCTTGAAAGGACAAATCTCTGGAGGAGACATTCTCCTCTTTGGAGAAGAAGGTTCCTCAGGGAGGGTAATAAACACTTCAGGAGATTCTTCTGATGAATCGGAATCATCAGAGGAATCGAAGTATCGTCTGTACGATTCCAACGATCGATACGCGTATCGATCGGTATCGACATCGGGCGTCCCCGGAACCGGATCGGTATCAGGAAAGTGCCCAGATCCAGGAACCTGAGTCAGTACCCTGGTCGATGTCGAAGCAATCGGTACCGGTACCGAGCCCGGTACCGGTGCCGACATCGATGCTCGATGTGGTACCGCTGGCGTCGCAGCCTGAATAAAAGCCATGATAGCTTGCTGCATGGATTGGACAGTATGATCCATAGACGCCATGACTGCCTGGATGTCGGTACCGGGAGATTGTGCTGGTACCTCAGAGCAGTCTAACAGGTGATCGGTTGAGGCCGTGCCATCGATGTCAACCTGTAAACCCATAGGAGGAGCTTTGGAAGCCGGAGCTTCCCGCCGGGGTTGTTTGGCTGGGGCAGGATCCTCAAGGGTAGGACCGGGGGCATCTCGATGCTTAGAGGGAGATATCTCCAGGAACAAGCAGAAATGAGTCCTCACATATGGGTACGTCGGAACCGACGGAGCCTGCGCGGGAAAGCTCCCCAGCTTCCCAGAAGGAAAGCTTTTGGGGCTTCCCACAGCGCATGCGCGCTGACTTCCCGCCTTCCTGACCAACTCTCCTCAGTTCTTCTTTTTCCGCGGAGCCAGCAGGTCGTGTTCCTGTCACCGCTGAAGAATTTTTTATTTTAAATTGTTTCTTTGACCGCGTGTCTGCCTTCCCCGATTCCGAACCGGTACCGCCGGTCTTTATTTCTTTAAAAAAAAAAAAAAAATCTCTTTTTTCCCCACTTGGTGTATTTGTTTTTTTGTAAGGCCTACAGCCCTTTACAAATTCTCCCTCATGGAGAAACCAGCCTCTGGTTTTAAAAAATGCACCAAGTGTACTGGTACTATTTCAGACAGATACCCATGAATGGTGTCTTAAATGTTTGGGCCCTGACCATTCTATTCCGGATTGTCCATCCTGCTCTCTGATGTCCAAACGTGGTTTACAGAACCGAGCAGCCAAATTTCATATGCTGTTTTCAACAGATAATCCAGCATCAACATCCTCCAGGTCTTCCTCTCCGGATGGATCTCAGGTAACCAAACATTCTGCAGGCAGGTCTTCAAAGGGCAAATCTCCCTCTAAGCAGCGAGAGGCCCTTGGGTTCGACCCTGAAGACCCTGCCCCAGCTAAACAACCCCGGTGGGAAGCTCCGGCTTCCAAAGCTCCTCCTATGGAGTTACAGGTTGACATCGATGGCACGGCCTCGACCGATCACCTGTTAGACTGCTCTGGGGTACCGGCCCAGTCCGGTACCAACATCCAGGCAGTCGTAGCGTCTATGGGCACTACTGTACAATCCATGCAGCAAGCCATATTCGCTTTCATTAATGCAGCAAAGACCTCGGTACCGCAACCGTCGGTTCTGACCCCGGTTCCGGTACCACAACCGATACCGGTACCCAGAGCATCTATTTCCAATAGAATGCCGGTTCCGGTCCCCGGTTCCAGGGATTTTTTCGATACCGATCCGGTTTCCGGTACGCCCGATGTCGATACCGGTCGGTACGCGTATCGGTCTCTGGAAGCAAATAGGCCATACTTTGAGTCTTCTGAGGATGCTGATACCTCAGATGATTCTGATGAAGCATCCCTTATCCTTCCTGAGGAGCCCTCTTCTCCAAAGAGGAGAATGTCTCTTCCAGAGGACTTGTCCTTTCAAGACTTCATTCTTGAAGTAGCCAAAGGACTCTCTATTTAAGTGTCCTCTGAAAACGAACCTAGAGCACAAAAATTAGACATTTTAGGATACTCTAAGGTTCCCAAAGAGGCAGTCACCTTGCCCATTCATAACATCCTTCAGGAACACATTTTTTTTTAAACATTTTTTAACATTTTTTTATTGATGGACTTATGGGAGGCTCCTCTTACCCTATCTCCACATTCTCGTCGGTTGGACACCATGTATCGGGTCCCTCCTTCTCCTGGATTTCAAAAAACTCAGCTTCCTCACCATTCCATCGTGGTGAAGTCTGCTATGAAGAAGATAAAGAGTACCAAAAGGCACTCTTCTACCCCACCAGGAAGAGAATGTAGGACTTTGGATGCTTTTAGCAGAAAAATCTTCCAAGCCAGTATGCTTACTGCCAGAATCAACTCATATAGCCTCTATATGGGCATGTTTCTTAAAGAGCTTACTCTCAAAATACGACAATTCCTCCCCTTTATCCCAGAGGATAGGAAGGAGGAATTCCTGCTTCTTTTAAAGCATACCCAAGATGTGTCAAAGTTCTCTAATAGAGCTGCCTTTGACTCCTTTGAGGGTGCTAGCAGAGCATCAGGCATAGCTACAGCTGCTCGCAGAATTGCTTGGCTCCAGGCCTCTGACCTGGAATCCTGGGTACAAGATGGCCTAGGCAATCTGCCCTGTACAGGTGAAAATCTGTTTGGCAAGGAGTGGCAAGTCAAAGCCACAAATGGATGCAGAAAATGCTGCACTGGATAGACTTCCCAAGTCTACTTCTACCTCTGCCAAGAAAAAGTCTTTTAAGAAACCCTTCTACAAAAAGACCAGATTTTCTGCCAATGCTGGCCAATCAACTTCTCAGGTTCGCTTTGCTCCTAAACGTCAGCAATCTAAACAGGCCAGAACAAAACCTGCAGGGGCTGCTACACTTCAACAGTCGCAACCCCCTCAGGGTTTTTGACTTACTTCTAGAGAACATTCCCTTTCTGGCTCTGCAACAACCAGAGCCTCTCACCATCCCAGGAAGGTTAACTCATTTTGCTCCCAGATGGGAGCAAATAACATCAGAGCAGTGGACCCTCTCTATCATCAGAGAGGGCTACAAACTGCACTTCTCCAGCCTTCCTCCCCATACTATGGTGAATCATCTCAATTCTCCCACATCTCTCCTACACCTTTTGAGTCAGGAGATCACCACCCTTCTCGCCCAAAGGGCAATAGAAGAAGTTCCTCTTCTTCAACAGGGGTCAGGGTTTTACTCCCCTTATTTTCTCATTCCAAAGAAAACAGGGGGGTACAGACCAATTCTAGATCTCAGAGAATTGAACAAATTCCTCTACAAAGAGAAATTCAAGATGCTTTCTCTAGGAATTCTCCTTCCATACTTGCAAGGACAAGATTGGCTTTGTTCTCTAGATCTCAAGGATGCGTACACACATATACTCATCCATCCCTCCCACAGAAAATTCCTACGGTTTCTGTTCCAGGGAAAATCTTACCAATACAGAGTCCTTCCCTTCGGTCTAGCCTCTGCTCCCAGTGTTCACCAAATGCATGGCAATAGTGGCTGCATTCATACGCACTCTGGGAATATTTGTCTTCCCTTACCTGGACGATTGGCTCATTCGAGCTCCATCTCAGTCCGCAGCCCAGACTTCCCTGGACCGCACCAGACAAATTCTGCAGTATCTGGGACTTGTGATCAACCTCCCAAAGTCTCAGCTCACCCCTACTCAGTCCCTGGAATTCATTGGGGCCTGCTCAGATACCACCACTGCAAAGGCCTACCTTCCTCAGGCCCGTTGCCAGCGTATAGTACACCTCGCCTCCCAGGCTCAGTCCAGAAGCCACCTGACAGCCAGGGAGATGCTACAGCTGCTAGGCCACATGGTCTCCACAGTGCATGTGGTACCTTATGCTCGCCTACACATGAGAGCAGCTCAATGGACTCTGTCCACCCAGTGGACTCAAGCATCAGGAGCTCTCTCAGACCAAATAGTAACCTCCAAACGTCTCTTTTGGTCTCTCCAATGGTGGATATCCACTCAAAATCTGTTGTTGGGGGCCCCCTTCCAGCCACTATTGCCCCAATCAACTCTCACAACAGATGCCTCCCAAACAGGTTGGGGAGCTCATCTTCAAGAACTCTCCACTCAGGGTATTTGGTCTCCACAGGAGGCCACCCTTCATATCAATCTGTTGGAACTCCGAGCAATTTTCCTTGCTCTCAAAGTTTTTCATACCCTCCTCCACAACATGACAGTTCTTGTCCACACGGACAATCAAGTAGCCATGTTTTACATAAACAAACAAGGAGGGACTGGCTCTCTGTCGCTTTGCAACGAAGCTCTAAAACTGTGGGCCTTCACCAGAGAGCACCAAATCCATCTTCTAGCAGTATACCTTCCAGGAGTTCAAAACTCTTGGGCAGACAGACTCAGTCGAGTCTTGCTCCCACACGAATGAACCCTGCACAAGAATCAGGTACTCCGAATCTTCCAGGAATGGGGGACCCCGGACATAGACCTCTTTGCAAGTCCGTGGAATGCCAAACTTCCCCACTTCTGTTCCAGAATTCCGTGTCAGGAGGCTCTGGCCGAGGATGTCTTCCTCCTTCATTGGGTCAGGGCCTCCTATATGCCCTTTCCACCCATTCCTTTGATTCCCAAGACTCTATTCAAACTCCAGAGGGATCAAGGATCTATGATCCTCATTGCTCCACGCTGGCCACGCCAAGTGTGGTACCCTCTACTTCTACAGCTCTCCCAAGCCCCCTCCCTGGACTTGGGGGCTGCTCCAGACCTTCTGTCTCAAGAGGAGGGAACTTTGTGGCACCCAAACCCCAAGTCCCTTCACCTCAGAGGTTGGTTACTGAATGCCTAGACCTTCAAGACTTAAATGTCTCTCAGCAAGTGAAGGATATCCTCCATGCTTCCAGAAAACCTTCCACTAGGCGTTCATGTGCTTTTAAATGGAAAAGATTTTCCATTTGGTGTGCTCAAAGGAGTCTTGACCCTCTCGCACTACCTCTGAATTCTCTATTAGAATATCTCCTGCATCTTTCCAATGCAGGCCTCAAGACGAATTCAGTACGAGTCCATTTGAGTGCTATTGCAGCATCACTTAAACCTATCAATGGACAACCTATTTCCTCTCATCCGCTTATTGCTAGATTCATGAGAGGCCTAACCTTAACTAAGCCTCCCATTAGACCTCCTCCGGTGGCATGGGACTTAAACTTGGTTCTTGGTCAGCTTATGAAACCACCCTTTGAACCCTTAGCCTCAACCTCCTTGAAATTTCTTTCCTGGAAGGTTGTTTTTCTTATTGCAGTCACTTCAGCTCGCCGCATCAGTGAACTGCAGGCCTTAGTGGCTAATCCACCTTATACAAGGTTCCATCATGATAAGGTAGTCCTTAGGACGAATCCACACTTTATGCCTAAAGTGGTTTCACCTTTTCATCTTAATCAGGAGGTGTATTTACCTATTTTTTTTCCAGCTCCTCATGCATCTAATGCAGAGAGCTCTTCATACGCTGGATTGTAAAAGGGCTCTCGCCTTTTACCTCCACAGGATACAGCAACATAGAAAGTCTTCCCAACTTTTTGTTGCTTTTGATCCTTCCCATTTGGGACTTCCAGTCACTAAGAGAACCCTGTCCAATTGGATTGCTCAGTGTATCTCGTTTGCTTACCAGAGTAAGAACCTCACTCTGGAGGGCTATGTCACGGCTCACAATGTGAGGGCCATGGCCACTTCTATGGCTCATCTTCATTCTGTATCCATAGATCAAATCTGTCGAGCAGCCACATGGGCCTCGGTTCATACCTTTACAGCCCATTACTGCTTGGACAAGGACTCCCGCCGGGTTCCTTATTTGGTCAGGCTGTCCTCAAACACCTGTTCCATTCTTAAACAACTCCTGCCCACCTTCCCTCAATGGATGCCTGAGATCCATACGGAGATAGGGAGCCCTTGGAGGGGGGATCTCCCAGGCATCTTAGCTAGGGAGTCCCCATATGTGAGGACTCATTCCTGCTTGTTCCTGGAGATAGCACAGTTACTTACCTGTAACAGGTGATCTCTGGGAACAGCAGGAATTAGTCCTCACAACCCACCCACCTCCCCTAGGAGTTCTATCTCTTTCTCTTCCTTTCCTCTCTCTATTGTCTCAGCTTTAAACTCAAACTGAGGAGAGTTGGTCAGGAAGGCGGGAAGGCAGCGCGCATGTGCTGTGGGAAGCCCCAAAGGCTTTCCTTCTGGGAAGCTGGGGAGCTTTCCCACGCAGGCTCCGTTGGTTCCGATGTACACATATGTGAGGACTAATTCCTGCTGTTCCCAGAGATCACCTGTTACAGGTAAGTAACTGTGCTTTACCCTTTGAGGACCTGCCTGGTTTATGTTTGGTTACCTGAGATCCATCAGGAGATGATGATCTAGAAGAAGTCGATGCTACCGGTGGTGCCTCCGTGGGAAATAGCATATGGAGCTTAGCTGCTCGATTCTGTAAGCCACGTTTAGACATCATGGAGCAGGATGGACAATTCGGAACAGAATGGTCAGGGCCCAAACATTTGAGACACCATTCATGGGTATCTGTAATAGAAATAGTACCGCTACACTTGGTACATTTTTTAAAGCCTGAGGCTTGTTTTTCCATGAGGGAAAATCTTTTTGTAGGCCCTAAGGCCTGCAGGGGAAATAATACTAAGTGAAGAAAAAAGATAAAGTATTATATTTTTAAAAGAAAGAAAAGACTGGCAGTACCGGTCCGGTGTCGGAAGGCAGACACGCGACCAAAGAAACAAACTAATATAAGAAAAATTCTTCAGCGGTGACAGGGCTCGACCTGCTGGCTCCGCGGAAAAGAAGAACTGAGGAGAGTCAGTTAGGAAAGGCGGGAAGGCAGCGAGCAGGTGCGATGGGATGTGCCCAAAAGCTTTCCTTTTTGGGAAGCTGGGGAAGCATTCCCGCGCAAGCTCCGTCGGTGCCGACGTACCCATTTGTGAGGACTCATTCCTGCTTGTTCCTGGAGATTTGAACTGTTTTACCATGGTGTGAGGGGGAAGGTTTAAGAAATGAAGCTTGTACCCGTCTCTTATGATGGAGAGGGTCCATTGCTCTGCTGTGATTTGTTCCCATCTGGGAACAAAATGAGCTAACCTTCCCGGAATGGTGAGAGGCTCTGGATGTTCTAGAGCCAGAAAGGCTAAGTTCTCTAGTTGAAAGTCAAAGGCCCTGAGGAGGCTGAGGCTGTTGGGCCGTAGCAGTCCTCGCAGCCTTAGGCTTGGCCTGTTTTGGTTGTTGCTGTCTCTTTGTAGCAAAATGACCTGTAGAAGAGGCCTGACCATAAGCAGAAGAATATTTCCCTTTTTTTTGGGAAAAATCCTTTTTTGAACAACCTCTTTCTAAAAGGAGCAGAAGTAGACTTGGAAAGTCTATCTAAAGCAGAATTTTCAGCATCCATCTGAGTGGCCTTTGCTTGCCAATCTTTGCCAAAAAGAAATAAAAGGAGATAAGATTTGCAGATGATCTGTAACTTCCTTTAGAAACATCCCCATATAGAGACTATAGCAGTTGATTCTGGCCACAAGCATACTGGCCTGGAAAATTCTCCTGCCAAAGGCATCTAAGGTTCTGCATTCTCTTCCTGGAGGAGTAGAAGAGTGCCTTTTTGCACTCTTGATCTTTTTCATAGCAGACTCAACCACAATGGAGTGATGAGGAAGCTGAGTCTTATGAAAACCAGGACAAGGAAGAGCACGATACATGGTGTCCAACCTACGAGAATGAGGGGAGGTGGTAAGAGGAGTCTCCCATATGCCCAACATGTGATCATAAAGAATCTCATGTATTGGTAAAGTGGCTGCCTCTTTAGGAGCCTTAAGATATTGTAAAATATCTAATTTTTTGGCTCTAGGCTCTGTCTCAGAGGCCACTGAGATGGAAAGGCCCCTGGCCACCTCCCTGATGAAGTCTTGAAAAGACAAGTCTTCTGGAGGAGACATTCTCCTTTTTGGAGAAGAGGGTTCCTGAGGAAGGATCCCCGATGCTTCGATAGAGGCCTCTGATTCATCAGAGTCTTCAGAGGAATCAAAGTATCGCCTGTCTGGATGCTCTTGCAGAGCCCGTTACGCGTACCGGGGGGTATCGACATCGGGAGTAATCGGTACCGATGGGCATCACAGAACAGTGTACCGCTGCCGTCGACGTCGATGCAATCGGTACTGGCACCGGAACCGATATCGGGTCCGGTACCGGAATCGGTACCGACAACGGAGTTTGTTGTGGTACCAAAGGCGTCGCAGCTTGTAAGAATGCCGTGATGGCACGCTGCATGGTCAGAATATTCTGATCCATCGACACCACCAATGTCTGGATGTCGGTACCAGTGGAAACCACTGGTACCCCAGAACATTGCAACAGGTGATCAGTCGAGGCAGAGCCATCGATGTCAACCTGTGACCCCATAGATAAAGCTTTGGAAGCTGGAGCCTCCCGCCGGGGTAATTTTGCCAGTGCGGATTCCTCGAGATCAAGCCTGGAGGCATCTCGATACTTTGAGGGGATCCACTCTTCGAGGACCGGCTCGACTTAAGTTAGGTTACCTGAGATCCATGGGAGGAAGCCGTGGAAGAAGTCGATGCCACCGAAGCTGCATCAGAGGGAAACAGGGTACTGAGCTTGGCTGCTCGATTCTGTAGACCTCTTTTAGACATCATGGAACAGGACTCACAGTCCGTCATGGAATGATCAGGACCTAAACATTTCAGACACCAGTCATGGGTGTCGATGACAGAAATAGTGCCGCTGCACTTCGTGCACTTTTTAAACCCGGAGGCGGGCTTTTCCATGAGGAAAAATTTGTGTAGGCCTAAGGTCACAGAAGAAAATGCACCGAAGTGAGAAAAATAGTAGTTTTTTTTTTTTTTAAATAAAGAAATAAAAAAACAGGCGGTACCGGTCCAGAGAAGAGAAGGCAGACACGCGACTAAAGAAATAAAGAAAAATAAGAAATTCTTCAGCGGTGACAGGAAACACGACCTGCTGACTCTGCGGAAAAAAAGAACTGGAGAGAGGCGGTTAGGAAAGGCGGGAAGGTAGCATGCAGGCACTGTGGGATGCTCCCAAAAGCTTTCCTTTTGGACGCCGGGGAGCATTCCCGCGCAGGCTCCGTCAGTACCGACGAGACCCATATGTGAAGACTCATTCCTGATTGTTCCTGGAGATAGAGTAGTTACTCACTTGTAACAGGTGTTCTCCAGGAGCAGCAGGAATCAGTCATCACATATGGGTGATGTCGGCGCCGACGGAGCCCTAGTGCGAAGCATTTCCCCAGCTTTCAAAGAAAGCCTTTGGGAATTGCAGCGCGCATGCGCAGTCCCCTTCCTGCCCAAGGGTGCCATCTTGCTCAGTCTGATGACATAGCTAAAAGACAGCAAAAAAATTAGCAAAAACAAATTATATGACTGCAACTCCAAGGGGAGGAGGGAGGGTTGTGAGGACTGATTCCTGCTGCTCCTGGAGAACACCTGTTACAGGTGAGTAACTACTCTTTCTCCAGGACCAAGCAGGAAGTCAGTCCTCACATATGGGACTCCCCAGCTTAAGGCTACCGGAGACCTCAAGCGGAAAAAATGAGCTCCCTCCAGCTCGGCAGCACGTAAGGAAGGAATCTTCTCTGAGAACGCCCCCGACCGGTAGCCCAACACCAGGGCCGGAGGGTAGGAGTTGCCTAAACCCCAAAGAGATAATGGAGTACTGCCTATCTGAAAGCATTGTCCCTGCGGGACTCCCTCTCAAGGCAATAATGGGCCGCAAAAGTCTGGCTTGAAGACCAAGTAGCGGCCCGGCAGATGTCTGCCAATAGAACAGAGTGGAGATGAGCCACTGACGCAGCCTTCGACCTGACACGATGAGCCGTGACTCGACCCTCCAACGAGAGGCCGGCTGCCTCATAAGCCCAGGCGATACAGTCAACTACTCAGATGGACAAAGTACGCTTGGAGACAGGGAGCCCCAACTTATTGGGGTCAAAAGAAACGAAGAGCTGAACAGCCCTCCGATGCTCCCGCGTACGGTCAAGGTAGAAGGACAACGCCCTCCTAAAGTCCAGGGTATGCAAGACCATCTCAGCCCGGTTGGCATGCGGCCTGGGAAAGAAGGTTGGAAGAAACATCTCCTGATTGAGGTGAAAAGGTGAGACAACCTTAGGAAGAAACTTCGAGGGAGTCCGTAAGACTACCCTATTCCTGTAGAACCTAGTGTAAGGAGGATCAGACACGAGTGCCTGCAGTTCACTCACTCGCCTAGCTGAGGTAAGAGCTACCAGAAACAAAGTTTTCCAGGAGAGAAAACGGAGAGGGCAGGTAGACATAGGTTCAAAAGGCGGACAAGTAATCCGCTGCAAGACCACATTCAGATCCCACTCAGGAGCCGGTGGACGTAAGGGAGGCTTAAGCAGGAGGCGGCCTCTGAGAAAACGAGCCACCAAAGGGTGGTTGGAAAGAGGCCTACCGTCCACCGGCGAGTGGTGGGCGGAGAGAGCACTAAGGTGAACTCTGACAGAGTTAGACTTAAGGCCCAGATTGGAGAGGTGAAGCAAATATTGCAATACTACCGCTATAAAGCACAAGAAGGGATTCTCGCTGCGCTGAGCACACCATGCGGAGAATCTACGCCACTTAAAAGCGTAGGATTTCCTGGTGGATTGACGCCGAGAGGCCAAGACCACATCTTACACCTCTGGAGGCAGCAGTAGGGGAGCCAGGACTACCCTTTCAGCAGCCAGGCCATCAGATGAAGGGACTGGAGGTTGGGGTGCAAGAGAGTCCCCTGATCCTGAGACAGGAGATCGTGCTGAAACCCCAGAGGAAGAGGGGTGTCCACTGCTAGCTGTAGCAGAAGCGGGAACCACGGTTGCCTCGGCCATCTGGGGGCTATGAGAATCAATGAAGCCAGGTCCTTGAGGACTTTGAACAGCATTCTGGACACTAGTGGTGTGGGAGGGAACGCATACAGTAGGCCTGTGGACCACGAGATCAGAAACGCATCCGCTGCTACTCTGAGAGGATGCGGTTGTCTGGAGCAAAATCTCAGGAGTTGCCGGTTCAGAGGACTGGCAAAAAGATCCATGGTGGGGAGGCCCCACCTGAGAAAGACCTGCTGAACAACCAACGGGTGCAACCTCCATTCGTGTGGTTGCAGGATCCTGCTCAGTCTGTCCGCCAGGTAATTCTCTTGACCTGGGAGGTAGACAGCTTTGAGAAGGATTCCGTGATTGACAGCCCAAGAGCACAGCCGTTGTGCTTCCTGACATAGAAGGAAGGAGCCTGTGCCACCTTGTTTGTTCATGTAGAACATGGCAACTTGATTGTCTGTCTGGACCAGTACAGACTGGTGAGAGGCGAGGTGGGAGAAGGCTCTCAGAGCTAGGCGTATCGCCCATAGCTCCAGGAAGTTTATCTGTTGAGCAGTCTCCCAAGGGGTCCAGAGACCCTGAGTACATGTCCCTTGGCAATGTGCTCCCCAACCCAGAAGAGAAGCATCCGTTGTCAGCACTTGAGAATGCGGAGGGGACAGAAAATCCACTCCGAGAACCAGATTCGGCAGATGAAGCCACCATTGCAGAGAGGAGACTAGGAGGTCGGATATCTTTACAGTGTCCGCTAGGCTCCCCGTGGCCTGATGCCACTGAGTATGAAGGCCCCACTGAGCAGGCCACATGTGCAGGCGGGCATTGGGGGTGACATGAACTATGGAAGCCATATGGCCGAATAGTCTCAGGAATTGCCTGGCAGAGACCAGGGAATTGCTGCAAACCTGCCTGGCCAGATCCATCAGCCTGTGAGTTCTGTCCATAGGCAGAAAAGCCTTTGCTTGAAGAGTGTTGAGCCTGACCCCTATGAATTCTAAGTTCTGGGATGGGAGCAAAGTGGACTTTGCGAGTTTATGACAAACCCCAAGTGCTGAAGCAGAGCCACTGTGCGAAGGGTGGCCTGATTGGCTTCCTGGGAAGATTGGCCCCTTATGAGCCAGTCTTCCAGGTACAGAAACACAAAAAGACACTGAAGCCTCAGGTAGGCCGCCACCACTGCCAGGCACTTGGTGAACACCCTTGGAGCGGAGGACAGGCCAATGGGCAGTACTCTGTACTGATAGTGGTTTCCTCCCACAACAAACCTGAGATATTGTCTGTGGTCTGGATGAATAAGGATGTGAGTATAGGCATCCTTTAGATCCAAGGAGCATAGCCAGTCTCCCTGCTGGAGGTAGGGCAGCAGGATTCCCAGGGTAAGCATCTTGAACTTTTCCCTCTCCAGGAACTTGTTGAGGTTGCGTAAGTCTAGGATGGGTCTGAGGCCTCCTGTTCTTTTTGGTACCAGAAAGTACCTGGAATAAAAGCCTTGACCTCTCAGGTGGTGGGGCACCGGTTCCACAGCCTGATCCTTTAGCAGACTTGCCAACTCCTGAAGGAGTAAGTCCCTGTGCAGAGGGAGTCTTGGAGGCTCCCCTGGAAAATAGGAGGGAGGTACCTGGTGAAAATGGAGAAGATAGCCCTTTTGGACTATATGAAGAACCCAGGTATCTGATGTGACGGCTGACCACCTGTGGGCAAAGTGGGCCAACCGGCCTCCTGTGCTGAGAGAAGCCAGCTAAGAAGAAGAGGCTATGCTTTCTGAGTCAAAAACCCCCACGCTGCTGAGCAGGGGCTGGTGTTGGTGGCTTGGGGGGTCTTCTGCCTACGGGGCCCTTGACCCTGCCCCTTGGCCTGCTGACCCTGTTGGGGAGCTGCAGAGGCCTGATAATGAGGGTATTGTTTATAGGCAGATGACTTCCTCGGGTAAAAGGTCTTTTTTCCCGAGCCCTTCTTTTTCTGAGAAGGGGCAGAGGTTTTCCTGGAAAGCCTAGTCCTGGTCAGAGTCTCTGTCTCGAGTTCTGCAGCCTTTTCAGCCATGGGCTTGCCAAAGAGGTTTTCACCTCGGCAGGGGACATCGACCAACTTGTCCTGCACCCATGGCTCGAGGTCGGATGACTGTAGCCAAGCCTGTCGGCGGGCACCGATGCCGGCCCCGGCTACTCGGGCCGAAGCCTCGAAGCCATCGTAGGCTGCTCGAGAGATAAACTTCGAGCACTCTCGAATACCGGTGGACAAGGCCTGGAACCTCTGCAAAGGTTCCTCGGAGAGACCAGCAGAGAACCCGGCAATCTCCTTTGCCAGGTCTCGGAGGTACATGCCCATGTAGAGCTGGTAAGTCTGGACACGGCAAGCAAGCATAGAGCCCTGGAAGCACTTCTTACTGAGGGCATCCAGGTTCCGGGCCTCCTGGCCGGGAGGCACCGAGGAGTGCATCTTCTGACTTTTCAGTCGATGCATGGCCGATTCCACAACCATGGAGTGGTGCGGTAATTGTGCCTTTTGGAACCCGGGGCTCTTGCGGACTCGATAGATGGAATCGACCCGCTTGCTTAACACCGGCGTCAAGGCCGGGGTCTCCCACATGCAGAAGAGTAGTCGCTCCAGCATCGCAGGAACCGGAACAGTAAAGGCCTCTTTCGGGAGAGAGTCATACTGGAGGGCCTCGAGGTCCTCGGCTCGAGGCTCCTCCTTGGGATCTGCGGGGAAGGCCAAGGCCTTGGCCATATCCCGCACGAAGTCCGAGAACCGGGTATCCTCCGGTGGGGACCGTCTCCGAGGTTCGGACTCGGGTGAGTCCGATGGGACACACCGAGTCCGATGAGTGCCGGGTGACTCTTCGTCCTCTGTCTCCCAGCCCGACTCCTCAGAGGAGGAATCGAGCGGCTGCGGTCGGGCGGGCACCGATGCCCTCCACCCCGACGCCGAGGGTATTGGCATCAACGACCTCGGCCCCAAACGGGAGGTCGAAGGAGACCGTGGCCGAGGATCGACTCGAGCCCGCATGGACTCGAGGATCGGCTCGGCCTCCGGGGCGACTTGGACGTCGAGGTCCCAGTGGTCGGGGCAGATGCACCGGTGAGACCGGTGATCAATGCCCGCTGCTGTTCCATTAAGACAGCGAAGCTGCTCTCCAAGGCCGTCAACCTAAGTCCGAGCTCAGGAGATCCAGCAGCCCCCGACTCGGGCCCCGACGGCGTCGGGCCCGACGTCAGCTCCCTCGGAGGAGAGTCCACGAGGACAACAGCACTTACGTGTCCAGGAGACTCCATCTCGACACGAGGATGTTCGGAGGCAGCAGTCATGAGTGTCGGTAAGAGACATAGGTTTCTTACACCGATCACATTTCTTAAACCCGCTGGTAGCCATCGGGAGAAAAAGGGCCCCTGCTAGGTCAAAAGACCGGGTTGCCAGGGAAAAAAGAAAAAAAGGCGCGAACGCCAGTCACAAAGGACAAAAACCGAAGAAGAAAGAAAGGACTCGATACCGCCGTATCGGTCCGAGTGGGAAAAGGATCCGGCGTCGATCTGGAGAAAAAAGAGAAAAAAAACAGGGAAAATCAACTTCTTCCTTGGGGAAAAATGAACTACGTCCGTCGGGCTCCACAGAAAAAAGACGACTGAGCAAGATGGCACCCTTGGGCAGGAAGGGGACCGCGCATATGCGCTGCAATTCCCAAAGGCTTTCTTTGAAAGCTGGGGAAATGCTCTGCACGAGGGCTCCGTCGGCGCCAATGTCACCCATATGTGAGGACTGACTTCCTGCTTGGTCCTGGAGAAAACCCTGTACCCTGCTGATGGATGGGTACTTCTTCTATTGCCCCTTGGGCAAGAAGCATAGTGACCTCCCGACCTAAGAGGTTGATGAGAGAGCCCGGAGAACTGAACTGCCTTATCATTGTGGGAGGGGGCATGCTCAAAAAATGAAGCTTGTACCCCTCTTTTATGATGGAGAGTGTCCAATGTTCTGATGTTATCTGCCCCCATCTGGGGGGCAAAGTGACACAACCTTCCTGGAATGGTGGAAGGCTCTGGTTCAACGAGAGCCAGGAAGGCTAAGTTCTCTAGCTGAAAGTCAAAGGCCTTGTGGAGGCTGAGACTGCTGGGACGGCTGAGGCTTAGCAGTCTTTGCTTTCCTTTCTTTGGGTGGTTGCTGACCTTTCCTGACAAGCTGACCTGCAGAACGTCCCTGCTGAGAATAAGCAGGATAATATCTTTTCTCTTTAGAAAAGAATGGTTTCTTGAAAGATTTCTTTCTAGCAGGATCAGCTGTGGACTTGGATAATCCATCCAAGGTGGAGTTGTCAGCATTCAACTCATTGGCTTTTTCCTGCCAATCTTTACCAAACAGGTTCTCACCAGTACAAGGGATATTTCCCAGTTTGTCTTGTACCCAGAGCTCCAGATCAGATGCCTGGAGCCAAGCAATTCTACGTGCACCTATGGCAATGGCAGAGGTTCTACTTATGCACTCAAAACAGTCAAAAGCTGCACGGTTGACAAATTTAGAAACATCTTGGGCATGTTTGACCAATGTGAGAAAATCCTGCCTTCTATCCCCAGGAAGAGAATTCAAAACCTCTAAATCACCTGTGACTTCCTTTAGGAACATTTCCATGTATAGACTATAAGAACTGATCCTGGCAGAAAGCATGGAAGCTTGGAAGACACGACTTTCAAAAGCATCTAAAGTTCTGCACTCACGTCCTGGAGGATTAGAGGCATCCCTCTTTGCACTCTTGATCCTTCTCATAGCTAATTCCACTACAATAGAGTGGTGAGGAAACTGAGTTTTATGGAAACCAGGACAAGGAGGGACTCGATACGGAGTATCCAGTCTACGAGAATGAGGTGAGGTGGTAAGAGGTGTCTCCCACATTCTTAACATAAGATCATGCAAGATCTCATGGATGGGCAAGGTAGCTGCCTCCTTAGGAGTTTTAGGATATTGTAAAATTTCCCAACTCCTTTGCTCTGGGCTCTGTTTCAGGGGCCACAGTAATGGAGAGACCCCGAGCCACCTCCATGATAAAATCCTGAAAGGAAATATCTTCTGGAGGAGACATCCTGCGCTTAGGGGAGGAGGGCTCCTCTGGGAGAAGCATTCCTGCATCGACAGAACTATCAGAATCTTCTTGAAGAGCCCAATACCCATACCGACCAAAGTTGGTGCCGGGAATAATCGGTACCGGAGTATCGGTACCGGAAGGCATCGGATGACTGGTTGCCGGCAATGCGGACACCGATGTCGATGCTATCGGTACTGGTACTGATACCAGTTGAAATGTCTGACGCGGTTCTGAGGGCATCGATGCCGCAAGAAGAGCCGCCAGACTGCGCTCAATAGCCAGGACTCTCTGGTCTATCGACGCTGCCGATGCCTGGATGTCGGTACTGGAGAAGATCGTCGGTACCCCAGAGCATGACACCAGTAGTTCTGCCGAGGTTGAGGCCTCGAGAACGTCCTGGAGCCCCGATAATGCTTGGAAGCCGAAGCCTCCCGCCGGAGCAATTTTGCCGGTGCAGAATCCTCAAGGGCAACGCCAGAGGCATCTCGATGCTTAGAAGGAGATCTACCCTTTGAGGACCAGTTGGAGATCAGGTGTTCTCTAGGAGCAGCAGGAATCAGTCCTCACATATCGGTGACGTCGGCGCCGACGGAGCCCTCGTGTGGAGCATTTCCCCAGCTTTCAAAGAAAGCCTTTGGGAATGCAGCGCGCATGCATGTTTCCCCTTCCCGCCCAAGGGTGCCATCTTGCTCAGTCTGATGACATAGCTAAAAGACAGCAAAAGACAAAATGAAATATAGGACTGCAACTCCAAGGGGAGGAGGGAGGGTTGTGAGGACTGATTCCTGCTGCTCCTGGAGAACACCTGTTACAGGTGAGTAACTACGCTTTCGCCAGGACCAAGGAGGAAGTCAGTCCTCACATACGAGATTCCCCAGCTCTAGTCTACCGAGAACCCAAAGCTGAAAAATAAGCTCCCTCTAGAGCCTGTGATAAGGAAGCTTATCATAGCTCAGGTAGGAGCTATAGAAAAGATGATGTGAGACTGAACAAGCAACCTGTCAGTTCTGGTAGAAGTAAGAAAACAGAATTTTCTCATAAAAGACTACCAGTCCCAGAATGCACCAGGTTTCCAGCAGACATCAGAGGAGCTGAAGTGAGAAAACGTGTGTTCAATCAAAACTGTTGAAGGGGCGGTATAAAAGAAATAGTTAAATAAATAAATAAATAAATAAGAGGGCTATGAGGTAATGCCTAAGCACTCATCTCAAAGGGCAGGGCATGATTCAGCACAGCTGCGCTGTGTTAGGGAGGAGCACACATCAAGACAGAATAAGAATAGAGTTTATTCTACAGATGAGGAGCACAAGCAAGAGGATCAGCTTCACAAGCATCACCTCGAGAAGCAGAAGCCAAGCCAAACGGATAGAGAAGGAAAGAAACCCTCTGGAAGGAAGAGAAGAAAGGCCATTAAGAGGTCTAGAAGAGTTCAAGGCAGTACGTATACTGGGAAATATTCCAAGGGCCAGCATAGACCATTGGACTGGAGACAGCCAGAGGAATGGTGCTGCAGAGATAGGAATCACCAGCGGCTACCTGTGAGAGAGACGGCTGCACGTGGAAGGGACTCTAAGACCTATGCCAGAAGGTATGTGAGGAAAGATCCAGTGTCCAGGGATCAAGATGGGAAGGCTGGACATAAGAACTGGACTACATACTGGCCAGGCTATACAGAGAGGAACTATGGCAGTAATGGAAGCTCAGGTATGAACACTGATCTATGCCCTAGCTATAACAGTGAAAGACAGCAAGGAGATAAGTGTTCTCTTGAAAGGGCTCCATTGAAAGATTCATCTGTGCCAAATCATGATAGTGACCCTATGCTTATTGATGAAGGGGAAATTATAGCAGATGAAGGTATTGATTATATGGACTGCTCTCTATCCAAAAGCTATTGGTAACTTTCTGTGAAAAAGCACAGCAGCCATTACAAAGAATTATAAACTGGTTCTTTATTCCACTAAGAACAGCTCCTAAAGCAGGATTTGACTCACACAGTAAGAAAACCAGCCAGCTAAAGGGTTTCAGCTGGATAACTGATAGCAATTCAGCCACACCTAATTACTTGTGAGCTAGGAGAGAATCACTGCTGGATCTGTGTGGAACGTAATCAGAAGTTAACCTAACAAGAACAGTTTATTCCTTTCTTTGTGGCTTTTTCATTTGTTACTTATGTGCTAAGAAAACATTAGCTAATTGCCTGACAAGTTTTGAAGGTTGTTTTCCTGATTTGATTTTTGACTTTGTTTTCACAAGTTAAACACTGCAAGCAAGTAACCTAATTTATGTGCTACCAAGCATGCATGTGCTGGGAGAAATAACCCCATCAATAAAAGAAGTATTTTATTGGCTTTACCACTGGTTTCACAACTAAATTATTGTCAGCAGCTGTGTCTGGTGTGAATGAACTACATTACCCACAATACCTTGCAAACATCATATAAATATATGCATTGTCAAGACTGTGAAGATTCTCACCCCAGGCAGCCGTCTGACAAGCCTCAGCATGCGAGATAAGAATCTTCTCGGAGAACGCCCCCAAACAGTAGCCCAACACAAGAGCTGGAGGGTAGGAGTTGCCTAAACCTCCAAGAGATTACGGAGTACCACCTGACCGAAAGCACTGTCCCTGCGGGACTCCCTCTTGAGGCAGTAATGGGCTGCAAAGGTCTGGCTTGAAGACCAAGTAGCTGCCGGGCATATGTCTGCCAATGGAACAGAGCGGAGATGAGCTACTGACACAGCCTTCGCCCTGACACGGTGGGCCGTGACTCGACCCTGCAAGGAGCGGCCGGCTGCCCTGTATGCCCAGGCGATACAGTCTGCTACCCAAATGGACAGGGTACGCTTGGAGACAGGTAACCCCAGCCTATTAGGGTCAAAAGAGATGAAGAGCTGGACAGCCCTTCAATGCCCCTGCGTAGGTCAAGGTAGAAAGACAACACCCTCCTACAGTCCAGAGTATGCAAGACCATTTCAGCCCGGCTGGCATGCGGCCTGGGAAAGAAGGTCGGAAGAACCACCTCCTGATTACGGTGGAAGGAGGAGACAACCTTTGGAAGAAACTTAGGATGAGTCCATAAGACCACCCTGTTCTTATAGAACCATGTGTACGGTCTATCAGAAACCAGAGCTTGTAGTTCACTCACACGCTTGGCCGAAGTAAGAGCCACCAAGAACAATGCCATCCAGGAAAGGAAGCGTAAATGACAGGTAGCCATTGGCTCAAACAGTGGGCGAGTAAGTTGCTGCAAGACCACATTCAAATCCCACTCAGGGGCTGGTGGACGAATTGGAGGCTTGAGCAAAAGCAGACCTCTGAGGAAACGGGCCACTAAGGGGTGGACCGACAGAGACTGGCCCTCCTCCGGTGAGTGATGCGCTGACAAGAGCACTGAGGTGGACCCGAACAGAGCTGGATTTAAGGCCTATGTCTGATAGGTGAAGCAGATACTGCAGCACCACTGGTACCAGGCACGAAAATGGATCCTCTTGACGCTGAGCACACCAGTTGGAGAACCTACGCCACTTGAGGGCATACGATTTTCGGGTGGATTGTCTCCTAGAGGCCAAAACCACCTCCTCCACGTCCCTAGGTAGAAGTAAGGGGGCTAGAACTACCCTTTCAGCAGCCAGGCCATCAAATGGAGGGACTGGAGGTTGGGGTGCAGGAGAGATCCCTGATCCTGAGACAGGAGATCGGGTTGCACCCCCTGAGGGAGTGGAGTGTCCACCGCCATTTGCAGAAGGAGTGGAAACCACGGTTGCCTCAGCCATCTGGGGGCTACCAGGATCAGAGAGGCCCTGTTCCGAAGAACCTTGAATAGGTTTCTGGCCACTAGAGGCGTTGGAGGAAACGCATACAACAGGCCCGTAGACCAAGAGATTAGAAAGGCATCTGCTGCTATTCGCAGAGGATGCGGTTGTCTGGAACAGAACCTGGGCAGTTGGCGGTTCATTGGACTGGCAAAAATATCTATGGTTGGAAGACCCCATTTTAGGAAGATCTGCTGGGCCACGAGGGGATTCAAATGCCATTCGTGAAGCTGTAGAATCCTGCTCAACCTGTCTGCCAGGTAATTTTCTTGGCCAGGTAGATAAACTGCCTTGAGAAACATTTTGTGTTGGACTGCAAAGGCACCCAGGGCCTGTGCTTCCTGACAAAGAAGCCTGGCGCCTGTGCCTCCTTGTTTGTTCACATAGAACATTGCCACTTGGTTGTCCATCTGAATCAAGACAGACTGGCATAAGAGGACATGAGAGAAAGTTTGTAGAGCTAACCGAATAGCTCGCAATTCCAACAGATTGATCTGTTGTGTTGTCTCCCAAGGGGACCAGAGACCCTGAGTGCATGCCCCTTGGCAATGTGCACCGCAACCCTGAAGAGAAGCATCTGTGGTTAGAACCCGTGTGTGTGGTGGTGCCTGCCTTTGGTCAGGTTTGGGAGATGTAGCCACCACTGCAGGGAGGCTGCTAGTAGTTTGGACACTCTTACTCTGTCTCTTAAGTCTCCTGTGGCCTGTATCCACTGAGCCCTGAGGCACCATTGAGCAGGCCACATATGCAAACGAGCATTTGGAGTTACATGGACCGTGGATGCCATGTGGCCCAAAAGCCTTAGGAAATGTCTGTCAGAGACCAGAGATCCCCTGCGAAACTATAAGCCATTGCTTGTAAGGTATCCAACCTTGCCCCTATGAATTCTACGTTTTGTGAGGGGAGCAAAGTGGACTTTGCGAAGTTAATGACAAAGCACAGGTGCTGGACAAGAGAGACAGTGCGAAGAGTGGCTTGTCTGGCTTCTTGTGGAGACTGACCCCTGATGAGCCAGTCGTCCAGGTATGGAAAGACAAAGATGCCCTGGTTTCTGAGATAGGCCGCCACCACCGCCAGGCATTTGGTGAAAAACCTAGCACTGTTCCCTCTAAGCTGTGCGCGTGTGCGCGCGCACTCACCTCGCCGAGCAAGCGCACATACTTTATAACAGAGCGCACAAAAATTACAGTTCTGATTCTGATAGAAAACAACACAGACGTCTTAAAATTTAAAAGTTGTTATGTATTTACGGTTTTCACAAGTTCTACAATATTTTCTAATGCAATCAATGTGGTGTACATACTGTATTCTGACGTGCAGTCAAATTTTAAAGTATGTAACTCCGAGAGTCGTTATGTGGCGCACAAAAATTTAACCTTCCTTCAAAAGCTGCACAGCTGATATTTTATGCGCACACAGCCTACAGAAAATTAGAGGGAACATTGAGCTAGGTGTGGAGGTTAGGCCAAATGGAAGTACTCTTTACTGAGAATGATTTCCTCCCACTACAAATCTGAGATATTGTCTGTGGTCTGAATGAATGAGGATGTGAGTATAAGCATCCTTTAGGTCTAAGGAGCATAGCCAATCTCCCTGCTGGAGGTAGGCCAGCAATATCCCAAGGGTAAGCATCTTGAACTTTTCCCTCTCCAGGAACTTGTTGAGATTTCTTAAGTCTAGGATGGGCCTAAAAGACTTGTTAACTCCTGAAGGAGAAGGTTCCTGTGTAGAGGGAGTCGTGGAGGCTCCCTGGAAAATAGGAGGGAGGTAACTGGTTGAAGTGGAGCAAATAGCCCTTCTGGACTATGCTCAATACCCAGATATCTCTTGTTATAGCTGATCATCTGTGTGCGTACAGTGTCAGCCGGCCTCCTGTGCTGAGTGGAGCCAGCATTGAGGGAGAGGCTATGCAGTGGGAGTCAAAACCCCGCTCCCTGCTGTGCAGGAGCCGGAGCTGGCGGCTTGGGGGTTTTCTGCCTATGGGGCCCATGTCCCTGCCCCTTGGCCTGCTGACCCTGTTGGGGAGCTGTAGAGGCCTGGAAGTGAGGGTAGGATTTGTAGGCAGAGGCCTTTCTCGGGTAAAAGGGCTTTTTCCCCGAGCCCTTCTTCTTCTGAGAAGGGGCAGAAGTCTTCCTGGACAGCCTTGTCCTGGTGAGAGTCTCAGTCTCGATTTCTCCAGCCTTTTCAGCCATGGGTTTGCCAAAGAGGTTCTCACCCCGGCAAGGGACATCAACCACCTTGTCCTGGACCCATGGCTCGAGGTCAGATGACTGTAGCCAGGCCTGACGACGTGCACCGATGCCGGCCGCTGCTACTCGGGCCGAAGCCTCGAAGCCATCATAGGCTGCTCAAGATATAAACTTCGAGCACTCTCGAATATCCGATGACAAAGCCTTGAACTTCTGCAAAGGTTCCTCGGAGAGGCCAGCAGAGAACCCAGCAATCTCCTTTGCCAGGTCTCGAAGGTACATGCCCATGTACAGCTGGTACGTCTGGACACGGCAAGCCAGCATAGAGCCCTGGAAGCACTTTCTACAGAGGGCATCCAGGTTCCGGGCCTCCCTGCCGGGGGGCACCGACGAGTGCATCTTCTGACTCTTCAGACGAATCATGGCCGATTCCACAACCATGGAGTGGTGCGGTAGCCGTGCCTTCTGGAACCCAGGACTCTTACGGACTTGATAAATGGAATCGACCCATTTGCTGAGAACCAGCGCTGAGGCCGGTGCCTCCCACATGCGGATGAGGAGTCATTCCAGCATCAAGGAACCGGAACAGTAAAGGCCTCCTTGGGGGGAGAGTCATACTGGAGGGCCTCGAGCTCCTCGGCTCGAGGCTCCTCCTCGGGATCCGTGGGGAAGGCCAAGGCCTTGGCCATATCCCTCACGAAGTCCGAGAACTAGGTATCCTCCGGGGGGGGGGGGGGGGAACCTTCTCCGAGGCTCGGACTCCGGTGAGTCTGATGGGACGCACCGGGTCCAGAAAGTGTCCGGGGACTCCTTATCCTCCATCTCCCACCCCGACCCCTCCGAGGAGGAATCGTGCGGCTCAGGTCAGGCGGGCACCGATGCCATCCTCCCCAACACCGAGGGTACCGGTGTCGACGACCTCGGCCCCATACGGGAGGCCGAGGAAGACCTCGGCCGAGGATCAACTCGAGACTTCATTGACTCGAGGATCGGCTCGGCCTCCGGGGACGACTTGGACGTCAAGGTCCCGGTGGTTGGGGCAGATGCACCGGTGAGACCAGCGATCAGCACTCGCTGCTGTTCCATGAAAGCAGCCAAACTGCTCTCCAAGGCCGTCAACCTGAGTCTGAGCTCAGGAGACGCAGCAGCCCCCGACGGCATCGGGCCCGACGTCAGCTCCCCCGGAGGAGAGTCCACGAGAACAACAGTACTCACGTGACTCGGGGACTCCGGCTCCACACGAGGCAATTTGGCAGGCCTCTACGGCTCCGAGGACCAGGGACGGCGGTCGGGGCTATGCGATCTGGCCCTCGAGGGACCAAGAGCGTCCACCGACGCCACCCTCGTGGGTTTCTAATTCCTTTTGTGCTCCCGCAAGGGAGACCTCCGTTCAGAGGCGCCCCGACGATGCTCGGGGTCGGACTCCCGAGACGTCGAGGCCTCTGACGAAGTCCGGGCTCAGCCGGATGCGGATTCAGAGAAGATCCTTTCTCGTTGATGCTGATGGCTCCTCAGCGCCTTAGAGGACATCTTGCCACATGGGCCACAGATCATCGGGTCATGATCGGGCCCGAGGCACTGGAGGCAGCAGTCGTGTGTGTCAGTGAGAGACATCAGTTTCTTACACCGATCACACTTTCTGAACCCGCTGGCAGCCATCGGGGGAAAAAGGGCCCCTGCAAGGTCAAAAGCCTGGGCTGCCAGTGAAAAAGAAAAAAGAGCGCGAACGCTAGTCTCAAAGGACAAAAACAAAAAAAACCAGGTCCGGGTTCGATACCAGTGTACCGTGCCCAGGCGGGAAGGGGAACCGGCAAAAAACCATGAATCTTCGAGGAAAAATCGACTTTTAACTGGGTGACCAAGACACACGTCTATCGGGCTTCACGGAAAAAAGAAGACTGAGCAAGATGGCACCCTTGGGCGGGAAAGGGACCGCGCATGCGCGCTGCATTCCCAAAGGCTTTCTTTGAAAGCTGGTGAAATGCTCTGCACGAGGGCTCCGTCGGCGCAGACGTCACCCATATGTGAGGGCTGACTTCCTGCTTGGTCCTGGAGAATCATCGGGTCATGTGATTCATTATTAGGACTAGGGCTGCTAAACTCCAGTCAGAAGTGAGGGTCCTAAATTTTAGGAATGCTAACTTTGCCAAGATGGGACAATACCTCAAGGAGAACTTAGCGGGATGGGAACAGCTGGAAAATGTAGAAAAGCAGTGAGTGAACCTGAAAGGGGATATCTTAATGACAGCAAACCTTTTTATTAGGAAAGTAGGCAAATGTAACAAGGAAAAGGAGGCCATTATGGTTCTCAAAAGAAGTAGCTGAAAAGGTGAATAAAAGGAAGGTGGCCTTCATAAAATACACAGAAAGAGGAAGAAAAGCATCACTATTCAAAAAAGCTCAGAGATGCTAGTAAAGTAGTCAGAAAAGCAAAGAAACAAATGGAAGAAAAAATAGCCAGTGCAGTAAAATGAGAAAACAAAACATTTTTCAGATATGTTAGTGAGAGGAGGAAGTGCAAAAGTAGTATTGCCAGACTGAAAGATGAAGGGAAGGAATATTTAGTAGCTGATGAGTATAAGGCGGAATTGCTTAACAAATATTTCTGGTCTGTTTTCACAGATGAAGGGCTGGGATTAGGGACCTCAGAAAATGCAGACAAATAGAAATAGGAGTCTTATCTTGAACGATTTACAGAAGACTATGTTCGCGAGGAGCTAGCTAAACTAAAAGTAGATAAAGAAATGAGGCCTCACAGGATACATTCGAGAGTACAGAAAGAATACAGGGAAGTTCTAGTGGCTCCAATGACTGACCTTCTCGATGTTTCTTTAGAGTCTGGCATGGTTCCACAGGACTGGAGAATGGCACATGAAAAGCATAACCAAGGATGAGGTTGGAAACTACAGACCAGTTAGTCTCACCTCTGTGGTGAGCAAATTAATCGAAAGGCTGCTAATATGGAGGATAGTGAGGTTTCTGGAATCCAATGGATAAAGCGTAGCTACTCACCTGTAACAGGTGATCTCCGGGAACAACAGGAATTGAGTCTTCACATATGGGTGATGTTGGCACCGACGGAGCCTGTGCAGGAACGCTCCCCAGCGTCCTATAGGAAAGCCTTTGGGAGCATTCCACTGCACCTGTGCTGCTGCCTTCCTGCCTTTCCAACTCTCCCTCCTCAGTTGGGTTTGTAGCCGAGATAAAAGGAGAAAAGAGAGAGATACAACTCCTAGGGGAGGAGGGTGGGTTGTGAAGACTCAATTCCTGCTGTTCCCGAAGATCACCTGTTATAGGTGAGTAACTACGCTATCTCTAGGAACAAGCAGGAATGTAGTCTTCACATATGGGACTCCCTAGTTTGGAGATGCCAGGGAGATGACCCCAGAGAGAGCAGTGAAACATAGGCTGAATTGGATCATGTTTCCTCCCTAGGATCTCTGGTATCGAAACCTGGAACAGGGGGTAGGAGTTATTCTAAGTCTGAAAGAGATGCTGGAGAACAGCCTGGCCAAATGAGGCATCCCGACGGGAGTCCTTGTCCAAGCAATAATGGGCCACAAAGGTGTGGACAGAGGACCAGGTTGCTGCTTTGCAGATTTCATCAATCACCACAGAGTGTAGATTTGCCATAGAGGCAGCCATTGCTCGCACACTGTGTGCTGTGACATGACCTTCAAGAGAAAGTCCTTTACTCTCATAGGTAAAAGAGATACAGTCTGCAATCCACTTGGAGAGACTTCTCTTAGCAATGGTAGACCGAGGTGACTGGAATCAAAGGCAACAAAAATCTGTGAAACCTTTCTGTGCTGCCTAGTTCTCTGAAGAAAAAAGTCCAAAGCACGCTTGCAATCCGGAGTATGTAGATTGTTTTCTGCACTAGAGGCATGAGGCCTAGGGAAGAAAACAGGCAGGTAAACTGACGGGTTCAAATGAAAAGGCGAAACCACCTTCGGCATAAAGTGGGGATGAGTCCTAAGGACAACCTTATCATGGTAAAACCATGTATAAGGTGGGTCAGTCACTAAAGCATGGGGCTCACTGATGCGCCTTGCAGAAGTGAGGGCAATTAGGAAGATGACTTTCCAAGAAAGAAACTTCAGGGATGTAGTGGCTTGGGGTTCGAAGCGCGGTTTCACAAGCTGTCCAAGGACAAGACTAAGATGCCAGGCCACAGGTGGTGGCTTAATGGGAGGCTTAGTTAAGAGTAGACCTCTCATAAAACACGCTACAAGCGGCTGAGAGGAGATAGGTTGTCCATCAAAGGGCATGTGAAAAGGCACGATGGCACTGAGCTGAACTCTTACAGAATTAGTTTTAAGTCCAAAGGATGAAAGGTTGAGGAGATACTCAAGTAACGCCTCTATTGGAACCGAAAAAGGATTAAGTTCCTTTTTTGAATACCAAATTGAGAACCTTCTCCATTTAAAAGCATAAGCACGCCTCCTGGAAGGTTTCCTAGAGGCCAGAAGGATATCTTCAACCTGTTGAGAGAGGTTGATATCCTGGAGTTCTAAGCTCTCAGCAGTCACGCCATCAGGTGCAAAGACTGAGGATTTGGGAGCAGAAGTGTCCCGTTCTCCTGGGATAGAAGATCTGGAGAACATCCCAACTCCAGAGGTTTCGCTTGAGAGAGACGTAGAAGCAGTGGATACCACGTCTGTCATGGCCAGTGTGGGACTATGAGGATCATATGGTCCCTGTCTCTCTGCAGCTTGAACAGAGTCTTGGGAATGAGGGGAATGGGTGAGTAGGCATATAGGAAGTCCTGACCCCAGTGGAGGTGGAAACCATCCATCACCTGACTGTTCTGAGCAGGAATTCTGGAACAGAAGCGGGGATGTTTGGCATTCTTAGGACTTGCAAACAGATCTATATCTGGGGTTACCCAGATACGAAAGATTCAAACAATTTGCTCTAAATGGAAAGCGTAGTTACTCACCTGTAACAGGTGATCTCCGGGAACAGCAGGAATTGAGTATTCACATATGGGTATCGTCAGCACCGATGGAGTCTGCGCAGGAACGCTCCCCAGTGTCCAATAGAAAAGCTTTTGGAAGCAACCCACTGCACCTGCGCCACTCCCTTCCCGCCTTTCCAACTCTCCCTCTTTAGCTGAGTTTATAGCTGAGACAAAGGAGAGGAGAGAGAAAGAGAGAGAGATAGAGATTCAACTCCTAGGGGAGGCAGGTGGGTTATGAAGACTCACTTCCTGCTGTTCCCGGAGATCACCTGCTACAGGTGAGTAACTACGCTATCTCCAGGAAGAAGCAGGAATGTAGTCTTCACATATGGGGACTTCCCAGCTGAGAGATGCCAGGGAGATGACCCCAGCCAGCTGCGAAACCCAGGTTGAGATGGATCATGATTCCTCCCATGGATCTCTGGCATCGAAACCCGGGAAGGCGGGTAGGAGTTGTTCTAAGTCTGAAAGAGATGCTGGAGAACAGCTTAGCCAAATGAGGTATCCTGACGGGAGTCCTTCTGTAAGCAGTAGTAGGCTGCAATGGTGTGTATCAAAGCCCAAGTGGCTGCTCTGCAAATGTCGTCAATGGACACTAAGTGAAGGTTAGTCATAGAGGCTGCCATTGCTCCCAGATTGTGAGCTGTGACATGAACTTCAAGAGAAAGTCCCTTGCTCTCATAGGCAAAGGGTATGCAGTCTGCAATCCAGTTAAAGAGCGTTCACTTGGAAACTGGTAATCCAAGATGACTGGAGTCAAAGGCAACAAAAAGCTGAGAAGCCTTTCTATGTTGCTTAGTTCTCTGAGGCTAAAAAGCTAAAGCTCTTTTACAATCCAGAGTATGAAGATTTCTTTCTGCATTAGAGGCATGAGGCCTAGGGAAGAATACAGGAAGATAAACCGATTAGTTTCAATGAAAAGGCGACGAAACCACCTTTAGCATAAAGTGAGGGTGAGTCCTAAGAACTACTTTATCATGGTGGAACCTTATATAAGGAGGGTCAGCCACTAAAGCTTGTAACTCACTAATGCATCTTCCAGAAGTGAGGGCAATTAGGAAGATAACCTTCCAAAAAAGAAATTTTAGAGATGTAGTGGCTAAGGTTTCGAAGGGCGGCTTCATAAGCTGCCCAAGGACAAGATTCAAATCCCATGTCATGGGTGGTTGCTTAATGGGAGGTTTAGTTAAGAGTAAACCTCTCATAATCCGCGCTACAAGCGGTTGAGGGGAGATAGGTTTGTTTATGTTTATTATTATTAAACTTGATAAAAACCGCCTTTCAAGTATAATCAAGGCGGTGTACAATAAAAATAAGTCACTTAAAATCCAGACGAAGCTGGAGGGTAAAAAGGAAATATACAATAATAATAAATATAAAATTTACAAAAAAAAAGGTAAATAAAATTATACTGAAACATCAGATATAGGCTATAAAATTATAAAGGACAGAAAGAAAGAGAGAGAAGACAAACTGGGAGTCAACAGAACGGAAGAAGGGTATTAAATACAGACAGAGAAGGACATCAAACAAAGGGAGAAGGAACATTAAAGGCTAGGGAGAACAAGTGAGTTTTTAGATTGTGCTTGAAAGTGGTGTGGAGTGGTTCAAGACGGAGGGTGGAAGGAAGGGAATTCCAGAGAGCGGGACCAGCAAAATAAAAGGCAGAGAGGCGGGTGGACTGTAGGTGAGCGCGAGAGGGAGGGGGAAGAGAGAGACGATTGAGATGAAAAGAGCGTGGGGTGTACCTGGGAGTGTGAAAGGAAAGTAAGTCAGCTAGATATGAGGGAATGCCAGTATGGAAAACCTTGTGTAGCAGAATCAACATTTTGTATTGTGGACGAAAAGAAATAGGCAACCAGTGAAGATGAAAAAGTAAAGGGGTGACGTGATCGCGAGTAGTGGAAGAGGTGATCAGGCGAGCAGCGGTGTTTTGTATCCTTTGGAGTCTGGCTAATTGATTTTTTGGGAGACCGAGAAATAAAGAATTAGAAAAATCGACCCGAGACATTACTAAAGATAGAACCAGTGTAGTTAAGGCAGAGGAAGATAGAAAGGGGCGTACAGAGCGGATCTGGCGAAGAAAGAAAAAAGAGGTTTTGGCGATGTGAGAGATATGAGTGCGAAAAGATAGGTCAGAGTCAAAGTGAACACCAAGATAACGAAACGTGGAAACTAGGGGAACCGGAGTGCCAGAGAAAGAAGGAGCGAGTGAAGGGGAGGGACCCGCACCAGAAAACCAGATAGCAAGAGTCTTAGTCAGATTCAAGTGGAGACAGTTAAGAGTAAGCCAGTTAGCAACAGAAGAAAGACAAGAGTTCAAAGGAGCCAGATCAGGACAAGAGGAAGAGGTATGGTGAAGCAAAAGAATATCATCGGCGTAGAAGAAAGCTGATATACCGGACTGCTGGATTAGAAGAGCAAGGGGTGCCAGAAAGAGGTTAAAAAGAAGAGGAGCAAGGACAGAACCCTGAGGAACCCCACAGGAAAGAATTTGTGAATCAGATGGGGGAATTGCAGGTGAAGAGGAAAGAACTGCACATGAGCGGGAGTGAAGGAAGGAGTGAAACCAGTGATGAACAGTGCCACAGAGACCAGCTTCCCGGAGACGGTGAAGAAGCAGAGAGTGGTCGACAAGATCAAATGCAGCCGAAAGATCCAGAGCAACCGCCACCGAAACCTCACCACGATCATGTGCCACATGTAGTGCATTAGTGAAAGCTAGAAGAACAGTGTCAACGCTGTGCCCAGGCCGAAAACCGGACTGACGGGGATGAAGATAGTTAGTAGAGTCAAGATGGTGAGAGAGCTGAGCGAAAACAAATTTTTCTAGAAGTTTAGAAAGGAAAGGGAGATTAGACACTGGCCGATAATTAGAAGGAAGTGAAGGATCAGAGGAGGGGTTCTTTAAGATGGGGCGGACCAAAGCGTGCTTCCAGGGTTTAGGAAAAATTCCGGTAGAAAGGCTAGAATTGAACATGGTACGGATATGTGAAAGACAACCAAGAGAAGGAGTGAGAAGCCAAGATGAGGGGATAGGATCAAGTGAGCAGAAGGTCTTCTTGGAGGAGGAAATGAGGTGATGGAGTTCAGGCGCTGTAATGAGGGAGAAGGTAGCCAGAAGTGTGAAAGGTGAGAAACTGGCGGGGGAGAGGGAAGGGGGGGAGGAGAATTGATAGGGGCAGGGCAGGAAGGAAGGGAGTCACGCAAGGAATCAACTTTAGAGATAAAGAAGGAAGCCAGACGGGAGGGGGAGGGACAGACTGGGACTGCGGGGGCTGAGGATGGGGTTTGTAGTGAAAGAAGAGACCGGAAGACGGAATATAAATGGTTGTCCATCCAAGGGCATGTGGAAAGCCGCAATGGCACTAAGGTGGACCCTCTCGAGCAGGTCTTGTCAGACAAATCTGATTGACTAGGTGACCAGGGAGTTGGACCGAGGGAGAGCCCTAGATGTGGTGTATTTAGTTTTCAGTAAAGCCTTTGACACTGTTCCTCACAGGCGACTTATAAACAAACTGAGCACCCTAGGGATGGACCCTAAAGTTACTGCTTGGGTTAGAAATTGGTTGGGTGGGAGGCTACAAAGAGTACAGATAAATGGAGCTCACTCTGAGGAGAAGGATATAACCAGTGGTATGCCCCAGGGATCTGTCCCTGGTCCGATTCTTTTTAACATCTTTGTTAGTGATATAGCGGAAGGGCTGTCGGGTAAGGTTTGCCTCTTTGCGGATGATACCAAAATCTGCAATAGAGTAGACACCCAGGAAGTTGTAGATAACATGAGGAGGGATTTACCTAAGCTTGAAGAATGGTCTAGAATTTGGCAGCTGGGGCGGAGGCGGAGCCAGCCGCGGACAAAATGGCCGCGTGAAAGCGCTTCTCCCACTAACCTGTCTTCAATAAGCATCGCTACCAATACTAAAGTAGAGCCCGGCTCATCTGGTGATCGTCTAGAGGTGCCTGGTATGGCCAACTCTAAACAGACACGTCTGGATTTTGCGGGTACACCAAATACAGGGTCTAAGAGAGCAAAATCTGATCCACTCTCCCCGCTTAAAATGGTGCCGCTGAAAGAGGCTCCGGAGGGTTTCCAAGAGCTCTTGAAGGAGATCAGGTCCGTGCGGACACTCGTGGAGAACAGCGGGGAAACTCTATCTATGGTTCAGGCGGACCTTAAAGAGGTACGCTGCTCTTTGGAGGCTCTAACTGCCCGAATGGAGAGAATAGAAGTTACCGTCGTTGCACAGGAGAAAAGTGTGGGGGAGGCAAAGCAGGCCGCCAGACGGGTTGAGAAGTTTGAACGCGTCATGGAGGACATGAACAACAGGGCCCGCCGGAATAATATCCGGATTATTGGTATTCCCGAAGGAGTGGAGGGAAATAATCCTGTGGCTTTTCTGGAATCCTGGCTGCCCAAGTTACTTAAAATCGACTTCCAAAGACCATTTGAGATTGAAAGAGCTCATAGAGTTCCTTCACACAGGGAGGTGCGTGAGGGCAAGCCGAGGCCCATGATTCTCTGTGTGTTAAGATTTCAACAAGTATCTCAAATCATGGCGGCTGCGAGAGCTAACACTGCGATACAATTTGAAGGACATCGGCTTTCTTTCTACCCGGACTACAGTAAAAGTACCGTTGAAAGGAGGATGCAATTTCTTGCCCTGCGGCCCAGATTGCAAAAGTTGCAAGCCCGGTACGGGCTGTTTTACCCGGCGCGCTTCAAGGTGACTCTACACAACTCTACAAAGACCTTTGAGGATCCTAGGTCCTTGGCGGCGTACATAGAAGATCAAGAGGCACTCCAGATGAGTTGACTGTAATTGCTGAGTCTACTAACTTTGTCAGTGAACCGGCAGTCGACGCCTGGTGCCTGTAGCTATATGCTGGTGGTGTGGGAGTCTTTTCTCGGGTTCCTTTGGAGGCATCATGTGTACCGACGTGATCACTTTTTCTTCATTTTCTTTAGCTTTTTGGTATCATGTATGTTTGGTAGTTTTCAGATACTGTGTTGTGTTCAGGTTAATGGGGGCCATATGTACCGCACTGTCTCACCTAGGGGTGGGTTGCGGTCCTCTTTGGGGATGGGGTCAGCTCCTTGCAAGTTGGGCAGTAGCATTGTGGGTTTATTATCATGTCGAGCGGGAATCTGGCAGATATAGAGTAATAATGTGTGTGTTCTGATGGCGCCTGGGTTGAGTGGGTTGAAGGTGATGTCCCTGAATGTTAAGGGTATCCAGAACCCTATTAAAAGGAAAAAGATTCTAAATTATGGCAAAAAACAGCGTATAGATATCCTGTTACTGCAAGAAACACATTTAAATACTTTCGAATCCAGGAAATTGGGCGGAGGCTTTTATGTGTTGGCGGGGCATGCACCGGCAGTGGGGGAAAAAAATGGCGTAGCCATTCTAGTGCGTAGCTCGCTTGGAGCGGAAATTGCGGGCACACAGAATGGTTTAGAGGGCAGGTGGGCACTGGTAAGGTTACTAGCTAATGGTCTGAAGCTGGTAATATTCAACGTTTATGCTCCTAATTTCGATGATCCCAGTTTTTTCCAAATGCTTACTGCCAAAGTGCAAGCAGAAGCGCAGGCTTTTCTGGTGGTGGGCGGAGATTTCAACATGACGCTGGACTCTCTTTTGGATCGTAGCCCCAGTAAAAGAGAGCCACTCTAGGGCTAGTACGACCCTTAAAGCATGCATGGAGTCGGTAGGCTTAGTGGATGTTTGGCGGATATTCCATCCCACTGAAAGAGACTTTACTTTCTTCTCACCTCCCCACAATTCTCTCTCTCGTATAGATTATTTCCTCGTATCCAAAACCCTTGTTGAGAAAATAGATTCAGTATCGATAGAGGCCAGACATGTCTCAGACCATTCTGCTATCACCTTAGCTCTACATCCTTTGGATGGAGCCAGGGGCCCGGAGGTATGGTCCTTTCGAAGATCCCTCCTAGCAGAGGATGATTTCTGTCAGGCCATCAGAACGTCAATAACGGAGTACTTTCAGGACAATGTGATATCGGATACAGCGGGATGGGCATGGTGGGAGGCCTTTAAAGCGACTATGCGGGCTAAGATTACTAGCTATTCCATTAAGGCAGCTAAACAGAGGAAATTGCAACTCAAGTCTCTGGATGAGCAAATTAAGGCTGGGGAGCGGCTCTGGCATAAAAAGCCGGAGGGCTTTATCTTAACGAGACTGCAGAAGTTGCGTTGTCAATATAACGAAATTCTGAGCTCCGAAGTGGAGCAAGTCATGCGCCAACAGCAGTCGCGATATTATATCGAACAAAATAAAGCTAGCAGAACATTAGCTTCCATGTTGAAAGGTAAACGACATAGAACTCACATAGCGTGTATTGTGGATAACAAACAGCACAGCTTAACTGATAATGGGCATATTTTGGAAGCTTTTTCTAAGTTTTATGCTGAGCTATATGATTCAGAGACTGCAGCCTCTCCAGAACAGATAGCTGGGTTTTTGAATCAAAAAATTCATCCCGTGTTAAGTGCCAGTCAGATTGAGGAGTTGGACGCTCCTTTGGAAGAAGGGGAGCTAGCGTCGGCTATTCAGTCTTTAGCTATGGGAAAGGCTGCAGGGCCGGACGGTATCCCCATTGAGTTTTATAGAACCTTCAGTCAGGAGCTCGTTCCTTGGATGTCACAGTACTTTTACTCTCTGCAAGAGGTTCAGGTGGATACTGGTCGCTTGTCTGAAGCAACCATAGTGGTTCTAGAGAAGCCGGGCAGAGACCCTACAGCTGTTGGTAATTACTGCCCTATCTCCCTCTTGAATGCAGACTATAAGATCTATGCAACAGTTTTAGCACAGCGGTTATCGCGGGTGCTCCAGGGCTTAATCCACCCTGATCAGTGTGGCATCATTCCCGGACGTTCTACTGCGGACAATGCCAGATTATTTTGTAACCTGATCTTAAAGGCTAATGCTGTGGAGCTACCGTTGGTCGGCCTAGCGCTTGACGCCGAAAAGGCCTTTGATAGATTGGAGTGGTCCTTTTTGTTTAAAGTTCTAGAATGGTTTGGTTTTGGCCCGTCTTTTATTCGCATGTTGAGAGTTTTGTATGTTAAACCAATGGCCCGTATTCTTGCGAATGGCCTGCTTTCTCAAGCATTTTTTTTACATAGGGGCACCCGACAGGGTTGCCCCCTATCTCCTCTCCTTTTTAATCTGGCATTGGAACCATTAAACTTGGCTATTAGGCAATCTCATCTTATTGAGGGAGTGGATATAGGGGACATGTCTGTCAAGCTGTCGGCGTATGCCGATGATCTTCTGCTTTTTACTCAGCCTACATCTGTTGTTGAAATTCTGAAATTGATCGAGCTCTATTCAGCGGTCTCTGGGTATAAGATCAATTGGAGCAAGTCAGTGGCCTTCCCCTTAAACAGTTTTGCTACGGCAGCTTCTATGGCAGCTTTTCCTTTTCAGTGGGACTCCGGTCCCATTAAATACCTAGGAGTTCATTATTGTGCCTCTATTGAGCAGTCCATCCAGGCTAACTATACGCTGTTGTATGACAAGGTAAAAAAGTTGGTCTTGAGTTGGTCTCCCCTTCACCTCTCATGGTGGGGAAGACTCGAGACAATAAAAATGACAATTATGCCCAAGATAAATTATGTCTTGGGCATGCTCCCAATGCTGCTACCTCCGGCGATGTATAAGTCTTTGGAGCGGGTTTTGCTTAGTTTTTTGTGGAAAGGGATGCCCCCCAGAATTGCACTTTCTAAATTAAAACTTTTTAAGGATAAGGGTGGAGTATCCTTTCCAGATTTCTGCCACTATCACATGGCGGCTATTTTGCGACAAGGAGCGCTATGGTGCAAACCGGAGGAAATGACACAAAAACATACCTGGTTAGAAGTGGAAGCCCACTTGGTATTCCCCTACCCATTACCGGCGCTCCTTGGTGCAAAACTTGTTGATCCTACTGGGGAATTGGGGGTGGTTGTCAATACCCAGCAGGCCTTTTTGGTAGTGGCAAATTTGGTAAGACAAGACAATACTCCCTCTAGAGCCTCGCCACTCTTGAGGAACCCAATGTTCAAGATTAATAGATGTACCTTTGCTTGGAGGGTTTGGCAGGAATGTGGCATCTGGACGCTTGGGCAGCTATTATCTGAGGGTCGCTGGAAAGAGTTTGCCATGTTGAGAAGAGAATTCTCTCTGCCGAAAGTCTGTTATTATCAATGGCAACAATTGAGGCATTGCATTTTGTCTTCGGTTGTTGACATTGTTACCCTGCCTGATTCTTGTTACCTGTTTACTAAAGTCAGTGAAGTTGCAAACCAACCTAAGGCTATCTCTACTTTATATGCTTTTATTAGAGGATGTTCTGCAAGCTCACTGATAGGCCTTGTTAAAGTATGGGAGAAAGATACGGGGTCTACGATTGCCCCAGATGCGTGGATGAAACTGTGGGGGGCTATTACTAGGGTTTCTAGATCGGCAGCGCTTACGCAATCTGCTTTTTTCTTTCTGCACCGAGCTCATATCACCGCGGTCAAGCTGTCTAAATGGGACAAACAGTCTTCGGGGCGGTGCTGGACATGTAATGAGAAACCCAGCACCCTGTCTCATATGGTGCTGGAATGTCCTGGTATCCGTAAGTTCTGGGTATTGGTATGGAACAGAATCCAGATAATATTACAGTTCTCTGCCCCGTTGACATGGAATATTATATGTTTGCGTGCGGCAGCAAACTCCCTGTTACTTCCTAAGAAGAAATGTTTTCTACTAAACTTTATGTTAGCAATTGCTCTGCAAGTTATCTTTAGAAATTGGAAGAGTCTAAATGCTTTGGATTGGAAGGTGTGGTGGAATTCCTTATGTTTATATGCTAGTTATGAAAAAACATACAATAAGGTGCACCATACTGGGGGTAGGCTGCCCGGGTTAGGGAAATGGGCGCCGTTGGATGAATATCTAGCTAATTCCAGGATTTAAGAGGCTATTGCCCATCATCATCTATAGGAACTAAGTGTCTTGCCCACTTGCCAGGAGCTGGGGGGGGCGGGAGGGGGGAGGGTGGGTTGTTTTGTGTTTGCTTCGCATTTGTGCTTGCTTTGTATTTATATTTGTTTTGATCTTGTTGTTGTTGTTTTGTTAAGTTGTTTGTAAAAGCAAAATAAAGGAATTAAAAAAAAAAAAAAGAATTTGGCAGCTGGGATTTAATGATAAAAAATGTAAGGTCATGCATTTGGGCTGCAGCAATCCAAGGGAGCAATATAGTATAGGGAGGTGAAGTACTTTTGTCCACTAAAGAAGAGCGGGACATAGGCGTGGTTGTGTCTGATGATCTTAAAGTAGCTAAACAGGTACAAAAGGCGACGGCAAAAGCTAGAAGGATGCTTGGGTGCATACAGAGAGGAATGGCTAGCAGAAAAAAAGGAGGTGATAGTGCCTCTGTATAAGTCTTTGGTGCGACCTCATTTGAAGTATAGTGTGCAATTCTGCAGACAGCACCTTCAAAAAGATGTGAACAGGATGGAGTCGGTGCAGAGGGTGGCTACTAAAATGGTTAGTGGTCTTCATTATAAAGCGTATGAGGACAGACTTAAGGATCTTAATATGTACACCTTAGAGGAAAGGCAGGATAGAGGTGATATGACTGAGATGCTTAAATACCTCCGTGGCATAAATGTTCAGGGGGCGAGCCTCTTTCAATTAAAAGCAAGTTCTGCTACAAGGGGACATGGGATGAGGGTGAAGGGAGATAGATTCAGGAGTGATATGCGGAAATATTTCTTTACAGAAAGAGTAGTGGATCCGTGGAATAGTCTCCCAGTGGAGGTGGTAGAGATGAGGACAGTCACTGAATTCAAAAATGCATGGGACAAACACAGAGGATCTCTAAAGGAAAAAAAACGAAATTAGGTCTTACCTGCTAATTGTCTTTCCTTGAACTTTCTCCGGGCCAGTCCAGGGAAAGATAGGGTTGTCAATCCTCTATAGCAACTGAGGACTGAATGCTTCAAGTTTTCTGAGAGGTGAAGCCACTCCCCCTTAGGGCTTACCATCAGTCTCCTTGTGACAAAGCAACTAAAGAGAAAAAAACTGAAAAGAGTAGAGTAACCCTTGAAAAACTGATAACAATCTATAGTTCTGGAACAACAAGAAAGGAAGAAACACGCTTCCGTTGTACACTTCTGATAAATTTTTTTTTTTTTTTTTTTTTTTTATTAGTAGGTACTACAGAGCCACCCAAGTGTGGCATTGCTCGCATGCGCCCCGCCCCCAGTTGTGCTTCTGGAGCGAAGACGCTGAGAAGATGACATGCTTCGATGATGCCAAAAAGAGATACAGAGATACTGCTTACAAAAGGCGGAACCCCAGGGTGGGACCCTGGACTGGCCCGGAGAAAGTTCAAGGAAAGACAATTAGCAGGTAAGACCTAATTTCGTTTTCCTTATCACTTCTCCGGGCCAGTCCAGGGAAAGGTAGGGCAGTACCAAAGCAGTACCTAATTTTGGGAGGGACCCGCCAAACCTGAGATAAGAGCAGCAGCCCCCACCTTAGCATCGTCCCGGGCTTGAACATCTAAGCGATAATGCTTCGCAAACGCATGCAACGAAGACCACGTTGCTGCTCTGCAAATATCAACCGGCGGAATACAAGCGAACTCCGCCCAGGAAGTTGCTTGAGCTCGAGTGGAATGAGCTCGCAACGACGCCGGCAGAGACAGACCGCGGATAGAATAAGCTTCGGCAATGGCTTTACGTACCCAGCGGGCAATGGTGGACTTAGAGGCCGCGAGACCCTTCCGAGGACCACTGAACTGGACAAAGAGCCTATCCGTCTTACGAATAGACTGGGAAATCCAAAGGTATGTCTTGAGAACGCGAGCCATATCTAAACGCCGGAGCACTCGGTCCATGGGAGAATGGGAGGTATCCGAAAAAACCGGCAACGCTACAGATTGGTTAACATGAAAAGACGACAGGACTTTCGGTAAAAAAGCAGAAACCGTGCGCAGCAACACCCGTTCGGGAAGAAACTGCAAATAAGGTTCCCGACAAGATAAGGCTTGCAAATCCGAAATTCTGCACGCCGAACACAAGGCGACCAGGAAGGCCGTCTTCCAAGAACACTGCCGTATCTGTCGCGAGCAAAGGGATGTGAAAGGAGAGTGAGACAAAGCGTCCAAAACCACATTCAAGTCCCAAGGAGGAACCACCGAGCGAACTGGAGGACGGATAATTTTTGCCGCTCGCAAAAAACGACGTATATCGGGATGCGCAGAAAGACGGCGTCGCTGCACCAGACCCCGAAAACAGGTAAGCGCCGCTATTTGAACTTTAAGAGTACTAAGAGCCAGCCCCTTGTCCAAGCCATGCTGTAAAAAAAGGAGAAGCTGCGGCAAGGAAGAAGACATAGGCCGAACATTGCGCCGAGCACACCAGGTTTCAAAAAGGCGCCAAACTCGCACATATGCCAGAGAAGTCACCGGTCTCTTAGACTGTAACAAAGTAGAAACGACAGGAGCAGCATAACCTTTGCGTGTCAATCGCGTCCTCTCAAGAGCCAAGCCGTAAGCAAGAAGCGATCCACCCGTGGCATGAGAATCGGACCTTGATGTAGAAGATTGGTGCGGACTGGAAGAGGCCACGGCTGATCTACGAGGAGTCGAACTAGATCGGCATACCAAGGTCTGCGCGGCCAATCCGGAGCTATGAGAATCACCAGCCCCCTGTGGCGGGCAATACGCTGTAGAACTCGACTCAGCATCGGCCAAGGAGGAAAAACGTACAGCAGAGAATCCGGAGGCCTGGGTTGAACGAGAGCATCGAGTCCCTCGGACATGTGTTCCCTGCGCCTGCTGAAGAAACGGTTCGCTTTGGCATTGCTGCACGTCGCCATCAAATCCATTGTTGGTTGCCCCCAACGCAAGGTGAGATCGTGAAAGACCGCCACATTCAACTCCCACTCTCCGGGATCGAGAAGATGACGGCTGAGATAATCCGCTTGCACATTCTCCGTGCCCACAACATGAGCCGCGGAGAGCGCTAACAGATTTTGCTCCGCCCAAGTCATTAGCGTTTGACATTCGGCTAAGAGAGAAGGAATTTTGGTTCCCCCTTGACGATTGATATACGCCACCGTTACTGCATTGTCGGAAAAAATCTTGACCGCCGAACCCTTGAGAAAGGAAGCAAAGCGAAGGAGTGCAAGACGAGCTGCTCTGAGCTCCAACAGATTGATGGACCAGGAGCTCTCCTCGGGGGTCCAAGCACCCTGAGCAATATGTGTCTGACAGTGAGCCCCCCAGCCGACCAGACTTGCATCCGTGGTGACCAACACCCAGGACGGTTCCAGTAAGGAAACTCCCCCGGATAGATGTTCCCGAACTAACCACCACTCGAGACTGCGTCTGACGGGAATTGAATAGGGTAGGCGCTGTGAGAGAGGATGAAGCTGTGGAGACCAACGGGACAACAAAGCCTGTTGTAAAGGCCGCATGTGTGCCTTGGACCACGGAACCAGGTCTAGCGCTGCCGCCATGGACCCCAAGAGCTGTAAATAAGTCCATGCCGACGGAGTCGTTAGCCGCAGAAACGCTTGAACCTGCTGAATCAGCTTGTCTATGCGGACTTCGGGCAACGAGACTCTCCCCCGCTCGGTGTCGAACAGAGCCCCCAAATAAACCATCCGCTGCAACGGTACCAAGAGACTCTTGGCTTGATTGATTACCCAACCGAGCTGCTCGAGAAGCTGCATTACGCGGGCCGTCGTGGCGATGGAATCGACTAGTGAATCGGCCCTGATCAACCAATCGTCGAGGTACGGATGAACGCGGATGCCCTCTTTCCGAAGCGCCGCTGCAACCACTACCATGAGTTTCGTGAACGTGCGGGGAGCTGTAGCCAGCCCGAAGGGCAAGGCCTGAAACTGGAAATGACCCACGGGAAGGGCAAAGCGCAGATAACGCTGATGCGATGGACGGATGGGAATATGAAGATAGGCTTCCGTGAGATCTATGGAGGTAAGAAATTCTCCCGGCTGCACCGCACGAATCACGGTACGAAGAGTCTCCATGCGAAAGTGCGTCACCCGCAAAGTACGGTTTACGGCTTTGAGATCGAGTACCGGACGAAAAGAACCGTTCGGTTTGGGCACCACAAAATAAATCGAGTATCGACCGCAACCATATTGGTCGAAAGGCACAGGAACGATCGCCTGCAAGTGCAAGAGGCGCGATAGCGTTTCAGCGACGGCTTCGGCTTTCCGCCCCGAGCCACTGGGTGACATCACAAACGCGGGAGGTAATGGGCACGCAAAATCGAGAGCATAGCCCTTCTGAATGATTTCCAACACCCATCTGTCGGAAGTAATGGTGGTCCAAGCCGTTAGAAATGTCTGTAGTCGCCCGCCTACCGGCACTAACGGCTGGCCCAGCTGACCTTCATTGGGGCTTCTTAACGGTGGGCTGAGGCGCCCCAAAGTAGGACTTGTTAAAGCCCCTGGCACCCCGAAAGGACTGTCCACGAAAGTTGGGACGGCCTCTGGCATAGGGGGTAAAACACGCCCCCCGAAAACGACGGAACTCTTTCCCAGAGCCCCGAGAGACCGATCCCGAGCGACCCGACTTGGGCCTATCTTCCGGCAAACGGCCGCCTTTGGAGTCACCTAAATCCTTAACAATCTTTTCCAAGGCTTCACCGAAAAGTAACTTCCCCTTATAGGGCAACTTACTGAGACGCAACTTGGAGGACACGTCCGCCGACCAGTTGCGCAGCCAAAGAAAGCATCTAGCCGCCACGAGAGAGGCCATAGTCTTAGCCGCAATCCGTAACAAATCATAGAAGGCATCTGCCATATACGCCGCGGCTGACTCTAACTTCGCTGCATCGGGAATGGCAGAAGGTTGCTCACCTGAGCCGTCCCCCTGTAACCAACGAATGGAAGCCCGAGAAACGTACGCCCCACATATCGCCGATTGTAACGCCAGAGCGCTGGAATCAAAGGCCTGCTTAAGAAGGATTTCCAACTTCCTATCTTGCAGATCTTTGAGAGCCGCTGCCCCCTCGACAGGAATGGTAGTCTTCTTTGTGACAGCGGAAATGATAGCGTCTACCTTTGGCATGTGCAACAAATCCTTTACTTCCTGGGGAAGAGGGTACAAGCGTGCCAAAGCGCGGCTGCCACGCAGGGACGCTTCCGGACATTCCCATTCGGAATCAATCATCTGCCTGATCACCCGATGGAGAGGGAAACAGCGCTGTTCCGCTTTAAATCCCTGTAACAAGGGATCCTCCAAGGGCTCCTGCGAAGAGGAAGGAAGCAAGAGGTGCAGCGCTGTTAAAGATTGAGAAATAAGAGCCGAAAGTTCCTCCTTACGGAAGACGCGGAATACATTGGGATCCTCTCCAGGAGCAATCTCCCCCTCCTCCAAGTCGTCCGCCTCAAAATCCAAAGGTGCCTCAGCTCCCACCTCTGTATCACCCTGATCCAGGGAAATGGCAGGATCGTGAGGAGAAAAGAGATCAATGTTATCTGGAATAAAAACTTTAGCTTGAGATGATCCCTCACCAGGATCAGCAGGCTCGGTATTCCGTAGAGGCAGAGGAGAGGAAACTGGCTGAGAGGATTTCATCAAAAACGCTGTATGCATTGCCAGAATAAACTCTGGCGAAAAACAGGAAGGAATCCCCTCCTGAGTCTCAGGAACGGTATCGGTAAGCTTTGCTTGGCGTTTAGGCTCCTTAGAAGTCTTAGTTCTGCTTTTATATAGCCGAGGCTGCTCTGAGACGGCAGACGCCGCTGGAGACAAAATGGCCGTCTTTCCCGCCTTTTCGGGCGGTAAAGACAGCTCCTGTGAGACCTGCAAAATCTGCTCAGCCATGAAGAAAAAACGGTACCGGAAAGGAGACCCGCAGAGGAGAAACAACGCACCGGCAAGGAACCCCGAAGAAGGAAAGTGAAACAAAGCAGCCCGAAATAGCGCGGCGGTATGAAAAAGCAGAAACGCTAAACAACTCACCACAGAAAATGGAGCCGGTCCCGCGAAGCCGCTGCCAGCGGCAGGGACAGCAAGAAATTCAGCGCTACGCTAGAGGTACAACTGGGGCCCCCAGGATCCTCTGAAAATGGAGACGGAGGCAGGCAATGAGGCAGGCTCTACCTCGCACTGCAAACAGTTAAAGTACTCACGTCTCAGCGCTCTTAAAGGCACAGTGTTAAAGGTAAATGTGCACTATTTGTATTTCAGAACTACAGACATCAGCTCTGCTAGAGCCAATATGGGTAAAACAAAGAAAGAGAAGAGGGAGAAAATTTAAGTCGATCCTCTAGAGTTGCTGAGGACTGAAAGACTGATGGTAAGCCCTAAGGGGGAGTGGCTTCACCTCTCAGAAAACTTGAAGCATTCAGTCCTCAGTTGCTATAGAGGATTGACAACCCTACCTTTCCCTGGACTGGCCCGGAGAAGTGATAAGGAAGGGGACCATTGTAGTTGTTGATATGGAAGGACAGACTAGATAGGCCATGTGTTTTGTTTTTTATTTATAGAATTATTAAATCTTTACATCCAAACAATATACTATGAATGAAATGAAAAGATGGAAACATCAAATACATCATCTCCCATCTGCTTATTTGGATATTTGTGATTAATGGCTCGGATATTCTTGGCATTATATAATTTGATTATTTCCTAGTACTCCCCTATTAATTTATTTTGGGGTCTGAATATGATGGAATAATTGATTTTGTGATAATTTTGTATTTTCCATGTGTTCTTTTTCTCTCGTCATATTTCTGTGTTTCTCATTGAACTGGTCTTGAGACCAGAGGATGACAAACGGAAGAAATACACCAGTAACGCCTCCACTAGGACTGAAAAAGGATTAAGTTCCATTTTCGAACAACAGATAGAAAACCTTCTCCACTTAAAGGTGTAGGCCCGCCTTGTGGAAGGTTTTCTTGAAGCCACCAGGATATCCTTAACCTGTTGAGAAAGGTTGATATCCTGGAATTCTAGGCTCTCAGCAGCCATGCCCTGAGGTGTAGAGACTGAGGATTCGGGTGCAATAGCGTCCCGTTCTCCTGGGAAAGAAGATCTGGAGAAAATCCCAACTCCAGAGGACTGGCTTGAGAGAGATGTAGAAGCAGAGGATACCACGTCTGTCCCTTGCTCAGCGTGGGGCTATCAGGATCATATGGCCCCTGTCTCTCTGAAGCTTGAACAGAGTTTTGGGAATGAGGGGAATGGGTGGGAAAACATAAAGGAAGTCCTGACCCGAGTGGAGGTGGAAGGCATCCCTTGCCTGACAGTTCTGAGCCAGAATTCTGGAAAAGAACCGGGGAAGTTTGGCATTCTGAGGACTTGCAAAGAGGTCTATATCTGGAGTTCCCCAGATCTGAAAGATTCGAGCAACTTGCTTTGGATGAAGAGGCCACTCGTGTGGCAGCAGTACTCGACTGAGTTTGTCTGCCAAGAGATTTTGTATGCCTGGGAGATACACCGCTAGTAGGTGGATTTGAAGGTCTCTGGCGAAAGCCCAGAGGCTTAGAGCTGCACAGCACCTGAGAGCCCATCCCACCCTGCTTGTTCACATAGAACATAGCTACTTGATTGTCAGTCTGGACAAGAACCGTCCTGTAGCTCAGGCGGGCCTGAAATACTTTAAGAGCATAGAAGATGGCTCTGAGTTCCAGGAGGTTTATGCCTCTTGCTCGGTCCAGAGACTCTGAGTGGAGAGATTGTCCAAGTGAACCCCCCAACCTAACTTGGACGCATCTTTCGTCAAGGTGGCTTGGTGCAGTGGCTGCTGGAAAGGAGACCCTACGAGAAGATTTTTCAGCAATTGCCACCACTGTAGGGACAAAATGAGATGTGTCGAGTTTCCGATATTGTGCCCCAGGCGACCCGAGGCCTGTGTCCACTGAGAGGCTAGGGTCCACTGGGCTGCCCGCATGTGTAGGCGAGCATAGGGAACCACATGAACTGTGGATGCCATATGCCCCAGCAGCTGAAGCATTTTTCGAGCAGTTAGAAACGTTTTCATAGCTGCTTGAGAGGCCAGCTGAAGTATTCAAGCACAATGCGGTTGCGGCAGGAAAGCCTTTGACTGCCTTGTGTCTAGAAGAGCCCCTATGTTTATGTTTATTACATTTGATATACCGCTCAGGCCAAAGAATCAGAGCAGTTTACAATAATACATAAATGTTACTGAAAATATGAAAAGAACGCCATTTATAAGATAGGACAGAATAAGAGATACAGTGATAGTTAAAGAAATAGAAGAGATAAGAGGAAAGGCACATTCTAACATCCAGAGAGGTAGAATATCGTACCACCAGGTGTACAAGTGGTTACCTATTGTCCACAGCTCATGGCTATGAACTCTTAGGACAGAGAAGGGGTGAGATGAGATTTTGGGAGGTTTATGATCAGTCCCAGGTACTGTTGGATTTGCGTTGTACAGGAGAGAGTTGAACTGGCTTCTGGAGCAGTTGATGCTCGGATGACCCAGTCGTCTAAGCAGGGGAAGACGAATATCCCAGAAGTTCTCAGGAATGCTGCTACTACTGCCATGCATTTTGTGAAGACTCTTGGGGCAGAAGCCAGTCCAAAGGGTAATGTCTTCCTTGAAAGCAGAGAGGTTCCACAAAAAAGTAAAGTAGCCCAAATGCCCTCAAGTATGGAGCAGACTGAGCTTAAAGATCCCAAATTACCCATGTCTAACAATAGCCAAATTAATATGAATAAAATACATTCTCTAAAATGCTTGTATGCAAATGCTATAAGTCTAAAAAATAAGATGGGAGAGTTAGAATATATAGCACTAAATGAAAGGTTAGATATGATTGGAATATCAGAGACATGGTGGAAGGAGGACAACCAGTGGGACACTGTGATACCTGGCTACAAACTATATCGTAATGATAGAGCTGATCAAATTGGTGGAGGGGTTGCTCTCTATGTTAAAGTTTTGCAGGAAACAAAATCTGCTGTAGAATCTATATGGAATGAAATTCCATGTAAAAGGGGGAAGGCAATGGCAGTGGGGGTGTACTATCGAGCGCCTTGCCAGAATGACCAAATGGATGATGAAATGCTCAAAGAAATCAAGGAAGCTAACAAATGTTACAGTGCAGTAATAATAATGGGTGATTTCAACTACCCCGGTATCGACTGGGTCAGTGTCACCTCAGGACATGCTAGGGAGATAAAGTTCCTAGATGAAATAAATGACTGCTTCTTGGAGCAGCTGGTTCATGAACCGACCCAGAGGGGAAGCCATATTAGACCTAGTCCTTAGTGGAACACCAGATCTAGTGCAAGAGATAAGGTTATTGGGGCCACTTGGCAATAGTGATCATAGCATGATCGCCTTTGATTTAATTAGTGGAGAAGGGATAGTAAGGAAATCCACAGTACTACCTTTTAACTTTGGAAAGGGAGACTATGATAAAATGAGGAAAACAGTTAAGAAAAAACTAAAAGGAGCAGTTGCAAAGGTTAAAGACGTACATCAGGCTTGGCTGTTGTTGAAAAATACTATCTTGGAAGCCCAGACCAGTTGTATTCTATGCTTTAAGAAAAGTGGAAGGAAGTCCAAAAAACTGCCAGCATGGTTTAAAGGTGAGGTCAGAGAGGCTGTTGCCAAAAAAGCATCTTTCAGGAAATGGAAAAAAGAGCCAAACGACGAAACCTGGAAACAGCACAAGCACTGGCAAGTCAAATGCAAGGCATTGATAAGGCAGGCAAAGGGAGAATTTGAGAAGAAGCTTGCTGCGGAAGCAAAAACGCGAAGTAAAGACCTTTTCAAGTACATTCGTATCAAAAAACCTGTGAGAGAGTCAGTTGGTCCATTAGATGATAAAGGGGTTAAAGGAGCACTAAGAGGCGACAAGGCGATAGCGGAGAGATTGAATGAATTCTTTGCTTCAGTCTTTACTGAGGAAGATGTAGGGATGTTACCCATGACTGAAGTGGTATTTAAAGGTGTGGAAGAATTGAAGGAAATATCGATACATCGGGAAGATGTATTACAACTATTAGATAAACTGAAGAGTAGCAAATCACCTGGGCTAGATGGTATACATCCAAGGGTGTTGAAAGAACTGAAATATGAGATTTCAGACCTGCTATTAGTAATCTGTGAACTATCATTAAAATCATCTCTAATACCTGAAGACTGGAGGATCGCCAATGTAACACCAATTTTTAAAAAGGGTTCCAGGGGTGATCCGGGAAACTACAGACTGGTGAACCTGACATTAGTACTGGGAAAAATGATAGAAACCATCATAAAGAATAAAATTACTCAGCATGTAGATAGTCATGACCTAATGGGAGACAGCCAACATTGCTTTAGACAAGGAAGATCTTGTCTTACTAATCTGTTATGTTTTTTTGAAGGAGTGAATAATCAGGTGGACAAAGGTGAGTCGGTTGATATTGTGTATCTGGACTTTCAGAAAGCCTTTGACAAGGTCCCTCATCAGAGACTTTTGGCAAAACTAAAGAGTCATGGGATAGGAAGCAGTGTACTATTGTAGATTAGGAACTGGTTAAAAGATAGAAAGCAGAGGATAGGGCTAAATGGCCAATTTTCCCAATGGAGAAAGGTGAATAGTGGTGTACCCCAGGGATCTGTGCTGGGTCCGCTGCTTTTTGACTTATTCATAAATGACCTGGAAAGTGGAATAACGAGTGAGGTTATCAAATTTGCAGATGACACAAAACTATTTAAAGTTGTTAAAAACCAAGAGGATTGTGGAAAATTGCAAGAGGATCTTGATAAATTGGAAGACTGGGCATCAAAATGGCAGATGAAAATTAATGTGGACAAGTGCAAGGTTATGCACCTAGGGAAGAACAACCCAAACTATGGTTACACGATGCAAGGTTCCACATTAGGAACCACCACCCAGGAAAAAGATTTAGGCGTCATTGTGGATTCCATGTTAAAACCCTCAGCCCAGTGTGCAGCAGCGGCCAAGAGAGCAAATAGAATGCTAGGTATGATAAGGAAAGGAATGGAAAATAAAACAAAAGATATTATAATGCCTCTATATCGTTCCATGGTGAGACCGCACCTTGAATATTGTGTGCAATTCTGGTCGCCGTATCTTAAAAAGGATATAGCGATTTTAGAAAAGGTTCAGAAGAGCCACCAAAATGGTAAAGGGGATGGAAGGATATTCCTATGAAGAAAGGCTAAAAAGGTTAGGGTTCTTTAACCTGGAAAAGAGACGGCTGAGGGGAGATATGATAGAAGTCTATAAATTAATGAACGGAGTGGAACGGGTAAACGTAGATCGATTGTTTACCTGATCAGAATATAGAAAGACTAGGGGACATGCAATGAAGCTACAGGGTAAACTATTTAAGACTAATAAAACCTATATTTTTTCACTCAACGTGTAATCAAACTCTGGAATTTGTTACCGGAGGATGTAGTAAAGGCTGTTAGTGTAGCTGGGTTTAAAAAAGGTTTGGACAAGTTCCTGGAGGAAAGGTCCATAAACCATTATTAAGAAGGGATCCAGGATATCAATGCTTGAACCAATACAAGCATTGTGGAACCTGTGTCCCTTGGGGAAACTGCTAGGTACATATGACCTAGATTGGCCACTGTTGGAAACAGAATACTGGGCTTGATGGACCTTGGTCTAACCCAGTATGGCTTATCTTATGTTCTTATGAAGAAACCGCCTGTGATCTGTATGAATGAGATTATGTGTATATGCATCCTTTAGATCTAGAGAACATAGCCAATCCTGACTCTGAATGTAAGGAAAAAGTGTTCCAAAAGAGATCATCTTGAATTTTTACCGGAACAGATATTTGTTCAACTCTCTGAGGTCCAGAATGGGCCTGTATCCCCCTGTCTTCTTTGGAATGAGGAAGTAGGAGGAGTAGAATCCCGTGCCCTGTTGAGACAGAGGTACCTCTTCTATTGCTCCTTGAGCAAGTAGTGAGGCGACCTCTTGACACAAGAGTGGTGGAAGGGACCCCGAGAACTGAACTGTCTTGTGATGGAGGGAGGGGGCATACTGTGGAAATGGAATTTGTATCCCTCTGTTACAACGGAGAGAGAGTCCACTGCTCTGATGTTATTTTTTGCCATCTTTCGGCAAAGTGACAGAGTCTGCCTGGAATGGTAAGAGGCTCTGGACCCTTTAGAGGTAGGATGACTAGGTTCTCTAAGAAGGAGTCAAAGCCCCTGAGGAGGCTGTGTATGCTGAGCTGGTTGAGCTTTGGGGACTTGGGCCTTCCTCTGTTGTTTGGGTTGCTGCTGCCCCTTTTGGGGATCATGAACTGGGCAGTGGACAGCCTGGGTGTAAGATGGATAGAATTTCTTTTTCTTGTTGAAAAAGGGTTTCTAAGTTGTCTTTTTCTTAGCTGGGTTGGCTGTGGCCCTTGATAGTCTGTTCAAGGTGGTGTTTTCGGACTCAAGCTGAGCAGCTTTGTCCTGCCAATCCTTGCCAAAGAGGTTTTCTCCTATGCAAGGAATATTTCCCAGCTTATCTTGCACCCATTGTTCTAAATTAGATGCCTGTCACCAGGCAATGCGACGTGCACCGATGGAGATAGCAGAGGTTCTGCTAATGCACTCAAAGCAATCAAAGGTTGCACGGTTCATAAACTTAGACACATTCTGGGCATGTCTGACCAGAGTGAGGAAGTCGGCCCTCTTGTCATTGGAGAGAAGTAGAGCCATGAGTTCCAGATCTCTTGTAACCTCCCGAAGAAACATTCCTATATAAAGAATGTAAGAACTTATTCTGGCCGATAGCGTCGAGGATTGAAAGCATCAACGCTTGAAGGCATCGAATGTCCTTGCTTCACGACCTGGAGGGTTGGAAGAATGCATCTTAGCACTCTTGATTCTATGCATTGCCGATTCCACTACCATAGAATGGTGTGGTAATTGGGTTTTCTGAAAACCAGGACACTGTGGAACTCGGTACATTGTATTGAGTCTCCGGGAGTGTGGAGACACCGTTAAAGGCGTTTCCCACATCCTCAGCATGAGCTCATGCAAGATTCGGTGAATGGGAAGGGTAGCAGCCTCCTTAGGAGCTGCTGGATACTGAAGAATTTCTAATTCTTCAGCTCTCAGTTCCTTCTCAGGGGTCACGGTGATCGCGAGTCCCCGTGCTACATCACGTATGAAGTCCTGAAAGGACATGTCCTCTGGAGGAGACATCCGATGCTGTGTTGAAGGAGAGGGATCCTCCGGAAGAACCACTCCAGTACCGACAGAGTCCTCGGAATCATCACAATCGGAGGACTCAAAGTACCTGCCAGATGTCCTCGTATTGTTTGACGCCGGTATCAATCAAAGTCGGCATCGGACTGCCTCGATACTGGACCCTTGATACCAGATACCGATCAAAGGGCCGGCATAGGGGGAAGCAGAGAGAGAAGGCACAGTGGTCGAAGCAGGTACATTCGGTACCGGTATCGGTACCGATGACTGCAATATGGACTGTAGCGGCCTTAGCGGTACCGAAGCTGCTAAGAGTGCCACAAGACTGTGCTCGATGGCCAAGATACGTTGATCCATAGAGCCCACCGATGTCTGGGTGTTGGTACCGGCAGAGCAGGCCACGACACCAGAACATGGCACCAAGGGTTCTTCAGAGGTGGAAGGTTCGGGAACATACTGGAGCACCGTTAATGCTTTGGAGGCAGGGGCCTCCCGCTGGGGCTGTTTGGCCGGTGTGTTTTCCTCGAGGGCACCGCTAATAGCATCTCTATGCTTAGGAGATCTACCCTTTGAGGACCGGCCGGGTCTTGGAAGACTTGGGTTTAGTGACCTGAGATCCATAGGAGGAATATGAAGCCCTGGATGATGTCAATGCAATGGACATTGCATCTGAGGAAAAGAGGGTGCTGAGTTTTGCAGCTCTGTTCTGCAGGCCTCTCTTGGTCATCTTTCTACAAAGGAGACACTCCAATGGCAAATGACCAGGACCTAAACATTTAAGACACAAATCATGGGTGTCGGTAGCAGAAATGGTACTGCTACATTTTGACATTTTTTGAAATGGTTTCTCCATTTTGGAAGAAAAGAGGGCCTAGTGCCCAAAATGGCGCCTGGCACCAGGAGGGGACAGACCCTCAAAAAATAAGTTATTCTTTTTGTTTTTTTTAAGAAAGAAAGAAATAAGAAAATAAAGAAAGCACCGGTGGTACTGCTATAGGCATCGACGGGAAGGCAGACGCAACCACAAAAAAGAAGATTTTCTGCGGTGACAGGGTTTACTGCCTGTCGGCTCCGCGGAAAACAAAAAACTGAAGAGGGAGAGTTGGAAAGGTGGAAAGCTGGGAAGGCAGTGGAGCAGTGGGATGCTCTCAAAAGTTTTCCTATTGAACGCTGGGGAGCGTTCCCGCGCAGGCTCCATCGGTGCTCACGATACCCATATGTGACGACTACATTCCTGCTTGTTCCTGGAGATAGACCATTCGTGTGGCAATAGTACTCGACTGAGTTTGTCTGCCAGGAGATTCTGCTTGCCAGGGAGATACACTGCTAGTAGGTGAATCTGAAGGCATATCACAAAAGACCATAGGTGTAGGGCTTTGTTGCACAACACCTAAGAACCTGTTCCACTCTGTTTGTTCACATATAACATGGCAACCTGATTGTCTGGACTAGAACTGTTTTGGATAGGAGGTAGTCCTGGAATACTCAGAGAGCATTGAAGATGGCTCTGAGTTCTAGCAGGTATATATGAAGCTGAGCCTCCTGCTGAGTCCAAAGACCCTGAGTGGAGAGATTGTCCAGATGAGCTCCCTAACCCAATTTGGACGCATCCATCATCGGTGTGGACTGGTGTGGTAGCTTCTGAAAAGGTGACCCTAAGAGTAGGGTTTTTGGTGAATGCCACCATTGGAGGGACGAAATGAGGCATGCAGAGTTCCTGATTTTGTCCCCCAGATGACCTGATGCCTGAGTCCACTGCGAAGCTAGGGTCCACTGAGCTGCACGCATGTATAAACGAGCATAAGGAACCACATGTACAGTGAAAGCCATATGACCAAGCAACTGAAGCATTTCTCGAGCAGTTATAACTGCTCGAGAAGCTAGTTGAACTATTCGAGCACAGCGTACCTGTGGCAGAAAAGCTCTTGACTGCTGCGTGTCTAGAAGAGCCCCTATGAACTCTAAGGTTTGAGAAGTGGTGAGCTGGGATTTTGGAAGATTTATTACAAACCCCAAATGTTGAACAACCTGCATTGTGCGGGAGAGGGCAGAGCTGGCCTCTAGAGTTGATGATGCTCGGATGAGCCAGTCGTCTAAGTAAGGAAAGACAAATATCCCTAGAGTTCTTAGAAATGCTTCTACTACTGCCATGCATTTTGTGAAGACTCTTGGGGCAGAAGCCAGGCTGATGGGTAGAACCCTGTACTGGTAATGTCTTCCCTGAAAAAGGAATCGAAGAAACCTCCTGTGTTCTTTTTAGATAAGGATGTGTGTATATGCATTCTTTTGGTCTACAGAACATAGCCAATCCTGACTCTGAATGTAAGGGAGAAGTGTTCCAAGAGAGATAATTTTGAATTTCTCTCGGGACAGATACTTGTTTAATTCCCAGAGCTCCAGAATGGGCCTGTATCCTCCTGTTTTCTTTGGTATAAGTAGGGGGAGTAGAAGCCCAGGCCTTGCTGGGAAAGTGGCACGTCCTCTATCGCACCCTGAGCGAGAAGGGTGATCATCTCCTGGCACAAGAGTGTGGTAAGAGGGGGCTGGGAGCTGAACTCTCTTGGAATGGAGGAAGGGGGCATACTTTGCAAGTGAAGTTTGTACCCCTCTGTCACTATGGAGAGTCTCCAATGTTCTGATGTTATCTGGTGCCATCTTTTGGCAAAGTAACACAGTCTGCCTGGGATGTTGACTGGCTCTGGAATTTCCAGAGGTAGGACCGCTAAGTTCTCTAGCAGGAAGTCAAAGACCTTGTGGAGGCTGGGTCTGCTGAGCCGGTTGAGCTTTGGGGGCCTGAGCCTTCCTTTGTTGCTTCAGTTGTTGCTATCCCTTCTGGGAAGCATAGACCGGACAGTGGACTGAATGGGTGTAAGAAGGCTAAAACTTCTTCTTCTTAACCATCTTTTTCTTAGCTGGGTTGGCAGTGGTCCTAGAGAGCCTGTTTAGGCTGGTATTCTCAGACTCAAGCTGAGAAGCTTTGCCTTGCCAGTCCTTACCAAAGAGGTTTTCTCCCATGCAAGAAATATTCCCCAGCTTATCTTGCACCCACTGTTCCAAATCAGATGCTTGAAACCAAGCAATCCGACGTGCACTTATCGAAATAGCAGAAGTCCTGCTAATACAACCATATCTAACAAATACAACATAAACAACCATATCTAACATAAATACAACTACCTCATATCTTGACCCATGCCCAGTTGACTGGATAAAAAAGACACTCTCAATACTCTCTCCTTTCATCCTCCCTATGGTTAACATATCACTAGACGAAGGATATTTACCACCATCCCTCAAACATGTCCAAATAAGACCAATACTTAAAAATAAAACACTAGACAAATTATCCCCAAAATCATACAGACCCATATCGAGCATTCCCTTCATGGCCAAACTTATTGAAAAAATAGTTCAAACACAACTACAGGAATACATTGATACATTGAACCTCCTTGATGAACACCAATATGGCTTCAGACCTTTCCATGGAGTTGAAACACTGCTAACAGTCCTTTATGACACCTTACTAAGAGGAATCGATGACACAAAACAAGCCTTCATCCTAGTATTCCTCGACATCTCTGCCGCATTTGACAGTGTAAACCACATAACTATGCTTAACAGACTTCAACAAATAGGAATTACATCCACTGTCCATAACTGGTTCAAATCCTACCTATCAAACAGAACCCAAACAGTAAGAATTCTTAACCAGACATCTAACACATTCGACCAAACACAAGGCCTCCCACAGGGATCTGCACTATCAGCACTTTTGTTTAACATTTACCTACAGCCAATCAGCAATATCTTTAAACGTCATAGCGTTCATTATCATATTTACGCTGACGATATAATGTTCTACCTACCATTTAAAATCCCACACCCTCCACTACAACAGATAACAGAGTGCTTTAAAGAACTAACAATATGGCTCAATGAACAGAACTTACACATTAATTTCTCAAAAACTGACGTTCTATATATTACTAAAAACCAAACATACACACCCCCAAGCACCATCACACTTGATAACCATGAGATCAACATAAAAAAAGAAATAAAATACCTGGGTGTGATACTTGACAATAAACTTAACATGGATTCTCACATAAAATATCTAACAAAAAACATACACTACAAACTTAAGACCTTGAAACAACTAAGACCATTAATCCACTTACAAGACTTCATAACCATAATACAAGCCATCATCACCCCACACTTTGATTTTGCAAATTTAATCCTTAATGGCATCACAAAGCAAAATATTAAAAAGTTACAACTAACTCAGAACATAGCAGCAAGGATAATAATGAATATAAGCTCAATTGAACATATCACACCGACATTAGCTGAACTCCATTGGCTACCTATCCACAGCAGAATAAAATATAAGATATTACTTACAACATTTAAACTAATAAATAACTTAGCGCCAACTATACTCAATACACTCATCAAGATAGAAATAGATAAAAGATCACAAAGAAGTAGAAACACTAACACAATAGCAGTACCAAAAGACTACACAAAAGCAAAAAAACAAACCAACATGAGAGCATTCTCACACTCAGCTCCTACCCTCTGGAATAACCTTCCTGACAACATCCGCTCACTATCAGACATAAAGGAATTTAGAAAAAAACTGAAAACCCATTTATTCTCATTGCATTACAACCAAGGATCAGAGACTGGCCAGATGACACAAAGAGACGCAGGTTAAGCGTAGTTACTCACCTGTAACAGGTGTTCTCCAGGAGCAGCAGGAATCAGTCCTCACATATGGGTGACGTCGGCGCCGACGGAGCCCTCGCGGAGCAATTTTCCCCAGCTTTCAAAGAAAGCCTTTGGGAATTGCAGCGCGCATGCGCGGTCGCCTTCCCGCCCAAGGGTGCCATCTTAGCCAGTCAGATGACATAGCTAAAAAGACAGCATAAAATTTGCAAAAAAACTAAAGCAGATGATTGCAACTCCAAGGGGAGGAGGGAGGGTTGTGAGGACTGATTCCTGCTGCTCCTGGAGAACACCTGTTACAGGTGAGTAACTACGCTTTCTCCAGGACCAAGCAGGAAGTCAGTCCTCACATATGGGACTCCCAAGCTTAAGGCTACCGGAGACCCTAAGCACAAAAATGAGCTCCCTCTAGCTCAGCAGCACAGAAGGAAGGAATCTTCGCTGAATTATTACCCACCGGTAGCCCACATCCGGGATGGAGGGTAGGAGTTGCTCAAACCTCAAAGAGATTACGGAGGACTGCCTGTCCGAAAGCACTGTCCCTGCGGGACTCCCTCTCGAGACAGTAATGGACCGCAAAAGTCTGGCTCGAAGACCAAGTAGCGGCCCGGCAGATGTCTGCCAGCGGAACAGAGCGGAGGTAAGCCACTGACGTAGCCTTTGCCCGAACGCAATGAGCCGTGACTCGACCTTCCAAGGAGAGTCCGGCTGCCCCATAAGCCCAAGTGATACAGTCCGCAACCCAGATGGACAGAGTACGCTTGGAGACCGGGAGTCCCAATTTATTGGGATCAAAAGACACAAAAAGCTGCGCAGCTTTACGGTGCTCCCGCGTACGGTCAAGGTAGAAGTTCAATGCCCTTCTACAGTCCAGGGTATGGAGGACCATTTCAGCTCGGCTGGAGTGTGGTCTGGGAAAGAAGGTCGGAAGTACCACCTCCTGATTGATGTGAAAAGGGGAGACCACTTTTGGAAGAAATTTTGGGTGAGTCCGTAGGACTACCCTATTTTTGTAGAACCTGGTGTAAGGGGGATCAGACACGAGGGCCTGCAATTCACTTACGCGTCTAGCGGAAGTGAGGGCTATCAAGAACAATGTTTTCCAAGAAAGAAAACGGAGAGAACAGGTAGCCATAGGTTCAAAAGGCGGACAGGTGATCCGCTGCAAAACCACATTCAGATCCCAATCAGGCGCTGGCAGGCGCAGAGGTGGTTTAAGTAGAAGGAGACCTCGGAGAAACCTCGCTACAAGAGGGTCGCTGGAAAGAGGTCTGCCGTCCACCGGCACATGATGTGCTGAAAGAGCACTGAGGTGAACTTTGACGGAGTTGGACTTAAGTCCCAGATTAGAGAGGTATAGCAAGTACTGCAAGATCACCGACACCGGGCAGGAGAAGGGATCCTTAGACTGTTGGGTACACCAAACGGAAAAGCGACGCCATTTAAGGGCGTAGCATTTGCGGGAAAAGGTCGCCGAGAAGCTAGGACGACCTCTTCCACCTCTGCCGGCAGGAGAAGGGGAGCAAGGACTACCCTCTCAGCAGCCAGGCCATTAGATTGAGAGATCTGAGGTTGGGGTGTAGCAGAGACCCCTGATCCTGAGTGAGGAGATCCGGTTGTAACCCCAGAGGGAATGGATCCTCTACCGCTAATTGCAGCAGGAGTGGAAACCACGGCTGTCTGGGCCAGCGAGGGGCCACCAGGATCATGAAAGCTTTGTCTCGGAGAACCTTGAAAACAGTTCGAGAGACTAGCGGGATGGGAGGAAAAGCATACAGAAGGCTCTCCGACCATGAGAGTAGAAAAGCGTCTGCCGCAACTCGAAGGGGATGTGGCTGACGAGAGCAGAAGCGAGGAAGTTGCCGGTTGAGAGGGCTGGCAAAGAGATCCATCGTGGGGAGGCCCCACTTTAGAAAGAGCTTCTGAACTACCAAGGGATCCAGGCGCCACTCGTGCGGCTGGAGGATCCTGCTGAGTTTGTCCGCCAGGCAATTTTCTTGGCCTGGGAGATAAACTGCCTTGAGAAGAACGCCGTGACTGACGGCCAAAGAGCAGAGCTTCTGTGCTTCCCGACAGAGAAGGAAGGAGCTCGTGCCCCACTGCTTGTTCACGTAGAACATGGCAACTTGATTGTCCGTCTGGACAAGGACGGAATGGTGAGAGGTCAGGTGGGAGAAGGCCTTGAGAGCCAGGCGGATCGCTCTGAGCTCCAGGAAGTTGATCTGCTGAGCAGACTCCCACGTGGTCCAGAGGCCCTGAGTACGTGCCCCTTGGCAATGTGCTCCCCAGCCCAGGAGGGACGCATCTGTCGTCAGCACCTGGGCCGGCTGAGGCGACTGAAAAGGCATGCCGAGCACCAGGTTGGGCCGATGAAGCCACCACTGGAGAGACGAGGCCAGCGGCTCGGAGACGTGCACTAGGTCTGCTAGGCCGCCTGTGGCTTGTTGCCACTGCTTGCGATGACACCATTGAGCAGGCCGCATATTCAGGCGGGCATTGGGGGTCACATGGACGGTGGAAGCCATATGGCCAAGTAGTCTCAGGAAGCGCCTGGCGGAGACCAGGGGCTGGCTGCGAAAACGGTCGGCTAGGTCCATGAGCCGTTGAGCCCTGTCGAGCGGTAGGAACGCTCGTGCCTGAGGACTGTGCAGCCTTGCGCCGATGAACTCGAGATCCTGTGAGGGGAGCAAAGTGGACTTTGCGAAGTTTATGACAAAGCCCAAGTACTGCAGAAGAGTCACCGTGCGGCGTGTGGCGTTGGTGACCTCCGGAGCGGACGCTGCTCTGATGAGCCAGTCGTCGAGGTACGGAAAGACATAGAGGCCGTGAAGCCGGAGATGGGCCGCCACCACCGCGAGACATTTTGTGAAGACTCGCGGTGCGGAGGACAGGCCAAAGGGCAGTACTCTGTACTGGTAATGATTTCCTGCCACCACAAACCTTAGGTATTGGCGGTGGCTTGGGTGGATGAGGATGTGCGTGTAGGCATCCTTTAGATCCAAGGAGCATAGCCAATCTCCCTGCTGGAGGTAGGGCAGAAGGATTCCAAGGGTAAGCATTTTGAACTTTTCCCGCACGAGGAACTTGTTGAGGTTGCGCAAGTCCAGGATGGGTCTGAGGCCTCCTGTCCTTTTTGGTACTAGAAAATACCTGGAATAAAAGCCTTGACCTCTCAGGTGGTGGGGCACCGGTTCCACCGCCTGTTCCTGTAGAAGACCTGCTAACTCCTGAAGGAGTAAGTCCCTGTGCAGAGGGAGTCGTGGAGGTTCTCCCGGGAAATAGGAGGGAGGGATCTGGTGGAAGTGGAGAAGATAGCCTTCTCTCACCACTTGAAGCACCCAGGCATCTGAGGTGACGTTGGACCACCTGTGGGCGAAGTGAACCAGCCGGCCTCCGGTGCTGGGAGGAGCCAGCGGAGGGGGAGAGGCTATGCTGAAGGAGTCAAAAGCCCCCACCCTGCTGAGCAGGGGCTGGTGGTGCAGGCTTGGGGGCTTGCTGCCTACGGGACCCGTTACCCCGTCCCTTGGCCTGCTGGCCCTGTTGGGGAGCTGCGGGGGCCTGATATTGGGGGTAGTGTTTATAGGCAGCCGCCTTTCTCGGGTAAAAGGACTTCTTTCCCGAGCCCTTCTTTTTCTGGGAAGGGGCGGAGGTCTTCCTAGAAAGCCTAGTCCTGGTGAGAGTCTCCGTCTCGATCTGTGCAGCCTTTTCTGCCATAGGTTTGCCAAAGAGGTTTTCACCTCGGCAGGGGACATCGACCAACTTGTCCTGCACCCAGGGCTCAAGGTCAGACGACTGAAGCCAAGCCTGTCGGCGGGCACCGATGCCGGCCCCGGCTACTCGAGCCGATGCTTCAAAGCCATCATAGGCTGCTCGGGATATGAATTTTGAGCATTTCCGAATGCCAGTGGACAAGGCTAGGAACCTCCGCAAAGGTTCCTCGGACAATCCAGCGGAGAATCCGGCTAGCTCTTTAGCCAGGTCTTGAAGATACATGCCCATGTATAGCTGGTAGGTCTGGACACGACACGCAAGCATAGAGCCCTGGAAACACTTCTTACCAAGGCCATCCAGGTTACGGGCCTCCCTGCCAGGAGACACCGAGGAGTGCATCTTCTGGCTCTTAAGACGATGCATGGCCGATTCCACTACCATGGAATGGTGAGGTAGCTGTGCCTTTTGGAAGCCAGGGCTCTTGCGGACTCGATAGATAGAATCGACCCGCTTGCTAAGGACCTGCGAGGAGGCCGGGCTCTCCCACATGCGGAAGAGTAGTCGTTCCAGCATGGGAGGAACCGGTACAGTAAAGTGTTCCCTGGCGGGAGAGTCATACTGGAGGGTGTCGAGCTCTTCGGCTCGAGGCTCCTCCTCGGGGTCCGCCGGGAAGGCCAAAGCCTTGGCCATATCCCTGACGAAGTCCGAGAACCGGGCATTCTCCGGAGAGGACTGCTTCCGAGGTTCGGACTCAGGTGAGTCCGAGGGGACACACCGAGTCCGAAAAGAATCAGGTGACTCTTCCTCTTCAGACTCCCAGACCGACTCCGACGAGGAATCGGTGGGGTCGGCCCGGGCAGGGCGCGGCGCCTGCCGCCCCGACGCCGAGGGAGTCGGCGTCGTCGACCTCGGTCCCGAACGGGAGGCCGAGGGTGACCTCGACCGAGGATCGACTCGAGTTCGCATGGACTCGAGGATCGGCTCGGTCTCCGGGGTCGACTTAGACGTCGACGTCCCGGCGGTCGGGGCAGCGGCGCCAGCGAGGCCAGCGAGCAGTGCCCGCTGCTGGTCCATGAAGGCAGACAGTCTGCTCTCCAAGGCCGTCAACCTGAGTCCGAGCTCAGGTGACCCAGCAGCCCCCGACTCGGGCCCCGACGGCGTCGGGCCCGACGTCGGCGGTCTCGGAGGCAAGTCCAGGAGGACCACAGGACTTACCCGAGCAGGCAGCTCCGACTCCAGGCGAGGTCGCTTCGAGAGGTGCTCCTTCTCCAAGGACCCAGGACGGCTATCGGGGCTATGCGACCTGGCCCTCGCGGAGCCAGGAGCGTCCACCGACGCCGCCCTCGCGGGTTTCACCTTCCGTCGATGGTCCCCGGAGGGAGAACCCCTGTCGGAGGAACTCCGGCGACGGTCCGAGCTGGAACCTCTGGACGCGGAGGCCTCCGACGAGGTCCGGGTACGGCTGGGGACAGCGAAGATCCTATCCCGCTGATGTCGCCGACTTCTCAACGCTTTGGAGGACATTTTGCCGCAGGCCCCACAGATCATTTCTTCATGATCCGGGCCCAGGCAGCGGAGGCAATTGTCGTGTGTGTCAGTTAGTGACATATTTCGGTCACACTGACCACACCGCTTGAAACCACTGGCAGCCATCGGGGGAAAAAGGGCCCCTGCGAGGTCAAAGGACCGGGCTGCCAGGGAAAAACCGAAAACGAAACTGACTAAGTCAGAAAAACCGAAAAAGAAGAAGAGGACTCGTGACCGGCGTCGCGAGTCCGGGCGGGAAAAAGACCGGCGTCGAACCGAAGGAAAAAAGAGAAAATTATGAGTAAAATCAACTTTTTCGCGGGGACACGATGGGTACGTCTGTAGGGCTCCGCGGAAAAAAGAAGACTGGCTAAGATGGCACCCTTGGGCGGGAAGGCGACCGCGCATGCGCGCTGCAATTCCCAAAGGCTTTCTTTGAAAGCTGGGGAAAATTGCTCCGCGAGGGCTCCGTCGGCGCCGACGTCACCCATATGTGAGGACTGATTCCTGCTTGGTCCTGGAGAAACTACCACAATTCAAACAACATATACCCACGTGCCTGAAGCTTATATAAAGTATACAACCACACGCGACATATGATACAATTTGTATATATTTACTATGTATATATGTTATAATAGTTTAATAATTTACTGTTTAAACTTTATACTGTTATCTGTACCTAGTTTATCTGTTCTATGTAAAATGACTTGGTATGATACTATCCATACCATATAACATACTGTTCATTGTAAACCGCACTTGATACTTGTGAAAGAGCGGTATAGAAATAATTGTTAAATAAATAAATAAATAAATAATACATTCAAAACGATCAAAAGTTGCTCTGTTCATGAACTTGGAAACATTCTGGGAATGTTTAAAAAGTGTCAGGAAATCAGCCCTCTTGTCTGGGAGAAGAGGAGCCATTAGTTCCAAATCTTTAGTCACCTCCCGAAGAAACAAACCCATGTAGAGTATGTATGAACCTATTCTGGCCGGCAACATGGAGGCCTGAAAGCATCGACGGCCAAAGGCATCGAGAGTTCTTGCCTCACGGCCCGGGGGATTAGATGAATGTGTCTTAGCACTTTTAATTCGACACATTGTCGATTCCACAAACATGGAATGGTGTGGTAACTGCATCTTCTGGAAACCGGGACATGGTATCGAGTCTTTGAGAATGTGGAGACACTGTTGAAGTTGTTTCCCACATCCTCAGCATGAGGTCATGCAATATCTGATGAATGGGTAAGGTCACGGCCTCCTTAGGGGCTGCCGGATACTGTAGAATTTCAAGTTCTTCAGCTCTCGGTTCCTTCTCGGAGGTCACCATAATCAAGAGGCCCCGAGCCACATCCCATATAAAGTCTTGAAAAGACATGTCTTCTGGTGGAGACATTCGGTGTGGGGAAAAAGCAGGATCTTCCAGAAGAGCCTCTCAGGTACCTATTGATTCATCAGAAGAATCGGAATCAGACGACTGAAAGTATCGACGGGCGGGGTGCTCCCGCCTGACCAGACGACGGTACTGATCGAAATCAGCATCGGAATTCCTCCGTGCCAGACACCGACTCCAGGGCCGGCATGGGTAGTAGCGTGGAGAGCGGTGCAATGGTCGATGCAGATACCTCCGGTACTGGTACTGATGGCTGCGGAACCGATTGCAAAGGCTTTAGCATTACCGAGGCCGCCAGCAATGCAGCAAGACTCCATTCAATGGTTAGGATACGTTGATCTATGGAGTCAGCCGATGCCTGAGTATCAGTACCCGAATAGTGGGCCACAACCCCAGAACACGGTACCAAGAGTTCTCCAGAGGTGGATGCCTCTGGAACATCTTGGGACCCCGATAATGCTTTGGAGGCAAGGACCTCCTGCCGGGGCTGTTTGGCCAGTGTATTTTCCTCTAGGGCAACGCTTAAAGCATCTCAATGCTTAGAAGGAGATCTACCTTTTAAGGACCAACCAGTCTTCGAAGACGACCTGGGTTTCGTTACCTGAGATCCATGGGAGGAAAATGAAGCCCTGGACGACGTCGATGCAACGGACATTGCATCTGAAGCAAAGAGGGTGCCGAGTTTCGCAGATCTATTCTGCAGGACCCTCTTTGTCATCTTTCTGCAAAGGAGACATTCCGACGGTGAATGGTCTGGTCCCAAACATTTAAGACACCAATCATGGGTGTCGGTAACAGAAATGGTACTGCTACATTTGGAACACTTTTTGAAACCAGTAGTTGGTTTCTCCATTTTGAGGAATAAAGGTGTCTAAGTCCCAAAATGGCACCTAAGCACCTTTCTTTTATGTTTATATTTTTCCTGGAGCCCTTGGCAATTTCCTAATATTGTGGTCTAAAATTGAAGACAACTTTTTCCTGTGTTTAAATTCCTTTGTTATGTTACTTATTTGATGTGTCATTTTGTTTCTAACTTTCTTGTTCTACTTGGATGTTGAGAAATAAAACTGTTAAACAAACATGCCTACCCTGTTGTCGGTCTATATGAGCACCGACATCCCCTCAGATAGCCCTTGAAGGCCCACAGGGCCCATCGGACCGCCCGAAGCTCGAGCTGGTTGATCTGCTGGCGAGATTCCTCAGGCGACCACTGTCCCTGGGTGCACCATGCGCCGCAGTGGGCTCCCCACCCCAGCAGAAAAGCATCCGTCGTTAGGACGAGCTCGTGCTGCAGAGTCTGGAATAGCATTCCCCAAAGAAGACTTCGGGGGTTCGGCCACCAACTCAAGGAGTCATAGAGACTAGACATAGAAGGTTTGGCTCCATTGTGCCCTGAGGCACCACTGGGCTGTCCACTTGTGCATGAGGGCATGGGGGACCATATGGACGGTGGAGGCCATGTGCCCGAAGAGGAGCAGCATCACCCGCACCGTAACTCAAGCCCTGTTTTGGAACTGGTACGCCACGGCCCGAAAGCAGTCTGCTCAGTCCGAGGGAAGGAAGGCGGTCACCTGCACCATGTTGAGGCATGCGCCGATGAACTCCAGGGTCTGCACCGACTCGAAGTGGGACTTGGAGTAGTTGACCAGGAAGCCGAGGCGCTCGAGGAGGAGGATCGTTCGCAATGCCGCCAGGCAGGCTTCTCCAATCAAGGACCCTGTGATGAGCCAGTCATCGAGGTAGGGGAAGATGGGTGTGCCCTGCTGCCTGAGGGAGGCAGTGGCCACAGAGAGGCACTTTGTGAAAACCCACAGTGCGGACGCGAACCCGAAGAGGAGCACCCTGTACTGGTACTGTTCCATCTGCACCCTGAAGCACAGGTATTGCCTGTGCTGGGGGTGAACTAGGAAGTGGGAATAAGCATCGAGGTCCAAGGAGCATAGCCAATTACCCTGATGAAGGAAGGGCAGCAGGACGCCAAGCGATAACATTTTGAATTTCTCCCACACCAGGAACTTGTTGAGGTTTCTGAGGTCGAGGATGGGATGCAGGACGAGAAAGTAGCGGGAGTAGATCCCCTGACCTCGAAGGTGCCACAGTACCTTCTCAATCGCCTGTTGGGTGAGGTTGGACAGTTCCCGCTGCAAGAAGGTCTGGTGCACGAGGAGCTGAGCAGACTACATTGGGGAGAAGGGAGAAGGGCGCCTGTCCAGGTGGAGATGGTATCCGTCCCAGATTACCCAGAGGACCTAGGTGTCCGACGTGATAGACGTCCTACCCTGGGACAAACAGGGACAGGCTTCCCCCCACCAGCAGAAGGGCTGCCAGGGGACAAGATGCTATGCTAATGGCGTCAAAATCCTTGCATAGGCTGGGGCAGCGCCACTGGTTGGGCCTTGGGCCCTTTAGGCTTATGGTGGCCATGTGCACCTCCCTTCCCCTGGGTGCTGGGAGCCGGTGCAGAGGTGTGCGGGAAAGGCAGGTAACTCTAGTAAGGGAGCCCCTTCCTTTGGAAGGGCAGCTTCTTGGGCTGCTGCTTCTTCCTAGGGAGGGAGAAGGTTTTACGCGAGAGATGAGTTTGAGTCATTAACTCTGTTTTTATCTCAGTGGCCTTATCCTCCATAGGTTTACCGAACAGTTGTTCCAAACGGCAAGGGACGTCCAAGGAGCTTCTCTTGGACCCACTGCTCCAGGTCCGAAGACTGGAGCCATGCCCCGATGATGGCCACCAACACCCGAGCGGAGGACTCAAACCCGTCATATGTGGCAAGGGAGAGGTACTTTGAACACTCCGTGACGAATTTCAAGAGGGTTTGGAAAATTAGGAAGGGTTCACTCCCGGGGCCAGCGGCGAAACCGCCGAGCTCCTTGGCGAGGTCATGCAGGAACATGACCATATAGAATTGGTTTGCCTTCACACGGCAAGTGAGCATGGATCCCTGATAAGCCTTACGCCCCAGGGCGTCAAGAGCTCTCAACTCCCTACCTGGGGGGACCGAACAGTGAGGCTTTTTACTTCTGCATTGCGAACTCCACAACCATGGAAGTGTGCAAGAGGTGGGTCTTCCGGAACCTCGGGCCATGCTGAACTCTATACATGGCATTGAAGTGCTTGCTCACAATGGGGACCGAAGCAGGTGTCTCCCACATGCGGAGGAGCAGCCTTGACAATATGCGGGGAAGTGGGACAGTAAGAGACTTCCGAGGCGGGGACTCATACAGTAGAATATTGAGCTTCTCAGCTCACGGCTCTTCTTCAGTCTGCGTAGTCAGGCTGAGGGCCAGTGCCATGTCTCGCAAGAACGATAGGAACGATGTGTCCTCGGGCGGTGAACGCCTCTTATAGGTGGGCAGGTTCAGGTTGGAAGGGAGGCCCCTGTGGGCATGGGTCTCCGGAGAAGTCTCCCCATCCGACGCCCAGTCCAAGAGGTCCAAAGAGGAGTCTGACTTGGGCAGCTTGCCCAGTCCAGAGGCCAAGGTCCGCTTGGAGCCAGAGGCCTTGTAGGATCGCGCTCCCGAGAAAGCACAGTTACTTACCTGTAACAGGTGATCTCTGGGAACAGCAGGAATTAGTCCTCACAAATGGGTACGTCGGTACCGACGAAGCCTGAGCGGGAAAGCTCCCCAGCTTCCCAGAATGGAAGCTTTTGGGACCTCCCACTGCACATGCGCGCTGCCTTCCCGCCTTCCTGACCAGCTCTCCTCAGTTCGAGTTTATAGCTGAGACAATAGAGAGAGGAAAGGAAGATAGATAGAAGATACAACTCCTAGGGGAGGTGGGTGGGTTGTGAGGACTAATTCCTGCTGTTCCCAGAAATCACCTGTTACAGGTAAGTAACTGTGCTATCTCCAGGAACAAGCAGGAATAAGTCCTCACATATGGGGACTCCGTAGCTAAGATGCCTGGGAGATCCCCTCCCAAGGGTTCGCCATCTTCGTATGGATCTCAGGCATCCATACAGGGAAGGTGGGCAGGAGTTGTTCAAGTATGGAACAGGTGTTTGAGGACAGCCTGGCCAAACAAGGCATCCCGGCGGGAGTCCTTGTCCAAACAGTAATGGGCTGTGAAGGTATGAACCGAGGCCCAGGTGGCTGCTCGACAAATCTGATCTATGGATACAGAGTGAAGATGAGCCATAGAAGTGGCCATGGCTCTCACATTGTGAGCTGTGACATGGCCCTCCAGAGAAATGTTCTTACTCTGGTAAGCAAAGGAAATACACTGAGCAATCCAATTGGAAAGAGTACGTTTTGAGACTGGAAGTCCCAAATGAGAAGGATCAAAAGCCACAAAAAGTTGAGAAGACTTTCGATGTGGCTGAGTTCTGTTGAGGTAAAAGGCGAGAGCTCTTTTACAGTCTAGAGTATGAAGGTTCCTCTCTGCACTGGATGCATGAGGAGCCGGAAAAAAGACAGGTAGATATACCTCTTGATTAAGATGAAAAGGTGAGACCACTTTGGGCATAAAGTGGGGATTCGTCCTAAGGACCACCTTATCATGATGAAACCTAGTATAAGGTGGATGAGCCACTAAAGCCTGTAGTTCACTGATGCGGCGAGCCGAAGTGACTGCAATAAGGAAAAGAACCTTCCAGGAAAGAAATTTCAGGGAGGTAGAGACCAAGGGTTCAAAAGGTGGCTTCATCAGCTGACCCAGAACCAGGTTTAAGTCCCATGCTACCGGAGGAGGTCGAATGGGAGGCTTGGTTAGAGTCAGGCCTCTCATGAATCTTGCAATAAGAGGATGAGAGGAGACAGGTTGTCCATTTATAGGTTTTAAGGATGCTGCAATAGCACTCAAATGGACTCTTACTGAATTCGTCTTAAGGCCTGCATTAGAAAGATGCAGGAGATAGTCCAGTAGAGAATTCAAAGGAAGTGCTAGAGGGTCAAGACCCTGCTGAGCACACCAAATGGAAAAACGTTTCCATTTGAAAGCATAGGAACGCCTCGTGGAAGGTTTCCTAGAGGCATGCAGGATATCTTTCACAGGTTGAGAAAGATTGAAGTCATGAAGGCTTAGGCCTTCAGTAACCAAGCTCTGAGGTGTAGGGACTTGGGGTTTGGGTGCCACAAAGTCCCCTCCTCCTGAGACAGAAGGTCTGGAGCAGCTCCCAGGTCCAGAGAGGGTGCCTGGGAGAGATGCAGAAGTAGAGGGAACCACACTTGGCGTGGCCAGCGTGGAGCTACGAGGATCATCGACCCGTGATCCCTCTGGAGATTGAACAGAGTCTTGGGAATCAAAGGAATGGGTGGAAAGGCGTATAGGAATTCCTGACCCCAATGCAGGAGAAAGGCATCGGTGGCCTGAGCTCCCTGACACGGAGTCCTGGAACAGAACCGGGGAAGTTTGGCATTCCACGGACTTGCAAAGAGGTCTATGTCCGGGGTCCCCCATTCCTGAAAGATTGTGCGTATCTGGTAAATGTGTAGGGACCATTCGTGTGGGAGCAGAACTCGACTGAGTCTGTCTGCACGAGAGTTTTGAACTCCTGGAAGATACACTGCCAGAAGATGAATTTGATGCTCTCTGGCGAAGGCCCATAATCTGAGAGCTTCGTTGCAAAGCGACAGAGAGCCCGTCCCTCCTTGTTTGTTTATATAGATCATGGCCACCTGATTGTCTGTCTGAACTAGTACAGTCAGGTTGACAAGGAGGGTATAGAAGACTTTGAGGGCAAAGTATACTGCTCGCAGTTCCAGAAGGTTGATATGAAGGGTGGTCTCCTGAGGAGACCAAGTGCCCTGAGTGGAGAGGTGTTGGAGATGGCCTCCCCACCCTGTCTGGGAGGCATCTGTTGTGAGGGTTGCTTGGGGCAACAAAGGTTGGAAGGGGGCCCCCAACAACAGATTCTTGGTGGATATCCACCACTGGAGGGACCAAAACAGACGTTTTGAGGTGAGTATTTGGTCTGAGAGCGCTCTCGACACTTGAGTCCACTGGGTGGCCAAGGTCCATTGAGTTGCTCTCATATGCAGACGTGCATAGGGCACCACGTGTACCGTGGAGGCCATGTTGCCCAGAAGGCGCAGCATTTCCCTGGCTGTCAAGTGACTGCTGGACTGAGCATGGGAGGCCAATCACAGCAGACGTTGGGCCCTGACCTGAGGTAGGTAGGCCCTTGCAGTGGTGGTGTCCAACTGGGCCCCTATGAATTCGAGAGACTGAGTAGGGATGAGTTGAGACTTGGGAAGGTTTACTACCAGTCCCAGATACTGCAGAATGCGCCTTGTGCGGTCCAGGGAAATCTGGGCCTGTGACTGAGATGGAGCTCGGATGAGCCAGTCGTCCAGATATGGGAATACAAAAATTCCCAGGCCTCTTAGAAATGCGGCTACGACTGCCATGCATTTGGTGAACACTCTTGGAGCAGAGGCCAGACCGAAGGGAAGTACTCTGTACTGGAAATGTTTTCCCTGAAACAGAAATCGAAGATATTTTCTGTGGGATGGGTGGATGAGTATATGTGTGTACGCATCCTTGAGATCTAGAGAACAAAGCCAATCCTGACTCTGAAGGTATGGAAGAAGAATGCCCAGAGAAAGCATTTTGAATTTCTCCTTGTAAAGAAATTTGTTCAATTCTCTCAGATCTAGAATTGGTCTGAAACCCTCCGTCTTCTTTGGAATTAGAAAATAAGGGGAGTAGAAACCTGTCCCTTGTTGAAGAAGAGGAACCTCTTCTATTGCCCCTTGGGCAAGAAGGGAAGAGACTTCCTGACCCAAAAGGGCCAGGAGAGATGGGGGAGAATTGAACTGCCTCACCATGGTATGAGGAGGAAGGCTGGAAAAATGAAGTTTGTAACCCTCTCTGATGATAGAGAGGGTCCATTGCTCTGATGTAATTTGCCCCCATCTGGGAGCAAAGTGAGCTAACCTTCCGGGAATGGTGAGGGGCTCTGGTTGTTCTAGAGCCAGAAAGGTTAAGTTCTCTAGGGGCAAGTCAAAACCCCTGAGGGGGTTGAGCCTGCTGGGGTGTAGTAGACGCCGTAGGCTTGGACCTTGCCTGTTTAGGTTGCTGACGCTTAGCAACAAAGCGAGGCTGAGAAGATTATTGGCCAGTATTTGTGGAGAATCTGGTCTTCTTGTAGTAAGGCCTCTTGAAAGACTTTTTCTTGGTAGGAGCAGAGGTAGACTTTGAGAGCCTATCTAAAGTGGCATTTTCTGCGTCTATTTGAGTGGCTTTAATTTGCCAATCTTTACCAAATAAGTTCTCACCTGTACAGGGCAGATTCCGCAAGCCATCTAGAACCCAGGGTTCTAGGTCAGAGGCCTGGAGCCAAGCAAGTCGCCGGGCTGCAATGGCAATGCCCGAAGCTCTACCGGCTCCCTCAAAGGAATCAAAAGCTGCTCTGTTGGAGAACTTAGAAACATCTAGAAGCTGTTTCACTAAAGAAATGAACTCCTTTCTATCCTCAGGGATAAAGGGGGCAAAATGCTTTACCTTTAGGGCAAGTTCTCTTAGAAACATGCCCATATACAGACTGTATGAATTAATTCTGGCTATAAGCATACTAGCCTGAAAGATTTTCCTACCAAAAGAGTCTAGGGTCTTACATTCTCGCCCTGGAGGGGTAGAAGCATGCCTTTTGGTACTCTTAATCCTTTTCAGCGCAGACTTCACCACAATGGAATGGTGAGGCAGCTGAGTTTTTTGGAAACCAGGAGAAGGAGGGACCCTGTACATGGTGTCCAACCTACGAGAATAAGGTGACAATGTTAGAGGAGCCTCCCATAAGTCCATCAAGTGTTCTTGAAGGATTTCATGGATAGGCAGCCTCTATTCGCTTCCAACGCTCGATACGCATACCGATCGGTATCGACATCGGGCGTACCGGGCATGGGATCGGTATCGGGTGAAAACCCGGATCCGAGATGCACCGACTTGCGTTTGGAAGATGATGGCCTTGGTTCCGGTATGGAAGCCAGTACCGGAACCGGAACCGGACCCGGTACCGCGTTGGCGTCACAGCCTTAATGAAAGCCAGGACGGCTTGCTGCATGGACTCAACAGTATTGCCCATAGACGCCACTGCTGCCTGGATGTCGATACCGGTATGGGCCGGTATCCCAGAGCAGTCTAACAGGTGATCGGTCGAGGCCGTGCCATCGATGTCAACCTGTAACCCCATAGATGGTGCTTTGGAAGCCAGAGCTTCCCGCCGGGGTTGTTTGGCTGGGGCAGGGTCCTCAGATTCAAGATTGAGAGCCTCTCGATGCTTTGAAGGAGATTTGCTCTTTGAGGACCTGCCCGAAGAAGGTTTGGTTACCTGAGATCCATCCGGAGAGGAAGACCTGGATGACTGTGATGCTGGATCTGAAGCAAACAGCACATGGAATTTGTTGGCCCGGTTCTGCAACCCACGTTTAGACATCTGGGAGCAGGATGGGCAGTCCGGAATGGAGTGGTCAGGTCCCAAACATTTAAGACACCAGTCATGGGTGTCTGTGACAGAAATAACAGCACTACACTTGGTACATTTCTTAAAACCAGGGGCTGGTTTCTCCATGAGGAGATTTTGTGTAGGCCTGAGGCCTAACAGAAATCACCAAGTTGTGCTGAAAGAAAAGAAAAGTTTTTTGGTTTTTTTTTAAGAAAGAAAAGAAAAGAAAGACCGGCGGTACCGGTTTCGGTATGGGGAAGGCAGGTACACGGTCTAAAGAAACAAACTAAAATAAGAATTTCTTCAGCGGTGACAGGAACACGACCTGCTGGCTCCGCGGAAAAAGAGAAACTGAGGAGAGCTGGTCAGGAAGGCGGGAAGGCAACGCGCATGTGCAGTGGGAGGTCCCAAAAGCTTCCATTCTGGGAAGCTGGGGAGCTTTCCCGCTCAGGCTCCGTCGGTACCGACGTACCCATATGTGAGGACTTATTCCTGCTTGTTCCTGGAGATTAGGGAAGGCAAGCGAGACCAACGCCAAGGACCCTCACGAGGCCCATGGCTCTCAGGGGTTTCCAGGGCAGATTTGGTGTCCCTCTCGAGGAAACCTCGGTATCGAGGCGCGGGCCATTTGTGTTGGTCACGAGTGCCTGCTGGGCAGCTAAGAAGACAGAAATGCTGTACTCTAGTGACAGCATTCGGGACTCCCACGTGAGTGTGGGAACCTGCAACGCCGACACCAGGGGTTACCATGTCTGGCGTGGAGAAGGAGAGAGGGTACTCACCGGGATGACCCTCAGGACACCAGGTGCAATTGCCAGAGGCCTCTGTATCTGTATGAGGTACCTTTCGAGGCTGCTCCTTGTCCATCTCTCGGGAACGCCGCAGGGGACTGAGCGACTCAGCACTTATCCAGAGCCCCTGACAGCGACTTCAAGTCTTCTTCTTCTTATGCCACTCCACTTCAGGGGACCCCTGGTGGGAGTACCGCCGAGAACAGGGAACCAAAGTGGGGGATCCCACCAGCGGAGGGACGAACGAGGGTGGTGCCGAGGATTTCGGAGCCATCTTCTGGAAAATGTCATCGGACTTCTGCTCACGCTGAGCAGGGCCTTGAAGGACATTTTCTTGCTCAGAGAGCAGAGCTCCGGGTCATGGTTGGCCCCTTGACACCAAAGACAAAAATCATGGGTGTCCATGAACGACATTCTCTTGGAGCATGTCTCGTATTTTTTAAAACCGGTGGCCATGGGGCAAAAAGGATCCCTACTAGGTCGAAGACTTTTGTGGCCAGCAGTTGGAGAAAAAAGGGCACAAAACCCGCAACAGGGTAAAAATGTTTAATGAAGGATATCCCTTTGCTCAAGGAAAAAAGGACAGCAGGGGAGGACGGAAGAGGACCTGTGCAACCGGAAAAAAACACGGCCCAGGGACCGAAAAAGAAACACTTTTTCCAAGGGATGAGGACGTGTGTCCAAAGGGCTTGGCGGAAAAAAGGAGACTGAGCAAGATGGCACCTTTGGGCAGGAAAAGGACCACACGCATGTGTGGCAGCAATACCAAAGACTTTCTTTGAAAGATGGGGAGTTGCTCCGCGCGGGCTCCGTTGTTGCCATCACGCATAAGTGAAGACTGACTTCCTGCTTGTTCCTAGAGAATGCAGGATTCATGGCAGCATGGTTTTACGAGAAGCAGGTCTTGTCAAACAAATCTCAGATTTCTTTTACTGGGTGACAGAGAGACAGAGCTAGATGTTTTACTTAGAATTCAGTAAAGCCTTTGACACTATTCCACATAGGTGACTTATAAATTCTGTGCCCTAGGGATGGACCCTAAATTGACTGACTGGGTTAGAAATTGGTTGAAATGGGAGGCAACAAAGAGTATATATAAATGGCGGCACTCAGAGGAGAAGGATGTTACCAGTGATGTGTCGCAGAGATCTCTCCTATGTCCGATTATCTAACATTTTTTGAGGGATATTGCGGAAGGGCTATCAGGTAAGGGTTGCCTCTTTGCGGATGAGACTAAAATCTGCAATTGAATAGACACCCAGGAAAGAGGATCTAGTGAAGCATGAAGAATGGTTGAGAATTTGGTAGCTGAAAATTATCACTAAAAAATGCAGGGTCATGCATTTGGGCTGCAAAATTCCATGGGAGCAGCACAGTATAGGGGGCAAGGTGCTTCTGTCCAAGAAAGGAGCGGGACCTAGAGGGTTTTTGCTTCTGATGAACTTAAGGTGATTTAACAGGCAGAAAAGACAACGGTGAAAGCCAGAATGATGGTTGCGTGCATAGGGAGAGGAATGCCCAGCAGAAAAAGAGTAGTTACTCACTTGTAACAGGTTATCTCCGGGAACAGCAGGAAAGCGTAGTTACTCACCTGTAACAGGTGTTCTCCAGGAGCAGCAGGAATCAGTCCTCACATATGGGTGACGTCGGCGCCGACGGAGCCCTCACGGAGCAATTTTCCCCAGCTTTCAAAGAAAGCCTTTGGGAATTGCAGCGCGCATGCGCGGTCTCCTTCCCGCCCAAGGGTGCCATCTTAGCCAGTCTGATGACATAGCTAAAAGACAGCATAAAAATTTGCAAAAAAACTTAAGCAGATGATTGCAACTCCAAGGGGAGGAGGGAGGGTTGTGAGGACTGATTCCTGCTGCTCCTGGAGAACACCTGTTACAGGTGAGTAACTACGCTTTCTCCAGGACCAAGCAGGAAGTCAGTCCTCACATATGGGACTCCCAAGCTTAAGGCTACCGGAGACCCTAAGCACAAAAATGAGCTCCCTCTAGCTCAGCAGCACAGAAGGAAGGAATCTTCACTGAATTATTACCCACCGGTAGCCCCCATCCGGGATGGAGGGTAGGAGTTGCTCAAACCTCGAAGAGATTTCGGAGGACTGCCTGTCCGAAAGCACTGTCCCTGCGGGACTCCCTCTCGAGGCAGTAATGGACCGCAAAAGTCTGGCTCGAAGACCAAGTAGCGGCCCGGCAGATGTCTGCCAACGGAACAGAGCGGAGGTAAGCCACTGACGTAGCCTTCGCCCGAACACAATGAGCCGTGACTCGACTTTCTAACGAGAGACCGGCTGCCCCATAAGCCCAAGCGATACAGTCAGCAACCCAGATGGACAGAGTACGCTTGGAGACCGGGAGCCCCAATTTATTGGGGTCAAAAGACACAAAAAGCTGAGCCGCTTTACGGTGCTCCCGCGTACGGTCAAGGTAGAAGTTCAATGCCCTTCTACAGTCCAGGGTATGCAGGACCATTTCAGCTCGGCTGGAGTGTGGCCTGGGAAAGAAGGTCGGAAGTACCACCTCCTGATTGATGTGAAAAGGGGAGACCACTTTTGGAAGAAACTTTGGGTGAGTCCGTAGGACTACCCTATTTTTGTAGAACCGAGTGTAAGGGGGATCAGACACGAGAGCCTGCAATTCACTTACGCGTCTAGCGGAAGTGAGGGCTATCAGGAATAAAGTTTTCCAAGAAAGAAAACGGAGAGAACAGGTAGCCATAGGTTCAAAAGGCGGACAGGTGATCCGCTGTAAAACCACATTCAGATCCCAGTCAGGTGCTGGCGGGCGCAGAGGTGGTTTAAGTAGAAGGAGACCTCGGAGAAACCTCGCTACGAGAGGGTCGCTGGAAAGAGGTCTGCCGTCCACCGGCACATGATGTGCTGAAAGAGCACTGAGGTGAACTTTGACGGAGTTGGACTTAAGTCCCAGATTAGAGAGGTAGAGCAAGTACTGCAAGATCACCGACACCGAGCAGGAGAAGGGATCCTGAGACTGCGTGGCACACCAAGCGGAAAAGCGACGCCATTTAAGGGCGTAGCATTTGCGGGTAGAAGGTCGCCGAGAAGCTAGGACGACCTCCTCCACCTCTGCCGGCAGTAGAAGGGGAGCAAGGACTACCCTTTCAGCAGCCAGGCCATCAGATGTAGAGATCTGAGGTTGGGGTGTAGCAGGGACCCCTGATCCTGTGTTAGGAGATCCGGTTGAAACCCCAGAGGGAACGGATCCTCTACCGCTAATTGCAGCAGGAGTGGAAACCACGGCTGTCTGGGCCAGCGAGGAGCCACCAGGATCATGGAAGCTTTGTCTCGGAGAACCTTGAAAAGAGTTCGAGAGACTAGCGGTATGGGAGGAAAGGCATACAGAAGGCTCTCCGACCATGAGAGCAGAAAAGCATCTGCCGCTACTCGAAGGGGATGCGGCTGACGAGAGCAGAAGCGAGGAAGTTGTCGGTTGAGAGGACTGGCAAAGAGATCCATCGTGGGGAGTCCCCACTTCAGAAAAAGTTTCTGAACTACCAAGGGATCCAGGCGCCATTCGTGCGGCTGGAGGATCCTGCTGAGTTTGTCCGCCAGGCAATTTTCTTGGCCTGGGAGATAAACTGCCTTGAGAAGAACGCCGTGGCTGACGGCCCAAGAGCAGAGCTTCTGTGCTTCTCGACAGAGAAGGAAGGAGCCCGTGCCTCCCTGTTTGTTCACGTAGAACATGGCAACTTGATTGTCCGTCTGGACAAGGACGGACTGGTGAGAAGTCAGGTGGGAGAAAGCCTTGAGAGCCAGACGGATTGCTCTGAGCTCCAGGAAGTTGATCTGCTGCGCAGACTCCCACGTGGTCCAGAGACCTTGAGTACATGCCCCTTGGCAATGCGCTCCCCAACCTAGGAGAGAGGCATCGGTCGTCAGCACTTGAGCCGGCTGAGGTGACTGAAAAGGCATTCTGAGCACCAGGTTTGGCCGATGAAGCCACCACTGTAGAGAAGAGGCCAGCGGACCGGAGACGCGCACTAAGTCGGCTAGGCCGCCCGTGGCTTGTTGCCACTGCTTGCGAAGGCACCATTGAGCAGGCCGCATATTCAGGCGGGCATTGGGGGTCACGTGGACGGTGGAAGCCATATGGCCGAGTAGTCTCAGGAAGCGCCTGGCTGAGACCAGGGACTGGCTCGGAAAACGGCCGGCTAGGTCCATGAGCCGTTGAGCCCTGTCGAGAGGCAGGAAAGCTCGTGCCTGAGGAGTGTGCAGTCTTGCGCCGATGAACTCGAGATCCTGTGAGGGGAGCAAAGTGGACTTTGCGAAGTTTATGACAAAGCCCAAGTACTGCAGAAGAGTCACCGTGCGGTGTGTGGCATTGGTGACTTCCGGAGAGGACGATGCTCTGATGAGCCAGTCGTCGAGGTACGGAAAAAAATAGAGGCCGTGAAGCCGGAGATAAGCCGCCACCACCGCGAGACATTTTGTGAAGACTCGCGGTGCGGAGGATAGGCCAAAGGGCAGTACTCTGTACTGGTAATGATTTCCTGCCACCACAAACCTTAGGTATTGGCGGTGGCTTGGGTGGATGAGGATGTGCGTGTAGGCATCCTTTAGATCCAAGGAGCATAGCCAATCTCCCTGCTGGAGGTAGGGCAGAAGGATTCCAAGGGTAAGCATCTTGAACTTTTCCCTCACAGGAACTTGTTGAGGTTGCGCAAGTCCAGGATGGGTCTGAGGCCTCCAGTCCTTTTTGGTATTAGGAAATACCTGGAATAAAAGCCTTGACCTCTCAGGTGGTGGGGCACCGGTTCCACAGCCTGTTCCTGAAGAAGACTTGTTAACTCCTGAAGGAGTAAGTCTCTGTGCAGAGGGAGTCGTGGAGGTTCTCCCGGGAAATAGGAGGGAGGGACCTGATGGAAGTGGAGAAGATAGCCTTCTCTTACGACTTGAAGCACCCAGGCATCTGAAGTGATGTTGGACCACCTGTGGGCGAAGTGCACCAGCCGGCCTCCGGTGCTGGGAGGAACCAGCTGAGGGGGAGAGGCTATGCTGATGAAGTCAAAAACCCCCACCCTGCTGAGCAGGGGCCGGTGGTGCAGGCTTGGGGGCTTGCTGCCTACGGGACCCGTTACCCCGTCCCTTGGCCTGCTGGCCCTGTTGGGGAGCTGCGGAGGCCTGATATTGAGGGTAGTGTTTATAGGCAGCCGCCTTTCTCGGGTAAAAGGACTTCTTTCCCGAGCCCTTCTTTTTCTGGGAAGGGGCGGAGGTCTTCCTAGAAAGCCTAGTTCTGGTGAGAGTCTCCGTCTCGATTTGTGCAGCCTTTTCAGCCATGTGCTTGCCAAAGAGGTTCTCACCTCGGCAGGGGACATCGACCAACTTGTCCTGCACCCAGGGTTCAAGGTCAGACGACTGAAGCCAAGCCTGTCGGCGGGCACCGATGCCGGCTGCGGCCACTCGAGCCGATGCTTCAAAGCCATCATAGGCTGCTCGGGACATGAATTTGGAGCATTCCCGAATACCAGTTGTCAAGGCCAGGAACCTCCGCAAAGGTTCCTCGGACAGCCCAGCGGAGAATCCGGCTATCTCTTTAGCCAGGTCTCTGAGATACATGCCCATGTAGAGCTGGTAGGTCTGGACCCGACAAGCAAGCATAGAGCCCTGGAAACACTTCTTACCAAGGCCATCCAGGTTACGGGCCTCCCTGCCAGGAGGCACCGAGGAGTGCATCTTCTGGCTCTTAAGCCTATGCATGGCCGATTCCACTACCATGGAATGGTGCGGTAGCTGTGCTTTTTGGAAGCCAGGACTCTTGCAGACTCGATAGATGGAATCGACCCGCTTGCTTAATACCGGCGACGATGCCGGACTCTCCCACATGCGGAAGAGTAGTCGTTCCAGCATGGGAGGAACCGGTACAGTAAAGTGTTCCCTGGCGGGAGAGTCATACTGAAGGGCGTCGAGCTCTTCGGCTCGAGGCTCCTCCTCGGGATCCGCAGGGAAGGCCAAAGCCTTGGCCATATCCCTGACGAAGTCCGAGAACCGGGCATCCTCCGGAGGGGACTGCTTCCGAGGTTCGGACTCAGGTGAGTGCGAGGGGACACACCGAGTCCGAAAAGAATCAGGTGACTCTTCTTCTTCAGACTCCCAGGCCGACTCCGAGGAGGAATCGGTGGGGTCGGCTCGGGCAGGCGGAGGCGTCGGCTGCCCCGACACCGAGGGAGTCGGCGTCGACGACCTCGGTCCCGAACGGGAGGCCGAGGGTGACCTCGACCGAGGATCGACTCGAGTTCGCATGGACTCGAGGATCGGCTCGGTCTCCGGGGTCGACTTAGACGTCGACGTCCCGGCGGTCGGGGCAGCGGCGCCAGCGAGGCTAGCGATCAGTGCCCGCTGCTGGTCCATGAAGGCAGATAGTCTGCTCTCCAAGGCCGTCAACCTGAGTCCGACCTCAGGTGACCCAGCAGCCCCCGACTCGGGCCCCGACGGCGTCGGGCCCGACGTCGGACCCCTCTAAGGCGAGTCCAGGAGGACTACAGGACTTACCCGAGCAGGCAACTCCGACTCCAGACGAGGTCGCTTCGGGAGGTGCTCCTTCTCCAAAGACCCGGGACGGCTATCGGGGCTATGCGACCTGGCCCTCGCGGAGCCAGGAGCGTCCACCGACGCCGCCCTCGCGGGTTTTACCTTCCGTCGATGGTCCCCGGAGGGAGAACCCCTGTCGGAGGAGCTTCGGCGATGGTCAGAGCTGGAACCTCTGGACGCCGAGGCCTCCGACGAGGTCCGGGTACGGCCGGGGTCAGCGAAGATTCGTTCCCGCTGGTGCCGCCGACTCCTTAACGCTTTGGAGGACATTTTGCCGCAGGCCCCACAGATCAGTTCTTCGTGATCCGGGCCGAGGCAGCGGAGGCAATTATCATGTGTGTCAGTGAGTGACATATTTCTGTCACACTGAACACACCGCTTGAAACCACTGGCAGCCATCGGGGGAAAAAGGGCCCCTGCAAGGTCAAAGGACCGGGCTGCCAGCGAAAAACCGAAAAACGAAACTGACCAAAAATCAGAAAAACCGAAAAATAACAGAAGGACTCGCAACGGCGTCGCGAGTCCAGGCAGGAAAAAGACCGGCGTCGAACCGAAGAAAGAAATAGAAATAAATTACTAAAATCAACTTTTTCAGCGGGGACACGATGGGTACATCTGTAGGGCTCCGCGGAAAAAAGAAGACTGGCTAAGATGGCACCCTTGGGCGGGAAGGAGACCGCGCATGCGCGCTGCAATTCCCAAAGGCTTTCTTTGAAAGCTGGGGAAAATTGCTCCGCGAGGGCTCCGTCGGCGCCGACGTCACCCATATGTGAGGACTGACTTCCTGCTTGGTCCTGGAGAATTGAGTCTTCACATATGGGTATCATCGGCACCGACGGAGACCACACGGGAACGCTCCCCAGCGTCTTATAGGAAAGCTTTTGGGAGCATCCCACTGCACCTGCACTGCTGCCTTCCCGCCCTTCCAACTCTTCCTCTTCAGTTGGGTTTGTAGCTGAGACAAAAGGAGAGAAGGAAAGAAAGGGAAAGATTCAACTCTTAGGTGAGGTGGGTGGGTTGTGAAGATTCAATTCCTGCTGTTCCCGGAGATCACCTGTTAGAGGTGAGTAACTATGCTATCTCCAGAACAAGCAGGAATGTAGTCTTCACATATGGGGACTCCCAAGCTTAGAGATGCCAGGGAGATGACCCCAGAAGCTGTGAAACCCAGGCTGAGGTAGGTCATGCTTCTTCCCAAGGATCTCTGGCATCAAAACCTGGGACGGCAGGTAGGAGTTGTTCTAAGTGTGAAAGAGATGCTGGAGAACAGCCTGGCCAAACGAGGCATCCAGACGGGAATCCTTGTCCAAGCAGTAATGGGCTGCAAAGGTGTGGACCGAAGACCAAGTGGCTGCCCTGCAAATGTCGTCAATCGACACTGAACGAAGGTTAGCCATAGAGGCAGCCATTGCTCTCACATTTGCGAGAAGGACGCAGAGTTAGAGAAGGAGAAGGGAAGAAGTTACGAGCGGAGCCAGGGCGCTTCTCGCTTCGGTCCCCGGATCCCCAGCGCGCTCCTCAGGGGCTCGGTGCTGCGGGAGGCTCAGAGTTATTGGGACCGGTGCCCCGGAGCCCTTGTTCTGAGTGGGCTCTGATGATGTGGGTCTGGGCTTCACGGCTGCGCAGACCTCGCCAGCTCATGCAAGCTTACACTAGCTGGAAAACAGAAGGCTTGGAACGAAGTAGGCATTTTATTCCCAGATTTTGGGAGCCAGAGGGGGAGAAAGTGGGGGCAGTGGAGTCTGAGCGATCTACGGAAAGAGCTTTCTAAGTTATGATCTCCGAAACTGAACACAGCAATTCAAGTGATAGCTTGCCGGAGCAGAAAGCAGCCAATCGGGCTTTACTCCGTGCAACTTAAAAGAAGCAGCTACAGGCAAGCAGTCCTTTCTGCCCCACATCGCCTCTGCTTCAGACCTCCGATCGCCTTCTGGGACACCCGCCTGAGCCGAAAGCAGCTAATCGGGTTTTACTCTGTGCAACTTAAATGGAGCACGCTACAGGCGTGACCGCGCCTGGCAGGCCCGCGCCTGAGAGCCCTTTGGCGTGGCCCTTAGGAGTGGCTGAATACCAGTATTGGGACAATAAGGTATGATCTACTGTTATGCATATCTTCTAAGTGCACTCAATAGCTTAAATAACACTGCCTAACTCTCATATCACGTCGCCATATTATATGACCTAATATGTTACTGTCGTCATAACATAATTGTATCTCTCTCATTACAAGCGTAACCTACTAGCTATAAAACTGTCTCATTTAATTCTGCCTTAGATTTCAACATTGTAACAATTGTATCTTGCAACAAGTTTATCTCATAACCAGGGGCGGCCCAAGGGGGGTGCGGGGCCATGTGCGAGACTCGGTGCGGGGCCTCATTTGCATAATGGCCTCATTTGCATAAATATTTGCATAATGTTACCATACACTAACTTTTAGTAAACATGCCTCTTAATGAGTGTATGGATAAAGAAAGACTAAAAGATTTCTACATTACTATAATCCAGTGCCAACTGCCAGGCACATTAGGAACTACTACAAACACTGCCCATTTAGAACCCATAGCAAACCCGCTGTATCATAACAGCACTACCAGGACTCACAAAGCACAAGACCCTACCTATCAAAAGGCAACACTACAAATATTAAACCAATACATTTCAGAGAACAATACATGACCTACTGGGGAAAGAGAACAAGTGGCAATGTCAAATAGGAATTACATAAACAGAATACCTCAGCTCAGTTACACGTGCAGAACATAGACCGTCACCAAACAAGAAATCACAATGTAGAAACAGGAAGACAATAATTAAACTGGGAACCCCAAAAGACCAACACTGTAGAAATAAAACTATAAATTAATTTCCTCTTGTACTAAACAAAGCACAGACGTTAATGATGCACATTTCCCAGAGCTGGCATATTTCAGTTAATAAATTCAATAGATATTTTTCTACCTTTTGTGCATTTTTTTCAGTTGCAATTGCTCCAGCCACTTTCTTCTGGTTTCTTCATGTCTTCTGCTAACTCTCCATCGTCTGCTGTCCATTTGTCCTTTCTTCACTCTTCTAGTTTTTTTCCATTCTCTCTCTACATCTGCTTTAACATACTAATTTATTTATTTACATTCTCTTATATACCGCGCTATTCTGCATCTGCATTCTCTCTCCTTTTGCTCTTTCCTCATTCCTATTTCATCCACTCAAATTTTACCCAGCCATCCTCAATCCCCACTTACTCTACCAATATCCGGCCAATTGTAGATTTGTCTTCCCTCCCACACAAAATATTTTTTCCCTCTCCATTTCACTCTCCCAACTCTATCCCATTCTAATCCTCCCCCAACATCAGCTCCCTTCTAGTTCCAGCCCCACCCAGCATCCGCTCCCTTCTAGTCCCCGCATCAGCCCATTTCCAGTCCTAGCTCCCCCATCCGAGTCCCTCCATCAGCTCATTTCCAATCCCAGCCCCCCATAAGCCCATTTCTAGTCCTATCCTAGCCCCACCATCAGCCCATTTCCAGTCCTAGCTCCCCTATCCGAGTCCCTCCATCAGCTCATTTCCAATCCCAGCCCCCCCAACAGCCCATTTCCAGTCCTATCCTAGCCCTCCATCAGCCCATTTCCTGTCCTAGCCCCCCCTCACTCAGCCCATTTCCAGTCCTAGCTTCCTCCCCTCACAGCCCATTTCCATTCCAAGCCCCCGTCAGCTATTTGCAGTTCAAGCCCTCCTTCCACTCAACCCATTTCCTAGCCACCCCCCCAGCCCATTATCAGTCCTAACCCCCCCATAGCCCATTACCAGTCCTAAGCCCCCCATAACCCATTACCAGTCCTAAGCCCCCCTTCAGCCCACTTCCAGTCCTAAGCCCCCCCATCACCCCATTTTCAGTCTTAGCCCCCCATAGCCCATTACCAGTCCTAACCCCCATCAGCCCATTTCAAGTCCTAGCTCCCCCATCCGTCCCTCCATCAGCTCATTTCCAATCCCAGCCCCATCAGCCCATTTCTAGTCCTTTCCTAGCCCCATCATCAGCCCATGTCAAATCCTAGCTTCCCTCCACTCAGCCCATTTCCAATCCAAGCCCCCCATGAGCCTACTTTCAGTTCTAGCCCCCCCCATGAGTCCATTTCAATCCTATCCTAGCCCTCCATCAGCCCATTTCCTGTCCTAGCCCCCCCCTCACTCAGCCCATTTCCAGTCCTAGCTCCCTCCCCTTACAGCCCATTTCCATTCCAAGCACCCATCCCCATCAGCTACCCATTTCCAGCCCTAGCCACCCCCCAGCCCATTACCAGTCCTAGCCCCCCCCCACAGCCCATTACCAGTCCTAAGCCCCCCATCAGCCCACTTCCAGTCCTAAGCCCTCCCATCACCCCATTTTCAGTCATAGCCCCCCCATAGCCCATTACCAGTCCTAACCCCCATCAGCCCATATACAGTCCTTGCCCCCATAGCCCATTTCCAGTCCTAGCCCCCCATCAGCCCATTTCCAGTCTTAGCACCCCCATAGCCCATTACCAGTCCTAACCCCCGCATCAGCACATTCCCAGTCCTAGCCCCCCCTATAGCCCATCAGTCCTACCCCCCCTATAGCCCATTACATGTCCTTCCCCCCTATAGCCCATTACCAGTTCTACCCCCCATCAGCCCATTTCCAGTCTTAGCCCCCCCATAGCCCATTACATCCTAACCCATCAGCCCATTTCCAGTCCTAACCCCCCATCAGCCCACTTCGTCTTAGCCCCCCCATAGCCCATTAGTAGTCCTAACCCCCCCATAGCCCATTACCAGTCCTAACCCCCCTCCCCCCATCAACCCACTTCCAGTCTTAGCCCCCCATAGCCCATTAGTAGTCCTAACCCCCCCATAGCCCATTACCAGTCCTAACCCCCCTCCCCCCATCAGCCCTGACAGTTTAAAAAAAAAAAACAAACGGCTGCTGCTGCCGCTGCCGCCATGGCAGCGGCAGAATCAAATGTCCCACCGCGGGGCCCCGCCTGCCCGGCAGAGCCTCCCTTCACTATCAGCTCCGGAGTCCCTCCCAATGCGCGGGCTTTCAGAGCCGCGAGAGTTTCCCTTTCTTCTCGCGGCTCTGTTAATCTCGCCGGGGTTGATGGGATTTCCCATCAGCCCCGGCGGGATTAACAGAGCCGCGAGAGGTCAGAGAAGCAGCAGCCGGGTTTTTTTTTTTAATCTGCTTTTGCTAATGTAGAATGTTTTTGCGCGGGGCCCCCTGAAACGCGGGGCCCTGTGCAAAAAACATTCTTGCTCAATGGACGGGCCGGTCCTGCTCGTAACAATTGTATCTTGCATCCCACTGTCTCTGCTTCAACAATTTTCACTGACTCCAAACTTAACCCCCAAACCGCTGCAGGTTGCAACAATGGTTTTCTAATTTCCTCTACTGTTCTCAACGTTGTTATATATATTTCCCTCACACTACTGACCTATTGTACAATACTAATATCAATAGTACAACTGAGTCCTATCCTAAATCAAAATGAAGCTAGTGAACATTATTATGCATTTTCTATATGTCCTATGTATCTTTATGTGCCTACTACTCACATCCAGCATATGCCTACAAACACTATATCCTCCTCTCAACCATATTGGAATGGCTCACATACATATTATTCCCCACCACCATAGACAAAAATACCTCAATCACTACAACTCATACTCTTCTACATATAGGAACCCCCACCCCCCTCGCTACTCAGTAACGCAGACAAACAGGTTAATCCACATAAGATTAAAACCAGAAAACAAAACCAAAGAAATAACTCCAATCACTCAAACCCTAAAAGTCATCCTTATCAATGTAAGATCTATTAGAAACAAAATCCCACTTATAACAGACCTCATCACTGATGAGAAGCCAGATTATCTTTGCCTAACTGAAACCTGGCTAACCAATTCAGACACAGTCCTATTGAACCAAATAAAAATAAAAGGATACTCCCTATTTAATTGTAACTGGAATAAAAAAAAAAGGAGGTGGTGTACTCATATTAGCAAAAACAAACCTGAACTGTACCTCCACAATCTGTGATACTAAAGAAACAATAGATATCCTAAAGATAGAGAATAGAAACATAGCCATCTGCCTCTTTTACAGACCTCCTACACCAGGTGACCAAAATTTAACAACCATCCTAGAAGCAGCTTGTAAAGCCTCAATAAACAAACCTCACATAATCCTGGGTGATTTTAATTTAACAACCCTCAATAACAATCAAACCTCAGTTTTTTTATAATCAATGGCGAACATGGGCTTTAAGCAAACAATTAGATACCCCACACACATCAAAGGTAACACCCTTGATCTAGTATTCATTCCTGAACACATATTTGAATCACCTCAATATACTACTCCTATCATAACACAGATTCCATGGACTGATCACTTTATGATCCAATTTTCTATTAACATGCCTTACACCTCCATTCCTCATCAATCTAAATCCCATCAAGGGCCACGATTTCGTCCATTTGTATCAGAAGAGTTCCTCGGACAATTGTACCCCAGCTAGATACAGACTCTAACAGTCTAGTCAAAGCTATTTCTAATTGGAACACTGTAATAAAAACAGCATCCAAACCACTACCTATCAAAACTAACAGACAATATAAAAGAGCATCAGAAAAATGGTACACGCATGAACTAGCTCTAATTTAAAAAAAAAAATCAGAAAATTAGAAACCAAATGGAAAACAAAAAAAACACCAGAACTCCGCGAACTATACTTTTCAACTCTTAATACTTACAGGTCAGCCACAAACAATGCCAAAAAACAATATCACACAACAATCCTATCCAAAGCTATTAATCGCCCAAGGGAATTATTTGAAATTGTAAAATTATTATCTAAAGCCCCCACTGCTAAATCACACATTATTCCTATTAACCCACAAGAATTAGCAAACTATTTTGCTAGTAAACTAAAACTGTCCCTAATACTGATACCTAACCCCCTCCCAAATACAACCAACAATAGCAATGTTTGGAAATCTTTCCATCTTATCAATGAAAAGCAATTGCTTAATATAATTACTAAAATTAACACAACCACATCTATCCTAGATCCTTGCCCTGTATCCTGAATCAAGACATCTAAACTAGTACTTGCCCCCTTTATCTTAGATATAGTAAACAAATCCCTTCAGCAAGGTGTATTACCTAGGGAACTTAAAATATCTGCAATACGCCCGATTTCGAAAAGCAAAACACTAAATAACAATGACCAATCATCATATCGACCGATTGCCAGTATCCCCTTTCTTACTAAAATTATTGAAAAAGTTGTCCAACTACAACTTCAAGATTCCGCGTGGGAACTCTCCCCAGCTTCCTATAGGAAAACGTATTCTACCCTTCGAGGACCGGCCGGTCTTGGAAGACCTAGGTTTGGTTACCTGAGATCCATGGAGGAAGATGAAGCCCTGGATGACGTCGATGCAACGGACATTGCATCTGAGGCAAAGAGGGTGCCGGGTTTCGCAGCTCTATTCTGCAGGCCCTTCTTAGTCAGCTTTCTACAAAGGAGACACTCCGATGGCAAATGGTCAGGACCCAAACATTTAAGACACCAATCATTGGTGTAGGCAACAGAAATGGTACTGCTACGTTTTGAACATTTTTTGAAACCACTAGTTGGTTTCTCCATTTTAAAGAAAAAGTGGGCCTAGTGCCCAAAATGGCGCCGAAGAACCAAGAGGGGACAGACCCTCAGGTAAAAAGCTTTTTTTAAGAAAGGAAGAAAGAAAATAAAGAAGACACTGGTGGTGCCGGTGTAGGTGTCGACGGGAAGGCAGACACAACCACAAAAAAGAAACTTTTCTGTGGTGATAGGGTTTGCCGCCTGTAAGCTCGGCAGAAAAGGAAAAACTGAAGAGGGAGAGGTGGGAAGGCAGCAGCGCAGGCGCAGTGGGATGCTCCCAAACGTTTTCCTATAGGACGCTGGGGAGAGTTCCCATGCGGGCTCCGTCAGTGCCGATGATACCATAGGTGAAGACTACATTCCTGTTTGTTCCTGGAGATAAGGAGGTGTTAGTGCCTCTGCATAAGTCTTTGGTGAGACCTCATTTGGAGTATTGTGTGCAATTCTGGAAGCCACACCTTCAAAAGGATAACAGAATGGAGTTTGTGCAGAACGTGGCTGCCAAACTGGTCAGTGGGCTTCGCCATAAGACATATGGGAACGGCGTTTAAATACCTTAATGGTATAAGTTAACAACAGCCTCTTTAAGGGGCTAAACTCAGATTAATTTGCGGAAATATTTTTTTTACAGAAAGAGTGGTAGATGTGTAGAAAAATCTCTTAGTCGAATAGAAAAAAAAGACTATCTGAATTCAAGAAAGCATGGGACAAACGCAAAAGATATCTAAAAGGGGAAAAAAAGACTGGAGAACTTCGTAATTGGTATGGAAGGGCAGAATGGACAGCTTTATGGTCTTTAACAGCCATTATGTTTCTGTTTATTTTATTTATTTATTTACGTTTCTTATATACCGCGCTATTAAGATCAGTGCGGTTTACAGCGAACAGAACGATAGTGCACTTGTGAGAACACATAGTGCTTACAATGAACAGGGTAATAACATAGTTTACAGCGAAACAGAACAATAGTATAATGTAACAAAAACACATTGTGCTTACAGTGAACCATGAACGGGGTAATAACATGGGTAAGAACTTGGGTGAAAACTATCTACAGATCATTTACAAAGTTCAAAGTATTCATATTGAGTAGGCTAGATGGAATCATAGGTTTAAGCCCGGGGAGGCATTGATTAACCATTCTCCAGTAGGGTTAAAGTATTGGGGCAGATGTGGAAGGGGGTCGTGGGGCCTACTGCATGATTCCCTTGGTTGTCTTCTGGGTAATGTTTTTGGAATAGGTGGTATTTTATGGCTTTTCTGAATGATGTAAGGCTCGTGATAGATCTAATTTCAGAGGGGAGGGCGTTCCAGGCTGTGGGTGCATAAACCGAGAAAGCCCTGTTGGCTATTATTTTGACATTATCTTAGGGATTTCTAATGCATTCCTCATTACGGATCTTCTGTTCCTGTTGTCAGGCAAACTGTTGATTAATTTACTGATGGGTGAGGAGGGTTGGTTCCTCAGGGCTTTAAATGTCATGACAAGTGACTTGTAGTGTATTCGAGCATGTAGAGGTAGCCAGTGGAGCTCCTTCATCACAGGCGTAATGTGTTCTGCCCTTGACATACCCATAAGTACTCTAGCGGCCGAGTTCATGGCAAGGCGGAGTGGATTTAGAGTTGACTGTGGAAGCCCATGGAGGATGATGTTAGCGAAGTCCATGTGTGGAATCACTAGGGCTTGGAATATAGTCCGGTAGTCAGTGAAGTCCAGGAGAGGTCGAAGAAGACGTAATGTTGCAATCTTATGGTATATTGCTTTTGCAACATTTTTCACATGTGTTGTCATGTCAAGTCGCTGATCTAGTGTGATGCCTAGGTAGCGAATATTGATTTTAGTTTTGAGCTCTGCGTTTTTGATTTATTTATTTTATTTATTTATTTACATTCTCTTATATACCGCACTATTCAGCATCAGCGCGGTTTACATGGAACAGAAACGCTCAGTACAGTTAACATGTATGAGTTTACAGATAACAGGGCAAGTAACTTAGATAACAGGGGTGCTGGAGGTGGGATGAATTTCTGATTTCTCGTGATGAAGAGATCATCAGTTTTATTGTGATTAATTCGTAGGTTTTGGGTGAGAAGCCAGTCTGCAACTACTTCAAAGCATTTTATAATGGGTGAAAAGTCTGGTTGTTCAGTCCTGAATGGGATGTATAGCAGAATGTCGTCCGCATAGGCAAGGCAGTATACATTTAAGGAGCGGATCAGGGTGCAGATTGGCTGCATGTAAATGTTTGTCTAAAGAGAACTTTAGGACAGCAAACTCAAACAGCAACTCAAATCTTATTCATATCCCATGTCTTTCTCCTTCTTCTCTCCCTTTCTCAGTTCACCTGGACCAGATGGTATACATCCAAGGGTGTTGAAAGAACTGAAATATGAGATTGCAGACTTACTGTACTATTAATCTCTGAACTATCATTAAAATCATCTGTAATACCTCAAGATTGGAAGATGGCCAACGTAACGCCCATTTTTAAAAAGGGTTCCAGGGGTGATCCGGGAAACTACAGAATAGTGAGCCTGACGTCAGTACCGGGAAAAATGGTAGAAACCATTATAAAGAACCAAATTACCGAACATGTAGAGATAGCTTAATGGGAGACAGCCAACAAGGCTTTAGTCAAGGAAGGTCTTGCCTTATTAATCCATTATATTATTTTGAAGGGGTGAATAAACAGGTAGACAAAGTTAAGTCAGTTGATATTGTTTATCTGGATTTTCAGAGAGCCTTTGACAAGGCTCATGAGAGACTTTTGGCAAAATTAAAAAGTCATGCAATAGAAGGCAGTGTACTATTGTGGATCAGGAACTGGTTAAAAGATAGAAAGCAGAGGATACAGCTAAACGGCCAATTTTCCCAATGGAAAAAGGTGAATAGTGTAGTACCCCAGAGATTTGTGCAGGGTCCGCTGCTTTTTAACATCTTTGTAAATGACCCAGAAATGGGAATAACGAGTGAGGTAATCAAATTTGCAGATGACACAAAATTATTCAAAGCTGTCAAAACCCATGAGGATTGTGGAAAATTGCAACAGGACCTGGATAAATTGGAAGACCTGGCGTCCAAATGGCAGATGGAATTTAATGTGGACAAGTGCAAAGTTATGCACCTAGTTATGCACAACCCAAACTATGGTTACACGATGCAAGGTTCCACATTAAGAACCACCACACAGGAAAAAGATTTAGGCGTCATCGTGGATAACATGTTGAAACCCTTGACCAAAAAGAGCAAATAGAATGCTAGGTATCATAAGGAAAGGAATAGAGAATGAAACAAAGGATATTATAATGCCTCTGTATCCCTGGTGCGACCGCACCTTGAATATTGTGTGCAATTCTGGTCGCCGTATCTTAAAAAGGATATAGCATTATTAAAAAAGGTACAAAGAGCCACTAAAATGGTAAAGGGGATGGAAGGATACCCCTATGAAGAGAGGCTACAAAAATTAGGGCTCTAACCTAGAAAAGAGACAGCTGAGGGGAGATATGATAGAGGTCTATAAATTAAAGAATGGAGTGGAACGGGTAACCATAGATCGATTGTTTATGCCATCAAAGTATAGAAAGACTAGGGGATATGCAATGAAGCTACATGGTAAACTATTTAAGACTAATAAAAGAAAATATTTTTTCACTCAACGTGTAATCAAACTCTGGAATTTGTTAACGGAGGATGTAGTAGAGGCTGTTAGTGTAGCTGGGTTTAAAAAAGGTTTGGACAAGTTCCTGGAGGAAAGGTCCATAAACCATTATTAAGAAGGGACCCAGGATATCAATGCTTGACCCAGTACAAGCATTGTGGAACCTGTATCTTTTGGGGAAACTGCTAGGTACTTGCGACCTAGATTGGCCACTGTTGGAAACAGGATACTGGGCTTGATGAACCTTGGTCTGACCCAGTATGGCATATCCTACATTTTTATGTTCTTATACACCTTGTGGAATGCACACGTCATCTCAAATAAGATTGCCTTTCTTCATGATCTCTTTATCTCTAATGCTCTCCATTTTCTTGATCTGAGACCTGGCTCTTCCCAGAAGACTCAGCTTCAGTCGCTGCCCTCTCTCATGGTGGCTACCAATTCTCCCACATGCCTCGACGCCACTGGCTATGGTGGTGGTGTTGAGTTGCTACTCTATCATTCCTGCCAATTTCAACCCCTTCTTCTGCCTCAGTCTGACTTCTTTCCCTCCTCTGAAGTCCACTTCATCTGCATTTTTACTCAACTATGTCTCCGGGTAACTGTTATTTATCAACCCCCTGAAAAGTCCATCTCTACCTTTCTCAATGACTTTGACTCATAGCTTTCCTTCTTTCTGGTTTTATAGTCCCCTTCCCTTATTCTACGGGATTTTAACATTCATGTTGATAACCCCTCTGGACCCTCATGCTTTAAAGCACCTTTCTCTTACCTCCTTATTCAACCTTATGCTTTGCTCTACTGCCCCCACACCAGCATGGCCACTGCCTCAACCTTCTCTTCTTCTCTTATTGCTTACCCTCAAACTTCTATACCTCAGTTCTTCCCTTATCTGACCATAATCTGATAAGCATAAGTCTTCATCACCCCACCTCAATCTCACCCAGTCTCCTCTAGCCTCTTTAGAAATCTTCATGCTACCGACCCATCAGCTCTCTCCACTACTATCTCATCACCTCTTTCCCCCACTATGTCATCTGAGACTGTTGATGAGACAGTAGCTTTCTATGTTGCACTTTCCTCTGCTCTGGATGCTCTTGCTCTGCCCATGCCATATCCTGTAAGGCGTACTGTACCTCAGCCCTGGCTGTCTTCAACTACCCACTATATGATAATTACACTTACCTGGTAATTGTAGTTCCTTTAGTGATGACAGTTCAGTCCTCTACCTCTGGGTTGTGCTCCTCCTCCTGCAGCTTGGAGACTGGACATGTCAAATCAATGACATCACTGGATGTATACTGCTGGTGATTCCCATAATCCCCAGTGAACTATTGACAAAGCAGACTCAAGAGCAACAAATAAGTAGCCAACAAGGCAATTCAAAACGCAACAAACTTACTAAACCTCAACCCCAAAACAAAAGCTTGCCCCATACCGCTTCCCTCTGCCTTCTTTAGAAGAAAGTGAGAAAGAGTAGGATAGCTCCAAGAGACAGCCTTCTTTAAAACTAACGCTTACCTGTAATCGCCTCACTCCCTCCATTAAGGATCCACTGAAAATGACACTTCCCTGGGCGGGATCGAGGACTGAACTGTCGTCACTAAAGGAACGACAATTACCAGGTAAGTGTAATTATCATTTCCTTATCATTCCTCCAGTTCAGTCCTCTACCTCTGGGATGTAACAGAGCAGTGATCACAGGGAGGGAGGGACCCTTAAGCCCAGCTCGCAGAACTGCGGAACCGAAACAGGCATCTCTCGCTGCCAGCACATCCAGCCGATAGTGCTTACTGAAAGTATGAAGAGACGACCACGTCGCTGCCCTACAGATATCCCCTGGCAGAATCAAGCTGTGTTCCGCCCAAGAGGCCGCCCGTGGTAGAGTGTGCCCGTAATCCAGCCGGCACTAACCGACCTTGCAACAAATATGCTGACGCAATTGCCTCCCTGATCCATCGGGAAATGGACGCTTTTGCTGCCGCCTCGCCCCTGCGAGACCCCCCGAACAGTACAAAAAGACGATCAGTCTTGTGAAAGGATTCGGAGACTTTCAAATACTGGCGCAGCGTCCGCTTGACGTCTAAGCAGTGCAACATACGATCCGATGTCGCGCCCTCGCCGGTACACAGTACTGGAAGCGACACCATCTGGTTCAGATGAAAAGGAGAAACGACCTTTGGAAGAAAGGACGGTACCGGCCTCAAGACCACTTTTTCGTTGGAAAACTGAAGAAAGGGCTCTCTACAAGACAAGGCCTGCAGTTCTGAAATCCGTCTTGAAGAGCAGATGGCAACCAGAAACAGTTTTCAAAGTCAAATCTTTTACTGTAGCTTGGCGTAAAGGTTCGAAGGGCTCTTTTACTAAGGCCCCTAACAATACATTAAGATCCCACGATGGGACGACAACTCGGCAAACCGGCCTAAGCCTGGACACTGCTTTAAAGAAGCATAGGACATACGGATACGACCCCAGGGCCCTACCCTGGATCTTACCCCTGTAGCAGGCCAGGGACGCTACGTGGACTCTCAAAGAACTGGCTGCTAGGCCCTTATCAAAACCATCCTGTAAGTAGCTCAACACGGCTGAAACAGAGACTGTGGCCACACGTATTTGCCGCCGAGAACACCAATCCTCAAAAATATGCCAGACACGGACGTAAGCCAACGAGGTCGACCTTTTTCTCACCCGCAGGAATGTTGCCACTACCGCTGCTGAATAACCTAATTTCCTCAGCCCCGCACGTTCAATGGCCAAACCGTAAGCGAGAGCCGATTCACCTGTGGCATGCAAAGCGGATCCTGTACAAGCAGGTCGTCCGAGACCAGCAACCGCCATGGCTACCCGTCCAGCAGCCGAACGAGGTCTGCATACCATGGCCTCCTTGGCCAGTCCGAGGCAACTAGAAGCACTTTGCCTCGATGTGCCTCGATCCGTTGCACCACACGACCTATTAGTGCCCCCGGAGGAAAGACAGAGGAGCCCGTCCGCTGGTCACAGTTGCATCAGGGTGTCATAGAAACATAGAAACATGATGACAGAAAAAGACCACATGGCCTATTTAGTCTGTCCTTCCATAACTACAACAGTCCACTTTTTACCTTTAGAGATCCTCTGTGTTGGTCCCATGCTTTTTTGAATTCAGTTACTGTCCTCATCTCTACCACCTCCACTGGGAGACTATTCCATGGATCCACTACTCTTTCCGTAAAGAAATATTTCCGCATATCACTCCTGAATCTATCTCCCTTCACCCTCATCCCATGTCCCCTCGTAGCAGAACTTGCTTTCAACTGAAAGAGGCTTTCTCCCTGAACATTTATGCCATGGAGGTATTTAAACATCTCAATCATATCACCTCTATCCCGCCTTTCCTCTAAAGTGTACATATTAAGATCCTTAAGTCTGTCCTCATATGCTTTATAATGAAGCCCATTAATCATTTTAGTAGCCACCCTCTGCACCGACTCCATCCTGTTCACATCCTTTTGAAGGTGTGGTCTCCAGAATTGCACACCAATGGCGTCAAGACCTTCCAACATTCTTTCCTTCCGTCTGCTGAAAAACCGACTCGCCTTCGCTGACCGGAAGGTCGCCATGAGGTCCATGATCGGCTGTCCCCACCGGCGCACTATGAGTGCAAACATCTCCGGATTCAGCTCCCATTCTTCGGCATCCACTTGAACTCTGCTGAGGAAATCCGCTGTCACATTGTCCTTTCCCGCAATGTGCGCCGCCGATAGAGCTGGCAGGCGTTGCTCCACCCAGGTGAACAACAACTCTGCCTCCTCTTCCATGGCCGCACTGCCGGTGCCTCCCTGTCGATTGATGTAGGCCACCGTCGCTGAATTGTCTGACAGTACTCTCACCGCCCGACCTGTCACCATCGGTTCGAAAAACTGCAGAGCGAGATACACCACTCTCAATTCTAGCCGGTTGATCGACCATCCACTCTCTTGTCGCGACCAAGTGCCCTGCGCAAACAGGTCTCCGCAGTGGGCCCCCCCAGCCCAACAGACTCGCATCTGTCAACAGGGGGAGCCATTCCAGTTGTTCCAAGGGCAGCCCTGCTAGAAGGGACTCGGGACAGAGCCACCACCACAGGGAAACCCTGACCGGAGGCGGGCAGGGAAGACGCTTGCTCAACGAGTCGTTCTGATGCAGCCACTGCCGAAGCAGTGCCCGCTGAAGGGGTCTCATATGAAATCTGGCTCAAGGAACAGCCTCCAGCGTTGCCACCATCGTGCCTAACACCCTTAGGTACTCCCACGCCGTCGAGGCTGGAGCGGCGCTGAAACCACGGACCAAACGCTGGAGCCCCAGTGCCTGGTGCTGTGGAAGAAACACGAGCCCTTTTCGCGTATCGAACTGCACTCTCAGGTACGCAAGATCCTGTGACAGAACCAAGCGACTTTTTGCCAGGTTGATCACCCAGCTGAGACTTTAGAAACTTCACCACCTTGGCGGTAGCCCAAAGGCTCTTGGCCTCCAACTCTGCCCGAATGAGCCTGTAGTTGAGATAGGGATGAACCAACACTCCTTCTTTCCGAAGCGCCGCTGTCACCACCACCATCACCTTGGTGAAAATGTGCGGCGCCGTCGCAAGCCCGAAGGTCAAGGCTTGAAATTGATAATGACTCCAAGGAAGGGCGAAACGTAGCCACTTTTAATGGGCCAACCTGATCGGAATATGTAAATACGCTTCCGTAAGATCCAGGGATGTCAGATACTCTCCCTTGCGAACTGCGACAATTATGGACCTCAGGGTCTCCATCCGAAAGTGCGGGACCCGCAAGCAACGATTCACCCCTTTGAGGTCTAAGATAGGGTGCAGAGAACCGTCCTTTTTTGGGATGACAAAATAGATTGAGTATCGACCCATAACATAATCTGACAATGGAACTGGAACGATCGCCCCTAGGAGCAAGAGACGGTCGAGGGTACTGCGGATCGCCAAGGCTTTCTGCGAATTTCGGCAAGGAGTCATCACGAAGGAATCCCAGACGGGTCTTGCCAATTCCAGTGTATAACCCTCTCGCACTATCTCCAAGACCCACTGTTCGGTCGTTATTCGGGTCCAGGCAGAAAGGAACCGCGAGAGTCTCCCGCCGATTGGTTGCCTTTCTGCCTGGACCCCCAAACCTTCATTGAGATTTACGGAAGGTCTGGGCGGGAGGCGTCAAGAAGCCTCGACCTGCACCCCGGAACCCTCGAAAGCCCTGAGCTCTGGGTGCAAACCTGCCCCTCTAATAGCTTCCCAGCCGGGACCATCAAAACTTCCTACCATCCTTATACAGTCCCCGAAACGCTGGCGAGGATTTTCCTGCCTTAGGCTTGCCCTCCGGAAGCCTACCGCCTCTAGACCCCCCTAACTCCTTCACCAACTTATCTAGATTGTCCCCAAACAACAACCTGCCCGTAAAAGGAAGCTTGCTGATGCACCATTTAGACAAACCATCGGCCGCCCAATTCCTCAACCAGAGGGAGGGGCGCACGGCAACCAAGGAAGCCATACTGTTGGCTAGCGCTCGAATCAAGTCATAATGCACGTCTGCTAAATATGCAGTGCCGGACTCTAACCTATCCAGTTCTGCCGTCCCCTCAGAGTCCAACTGGGAGGACTGCCGCAAGTGTTGAGACCATCTGAGGCATGCCCTTGCCACCCAGGTCCCACAAATGGAAGCTTGTAGGGACAATGCATTCGCCTCAAACGTCTGTTTTAACAAACTGTCCATTTTCCTATCCTGCATATCCTTTAACGCCGCGCTGCCTTCTACCGGAATAGTGGTTTTCTTGGTGACCGCCGACACCGCTGCGTCGACATGGGGAGAACAAAAGCGCTCCTTGTCCTTATCTGCTAGGGGATATAGCCTATTCAAAGTTCGAACTCCTCGGAGTCCCAACTCCGGCTGATCCCACTCATCTTGAATCATCTTGCCCACTACCTGGTGGACGGGAAACACTAATTGCGCCTGTCGCACTGCTTGGATGACGGGGTCTTCCACACTGTCCTCCTCCGAAGCTGGGACGGCCGCCTGATTCAATGTCTGGAGGGACTCTGTGATAAGAGCCGAAAGCTCTTCCCTCTGAAACACCCATATGATCCTTGCCTGGTCCTCTGGCTCCAGAATCTCCCCTTCTTCCAGGTCAGCCGCTTCCATCTCCAGGTCTGGATCGACCTCATCCGATCCATTACCCTCTAGGTTGGAAGGGGACCAGTCACGGGGTCGCGGCCTATTAGAGGGCCCTGGGGAAGGCGACCCTTTCCCTGTAAGACTAGGCTGCTGCAAGACCGCCACAAGTGGCGCAAAATCCGGCATCTTTCCCTGCCGTCTCATGCAGAAAGCCTGATGCATGAGCAGTACGAAATCCGGGCAAAAGTCTTCCGTCTGCGGACCAGCCCCCAGAGCTGGTCTCGTTGCTGGCAAGACCCCGCTGATCTCTTGGGCATCTCGTGCGGCAGCGGACCCCTGCTGCTCTGCCTCAGGAGCCTCCGCTGACAGAGACCGCTCAGGGCTAGGCCTCGCCTCCATCTGCTGTTTCACATCAGTGGACACCACAGCGCAGCCTCTGCAAATACCGGAGTCCACTACGGTGCCCCTGCGCGTACCACAGACCACACACTGCGGCCGCGAAGCCATTGTAATAGGTGTCAGCAAATACTAAAGGTTTTAGTCTTTTGTTTTTGTTTTGGTTTTTTTACAATATTAATGAACGGGATTGGAAGGACTAACCCTGTAACCAAAAGCCCTGTCCCCCTGGTGTGCGTGTAGTAGTTGGGCTGAGAAAGAAGGTTGTTCTGCCTGAAACTCGGCCGGAGCCCCTCAAAGCCCCAAAAAATGTCTGAGGCACTTCAAAGCTGCCAGGGAGTCGGCACTGCCCCCAAAGTACAAGGCTGGCCTGCCGAGAGAAGACTCCCTCGCTGCTGCGCTTCCGAGGCTTCGCAGCCTCACCGGAGCCGGTGCCACGTGGTCCCTGATGCTCTATGATGGCCGCCGCTACTGAGGAAAAGAAAAGAAAAGGGCGCCAAAAGCAAACGACGAAGACGGCGGGGCTCCCGCCCGATTCTAGCCCCCGGAGAGAGCAGCACAGCAAAAGAAAAAACCCCAAAGCTGAACTCACCCCTCTTCGACGGGGCTCCAGCCCTCACGGTTCCTCAATCTCTGAGCTGCGAGGAGAACTGCCAGGCGAGCCTACCGTCAGTGTCTTGCCGCCGCCGCCGGAGGAGATCCTCGTGCCCTGAACGTCGGGGAAAACTGCCTCCGTTCCAGCCCCGAGCTCTCCTCCATCCCGTCTAGGAGGAGAGGATCTGAGGTTGTAAGCCTGTTAGCCCCCCAAGGCGTCACCGAAAGGAGGCAGGCAGGAACTGGCACTAGGAACAAACTTTATTAATTAGACCATTTTGTCCTTAAAGGAATAGCAGCCCTCCTTGGCAAATAAAAGTAAAGAGAAAGAAAACATAAAAGGAAAGGCTCCCAGTTAACCCTAGACTATTCTAATCTATCCTATCTCTCCTTATCTGTTCCTCCAGTGAGCCCAGCACTCCAGGCTCACTATGTCCTCCTGCTGCGTGGAGACTGGACACACTGGGGATTATGGAAGTCACCAGCAGTATACATCCAGTGATGTCATTGATTTGACATGTCCAGTCTCCAAGTTGGAGGAGGAGGAGCACAACCCAGAGGTAGAGGACTGAACTGGAGGAACGATAAGGAACTACAGTATATTCCTGTGACCCCTCAGCTGAGTTCATTTGGCTCAAATCCTGCAACCTTGCAGACTTTCTACACTTCAAATTCATGCTTGCCTCTTTTCAGTTAGCCATTGCACTTGCTGAACAAGACTATTATGTTCACCTGAGTAACAATCTTGCCTCTGACCCTCGCCATCTCTTTACAACTCAACTCTCTCCTTAAGGTGCCTCTGCCACTGACCCCACCTTCCCTTTCTACCCATGTTCTGGTCAACTATTTCCATTACAAAGTCCACAAGATTATACTCCAGTTCCCCACAAGATCAGCTCCATCCCCTCCTCCCCTCTTCACGTCCCTCAACCTCTGCCACTCTTTCTTCCTTTTCTAAGATCTCTGAGGAGGAATCTTTCCTTCTCCAAACTCACTACCTGCTCTGCTGATTCTATTCCCACCGACCTCCTAAGCTCCATCTCCTCCACTGTCATCCCTTCCATCTCTCATATTCTCAACCTATCATTCTCCACTGCAACTGTTCCTGCAGCCTTCAAACATTCTGTGGTCAAATTTCTCCTCAACAAACCCTCACTAGACCCTTCCTGTCCTAATTATCGACCCATCTCCCTCCTCCCCTTCATTTCTAAACTACTTGAACATGCGGTTCACTGCCGTTGCCTTGACTTTCTCTCCTCTCAAGCCCTTCTGGATCCATTGCAACCTGCTTTCGTCCTTTATATTCTACTGAAACGGCTCTTGCCAAAGTCTCCAGTGACCTATTTCTTGCAGAATCCTTTACTTGATCCTCATCCTTCTTGACCTTTTTGCCAATTTTGACATGCTGACCACCACCTTTTCCTCTATACCTTACCCTCGCTTGGCTCTGTGCTATCTTGGTTTTCTTCTTATATCTCCCATCGCACTTTCAGTGTTTGTTCTAGTGGATCCTCCTCTACTGCTATCCTGATCTCAGTTAGTATACCTCAAAGATCTGTCTTGGACCATCTCCTTTACTCTCTCTATACCCAGTTCCTCAGTGAAACATCTCCTCCCATAGTTTTCAGTACCATTTTTACTACTACTACTACTACCAACCTCTCTAAACCTGAAATCTCTCTGGCAATCCAGGCCTGGATCTCTGCCTGCTTATCCAACATTACTGCCTTGATATCTCACCGCTGTTTGAAAATGAACTTGGCCAAAACCAAGCTTCTCATTTTTCCCCATAAACCCACCTCTCCCCTTCCTCCTTTCACAGTCTCTGTGGATAATGCTCTACTACTCCTGTCTCCTCGGCTCGCAAACTTGGGATCGTCTTTGACTCCCCCATCTCATTCTCCACACACATCCAACTGATAGCTAAAACCTGTTGTTTCTTTCTCTATAACATCAGCAAAATTTACTCCGCCCTCACTGAACAGACTACTAAGACACCTTTCCACTCTTTAGTCACCCCCCATCTAGACTATTGCAACCTCTTCCTTGAAGTTCTCCCCCTGAATCTTCTCTCTCCCTTTCAATCTGTTTAAAACTCAGATGTGCAGCTAATCTTCCATCAGTCTCGATATACTCATATAACCCCTCTTTTCAAGTCACTTCATTTGCTCTCTATCCACGTCTACATCCAGTTCTCCTACAGACCTATAAGTACAGTCATTCTATTGCTCCTCACTATCTTTCTTCTCTTATCTCTTCCTGCACTCCTCCTCAGGAACTCCACTCTTCTAGCAGATCCCTTTTATCTGTGCCCTTCTCTTCTAATGCAAACTCCAGACTTTGATCCTTTCACCTTGCTGCTCCTTATGCCAGAAACAAATCACCTGAATCTGTATGTCAGGCTTCATCTCTGGTCCTTTTCAAATCCAGGCTGAAAACTCATCTCTTCAAGGCCGCTTTTGGATCCTGATCCACTTAGTCTTTTATGTGTTTTCTTAACATTCCCCTAGATGTATTCTTGTCCTCAGCTATTGTGTGGTCTGTCTTCAATAGATTGTAAGCAATGATGAGCAGGAACAATCTTTTACATGTGTCTGTACAGCGCCACATATGCTTTGTAGTGACATAGAAATGCTCAGTAGTTGCAAACTGCCCTAATTTTATTCGGTTAGCTACACGAATAGCAGCTTCAATATTACTACTCTAAGTGGATATTCAACATCACCTGCAATCCGGATAGCAGCACCGAATATCCAGATGATATCTGAATGCCACGGCAGGTATTTAATAAATAAAAAACAGTGCTGACCATGGAGTTCAAATATTGACGATATAAAACTAAACAGATAAACTAAAATAAAATGTTCTTACCCAAAAGTTCAGGAGACTCCTTTGAAATGTGCTTGATAAGTTGTAACAATATTACAGATGAAGAACCACTGAATACACCTTCCGCTGCAACTAGAAGAATTAGGTTTTTCGAAATACCTAAAATGAAATGAATTCCAGACAAACCAACAATAAGTTACATAACAATAACAGACAAAGCAAGTTCATGACAAGTGCTATCGAGGGAAATTTAGGAACCAAAGCCTCAGGCCAACTTTTATGGAGCTGTGCACCGAATAAACCGAAAATGGGTTCTTTGAACACAAACCTTTCTGGACTTGCTACAGTACAGTGAAGCTGACCCTGCTGTGAAAGAAAACGGCATTGTTTGTTTACGAAATGCTGAAATTAAAAGATATGTAGGTGTCGGTGTCCAACTTTAGAGAACTTGAGGAAGAAACTATGTTTCCACTAAGAGGCCTTACTGGTAAAGCGTAGTTACTCACCTGTAACAGGTGATCTCCGGGAACAGCAGGAATTTAGACTTCACATATGGATGACGTCTGTACTGATAGAGCCCTTGCTGGAATGCTCCCCAGCATCCAATTGGAAAGCTATTGGGAGCATTCCACTATGCCTGCGCATCTGCCTTCCCAACTCCCTCTCCTCAGTTGAGTTTTAGCTGGGAAAAGAGTAAATGAAAAACTATAACTTCTAGGGAAGGAGGGCGGGTTGTGAAGACTAAATTCCTGCTGTTCCCGGAGATCACCTTTTACAGGTGAATGTGCTATCTCCAGAACACAGTAATGGTCTCTATTGCTGGAGGAATAATACCAATACAGTGATCCCTCGTTTTTCGCGGTTAATGGGGACCAGAACCTTCCGCGAAAGCTGAAAAACCGCGAAGTAGTATTTGCCCCTCAACATCATGGACAAGACTGGCGAGATACAACAAGAGAAGATGCTAGGTAAGGCTGCAATGATGCGCAGACAATCAACTCACAGGGATAAATCCACTCGTACTCTTATTGGTCGATGTCACACCGGAAACCAATCACGCGCCTTTATGAAAGCCCGTGGTATGTACAGTACTCTGAGTCAACTCATCTCTTTGGTTGACATGCAGGGATCCTTCTCTCTCGCGCATCAACATGAAACAACGCTCCTTTCCACAATGTGGCTGCTGACCCGCGAAGCACTGAAGCCGCAAAACATGAAGCGCGAAGTGGCGAGGGAACACTGTATATAGAAAAACCTCCGCAGTGTAACTCGAAAGTAGATTATAACCACTTAAGACTTGATACTGTTACAATAATTAAACAATATTGTCAAGTATGTACGCAAAACACTTTAACTGGTAGCACAAGGTCTCAGCATATATGGGCAGCCATTAGATTATCATTGTATCATCTAGTGGACTCACAGCCCTTGTAACTTCAACAACCTGTATATAAATAACTGCTACCAGAGTTTTTTTAGTGATTTGAAAAATAATTCAACTGTAGTAGTGCTTTAAAGAAACAAGTGCTTAGCTTAGCATTGAAGAAAAACTTCAGCGTTAAATTTCCCAACGCTGACAGACGCGCCAAAAAGTGCATTTCACCTTCCCAGGTTTCATCAGGGGAATCTTGTAGAGCACTAAAAAATATATAAAACAAGTTCATTAGTTACCAACTTTCATGTTCAACAGTAAAGCAATCACTGAAGATATACGATGTATAGCACCTTAGATGTTAGATCCATTTTCTCACACAACCACGCTCTCTTTGATGATTATAGAACACCGCGCATGCGGAATGGCATTTATATACCCCATTCTGAAATCCCAGCTGGTATCGCTAAGCAGCCATCGTCTAAGCAGCGGCAGGTCAATTTTATTACGTCTTTTTCCCCTTATAGTAATGTTTTAAAGCGTAGTCTCAAGCGACATAGCAATGTTCTTCATAGCATTCCGGGACTTGAACACCATTCTGTTCGTTGTCTCTGGACACGGCAGAAGAATTTTAAAGAACTTTTAAGTCCGGCGATTTTGAGACCAATAATACCATCAGAAGGATGTTTGGAAGTAGGTCACAAAAATGTGGATCCTGTTCAATTTGTGGAATCACAGAGGAGCTATCTGAATTCAGTTATCATGGGAGATCCTATCATCTACGCAGCCTGACTTTCTGTACCTCCACACATGTGGTATATGCGATTCGATGCCTGTGCACCTTGTTGTACATCGGAAAAAAAAGTCGGGCTTTTAAAACCCGTATGTTGGAACATAAAAGTAGGCTGAAGTGTCAGCGAAAAGAAGCACCTATTGTTGACCACTGTCTTGAATACCATCATAGTTTTTCTGCCTTGCGATGCTTTTGCATTCAGCGCATTACTATTGCGCATAGTGGTAAGACCCTGGAGCAGACGTTGTTATTTAATGAACAGCGCTGGATTCATAAGTTACAGTCTATAATTCCAGCTGGGCTTAACTCTCGGGTTGAATGGGAGGTATGTCTTTAAGAAGATGGCTGCTTAGTGATACCAGCTGGGATTTCAGAATGGGGTATATAAATGCCATTCCGCATGCGCGGCGTTCTATAATCATCAAAGAGAGCGTGGTTGTGTGAGAAAATGGATTTAACATCTAAGGTGCTATACATCGTATATCTTCAGTGATTGCTTTACAGTTGAACATGAAAGTTGGTAACTAATGAACTTGTTTTATATATTTTTTAGTGCTCTACAAGATTCCCCTGATGAAACCTGGGAAGGTGAAACACACTTTTTGGCGCGTCTGTCAGCGTTGGGAAATTTAAAGCTGAAGTTTTTCTTCAATGCTAAGCTAAACACTTGTTTCTTTAAAGCACTACTACAGTTGAATTATTTTTCAAATCACTAAAAAACACTCTGGTAGCAGTTATTTATATACAGGTCATTGATGTTACAAGGGTTGTGAGTCCACTAGATGATACAATGATAATCTAATGGCTGCCCATATATGCTGAGACCTTGTGCTACCAGTTAAAGTGTTTTGCGTACATACTTGACAATATTGTTTAATTATTGTAACAGTATCAAGTCTTAAGTGGTTATAATCTACTTTCGGGATACACTGCGGAGGTTTTTCTATATATTGCTATCTCCAGAACAAGCAGGAATGTAGTCTTCACATATGGGAATTCCTAGCTCCCAAATGACAGATGAAGTGATATCAGAACCAGTAGAGGTTCGCCTCGGAGTAGGCATGATGAGGTCATGGATCCCACATGGATTTCTGGTATCTTCAAAGTCCAGGACACAGGGTAGGAGTTGCATCTAAGTCGGAAAGTCCTTGTACAGACAATAATGGGCAGCAAAGGTATGGACAGAAGACTAAGTTGCTGCTTTGCAAATTTCATCTATGACTACTGAACGTAGGTTTGCCATCGAGGTGGCCATGGAGCGAACGTTGTGAGCAGTGACATGCCCTTCCAGGGAGACTCCTCCTTTGTCATAGGCAAATGAAATGTTATCCGCTATCCATCTGGAGAATGTACTCTTAGAAACAGGTAATCCCAGTGACTGGGGTCAAATGAAATGAACCATTGCGAGGCTTTATGATGACCTTGAGTCCTTTGGAGAAAAAAAGCCAAAGCACACTTGAAATGAAGAGTGTGCAGAGTTGCTTCTGCTTTAGACACATGCAGTTTAGGAAAGAAAACTGGAAGATAACTTGACTGGTTTAAATGGAAAGGAGACACCACCTTTAGCATAAAGTGTGGGTGAGTCTGAAGGACTACTTTGTCATGTTGGAAAATAAGAATATAAGATATGCCATTCTGGATCAGACCAAGGTCCATCAAGCCCAGTATCCTGTTTCCAACAGTGGACAATCTAGGTCATAAGTACCTAGCAGTTTCCCCAAAAGGACGCAGGATCCACAATGCTTGTATTGGGTCAAGCAGTGATATCCCGGGTCCCTTTTAATAATGGTTTATGGACCTTTCCTCCAGGAACGTGTCCAAACCTTTTTTAAACCCAGCTACACTAACAGCTTTTACTACATCCTCCGGTAACAAATTGCAGAGTTTGATTACACGCTGAGTGAAAAAATATTTTCCTTTATTAGTCTTAAATAGTTTACCCTGTAGCTTCATTGCATGTCCCCTAGTCTTTCTATATTCTGATAAGGTAAACAATCGATCTACGTTTACCCGTTCCACTCCGTTCATTAATTTATAGACTTCTATCATATCTCCCCTCAGCCGTCTCTTTTCCAGGTTAAAGAGCCCCAACCTTTTTAGCCTTTCTTCATAGGAGTAGCCTTCCATCCCCTTTACCATTTTGGTGGCTCTTCTCTGAACCTTTTCTAAAATCGCTATATCCTTTTTAAGATACGGCGACCAGAATTGCACACAATATTCAAGGTGCAGTCTCACCATGGAACGATATAAAGGCATCATAATATCTTTTGTTTTATTTTCCATTCCTTTCCTTATCATACCTAGCATTCTATTTGCTCTCTTGGCCGCCGCTGCACACTGGGCCGAGGGTTTTAACATGGTATCCACAAGGACGCCTAAATCTTTTTCCTGGGTGGTGGTTCCTAATGTGGAACCTTGCATCGTGTAACCATAGTTTGGGTTGTTCTTCCCTAGGTGCATAACCTTGCACTTCTCCACATTAAATTTCATCTGCCATTTTGATGCCCAGTCTTCCAATTTATCAAGATCCTCTTGCAATTTTCCACAATCCTCCTGGGTTTTAACAACTTTAAATACTTTTGTGTCATCAGCAAATTTGATAACCTCACTCGTTATTCCACTTTCCAGGTCATTTATGAATATGTCAAAAAGCAGCGGACCCAGCACAGATCCCTGGGGTACACCACTATTCACCTTTCTCCATTGGAAAAATTGGCCATTTAGCCCTACCCTCTGCTTTCTATCTTTTAACCAGTTCCTGATCCACAGTAGTACACTGCCTCCTATCCCATGACTCTTTAGTTTTGCCAAAAGTCTCTCATGAGGGACCTTGTCAAAGGCTTTCTGAAAGTCCAGATACACAATATCAACCGACTCACCTTTGTCCACCTGTTTATTCACTCCTTCAAAAAAACATAACAGATTAGTAAGACAAGATCTTCCTTGGATAAAGCCATGTTGGCTGTCTCCCATTAGGTCATGACTATCTACATGCTGAGTAATTTTATTCTTTATGATGGTTTCTACCATTTTTCCCAGTACTGACGTCAGGCTCACCGGTCTGTAGTTTCCCGGATCACTCCTCGAACCCTTTTTAAAAATTGGTGTTACATTGGCGATCCTCCAATCCTCAGGTATTAGAGATGATTTTAATGATAGTTCACAGATTACTGATAGCAGGTCTGCAATCTCAAATTTCAGTTCTTTCAACACCCTTGGATGTATACCATCCGGCCCAGGTGATTTGCTACTCTTCAGTTTATCTAATAGTTGTAAGACATCTTCCCGATGTATCGATATTTCCTTCAATTCTTCCACACCTTTAAATACCACTTCAGTCGTGGGTAACATCCCTACATCTTCCTCAGTAAAGACCGAAGCAAAGAATTCATTCAGTCTCTCCGCTATCGCCTTGTCGCCTCTTAGTGCTCCTTTAACCCCTTTATCATCTAATGGACCAACTGACTCTCTCACAGGTTTTTTGCTACGAATGTACTTGAAAAGGTCTTTATTTCGCGTTTTTGCTTCCGCAGCAAGCTTCTTCTCAAATTCTCTCTTTGCCTGCCTTATCAATGCCTTGCATTTGAATTGCCAGTGCTTGTGCTTTTTCCATCTTTCATCATTTGGCTCTTTTTTCCATTTCCTGAAAGATGCTTTTTTGGCAACAGCCTCTCTGACCTCACCTTTAAACCATGCTGGCAGTTTTTTGGACTTCCTTCCACTTTTCTTAAAGCGTGGAATACAGCTGGTCTGGGCTTCCAAGATAGTATTTTTCAACAACACCCAAGCTTGATGTACGTCTTTAACCTTTGCAACTGCTCCTTTTAGTTTTTTCTTAACTGTTTTCCTCATTTTATCATAGTCTCCCTTTCGAAAGTTAAAGGGTAGTACTGTGGATTTCCTTACTATCCCTCCTCCACTAATTAAATCAAAGGCGATCATGCTATGATCACTATTGCCAAGAGGCCCCAACACCCTTATCTCTTGCACTACATCTGGTGTTCCACTAAGGACTAATAGTACAGGAAGTCTGCAATCTCATATTTCAATTCTTTCAACACCCTAGGATGTATACCATCTGGTACAGGTGAATTGAGAAAGGGAGAACATATAAGAACATAAGATATGCCATACTGGGTCAGACCAAAGTCCATCAAGCCCAGTATTCTGTTTCCAACAGTGGCCAAACTAGGTCATATGTACCTAGCAGTTTCCCCAAGAGACACAAGTTCCACAATGCTTGTACTGGGTCAAGCATTGATATCTTCGGTCACTTCTTAATAAGGGTTTATGGACCTTTCCTCCAGGAACTTGTCCAAACTTTTTTTAAACCCAGCTACACTAACAGCCTTTACTACATCCTCCGGTAACAAACTCCAGAGTTTGATTACACGTTGAGTGAAAAAATATTTTCTTTTATTGGTCTTAAATAGTTTACCCTGTAGCTTCATTGCATGTCCCCTAGTCTTTCTATATTCTGATAACGTAAACAATCGATCTACGTTTACCCGTTCCATTCCGTTCCGAAAAGGAGAAAGACAAGGGATATGAATAAGATTTGAGGAGGAGTTTGAGTTTGCTATCCTAAAGTTCTCTTTAGACAAACAAAAACATAATGGCAGTTAAAGACCATAAAGCTGTCCATTCTGCCCTTCCATACCAATTACAGATGATTTTAATGGTAGTTCATAGATTAATAATAGCAGGACTGCAATCTCATATTTCAGTTCTTTCATCACCCTTGGGTGCATACTATCCGGTCCAGGTGATTTGCTACTCTTCAGTTTATCAAATAGTTCTAAAACATCTTCCTGGTGTATTGATATTTCTTTCAATTCTTCTGCAGTATCACCTTTAAATACCACTTCAGTCATGGGTAACATCCCTACATCTTCCTCAGTAAAGACCGAAGCAAAGAATTCATTCAGTCTCTCCGCTATGGCCTTGTCCCCTCTTAGTGCCCCTTTTATGGGTATAGGGAGGATCTGCCACCAAAGCCTGAAGCTCACTAATGCATCTAAGTTGAAGTGAGCGCAATTAGGAAGATTACCTTCCAAGAGAGGAACATAAGTGAGATCATGGCTAATGGTTCTAAGGGCGGCTTGAGAAGCTTCGCTAGAACGACACTGAGGACCCAAGCAACCCGAGGTGGCTTAATTTGAGGTTTGGACAGCAGGAGACCTCTCATGAAACACGCTACTAGCAGTTCTATGAAAATGGGTTGTCCATCGAGCAGATGAGAAGCCACAATGGCACTAAAGTGGACTCTCCGAGTTTGTCTTTAGACCTGTCGAGGACAGGTGGAAGAGATTCCGGATGAGTGACTCCACTGGAGCAGAAAAGGGGTTGACATCCTTCTGGGAACACCAGAGAATTTACGCCACTTAACAGCATATGAAACATAGAAACATGAGGACAGAAAAAGACATGGCCTATCTAGTCTGTCCTTCCATATCAATCACTACAAGAGTCCCCTTTTTTCCTTTAGAGATTCCCTGTGTTTGTCCCATGCTTCTTTAAATTCAGATACTACCTTCATATCTACCACCTCCACTGGGAGAGTATTCCACGGATCCACTACTCTTTCCGTAAAGAAATACTCCCGCATATCACTCCTGAATCTATCCCCTTTCACCTTCATCCCATGTCCCCTCGTTGCAGAGCCTGCTTTCATTCAAAAGAGGCTCTCCTCCTGTGAATTTATGACACGGAGGTATTTAAATGTCTCAATCATATGACCTCTATCTATCCCACTTTTCCTCTAAGGTGTACATACTAAGATCCTTAAGTCTGTCCTCATAGGCTTTATAATGAAGACCACTAACCATTTTAGTAGCCACCCTATGTACTGACTCCAGCCTGTTTATATCCTTCTGAAGGTGCAGTATCCAGATTTGCACACAATATTCCAAATGAGGACGCACCAAAGACTTATACAGAGGCACTATCACCTCCTTTCTTCTGCTGGCCATTCCTCTCCCTATGCACCCAAGCATCCTAGCTTTTGCTGTCACCTTTTCTACCTGTTTAGCTACTTTAAGATCATCAGACACAATCACGCCTAGGTCCCGCTCTTCTTTAGTGGACAAAAGTACTTCACCCCCTATACCAGTGATGGCTAACCTTTTTGAGCCCGAGTGCCCAAACTGCCGCACAAAACCAAAGAATTTCCTCAAAGTGCCAGCACGTCAATTAAACCTTAACAACAAGATTTTAGTAACTAAAAACTCTTTATAAAGTTGCCTGAACTATGTAACATCATTTGTAAAGGTTGGAATCTTTGTATTGTCAGAGAATCAATTTGATTCACAATCCTTTGGTTTTCATTTCAATTTATTGGCAATTTATAATGTTTTAATGATTTCATTCAATTTAATGAATTTAGGAAGAATTTGATTCAGTTACACAATATATTTTAAATGTATTATTCACATAACATGTCAAATGTATCCTGAGTAAAAAAAAGATAAACTTCTTAAAACTGTTAACTGTGTCAGGACTCGGTGTGTATTCCCAAAGAATCTATACATGAAAAAAATTAATGTAATGTTTGTTGTTGCATGCATGCTGATAACTTGTCAAAGAGATATCTTTCTACCTTTTGTGCATTTTTTTTCAGTTGCAATTGCTCCAGCCACTTTCTTCTGGTTTCTTCATGTTTTCTGCTAACTCTCTATTATCTGCTGTCCATTTGTCCTTTCTTCTCTCTTCTAGTTTTTTTTTTTCCATTCTCTCTCTCTACATCCGCTTTAACATACTAATCTTTCTCCTTTTGCTCTTTCCTCATTCCTATTTCATCCACTCAAATTTTACCCCTCCATCCTCAATCCCCACTTACTCTCCCAATACCCGGCCAATTGTAGATTTTTTATCCCTCCCACACAAATATTTTTCCCCTCTCCATTTTACTCTCCCAGCCCCATCCCATTCTAATCCTCCCCCAACATCAGCTCCCTTCTAGTTCCAGCCTCACCCAGCATCCATTCCCTTCTAGTCCCTGCATCAGCCCATTTCCAGTCCTAGCCCCCCATCAGCCCATTTCCAGTCCTAGCAACCCCCCAACCCAATACCAGTCCTAGCCCCCCCATCAACCCACTTCCAGTCCTAACCCCATCAACCCATTTCCAGTCAGCCCCCCATAGCCCATTGCCAGTCCTAACCCCCCATCAGCCCACAGCCCATTACCAGTCCTAACCCCATCAGCCCACCTCAAGTCCTAACCCCTCCCTATCAGCCCATTTCCTGTCCTAGCCCCCCCCATAGCCCATTATCAGTCCTAACCGCCCCAGAGCCCATTACCAGACACCCCCATCAGCCCACAGCCCATTACCAGTCTTAACCCCCCATAGCCCATTACCAGTTCTAACCCCCCCAACAGCCCACAGCCCATTACCAGTCCTAACCCCATCAACCCACCTCAAGTCCTAACCCCTCCCCATCAGCCCATTTCCTGTCCTAGCCCCCCCCATAGCCCATCAGCACTCCTAACCCCCCCAGCCCCCCCCCATAGCCCATAAGCACTCCTAACCCCCCCCAGCCCCCCCATAGCACATCAGAACTCCTAACCCCCCCATAGCCCATCAGCACTCCTAAGCCCCCCCAGCCCATCAGCACTCCTAACCCCCCCCAGCCCATCAGCACTTTTAACCCCCCCCATAGCCCATCAGCACTCCTAACCCCCCCGGCCCCCCCAGCCCATCCGCACTCCTAACCCCCCCCAGCCCATCAGCACTCCTAACCCCCCCCAAGCCCATCAGCAATCCTAACCCCCCCCAGCCCAGCCCAGCCCAGCCCAGCCCATCAGCAATCCTACACCCCCCCAGCCCAGCCCAGCCCAGCCCAGCCGAGGGAATTTTTTTTTTTAAAAGCTGTCTTCTCCCGCTGCCGGGGCCGCCGCGGCAGAATCGAGTGTGCCGCGGGGCCCCCCCTGCCCAGCACAGCCTGCCCTCCCCCTCTATCCGCTCTCTCGTCGCAGCTCACAGTGACACGCGCCGGCTTTCAGAGCGCGAAGGGATTAGTTTCCCTTTCGCGGCTCTGTTAAGCCCGCGGGGGCTGATGGGAACTTCCCATCAGCCCCCTCGGGCTTAACAAAGCAGCGAGGGAGAAACTCTTCCCTCGCTCTCTGAAAGCCGGCGCGTGTCACTGTGAGCTGCGACGAGAGAGCGGATAGAGGGGGAGGGCAGGCTGTACTGGGCAGGGGGGGCCCCGCGGCACACTCGATTCTGCCGCGGCGGCCCCGGCAGCAGGAGAAGACAGCTTTTTTTTTTTTTTTTTTAATTTTACTTGCGGACCTTCCCGCGTGCCAGCTGCAAGGCCTTTGCGTGCCACAGCTGGCACGCGTGCCATAGGTCCGCCATCGCTGCCCTATACTATATCACTCCCTTGGATTGCTGCAGCCCAAATGCATGACCTTGCATTTTTTAACATTAAATCTCAGCTGCCAAATTCTAGACCATTCTTCAAGCTTAGCTAGATCCCTCCTCATGTTATCTACCCCTTCCTGGGTGTCTACTCTATTGCAGATTTTGGTATCATCTGCAAAGAGGCAAACCTTACCCGACAGCCCTTCCGCTATATCGCTAACAAAGATGTAAAAACAAATCGGACCAAGGACTGATCCCTGGGGCACACCACTGGTAACCTCCTTCTCCTCAGAGTGTGTTCCATTTACCTGTATCCTTTGGCACCTCCCACGCAACCAATTTTCAACCCAGGCAGTAACTTTAGGGTCCATCCCTAGGGTGCTCAGTTTGTTTGTAAGTCGCCTGTGAGGAACAGTGTCAAAGGCTTTCACTGAAAACTATATACACCACATCTAGAGCTCTCCCCTTGGTCCAACTTCCTGGTAACCCAGTCAAAGAAAAAAATCAGATTTGTCTGACAAGATCTACCTTTGATGAATCCATGCTGCCTCAGATCCTGTAATATCCTGGACTCCAGAAACCAAACTATTTTCTCTTTCAGCAGCGTTTCCAATAATTTAATCACCACCAAAGTTAAACCAACCGGCCTGTAGTTTTCAACCACATCCTTACTTCCACTTTTGTGTAAAGGCACCACATGAACCTCTCTCCAGTCCTTTGGCACCACTCTCGACTCCGAGGAATTGAAAAGGTCAGTCAGTGGAGCTGCTAGAACGTCCCCAAGTTCTCTCAGTATTCTAGGGTGTATCCGGACCCACTGCTTTGTTAACTTTAACTTTAGCTAGTTTCTCACGAACACAGTCTCTGAAAATTGTTCAAGATGCCCCTCGCTTCTGTTCCTGTTTGTGGGTGTTTTCTGAGATCCTGTTCCTGGTTCTTCATCTGTGAACACAGAACAGAAATATTTGTTAAGCAATTCCGCTTTATCCTCATCAGTTTCTACATATTCCGCCCCTTCACCCTTGACTGACAAAACCACTTTTGCCCTTCCTTTTCTCACTAACATATCTGAAAAAGAGTAGTTACTCACCTGTAACAGGTGTTCTCCAAGAGCAGCAGGAATCAGTCCTCACATATGGGTGTCATCGGCGCCGATGAAGCCCCAGCGGAGCATTTCCCCAGCTTTCTATGAAAGCCTTTGGGAATGCAGGCACGCATGTGCGGTTCCCTTCCCACCTAAAGGTGCCATCGTACCTCAGTCAAAGGACATAGCTAAGAACAGCACACAAAAATGAAAAATAAACTATGTACAACTGCAACTCCAAGGGGAGGAGGGAGGGTTGTGAGGACTGATTCCTGCTGCTCCTGGAGAACACCTGTTACAGGTGAGTAACTACTCTTTTTCAGATATGTTAGTGAGAAAAGGACCAAGCAGGAAATCAGTCCTCACATATGGGTGACTCCCTAGCTCTGGGCTACCGAGGAACCAAGGCTGAACAAGAGATCTCCCTCTAGTCTCAGCAGCAAAGAAAGGCTTTTCAAGGACACAACCTCCACCGGTAGCCCAACAGAGGGCAGGAGTTGCCTAAACCTCAAAGAGATTCCGGAGTACTGCTTGGCCAAAAGCACTGTCCCTACGGGACTCCCTCTCCAGACAGTAATGGGCCGCAAAGGTCTAGCTTGAAGACCAAGTTGCAGCCCTGCAGATGTCTACCAAGGGCATAGAGCGGAGATGAGCCACTGAGGCAGCCATTGCCCTGACACGGTGGGCCATAACCCGACCCTGCAAAGGAAGGTCAGCCGCCTTGTAAGCCCAGGTGATACAGTCAGCCACCCAGATGGACAAGGTACGCTTGGACACAGCTTACCCCAACTTATTAGGGTCAAAAGAAACAAAGAGCTGAGTAGCCCTTCTATGCCCCTGCGTACGATCAAGGTAGAAGGATACGGCCCTCCTACAGTCCAGGGTGCAGGACTGCTTCAGCCTGGCTTGCATGAGGCCTAGGGAAGAATGTTAATTTAATTTAATCTAACAGATTTTTTTATATACCGCTCCTTCCATTGATCAGATGCGGTTCACATAGAACAACAATAAACAGAGCGAGCTGTTTTTACATATAACAATCTGTAACTTGGGAATTACAGTTAACAATTAACAAATTAGTGAACTATTTACAAATGAACAGAATTAAACTATATACAGAATTAAACTATATACAATGTTGGAAGAACCACCTCCTGATTGAGGTGGAAAGAGGAGACAACCTTTGGGAGGAACTTTGGAGGAGTCCTGAGGACTACCCTGTTCCTATAAATCCTGGTGTCACGCCTATCACAGACCAGGGCCTGAAGCTCACTCACTCGCCTAGCCGAAGTAAGGGCTATCAGGAAGAGTGTCTTCCAGGATATGAAGTGTAGTGGACAAGTAGCCATCGGCTCAAAAGGTGGGTGAGTCAGTTGCTGCAAGACCACATTCAACTCCCACTCAGAGGCAGTAGGACGGATTGGAGGCTTGAGCAAAAGCAAGCCTCTGAGAAACCGGGACACCAAGGGGTGAACCGAGAGAGAATGTCCTTCCACCAGTGAGTGGTGAGCTGCTAGAGCTGAGAGGTGGACCCGAACAGAATTGGACTTAAGTCCCTGATTGGATAAGTGCAGTAAGTACTGAAGCACTACAGGTACAGTACAGAAGAAAGGATCCTCTGTACGTAGCTGAAACCACACAGAAAACCTTTTCCATTTGAGAGCATAGGTTTTCCTAGTGGACTGTTTCCTAGAGGCTAGGGCAACCTCCTCAACTTCTTGAGGTAGGCCCCAGGGAGCCAAAACTACCCTTGCAGCCTCCAGGCCATCAAATTGAGAGCTTTGAGATTGGGGTGCAGAAGGGTACCCTGATCCTGAGATAGAAGGTCGGGTTGCAACCCCAGAGGCAGTGGGGGATCCACTGCCAGCTGAAGTAGAAGTGGAAACTAAGGTTGTCTCGGCCACCAGGGAGCCACCGGCAGGACCGAGGCCTTGTCCTGAAGAATCTTGAAGAGAGTTTGGGCCACCAAGAGTGTGGGAGGAAACGCATACAGGAGGCCCTGAGACCAGGGAATCAGAAAAGCATCCGGTGCTATCCTCAAAGGATGCGGTTGCCTGGAGCAGAACTTTGGCAGTTGCTTGTTCAGTGGACTGGCAAACAGATCTATCCAAGGGAGACCCCATTTCAGGAAGATCTTCTGAACCACTAAGGGATGTAGCTGCCACTCGTGGGGCTGCAGAACCCTGCTCAACCTGTTGGCCAGGCAGTTCTCCTGGCCTGGAAGGTACACAGCCCTGAGAAGCATGTTGTGCTTTAGGGCAAAGGAACAAAGGTCTTGAGCTTCCCGACAAAGGAGCCTGGATCCAGTGCCGCCCTGTTTGTTCACATAAAACATGGCCACCTGGTTGTCCGTCTGAACCAGGACAGATTGATGAGCCAGGGCAGGAGAGAAAGCTTTGAGAGCTAGGCGAATAGACCTGAGTTCCAGGAGATTGATCTGCTGTGCCACCTCCCCAAGCAGACCACAGGCCCTGGGTGCACTTGTCTAGACAATGAGCTCCCCAGCCCTGCAGGGAGGCGTCGGTGGTCAGTACCACCGTGTACCCAGGAATCTGAAAGGGCACTCCTTTTAGAAGATTGGGAGGGTGCAGCCACCAGCTGAGGGAGTTCAGAAGGTGTCTGGACACCCTTATCCTGTCCCTGAGGTTGCCTGTGGCCTGTGACCACTGAGTCCGAAGGCACCACTGTGCAGGTCTCCTATGGAGCCGGGCATTGGGAGTCACATGTACTGTCAAAGCCATGTGGCCTAGAAGCCTCAGGCAGAGTCTGGCGGAGACTAATTACCTGTTGAGAAACTGGTTTGCCAGGGTTATCAATCTTTGTGCTCTGTCTTCTGGCAAGAAAACCTTTGCCAGGAGAGAGTCCAGCCTTGCTCCTATGAACTCCAAGTTCTGGGAGGGGAGGAAAGTGGACTTTGCGAAGTTTATCACAAACCCTAGGCTTTGAAGAAGAGCAATCGTTCTGAGGGTGGCTTGTATGGCCTCCTGGGACGTCTGACCCCTGATGAGCCAGTCGTCCAGATAGGGGAAGACAAAGATTCCCTGTGTTCTCAGGTAGGCTGCAACCACTGACAGGCATTTGGTAAAGACCCTGGGAGCAGAGGTGAGGCCAAAAGGCAACACTCTGTATTGATAATGGTTTCCTCCCACAAGGAACCTGAGGTACTTTCTGTGGTCTGGATGAATGAGGATGTGAGTGTACGCATCCTTTAGATCTAAGGAGCATAGCCAATCTCCGTGCTGGAGGTAGGGCAGAAGTATTCCAAGAGTAAGCATCTTGAACTTTTCTTTCTCTAGGAACTTGTTGAGGTTCCTGAGGTCCAGAATTGGGCTAAGGCCACCGGTTCTTTTGGGCACCAGGAAATACCTGGAGTAGAATCCGTGACCTTGCAAGTGAGGAGGCACAGGCTCCACCACCCTGTCCACCAACAGAACTTGAAGTTGCTGAAGGAGGTCTGTGTGCAGGGAAGGCCTCAGGGGCTCCCCTGGAAAGTATGGTGGAGGCAGTTTGTGAAAATGTAGTGCATAGCCCTTGTGGACTATGTCCAACACCCAACTGTCCCCGGTAATGAGGGGCCACTGGTGGGCAAATAGGGCGAAGCGACCTCCTGTGCAGGGTTGGGATAGCAGGGATGGAGAGGCTACGCTCAAGGAGTCAAAAACACCCACCCTGCTGAGTGGGAGCAGGGGCCAGAGGCTTGGGGGTCCTCTGCCTACGGGGCCCATTACCCTGCCCCTTGGCTTGCTGACCCTGGGGTGCAGCTTGGGCAGCCTGATATTGAGGGTACTGTTTGTAGGCAGTGCCCTTACTTGGGTAAATGGGCTTTTTACCCGAGCCCTTCTTATGAGAAGGGGCAGAGGTCTTCCTAGACAGCCTTATCCGTGTAAGGTGCTCTGTTTCGAGCTGGGCGGCCTTCTCGGTCATGGGCTTACCAAAAAGGTTTTCACCTCGGCAAGGGACATCGACCAACTTGTCCTGAACCCATGGCTCGAGGTCCGATGACTGCAGCCATGCCTGGCGTCGAGCCGCGATGCCAGCTGCCGCAACTCGGATCGAAGCCTTCGAAGCCATCGTAGGCGGCACGGGACATGAAATTCGAGCAGTCCCGAATCCCCGAGGACAAGGACTTGAATCTCTGCAAGGGTTCCCCGGAGAGTCCAGCAGAGAACCCGGCCAACTCCTTGGCCAGGTCCCGCAAGTACATCCCCATGTACAGCTGGTAAGACTGGACACGGCAAGCAAGCATCAAGCCCTGGAAGCACTTTCTACCGACGCCATCGAGGTTCCGGGCCTCCCTGCCGGGGGGCACCGCAGAGTGCATCTTCTGACTCTTCAGACGATGCATGGCCGATTCCACAACCATGGAATGATGTGGTAGCTGTGCCTTCTGAAAGCCAGGGCTCTTCCTGAGTCGATAAATCGAGTCGACTCGCTTGCTTAAAACCGGCACCAAGGCCGGTGCCTCCCACATCCGGAAGAGGAGCCGTTCCAGCATCGGAGGAACTGGGACAGTAAAGGCCTCCTTCGGAGGAGAGTCATACTGCAGGGCCTTGAGCTCTTCAGTTCGAAGCTTTTCCTCGGGGTCTGCCAGAATAGCCAAGGCAGTGGCCATATCCCGGACGAACTCCAAGAACCGAGTATCCTCCGGAGGGGATCTACTCCGGGGCTCAGACTTCAGTGAGTCCGACGGGACGCACCGAGTCTTGAACGTATCGGGGGACTCCTTATCCTCCGTCTCCCAGGCGGACTCGTCCGACGAGGAGTCAGGGTCCGACCCCACGGGGCCCTGGAGCACCCGCCCCGACGCCGGAGGCACTGGCGTCGACGCCCTTGGTCCTGAGCTGGAGGGAGACCGCGACCGAGGTCGACTTCGAGCCATGATGGACTCGAGTATCGGTTCGGTCTCCGGGGTCGACTTTGAAGTCGATGTCCCAGTGGTCGGGGCAGATGTGCTAGACAGGCTGGCCATCAGTGCCCGCTGCTGCTCCATGAAGGCAGACAATCTGCTCTCCAAGGCTGTCATCCTGAGACTCAGCTCGGGAGACACAGCAGCCACCGACTCGGGCCCTGGCGACGCCGGGCCCGACGTTGGTTCTCTGGGAGAAGAGTCCTCGAGGACTACAGGGCTTACGTGTCCAGCAGACTCTGGCTCCACGCGAGGAACTTTGGCAGGCTTCTCTTGATCCACGGGCCCGGGGCGACGGTCGGGGGTCTTAGACCTGGCCCTCGAGGAGCCAGGCACCTCCTCCGACGACGCCCTCGCGAGCCGCTTCTTCCTCTTGCGTTCCCGGTCGGGGGACCCCCTGTCCGAGGAGCTTCGACGGTGCTCGGGATCCGAATCCCGAGATGTCAAGGCCTCAGGCGATGTCCGGGCCCGGCCGGAGGCTGAGTCCGAGAAAAGCCTTTCTTTCTGTTGCTGGCGACTTTGGAGTGCCTTGGAAGACATCTTCCCACATGGCCCGCATGACTTAGGGTCATGATCAGGACCGAGGCACCGAAGGCAGCAGTCGTGTGTGTCGGTGAGAGACATTAATTTCTTACACCGATCACACTTCTTGATACCGCTGGAAGCCATTGGGGAAAAAAGAGTCCCCGCGAGGTCAAAGGACCGGCCTTCCAGGGAAAAATGAAAAAAGGGCGCGAACGCCAGCCACAAAGGGCAAAAACCGAAAAAGAAGAAGCGGGCTCGATACCGGTGTACCAAAGCCGGCCGGGGGGGGGAGAGGGGGGGGAGAGGGGGGGAATCGGCTTCGAACCGGGAGAAAAAATAGAGAGTATCGCCGAAAAAAATCAACTTTTATCCAGGATGACAGGACACATGTCCAGTGGGCTTCTCGGAAAAAAAGAGACTGAGGTAAGATGGCACCTTTAGGTGGGAAGGGAACCGCGCATGTGTGCCTGCATTCCCAAAGGCTTTCATAGAAAGCTGGGGAAATGCTCCGCTGGGGCTTCATCGGCGCCGATGACACCCATATGTGAGGACTGACTTCCTGCTTGGTCCTGGAGAAATGTCTTATCCCCCCCCCCCCTCCCATTTTATTGCATTGCCTATTTCCTTCTCTTTTTGAATCTTTGCTTTCCTGACTACTTTGCTAGCTTCTCTAAGTTTTCCCAAATATAGATGTCTGTCTTCCTCTCTCTGTGATCTCTTGTATTTCATGAAGACCTCCCTCATTTTCTTCACCTTTTCCACTACTTCTTTCGAAAACCATAGCGGTCTCCTTTTCCTTTTACGCTTATTTACCATTTTAACCAAAAGGTTGGTTGCTCTTAAAATATCCCCTTTCAGTTTTGCCTACTAAATGAACAAGTGGGAATCCCTGGACCTTTGACCATGGAGACATTGTACCAACCAGTAGGCTACACCTACACACTTGAACATCTGGTGGAGAGCTTTCTAGAAGCCAAAAGGATCTCCTTAACCTCTTGGGTAAGGTCAAAGCCTTGTAAAGATGTACTCTCAGTTACCAAGCTGTGAAGCGGAGAGACTGTGGATTGGGATGTAGTAGTGAGCCGTTGTCCTGGGAGAGGAGATCTGGTGCATATCCCAATCGCAGAGGATGAGTCTGAGTCAGATGTAGTAGGAGCAGAAACCATGGTTGCCGCGGCCAGTGAGGGGCTATGAGTATCATGTCAGACTGAAGCTTGAAAAGCATCTTAGAAATGAGTGGTATGGGAGGAAATGCATAAAGCAGAAACTAACCCCAGTGCAGGTGGAAGGCATCCACCTGTTGGTTGGTGGATGTTGGAGTTCTTGTGCAGAAGCTAGGAAGCTTGGCATTTTTTGGAGTCATGTACAGATCTATGTCTGGAATTCCCCAGGTCTGGAAGATGTAGGACACCGTGTCCAGATGCAGAGACCATTCATAGAAGAATGTTTCTTTATAACCAATGGCGTCTAGTGAAACTAACACTCACTGCGTATTGGAAGGAATATATGCTGGGTGAACTGACCTGAGTGTATAGACTCGACCTTTAGTGCCCTTTATGTACGGATTTCAAATGTGAACTCTGCTGTAAAACCGGACAATGCACATATGTTTTATTATATTAAAAAAATTTTTTAAAAGCAATTTATGTATTAAATAATGACCTGTGTGTAAGTGTTACTAAATGAACCATATGTATCTTTGATACAAACTATCTTATTACACATATGGGTAATGATGACAGATGTTCAGTTGGTGTAGTATAAGGTATTTCTATACTCACGAATTGCATAAAATTTTATATATATAATGTTAACAGTATTTCGTTGTGAATTTCTTATAAAGAAAACACTTGTTGTTACTAATTTACAATGTATACTGCAGGAATTTCGTATTAGATTTTACTAACCGGAGCTTGAAGACTTCAAAGTATATTATCGTCAATGTGCGAAGATAGATAAAAGCCGCTGCTATAAAACTGAAGTAGAAATTATTCATACATTACTATGTTGGAAACCAGTATATTAAAGCAGTAGTGAACATTATATCGTAGCGTAATTGTAGCGGTTACTTGATAAACTACAGGCGTCATACCTTTAAAGACGAAGAGAAACTTGTTAGTAGTGCTGTATCAGAAAGTGCATAGGAAGCCTGAATAATAAGAGTTTAGTTTTAAAACCGCCAACCTTTGCACCAAAAGGGGAGGAGAGACAATTATGGGTGGAGCTTGTCATTCGGAAAAAGGAGACTCAGACATCAATAAATGATCTCGCGGCAATTGATTTGTTGCAACTCTAGGGCCATTATATCTCATGTTATGTATGAGGAGGAAGCAATGTTTTACGTATACCTCGACTCAAATTCTCATGCTAAATTTAAGAGACTTGGGATTAAGCTGTAATGTGTACACTTTCTTAATGAAATTATATATGTATAGTTTAGTATAGTCCAAAGCTATACCAAGGCTAACTAAAACCGAGCAAGAAGGGAAGGGGGGGTGCCGTTGAGGGAGGGAAGAGGGAAAGGAGGGGGGAAGGGGAAAGGAGGGGGGAAGGGGAAAGAAAGGGAGGGGGGAGAAAGGGTGGGGGGGGGGAAGGGGGGGAAAGGGGAAGGAGAAGGGAAGGAAGGAGAGGAAGAGGGAGGAGGGGAGAGGAAAAGGGGTAAAGGATAAGGGGGGTGGGGAGGGGGTGTTTTTGTGGATAAACATGTACACTTGCATTTGTCCAGAAATTAAATAAACTGATTCTTTTGTACATGATGAATCAAGTACTTTTGGAAGGATAAAGAAGTTCTCATAATTTATACACAGTAGAGTTTCAAAGTTCTATTGGGGACCATTTTAACAATATACTTTATTTAGACAGTTAATGTTTTTCATACAACAACAGCTGCTACATTATATTATGATGAAATTTATTAACAAAAAGATTTTACTGAAGATTTATTATTATCAATTGTATTTGACAGAAGACATTTTGCATTAAATCACTATATGAGATCTCAACAATATTATAAAGTTGTCCTTATACTTAGGTCAGTTGACACAGCATATATTCCTTGCAATACACAGTGTGTGTTAGTTACACTAGACACCTTTATAACTAACGTAGTTCTCATTATAATTTATACATAGTAGGGTTTTAAAGTTTTATTGATGACCGTTTCAATAATATAGTTTATTTAGACAGTTATTGTTTTTCAGACAGTAACAACAGCTGCTACATTATATAATGATGAAATTTATTAATAAAATGATTTCATTGAATATTTACTATCATCAATTTAATTTTGCAGAAGACATTTTGCATTAAATCACTATATGAGATCTTAACATTATATGATGTAAATAAAAGCACATAAGATTGTGATCTTCAAATTATATAGTTAAGGGTTATTATTATTATTATTTTAATATCCGTCTATGCGATTTTCATGTTATGGTTTAACAACTATGTCCTGCGTTTATAGAAGTAGGTTTACTATGGAGGTCTTACTTGTATTATGTGATGTTTTATATAAATGTATATTGTTTTAGATAATCAAATGGGGCTGTTTTATTTAATTTTATTTTTTTTTATGTTTCTTTGTTTATGTTTTTAAGCTGTATTCCCCCTGAAGAAGGCGATTGCGCCAAAACGCGTTGGGGTCCTTTATGAATAAACGTTTGTTGATCATCCATATTCACCTTGTCTCTTGCTCCTTTTTTGTATCCTGCCTTTATTAGCCAGTCATCTAAGTAAGGGAAAACAAATATCCCCAAAGTTCTTAGACAGGCGGCCACGACCACCGTGCACTTTGTGTAGACTCTTTTGGCAGAGGCAAGTCCAAAGGGAAGGACTTTATTTTGATAATGTCTTCCCTGAAAGATGAACGGTAGATATTTCCTGTATCCTGGATGGATGAGGATATGTGTGTACGCTTCTTTCAGATCTAGAGAACAGAGCCAGTCCTGACTCTAGAGGTAGTGAAGAAGAGTCCCGAGAGAGATCATCTTGAACCTTTCATGGACTAGAAACTTGTTGAGGTTTCTGAGGTCCAGAATGGGCCTGTAACCTCCGGTTTTCTTTGGAATGAGAAAGTAGGGATGTTGGGACATCTTCTATGGGACCCTGAGACAGAAGAGAGGACACTTCATCTTGTAGGAGAGCAGTGAATGGGGGTTGCATTTGATATTCCCCCCTGAATGTGGAGGGGGACAGAGTTTGCAGATGAAGGCTGTAACCCTCCAGAAATATGGTGAGTGTCCACTGCTCTGAATTTATGATGCGGTACCATCTGTGGGCTAAGTGACACAGTCTGGATGATATGTGGAAGGGGTGGAGACCCTCCAAAGGCAGGGTGGCAATGTTCTCTAGGAAAGAATCAAAAATCAGGCACAGGCTGTGTCTGCGGTGTTGGTTGAGATTTACCCACTTATAGCTTCTTTTGTTTAGGAGGCTGCTGCCTTTTCTGTGGGGACTGATCTTGATACAGAGAAACCGGAAGGATAGAAAGAGAAGAATCTCTTTTTCTTATTGTAGAAAGACGACTTTGCGCGTGCCTTTTCCTAGCAGGGTCAACTGTTACTCTGGCCAGTCTCTTTAGACTAGTATTTTCTGACTCTAATTGAGAGGCTTATCTTTCCAGTCTATACCAAAGAGGTTTTCCCCTGTGCAAAGAATGTTGCCCAGCTTATTTTGAACCTACTGTTCAAGATCTGAGGCCTGAAGCCATGCAATGCGATGTGCACTGATGCAAATTGCTGAGGCCCTGCTCGTGCACTTATTTATTTAGACAGACTTGTATACCACCTTATCCTACAATCAAAGTGGTTACATAACACCACAATTGCGTTACATTTAACATTTGGAAAAACTTAGAGAAGCTAGCAAAGTAGTCAAGAAGGCAAAGATTCAAAAGGAGGAGGAAACAGCCAATGCAATAAAATGGGGGGATAAGACATTTTTCAGATATATTAGTGAGAAGAGAAAGGGCAAGAGTGATTGATTTCTTTGACTGGGTGACCAGGGAGCTGGACTGAGGGAGAGCTCTAGATGTGGTGTATTTAGATTTCAGTAAAGCCTTTGACACTGTTCTTCACAGGCGACTTATAAACAAACTGAGCACCCTAGGGTGCAGGGGGGGAATATGTAGAAGCTGATAAGGATAAAGCAAAATTGCTTAACAAATATTTTTGTTCTGTGTTCACAGATGAAGAACCAGGAGCAGGACCTCAGAAAACACCCACAAATAGGAACAGAAGCGAGGGACATCTTGAACAATTTTCAGAAGACTGTGTTCATGAGAAACTAGCTCAACTTAAAGTAGACAAAGCGATGGGACCAGATGGGATACACCCTAGAATACTGAGGGAACTTGGGGACGTTCTAGCAGCTCCACTGACTGACCTTTTCAATGCCTCGTTGGAGTCAGGAGTGGTGCCAAAGGACTGGAGAGAGGCTCATGTGGTGCCTTTACACAAAAGCAGAAGTAAGAATGTGGTTGAAAACTACAGGCCGGTTAGTTTAACTTCGGTGGTGAGCAATGTTCCCTCTAATTTTCTGTAGGCTGTGTGCACATAAAATATCAGCTGTGCAGCTTTTGAAGGAAGGTTAAATTTTTGTGCGCCACATAATGACACTCAGAGTTATATACTTTAACATTTGACTACACGTCAGAATACAGTATGTACACCACATTGATTGCACTAGAAAATATTGTAAAACTTGTGAAAACCATAAATACACAACAACTTTTCAATTTTAAGAACATCTGTGTTGTTTTCTATCAGAATCAGAATCGTAATTTTTGTGCGCTCTGTTGTAAAGTATGTGCGCTCACTCGGCGAGGTGTGTGCGCGCGCACACGCGCACAGCTTAGAGGGAACAGTGGTGGTGAGTAAATTATTGGAAACGCTGCTGAAAGAGAAAATAGTGAGGTTTCTGGAGTCCAGCGGATTACAGGATCCGAGGCAGCATGGATTCACCACAAGCAGGTCTTGTCAGACAAATCTGATTGATTTCTTTGACTGGGTGACCAGGGAGCTGGACCGAGGGAGAGCTCTAGATGTGGTGTATTTAGATTTCCGTAAAGCCTTTGACACTGTTCCTCACAGGCGACTTATAAACAAACTGAGCACCCTAGGGTTGGACCCTAAAGTTACTGCTTGGGTTAGAAATTGGTTGGGTGGGAGGCAACAAAGAGTACAAGTAAATGGAGCTCACTTTGAGGAGAAGGATGTTACCAGTGGTGTGCCCCAGGGATCTGTCCTTGGTCCGATTCTTTTTAACATTTTTGTTAGTGATATAGCGGAAGGGCTGTCGGGTAAGGTTTGCCTCTTTGCAGATGATACCAAAATCTGCAATAGAGAAGACACCCAGGAAGGTGTAGATAACATGAGGAGTGATCTAGCTAAGCTTGAAGAATGGTCTAGAATTTGGCAGCTGGGATTTAATGTTAAAAAATGTAAGGTCATGCATTTGGGCTGCAGCAATCCAAGGGAGCAATACAGTATAGGAGGTGAAGTACTTTTGTCCACTAAAGAAAAGCGGGACCTAGGCGTGGTTGTGTCTGATGATCTTAAAGTAGCTAAACAGGTAGAAAAGGCGACGGCAAAAGCTAGAAGGATGCTTGGGTGCATACGGAGAGGAATGGCTAGCAGAAAAAAGGAGGTGATAATGCCTCTGTATAAGTCTTTTGTGCGACCTCATTTGGAGTATAGTGTGCAATTCTGCAGACCGCACCTTCAAAAGGATGTGAACAGGATGGAGTCGGTGCAGAGGGTGGCTACTAAAATGATTAGTGGGCTTCATTATAAAGCATATGAGGACAGACTTAAGGATCTTAATATGTACACCTTAGAGGAAAGGCGGGATAGAGGTGATATGATTGAGATGTTTAAATACCTCCGTGGCATAAATGTTCAGGGAGAGAGCCTCTTTCAATTGAAAGCAAGTTCTGCTACGAGGGGACATGGGATGAGGGTGAAGGGAGATAGATTCAGGAGTGATATGCGGAAATATTTCTTTACGGAAAGAGTAGTGGATCCATGGAATAGTCTCCCAGTGGAGGTGGTAGAGATGAGGACAGTAACTGAATTCAAAAAAGCATGGGACCAACACAGAGGATCTCTAAAGGTAAAAAGTGGACTGTTGTAGTTGTTGATATGGAAGGACAGACTAGATAGGCCATGTGGTCTTTTTCTGTCATCATGTTTCTATGATGCAAATTGCTGAGGCCCTGCTTCTGCCCTTATTTATTTAGACAGACTTGTATACCACCTTATCCTACAATAAAAGTGGTTACATAACACCACAATTGGGTTACATTTAACATTTAGGAGCTTTACAACATTTAACATGAGGGTATTTAACAACATTGATACAACACAATTTGAGGGTTACATTTATCCTAATGGTGTCGTGAGTTTAGCTAGGTTGGTTAGGTATTATTTTGCAAGGGAGTTTACGTTGTATTCCCGCTCGGGTGTGAGCTGTTGTGTATCTGGTGGGGACTGTTGTCTATCTGCTCGTACGTTTCTGTGAATAGCAGGGTTTTAAGGGCCTCATGGACATCTGTGATGTCCTCTAATTCCCTTAGGCACATTGGGAGGGAGTTCCATAGTGTAGAAGTCATTAATGATACAGAGTATATAGGAGTTAATCCTAGCTAAGAGCATTGATGCATGGAAATATTGACGCCCAAAGGTGTCAGAGGTTCTCGATTCCCTATCTGGAGGGTTAGAGAAGTGAGTCTTCGAGCTTTTGATCCGGTGCATAGCCAATTCCACCACCATGGAGTAGTGGGGAAGCTATGGTTTTTGGAAGCCGGGACACTCCAGTGCACTATGGCGACCCTCTGGATAGCTATCCTAAATTGTGTCCGGTCTTCAGTCAGGCGGCTCATTCTTGACAGACTGGTACCCGTAGCTGCTGTTATCGTATCGAGCCATCTCATTGCTGGCCTTCCTCTTTTGCGTTGACCTTCTATCTTGCCAAGCATAATGTCTTTCTCTAATGATCTCTCTCTTCGCATGATGTGTCCAAAGTATGAAAGTCGAAGTCTTGTCATCTGAGCTTCTAAAGAAAGCTTAGGTTTGATCTCCTCTAGTACCGACTGGTTTGTTCTTCGGGCAGTCCATGGTATACACAGTATTCGCTGCCAGCACCATAATTCAAAGGCATCAATTTTCTTCCTGTCTGTCTTTTTCACTGTCCAGCTTTCACATCCATATGATGTTATTGAAAATACCATGGCTTGAACAAGTCGAATCTTTGTATGGAGAGAGACATCTCTGCTCTTGAGAATCTTATCTAGGTCTTTCATAGCCATTCTGCCAAGAGCAATGCGTCGTCTGATTTCTTGACTGCTTGTTGCTTCTTTATTGATAGTTGATCCAAGTAGGTTAAAGTTGTTCACAGTTTCAATTTCTTTTCCTTCAACGATGAACCTGTTGATTATGCCAGCTGTCATGATCTTTGTCTTCTTTACATTAAGGTGCAGGCCCATTTTGAGACTATGTTCTTTGATTGTGAGAAGCAAATGTTTCAGATCATCTTCACTTTCAGCCAGTAATGTGGTATCATCAGCATAGCGAAGGTTGTTGATGAGTCTTCCACCAATCTTCACACCTCTGTTGTCTTCATACAATCCTGCTTCTCTGATGATTTGTTCTGCATATAAATTAAACAGGTAGGGGGAAAGTATGCAGCCTTGTCTTACACCTTTGCTTATTTTAAACCATTCTGTTTCTCCTTTTTCCGTTCGAACTGTTGCTTCTTGATCAATGTACAGATTGCGCAAGAGAACGATCAGGTGTTCTGGTATACCCATGCTTCTTAATGTGGCCCAGAGTTTCTCATGGTTTACACAGTCAAAAGCCTTGCTATAGTCGATAAAGCACAAATAGATATCCTTTTGGTATTCTTTAGTCTTTTCAAGGATCCATCTCACATCCGCAATGATGTCTCTCGTTCCTCGCCCTTTCCTGAACCCTGCTTGCACTTCAGGTAGTTCTTGTTCCAGGTATGGTTGTAGTCTCTTTTGAATAATCTTCAGTAGAATCTTGCTGGCATGTGGGATCAGAGCGATTGTGCGATAATTTCCACAGTCTGTTGGATCACCTTTCTTTAGTATTGGTATAAACACAGATCTTTTCCAGTCAGTTGGCCATGATGTTGTCTTCCATATTTCTTGGCAGAGCCTTGTGAGTACGGTAACAGCTGCATCAGATTGCTGCAATACTTCTATGGGAATGCTATCAATGCCTGGTGCTTTGTTCTTTGATAAGGCTTTCAATGCTGCTTCAACTTTTTCTTTCATCACCAATGGCTCCTGATCATAAGGTACAGGTTGAAACGGCTGTTGGTCCACTTGATCTTTATCATATAAAAACTCTGTATATTCCTTCCACCTTTTCTTGATCTCCTCAGCATCATTCAACATAGAACCTTGAGCATCTTGTAACATTCCAATTCGAGGCTGGAACTTTTTCTTTAACTCTCGTAGCTTTAGGAAAGCCGATCTTGTTCTTCCTCTAATAGTTTCTGCTTCTATTTCCTTGCAAGTGTCATTGTAGTACTTTTCCTTGTCCTGTCTTGCTGCACATTGGAAATCTCTGTTGAGTTCTGCGATTGTCTCTTTCTCCTCTGGCTTTAGCTTCTCTGCGTTTCTGGGCAATTTTCAGAGTTTCTTCCGTCATCCATTTTGGCCGTTTTTGCTTTTCACCTTTTGTAGAGACTTCTCGCTTTCTTCCAACACAACCTTCTTGATGTCATTCCATAACTCTTCCGGAGCTCTGTCATTTGTATCTAAAGCAGCAAATCGATTTTGCAGGCAGTCTTTAAATTCCAGTGGTACAAAGTTGAAAAAGAGCAAACCACTCATGAATGCAGCAAAATATGACCTTGAGAATGTACCACTGGACACCGGTACCCCCAAGTTATTAGGGTCAAAGGATACGAAGAGCTGAGTAGCCCTCCTATGCCCCTGTGTACGCTCAAGGTAGAAGGATAAGGCCCTCCTACAGTCCAGGGTATGCAGGACTGTCTCAGCCCGGCCTGCATGGGGCCTAGGGAAGAATGTTGGAAGTACCACCTCCTGGTTGAGGTGGAAAGAGGAGACAACTTTTGGGAGAAACTTTGGATGAGTCCTAAGGACTACCCTGTTCCTATAGAACCAGGTGTAAGGCCTGTCACAGACCAGGGCCTGAAGCTCACTCACTCGTCTGGCCGAGGTTAAGGCTACCAGGAAGAGTGTCTTCAAGGAAAGGAAGCAGAGAGGACAAGTAGACATTGGCTCAAAAGGTGGGCGAGTCAGTTGTTGCAAGACCACATTCAACTCCCCCTCAGGGGCTGGAGGACGGACAGGAGGCTTGAGCAAGAGCAAACCCCTGAGGAACCGGGATACCAAGGGGTGAACCGACAGAGAATGTCCTTCCACCAATGAGTGGTGAGCTGCTAAAGCTGAGAGGTGGACCGGAACAGAATTGGACTTAAGGCCCTGATTGGAAAAGTGCAGCAGGTACTGAAGCACTACTGGTACAGCACAGGAGAAAGGATCTTCTGTACGCAGCTGACACCACACAGAAAATCTTTTCCATTTCAGGGCATAGGTTTTTCTAGTGGACTGCTTCCTAGAGACCAGGACAACCTCGTCAACTTCCTGGGTAGGCCCCAGGGAGCCAAAACTACCCTTGCAGCCTCCAGGCCATCAAATTGAGAGATTTCAGATTTGGGTGCAGAAGAGAACCTTGATCCTGAGAGAGGAGGTCGGGCTGCAACCCTAGAGGCAGTGGGGGGTCCACTGCCAGTTGAAGCAGAAGTGGAAACCAAGGCTGCCTCAGCCACCTGGGAGCTACTAGGAGTACCGAGGCCTTGTCCTTTAGAACCTTGAACAGGGTTCAGGCCACCAGAGGCGTGGGAGGAAACGCATATAGGAGGCCCTGAGACCAGGAAATCAGAAAAGCATCCACTGCCCACCTCATGGGATGCGGGTGCCTGGAGCAGAACCTGGGCAGCTGCTTGTTCAGGGGACTGGCAAAGAGATCTATGGATGGAAGTCCCCACTTCAGGAAAATCTTCTGAACCACTAATGGGTGGAGTTGCCATTCGTGGGGCTGCAGAACTCTGCTCAACCTGTCTGCCAGGCATTTCTCCTGGCCAGGGAGATAAACAGCTTTGAGAAACATGTTGTGCTGGAGCGCAAACAAGCAAAGGTCCTGTGCCTCCTGACAAAGGAGCCTGGACCCAGTGCCGCCCTGCTTGTTCACATAAAACATGGCTACTTGGTTGTCCGTCTGTACTAAGACAGACTGGTGAGCCAGGTTTTGAGAGAAAGTCTTGAGGGCTAAGCGAATAGCCCGGAGTTCCAGTAGGTTGATCTGTTGCGTGGCCTCCCATGGAGACCACAGGCCCTGGGTGCACTTGCCCAGACAATGTGCTCTCCAGCCCTGCAGAGAGGCATCTGTGGTCAATACCACTGTGAACCCAGGAATCTGAAAAGGCACCCCTTGCAGTAGATTGGGGGGGGGGGGGGTGCAGCCACCAGCGTAGGGAGTTCAGGAATGGTCTGGACACCTTTACTCTGTCTCTGAGGCGTCCTGTGGACTGTGTCCACTGAGTCCTGAGGCACCACTGTGCAGGCCTCATATGGAGTCGGGCATTGGGAGTCACATGCACTGTCGAAGCCATGTGGCCCAGAAGCCGCAGTCAGAGTCTGGCGGAAACCAGGGGCCTGTGGAGAAACTGGTTTGCCAAGCCTATTAGTCTTTGGGCTCTGTCTTCTGGCAAGAAAGCCTTTGCCTGCAGAGAGTCCAGCCTTGCCCCTATGAACTCCAAGTTCTGGGAGGGGAGCAAAGTGGACTTTGAGAAGTTTATGACAAAACCCAGGTGTTGAAGAAGAGAAATAGTTCGGAGGGTGGCTTGCCTGGCCTCCTGGCACGTCTGACCCCTGATGAACCAGTCGTCCAGATAGGGGAAGACAAAGATAGCCTGATTTCTCAGGTAGGCCGCCACCACCGCCAGGCATTTGGTAAAGACCCTGGGGGCGGAGGTGAGGCCGAAAGGCAGCACTCTGTACTGATAATGGTTTCCTCCCACAATGAACCTGAGGTACTTTCTGTGGTCTGGATGAATGAGGATGTGAGTGTACGTATCCTTTAGATCTAAGGAGCATAGCCAATCTCCGTGCTGGAGGTAGGGCAAAAGTGTTCCAAGAGTAAGCATCTTGAACTTTTCTTTCTCTAGGAACTTGTTGAGATTTCTGAGGTCGAGAATAGGCCTGAGGCCTCCGGATCTCTTTGGTATGAGGAAGTACCTGGAGTAGAAACCGTGACCTTGGAGATGGGGAGGCACAGGCTCCACCACCTTCTCTCGCAACAGACACTGAAGCTCTTGAAGGAGGAGGTCTGTGTGGAGAGGAGGCCTTGGAGGCTCTCCAGGGAAGTAAGGAGGAGGCAACTGATGGAAATGATGCATATAGTCCGTGTGGACTATGCTTAAGACCCAACTGTCTCCTGTAAAGGGTGGCCACCTGTGGGCAAACAGGGTTAGTCGACCTCCTGTGCAGGGATGGGACAGCAGAGACGGAGAGGCTATTCCTTGGGAGTCAAAAACCCCCACCCTGCTGAGTGGGAGCAGGAGCCTGAGGCTTGGGGGCCTTCTGCCTACGGGGCCCATGTCCCTGCCCCTTGGCCTGCTGACCCTGTGGGGGAGGTGGGGAGGCCTGGTAAGGTGGGAACTGTTTGTAGGCAGTCACCTTCCTCGGGTAAAAGGACTTCTTACCCGACCCTTATTTTTATGAGAAGGGGCAGAAGTCTTTCTAGACAGCCTAGTCCTCGTGAGGTGCTCGGTCTCGAGCTGCGCAGCCTTCTCGGCCATGGGCTTGCCAAAAAGGTTTTCACCTCGGCAAGGGACATCGACCAACTTGTCTTGAACCCATGGTTCGATATCCGATGACTGCAGTCATGCCTGGCGTTGAGCAGCGATGCCGGCTGCCGCAACACGGGCCGAGGCCTCGAAGCCATCGTAGGCTGCGCGGGACATGAACTTAGAGAATTCCCGCACTCCCGAGGACAAGGACTTGAACCTCTGCAAAGGCTCCCCAGAGAGACCAGCAGAGAACCCGGCAAGCTCCTTCGCCAGGTCCCGCAAGTACATGCCCATGTACAGCTGGTAAGACTGGACACGGCAAGCAAGCATCGAGCCCTGGAAGCACTTTCTACCAAACGCATCCAGGTTCCGGGACTCCCTGCCAGGTGGCACTGCGGAGTGCATCTTCTGACTTTTCAGACGATGCATGGTCGATTCCACCACCATGGAATGGTGTGGTAGCCGCGCCTTTTGAAACCCAGGGCTCTTACAGAGTCGATAAATGGAATCAACCTGCTTGCTCAGAACCGGCGCCGAGGCCGGTACCTCCCACATCCGGAAGAGGAGCCGTTCCAGCATCGGAGGAACCGGCACAGTAAAGGCCTCCTTCGGAGGAGAGTCATACTGGAGGGCAATGTTCCCTCTAATTTTCTGTAGGCTGTGTGCACATAAAATATCAGCTGTGCAGCTTTTGAAGGAAGGTTACATTTTTGTGCGCCACATAACGACACTCAGAGTTATATACTTTAAAATTTGACTACACGTCAGAATACAGTATGTATACCACATTGATTGCACTAGAAAATATTGTAGAACTTGAGAAAACCATAAATACACAACAACTTTTAAATTTTAAGACGTCTGTGTTGTTTTCTATCAGAATCAGAACCGTAATTTTTGTGCGCTCTGTTGTAAAGTATGTGCGCTCACTTGGCAAGGTGTGTGGGCGCGCACACGCGCACAGCTTAGAGGGAACAGTGCTGGAGGGCCTCGAGCTCTTCGGCTCGAGGCTCCTCCTCGGGGTCTGTCGGGATTGCCAAAGCAGTGGCCATATCCCGAACGAACTCCGAGAACCGGGTATCCTCCAGAGGGGATCTACTCTGGGGCTCAGACTGCGGTGAGTCTGACAGGACACACCGAGTCTTGAAGATATCAGGGGACTCCTCGTCCTCCGTCTCCCAGGCGGACTCGTCCAAAGAGGCATCGGGCTCCGACCGTGCAGGGCCTGGCAGCACCCGCCCCGACGCCGAAGGCACCGGCATCGACGCCCTCGGTCCCAAACGGGAGGTCGAGGGTGACCACGACCGAGGACGACCTTGAGCCTTCATGGTCTCAAGTATCGGCTCGGTCTCTGGGGTCGACTTCAACGCCGATGTCCTGATGGTCGGGGCAGATGCGCCAGCAAGGCTGGCCATCAGCACCCGCTGCTGATCCATGAAGGCAGACAGTCTGCACTCCAAGGCTGTCAGCCTGAGACCCAGCTCAGTAGACTCAGCAGCCACCGACTCAGAAGGAGAGTCCTCGAGGACAACAGGACTTACATGTCCAGCAGACTCCGGCTCCACACGAGGCACTTTTGACGACTTCTCCTGTTCCATGGGCCTGGGACGGTGGTCAGGGGTCCGAGACCTAGCCCTCGAGGAGCGAGGGACCTCCTCCGACACCGCCCTCGCGAGCCGCTTCTTCCTCTTTCACTCCCGCTCGGGGGACCCCCTGTCTGAGGAACCCCGACCATGCTCGGGGACAAACTCCCGAGACGTCGAGGCGTCAGACGAGGTCCGGGCCCGGCCGGAGGCCGAATCAGAGAAAAGCCTTTCCTTTTGATGCTGGCGACTTCACAGTGCCTTAGTGGACATTTTGCCACACGGTCCACAGATCTTAGGATCATGATCATGATCAGGACCGAGGCACCGAAGGGAGCAGTCGTGTGTGTCAGTGAGAGACATTAGTTTCTTGCACCGATCACACTTTTTAAAACCACTGGAAGCCATCGGGGAAAAAAGAGCCCCTGCGAGGTCAAAGGACCGGCCTTCCAGAGAAAAAGAAAAAAGGGTGTGAACGCCAGCCACGAAGGGCAAAAAACCGAAAAAATGAGAACGGGCTCAATACCGGTGTACCGAACCCGGCAGGAAGGGGAACCTGTGTCGAACCGGGCAAAAAGCCGCGATAAAATCACAGGAAATCGCAAGAAAAAAATCTAACTGTTTTCTGGGTGAACTAGGACAGACGTCCGATGGGCTCCACGGAAAAAGAGAGACTGAGCAAGATGGTACCTTTAGGCAGGAAGGGGACCGCGCATGCGTGCAGTATTCCAAAAGGCTTTCATAGAAAGCTGCGGAAATGCTCCACAGGGGCTCTATCGACGTCAATGTCACCCATATGTGAGGACTGACTTCCTGCTTGGTCCTGGAGAATGCAGGGATCTCTCTTGTTGTATAAGATGTCTCCATGTAACAGTTCGCAACCTACCAGAGCCCACTGTAATCCGAGGGCTTTGATCCAACCACATCATAAATGCTGGCTTTACTCTGAAAGGTCTTCAGCTCTTCCCCAGTAGCTAGTTGAGTGCCTTCCGACCTGGGGGTCTCATCTTCCAGCACCATAGCACAAATTGTTTTGTTGTAACTATCCATTGGGTTTTCATGGCAAGATACAGAAGTAGATTGCCGGGCCTTTCTTCTGCGCAGTTTAAGTTTGGTGTTGTTGCCGTTGTCACAAAAATGTGATCCTCCGCCGTCAACACTATCCCATTCTGCTGCTGCCCAGATGGGTGGTTTGTCTTGGTCTGGCACCTCAGCTGAGACCTGTCCATCTTGAGAGATCCTGCTAGTAGTTAAACTACTGATAGTTTAGTTCTCAGCATCACTGATGCACGCAAGCCCTCACAGCACGACAAGCTGCAAACCAAGTGAGAGATTCTTCCCGGAGCTCACGCGTTACAGGTGAGTAACTACGCTTTCCTTGCATAGCCTTTAAATCAGATATCTGAATGTGCTCTCAGTTCATATAAGGTCTACTGGCCAGGGACACTTAACTTCCCACCCACCCTACCCTTTACCCCACCTGCCCAATTTTGCATTGCTTATATAGTTGTCATATGCATTGACATCTGGCCTTTAATTAGGTGTTACACCCTCCTTTTCTCCTTCTCTTCTCCTAGGACTGCTTTATAACAGTTTTAATCTGCTTATCAAGTATTCAATACAGTAACTGTGGTGCTTTCATTCTAAGAAGAATTATTTGGAACCTAAGAGCTTGTCTTATATGTCTCAAGTTAGCTACTATGCATAAAGAATTGATTCTTCCCTTAGAGGAAGGCATGGAGCTGAACCAATTTCCCTCCTCCTATGGCTACCAAAAACACCGCAATCTAATCGAGTCTACCACATCGTGCCCAAGTGAGACAGTCGTGGGGCAGTTTCTCCAAACGGGTTTTATGCATATCATGAGAGTCATGAACCTCACGTTTAAGCATTGGATTGGAAGAGTAGCGTAATGGTTAGAGTACTGACTTGATAACAAAGAGACCAGGGTTGGATTCCCACTAGCACTCCTTGCAGCCTTGGGCAAGTCACTTAACTCTCTATTGCCTTGGAAGGAAGGCCTGGCAATCTACTTGCGGTCACACTGACAAGAAAACCTAGGAGCTGCTGGGTTGCCATGAATTAGCATTGTCGCAAAGGCACAAAAATGTGGAGTCTTTCAAATGTACTGATAATGCTCAGTGTAGTACTTGCATCGTGCCAAAGAGAGCTTCCTTCACCTTTTTAGGGCTTAAGGTGGTCGTTCACGAGCATTTAAATCTATCTCATTTCTTCTCAATCTTCAGATTTTCGACAGAAAGGAGAAAATTCATCCACCATCTGCTGGAGAGAAAGAAATACTGAGGGACCTCTGGTGGCTGAAGCGGATAGAGGCATAGGAGTGATGTCATTGAAACCTGGGCTTTTCATTGCTTCTTTGTCTCTACCAATCTGCACGTAGGGGAACACAACCTGTTTGTCTGGACTGGTCTAGCAGGACAATATGGACATTATAACTAATTCTATTTTGCTGTTAGAAACTGCTCTATGGTTCTCTTTCTTTCTGAACATCTATTTTGCATCCAACAAAACCATTCTTCTAACAGTAGAGACATATAAACAAGACGGAAGAAAAAGACCACATGGCCTATCTAGTCTGCCCTTACATATCAAACACTACAGTAGTCCCCTTTATTCCTTTAGAGATCTTCGGTGTTAGTCCCATGCTTTTTTAAAGTCAGATACTGTCCTCATCTCTACTACCTCCACTGGCAGACTATTCTACTCATCTACCACTCTTTCCGTAAAGAAATATTTCTGCATATTACTCATCCCATGTCCCCTCGTAGCAGAGCTTGCTTTCAATCAAAAAAGGCTCTCCTCCTGTGCACATATGCCACAGAGGTATTTAAACATCTCTGTCATATCTCCTCTATCCTGCCTTTCCTCTAAAGTATACATATTAAGATCCTTAAGTCTGTCCTCGCATGCTTTAAAATGAAGATCACCAACCATTTTAGTAGCCAGCCTCTGCACTAACTCCAACCTGTTTATATCCTTTTTGAAGGTGTGGGCTCCAGAATTGCACACAATACTCCAAATGAGCTCGTACCAAAGATTTATACATGGCACTATCACCTCCTTTCTTCTGCTGGCCATTCCTCTGCCTATGCACCCAAGCATCCTTCTAGCTTTCGCCATCACCTTTTCGACCTGTTTAGCTACTTTAACCCTTTGAAGGCCTACTTTAAATTTTTAATCCACATTCTGCAGCTGGGTGAATTTTTGCATATTTCAGGAAAATTGTACCCATCTTATTCAATATGTTCTAATAGTGATTTTCCTTCTGCTATGATCATGTATTATATACCATTTGATAGGAATATTTCATCAGAGACTTTTGGGCTCGGCCTGGAAAGGGTTAAGATCGTCAGACACAATCACGCCCAGGTCCCACTCTTCTTTTGTGGAAAGAAGTACTTTACCCCCTACACTGTACCGGCTCCCTTGGATTTTTGCTATCCAAATGCATGACCTTGCATTTTTCAGCATTAAATCTCAGCTGCCAAATTCTAGACCATTCTGCAAGCTTAGCTAGATCCCTCCTCATGTTATCTACTCCTTCCTGGGTGTCTACTCTTATTGCAGATTTTCGTATCATCTGCAAAGAGGCAAACCATACCAGAGAGTCCTTCCGCAATATCACTAACAAAAATGTTAAAAAGAATCTGACCAAGGACAGATCCCTGTGACACACCATTAGTAACCTCCTTTTCCCCAGAGTGCCATTTACCTGTACCCTTTCTTGCCTCCCACTCGACCAATATCTAACCCAATCAGTAACTTTACGATCCATCCTTAGGGTGCTCATTTTGTTTATAAGTCGCCTATGTGGAACAGTGACAAAGGTTTTATTGAAATCTAAGTACACCACATCTAGGGCTCTCCCTCGATCCAAATCCCTCATCACCCAGTTAAAGAAATCAATCAAATTTGTCTGACAAGACCTGCCTCTGGTGAATCCATGCTGTCTCCACACCTGTAATCCATTTGTAGGTACAGAGCAGAACTAGGAGATTTCACCACAGAACCAAACATACAAGAAAAAAATAAATCCGATTCTGGTGTCATCTCTTCAATACAAGGCAGACTGTAAATTAACACCACCCTACAAAAGTCACTGAAGACCTAAAAAGCAAATCTAGCATACCCTGACGACACCAGTTTCTAAAATTAACACAATCAGGAGACTATCAAGAAAAAATAAAAACAGCACCATAAATATTTCAGTGAGTCTTAGAACATCCTTACATCTGTTCAGAAAACTGAAAAAGCAAGATTACTACAGATCCTACATAGAAACTCCATGCTAACAGAGCACTTGGTCTCAGTCACACAAGCATAAAGCACAGTTACTTACCTGTAACAGGTTATCTCTGGGAACAGCAGGAATAAGTCTTCACATATGGGTATCGTCGGTACCGACAGAGCCTGCGCGGGAACGCTCCCCAGCGTCCAAAAGGAAAGCTTATGGGAGCATCCCACAGCACCTGCGCGCTGCCTTCCCGCCTTTCCTAACCGCCTCTCTCCAGTTCGAGTTTTAAAGCTGAGTCAAAGAGAGAGAGAGGAAAGGAAAGATAGATAGAGAGATACAACTCCTAGGGGAGGTGGGTGGGTTGTGAAGACCTATTCCTGCTGTTCCCAGAGATCACCTGTTACAGGTAAGTAACTGTGCTATCTCTAGGAACAAGCAGGAATGAGTCTTTACATATGGGGACTCCCCAGCTAGAGATGCCTGGGAGATCACCCAGGTTGTGAGTCCCTGGGAAGGGCTCTACCTCCACCCATGAATCTCAGGCATCCGGTTAGGGATGGAGGGTAGGAGTTGATTAGGTATGGAACAGGTGTTTGAGAACAGCCTGACCAAACAAGGCATCCCGGCGGGAGTCCTTGTCCAAGCAGTAATGGGCTGTAAAGGTATGAACTGAGGCCCAGGTGGCCGCTCAACAGATTTGGTCGATGGACACAGAGTTCAGATGAGACATAGAAGCTGCCATGGCCCTCACATTGTGAGCTGTGACATAGCCCTCCAGAGAAAGGTTCTTACTCTAGTAGGCGAAGGAAATACACTGAGCAATCCAATTTGACAGAGTTCTTTTTGAGACTGGAAGTCCTAAATGAGAGGGATCAAAAGCAACAAAAAGTTGAGAGGACTTTCTATGTTGCTGTGTCCTTTGTAAGTAGAAAGCAAGTGCTCTTTTACAATCCAGGGTATGAAGATTCCTCTCTGCACTTGATGCATGAGGTCCTGGAAAAAAGACAGGTAAATACACCCCCTGGTTCAGATGAAAAGGTGAGACCACTTTAGGCATAAAGTGTGGATTAGTTCTGAGGACTACCTTGTCATGATGAAACCTTGTATAAGGAGGATTAGCCACTAAAGCTTGCAACTCACTGATACGGCGAGCTGAGGTGACTGCAATGAGAAAAATAACCTTCCAGGAAAGGAATTTCAAGGAGGTAGTGGCTAAGGGTTCGAAGGGTGGCTTCATAAGCTGGCCAAGAACCAGATTCAAGTCCCATGCCACTGGAGGTTGTCTAATGGGAGGTTTAGTCAAAAGGCAGCCTCTCATGAATCTTGCTATAAGAGGATGAGAGGAAATAGGCTGTCCATTGAGGGGTTTAAGGGATGCTGCAATAGCACTCAAATGGACACTGATTGAATTCGTTTTAAGCCCTGCATGTGATAAATGCAGCAAATACTCTAGTAAAGAATTCAGAGGTATTGCAAGAGGGTTAAGACCCTTCTCTGCACACCAAATGGTAAACCTCTTCCATTTAAAAGCATACGAACGTCTGGTGGAAGGCTTTCTGGAAGCATGAAGGATATCCTTCACTTGCTGAGAAAGATGCAAATCCTGAAGGTCTAGGCCTTCAGCAACCAGGCCCTGAGATGAAGAGACTGGGGATTTGGGTGCCACAATGTTCCCCCCTCCTGGGAGAGGAGGTCTGGAGCATACCCCACGTCCAGGGAGGGAGCTTGAGAGAGATGCAGAAGTAGAGGGTACCACACTTGGCGTGGCCAACGTGGTGCTATGAGGATCATAGACCCCCTGTCTCTCTGAAGCTTGAACAGTGTCTTGGGAATTAGGGGAATAGGTGGAAAGGCATAGAGGAAGTCTTCCCCCAATGAAGGAGAAAAGCATCCCTGGCCTGAACTCCCTGACACGGAATCCTGGAACAGAACCGGGGAAGTTTGGCATTCCACGGACTTGCAAACAGGTCTATGTCTGGGGTTCCCCAAATTTGAAAGATTCTGGCTATCGGTCCCCATGGAGGGACCATTCGTGTGGAAGCAGAACTCGACTGTCTGCTCAAGAGTTTTGAAACCCTGGAAGATACACTGCCATGAGATGGATTTGATGCTCTCTGGCGAAGGCCCACAATCTCAGAGCTTCGTTGCAAAGCGACAGAGAGCCAGTCCCCCCCTGCTTGTTCACCTAGAACATGGCTACCTGGTTGTCCGAGTGGATGAGGACTGTCTTGTAGCTGAGCAGGGTGTGGAAGACTCAGAGCCAGAAAGATTGCTCGGAGCTCTAAGAGATTGATATGTAGAGATGTCTCCTGTGAAGACCAGATGCCTTGGGTGGAGAGATCTTGTAGATGTGCTCCCCAACCCTTTGAAGAGGCATCTGTTGTAAGGGTTGCCTGGGGTAACACCTGTTGAAAGGGGGACCCCAGCAACAGATTTTGAGTGGACTTCCACCAATGGAGAGAGCAAGAGAGGCAACTGGAGGTTGCTATTTTGTCTGACAGGCACCCTGATGCCTGGGTCCATTGGGTGGATAGAATCCATTGAGCTGCTCTCATGTGAAGGCGAGCATAAGGAACCACATGCACAGTGGATGCCATGTGGCTTAACAGTTGTAACATCTCTCGAGCAGTTAAATGGGATTTTAACTGAATCTGTGAGGCTAACTGCACCAAGCGTAGGCAACGGGCCTGGGGAAGATAGGCCCTTGCAGTTGTGGTATCCAGCAAGGCCCCTATGAACTCTAGAGATTGAGTAGGGGTGAGATGGGATTTTGGAATGTTTATTACAAGTCCCAGATACTGAAGAACACGCCTTGTGCAGGCCAGGGAAGTCTGGGCCTCTAACTGGGATGGAGCTCGGATGAGCCAGTCGTCCAGATATGGGAATACGAATATCCCTAGAGTGCGTAGAAATGCAGTTACTACTGCCATGCATTTTGTGAACACTCTTGGTGCAGAGGCCAGACCGAAAGGAAGCACTTTGTATTGGTAGTGCTTTCCTTGGTAAAGGAACCGAAGGAACCTTCTGTGTGTTGGATGGATGAGGACATGGGTGTACGCATCCTTGAGATCTAGAGAACAAAGCCAGTCCTGACTCTGGAGGTATGGAAGGAGAGTTCCGAGAGAAGTCATCTTGAATTTCTCCTTGCATAGAAACTTGTTCAATTCTCTGAGATCTAAAATGGGTCTGTAGCCCCGCTGTTTTCTTTGGAATGAGAAAATAGGGGGAGTAGAACCCTGAGCCCTGTTGAAGAAGGGGTACTTCTTCTATTGCCCCGTGGGCAAGAAGTGTAGCAATCTCCTGACCCAGAAGGTCGAGGAGAGATGTTGGAGAATTGAACTGTTTCACCATGGTGTGAGGGGGAAGGTTTAAGAAATGAAGCTTGTACCCGTCTCTTATGATGGAGAGGGTCCATTGCTCTGCTATGATTTGTTCCCATCTGGGAGCAAAATGAGCTAACCTTCCTGGAATGGTGAGAGGCTATGGATGTTCTAGAGCCAGAAAGGCTAAGTTCTCTAGTTGTAAGTCAAAGGCCCTGAGAAGGCTGAGGCTGTTGGGCCGTAGCAGTCCTGGCAGCCTTAGGCTTGGCCTATTTTGGTTGTTGCTGTCTCTTTGTAGCAAAACGACCTGCAGAAGAGGCCTGACCATAAGCAGAAGAATATTTCCCTTTCTTTGGGAAAAATCCTTTTTTGAATAACCTCTTTCTAAAAGGAGCAGAAGTAGACTTGGAAAATCTATCTAAAGCAGAGTTTTCAGCATCCATCTGGTTGGCCTTTGCTTGCCAATCTTTACCAAAAAGGTTTTCACCTGTACAAGGAAGATTACCTAGTCCATCCTGAACCCAGGGTTCCAAATCAGAAGCTTGTAACCAAGCAACTCTGCGTGCACCTATGGCAATAGCCGAGGCTCTGCTGGCACCTTCAAAAGAGTCAAAGGCTGCATGTTTGGAAAACTTGGAAATATCCTGGGCATGTGTAAGCCAGGTGAGAAACTCTTCCCTTTTATCTTCTGAAATAAAAGGAGATAAGGTTTGCAGGTGATCTGTAACCTCCTTTAGAAACATCCCCATATAGAGACTATAGACTATAGGAGTTGATTCTGGCCACAAGCATACTGGCCTGGAAAATTCTCCTGCCAAAGGCATCTAAGGTTCTGCATTCTCTTCCTGGAGGAGTAGAAGAGTGCCTCTTTGCACTCTTGATCTTTTTCATAGCAGACTCCACCACAATAGAGTGATGAGGAAGTTGAGTCTTATGAAAACCAGGACAAGGAGGAACACGATACATGGTGTCCAAACTACGAGAATGAGGGGAGGTGGTAAGAGGAGTCTCCCATATGCCCAACATGTGATCATAAAGAATCTCATGTACTGGTAAAGTGGCTGCCTCTTTAGGAGCCTTAGGATATTGTAAATATCTAATTTTTTGGCTCTAGGCTCCGTCTCAGAGGCCACTGAGATGGAAAGGCCCCTGGCCACCTCCCTGATGAAGTCTTGAAAAGACAAGTCTTCTGGAGGAGACATTCTCCTTTTTGGAGAAGAGGGTTCCTGAGGAAGGATCCCCGATGCTTCGATATAGGCCTCTGATTCATCAGAGTCTTCAGAGGAATCGAAGTATCGCCTGTCTGGATGCTCTTGCAGAGCCCGATACGCGTACCGGGGGGGTATCGACATCGGGAGTAATCGGTACCGATTCAGTACCGATGGGCATCACAGAACAGTGTACCGCTGCCGTCGACGTCGATGCAATCGGTACTGGCACCGGAACCGATATCGGGTCCGGTACTGGAATCGGTAACGACAACGGAGTTGGTTGCAGTACTGAAGGCATTGCAGCCTGTATGAATGCCGTGATGGCACGCTGCATGGTCAGAATATTCTGTTCCATCGACGCCACCAATGTTTGGATGTCGGTACCAGTGGAAATCACTGGTACCCCAGAACATTGCAACAGGTGATCGGTCGAGGCAGAGCCATCGATGTCACTTAACCCTCCATAGCCCATGTTCCCTGTAAAATACTTATCTCCAAGTTATAATGCCCTGTTCAATGTAATTTTAGTTTGTTCAATGTAAACCGCACTGATGCAGAATAGCGCGGTATATAAGAGAATGTAAATAAATAAATAAATAATAAATAAATCTGTGACCCCATAGATAAAGCTTTGGAAGCCAGAGCCTCCCGCCGGGGTAATTTTGCCGGTGCGGATTCCTTGAGAGCAAGCCCGGAGGCATCTCGATACTTAGAGGGAGATCTACTCTTTGAGGACCGGCTGGACTTAAGTTTGGTTACCTGAGATCCATGGGAGGAAGAGGAAGCCCTGGAAGACGTCGATGCCACCGAAGCTGCATCAGAGGAAAACAGGGTACTGAGCTTGGCTGCTCGATTCTGTAGACCTCTTTTAGACATCATGGAACAGGACTCACAGTCCGCCATGGAATGATCAGGACCTAAACATTTGAGACACCAGTCATGGGTGTCAGTGACAGAAATAGTGCCGCTGCATTTCGTGCACTTTTTAAACGCAGAGGCAGGCTTTTACATGAGGAAAAATTTGTGTAGGCCTAAGGCCACAGAGAAAAAGCACCGAAGTGAGAAAAATAGTAGTTATTTTTATTTTATTTTTTAAATAACGAAAGAAAAAACCGGCGGTACCTGTCCGGAGACGAGAAGGCAGACACGCGACTAAAGAAATAAAAGAAAATAAGAAATTCTTCAGCAGTGACAGGAAACACAACCTGCTGGCTCCGCGGAAAAGAAGAACTGGAGAGAGGCGGATAGGAAAGGCGGGAAGGCAGCGCGCAGTCGCTGTGGGATGCTCCCAAAAGCTTTCTTTTTGGACGCTGGGGAGCGTTCCCGCGCAGGCTCCGTCGGTAACGACGATACCCATATGTGAAGACTCATTCCTGCTTGTTCCTGGAGATCACAGGAACCCCTCAACAAGTACAGAATAAATTATAACAAACAAAGTAGAAATATGTAGAAAAAATTAAATTGAAACCCCAACAAGCAAGGCTCTGCATGCAGTGCAACACAAGAAATAGAAAATAGGAATTACATTTACCTGGTAATTGTGGTTCCTTGAGTGACTCCAGTTTAGTCCTCAACCTCTGGGTAGTGAACCTCCTCCTGCAGCTTGGAGACTGGGCATGTCAAAAACTCATGACATCACTGGATATAGCCTGCTGGTCTCTCCCATCAGCCCCCAGTGAACTATTGACAAAGCAGACTCAAAGGAGCAAAAAATCAGTAACTTTTTTTTTTTTTAACTTAACATTATATTCAAGGGCACGCAGAACATATAACCTATCTACCTACTACTCCCCTTCCAGAAGGAAAGGGCCTGCTTCCTGCATGCTCTCCTTTCCGTCGAATGCCTAGCCCTAAACAATCCAGAGCAATATAGCAATATATATATAACAATATCATGGATGGGGGCGTTCCAAAATGGCGGCGACACTCCTAGCTGTGTGAGCACGCTTCTCTACATGGGAAGAACACGGAATGGCAAGCCAGGGCCAGTGCCCTCCCAGCCCTCTGCTGCCTCGACGCCGGTTTCTGTTGCTTCTGGCCCTTTGGACCTTTACTTACAGCGAGCCGCACGGAGTTCAGACACGGCCAGTGGAGTAAGCCGATTGGCGGATAGCGTAGTTACTCACCTGTAACAGGTGTTCTCCAGGAGCAGCAGGAATCAGTCCTCACATATGGGTGACGTCGGCACCGACGGAGCCCTCGCGGAGCAATTTTCCCCAGCTTTCAAAGAAAGCCTTTGGGAATTGCAGCGCGCATGCGCGGTCCCCTTCCCGCCCAAGGGTGCCATCTTAGCCAGTCAGATGACATAGCTAAAAGACAGCATAAAAATTTGCAAAAAAACTAAAGCAGATGATTGCAACTCCAAGGGGAGGAGGGAGGGTTGTGAGGACTGATTCCTGCTGCTCCTGGAGAACACCTGTTACAGGTGAGTAACTACGCTTTCTCCAGGACCAAGCAGGAAGTCAGTCCTCACATATGGGACTCCCAAGCTTAAGGCTACCGGAGACCCTAAGCACAAAAATGAGCTCCCTCTAGCTCAGCGGTACAGAAGGAAGGAATCTTCACTGAATTATTACCCACCGGTAGCCCCCATCCGGGATGGAGGGTAGGAGTTGCTCAAACCTCGAAGAGATTTCGAAGAACTGCCTGTCCGAAAGCACTGTCCCTGCGGGACTCCCTCTCGAGGCAGTAATGGACCGCAAAAGTCTGGCTTGAAGATCAAGAAGCGGCCCGGCAGATGTCTGCCAACGGAACAGAGCGGAGGTAAGCCACTGACGTAGCCTTCGCCCGAACACAATGAGCCGTGACTCGACTTTCTAACTAGAGTCCGGCTGCCCCATAAGCCCAAGCGATACAGTCAGCAACCCAGATGGACAGAGTACGCTTGGAGACCGGGAGCCCCAATTTATTGGGGTCAAAAGACACAAAAAGCTGAGCAGCTTTACGGTGCTCCCGCGTACGGTCAAGGTAGAAGTTCAATGCCCTTCTACAGTCCAGGGTATGCAGGACCATTTCAGCTCGGCTGGAGTGTGGCCTGGGAAAGAAGGTCGGAAGTACCACCTCCTGATTGATGTGAAAAGGGGAGACCACTTTTGGAAGAAATTTTGGGTGAGTCCGTAGGACTACCCTATTTTTGTAGAACCGAGTGTAAGGGGGATCAGACACGAGGGCCTGCAATTCACTTACGCGTCTAGCGGAAGTGAGGGCTATCAGGAATAAAGTTTTCCAAGAAAGAAAACGGAGAGAACAGGTAGCCATAGGTTCAAAAGGCGGACAGGTGATCCGCTGTAAAACCACATTCAGATCCCAGTCAGGTGCTGGCGGGCGAAGAGGTGGTTTAAGTAGAAGGAGACCTCGGAGAAACCTCGCTACGAGAGGGTCGCTGGAAAGAGGTCTGCCGTCCACCGGCACATGATGTGCTGAAAGAGCACTGAGGTGAACTTTGACGGAGTTGGACTTAAGTCCCAGATTAGAGAGGTAGAGCAAGTACTGCAAGATCACCGACACCGAGCAGGAGAAGGGATCCTGAGACTGCTGGGCACACCAAGCGGAAAAGCGACGCCATTTAAGGGCGTAGCATTTGCAGGTAGAAGGTCGCCGAGAAGCTAGGACGACCTCTTCCACCTCTGCCGGCAGTAGAAGGGGAGCAAGGACTACCCTTTCAGCAGCCAGGCCATCAGATGTAGAGATCTGAGGTTGGCGTGTAGCAGGGACCCCTGATCCTGTGTTAGGAGATCCGGTTGAAACCCCAGAGGGAACAGATCCTCTACCGCTAATTGCAGCAGGAGTGGAAACCACGGCTGTCTGGGCCAGCGAGGAGCTATCAGGATCATGGAAGCTTTGTCTCGGAGAACCTTGAAAAGAGTTCGAGAGACTAGCGGTATGGGAGGAAAGGCATACAGAAGGCTCTTCGACCATGAGAGCAGAAAAGCATCCGCCGCTACTCGAAGGGGATGCGGCTGACGAGAGCAGAAGCGAGGAAGTTGCCGGTTGAGAGGACTGGCAAAGAGATCCATCGTGGGGAGGCCCCACTTCAGAAAAAGTTTCTGAACTACCAAGGGATCCAGGCGCCACTCGTGCGGCTGGAGGATCCTGCTGAGTTTGTCCGCCAGGCAATTTTCTTGGCCTGGGAGATAAACTGCCTTGAGAAGAATGCCGTGGCTGACGGCCCAAGAGCAGAGCTTCTGTGCTTCTCGACAGAGAAGGAAGGAGCCCGTGCCTCCCTGTTTGTTCACGTAGAACATGGCAACTTGATTGTCCGTCTGGACAAGGACGGACTGGTGAGAAGTCAGGTGGGAGAAAGCCTTGAGAGCCAGACGGATCGCTCTGAGCTCCAGGAAGTTGATCTGCTGAGCAGACTCCCACGTGGTCCAGAGACCTTGAGTACATGCCCCTTGGCAATGTGCTCCCCATCCTAGGAGAGAAGCATCGGTCGTCAGCACTTGAGCCGGCGGAGGGGACTGAAAAGGCATTCCGAGCACCAGGTTCGGCCGATGAAGCCACCACTGTAGAGAAGAGGCCAGCGGGCCGGAGACGCGCACTAAGTCAGCTAGGCCGCCCGTGGCTTGTTGCCACTGCTTGCGAAGGCACCACTGAGCAGGCCGCATATTCAGGCGGGCATTGGGGGTCACTTGGACGGTGGAAGCCATATGGCCGAGTAGTCTCAGGAAGCGCCTGGCTGAGACCAGGGACTGGCTGCGAAAACGGCCGGCTAGGTCCACGAGCCGTTGAGCCCTGTCGAGAGGCAGGAAAGCTCATGCCTGAAGAGTGTGCAGTCTTGCGCCGATGAACTCGAGATCTTGCGAGGGGAGCAAAGTGGACTTTGCGAAGTTTATGACAAAGCCCAAGTACTGCAGAAGAGTCACAGTGCGGTGTGTGGCATTTGTGACTTCTGGAGAGGACGATGCTCTGATGAGCCAGTCGTCGAGGTACGGAAAGACATAGAGGCCGTGAAGCCGGAGATAAGCCGCCACCACCGCGAGACATTTTGTGAAGACTCGTGGTGCGGAGGATAGGCCAAAGGGCAGTACTCTGTACTGGTAATGATTTCCTGCCACCACAAACCTTAGGTATTGGCGGTGGCTTGGGTGGATGAGGATGTGCGTGTAGGCATCCTTTAGATCCAAGGAGCATAGCCAATCTCCCTGCTGAAGGTAGGGCAGAAGGATTCCAAGGGTAAGCATCTTGAACTTCTCCCTGACGAGGAACTTGTTGAGGTTGCGCAAGTCCAGGATGGGTCGGAGGCCTCCCGTTCTTTTTGGTATTAGGAAATACCTGGAATAGAAGCCTTGACCCCTCAGGTGGTGGGGCACCGGTTCCACAGCCTGTTCCTGAAGAAGACTTGCTAACTCCTGAAGGAGTAAGTCCCTGTGCAGAGGGAGTCGTGGAGGTTCTCCCGGGAAATAGGAGGGAGGGACCTGGTGGAAGTGGAGAAGATAGCCTTCTCTCACAACATGAAGCACCCAGGCATCTGAAGTGATGTTGGACCACCTGTGGGCAAAGTGAACCAGCCGGCCTCCTGTGCTGGGAGGAACCAGCTGAGGGGGAGAGGCTATGCTGATGAAGTAAAAAAAAACACACCCTGCTGAGCAGGGGCCGGTGGTGCAGGCTTGGGGGCTTGCTGCCTACGGGACCCGTTACCCCATCCCTTGGCCTGCTGACCCTGTTGGGGAGCTGCGGAGGCCTGATATTGAGGGTAGCGTTTATAGGCAGCCGCCTTTCTCGGGTAAAAGGACTTCTTTCCCGAGCCCTTCTTCTTCTGGGAAGGGGCGGAGGTCTTCCTAGAAAGCCTAGTTCTGGTGAGAGTCTCCGTCTCGATTTGTGCAGCCTTTTCAGCCATGGGCTTGCCAAAGAGGTTCTCACCTCGGCAGGGGACATCGACCAACTTGTCCTGCACCCAGGGTTCAAGGTCAGACGACTGAAGCCAAGCCATTCGGCGGGCACCGATGCCGGCTGCGGCCACTCGTGCCGATGCTTCAAAGCCATCATAGGCTGCTCGAGACATGAATTTGGAGCATTCCCGAATACCAGTTGTCAAGGCTAGGAACCTCCGCAAAGGTTCCTCGGACAGCCCAGCGGAGAATCCGGCTATCTCTTTAGCCAGGTCTCTGAGATACATGCCCATGTAGAGCTGGTAGGTCTGGACCCGACAAGCAAGCATAGAGCCCTGGAAACACTTCTTACCGAGGCCATCCAGGTTGCGGGCCTCCCTGCCAGGAGGCACCGAGGAGTGCATCTTCTGGCTCTTAAGCCTATGCATGGCCGATTCCACCACCATGGAATGGTGCGGTAGCTGTGCTTTTTGGAAGCCAGGACTCTTGCGGACTCGATAGATGGAATCGACCCGCTTGCTTAATACCGGCGACGATGCCGGACTCTCCCACATGCGGAAGAGTAGTCGTTCCAGCATGGGAGGAACCGGTACAGTAAAGTGCTCCCTGGCAGGAGAGTCGTACTGAAGGGCATCGAGTTCTTCGGCTCGAGGCTCCTCCTCGGGATCCGCAGGGAAGGCCAAAGCCTTGGCCATATCCCTGACGAAGTCTGAGAACCAGGCATCCTCCGGAGGGGACTGTTTCCGAGGTTCGGACTCATGCGAGTCCGAGGGGACACACCGAGTCCGAAACGAATCAGGTGACTCTTCCTCTTCAGACTCCCAGGCCGACTCCGAGGAGGAATCGGTGGGGTCGGTTCGGGCGGGCGGGCGGAGGCGTCGGCTGCCCCGACGCCGAGGGAGTCGGCGTCGACGACCTCGGTCCCGAACGGGAGGCCGAGGGTGACCTCGACCGAGGATCGACTCGAGCCCGCATGGATTCGAGGATCGGCTCGGTCTCCGGGGTCGACTTAGACGTCCCGGCGGTCGGGGCAGAGGCGCCAGCGAGGCTAGCGATCAGTGCCCGCTGCTGGTCCATGAAGGCAGATAGTCTGCTCTCCAAGGCCGTCAACCTGAGTCCGACCTCAGGTGACCCAGCAGCCCCCGACTCGGGCCCCGACGGCGTCGGGCCCGGCGTCGGACCCCTCGGAGGCGAGTCCAGGAGGACTACAGGACTTACCCGAGCAGGCAACTCCGACTCCAGACGAGGTCGCTTCGGGAGATGTTCCTTCTCCAAAGACCCGGGACGGCTATCGGGGCTATGCGACCTGGCCCTCGCGGAACCAGGAGCATCCACCGACGCCGCCCTCGCGGGTTTCACCTTCCGATGATGGTCCCCGGAGGGAGAACCCCTGTCGGAGGAACTCCGGCGACGGTCAGAGCTGGAATCTCTGGACGCCGAGGCCTCCGACGAGGTCCGGGTACGGGTGGGATCAGCGAAGATTCGTTCCCGCTGATGCCGCCGACTCCTTAACGCTTTGGAGGACATTTTGCTGCAGGCCCCACAGATCAGTTCCTCGTGATCCGGGCCAAGGCAGCGGAGGCAATTATCATGTGTGTCAGTGAGTGACATATTTCTGTCACACTGAACACACCGCTTGAAACCACTGGCAGCCATCGGGGGAAAAAGGGCCCCTGCAAGGTCAAAGGACCGGGCTGCCAGCGAAAAACCGAAAACGAAACTGACAGAAAATCAGAAAAACCGATAAATAACAGAAGGACTCGCAACGGCATCGCGAGTCCGGGCAGGAAAGAGACCGGCGTCGAACCGAAGAAAAAATAGAAATAAATCACGAAAATCAACTTTTTCAGCGGGGACAAGACGGGCACGTCTGTAGGGCTCCGTGGAAAAAAGAAGACTGGCTAAGATGGCACCCTTGGGCGGGAAGGGGACCGCGCATGCGCGCTGCAATTCCCAAAGGCTTTCTTTGAAAGCTGGGGAAAATTGCTCCGCGAGGGCGTCGTCGGCGCCGACGTCACCCATATGTGAGGACTGACTTCCTGCTTGGTCCTGGAGAAAAGCCAGAGATGGATAGCTCGGCAGCTGCCTCGGCGTCATCACTTTCCCCAGCATTAAGCCCGGCATCGAAGGTGTTCTGCACTCACGCATTGCCTGAGGGCTTCCTGGAGGTGCCCTCCCCTGCAATGTCGGAGGAAGTTGGTAACTCGGATGGGCCAGGAAGAGGTATGCTGGCAGAACTGAGCAGTGGAGCTAAAAGTAAGCTCCCCTGTATTCCATTGTCGGTACTGAAAGGAGGAGTGTGCGCGGGGCAGGTTTCCTTAGCCCCGTGGGATGATTCACCGTCACACAACGAGGTACTCGATCCGGCGCTGGATATGGAGATGGCTTTCTCTGCAACGTCCTGTGAACTTTACGTTGGAGTCTATTTGGACCGCTATTGCCTCGTTAGGTGAAGCCTTACTTCCTAAAATGTCTTTAACTACTAAGGTTAAAACCACTATGGGAGCAGTAACTGTACTAGAGGAGAAACTGTCTGATATTTGTGCTGGTGAAGAAGAATCTCGGAATAGACTTTCTAGTCTGGAAGATCAATTTGATACTTTTAAAAAGACTTCCTTGATGTTACATATGAAGTTGGAGCAGTTAGAAAACTCTTCTCGAGTTAATAATCTGAGAATAGTTAATTTTCCTAGGTCACCTTCTATTAGTGCTAAAGATATGCTTACAGAATATCTATCAGTTGTTTTAGGGGTGTCTGAGTTGATGCCCCCTTTAGTGAAAATTTACTACCTTCCCAGAGCAAAATGTACCACTCCTAGTAGGGTATTGGAGGGTGGTGTGTCGCATGGGGATGTATTGAATGTTACTAATTTGTTGGAGAATACTGGCTCTGACTCTTTTGAGCCTTCTACTCTTCTTGTAACGTTTGCCTTGTTATCAGACAGAGTGGTTGTTGAAGCTTTTTTTTCCATAAAAGGAAACTTTCTTTTCATGGTTTTGCGGTCCGTATCTATCCTGACTTATCGAGAGAAACGCAGAAACGCCGCAGAGAGCTTCTTTTGTTAAGATCGGGGGTCTTACAGCTGGGGGGACTCTTTTTTCTTAAACACCCTTGTAAATGCTTGGTGAAATTCCAAGCTGTTTCTTATGTGTTCTTTGAGCCCTCCCAGCTGCTGGCCTTTATCAGTGCTAGGCGGGTAGAATCCTCTATTGACTCCTCTTAATTGTGCTCAGATATGTAGGGTCTGAAATGATGTGTTGCCTCTTTTCTTTCATGTTTGGTATTATATATATTTCTGTGAATGCTTTCCCCCCTTTTTTTGTGGGCTATGCTGGTTAGACACTTTGATATTTTCTGTTGAATTGTATTTTTTCTGTATTTATTATGTTTTTCATAGTGTCAACCTGTTTCTTCAAGAGAGTGCGTTGTTGGCTTTCTTGATTGTATGGTAAAATTGCATTAAAAAAAGTAAAAATAACACAATATCATAATATAATAATATAACAATATAGCACAAAACAAATGGAAGCATCAAAACGACTGAACACCAGTGAAGGCATATATCCACTTTTAACTTTGCACTTTCCCCAACAGAAAAACCACTGCTAAGACCCCATCCCCGGGCGGGAATGAGGAGTAAACTGGAGTCACTCAAGGAACCACAATTACCAGGTAAGTAGAATTCCTATTTCCTTATTGTTCCTCCAGTTTAGTCCTCAACCTCTGGGATGTATCAGAGCAGTAATCATTGGGAGGGATCTTTCCAGCCGGATCTCAACATCACCTCCCCGAAAATGGCACCCTTAGCCGCCAGAACATCTAGGCAGTAGTGCTTACTGAAAGTATGAAGAGACAACCAAGAGGCCTCCCTACAGATGTCCACTGGCGAAACCAAACTGTGCTCCGTCCAAGAAGACGCTTGCTCTCTGGTAGAGTGAGCTCGTAAGCTCCCTGGGACTGTACTGTCCCGAAGAAGATAAGCCAACGCACTCGCCGCTCCAATCCATCCAGAAATGGACTCCTTCGCCGCCGCTTCCCTTTGCAGGGCCCTCCGAACACCCCGAAGAGAGACGATCCGCCTTGCAAAAATTTCTGAAACCTTTAAACACTGCCGCAGCGCTCTCTTGACGTCCAAACAGCGCAAGCTATGGTTCAATACGCTCCCCTCCACCACACCTAGCACTGGAAGAGAGACCATTTTAGTTAGGTGAACGTAGAAACCACCTTTGGGAACAACGACGGAACTAGCCGCCAGGCCACCTTCTGTCTGGAGACAGAAAAAAACGATTCCTGACAGGTATGCCTGCAATTCCAAAAATCGTCTCGCCGAACAGATGACCATCAAACATACCGTCTTCAAGCCAAAACCCTTAACCTACGCCTGTTGCAAGGGCCCCAGTGGTGCGCTAATGCTCCTTAAACCAACTTGAGCTTCCCCAGTGGAATTAATATCCTACGACAGGGCTACAGTCTGGTAACCGCCTGAGAAAGCTTACCACATCCACCTGTGCATGAGAGCCTTTGCCCCTATAGCAAGACAGAGCTGCTAACTGAACTCTCCAGGGCCTGCCTTTACCAAACCCATCCTGCAGAAAACTTAATACCAAGGGAACTGACACTGTTGTCACGCGAGCGTGCCTCCGCGAGCACCCGTCCTCAAAGATGCGCCATATACGCACATATGCAAGGGACATAGACTTTTTAATTTTCTTTTTTGGGCAAGGTGGCAAAGACTGCTGTCGAGCAACTCTTTTTCCTTAAGCTTGCCTTTCAATGGCCACCCCGTAAGCAAAAACTGATGCACCTGAGGCATTTGAAGGGAACTTCGTAGCAACAGAATCTCCAATGTCGGAAATCTCCATGGATTCCCGTCGAGCAACCATATGAGACAGGCATACCATGGGCACCTTGGCCAGCCCGAGGCCCCCAACCACATGTTTCCCCGAAGCGCTTCGATACGCAGAACCACTCGACCTATGAGTGCCCCCGGTGGAAAGGCATAGAGAAGACCGGACGATGGCTGACGTTGAAACAGTGCGCCAATGCCTTCCAACCTCCTTTTGCGTCGTCTGCGTCGTTTACGCAGAGTGAAGCGCCGCCATGAGGTCCATTACTGGCTGTCCCCATATGCGATCAATCTGTGCGAACACCTCCGAATGCCACTCCCATTCTCTGGTATCTACTCGGACCCAGCTGAGGAAATCCGCCGTCACAATGTCTTTACCCGCAACATGCGCCACCGAAAACGCTGGCAGCCAAAGCTCTATCCACACACACAGACCCTCTGCCGCAGCCTCTATGGCCACACTTCCGATTCTGCCCTGCCGATTGATGTAGGCCACTGTCGTGGAGTTGTCGGACAGTACTCGCACCGTTCGACCTGTCACCATAGCTTCGAACGCCTGCAACACCCGGCGTATCGCTCGCATTTCCAGTCGGTTGATTGACCACTGGGTCTCCTGTGTACTCCAAGAGCATTGCACGAAACGATCTCCGAACGTAGCAGAGTTTTTGGCCAAGCTCCCAAAGGAAAGGTCCATAGCCTTTAGAGAGAAGCTGTAAAATTATAATTTTTTTTTTTTTACCAACTTTCACCAATTCAAGATGTTCTACAAGGCACACAACCCAACAGAGCATCACATCTGTGGTACATGCAACGGAACCCTTAAAATATGAGCATACATGAATCCACCGCTTGCCCTGATACAAGCATTGAGTAGCCTATTCGTCTTTTTGGAAACCAGCCAGGTCCTTAAGACCTGGATTGGCTACACTAGGAAACAGGATACTGAACCTGAAAGAGCTTGGTCTGACCCAGTATGGCATTTCTCGTATCCTTATGCCTTGGAAGTAACAGGCTGCGCCTGGTCCTATGGCTAGCTCACATGGAGCAGTGCGGCCTAGTGGTTGAGGCAAGTTGCCAGAGGACCAAGGGTTTGAATTCCAATCGAGACCACCAACCTTGGGCCATAAAAACTGGGGTTTCTGGTCCCACAGGAGGTCCTTCTGGCCTTCGTTAAGTGACTTAACCCTCTGCCTCAGGTACCAAAACATAAATTGTGAACCCTTCAGGGACAAGGGAAATAGAAATACCGTAATTGACTGTATGCCACCCTGACCTGTAGGCAATCAGTATACTCAAATAAATAACTGACTGGGACTATGTGACCGTAGCAAACACTGGCAGTGAAGAGACATCAGAGCTGGTGCTGGTTCCTGGTCTTCCTTTCTCACTCTCCCAGTCCTTCTACCAGCATCGAGAAAAGGCTGAGAATAGATTGTCCAGTGGGCCGGGGACCTTGCGTCCTGGACATCAGAGAGAAAAAGGGGCTAGGATCTAGGAGCAAAGCCCAAAGAGAAAGGGAAACTGGTGACTGTGACACTGTAGCTCCTCCGGACGGCTCACTCCACAGCAGATCCCACAACTGCATCTCCAACCTCATGTAACACCATGAGGACCTCACGCACTTTATTACAATCGACATCCCCCCCATTACTGGAGAAATTACCTTAGTCTGATAATACAGTCTGAGCAAAGAAATGCAGTCTCACTCTGCAAAGAGTGCACCCAAAAATCATGCCTAAGCAATTGTGAACACATACAAAATGCACATCTACATATACAGGTGATCCAGCACCTGTCACCCAAACACAGTGCAGTGGGCACGCTTGAACATAGGCTGAATGCATGGAGCATACACAGAGTATTGACTTCCTCTATGAAACCTTCCAGTGCCCTGGAGCGCTAAGCCACAGACTGTGCTACCTAGACGTCCTTCTCTTCACCCTCAGCACGGGCCCTTTAACAAGATGGCACAGACGGGTCAGTGCCTCTGCTAAGTGCTTAAAGCCCTGCTCTGAAAGCACAGGCTCTGGAAATAGATGAGAATTTCCTGGGAAGGGCATGCTAAATGGAGCTATGAAACATACAGGCACCCCCCCCCCCCCCCGCAGTCAGAGAAATAGCAGTGGGATACACCGACAACCTTGCAAGTGGAGGTCTTAGAGGTTGCTGCCTGTGTGAACCTGATGAGAAATACGATGGGGATGGGATGGGGGCACTGAATACTATATGTGATTCATGAGCAGCGCCGCCATCCGGTGGCCTTTAGGGCACCAGAGCCCGACAAACGATACAGAAGAGCTTTAAATCTTGCTCATATAATCTTGATTTGCAGAACATTACAGTTGCTTGTTTAGTCAGTAACCCCTGAGAGCCCATGAGGTGGTCCTGTGGCTATTTCTTCCCTGACCTGCAGAGATCAATCTGATGATGGGTGCATACACACGGTCACAGAAAGGCACTATCGAGTGTACCAGCTGCCCTCTGGTGGCCATAGACCATAGAACAGGCACTTCTTGGTTGACAGTTTAACTGTCATTATACATTTTTATATATCCTAAGGTTTCCTAAACCTGTCCCTGTGAAACCGCAGGCGTTTGGACAACTTTCACTATAGAATACACAAAAGCACACTTCCAGCCTGTCCCTCCTTCCACCTACAAGTTAGGGCTCTGCTCTTGAAGAACCTAAAAGCTGGCAATTTGCCTAATATCCCGGGACTTAACAGATGCTCCTCAGAGACATGATTAGGAGGGAGAGAACATGTGGCATCAGAGATCAATGCCAAAACTGCTGTCCTATAAAACTAAGAATAAACTTAAAATAAAGAGGACTGACAACAGCCCCCTTAAGGCTGAGGACCCCCCCCCCCCCGAGCCTCAAAAAACCTACAAAAGAAAAACACTAGACCTAAAAATCTAGCTATTCTGCCTGTCAACTTCCTCACACAGGCAGCTCACTGCAACTCTCGCCATGCGGTCCAAATACCTAGAGAGAAAATGGCCGCCCCTTTGTCAACGAATTTTGGCACCAAGAACAACAGCCGCTGCAAAAAGGAGGCCTCAGCAGACCGACAGAGCCTGAAGGCCTTGTGATAGGTGATGGCCTAGTTCATCCTGTAGGTAGCCGAGGCCCGTATATTAGGCTTGAGTCCCCCTCCCTTACTTTAGAATATTATAACTGACTTTGGAATATTATAGCAGAACCAGACAGAAAATACCAGTAGCTGTTAGAAACTGCCTTGCTCTGCCTTTGATAAGAAGGCTTCTGATAAACAAAAGCAAAACCTTTCCACTGTTACGATACGCACAGCTGTGCTTTCCACTATCTCTGCCGGCTAACTGACCTTGCAAAAGCAGCGAAATGTACTGTAGCAGAAGTATTATGTCTAGAGATTTGAGCCACTGTTAGAAAAGCCTGCACAGGGAGAAAACAGGTACAAGCCAGATCAGAGATGGCTATTGGGAGAGGGAGGGGGCCACCAAGACCAATGAGGAGTTTTGCCTGTATTAGACTGGAGAAGAACAGTATATAAACTGTCGTTTTTCTGAGCTCAGGGTTCAGACATTTTGTATGTGACATTGGCCTGAGACTGTGCACATTAAACTGGTTTGAATTCTAGTCAATAGACTCCTGGTTTTATTCGTTGTGGGCCCTTCGCTATTACATATTCTTGGTGCGTTGGCTGGGAAGGCGTAATACGCGAATAGTATGCAAGTGAATACTACCACGTATTACCGCCTCCAGGTTTGGTCCAGCTGGGCCCACAGCCGACCGACGTGGAGAGGATCCCAGGCGCCAACCGGTCCCTTGCATCGGAGGGTTCCGCCCTGCCTCGGCGGCCTGCTGGGTCCGGCTGGCCAACACCTCGAACCCAGGGGAGTCCAGGATTCAACCCAAGGTGGAACTGGTTGCGCAGCGCATTAGCTACCGGATCCGGTGAGCATTGATTTTTTTCTGGTTCTTAGTCAGTTAGCTCTGGGAAGGTCTCGAGACTGATTTGGTACAGTAACAGGTAAAGGAAGTCTGATCAACTTCCAGGGCAATCCTAGTACCCCTGCAGGAGTATGCGCGGGGCGAAGGCATCGACCCTTTTGGTTTGGTAAATTTAGGTTCAGTCAGTTAGCCCGGGAATTTGGAATTTGGGAAATGCTAGCAAGTTTGGTTGTGTGAAGTGTGATTGAGAGGTCTTGCAATACAGGCCAAGCAAGAGCGGACTGCTAAGTAGCGCAGTTCCTGACCGGGCGACCGCGTTCAGGTCGCGAACAGGAGGAAGCGTTTGTTGTTTGTCCCCTCATTGTTTTGTGGGCTACGTGGACCCCTTACCCGTAGCCATCCTACCTACCCTTTCTGTTTGCTGTCTTGTACGTTATACGTTATAATGGGAGGGGCGGATTCCGTACAAACTCTGCTGAACTGTATGATCACGAATTTTAAGAAAGGATTTAGTGGTGATTATGGGGTGAAAATGTCACCAACCCGCTTAGAAATATTGTGTAGTAGGGTGTGGCCGGTGCTGGACGCCGGGTGGCCACCAGAAGGTACTTTTGATATCCAAATTGTGCACAAGGTAGTGCGCAGCTATAGTCCCGAACAGTTTTCCTATATAGACTCATGGTTAGGGATATTTGAGAAACAGCCCTCTTGGATGAAGCGTTGCTGTGAGGGGCAGAGTAAAATTATGTTAGCAACTGCCACAAGAGTTCCTGCCAAGAAAGAAAAAAACCCTATTTATGTAGCCCAAGAGTCTCCAGAGATCCCAAGGTATCCACCCGCCTTTCTGTATACTCCTGTCCCATCAGCTCCGCCAGTACTCCAAGAACCCCCGCCAATACCCCGAGTAGAGCCAGAGGAAGCGAGCGTACCTCCAGCCGAGGTGCCTCCACCCGATCATCCGCCTCCAAAATCTGAAGTGCGGACCAGTCCCCTAAGAAGTCGAAGCCCTAGTCCTGAGCAGCGCTCTGAGGTGGAACAATCATTCCCCGAAGAATCCGCTAGTGGAGAGTTAGATGCCAGTCCAGGGTCATCCACTAGTCCAGGTACCAGTAGCGGCATCACCCAAAAGCCCACTGAAATGCGCTATGATTTCAGAAGTAGAACGAGAGAAGCTCACCAACTGCCGCTACGGCAGGTCCCAGGATTACCCATTCAAGACAATGGTCAGGTTGTGGTCGGACCGACCAGTCTAGTGTATGTGCCCTTCTCCACAACAGATTTAAACTGGAAAACGCATTATGCCTCCTATACTGAAAAGCCCCAAGATTTAACAGAGTTAATGACTAGTATTATGCAAACCCATCAGCCCACCTGGTCTGACTGTCGCCAGCTTTTGGCTACCCTCTTTACTACCGAAGAGCGGGCACGGATAGTGCGAGCGACCACTCGATGGTTGGAAGAGAACCCTGAAGTGGGGAGAAACCTAGATCCCAGACAGGCGGCAGCAGCAGATTTTCCGAATGAAGACCCTGGATGGGACCCAAATAGTGATGTAGGAGAAAAGGCCCTCACCCGGTTCTGCCAGGCGATCCTGCAGGGCCTAAAGAAAGGAGGCCAGAGAGCTATGAATATTGGGAAAGTAGCGGACGTTCTTCAGCGCCCAGATGAGAGTCCAGCTGCTTTCTATGAACGATTAACTGAAGCTTATAGACTTTACACCCCCTATGACCCAGCAGCCCAGGAGAATTTACGCATGGTGAATGCCGCTTTTGTGAGTCAGTCCCAGGGAGACATAAAACGAAAACTGCAAAAATTAGAAGGATTTGCGGGCATGAACGCAACACAGTTAATGGAAGTCGCACAAAAGGTATATGTGAATCGTGATCAAGAAAGCAAACAGGAAAGTGAAAGAAGGATGAGGAAGAAAGTGGATCTGCTCGCTGCAGCACTAGTTGAAGGACGCAGAGGAGGATATCCTAACAGAAGAGCCAGAGGATGGGGAAGGGGCCGAGGGAGCACTCGGCCCCCCTTAGGTGCAAATCAGTGCGCTTATTGTAAAGAGGAAGGACATTGGAAGGATGCGTGCCCGAACATGAACTCCACCCCCTGGAGGGGACGCGGGAGCACCAGGAGAGCGGGGGGGGGGGGGGGGATTCCAGCAGCGGGGGGGGATGCAGCGCGCACAGTTTCAGCAGTTCCAGCAAAATGAGACCGCCATGCAGGGAGTGGCAGTCACCGAAGCAGATTTCATGGATGATGAGGAATAGGCCAGACCGGGCTCCAAGTTCTTCTTAGGTCCCCAGGAGCCTATGGTCAATGTAAAAATTGGAGACCAGCATATGGCCTTTATGGTAGACACAGGGGCCGAGCATTCAGTAGTAGCCAAGCCGGTGGCCCCTGTGTCCTCTCGATCTGTTACAATCGTGGGAGCTACAGGAACAAGAACCACGAGACCCTTTCTGCAGAACCGCGCCTGTGAACTAGGGGGGCAGAAGATAACACACCAGTTCTTGTACATGCCTGAATGCCCAGTTCCCCTGTTGGGCCGAGACATGCTTGCAAAGCTTCAAGCACAGATATCCTTTGTTGAAGGGGGAAAAATGGAAATGACTATAAACTCAAAACCTGCCGGCCTGATGGTGTTAGCTGTCCCCCGAGAAGAAGAATGGCGGTTCTATTCATCTGCATCCAAAGCAGTAAGCCTCTGTACACCTCTCAACATTGCAGCCCCGCCTGGAGTATGGGCAGAGAATAATCCACCTGGCCTAGCGATAAATATAGCTCCTGTACTTGTTACCCTTAAGCCAGGAGCAGAACCAGTGCATGTGCGTAAGTATCCCCTCCCACGACCAGCAATTGAAGGTATTCATCGCCACCTGAAGAAATTACTGCAGTATGGACTTCTTAGAGAATGCCAATCACCCTGGAACACCCCTCTTCTCCCAATCAAAAAGCCTGGGACAGGTGACTACCGCCCAGTGGAGGATCTACGTCAAGTAAACAGTGCAGTTGAAACCATACATCCAGTAGTACCAAATCCTTACACCCTCCTGGGACTGATTCCAGCAGAAGCCACTCATTTCACTGTTTTGGACTTGAAAGATGCTTTTTTCTGTATACGCCTGGCAGAGGCCAGTCAGCTTTTGTTTGCATTTGAATGGGAAAACCCTACCACAGGAAGACGAGGACAACTCATTTGGACTCGCTTGCCACAAGGATTCAAGAATTCACCCACCATCTTCAGTGCAGCCCTCAGTCAAGATCTGTCAAGGTACCCTGTAACTCCGGGAAAGAGAATCCTACTCCAATATGTGGATGATTTGCTCATAGCCACCAACAATGAAACTGATTGTATACAAGCTACTAGTGATCGTTTGCACCTTTTGAATTAAGCTGGATACAAGGTCTCAAGAGCCAAGGCGCAATTATGCCAGACAGAAGTGAAATACCTAGGGTTCCATTTGTCAAAGGGAACCCGGAAATTAGGACTTGAGCGAAAGGAAGCAGTATGCCGCATCCCAACCCCCACTACCAGAAAATAGGTGCGAGCTTTCTTGGGAGCTGCAGGCTATTGCCGAATATGGATACCGAATTTTGCACTCGTAGCAAAACCCTTGTACCAAGTCACACAGGGTGCTGAACGATCCCCCTTGGAATGGGGCCCAGAACAAGATAAAGCATTCAAATCATTGAAAATAGCATTAATGTCATCCCCCGCCTTGGGACTACCGGATGTGCAGAAGCCATTTCGTCTGTATGTCCATGAGTCAGGTGGAAATGCATTGGGAGTTTTAACCCAGTCTCTTGGGTCTTGGCAGCGACCCGTGGCCTGTCAAAACAACTGGATCCTGTTGCCAAAGGATGGCCACCTTGCTTGAGAGCTGTAGCAGCCACAGCCCTTTTAGTAAGCGAAGCTGACAAGCTCACCTTAGGACAAAATTTGCGAGTCACTGTACCACACTCTGTTTTAACCCTGATGGAACACAAAGGAAACCACTGGCTCACCAATGCTCGAATGTTGAAGTATCAAAGTATGCTATGTGAAAATCCGCGATTGCAATTGAGCGTCAGCCAAACTCTGAACCCAGCTACTCTGCTGCCAGCCGGTCCAGGCCCTCCTGACCATGATTGCCTAGAAGTAATGAACACTGTATATTCAAGTCACCCAGACTTAACTGATATTCCCTTGAGCCACCCAGACAAAAAAACTTTCTTTGTGGATGGAAGTAGCCTCATAATAGAAGGACAGCGATGTGCGGGGTATGCAGTGGTGACCCTAGACATGGTAGTAGAATCATCAGCCCTGGCCCCAGGAACCTCAGCACAGAAGGCTGAATTGATAGCTCTAACACGAGCACTCAAACTTGGAACAGGAATCAGCCTGAATGTATACACGGATTCTAAATATGCTTTTACAACACTGCATGCCCATGGGGTCCTGTACAAGGAACGTGGATTGATCACCTCAGGAGGCAAGTCTATCAAGTATGGTCCAGAAATATTGACTTTGCTGGAAGCAGTATGGGCCCCCAAACATGTAGCAGTGATGCATTGTCGAGGCCATCAAACTGGAGATGGAGATGTATCCCGCGGAAAAAGATTTGCTGATGCCTCAGCCTGAAAAGCAGCCATTGCAGGACAAATTACTACCCCAAATGTAACGATTCAAGCAGCCATATTTCCAGCACCTTTGAGTGTATGGACACCCAGATATACCCAAGTAGAGAAGGACCATTACTGTCAAAAGGAGGGGGGGGGCAGTTATCAGAAACTGGATGGATAGTGTTGCCCCCGCCTGAAGGGAGCTCAACCCCTGGTATGGCCGTGATCCCTGAAGCCCTAGGCCCTGCCTTTGTCCAAACCTTTCATCAAGCCACACACTATGGAAAAACAAAGATGGCCAATGCTTTGAAGCCATACTTCTATATCTCCCTGCTGGGACCTTTGACCACCTCAGTAGCCCAAAGATGTGTGACCTGTGCCAAGAACAATGTCCGACAAGGTCCTGTACCTCCCCTAACAGTTCAGTCAGTAGGAGTGACCCCCATGGGAAATATTCAAATAGACTTTGCAGAAATGCCACGAGCAAATGGATATCGCTACTTGCTAGTCCTAGTTTGTACCTTTTCTGGATGGGTGGAAGCTTTTCCCACCAGAACTGAGAAGGCCAGAGAGGTCACTAAAGCCTTGCTCCATGAGATTATCCCCCGATTCGGAATACCTTTGACCATGGGGTCTGACAATGAGCCCTCTTTTATATCACAAGTAACTCAGCAGCTAGCCCATGCCCTGCAAATACAATGGAAGTTACACACAGCCTACAGGCCCCAGAGTTCAGGGAAAGTAGAGAGAATGAACCGAACCCTAAAATCTCAGTTATCCAAACTTTGTCAGGAAGCCCACTTGAAGTGGCCCCAAGCTCTTCCCATAGCCCTTCTCCGAATACGTTCAGCCCCCATCATGCCATTAGGGGTATCCCCATTTGAGATTTTGTATGGGAGGCCCCCGCCCATAGTACAGGGGATAAGAGGAGATATGAATCAAATTGGATCCGTAATTACTAGGCAAGAATTGTTGGCTCTAAGTTCTGTTTTGCAGAGCCTTCATACCTGGGTGCAGGACCAGTTGCCTATCAATCTAACAGAGCCATTGCATCCTTTCAAGCCTGGAGCCTCGGTGTGGGTAAAGGAGTGGAAGAAGACACCGTTGGCGCCTCATTGGAAGGGACCGTATATCGTTTTGCTATCAACCCCAACCGCAGTTAAAGTGGCTGAGATCGACTCCTGGATTCATCACAGTCGAGTGAAGCCAGCAGCAGTTCCTGAGAGTCACCCCTGGACTTCGATCGCTAATTCTGCATCACCATTGCGACTCACACTGCAAAGACAAGATCCATCATCATAAAGACTTTGCCAACTTGCTCCTGGACATCTACATTTCAGACTCTATCCTCTATTTATCTACCTCAATCAACCATTAACTACCTCATTAATTATCAGAGACTATAATCATGATGATTACTAATTGCTGCTATTTCCTTCTTGCGGTAGCCCTGGGACACTTGAGAAATGAAAATTACACTTACCTGGTAATTGTAGTTCCTGGAGGGTCCAGTTTAGTCCTCCACAATCGGGTAGTGCACCTCCTCCTGCAGCCTGGAGACTGGACCAATCAAACCTTCTGTAGGATGTATGCAGACGGAGCTCCCATAAGCCCCCAGTGAACTAGTAACAAAGCAAACTTAACGAAGCAACACATGAGACTATTATAAAACATGGAGAATAAAGAATAAAACCTTTCCCCTCAATAAGATATCAGCCCCCTCCCCAAACGAGGAAGCCAGAATGCTGCACCGCGCCGCTAGCGACGCCCCGGTAGCAAAAAGACAGTCCACAACCAGGGTCCCAAGAGAGCTGGCTGGAAGCTAAATAGAAGGAATACCACTGACAGGAAGCGCGGCCGAAAAGAAGTAGAACGGAGAAGAGAAAGCCGCCGTAAGACCAAATCGTTCGGAAAGGCGCGCCGCACTAAACAACCTGATACTCGGGAGGGAAGGAGGACTAAACTGGACCCTCCAGGAACTACAATTACCAGGTAAGTGTAATTTTCATTTCCTGAGCGGTCCTCCAGTTTAGTCCTCCACAATCGGGATGTAGCAGAGCAGTCAACACCGGGCGGGACCTTGCCATCCGGCACGCAGAACCGCCGAACCAAAACAGGAATCCCGAGCGGCCAACACATCCAACCGATAGTGTTTACTGAAGGCATGCAACGACGACCAAGTGGCCGCCTTACAGATGTCCGCTGGCGGAACTAGGCTATGCTCCGCCCAGGAAGTCGCCTGAGCCCTTGTGGAGTGGGCTTGTAGACCCTCCGGAAGCGGCCGCTGCTGCAACAGATACGCTGACGCGATCGCTTCTTTGAGCCATCTCGCAATGGAGGCTTTAGCCGCCGCCTCCCCCTTCCGTGCGCCACCGAAGAGCACGAACAAGTGGTCGGTTTTTCGAAAAGATTCGGTAACCTTCAAGTAACACCGAAGCACGCGTCCCACATCTAGACAGTGAAGCCCCTCGTCCGCAGCCCCGACGGAGCCCGAATGCAGTACCGGGAGGAACACTGCCTGATTCACGTGAAAAGGAGAAACCACCTTAGGCAAAAAGGAAGGAACCGGTCGAAGAACCACCCGATCCTGGGAAAAAGACAAAAAGGGCTCCCTGCACGACAGCGCTTGGAGTTCGGAAATACGCCTTGCCGAGCAGATGGCCACGAGAAAAACCGTCTTCAGAGTGAGATCTTTCAGAGACGCCCTACGCAGGGGCTCAAAAGGTTCGCGAACCAGGGCCCGCAGCACGAGGTTCAAGTCCCACGGAGGAACGAAGATCCTGCACGAGGGCCGCAAACAAAAGACCGCCGTAAGAAAACGACGGACGTCTTGATGAGACCCGAGGGGAAGCCCCAACACTTTGCCTCGGTAACAGGAGAGAGCCGCCAACTGGACTTTCAGGGAGCTAGCAGCAAGACCCTTATCAAACCCATCCTGAAGAAAACTTAAAACGACGGGCACGGAAACAGTCGCTGCTCGGACCCCGCGCTGGGAGCACCAGTCTTCAAAGATTCTCCACACGCGTACATAAGTAAGTGAGGTGGACGTTTTCCGCGCCCGAAGGAGGGTGGCAATCACTGCGGGGGAATAACCCTTCTTTTTTAACCGAGCCCTCTCAATGGCCAAACCGTAAGCGAGAATCGACCCACTTGGGGCATCCGCAGGGGCCCCTGAATAAGAAGATCCGGCAACGCGGGCAGGAGCCAAGGAACGCCGTCACGCAGCCCGACCAGGTCGGCATACCAGGGTCTCCTGGGCCAATCCGGGGCTACCAGTAACACCCGACCCCGGTGGCCCTCGATGCGCTGAATGACCCGGCCGATCAGAGCCCACGGAGGAAAGACTTAAAGAAGACCGGACGTTGGCCACGGCTGAATGAGAGCGTCGAGCCCCTCGGACATGTGTTCTCGCCACCTGCTGAAGAAGCACCCCGTCTTGGCCGACTGAAACGTCGCCATGAGATCCATGACGGGCGGACCCCACCGACGAACTATTTGCGCGTAAACCTGCGGGTTTAGCTCCCACTCTCCGGGGTCTACCCACACCCTGCTGAGAAAGTCGGCCTGAACATTGTCCGTGCCTGCAATATGCGCTGCCGAGATCGCCGGAAGACGAGTCTGCACCCAATTGAACAAAGCCCTCGCCTCCGATTCTAGGGCCACACTGCCGGTGCCCCCTTGGCGGTTGATGTAAGCTACTGTGGTCGCATTGTCCGAGAGAACTCGCACAGGCCGCCCGAGGACCAGGGCTTCGGAGGGCTAATAGGGCGAGCCGCACCGCCCGCAGCTCGAGCCGGTTGATCGACCAAGAGGCCTCCAGGGGAGACCACTCCCCCTGCGTGAAGCGGGCTTCGCAGTGAGCGCCCCAGCCCGATAAGCTGGCATCCGTCGTGAACGGAACCCAAAGAGGAGGCTCCAAGGGAATCCCCCGCTTCAGGTTCTCGGAGCATAGCCACCACCGGAGCGACCGGCGAACCGGCTTCGGGCAAGGCAATCTCATGTTCAACGAGTCAAACTGGTTGGACCAACGACGTAGGAGAGCACTCTGGAGCGGACGCATATGGAACCGCGCCCAAGGCACCACCTCCAGGGTCGCCGCCATCGTGCCGAGGAGCCGAAGGTACCACCACGCGGATGGAGCGGGCATCCCCAGGAAGAGGCGGACGAGACTCCGCAAAGCCAGAGCACGGCGCTCCGGTAAACACACCAAGCCCCGCGCTGTGTCGAAACGTACTCCCAGGTATTCGAGGTCCTGAGTCGGGCACAGGCGGCTTTTGCATTCGTTCACCACCCAGCCGAGAGATCTCAGTAGGGCAACCACCCTGTTCGTGACTTGCACACACGCGTGGTTGGACTTTGCTCGAATCAACCAATCGTCGAGATACGGGTGGACGAGGATACCCTCTTTGCGCAAGGCCGCCGCAACCACCACCATCACCTTTGTGAAGGTACGGGGAGCCGTGGCGAGACCAAACGGCATGGCTCGAAATTGGAAGTGGCCCCATGGAAAGGCGAAGCGTAGGAACCTTTGATGAGACGCCCGGATGGGGATGTGTAGATAAGCCTCGGAGAGATCGAGGGATGTGAGAAACTCCCCTTGACGCACCACCACGATGACCGACCGCAGGGTTTCCATCCGGAAGTGCGGTACCTTGAGAGCACGATTCACGCCCCTGAGATCTAAGATTGGACGAAGGGAGCCGTCCTTTTTGGGGACCACAAAATAGATGGAGTAGTGACCGGCGCCTCGCTCGGAAGGAGGAACGGGAAGTACCGCCCCCAGGGATAGGAGCTGATGCAGGGTCACGCGGATGTCCCGCGTCTTTTGATCGCCCTTGCTGGGAGACAGAACAAATGAATCTCGGAGCGGGCAGGCAAACTCCAGCGCATAACCTTTTTCGATAATCTGCAACACCCACTGATCTGAAGTAATTTGGGCCCAAGAAGGAAGAAAGTCGCGTAAGCGACCCCCTATGACCGGGCTTCCTTCCAGAGCCCGCCTCACTTCATTGTGGCTTGCGATTAAAGGAAGAGGACGAAGAGGATGAGGCTCCGGAGAAGCCTCGTCCTGCTCCTCGGAAACCACGAAACCCCTGAGCACGGGCCCCAAAGCGACCGCGCTGGGAGGTCCACAGGCGGGAAGAGCGAAACCTGCGAAAATCCCGAAATTGACCGCACGTAGAGGGCGACGTTCTATTGAGTTTAGGCTTATCTTCCGGCAGCCTACCACCCTTAGATTCACCAAGGTCTTTGACCAACTTGTCCAGAGCCTCACCAAACAACAACCTGCCCTTGAAGGGCAGCTTACTGAGGCGAGACTTGGAAGATCCGTCGGCCGCCCAGTTGCGCAACCAGATGGACCGACGTGCCGCCACCACGGAGGCCATACTATTAGCCAAGGAACGGATCAAATCATAATGCACATTCCAGCAACCCCTGCTGATCCAGGCCGGAGACCGAGCGCAGACGCTGAGACCAGCGTAAGCAAGCCCGAGCAACCCACGCCCCACAAATGGAGGCTTGTAGGGACAAGGCATTGGTATCGAAGGCTTGTTTCAACAAATTATCAACCTTCTTATCCTGTGCATCCTTTAAGGCAGCACCAACCTCAACCGGGATGGTGGTTTTCTTAGTCACCGCCAACACCGCAGCATCCACCCGCAGTGACTTGAACAAGTCCTTGTCTTTGTCGGCCAAGGGGTAAAGACGATTCATGGTCCGAATGCCCTTCAAACCGGATTCCGGTTGATCCCACTCAGATTGGATCATTTGCTCCACTACCCGGTGCACAGGAAACACCACCTGGGAGTCCCGCACCGCCTGAATGAGGGGGTCCTCTAAGCCATCCTCCTCTAGAGGCCGAGCCACAGCCAGGTTGAGGGTCTGAAGAGACTCCGTGATCAAAGGCACTAGCTCCTCCCTACGAAACACGCGAATAATCCTAGCCTGGTCTTCCGGCTCTGGGATCTCCCCGTCCTCCAACTCGTCAGCCTCAGTCTCAGGATCACCATCCGCCTCTCCATCAGGGAAACAAATGGTGTCCTGTTCCGGGTCCACAGACCTGAGCCGCTTGGCGGCAGGCTGGGAAGAGCGCTGAACCTCCCCTGAGGAACAAGAGGGGAAGGGCGCGGGCCAAGCCTCCGGCAGCTGACCGGAACGGCTCAAGCGGAATGCCTGATGCATGAGGAGAACGAAATCCGGGGAAAAGTCTACAGGTGGAGTTGCCAAAGCCGTATGCTGTAACTCAGGGACAGACCCGTTGGGCGAGGGTACCGAACCAGACGGACGAGAGCCCGACGAGGGGACACTCTCCACAAGCAGAGGAGCGTCATCAGGGACTGGCAGCTCCTTCAGCTCAATTGAATGTTCCAGGTCGGAAGAAGCAGAGGCACAGCCCCTGCAAATGCCAGAGTCCGTCACCGCACCCCTACGTGACCCACAAATCACGCACTGCGGTTTGGCAACCATGTGCTGAAATATTCCCGCCAAGCGGAAGAGAAGGGAGGCAGAAACAGGGAAAGGCAACACTAAAAGAGCTAACCCGATTAAAAGGAACACTTTTTTTTTTTTTTTTTTTTTTTTTAAATAAAACACTCCCTAGAAGCTTGGGAATGCCCCTAGCAAAATCGCCACCCTAAAAAAATGTCAAAAATGCCAGGGGGACCCGTGCACAAGTGTTAAAATTGGCAAGGAAAAGTTCCCTTCAGGGCTTCAAAATGGCCGCCGCACTCGAGAACCCGCGCTGAAAAACGGCGCGAAAAAACAAAGGAAAGAGGAAAAACAAAACAAACGCGATCAATCCGAAAATAAAGGGAACGGAGGCCAAATCAAGGGAAAAAATACAAAAGCCTTGTCTGAGCATCCACCACCGAGGCGGGACGTCGAGGCAGCTGACAGACCCGCTGAAAACAGCAACGGGAGCGCGCTGCAGCACCCGAGGAAGGAAATTAAAGTAAAGTTCCTACCGCAGAAGAAGACACCAACGGAGGCAGCCAGCAGCTCAGATGAAAAGGGTAGCCTGGAAAAGGTAGAGCTCTTCCCCGTGCAGTCTAGGGGAGAGCTCAACACTGGCTGTCCAATTACTCCGGGAGGAAGGCAGGAGCCCAATGCAGGACTGGCTTCTCACACCGAGGCCCCCTGTGTCTGTGTCTTTTTTTTTTGTTTTGTTTTTTTGTAATAAATTAAAGAAACAGCTACCTAAGTAAAGAAAAGGAAAAGAAGTAATGGGAATAAAGTAAACCCCAAAAAGACTAACTAGTGTTGCTCCCCCAAGTGTCACTAAGTGTGCCCAGTACAGGCACACACGTCCTCAAGCTGCAAGGAGACTGGACACACTGGGGGCTTATGGGAGCTCCGTCTGCATACATCCTACAGAAGGTTTGATTGGTCCAGTCTCCAGGCTGCAGGAGGAGGTGCACTACCCGATTGTGGAGGACTAAACTGGAGGACCGCTCAGGAACCACTCTTTATTTATTTATTTTAGTTTCTTATATACCGCACTTTTCGAGATCAGCGCGGTTCACAGGGAACAATAACAAAACCAGAACAACAGGCTGTTCGGTATTACATATAACAGGGGTGACAACTTGGTTCAAACTGGGAGAACTATATACATGGAATATGTATATATGTATATACTCTTGCTTTGCCCCCTTGTGCAGCCTGTATAACCACCACCCGAACTGGTATGCAAGTTACTCAGACTTTGCTTTATCACTCTTACTACACTTGTACCGGTGTAGTCAGCCGGTGTATCTATAATGGTACAGAACTGAACGTCTGCACAAAGGGAAGGACTCGTACTTGCTTCAGACCTCGCCAGAATCCATCTTACTATGTCCTGGAACTGAGATGGAATGATGAAGATGGAGCCCTTATCAACGCCACAAGTCAACCCTCTGATCCTAACCAACCTGCTTACCTGTATTTTGATGCTTGTGACTTGATTAATATAAATAATTACTACAGGTGTGGATCATGGGAACAATCTTACTATTATGATGAGAAGTATGTGTGTCCTGAAGGTGCGTACAACTGGGGAATATGCACTGGGATACATTCCCCAACAACATATAGCAAATCAGCAGAAGCAGACTATTTCTGTCCAAAATGGGATTGTGTGTACTATGCTACCTGGTCTGGTAGCCCTACAGGACAGACTGGAGATGATCGCATGGCGCTACTGGAAAGATTACCCTTACTGAAACCTGAACAGTGCAAGAAAAGCGCCTGCAATCCCCTACGGCTTCAGATCTTCGACCCCAGCCAGTGGAAGCAAGGATTTCGATTCGGCCTGCGCATAGCAGGAGGTGGAACTGATCCCAGAACCATTGTATTCATCCAGTTGAATGTAAAGACTCATGTTTCTTCACTTTATCGCATACATCATACCTTCCACGAGGCCATGAAGGCAGAATTTGTTGTTCCCCATGCTTCGCAGAATTTGTTCATCGAACTAGCTGGAGCTGTGGCATCCAGCCTCCATGTCTCGGACTGTCTCTTTTGTGGAGGAACTCAGATAGGAGACCAATGGCCTTGGGAAGCACAAGAATTGAACTATTCCGTACCATATACCCAAACTGATGTGCATAACACTAGCAATGAATGGGTCCTCGTCCACTCCATAGTGGGTAAACTATGTTTTGCACGAGCAGGACCACAATTGAATGCACCTGTGGGACAATTAGTCTGTTTGAACCAGAAATATTACAATGCCACAACTGGGAAGACTTCTTGGTGGTCAGGTGCCAATACTCCGGAACCGTCTAATCCTTTGATCATCTTTCCTTATTTGGCCAGGATATGGACAAATCTGGCTACCCACAGCACTTGGCAAGCTCCACCTGGACTATATTGGATTTGTGGCACCAGAGCATATGCTAAACTACCTGCCAATTGGGGAGGAGCGTGCGTTCTTGGAACAATACGACTGTCTTTCTTTCTTTTGCCCCTTTCCCACGGAGAACAATTGGGGTTCCCTGTTTATAAAAGTCGATAGAAACGAGAAGCTCTGAAAGTTGTCCAGTGGGACAAATGGGATGCAACCTCTGAAGAATGGCCGCCAGAGAGAATTGTTTCTTACTATGGACCTGCTACCTGGGCACAAGATGGTTCTTGGGGCTACCGCACCCCTATATATATGTTAGACCGTATTATACGTTTGCAAGCTGTTGTTGAAATTATAACCAATGAAACTAGTAGAGCGCTAACCTTGTTAGCTAAACAAGCCACACAGATGCGTACAGCCATTTACCAGAACTGCTTAGCTTTAGATTATCTGCTTGCAGCTGAAGGAGGAGTATGTGGCAAGCTGAATTTAACTAACTGCTGCTTGCAAATAGATAATGAAGGACAGGTTGTAGAAGACACAGCCAATCACATGAGAAAGCAAACTTATGTCCCAAGTCCAAACGTGGCATGGCTTGCAACTAGATGGCTGGTTTAGTTCTTGGTTTTCAGGCCTCGGCGGCCTGAAGACACTTATAGTGCTTGTATTTTTGATTGTAACTGTTTGCTTATGTATCCCATGTTTCCTTCCCCTATGCTTGCGTATGCTACGCTCCATTATTGATAATATTATTGACCGCAAGGCAGCAGCACAAATATTAGCAATGTAGGACTACTACCCTATACCACGGAGTGATCCCTCTACCATAGTTTAAAGTACTTTCATATATATGTGTGATTTGATTCTCACCCTTTCTCACTTGGTGTGAATAATCAAAAGGGGGGAATGTGATAGGCGATGGCCTAGTTCATCCTGTAGGTAGCCAAGGCCCGTATATTAGGTTTGAGTCCCCCTCCCTTACTTTAGAATATTATAACTGACTTTGGAATATTATAGCAGAACCAGACAGACAGAAAATACCAGTAGCTGTTAGAAACTGCCTTGCTCTGCCTTTGATAAGAAGGCTTCTGATAAACAAAAGCAAAGCTTTTCCACTGTTATGATACGCACAGCTGTGCTTTCCACTATCTCTGCCGGCTAACTGACCTTGCAAAAGCAGCGAAATGTACAGTAGCAGAAGTATTATGTCTAGAGATTTGAGCCACTGTTAGAAAAGCCTGCACAGGGAGAAAACAGGTACAAGCCAGATCAGAGATGGCTATTAGGAGAGGGAGGGGGCCACCAAGACCAATGAGGAGTTTTGCCTGTATTAGACTGGAGAAGAACAGTATATAAACAGAAATTAGGTCTTACCTGCTAATTGTCTTTCCTGGAGATCTCTCCGGGCCAGTCCAGGAACAAGAGGGTTGTCAATCTTCTTCAGCAACTGAGGACTGAAATCTGAAGTTTTACAGACCTGGTATCTGGCTCCCCCTGCTGGTCGCACCTCAGTCTACCCCTGTCCAAGCAGTTAAAGAAAGAAACCAACTATGTACAAATACTACAGAACCCCATTCACTTTCCAAACGCAGAGCCCTCGACATGTTCTTCCCCAATATTGAGCATATTGTTGTATTTTTGTTTTTACAGTTTTCTTTTTTTTTTTTTAATGTTAAGTGTGTTAGCATGCTCGTATGATTGAGCAATAGCAATAGACTGAATAATGAAATAACGTGTTGACAGTCGCCATGGGCTGGAACCCACGGCCTCTCCCCGAGGGAGCCCCAGAGATCCCCCTATGGGAAAACCTGATGCAAACGGTTCTGCAAAGCTACGATGCTCGGCTGCATAAACAAAATCATTCTTCGACCGAGACCGCCTTGCAACCAGAAATCCAACAACTGTCAACGGGTGGGCCCTGGACTGGCCTGGAGATATCTCCAGGAAAGACAATTAGCAGGTAAGACCTAATTTCTGTTTCCTGATCGTCTCTCCGGGCCAGTCCAGGAACAAGAGGGAAGTACCAGAGCAGTACCTAACCACGGGAGGGACCCGCAAGGCCCGCAATGACAGCCGAAGCCCCCACGCTTGCGTCCGCCCTGGCCAAAACATCCAACCGGTAATGCCTAGCAAACGTGTGAAGAGATGACCAAGTCACTGCTCGACAGATGTCAGCGGGAGGAATCAGCGCATGCTCAGCCCAGGACGCCGCCTGACCACGAGTAGAGTGAGCGCGCAGACCCTCCGGAGGAGTCTTCCCCCTGGCCTGATACGCCGTCACAATCGCACGCTTTACCCAGCACGCAATGGAAGCCTTGGACGCTGCTTCGCCCTTGCGAGGACCTGCAAAGAGCACAAACAGCCTGTCAGTTCTACGAAAAGGTTTAGTTCTCTTGAGGTACCTCCTGAGCAACCTGCCCAAATCCAACTTTTGTAACACAGCATCAATGGGCAAACCCTCCTGGACCCGAAAGGTGGGGAGTGAAATAGTCTGATTCACATGAAATTTCGAAACCACCTTCGGTAGAAACGAGGGAACAGTGCGCAATAGGACCCTGTCCTCGGAAAATTGAAGATAGGGAGCCAGACAAGAAAGTGCTTGGAGATCAGAAATCCTCCTCGCCGAACACAGGGCTACCAAGAAGGCCACTTTCCATGAAAACTCCCGCAGTGGAATGACGTCGGACGTATGAAAAGGAGGGCGCGCCAAGGCCTCAAGAACGAGATTCAAATCCCAAGGAGGAACCACACAGCGAAGAGGAGGACGGATGTTCTGAACCGCCCGAAAGAATCGAAGCACGTCCGGATGGGCAGACAGACGAACCCCCTTCCAGGCCTCCCGAAAACAGGAAATCGCTGCGAGGTGGACCCGAATGGTACTGAGGGCCAAACCTTTATCCAACCCATCCTGTAGAAAAGACAGCACATGTGGCACACCAAGAAACAAATGCCCCACATATAGCCGCTCGCAACGATAGAGCACAGGCTTCGAAAGTCTGTTTCAACAATGCCTCCAGCTTTCTGTCATGCAGATCCTTGAGTGCCGCACCGTCTTCTACCGGAATGGTGGTCTTCTTGGTGACCGCCGTCACCAAGGCATCCACCTTAGGCAACTTCAACAATTCAAGCTCGTCCTGCGGCAAAGGATACAAACGGGGCAATAGCCCGCGCCCCTCTCAACAAAGCCTCTGGGCATTCCCACTCAGATTCCACCATCTGCTTCATGACTCTGTGCACAGGAAAACACCGTTGCTCCGATTTAAACCCCTGCAGTAGGGGATCCTCCAAAGGAGCCTCCAAAGCCGCTGGTAGGGCAATATTGAGCACCGACAAAGTCTGGGTAATGAGGGCCCCCAATTCCTCCTTCCGAAAGACGCAAAAGGTGTTGGGATCCTCGCCAGCTCCCAATTCCGCATCATCGAAGTCAGGAGACCCCTCCAAACCTGAGTCAGAGAGGAGTTCGCCTTCCTCCACCCCTGGGAGGTCCGAGAAGTCCAGAGGAAGCTTTTCCTCTTCAACCGCCGCTGCGGGAACTAACAGAGGGACCCTCGCCCGGATCCGTTAGAGAGGGCAGAGAGTTGACACCAGGGGCAGCCACCGGGGCAGAGGTCTTGATCTGGGCCTGCTGCCATTTGAAGCAATAAGCCTGATGAAGGGCTAAAATAAAATCCGCAGAAAACACAGACTGCAAACCCTGCAAAATATCAGGTAGGGACTGTGGTGGAGCATCCTCCACTTGCCCTTGCCGCTTTGATTTTGCCCTCTTTTTCGCCGGTTTTTCCTTAGACAATAAAGGCACTTGAGCTACCTCAGAAATGGCTGCCGTTCCCGCCAAAACTGAGGTACTCTGAGAGCGGCCCTCCAAGGAACCCTCCATGAAGAGCAACCCCAGAAGACCCAAAAAAGAGAATCGGACAGTGGAGCAAGGCACCAGCAGCCCTGGGAAGGAAAAACAACCCCGCAGCGAAAAACCGCGCCAAAAATCGGCCCGGAGCACTGACATGCTGAAGGACCCGCTGAGTGAGCAACCGCCGGCAAACACGCTGCCCCGACAAGCCAAAACGCAGGAACAAACACAGGGAAAATGTACCTTGCAGGAAAAGAAGAGCTCTGCGGCTACAAATGCAAGTCGACTCTGACACCCACTGCTAGCGGGAAGACGCCAAGCACGCCAAGGGTAGCAGGAAGATATCTGGGGCTCCCAGCACTGCACTGCTCCCTCTCTCTCAAGGATCGGAGGCGATTAAGAGACAGGCTCTGCCTCTATCAGCCCCGATAGCATCTGCCCCCACAGATGCCGGAGAAGCTCTCCTTTGACCGGGGGGGGGGGGGGGGGAGAACCCTGCTAGGGCTCAACCCAGAAAAAACAGGAAGAAAAGCTGACCAAGAAATAAAAGAATAAACTCTCTGGAGCCAGCCAGGAACGTCCCTTCCAGCTGCTGAGGACTGAAAAGACTGAGGTGCGACCAGCAGGGGGAGCCAGATACCAGGTCTGTAAAACTTCAGATTTCAGTCCTCAGTTGCTGAAGAAGATTGACAACCCTCTTGTTCCTGGACTGGCCCAGAGAGACGATCAGGAAACTGTCATTTTTCTGAGCTCAGGGCTCAGACATTTTGTATGTGACATTGGCCTGAGACTGTGCACATTAAACTGGTTTGAATTCTAGTCAATAGACTCCTGGTTTTATTTGTTGCGGGCCCTTCGCTATTACAGCCTTACCTGCAGGGCCGAAAGCCACGCAGCCTGCTCCTACCACCTTGAATTCATCCGATCCTCAAGCCGCACTGTCGTGCCCAGCAGCCACGGCGAGGACCGCTCAGCCAGTTCCACAGAGCAAAATTAAATCCCGCAGCAACGGAGAGGCTCCATCTCACACAGCTTCAGTGTGGCTGTACGGGTCCCGGAGCTCTCTCCCATACCGTCAAGGGAGAGAGATCCGCACCGGTGAATGCCTGCAGCAAGTGAAAATAACTGACAAGGAGGGAAGGCGAGAGCTGCTACTAATTTAAAGAGCCAGGCTCAAATTTAAAATTACTGTAAATAAGGAAATTTGCTCCTAACAACTAAAGGGAACTAATCCCTGATTGCCAATTAACCAAAGGTAACTGAATTAAAAGTAAAATTAAAAGTAAAAATCAAAAGTAAAATCAGAATAGAATTTGTCACACTAACTTATCTGTTCCCCCAAGTGAGCCCAGAAGCTAGGCTCACTACATCGTCCTGCTGCATGGAGACTGGACACACTGGGGGCTGATGGGAGAGACCAGCAGGCTATATCCAGTGATGTCATGAGTTTTTGACATGCCCACTCTCCAAGCAGCAGGAAAGGTTCACTACCTGGAGGAACGATAAGGAAGTGATGCATTTTCCCCTGAACTGTGCAAAATATAAAGCACAGTTACTTACCTGTAACAGGTGATCTCTGGGAACAGCAGGAATTAGTCCTCACATATGGGTAAGTCGGAACCGACGGAGCCCGCGCGGGAAAGCTCCCCAGCTTTTCAAATGAAAAGCTTTTGGGGCTTCCCACAGCGCATGCACGCTGCCTTCCCGCCTTCCTTACCAGCTCTCTTCAGTTCGAGTTTAAAGCTGAGACAATAGAGAGAGGAAAGGAAGGTAGATAGATAGAAGATACAACTCCTAGGGGAGGTGGGTGGGTTGTGAGGACTAATTCCTGCTGTTCCCAGAGATCACCTGTTACAGGTAAGTAACTGTGCTATCTCCAGGAACAAGCAGGAATAAGTCCTCACATATGGGGCCTCCCTAGCTAAGATGCCTGGGAGATCCCCCTCCAAGGGTAAACCATCTTCGTATGGATCTCAGGCATCCATTCAGGGAAGGTGGGCAGGAGTTGCTTAAGTATGGAACAGGTGTTTGAGGACAGCCTGACCAAACAAGGCATCCCGGCGGGAGTCCTTGTCCAAACAGTAATGGGCTGTGAAGGTATGAACCGAGGCCCAAGTGGCTGCTCGACAGATCTGATCTATGGATACAGAGTGAAGATGAGCCATAGAAGTAGCCATGGCTCTCACATTGTGAGCTGTGACATGGCCTTCCAGAGAAATGTTCTTACTCTGATAAGTAAAAGAAATACACTGAGCAATCCAATTGGAAAGTGTACGTTTGGTGACTGGAAGTCCCAAATGAGAAGGATCAAAAGCCACAAAAAGTTGGGAAGACTTTCGATGTGGCTGAGTCCTGTTGAGGTAAAAGGCGAGAGCTCTTTTACAGTCAAGAGTATGAAGGTTCCTCTCTGCATTGGATGCATGAGGAGCCAGGAAAAAAACAGGTAGATATACCTCTTGATTAAGATGAAAAGGCGAGACCACTTTGGGCATAAAGTGGGGATTCGTCCTAAGGACCACCTTATCATGATGAAATCTGGTATAAGGTGGATTAGCCACCAAAGCCTGCAGTTCACTGATGCGGCGAGCCGAAGTGACTGCAATAAGGAAAAGAACCTTCCAGGAAAGAAATTTCAAGGAGGTAGAGTCCAAAGGCTCAAAAGGTTGTTTCATAAGCTGACCTAGAACTAGGTTCAAATCCCATGCTACCGGCGGAGGTCGGATGGGAGGTTTACTTAGGGTCAGGCCTCTCATGAACCTTGCAACGAGAGGATGAGAGGAGACAGGTTGTCCATTTATAGGTTTTAAGGATGCTGCAATAGCACTTAAATGGACTCGTACTGAATTCGTCTTGAGGCCTGCATTGGAAAGATGCAGGAGATAGTCTAGTAGAGAATTCAAAGGAAGTGCCAGAGGGTCAAGACCCTGTTGAGCACACCAACTGGAAAAACGTTTCCATTTGAAAGCATAGGAACGCCTGGTAGAGGGTTTCCTAGAGGCATGAAGGATATCTTTCACTGGCTGAGAAAGATTAAACTCATGAAGGCTTGTTGTTGTTGTTAAGTGCCGTCGAGTCGGAGTCGACTCATGGCGACCCTCTGGATAGCTATCCTAAATTGTGTTCGGTCTTCAGTCAGGCGGCTCATTGATGACAGACTGGTACCCATAGCTGCTGTTATTGTAGCGATCCATCTCATTGCCGGCCTTCCTCTTTTGCGTTGACCTTCTATCTTGCCAAGCATGATGTCTTTCTCTAATGATCTCTCTCTTCGCATGATGTGTCCGAAGTATGAAAGTCGAAGTCTTGTCATCTGAGCTTCTAAAGAAAGCTTAGGTTTGATCTCCTCTAGTACCGACTGGTTTGTTCTTCGGGCAGTCCATGGTATACACAGTATTCGCCGCCAGCACCATAATTCAAAGGCATCAATTTTCTTCCTGTCTGTCTTTTTCACTGTCCAGCTTTCACATCCATATGATGTTATTGAAAATACCATGGCTTGAACAAGTCGAATCTTTGTATGGAGAGACACATCTCTGCTCTTGAGAATCTTATCTAGGTCTTTCATAGCCATTCTGCCAAGAGCAATGCGTCGTCTGATTTCTTGACTGCTTGTTGCTTCTTTATTGATAGTTGATCCAAGTAGGTTAAAGTTGTTCACAATTTCAATTTCTTCTCCTTCAACGATGAACCTGTTGATTATGCCAGTTGTCATGATCTTTGTCTTCTTTACATTAAATATATGTAATAAATCAAAATATGTAAATAAGTTCGTTTGTTATTTAACAAGTTTTACCATATTTAGTCATTCATGATTAATGTATATTGCAAAATTGTACCAAGTTAACAAATGTTCCATGTAAAACAGCTACATTGTACCTAGTTAACAAATGTTCCATGTAAAACAGACTTGTAAATCTGTTCATTCTTGTTCTTTGTAAACCGCACCTGATCTGTGGAAGGTAGCGGTATATAAGCAACTGTTAAATAAATAAATAAATTAATTAAGGTGCAGGCCCATTTTGAGACTATGTTCTTTGATTGTGAGAAGCAAATGTTTCAGATCATCTTCGCTTTCAGCCAGTAATGTGGTATCATCAGCATAGCGAAGGTTGTTGATGAGTCTTCCACCAATCTTCACACCTCTGTTGTCTTCATACAGTCCTGCTTCTCTGATGATTTGTTCTGCATATAAATTAAACAGGTAGGGGGAAAGTATGCAGCCTTGTCTTACACCTTTGCTTATTTTAAACCATTCTGTTTCTCCTTGTTCCGTTCGAACTGTTGCTTCTTGATCAATGTACAGATTACGCAAGAGAACGATCAGGTGTTCTGGTATACCCATGCTTCTTAATGTGGCCCAGAGTTTCTCATGGTTTACACAGTCAAAAGCCTTGCTATAGTCGATAAAGCACAAATAGATATCCTTTTGGTATTCTTTAGTCTTTTCAAGGATCCATCTCACATCCGCAATGATGTCTCTCGTTCCTCGCCCTTTCCTGAACCCTGCTTGCACTTCAGGTAGTTCTTGTTCTAGGTATGGCTGTAGTCTCTTTTGAATAATCTTCAGTAGAATCTTGCTGGCATGTGGGATCAGAGCGATTGTGCGATAATTTCCACAGTCAGTTGGATCACCTTTCTTTAGTATTGGTATAAACACAGATCTTTTCCAGTCAGTTGGCCATGATGTTGTCTTCCATATTTCTTGGCAGAGCCTTGTAAGTACGGTAACAGCTGCATCAGATTGCTGCAATACTTCTATGGGAATGCTATCAATGCCTGGTGCTTTGTTCTTTGATAAGGCTTTCAATGCTGCTTCAACTTCTTCTTTCATCACCAATGGTTCCTGATCATAAGGTATAGGTTGAAACGGCTGTTGGTCCACTTGATCTTTATCATATAAAAGCTCTGTATATTCCTTCCACCTTTTCTTGATCTTCTCAGCATCATTCAACATAGAACCTTGAGCATCTTGTAACATTCCAATTCGAGGCTGGAACTTTTTCTTTAACTCTCGCAGCTTTAGGAAAGCCGATCTTGTTCTTCTTCTAATAGTTTCTGCTTCTATTTCCTTGCAAGTGTCATTGTAGTACTTTTCCTTGTCCTGTCTTGCTGCACGTTGGAAATCTCTGTTGAGTTCTGCGATTGTCTTTCTTTCTCCTCTGGCTTTAGCTTCTCTGCGTTTCTGGGCAATTTTCAGAGTTTCTTCCGTCATCCATTTTGGCGTTTTTGCTTTTTAACCTTTTGTAGAGACTTCTCGCTTTCTTCCAGCACAACCTTCTTGATGTCATTCCATAACTCTTCCGGAGCTCTGTCATTTGTATCTAAAGCAGCAAATCGATTTTGCAGGCAGTCTTTAAATTCCAGTGGTATATTCTCAAGGTCATATTTTGGTGCATTCATGAGTGGTTTGCTCTTTTTCAACTTTAGCTTGAGTTTGTATACTAGTAGTTGATGATCTGTACCACAGTCAGCTCCAGGTTTTGTCTTTGTTGATGTTACAGAGCTTTTCCATCGTTGACTTCCACAGATGTAGTCAATTTGATTTTTATACAATCCATTGGGTGAAGTCCATGTGTACAGTCGTCGCTTGTGTTGCTGGAAGAAGGTGTTTGAGATGAATAGATCATTGGTCTTGCAGAATTCTATCAATCTTTCACCAGCTTCATTTCTGTTGCCAAGTCCATATTTTCCAACTACTTTGCCTTCTTCTTTGTTGCCAACTTTTGCGTTCCAGTCACCCATGACTATCAGGATATCCTGTTTGCATGTTCTGTCAATTTCAGCTTGTACTTGTTCATAGAACTCTTCAATTTCATTCTCTTCTGCAGCTGTTGTTGGGGCATATACTTGAATTAGAGTTGTGTTGATAGGCAATCCTCGTAGACGAATAGAGATTAAGCGTTCGCTGACTGCATTGTATTTCATTACAGTTCTTGCAAGTTTCTTCTTTATTATAAATGCAACACCATTTCTTCTTTGTCTTTCATTTCCAGCATAGTAGACCATGTGATCATCTGATGCAAAGTGCCCGATGCCAGTCCATTTCAGTTCGCTGACACCCAACAGATCAAGTTGTACATGTTCCATTTCATTCTTGACCACCTCCAACTTCCCTTGGTTCATGCTTCGTACGTTCCATGTTCCAATGTGTAAGACATCTTTACAGCTTCTGACTCTCATTTCATGCGCAGCTACATCAGCAGTCAGACTTCCCGAGGGCTTTGATCCAACCACATCATAAATGCTGGCTTTACTCTGAAAAGTCTTCAGCTCTTCCCCAGTAGCTAGTTGAGTGCCTTCCGACCTGGGAGTCTCATCTTCCAGCACCATAGCACAATTTGTTTTGATGTAACTATCCATTGGGTTTTCATGGCAAGATACAGAAGTAGATTGCCGGGCCTTCCTTCCGCGCAGTTTAAGTTTGGTGTTGTTGCCGTTGTCACAGAAATGTGATCCTCCGCCGTCAACACTATCCCATTCTGCTGCTGCCCAGATGGGTGGTTTGTCTCCGTCTGGCACCTCAGCTGAGACCTGTCCATCTTGGGAGACCCTGCCAGTAGTTAAACTACCGATAGTTTAGCTCTCAGCATCACTGATGCACGCAAGCCCTCACAGCACGACAAGCTGCAAACCAAGTGAGCCTTCAGTAACCAAGCTCGGAGATGTAGGGACATGGGGTTTGAGTGCCACAAAGTCCCTTTCTCCTGAGACAGAAGGTCTGGCGCAGCTCCCAGGTCCAGGGAGGAGCCCTGGGAGAGCTGTAGAAGTAGAGGGAACCACACTTGGCGTGGCCAGCGTGGAGCTATAAGGATCATCGACCCGTGATCCCTCTGAAGTTTGAACAGAGTCTTGGGAATCAAAGGAATGGGTGGAAAAGCATACAGGAATTCCTGACCCCAATGCAGGAGAAAGGCGTCGTTGGCCTGAGCTCCCTGACACGGAATCCTGGAACAGAACCGGGGAAGTTTGGCATTCCACGGACTTGCAAAGAGGTCTATGTCCGGGGTCCCCCATTCCTGGAAGATTCTGTGTATCTGGTCCATATGCAGGGACCACTCGTGTGGAAACAGAACTCGACTGAGTCTGTCTGCCCGAGAGTTTTGAACTCCTGGAAGATACACTGCCAGAAGATGAATTTGATGCTCTCTGGCGAAAGCCCATAATCTGAGAGCTTCGTTTCAAAGCGACAGAGAGCCCGTCCCTCCTTGCTTGTTGACATAGAACATGGCCACCTGATTGTCTGTCTGAACTAGGACAGTCAGGTTGGCAAGGAGGGTATGGAAGACTGTGAGGGCAAGGAAGATTGCTCGCAGTTCCAGAAGGTTGATATGAAGGGTGGTCTCTTGGGGAGACCAGGTTCCCTGAGTGGAGAGATGTTGAAGATGAGCTCCCCACCCTGTTTGGGAGGCATCTGTTGTGAGGGTTGCTTGGGGCAATGAAGGTTGGAAGGGGGTCCCCAACAACAGATTTTTGGAGGATGTCCACCACTGGAGAGACCAAAACAGACGTTTTGAGGTGAGTACCTGGTCTGACAGCAGTCCCGATGCTTGAGACCACTGGGTGGCTAATGTCCATTGAGCTGCCCTCATATGGAGACGAGCATAGGGCACCACATGAACCGTGGAGGCCATGTGGCCCAGAAGTTGCAGCATTTCTCTGGCTGACAAGTGACTTCTGGACTGAGCCTGGGAGGCCAAGCTTATTAGCCGTTGGCCTCGGACCAGAGGAAGGTAGGCCCTTGCAGTGGTGGAATCCAGATAAGCCCCTATGAATTCCAGGGACTGAGTAGGGATGAGTTGGGACTTGGGAATGTTTACCACAAGTCCCAGATATTGAAGAATACGCCTTGTGCGGTCCAAGGAAATCTGGACTTCTGACTGAGATGGAGCTCGGATGAGCCAGTCGTCCAGATATGGGAACACGAAGATTCCCATGCCTCTTAAAAATGCGGCTACGACTGCCATGCATTTTGTGAATACTCTTGGAGCAGAGGCGAGACCGAAGGGAAGTACTCTGTATTGGAAATGTTTTCCCTGGAACAGAAATCGAAGATATTTTCTGTGGGATGGATGGATGAGTATATGAGTGTACGCATCCTTGAGATCTAGAGAACAAAGCCAATCCTGACTCTGAAGGTATGGAAGGAGAATGCCCAGAGAGAGCATTTTGAATTTCTCCTTGAATAGAAACTTGTTCAATTCTCTCAGATCTAGGATAGGTCTGAAGCCCCGTCTTCTTTGTTATAAGAAAGTAAGGGGAGTAGAACCCTAACCCCTGTTGAGGAAGAGGAACCTCCTCTATTGCCCCTTGGGCAAGGAGAGAGGAGACTTCCTGACCCAACAGGGTCAGAAGAGATGGGGGAGAACTTACCATTTCTGGCTCTGGAACAACCAGAGCCTCTCACCATACCGGGAAGATTAGCTCACTTTGCTCCCAGATGGGAGCAAATAACATCAGAGCAATGGACCCTCTCTATCATCAGAGAGGGCTACAAACTTCATTTCTCCAGCCTTCCTCCCCATACCCTGGTGAGGCAATTCAGTTCTCTAGGGGCAAGTCAAAACCCCTGAGGGGGTTGAGCCTGCTGGGGTGTAGCAGACACTGCAGACTTTGACTTTACTTGCTTAGATTGCTGACGTTTAGCAGCAAAGCGAGGCTGAGAAGATTGTTGGCCAGTATTTGTGGAAAATCTGGCCTTCTTGTAGTACGGCCTTTTAAAAGGTTTCTTTTTGGCAGGAGTAGAAGTAGACTTAGAAAGTCTATCTAGAGTGGCATTTTCTGCGTCCATTTGAGCAGCTTTAATTTGCCAGTCCTCACCAAATAAGTTCTCTCCTGTACAGGGCAGATTCCTTAAGCCATCCATGACCCAGGGTTCTAGGTCAGAAGCCTGGAGCCAAGCAAGACGTCGGGCTGCAATAGCGATTCCCGAAGCCCTGCCAGCAACCTCAAAGGAATCAAAGGCTGCCCTGTTGGAAAACTTGGAGACCTCTGAAAGTTGTGTCACCAGAGTAGTGAAGTCCTCCTTTTTATCCTCAGGGATAAAGGGGGCTAAATGCCGTACCTTTAGGGCAAGTTCTCTGAGAAACATGCCCATATAAAGGCTGTAAGAATTGATCCTGGCTATAAGCATACTAGCCTGAAAGATCTTTCTACCAAAAGAGTCGAGGGTCTTACATTCTCGCCCTGGAGGGGTAGAGGAATGCCTTTTAGGACTCTTTATCTTCTTCATAGCAGACTTCACCACAATGGAGTGGTGAGGCAGCTGAGTCTTTTGAAACCCAGGAGAAGGAGGGACCCGGTACATGGTGTCCAACCTACGGGAATGAGGAGACAGGGTTAGAGGAGTCTCCCACAAATCCATCAAGTGTTCTTGAAGGATTTCATGGATAGGCAGAGTAACTGCCTCTTTAGGAGGTTTAGAGTATCCTAAAATATCCAATTTTTTTGATCTGGGTTCCTTTTCAGCAGTTGTAGCAATAGAAAGTGCTTTAGCTACATCAACAATGAAATCCTGAAAGGATAAATCCTCTGGAGGAGACATCCTCCTCTTTAGAGAAGAGGGCTCCTCAGGAAGATCAAACTCAGCAGAGTCATCAGAGGAATTGAACTCATCAGAAGAATCTGAGTATTCTCTCTGTGCTTGCAATGCACGATACGCGTACCGATCGATATCGACATCGGGCGTATCGGGCATGGGATTGGTATCGGGCAAAAGCCTGAATCCAGCAAGCGGAACCGATCGACGCTTGGAAGTCGATGGTCTCGGTTCCGGTGTGGATACCGGAACCGGGGTCGGTACCGATGGAATCGGTACCGAGGGCGTCGCAGCCTTAATGAAAGCCAAAACGGCCTGCTGCATGGTCTGGACAGTATTGCCCATGGACGCCACTGCTGCCTGGATGTCGGTACCGGTATCGACGGGTACCCCAGAGCAGTCTAACAGGTGATCAGTCGAGGCCGTGCCATCGATGTCAACCTGTAACCCCATAGGTGATGCTTTGGAGGCCGGAGCCTCCCGCCGGGGTTTTTTGGTCTGGGCAGAATCCTCGAACTCAAGATTGAGAGCCTCTCGATCTTTTGAAAGAGATTTGCTTTTAGAGGATTTGCCCACAGAAAGTTTGGTTACCTGAGATCCATCCGGAGAGGAAGACCTGGATGACTGTGATGCTGGATTATCTGAAGCAAACAGCACATGGAACTTGTTGGCCCGGTTCTGCATACCACGTTTAGACATCTGGGAGCAGAATGGGCAGTCCGGTATGGAGTGGTCAGGTCCTAAACATTTAAGACACCATTCATGGGTGTCTGTGAGAGAAATAACAGCATTGCACTTGGTACACTTTTTAAAACCAGGAGCTGGTTTCTCCATGAGGAGAATTTGTGTAGGCCTGAAGGCCTAACAAAAGTTACCAAGCTGTGCTGAGAAAATAAAAAAAGATTTTTTTTTTTTTTTTAAAAGAAAGAAAGAGAGACCGGCAGTACCGGTTTTGGTATGGGGAAGGCAGGTACGCGGTCAAAAGAAACAAATTAAAATAAAAATTTCTTCAGCGGTGACAGGAACACGACCTGCTGGCTCCGCGGAAAAAAAGAACTGAAGAGAGCTGGTAAGGAAGGCGGGAAGGCAGCGCGCATGCGCTGTGGGAAGCCCCCAAAGCTTTTCATCTGAAAAGCTGGGGAGCTTTCCCGCACGGGCTCCGTCGGTTCCGACTTACCCATATGTGAGGACTTATTCCTGCTTGTTCCTGGAGATAAATGGTGTATATAAAATCCCAAAACTGATATCCCAGTCAAATGTAAAATAAATTCCTTTCAGCTTTCTTCCATTTATTTTTCTCTCTAGCAACTCAGATTTCATATCTGCTTTTTTTATCTGGTTCTCAATCTCCCTCTTTTTACTATGTCTACCTACCACTTTTCACCCTTTAACACAGCCCTCTCACTCCATCTCTCTATTGTTCACCAGCCACTTATTCCCAGTCTCTTTCCCTCTTCTACCCACTCTGTTCAGCATCTATCCCCTTCTCTCCTGCCCTGTTTTGTCTCCCCCTCTTTTGCCTCTCCTTTTTCTCATCCTATCCTCCCCCAGTCCAGCATCTCCCCATCTCACCCCACCCCTAGCATCTCCCCTCTCTCACCTCATGTCCAGCATCTGTCCTCCACCCCCCCCCCACATGTTGTGTCCATCATCTACCATTTATCCCATGACTTCTACCTATATCTAACATTTGCTCACCATCCCCTACTCATGTCCTGCATCCGCCTTCCACACCCCACAATGTGTGTCCAGTATCTGCCCTTCACCTCCCTTTGCATCTAGCATCTGTCCTGTGCATTTATTATTTATTTATTTTTTTATTTTATTTATATTCTCTTATATACCGCACTATTCAGCATCAGCGCGGTTCACATAGAACAAAAATCTCAGTACAGTTAACTTGCATGAGTTTACAGATAACAAGGGAAGGAACTTGGATAACAAGGGAAACTATTTACAATCTATTTACAGATATAGTACTACTGAATAGGAACATGTTACTAGGAACAGGATCAATCGTTATAGAGAATCAGCCTAAGCATGTTATTCAGATATCATGGAATTTGGTAATTGGGTGGGAACACTAATGTCAATGGGTGTTGATGACTCTATAAGGTACTTGTTGAAGAGATGAAATTTGAGGGCTTTCCTGAACTGTGATAGGCTGTTGATAGCCCGGATGCCAGGGGGTACATTTCTTGATACTTCAAGATCTTCTCCCTCTCCATGTGATTCACGAATTATCATTTCCCTCCACATTTCCTATTCAGCATCTGCCCTCTGCCCCCTTCGTGTCCAACATTTGCCCAACAATTCCCTTTCAGTCATTCCATGTCCCCCCCTTCATGAACATCTGCCCAGTATTTCCCTTCCAGCCATTCTATCCCATCCCCCTTCATGTCCATCTGCCCAGGCTTTCCCTTCTGACGATTCCAGAACCCACCTCCCCCACCACTGCCACTTTTTTTGTGTCTGCAGTGCCGGCTACAGCTGTGTCAGATTTCAAAAAAGAAATAAAAAAAAGGGGGAGTGGAAACCCTGGTAGTTTGGAGGTGCTGCAGCTGCCCAGTGTGTGCCCTGAGCTGCTTTCTGTGGCTATGGGAATGCTTTTCTCAGTGGGAAGAAGTGCTGCTCCTCCCACCTATGTCAACTGCTGCTGACCTTGGACTGTATTTAAAAGCTGTTTGCTGCCTACCAGATTCAGGGGTGGAAACCCTGGTAATCTGGAAATGCTGCGGCTGCACAGTGTGTGCCCTGAGCTGCTGTAGCTGTGGGAGTGCTTTGGTTGGTTGGAGGAAGCACTGCTCTTCCCACCTACTTCATCTGCTGCTGACCTGGGGGTTGCATTTAAAAACTGTTCATCGTTCTGCGGCTACGTTACGTGCCCAAAGGGGCAGGGCCGGCCCGTCCATTGAGCAAGAATGTTTTTTGCACAGTGCCCCGCGTTTCAGGGGGCCCCACGCAAAAAACATCTTGCATCAGCCCAGCTAGATTAAAAAAACGCAAACCGGCTGCTGCTGCCGCTGTGGCAGCGGCAGACTCGAGCACCCCGCGGGCCCCAACCCCCCCTGCAGAGTTCTCCGTGTTATCTCGGCGTCGGCTGTCACAGCCGCGCGAAGAAAGAGCTTCTCCTCTCGCGGCTCTGTTAATCCTGCCGCGGGGCTCATGGGATTTCCCATCAGCCCCGCGGAGGGATTAACAGAGCCGCGAGAAAGGGAAACTCTCCCTTCGTGCGGCTCTGAAAAGCCCGCGCTGAGACTGCATGGAGAACTCTGCAGGGCAGGGGGGCCCCACGGGATGGTCGATTCTGCCGCTGCCACGGTGGCAGCAGCAGCCGGTTTGCGTTATTTTTTTTTTAAAGAGTAGTTACTCAGCTGTAATAGGTGTTCTCCAGGAGTAGCAGGAATCAGTCCTCACATATGAGTCTCACATTTGGGTGTCATCGGCGCCGATGAAGCCCCAGCGGAGCATTTCCCCAGCTTTCTATGAAAGCCTTTGGGAATGCAGGCACGCATGCGCGGTTCCCTTCCCGCCTAAAGGTGCCATCTTGCCTCAGTCAAATGACATAGCTAAGAACAGCACACAAAAAGGAAAAATAAACTATGTACAATTGCAACTCCAAGGGCAGGAGGGAGGGTTGTGAGGACTGATTTCTGCTGCTCCTGGAGAACACCTGTTACAGGTGAGTAACTACTCTTTCTCCAGGACCAAGCAGGAAGTCAGTCCTCACATATGGGTGACTCCCTAGCTCTGGGCTACCGAGGAACCCAGGCTGAACAAGAGTACTCCCTCTAGTCTCAGCAGGAAAGAAAGGCTTTTCAAGGACACAACCTCCACCGGTAACCCAACAGAGGGCAGGAGTTGCCTAAACCTCAAAGAGATTCCAAAGTACTGCCTGGCCAAAAGCACTGTCCCTACAGGACTCCCTCTCCAGACAGTAATGGGCCGTAAAAGTCTGGCTTGAAGACCAAGTTGCAGCCCTGCAGATATCTACCAAGGGCACAGAGCGGAGATGAGCCACTGAGGCAGCCATTGCCCTGACACCAGGGCCGGATTTACGTATACGCCATGTACGCCATGGCGTAGGGCCCACAACCGGCAGGGGCCCACAAAAAATAGAACCAGGTGTTTTTTTTTTTCAACTCGATTAAAAAAAAAACCTGGTGGCTGCCGCCGCGGGGCCCCCTCTGCTGCCGCGGGGGCCCCGTCTACAAGATGGTCTGGTCTGGTCGGGTCGGGTCTTGTCTCCCTCCCGGCTGCGAGAGACGCGAAGAGAGAGCGTCTCCTCGCGTCTGTGTTAAGCCCGCAGGGGCTGATGGGATTTCCCATCAGCCCCTGCGGGCTTAACACAGACGCGAGGAGACGCTCTCCCTTCGCGTCTCTCGCAGCCTGCAGCGAGGAAGGGAGAGAGACCCGACCGGACCCGACCCGACCGGACCGGACCCGACCAGCTTGTAGACGGGGCCCCCGCGGCTGCAGAGGGGGCCCCGCGGCGGCAGCCACCAGGTTTTTTTTTTAAATTAAATTTTACTTTAGGCCGGGGGGGGGGGGGGTAGGTCGCCAACCCCCCCCGGCCTATATTTAAATTTATTTTAAAAAAAAAACATGGTGGCTGCCGCCCCGGGGCCCCCGATGCTGCCGCGGGGGGCCCGTCTACAAGCTGGTCGGGTCCGGTCCGGTCGGGTCGGGTCGGGTCCGGTCGGGTCTCTCTCCCTCCCTCCCTCGCTGCAGGCTGCGAGAGACGCGAAGATGCGTCTCTCGCAGCCTGCAGCCTGCAGCGAGGGAGGGAGAGAGACCCGACCGGACCCGACCCGACCCGACCGGACCCGACCAGCTTGTAGACGGGGCCCCCGCGGCAGCAGAGGGGGCCCCGCGGCGGCAGCCACCAGGTTTTTTTTTTTAAATTAAATTTTACTTTAGGCCGGGGGGGTTAGGACTGGTAATGGGCTATGGGGGGGGGTAGGACTGGTAATGGGCTATGGGGGGGGGTAGGACTGGTAATGGGCTATGGGGGGGTGGTAGGACTGGTAATGGACTATGGGGGGGCTGGGGCTGGAAATGGACTGGGGGGGGTAGGGCTGGTAATGGGCTATTGGGGGGCTGGGGCTGGAAATGGGCTGGGCTGGGGGGGGTTAAGGCTAGAGGTGGGCTGATGGGGTTAGGACTGGTAATGGACTGTGGGCTGTTGGGGGGGCTTAGAACTGGCAATGGGCTTTGGGGGGGGTTAAGACTGGTAATGGGCTGTGGGCTGATGGGGGCTGTCTGGTAATGGGCTATGGGGGGGGGCTAGGACTGGAAATGGGCTGGGGGGTTAAAACTGGAGGTGGGATGATGGGGTTAGGACTGGTAATGGGCTGTGGGCTGATGGGGGGGGGTTAGGACTGGCAATGGGCTATGGGGGGCTGACTGGAAATGGGTTGATGGGGTTAGGACTGGAAGTGGGCTGATGGGGGGTTAGGACTGGTAATGGGTTATAGGGGGGGCTTAAACTGAAAATGGGGTGATGGGGGGTTAAGGACTGAAAATGGGGTGATGGGGGGTTAAGGACTGTAAGTGGGGTGATGGGGGGGCAAGGACTGGAAATGGGCTGATGGATGGCTAGGACTGGAAATGGGCTGATGCAGGGACTAGAAGGGAATGGATGCTGGGTGAGGCTGGAACTAGAAGGGAGCTGATGTTGGGGGAGGATTAGAATGGGATGGGGCTGGAAGAGTAAAATGGAGAAGGGAAAAATATTTTGTGTGGGAGGGATAAAAAAATCTACAATTGGCCGGGTATTGGGAGAGTAAGTGGGGATTGAGGATGGAGGGGTAAATTTTGAGTAGATGAAATAGGAATGAGGAAAGAGCAAAAGGAGAAAGATTAGTATGTTAAAGCAGATGTAGAGAGAGAATGGAAAAAAATCTAGAAGAGAGAAGAAAGGACAAATGGACAGCAGACGATGGAGAGTTAGCAGAAGACACGAAGAAACCAGAAGAAAGTGGCTGGAGCAATTGCAGCTGAAAAAATGCACAAAAGGTAGAAAAATATCTCTTTATTTTGAATTTATTAATTGGAATATGTCAGCTCTGGTAAATGTGCATCATTAACATCTGTGCTTTGTTTAGTACAAGAGCAAATTAATGTATTGTTTTATTTCTACAGTGTTGTACATTCCAAGTTTGGCTTTTGGGATTCCCAGTTTAATTATTGTCTTCCTATTTCTAAATTGTGATTACTTGTTTGGTGATGGTCTATGTTCTGCATGTGTAACTGAGCTGAGGTGTTCTGTTTATATAATTCCTATTTGACATTGCCACTTGTTCTCTTTCCCCAGTAGGTCATGTATTGTTGTTCTCTGAAATGTATTGGTTTAATATTTGCAGTGTTGCCTTTTGATTGGTAGAGTATGGTGCTTTGTGAGTCCTGGTAGTGCTGTTAGGATACGGCGGGTTTACTATGGGCAGTGTTTGTAGTAGTTCCTAATGTGTCTGGCAGTTGGCACTGGATTATAGTAATGTAGAAATCTTTTAGTCTTTCTTTATCCATACACTCATTAAGAGGCACGTTTACTAAAAGTTAGTATATGGTAACATTATGCAAATATTTATGCAAATGAGGCCCCTTATGCAAATGAGGTCCGCACCCCCCTTGGGCCGCCCCTGCTGGGGGCCCACAATTTTTGTTGGCGTAGGGCCTCACTCAAGGTAAATCCGGCCCTGCCTGACACGGTGGGCCGAAACCCGATTCTGCAAAGGAAGGTCAGCTGCCTTGTAAGCCCAGGTGATACAGTCAGCCACCCAGATGGACAAGGTATGCTTGGACACAGCCAACCCCAACTTATTGGGGTCAAAGGATACGAAGAGCTGAGTAGCCCTTCTATGCCCCTGCGTACGGTCAAGGTAGAAGGATAAGGCCCTCCTACAGTCCAGGGTATGCAGGACTGCTTCAGCCTGGCTTGCATGAGGCCTAAGGAAGAATGTTGGAAGAACCACCTCCTGATTGAGGTGGAAAGAGGAGACAAACTTTGGGAGGAACTTCGGATGAGTCCTGAGGACTACCCTGTTCCTATAAATCCTGGTGTAAGGCCTATCACAGACCAGGGCCTGAAGCTCACTCACTCGCCTAGCCGAGGTAAGGGCTATCAGGAAGAGTGTCTCCCAGGATAGGAAGCGCAGTGGACAAGTACCCCCGTTATCCAAGTTGATTGCTCCTGTTCATTGTAATGACCTGACTCTTGTTTATTGTCGGATACTGTTTGTTTTATGTAAACCGCGCTGATCGCAAATAGTGCGGTATATAAGAAATGTAAAATAAATAAATAAGTAGCCATCGGCTCAAAAGGTGGGCGAGTCAGTTGCTGCAAGACCACATTCAACTCCTACTCAGGGGCAGGAGGACGGATTGGAGGCTTGAGCAAAAGCAAGCCCCTGAGAAAGCGGGACACCAAGGGGTGACCTGACAGAGAATGTCCCTCCACCAGTGAGTGGTGAGCTGCTAGAGCCGAGAGTTGGACCCGAACAGAATTGGACTTAAGTCCCTGATTTGATAAGTGCAGTAAGTACTGAAGTACTACTGGCACAGTACAGGAGAAAGGATCCTCTGTACGTAGCTGACACCACACAGAAAACCGTTTCGATTTGAGAGCATAGGTTTTCCTAGTGGACTGTTTTCTAGAGGCTAGGACAACCTCCTCAACTTCCTGAGTTAGGCCCCAGGGAGCCAAAACTACCCTTGCAGCCTCCAGGCCATCAAATTGAGAGCTTTGAAATTGGGGTGCAGAAGGGAACCCTGTTCCTACGCGAGAAGGTCGGGTTGCAACCCCAGAGGCAGTGGGGGATCCACCGCCAGTTGAAGGAGAAGAGGAAACCAAGGCTGTCTCGGCCACCTGGGAGCCACCAGCAGGACCGAGGCCTTGTCCTGAAGAATTTTGAAGAGAGTTCGGCCCACCAAGGGCGTGGGAGGAAATGCATACAGGAGGCCCGGAGACCATGGAATCAGAAAAGCATCTGCTGCTATTCTCAGAGGATGCGGTTGCCTGGAGCAGAACTTTGGCAGTTGATTGTTCATTGGGCTGGCAAAGAGATCTACCAAAGGGAGACCCCATTTTAGGAAGACCCTCTGAACTACTGAAGGATGCAGCTGCCACTCGTGGGGCTGCAGAATTCTGCTTAACCTGTCGGCCAGGTAGTTGTCCTGGCCTGGAAGGTACACAGCCTTGAGGAGCATGTTGTGCTTGAGGGCAAATGAACAAAGGTCCTGAGCCTCCCGACAAAGGAGCCTGGACCCAGTCCCGCCCTGTTTGTTCACATAAAACATGGCTACTTGGTTGTCTGTCTGAACCAGGACAGATTGATAAGCCAGGGCAGGAGAGAAAGCTTTGAGTGCTAATCGAATAGCTCTGAGCTCCATATGAGACTTGCACAGTGGTCCCTTCGGACTCTGGTCACAGGCCGCCTCAGATTCAGGATAAGGGTGTCCAGACAATTTCTGAACTCCCTCAACTGGTGGCTGCACCCACCCAATCTACTAAAGGGCGTGCCTTTTCAGATTCCTGGGTACATGGTGGTACTGACCACAGACGCCTCCCTGCAGGGCTGGGGAGCTCATTGTCTAGGCAAGTGCACGAAGGGCCTGTGGTCTCCTTGGGAAGCTGCACTTTCTACTGACGCCATCGAGGTTTCGGGCCTCCCTGCCGGGGGGCACCACAGAGTGCATCTTCTGGCTCTTCAGACGAAGCATGGCTGATTCCACAACCATGGAATGGTGTGGTAGCTGTGCCTTTTGAAAGCCAGGGCTCTGAGTCGATAGATCGCGTCGACTCGCTTGCTTAAAACCGGCGCCGAGGCCAGTGCCTCACACATACGGAAGAGGAGCCGTTCCAGCATTGGAGGAACCGGGACAGTAAAGGCCTCCATCGGAGGAGAGTCATACTGCAGTGCCTCGAGCTCTTCAGCTCAAGGCTCTTCCTCGGGTTCCGCCGGAATAGCCAGGCAGTGGCCATATCCCGGACAAACTCCGAGGGGATCTACTCCGGGGCTCAGACTGCGTTGAGTCCGATGGGACGCATCGAGTCTTGAATGTATCGGGAGACTCCTCGTCTTCCGTCTCCCAGGCGGACTCATCCGACGAGGAGTCAGGGTCCGACCCCGCAGGGCCCTGGAGCACCCGCCCCAACGCTGGAGGCACCGGCGTCGACGCCCTCGGTCCCGAACGGGAGGTCGAGGGAGACCGCAACCGAGGTCGACTTCGAGCCATAATAGACTCGAGTATCGGCTCGGTCTCCGGGGTCGACTTCGAAGTCGATGTCCCGGTGGTCGGGGCAGATGAGCCAGACAGGCTGGCCATCAGTGCCCGCTGCTGCTCCATGAAGGCAGACAGTCTGCTCTCCAAAGCTGTCATCCTGAGACTCAGCTCGGGAGACACAGCAGCCACCAACTCAGGCCCCGGCGGCGCCGGGCCCGACGTCGGCTCTCTGGGAGGAGAGTCCTCGAGGACTACAGGGCTTACGTGTCCAGCAGACTCCGGCTCCACGCGAGGAACTTTGGCAGGCTTCTCGAGTTCCACGGGCCCGGGGCGACAGTTGGGGGTCTTAGGCCTGGCCCTCGAGGAGCCAGGGACCTCCTCCTCTGACGCCTTCGCGAGCCACTTCTTCTTCTTGTGTTCCTGTTCGGGGGACCCCCTGTCCGAGGAGCTTCGACGGCGCTCGGGATCCGAATTCTGAGATGTCGAGGCCTCAGACGAGGTCCGGGCCCGGCCGGAGGCTGAGTCCGAGAAAAGCCTTTCTTTCTGCTGCTGGTGACTTCGCAGTGCCTTGGAAGACATCTTTCCACATGGTCCACATGACTTAGGGTCATGATCAGGACCGAGGCACCGAAGGCAGCAGTCGTGTGTATCGGTGAGAGACATTAACTTCTTACACTGATCACACTTTTTGAAACCGCTGGAAGCCATCGGGGGAAAAAAAGAGTCCCAGCGAGGTCAAAGGACCAGCCTTCCAGGGAAAAAAGAAAAAAGGGCGCGAACGCCAGCCACAAAGGGCAAAAAACGAAAAAGAAGAACCGGGCTCGATACCGCTGTACCGAACCCGGCGGGAGGGAAGCCGGCATCGAACTGGGAGAAAAAAACAGCGAGAATTGCCAAAAAAAATCAACTTTTATCCGGGATGACAGGACACATGTCCGGTGGGCTTCTCGGAAAAAAAGAGACTGAGGCATGATGGCACCTTTAGGCGGGAAGGGAACCGCGCATGATTGCCTGCATTCCCAAAGGCTTTCATAGAAAGCTGCGAAAATGCTCCGCAGGGGCTTCATCGGCGCCGATGACACCCATATGTGAGACTCATATGTGAGGACTGACTTCCTGCTTGGCCCTGGAGAACTTACTGGACTGATGGGGGGGGGGGAGGGTTAGGACTGGTAATGGGCTATGGGGGGTTTAGGACTGGTAATGGGCTATGGGGGGGAGGGGGTTAGGACTGGTAATGGGCAAGGGGGGCTAAGACTACAAGTGAGCTGATGGGGGGTTAGGACTGGTAATGGGCTATGGGGGCTAAGACTACAAGTGGGCTGATGGGGGGGTTAGAACTGGAAGTGGGCTGATGGGGGGGTAGGACTGGAAGTGGGCTGATGGGGTTAGGACTGGTAATGGGCTGTGGGGGGGGGGTAAGACGAAGTGGGCTGATGGGGGGGCTAGGACTGGTAATGGGCTGCGGGTTGCTAGGACTAGAAATGGGCTGAGTGGAAGGGGGGCTTGAACTGCATATAGCTGATGGGGAGGGGGGCTTGGAATGGAAATGGGCTGTGAGGGGAGGGAGCTAGGAGTGGAAATGGGCTGAGTGGGGGGGGGGCTAGGACAGGAAATGGGCTGATGGAGGGGCTAGGATAGGACTGGAAATGGGCTGTGGTGGGGGCTTGAATTGAAATGGACTCATGGAAGGGCTAGAATTGGAAGTAGGCTTGGATTGGAAATGGGCTGAGTGGAGGGGAGCTAGGATTTGACATGGGCTGATGGTGGGGCTAGGAAAGGACTAGAAATGGGCTGATTGGGGGGCTAGGACTGGAAATGGGCTGATGCAGGGACTAGAAGGGAGCGGATGCTGGGTGGGGCTGGAACTAGAAGGGAACTGATGATGGGGGAGGATTAGAATGGGATGGAGCTGGGAGAGTGAAATGGAGAGGGAAAAAATATTTTGTGTGGGAGGGAAGACAAATTTACAATTGGCCGGATATTGGGAGAGTAAGTGGGGATTGAGGATGGAGGGGTAAAATTTGAGTGGATGAAATAGGAATGAGGAAAGAGCAAAAGGAGAAAGATTAGTATGTTAAAGCAGATGTAGAGAGAGAATGGAAAAAAACTAGGAGAGAAGAAAGGACAAATGGACAGCAGACGATGGAGAGTTAGCAGAAGACACGAAGAAACCAGAAGAAAGTGGCTGGAGCAATTACCACTGAAAAAAATGCACAAAAGGTAGAAAAATATCTCTTTATTTTGAATTTATTAACTGGAATATGTCAGCTTTGGGAAATGTGCATCATTAACCTCTGCGCTTTGTTTAGTACAAGAGGAAATTAATTTATGGTTTTATTTCTACAGTGTTGTACATTCCAAGTTTGGCTTTTGTGGTTTCCAGTTTAATTATTGTCTTCCTGTTTCTAAATTGTGATTCGTTGTTTGGTGATGGTTTATGTTCTGCATGCGTAACTGAGCTGAGGTATTCTGTTTATATAATTCCTATTTGACATTGCCACTTGTTCTCTTTCCCCAGTAGGTCATGTATTGTTGTTCTCTGAAATGTATTGGTTTAATATTTGCAGTGTTGCCTTTTGATAGGTAGGGTATGGTGCTTTGTGAATCCTGGTAGTGTTGTTAGGATACGGCGGGTTTGCTATGGCTTCTAAATGGGCAGTGTTTGTAGTATTTCCTAATGTGCCTGGCGGTTGGTACTGGATTATAGCAATGTAGAAATCTTTTAGTCTTTCTTTATCCATATACTCATTAAGAGGCATGTTTACTAAAAGTTAGTGTATGGTAACATTATGCAAATATTTATGCAAATGAGGCACCTTATGCAAATGAGGCCCCGCACCATGTCTCCGCACATGGCCCCGCACCCCCCTTGGGCTGCCCCTGCAAAGGGGCACGTGACCAAAGGGGTACGCCCATTTGGTGCCCCTTGCCCCGAGTCCTGCCATTGGAGATACCCAAGGGAGCGAAAGATCAAGAATAAGCCGAAGAAAGCAGAGGCGGCTACAGGACCTGTTTTTTCTACCCCCAAGATGACAGTTCCTGAAGTCGGAGACAATAGGGGAATAAATCTCATCATTCCTGCATTTCAATCCAGCTCTCGGGGGCATCTCTTAGCCCATATATAGGACACCCCCCCCCCTTCACCCTGTGGCTGAGTTGTACAAAAGAGAGAGGATTGTTTCCACTCCTCGAACGGACTTAAGTGAGGTGCAGGATTCTGCTTCTGCATAGGCCCTGCTACAAGGCTCCCTGGAGGATACAGATTTGCAACCTATTCAAGTTGTGGGGGTCTGAAATTTCTTCTTGTCATTACAATTGGCGAGTTCTCTTGGCATCAGACAGTTTATTATTACATCGGAAAATTGAGTCATTTGAAAACTCCTTTAGGTCAAAAAATCTTTGGTTTTTGAATTTCTCAAAGACAGGATTACTATCACCTTTATGTTTGTTAAAATATTGCAAAGAGTTTTACTACTGCCTGAAGATGAAAGTCAGGCGATTTCTAATGTTTATTGCCTGTCTACTATACCTTTAGAAAATGAGGCTGCAAAGGTAGCGGAGGATACAAATTTGGATTAAATAATGTCCTGGAATCATTGGTTGATGATATTCCATACCGTGCTTCCTTAATTGTTTGTCTAGCAACTGGAGAAAGTTAATATTCTTAAAGTCTATTTCCGCAAAAAGAACCACCTTTTTTGTGGTCATAAGGTCACTCTTTTCCCAGACGTTCTTCCTTCAGCTCAAGCTTCGAGTTTTGGCTATTGGTGGGACTTTCTTCCTCCAATTTCTGTGCAAGTGTTTAATTTCTTATCAAGGGATTCAATATGTTTTTGCAGACCCAGTACAACTTGAAATGTTTCTGGAGGGTAAATGAGGGCTTAGTCCATTCTATCCTGATATTTATCTGTATTTTCTTTTCTTCATTTAGTTATTAATTTGTGTAAAGGGGCTGGGTTTATGTTTAATATCTACTTTGTTGTTGCTCCTGCTACCAGGTTTAATTCTACTCCCCATGATGTGGGTTTTGAAACTAATCTTTAATTTGCTGTAATTGTTCCAGTAATTTCTTGTAATTGGTTTGCTTGTTTGTAAAGTATAAATCTCCAATAAAAAAAAAGAAAGAAGAAACAGAAACGTGACTATGCACTTCTGTGCTAGGAAGCATGATCAACTCCCGCCCCCGCTGAAACGAAGCATGAATCAGAGAAGGGGGGGGGGGGAGCAGACCAGCCTTCTCAGCTCAGAAGAGCCTACATTTTTTTAAATTCATCAGAAACCGTCTCTGCAGACACAGAAAAAGCAGCAGCAGCATCGCAGAAAGGGGAGATCAAAGGTGACAGAAGGATTTGGGATTGAAGAGGGGGAATTAAGGCTAGTTACTCACCTGTAACAGGTGTTCTCCAGAGACAGCAGGAATCAGTCCTCACATATGGTTGACATTGGCACCAACAGAGCCCTTGCAGAAGCATCCCCCCAGCTTTCAAAGAAAGCCTTTGGGAGATGCCACCATGCATGCATGGTCCCCTTCACGCCCAAGGCTACCATCTTGCTCATTCTGATGATATAGCTAAAAGACAGCAAAAATAAAAGATGGTAAAGGAGCAATTCCAAGAGGAGGGGGGAGGGTTGTGAGGACTGATTCCTGCTATCCCTGGAGAACACCTCTTGCAGGTGAGTAACTATGCTTTCTCCAGGAACAAGTAGGAAGTCAGTCCTCACATGTGGGACTCCACAGCTACAGGCTATCAAAAACCCATAGCAAAAATAGGGACTCCCTCACTGGGAACTGCAAGCAGCAGCAATTTAGTCTCCACAGTAGGACCCCTGTGTCTGATGAACCAGCACTCCAGCAGCCTGAACACAGAAGGGTCGAAGGGAAGAGTTGCCTAAACCTTGAAAAGGTTACGGAGCACAGCCTGGCTGAAGGCACCTTCACATCAAGACTCTCTTTCCAGGCAGTAATGGGCTGCGAAGGTATGGACTGAAGACCAGGTGGCAGCCCAGTAGACGTCCACCATCGGGAAAGAGCGCAAGTTTGCCACGGCCCTGATATGGTGCGCTGTTACACAGCATTCCAGCGGGCGTCTTGCCTGCTCATAAGCGATGGCAATACAGCCGCAACCCATGTGGACAGCGTACACTTGGTCACTGCCTCCCCCAACCTACTGGGGTCATAGGAGATGAAAGGCTGAGAGGCTTTGCGGTGGCCCTGAGTGCAGTGGATATAGAAAGACAAGGCCCTATTACAGTCCAAGGTATGGAGAACTGTCTCCGCCCGACTGGAGTGAGGTCTTGGAAAGAAGGTAGGGAGTACTACCTCCTGGCTGAGATGGAAGGCCGACACTACTTTCGGACAGGAATTTGGAGTGTATGCAAAGCACCACTCTGTTCTTGTAGAACCTGGTATAGGGCATCTCCACCACAAGGGCATGAAGCTCACTAATTTTGTGAACGGAGGTAAGCACAACCAGGAAAACTACCTTCTAAGAGAAGTAGCGAAGGTGGCAGGTAGCCAGAGGTTCGAAGGGTGGGCGAGTAAGCTGCCCCAACACTACGCTGAGGTCACATTCGGTCACTAGAGGGAGAACCTGGGGCTTCAAGAGCAGGCCCTGAAGGAAGCGAGTCACCAACGGTTGGGCCGAGATGGGCTTGCCATCCACCAGAAGGTGGTGTGCCGCCAGGGCACTAATTTGCACTCAAATGGAGTTATACTTGAGCCCGGACGAGAGGTTGAGAAGGTACTGTAACACCAAAGCCACTGGGCAGGAGAAAGGGTCAGCCTTGTGTTTGGCGCACCAAAAAGAGAACCTGTGACATTTAAGGGTATATGCCTTCCGAGAGGCCAGAACAATGTCTTCCACCTCAACCGGAAGGGGCAAGAGTCATCCTCTCAGCAGCCACGCCGTCAGCGACAGGGACCCCAGGTTGGGGTGCAGGAGAGAGCCCCACTCCTGAGATAGGAGTCCCGGGGCGAAGCCCAAGGGGAAGAGGGTCTCCACCGTTAACTGTAGAAGCAGCGGGAACCATGGTTGCCTGGGCCACCGAGGAGCTTTCAGGAGCGAGGCCTTGTCACGGAGGGCCCTGAAAAAGGTCTTGGCGATCAGCAACATAGGAGGGAAGGCGACCATGAGATCAGGAACGCATCTGCTGCCACACTGGAGAGGTGGGCCTGCCAGGGGAGCTGAAGCAGGGCAACTGACAGTTGTCCGGGCTGGTGAACAGGTCCATCACGGGTTCCCGCCAGAGCCAGAAAAGCGCTGGCTATACTGGGGTCCAGCTGCAATTTGTGCAGCTGGAGAACTCTGTTGAGCCTGTCGGCCAGCAGATTGTCCTGGCCTGGTAGGTACACTGCCTGGAGGAAGATACCCTATTGGATTGCGTACGAGCAGAGGACCAGTGCCCTCCTGACACAAGAAACATCGCCACCTGCTTGTCCGTCTATACCAGCACCAGCTGCTGATGCAGGTGCTGACAGAAGACCTTCAGGGCTAGGCGTATGGCTCAGAGCTCCAGGAGGTTGATCTGCTGCGTGCTCTCATTTGGTGACCAGTTGCCTTGAGTGCAGAGATAGCGTAGTTACTCACCTGTAACAGGTGTTCTCCAGGGACAGCAGAAATCAGTCCTCACATATGGGTGACGTCAGCGCCGACGGAGCCCTCATGCGGAGCAATTCCCCAGCTTTCAAAGAAAGCCTTTGGGTTTGCCATGCACAGTCCCCTTCCCGCCCAAAGGTGCCATCTTGCTCAGTCAAATGACATAGCTAAAAAGACTGCAAAATGAGAAAAATAAAATAAGCGACTGCAACCCCAGGGGAGGAGGGAGGGTCATGAGGACTGATTCCTGCTGTCCCTGGAGAACACCTGTTACAGGTGAGTAACTACGCTTTCTCCAGGAACAAGCAGGAAGTCAGTCCTCACATAAGGGACTCCCTAGCTATAGGCTACCGAGAACCCATAGCTGAAAAATGGCTCCCTCTAGAAGAGCTGCAGCAGCTGTGAAAGGACTTTCTCCGAGAACGCAACCCCCACAGTAGTCTGATACCAAAGGGCTGGAGGGTAGGACTTGCCTAAACCTTGAATAAGTTATGGAGTACCGCCTGGCCGAAAACACTGTCCCACCGGGACTCTTTCTCCAGGCAGTAATGGGCTGCAAAATTCTGCCTTGAAGACCAAGCTGCGGCCCAGCAGATGTCTGCCAACAGTACAGAGAGGTGGTTTGCCACTGATGCGGCCTTAGCCCTGACACAGTGGGCCGTGACTCGACCCTGCAGCTGGAGGTCAGCTGCCCTGTACGCCCAGGCGATACAGTCTGCCACCCAGGTGGATAACGTACTCTTGGTGACAGGTAGACCCAGCCTACTGGGGTCATAAGACAGGTAGAGCTGAGAAGCTCTCCAATGTCCCTGCATACGTTCCAAGTAGAAAGCAAGTGCCCTCTTACAATCCAGGATATACAGGACCGCCTCTGCCCGGCTGGCATGGGGCTTGGGAAAGAAAGTTGGAAGAAATACCTCTTGATTGAGGTGGAAAGAAGAGACCACTTTCAAAAGGAACTTGGGGTGAGTGCGAAGGACCACCCTATTTCTGTAAAACCGTGTGTGGGGTCTATCAGAAACCACAGCTCAATCACACGTCTGGCAGGTGTGAGTGCCACCAGGAAAAGGACCTTCCAGGAAAGAAAGCACAGATGGCAAGTGGACATCGGCTCAAAAGGTGGGCGAGTAAGCTGCTGCCAGACTACATTCAAGTCCCACTCAGTCACCGGAGGGCGAACAGGGGGCTTCAGTAGGAGTAGACCTTTGAGGAATCTGGTCACCAAGGGGTGAGCAGAAAGAGGTTGACCTTCCACCTGAGAGTGGTTCGCTGAAAAAGCACTCAGGTGAACCCTGACAGACTTAGACTTGAAGCCTAATTCTGAGAGGTGAAGCAAGTACTGCAACACCACTGGTACTAGGCAAGAGAAAGGATTTTCACTGCGCTGTTTACACCACACCTCAAACCTGCACCACTTGAAGGCGTAGGACGTCCTAGTGGATTGCCTCCTGGAGGCCAGTAACACTTCTTCCAAATCCTCACGTAGGAGTAGAGGAGCCGGCACTACCCTTTCAGCAGCCATGCCACCAGGTTGAGGGACCTGAGGTTGGGGTGCAACAGAGAACCTTGCTCTTGAGACAGAAGGTCGGGCTGTATCCCCAGAAGGAGTGGAGTCTCCACCACCAGCTGGAGGAGAAGCGGAAACCAAGGCTGCCTCGGCCATCTGGGTGCTACCAGAATAACCGAGGCCCTGTCTCGTTGGATCTTGAACAGTATTCGGGCCACCAGAGGCATGGGAAGAAACGCATATAGGAAGCCCATCGACCAAGAGATAAGAAAAGCATCGGCATCCACCCTCAAAGGATGTGGCTGTCTGGAGCAAAACTTGGGCAACTGGTGATTTTGTGGACTTGCAAAGGGATCCATGGATGGAAGCCCCCAGTAGTGGAAAATCTGCTGGGCCAATTCCGGATTCAGTTGCCATTCGGGAGGTTGGAGAACTCTGCTGAGCTTGTCTGCTAGGAAGCCCTCTTGACCAGGCAGGTAAATGGCTTTAAGAGACATTCCCTGTCTGACTGCAAGGGAGCAGAGGTCAAGGGTCTCCTAGTATAGAATGTGAGACCCTGTGCCCCCCCATTTGTTTACGAAGAACATCGCTACCTGGTTATCCATCTGCACCAAGACAGACTAATGTGAGAGAACATGACAGAAGGTTTGAAGAGCTAGGTGGATCGCTCGAAGCTCTAGGAGGTTGATTTGGTGTGTCCTCTCCTGTGGAGACCACAGTCCCTGAGTGCATGAACTTGGCAATGGGCTCCCGAGCCCAGCAAGGAGGCATCTGTTGTCAGCACACTTCTGTGCGGGGGAGCCTGGAAAGGCACTCCTTTGAGTAGGTTGTGTAGGTGAAGCCACCACTGCAACGACTTCACGAGTCGCTTGGACACTGCTACTCGGTCTCTGAGGTTGCCCGTGGCCTGTGTCCACTGGTCCCTGAGGCACTATTGAGCTTTTCTCATGTGCAGATGGGCATTTGGAGTCACATGTACTGTGGAGGCCATGTGGCCTGGAAGGTGCAAGAAAACTCTCGCTGGGATGTGGAGTTTCCGCCTGACTTGGTGTACCAGATCCAGAAAGAGTAGTTACTCACCTGTAACAGGTGTTCTCCAGGAGCAGCAGGAATCAGTCCTCACATATGGGTGACATCGACGTCGATGGAGCCCTTGCGGAGCATTTCCCCAGTTTCCATGAAAGCCTTTGGGAATGCAGGCACGCATGCGCGGTTCCCTTCCCGCCTAAAGGTGCCATCTTGCTCAGTCAAATGACAGCTAAAAACAGCACACAAAAATGTAAAAAATAAACTATGTACAACTACAACTCCCAGGGGAGGAGGGAAGGTTGTGAGGACTGATTCCTGCTGCTCCTGGAGAACACCTGTTACAGGTGAGTAACTACTCTTTCTCCAGGACCAAGCAGGAAGTCAGTCCTCACATATGGGTGACTCCCTAGCTCTGGGCTACCAAGGAACCCAGGCTGAACAAGAGAACTCCCTCTAGTCCTAGCATCAAAGAAAGGCTTTTCACTGACAGACCATCCACCGGTAGCCCAACAGAGGGCAGGAGTTGCCTAAACCTCAAAAAGATTCCGGAGTACTGCCTGGCCAAAAGCACTGTCCCTACGGGACTCCCTTTCCACACAGTAATGGGCCGCAAAAGTCTGGCTTGAAGACCAAGTAGCAGCCCTGCAGATGTCTACCAACGGTACAGAGCGCAGATGAGCCACTGAGGCAGCCATTGCCCTGACACGATGTGCCGTGACCCGACCCTGCAAAGGAAGGTCAGCTGCCCTGTAAGCCCAGGTGATACAGTCAGCCACCCAGATGGACAAGGTACGCTTGGACACAGCCAACCCCAAATTATTAGGGTCAAAAGAGATGAAGAGCTGAGTAGCCCTTCTGTGCCCCTGCGTACAGTCAAGGTAGAAGGATAAGGCCCTCCCTACAGTCCAGGGTATGCAGAACTGCTTCAGCCTGGCTTGCATGAGGCCTATGGAAGAATGTTGGAAGAACCACCTCCTGGTTGAGGTGGAAAGAGGAGACAACCTTGGGAAGGAACTTTGGATGAGTCCTGAGGACTAACCTGTTCCTATAAAATCTGGTGTAAGGTCTGTCTCAGACCAGGGCCTGAAGCTCACTCACTCGCCTAGCCGAGGTGAGGTGAGGGCTATCAGGAAGAGTGTCTTCCAGGATAGGAAGCGTAGAGGACAAGTAGCCATCGGCTCAAAAGGTGGGCGAGTCAACTGCTGCAAGACCACATTCAACTCCCACTCAGGAGCAGGAGGACAGATTGGAGGCTTGAGCAAGAGCAAGCCTCTGAGAAACCGGGACACCAAGGGGTGGACCGATAGAGAATGGCCGTCCACCAGTGAGTGGTGAGCTGCTAGAGCCGAGAGATGGACCCGAACAGCATTGGACTTAAGTCCCTGATTGGATAAGTGCAGTAAGTACTGAAGCACTACTGGTACCGTACAAGAGAAAGGATCCTCTGTACAAATCTGACACCACACAGAAAACCTCTTCCATTTGAGAGCATAGATTTTCCTAGTGGACTGTTTCCTAGAGGCTAGGACAACCTCTTCAACTTCCCGGGGGAGGACCCAGGGAGCCAAAACTACCCTTGCAGCCTCCACGCCATCAAACTGAGAGCTTTGAGATTGGGGTGCAGAAGGGTACCCTGATCCTGAGAGAGAAGGTCGGGTTGCAACCCCAGAGGCAGAGGGGTGTCCACTACCAACTGAAGCAGAAGTGGAAACCAAGGCTGTCTGGGCCACCTGGGAGCCACCAGCAGGACTGAGGTCTTGTCCTGACGAATCTTGAGCAGAGTTCGGGCCACCAAGGGTGTGGGAGGAAACGCATACAGGCGGCCCTGAGAGCAGGTAATCAGAAAAGCATCTGCTGCTACCCGTAGAGGATGCGGTTGCTTGGAGCAGAACTGTGGCAGCTGCTTGTTTAGTGGACTGGCAAACAGATCTATGGATGGATGTCCCCATTTCAGGAAAGTCTTCTGAACCACCAAAGGATGGAGCTGCCGCTCGTGGGGCTGCAGAATCCTGCTCAACCTGTCGGCCAGGTAGTTTTCATGGCCAGGGAGGTACACAGCCTTGAGGAGCATGTTGTGCTTGAGGGCAAACAAGCAAAGGTCCTGTGCTTCCTGGCAAAGGAGCATGGACCCAGTTCCGCCCTGTTTGTTCACATAAAACATGGCTACCTGGTTGTCCATTTGAACTAGGACAGACTGATGAGCCAGGGCTGGAGAGAAAGTCTTGAGGGCTAACCGAATAGCCCTGAGTTCCAGTAGACTGATTTGCTGTGCGGCTTCCCAGGGAGACCACAGGCACTGGGTGCACTTGCCTAGACAATGAGCTCCCCAGCCCTGAAAGGAGGCATCCGTGGTCAACACCACTGTGAACCCATGAATCTGAAAAGGCACCCCTTGCAGTAGATTGGGTGGATGTAGCCACCAGCCGAGGGATTTCAGCAATTGTCTGGACACCCTTATCCTGTCTCTGAGGCTGCCTGTGGCCTGTGACCACTGAGACCGAAGGCACCACTGTGCAGGCCTCATATGGAGCCGGGCATTGGGGGTCACATGTACTGTTGAAGCCATGTGGCCTAGAAGCCTCAGGCAGAGTCTGGCGGAGACCAGTGACCTGCTGAGAAACTTGCTTGTCATGTTTATCAGTCTTTGGGCTCTGTCTTTGGGCAAGAACGCCTTTGCCAGCAGAGAGTCCAACCTTGCCCCTATGAACTCCAAGTTTTAGGATGGGAGCAAAGTGGACTTTGCGAAGTTTATGACAAACCCCAGACTTTGAAGAAGAGCAATAGTTCTGAGGGTGGCTTGTCTGGCCTCCTGGCACGTCTGACCCCTGATGAGCCAGTCGTCCAGATAGGGGAAAACAAAGATACCCTGATTTCTCAGGTAGGCCGCCACCACCGCCTGGCATTTTGTAAAGACCCTGGGAGCGGAGGTTAGGCCAAAAGGTAGTACCCTGTACTGATAATGGTTTCCTCCCACAATGAACCTGAGGTACTTTCTGTGGTCTGGATGAATGAGGATGTGATTATACGCATCCTTTAGATCTAAGGAGCATAGCCAATCTCCCTGCTGGAGGTAGGGCAGCAGTGTTCCAAGAGTAAGCATCTTGAACTTCTCCTTCTCCAAGAACTTGTTCAGATTTCGGAGATCTAGAATAGGTCGAAGGCCACCGGTTCTTTTGGGTACTAGGAAATACCTGGAGTAGAACCCTCAACCTTGTAAGTGGGGAGGCACAGGTTCCACTGCCCTGTCCACCAACAGACCTTGTAGCTCCTGTAGGAGAAGATCTGTGTGCAGGGGAGGCCTTGGAGGCTCTCCTGGAAAGTATGGAGTAGGCAGTTGTTGGAAGTGTAGTGCATAGCCCCTGTGGACTATTCTTAACACCCAACTGTCTCCAGTGATGAGTGGCCACTGATGGGCAAACAGAGCGAGGCGACCTCCTGTGCAGGGTTGAGGGAGCAGGGACGGAGAGGCTATGCCTAAGGAGTAAAAAACCACCACCCTGCTAAGTGGGAGCAGGGGCTGGAGGCTTGGGGGTCCTCTGCCTACGGGGCCCATTACCCTGCCCCTTGGCTTGCTGACCCTGAGGGGCAGCTTGGGCAGCCTGATATTGTGGGTACTGTTTGTAGGCAGTGCCCTTCCTCGGGTAAAAGGACTTTTTACCCAAGCCCTTCTTCTTGTAAGAAGGGGCAGAAGTCTTTCTAAACAGCCTTGTCCTTGTGAGGTGCTCGGTCTTGAGCTGTTCAGCCTTCTCGGTCATGGGCTTGCCAAAAAGGTTCTCACCTCGGCAAGGGACATGGACCAACTTGTCCTGAACCCATGGCTCGAGGTCTGATGACTTCAGCCATGCCTGGCGTCGAGCCGCAATGCCGGCTGCTGCAACACGGGCCGAAGCCTCGAAGTCATGGTAGGCAGTGCGGGACATAAACTTGGAGCATTCCCGGATCCCCGAGGACAAGGACTTGAACCTCTGCAAGGGTTCCCCGGAGAGACCAGCAGAGAACCTGGCCAGCTCCTTGGCCAGGTCTTGCAAGTACATGCCCATGTACAGCTGGTAAGACTGGACACGGCAAGCAAGCATCGAGCCCTGGAAGCACTTTCTACCAAAACCATCGAGGTTTCGGGCCTCCCTGCCAGGGGGCACCGCGGAGTGCATCTTCTGACTTTTCAGGAGATGCATGGCCGATTCCACCACCATGGAATGGTGTGGTAGCTGCACCTTTTGAAAGCCAGGACTCTTCCGGAGTCGATAGATCGAATCGACCTGCTTGCTTAAAACCGGCGCCGAGACAGGTGCCTCCCACATTCGGAAGAGGAGCCATTCCAGCATCGGAGGAACCGGGACAGTAAAGGCCTCCTTCGGAGGAGAGTCGTACTGCACGGCCTCGAGCTCCTCGGCTCGAGGCTCCTCCTCTGGGTCCGCAGGGATAGCCAACGCAGTGGCCATATCCCGAACGAACTCCGAGAACCGTGTATCCTCCAGAGGGGATCTACTCCGGGGTTCAGACTGCGGTGAGTCCGATGGGACGCACCGAGTCTTAAAGGTGTCGGGGGACTCCTCGTCCTCCGTCTCCCAAGCGGACTCGACGAGGAATCGGGGTCCGACCTCGCGAGGCCTGTGAGCATCCGCCCCAACGCCTAAGGCACCGGCGTCGACGCCCTCAGTCCCGAATGGGAGGTTGAGGGAGACCGCGACTGAGGTCGACCTCGAGCTTTTATGGCCTCGAGTATCGGCTCGGTCTCCGGGGTCGACTTCGATGTCGATGTCCCGGTGGTCCGGACAGATGTGCCAGACAGGCTGGCCATCAGTGCCCGCTGCTGTTCCATGAAGGCAGACAGTCTGCTCTCCAAGGCAAGGATTGGCAAGACAAAGCTAATCAGTGTGAATCTGAAAATACAACTTTGAACAAATTATCGAGGGTTACAGCCAACCCAGCAAAGAAAAAGACAACTAAGAAACCCTTTTTCAACAAGAAAAAAATTCTACCCATCTTACACCCAAGCTGTACACTGTCCAGTTCATGCTCCCCAGAAGGGGCAACAACAGCCCGACAGCAAAGGCACAAGTCCCCAGAGCTCAACCAGCTCAGCAGACTCAGCCTCCTCAGGGCTTTGACTCCTTCGTAGAGAACTTAGTCATCCTGCCCCTGAAAGGTCCAGAACCTCTTACTATCCCAGGCAGACGTTGTCATTTTGCCAGAAAATGGCAACAAACAACATCAGAAAACTGGACTCTTTCTATTGTACGAGAGAGGTACAAACTCCATTTTCACAGTATGCCCCCTCCCACCATCACAAGACAGTTAAATTCTCAGGGCCCTGCTCAAGGAGCAATAGAAGAGGTACCCATATCCCAACAGGGCTTGGGTTTCTACTCCCCCTACTTCCTCATCCCAAAGAAAACAGGGGGATACAGACCCATACTGGACCTCAGAGAGTTGAACAAGTATCTGAACAAATTGAAAAATTCAAGATGATCTCCCTCGGAACACTTCTTCCTTACATTCAGAGTCAGGACTGGCTATGTTATCTAGATCTAAAGGATGCATACATGCATATTCTCATCCATACAAATCACAGGAGGTTTCTTCAATTCCTTTTTCAAGGAATACATTACCAGTACAGGGTTCTTCTCTTCGGACTAGCTTCTGCCCCAAGAGTTTTCACAAAATGCATGGCAGTAGTATCAGCATTCCTGAGAACTATGGGGATATTTGTCTTCCCTTACTTAGACTGGTTCATCCGAGCATCAATAGCTCCTGAAGTCAGCTTCGCTCTCTCCCACACAATGCAAATCCTGCAGTACTTGGGACTAGTCATAAACCTCCCAAAATCTCATCTCACCCCTTCTCAGTCTGTAGAGTTCTTAGGGGCTCGATTAGACACAAAGCTGTCAAAGGCTTTCCTGCCACATCCATGTTGTTTTCAAATACTCCAGCTGGCTTCTCAAGCAGCTATGAAAACTCTAACTGCTCGAGAGATGCTTCAGCTGCTGGGGCATATGGCATCCACTGTTCATGTGGTTCCCTATGCTCACCTTCAGATGCGGGCAACCCTAGCCTCTTAGTGGACACAGGCCTCGGGTCGCCTATCGGACAAAATCAGAAACTCGACATGTCTCATTTCATCCCTTGATAATCTAGCTCCTCTTCATTCTACTTCAGGACGTCCCCGTCCTCCTTCATCCCCTTGGTACCACCCCTCCTTGCTCACGCTTCGTTCTCAATTACGTCAGGCACAGCGTCACTGGGTCCGCCACCCCTCACCTGAGCATCACCTGCGTTTCACTCATCTTTCATTTGCTTATCGTTCGGCTATTTGTTCTGCCCGATCAACTTTCTATTCGGCTCAAATTTCTGCTGCTGCTAGCTCCTCACGTCAACTCTTTACCATCTTGCGGACACTATCGTCCACTAGGCCTAGTGAATCTTCTGTCTCTGCTGCCCCTGATCCTCAATCTCTCGCTGACTTTTTCGCTAACAAGGTATTATCCCCCTTCGCTCATCCTTTATCACAACACCTCCGCCCCCTCCTCTTTCCCCTCTGCCCACTCTTCCCGTAGTGGCCCCCAACCCTTCTTTACCCTCCTCTGCTACCTTCTTACAGTTCAGTCCCACACCTGTTGACCCTATCTGCTCTCATACCTGGTCCTTCTTTCAACCAGTTCTCACTGCAGAAGTGCTTCAATCTCTAACCGCTGCAAGGAAAACCACTTGCACACTTGACCCTATCCCTTCTAGATGGCTCTCAGAGCCCTCGCTTGAGTTAGTCCCAGTCATCACTACTATCATCAACACCAGTTTTTCCTCCGGGCACTTCCCATCTTCTTGGAAATCCACTATTCTTCGTCCCCTGTTAAAGCAACCATCATTGGATCCATCCGTTCTCTCCCATTGGCGACCGGTGTCCAACTTACCATTCCTTGCAAAGCTTCTTGAACGGTGCGCTTTTAACCAACTTAGCTCCCATGTCGAAGCTGTTAATGCTCTTCACCCTCGACAGGCAGGATTCCGCCAAGGCCACAGCACAGAGACCGTATTGTTAGCATTACTCAATGAATTACATATTTCTCATGATCGTGGTGACATTACCCTGCTCGTATCCCTTGACTTATCCGCAGCATTCGATTTGGTTGATCATCATACACTTCTCTCCCGACTCTCTAGTATTGGTCTTCGTGGTCCCGTCTGGTCATGGTTTCACTCTTTTCTGCTGTCCCGCTCTTTCTCAGTTCATATGAAGAATCAATCTTCATCCACCCTCCCCCTTTCATGTGGTGTCCCACAGGGTTCTGTTCTCTCCCCTTTGTTATTTAATATTTTTCTTGCCCCTCTGCCCCTGATCATACAACAGTATTCAATCTCATCCTATTTATATGCAGATGATATAGTCCTTTTGTTTCACACGTCACCACTCTCCCCTGATATCACTTCATTGAACCTCTGTCTTTCTCACGTTGCTTCTTGGTTATCGGAGAACTTTCTTCATCTTAACCCAGCCAAATCCTCAGCAATGTGGATTTCACTTAGTGGTGTCTGTCCCACGCTTGCACCCTCTATTGGTTCAACTAACATTCCTCTTACTTCTTCTGTTCGGTATTTAGGTGTGACTCTTGACTCTTCCTTAACTTTTTCTGCTCATCTGTCCAATGTCACTCGTTCCTCCTTTTCTGCTTTACGTCAGATTAGGGCCGTCCGGTCTATTCTGCCTTCCAGTGCCCTCATCACGCTTGTTATCGCCCTTGTAATCAATAGACTAGACTATTGTAATGTATACCTAGCTAACCTTCCCAAATACTCTCTCCAACGACTACAACGTATTCAGAACACCGCCGCCCGTCTCGTCACCTTTTCATGCAAGTATGATCGCATCACTCCAACTCTGCTTCATTTGCATTGGCTCCCTTTCCAATATCGCTACCACTACAAGTTTCTGATTCTTCTTCACCGGGCTATTTACACTTGCACCCCTCGTTATCTCGCTGACTGTATCTCACGGTATACTCCTCACCGGTTGCTCCGCTCCACCCAAACAAATCGGTTATCTCTTCCTTCTCCCTCACAAGCTCGTCTGGAACAGACGCGGCATTCAGCTTGGTTTTTCCTTGGACCCTCACTCTGGAATACACTTCCCACCTCATTACGGCTAGAACCATCCTATTCCCAGTTTAAATCACGGTTAAAAACCTACTTATTCCACAAAGCTTTCGACCTGCCCTCTGAAGACCCACCCTGAATGGTCCTGTCGATGTGTCTAAGTAAGTAATGTCTATGTCCACGTTCCTTGTATTTGTATGCCCTGGTTTGATTATTGTTAATTTCTTTTGATTTGTTATGATTTGTTGTACATCGTTAACATCTGATGTGTCAAATTTATTATGAATTATGGTTTAGTGTCTTGTTTTGGTCACTGTCTCTTTTCCTTTTCTTTCCTGTTTTGAATTTGGCGTTCTTTTCCTGGACTGTAGTGTTAATCACATTTTATTGTACACCGCTCAATGCGCTGCTGTAGCGGTATATCAAATTTTAATAAAGATAAAGATAAAGATCCCTACAGTGGTGGCAATTGCTGGAAAACCTTCTTGTAGGCTCTCCTTTCCAGCAGCCACTACATCAAGCCACCTTGACGACAGATGCGTCCAAGTTAGGCTGGGGGGGGGGGGGGCTCTCTTGGACAGTCTCTCCACTCAAGGTCTATGGACCCAGTAAGAGGCTTGTCTTCACATAAATCTCCTGGAACTCAGAGCCATCTTTTATGCTCTTCAAGTATTTCATGCCCAACTGAGCTACAAGACAGTTCTAGTCCAGACCGACAATCAAGTAGCCATGTTCTATGTGAACAAACAGGGTGGGACGGGATCTCTAACGTTGTGCAACAAGGCTCTATGCCTCTGGACCTTCACCAGAGATCTTCAATTCCACCTACTAGCAGTGTATCTTCCAGGCACGCAAAATCTCTTGGCAGACAAACTCAGTCGAGTACTGCTGCCACACGAGTGGTCTCTTCATCCAGAGCAAATTGCTCTAATTTTTCAGATCTGGGGAACTCCTGATATAGATCTCTTTGCAAGTCCTCAGAATGCCAAACTTCCCCTGTTCTGTTCCAGAATTCCGGCTCAGAACAGTCAGGCAAGGGATGCCTTCCACCTCCACTGGGGTCAGGACTTCCTCTATGCCTTCCCACCCATTCCCCTCATTCCTAAAACTCTGTTCAAGCTTGAGAGAGACAGGGGCCATATGATCCTCATAGCCCCACGCTGGCCCCGTCAAACGTGGTATCCTCTGCTTCTACGTCTCTCAAGTCAAACCTCTGGAGTTGGGATGTGCTACAGATCTTCTTTCCGAGGAGAACGGGACGCTGTTGCACCCAAATCCTCAATCTCTACACCTCAGGGCGTTGCTGCTGAGATCCTAAAATTCCAGGATATCAACCTTTCTTTTGGCTTCAAGTAAACCTTCCACAAGGCAGACCTACGCCTTTAAGTGGAAAGGGTTCTCTATCTTGTTTTCTAAAAAGTAACTTAATGCCTTTTCAGTGCCAGTGGAGGCGTTACTGGAGTTTCTCCTCCATTTATCATCCTCTGGTCTTAAGACCAATTCAGTAAGGGTCCATCTTAGTGCCATTACAGCTTTCTACAAGCCCTTGGATGGACAACCTGTTTCCTCTCAACCACTTGTAGCAAGATTTATGAGAGGTCTACTCTTAACAAAACCTCCCATTAAGCCACCACCCGTGGCATGGGATTTGAATCTTGTCTTTGGGCAGCTCATGAAACCTCCCTTCAAACCCTTAGCCACTACTGGTTTTTTTCTTGGAAAGTAATCTTCCTAATTGCTCTCACCTCTGCATGATGCATCAATGAGCTACAGGCTTTAGTGGCTGATCCTCCTTATACAAGGTTACACCATGATAAAGTAGTTCTTGAAATCACCCCCATTTTATGCCAAAGGTGGTTTCACCTTTTCATTTAAACCAGTCGGTTTACCTTTCTGTATTCTTCCCTAGGCCTCACACCTCTAATGCAGAAAGGAATCTTCACACTCTGGATTGTAAAAGAGACTTGGCCTTTTACCTTCAGAGAACTAAGCAACATAGAAAGTTTTCCCAGCTTTTTGTTGTCTTTGACTCTAGTCATCTTGGACTAGCAGTTTCCATGCTAACTTTGTCTAAATGGATTGCAAATTGCATATCCTTTGCATATGAAAGTAAGGGATGTTCTCTTGAAGATCATGTCACAGCTCACTATGTGAGAGCAATGGCAGCCTCTATGACTAACCTTCGCTCAGTGTCCATTGATAATATTTATAGAGCAGCACTTGGGCTTCGGTACACACCTTTACATCCCACTATTGCTTAGACGAGGACTCCCGTCGTGATGCCTCGTTTGGCCAGTCTGTTGTCCGGCATCTCTTTCAGACTTAGAACAACTCTTACCCGCCGTCCTGGGTTTCGATGTCAGAGATCCATGGGAGGAAGCATGACCCATCTCAACCTGGGTTTCGCAGCTTTCTGGGGTCATCTCCCTGGCATCTCTCCGCTGGGGAGTCCCCCCATATGTGAAGACTACATTCCTGCTTGTCCCTGGAAATAGCATAGTTACTCACCTGTAACAGGTGATCTCCGGGAACAGCAGGAATTAAGTCTTCACAACCCACCCACCTCCCCTAGGAGTTGTCTCTCTTTCTATCTCTCTCCATCTCTCCTTTGTCTCAGCTATAAACTCATCTGAAGAGGAAGAGTTGGAAAGGCGGGAAGGCAGCGATGCAGGCGCAGTGGGATGCTCCCAAAAGCTTTCCTATTGGATGCTGCGGGTGTGGCCGGCCTCGGCACCTTGTTGAATATCGGGACCTTCATAAACAAGCCAGGGGGCACTGATTGGTATCTCCTGTGTTGGGAGGCAGTTCGGTTGTGGAAATTTGCCATTGCTCACAGTATGGAAAGAGCCACCTATCTTCCTAGTGAGTAGAATTTCCTGGCACAGCAGCTGAACTTTGTCCTCCAGCCATATGAGTGGGCCCTGAACAGAGCTGTTGCAGCTTGGATCTTTCGGAGAGGGGGGTACTCCCTCGATAGATCTGTTCATCACTCTGCCCAAGCACTGCGTTGCAGTCTAGCACTGGATGCTTTCCTCTTGCACTGGGGGAGGGGCCTACTATATGCATATCCTCCCATACCTCTCAAGCAAAGACCCTGCTGAAACCCAAGGCCAAGTGGGGCATGATAGTCCTCATTGTGCCATATTGGCTCAGGCAGCCGTGGTTCTCCCTTCTGCTTCAGCTCTCCTGGTGGGAGCCCCTGTAATTGGGCTCTGCTTCAGATCTTATCTCACAGGAGGAAGGGAGGCTGTTACAACTCGATGTCTGGTACTTAGCCCTCACTGCATGGATGTTGAATGCCTAGTCCTTTTGGGCCTTAACCTGACTGAGTGATGTTCTCCATGTAGAGCAGGAATACGTCCTCACAACACTCCAAGCTCCCTGAGTTGTCTTTTGCTATAGCTTTTTATCATACTGGAGAAGATCTCACTGTGGCAGGTGGGAAGATAGGCACAGATGTGGTGGAGCCTCCCAAAAGCTTCCAATAGAAGCTGGGTAGCGTTCCCACGTGAGGCTCCTTTGGTGACGCCAAACATACAAGAGGACTTATTTCTGTTGACTGTGAAGAACACCTGCTATGTATGAGTAACTACTTTTTCTTCTCTAAGGTGAGTGACTCTAAGAACATAAGATGTGCCTTACAGGGTCAGACCAAGGTCCATCAAGCCTAGTTTGCTATTTCCAACAGTGGCCAATCCAGGTCACAAGTACATAGCAGATAGCCAAAAAGACGCATACGTTCTGTAATGCTTGTCCTAAGGCAAGCGGTGGATTTCCCGGGTCCTCTTTAATAATGGTTTATGGACCTTTCCTCCAGGAACTTGTGCAAACCTTTTGTAAACCCAGTTACACTAACAGTTTTTACTACATCTTCCGGTAGTGAATTCCAGAGTTTGATTACTTGTTGAATGAAATTTTTTTTCTCTCCGGGAACAAGCAGGAAGTCAGTCCTCGCTTATGGGTGATGTTGTCACCGACGGAGTCCGCGCGGAGCAATTCCACAGCTTTCAAAGAAAGCCTTTGGAATTGCTGCCATGCATGTGTGGTCCTCTTCCGGCCCAAAGGTGCCATCTTGCTCAGTCTCCCTTTTTCCATGAAGCTCTTGTCCCTCAGAAAAAGTGTTTCGTTTTCGGCCTCTGGCCTATGTTTTTTCCGGTAGCACCGGTCCTCTACCATCCTCCCCTACTCTCCTTTTTTCCTAGAGCAAGGGGACATCCTTTTCTGTAAAAGTTTTCCTTTTACGGATTTCATGCTCTTTTTTTTCCCTCAACCGCTGGCCACAAAGGTCTTCGACCTATTGGGGGCCCTTTTTGCCCCAGTGGCCTCCGGTTTTAAGAAATATGACAGATGCTCCAAAAGCATGTTGCTTATGGACACCCTGACTTCTGTCTTCGGTGTCTTGGGGCCAACCATGACCTGGAGCTCTGTTCTCTTTGCAAGAAAATGTCCTTCAAAGCCCTGCTAAGTCGTAAGCAGAAGTCTGATGACATTTTCCTCGGAGTGACTCTCGACAGAGAACTGAACCTACAGGCACACATCAGCAGAACCACCAGCAATGCATACCACAGGATGAGATTAATCCAACGTCTCAAGCACCTCCTGTCTCAAGAGCACTTCCGCACAGTCTGTCATGCACTAATAACCCCAATTTTAGACTTCTGCAACTCAATCTACCTCGGCCTAACAAAGCAGACACTCAGGCCACTTCAAATGGCTCAAAACACAGCAGCACGCATAATATCTGGCGCATCAAGTCACGATCACATCACCCCATCCTAAAAAACCTCCACTGGCTCCCACTCAGCTCCCACATCAGATATAAGACATTAACATATTCAAAATCAAACAGACCTCAGCATTAAGCCTGTAACCACTCATACAATCCGACAGCAGCACAAGACCGAGGAGAAGAGACACATCCAACTGCATTAATACACCAAAAGTCTTCTCCAGGGCACGCAATGACACCGCAAGACGTGCCCTATCCCTGCAATTTGGAACAACCTCCCTGATGACCTGTGCTCGACAACAGACATCAAGGACTTCCGGAAACAGCTCAAGACGACCCTCTTCATCGACCACTACAGTGAGGTCACATAAAGTGGAGGAGTGGCCTAGTGGTTGGGGCAAGGTACTTCAGGCCAGAAGGTCGGGGGTTCAAATCCCACTAGAGGACAGCAACCTTGGGCCGGAAGGATTGGGGTTTCTAGTCCCACAGGTGCTCCTTGTGGTCTTGGGCAAACCACTTAACCCTCCATAGCCCATGTTCCCTGTAAAATAGTTATCTCCAAGTTATAATGCCCTGTTCAATGTAATTTCAGTTTGTTCAATGTAAACCGCACTGATGCAGAATAGCGCGGTATATAAGAGAATGTAAATAAATAAATAAATTAACCTTTAAAAAGGAGACAGAGCAGCTTTTAAACTAGATAACCATGAGTTGACCCCTTTGGCGCAAAGCCTATCAGGGGTCCATGCTCACATGCCGCATCCAGGCATACCAATTGTATATGGGCATGTTCCTGCATGACCTTTCCAAGGAGCTCGGTGGGTTCTCCGCAGGCCTCAGGGGTGAACCCCTTCTCAGGTTCCAAACCTCCTTGAGATCTGTTGCAGAATGTTCGAAGTACCTCTCTGGTGCCGCATATGATGGGTTTGAGTCCTCCGCCCGTTCCTGGTGCGGGAGAAGTTCAAAATGTTATCGTTTGGCATCCTGCTGCCCTTCCTTCAGCAGGGCAATTGGCTATGCCCTTTGGATCACAGGGACACTTACTCCCACATCCTAGTTCACCCCCAGCACAGGCAATACCTACGCTTCACGGTGCAGGGGGAACACTACCAATACAGAGTGCTCCCTTTCAGGCTCGCGTCTGCACTGCGGGTTTTCACAAAGTGCCTCTCCGTGGCCGCTGCCTCCCTCAGGCAGCAGGACATACCCGTCTTCCCCTACCTCGGCGACTGGCTCATCACGGGGTCCTCGATCAGCGAAGCCCGCCTGGCGGGGTCGCACATAATCCTTCTCCTCGAATGCCTCAACTTCTTGGTCAAGTACTCCAAGTCCTACCTTGAGCTGGTGCAGACCCTGGAGTTCATTGGCGCACGCCTTGACACGGTGAGAGCGTCTGCCTTCCTACCCACGGATTGGGCAGACTACCTCCGGGCTGTGGTGACCCAGGTCCAGAGCAGGGCTTGGGTTACGGCACGGGCCATGCTGCGCCTGCTAGGGCACATGACCTCCACCGTCCATGTGGTCCCCCACGCCCACATTCACATGCGGACAGCCCAGTGGTGCCTCAGGGCAGAATGGAGCCAGGCCTTCGACCACCTCAGAGACCCTATCCGGGTATTCCACAGTCTCCACAACTTCCTGAATTGGTAGCGGGACCCCCGAAGTTTCCTTCGGGGAATGCCCTTCAAGACCCCACAGCATGAGCTCTTCCTGACGACGGATGCTTCCCTGTTGGGATGGGGAGCCCACTGCAGCGCATTGTGCACACAGGGGCAGTGGTCGCCTGAGGAGTCTCAACAGCAGATCAACCTGCTCGAGCTTCGGGCGGTCCAATGGTCCCTGAGGGCCTTCGAGGGCTATCTGTGGGGAAAGTCGGTGCTTGTGCAGACTGGCAATAGGGTAGCCGTATTTTACATAAACAAGGAGGGGGGACTAGGATCCTGTCCCCTCTGCCGAGAGGCAGTCCTCCTTTGCTCCGTTGTGTTGCGCCAGGGGATGACCCTACAAGCGGTCTACCTCCCAGGCCAAGAGAATGTCCTCACGGACAAACACAGCAGGATTCTCCACCCACATGAGTGGCGCCTGGATCTGGAGGTCACCGACCTTTTGTTCCGTCAGTGGGGGGACCCCATCCATGGACCTGTTCGCCAGCCCGGTGAACGCGCAGCTTCACTGCTTTTGCGGCCTGGTTCCGCATCCGAGCAGGGTGGCCCTGGATGCTTTCTTCTTGAGCTTGGCCTCCGGCCTTCTTTACGTGTTCCCTCCCACTCCTCTCATTGCAAGGACCCTCCACAAGGTTCAGCGGGACCGAGCTTTGGTGAAGGACTACAAAAGGGAGACTGCTACTTCTGGAGAGAGATCTGCAGTAGTGAGTAAATACTTCTGGGAATTTTTCTGAAGGGAATTCTTTGAATTAAAGCTGATTAATCTGTGAACCCAGTGTATTTGTTTAATCAGTCAGGGCCTAGTAGCAGCAGTTTAAATTTAGAACCCAGCAGAGAGCTTCTAGTTTAAATTTCATACTAGGTCAGAGCCTAGCAGCAGCAGCAGCAGCAAGGAGCTTTAATTTAAATCAAATCAGACTATAACTTAGAATAAAAGGCTAAACAGGGTCAGTATTCTTTGAGCAATAAATAGTCTTCTAGAGACCTTTACAAAGAGGCCTTCTACCTAGGGGGCAAGAGACCTGTGAAACGTTTTAAATAGGTGTTAAAGCCAGGTGGTAGGTCAAAAGGCCATTTTGAAAGACTCCTTCTGTCTAAGCAAGGACTTAATCACCCAGGAAGTTGGTCACAGCTTACCTTAGAAGCACAAGACAGGGTACTGTGTAGCAGTCCTCTTTTAATAAGTCTTATTTCCTTTCCTCCCCAACACCCACCCACCTCTGGGATAATCATAACTTTATAGGTACTTACACTTCTAAAAGGAAAGGAGCTGCTCTCAGGTGCAGCTCTTTATCCAAAACAGTCATACATTAAGGACCTGAGATTAATTAAGCTTCAAGAGTACAAGATATATTAAACGTATTAGGTACACTTTTATTAGTATAAGTATCCAGAGCAACCCTTAGTAAGTAAAGAACTTGAAGATCTAAACACAAGCTTAAAACTAAGATGCAGACAGCAGTCCAGCAGCGACATGGGGGCTTTCCAGTCTTTTGCATTGAGTGTCACATGTATGATTTTCTCCCAGTTGGTGAGAGGTCTTACGTGTGCACTAGGTGCAAGGAGCTCTTTGCTCTCAGGGAACGAGTCCGTTCTCTAGAGGCTAGAGTAGCAGACTTGGAAGACATACGAAAGACAGAGAGGTACATAGACGAGACCTACAGGGATATAGTCCTGAGGTCCCACCTCCAGTCTGGCAACATCCCTATTGCCATGGAGGAGAGAGGTCATGTGACAGGAGAGCATCACCCTGGTGTGGCAGGAAGTGATCCTGTAACTAGGACCTGTCCTCCAGGTGACGTAAAACCCTCTCGCACCAAGGAAGTTTCTCCAGGGCCATGTACCCATGAGGGAAGGGTTAGGACAGCCGGTGATTCGATCATTAGGCATGTAGATAGCTGGTGGATGTGATGATCGCTTGGTAACATGGCTTGGTAACATGCCTGCCTGGTGCGAAGGTAGCGGAACTCACGCGCCATGTAGATATTTATTTATTTATTTGCATTCTCTTATATACCGCGCTATTCTGCATCAGTGCGGTTTACATTGAACAAACTGAAATTACATTGAACAGGGAATTATAACTTGGAGATAACTATTTTAAAGGGAACATGGGTTATGGAGGGTTAAGTGGCTTGCCCAAGACCACAAGGAGCACCTGTGGGACTAGAAACCCCAGTCCTTCCAGCCCAAGGTTGCTGTCCTCTAGTGGGATTTGAACCCCTGACCTTCCGGCCTGAAGTACCTTGCCCCAACCACTAGGCCACTCATCCACTTCAAGATAAGGTCTTAGATAGTGCTGGAGAGGAGTCTGCTGTCTTGGTACATGTCGGTATCAATGAAATAGAAAAATGTGGTAGGGAGGTTCTGGAGGCTAAATTTAGGCTTTTAGGTAAGAAGTTGAAATCCAGAACTTTCAGGGTAGCATTCTCTGAAATGCTTCCCATTCCATGCGCAGGACCCAACAGGCAGGCAGAGCTCCGGAGTCTCATTGCATGGATGAAACGATGGTGCAAGGGTGAGGGTTTTGGATTTGTTAGGAACTATGCAGACGACATTATGTTGTACTCACCTTTCGATGTGTCTAACCCTGATTATAACAACATATATCAATGCCTAACTGAAGTGGAACTGTTGCTGAAATCAATGAACATGAATATTAACTTTAAAAAAACAGAAGTGCTATTTGTAGCAAGAAACACGAATTTCACCCCACCGTCAGAAATCAACATCGGAAAGACCTCCCTACCAGTTAAAGAAGAGGTCAAATACCTAGGAGTCACGCTGGACAGGACCCTCAGCCTTACTCAACACATAAAACAAACTGATCTGTGGAAGTGGCGGTATAGAAAAAAATGTATAAATAAATAAAATAAATAAACTGGGGAACATTCTGGGGAAAGGAGGGGCTCTTCCGATGGAATGGGCTTCACCTTAACCAGGATGGAACCAGGCTGCTGGCATTAACCTTTAAAAAGGAGATAGAGCAGCTTTTAAACTAGATAATAGAGGAAAGCTGACAGTCGCCCAAGAGTGCATGTTTCAGAAGAATGTATCGTTGAAAGATACTACCAAAAGCAGAGAGGTTCCAAAAAAGTGTAAAGTAGCCCAAATACCCTTGAGTATGGCGCTTAAAGATTCCAAATTACCCATGCCTACCAATAGCCAGATTAATATGAATAAAATACAGTCTCTAAAATGTGTGTATGCAAATGCTAGAAGTCTAAAAAATAAGATGGGAGAGTTAGAATATATAGCACTAAATGAGAGGTTAGATATGATTGGAATCTGAGACATGGTGGAAGGAGGACAATCAGTGGGACACTGTGATAATTGGGTACAAACTATATCGTAATGATAAAGATGATCAAATTGGTGGAGGGATTGCGCTCTCTGTTAGAGAGGGCATTGAGTCAAAAAGAATTAGTTTTGCAGGAAACAAAATTTGCTGTAGAATCTCTGTGGATTGAACTTCCATGTAAGAATGGGAAGGCGATGGCAGTGGGGGTTTACTATCGTCTGCCTGGCCAGAATGAACAAATGGATGATGAAATGCTCTAAGAAATCAGGGAAGCTAACAAAAGTTATAGCACAGTAATAATAATGGGTGATTTCAATTATCCCGGTATCGACTAGGCCAGTGTCACGGCAGGACATGCTAGGGAGATAAAGTTCCTAGATGAAATAAATGACTGTTTCTTGGAGCAGCTGGTTCATGAACCGACCAGAGGGGAAGCCATATTGGTCCTAGTCCTTAGGTGGAACACCAGATCTGGTGAAAGAGATAAGGGTGTTGGGGCCACTTGGCAATAGTGATCGCGTTTGATTTAATTAGTGGAGAAGGGTTTGTAAGGAAATCCACAGTACTACCTTTTAACTTTCAAAAGGGAGACTATGATAAAATGAGGAAAATAGTTAACCTTTGCAACTGCTCCTTCCTGATCGTGTAACCAGTCTAGTCCCGGACCTCTGGGTTCCCTATCTCATCCAGAAGCTTGGAGACTGAGAAAACTCCTCCTTTTTATGATGTCACCGGTATATCCACTCGGAATCCGCCTCCTGTCATCAGTTACCTCAGTCTCCAAGCAGCTGGATAGATAGAAGCCCGGAGGGCCAGGCTCACTGGAGAAACAATTAAGACTGTTTTTTTTATTTGATAAGTCTTGAAGGACTAGAAAGGGGGACTGTTACTTCTGAAGAGAAATCTGCAACTATGATTATATACTTCTGGTGATTTTCTAAAAAGAATTCTTTGTATTAAAGCTACTTAATCTGTGAACCCACTGTTTTTTGTTGGATCAGTTCGGGCCTCGAAGCAGCAATTAAAGTTTGAATTTAAAACACAGAGGAGAGCTTTCTGGTTACATTTCATACCTAGCAGAGAGCTTGTAGTTTAAATTTAATAGTCACTCAGGGCCAAGTAACAGCAAAGTACTTTTAGTTTAAATTTAACACACAGAAGAGAGCTTTCTGGTTAAATTTAGTACCCAGCAGAGAGCTTGTAGTTTAAATTTCAGAAGTTAGAGCCTAGCAGCAGCTGAGAGCTATAATTTAAATCAAATCAGAATTTAGCTTATCTCAGCAGCACAAGACAGGGTACTGTGTAGCAGCCCTCTTTTAATAGGTGTTATTTCCTCCCTCCCTCCCCACACCCACCCTCCCCTGGGATAATCATAGCTTTATAGGTACTTACACATCTTAAAAGACAGGAGGTGCTTTCAGGTGAAGCTCATTACCCAAATCAGTCATACACTAAGGACCTGAGATTAATTAAGCTTCAGGTGAACAAGGTATAGTAAACATATTAGGTACAGTTTTATTGGTATAAATACCCATAGCAACCCCTAGTAAGTAAGAACTTAAAGATCTAGACACAAACTTAAAACTAAGATGCAGACAGCAGTCCAGCAGCGGGATGGGGGCTTTCCAGTCTTTTGCATTGAGTGTCACATGTATGATTTTCTCCCAGTTGGTGAGAGGTCTTACGTGTGCACTAGGTGCAAGGAGCTCTTTTCTGCCAGGGAACAAGTCCGTTCTCTAGAGGCTGAAGTAGCAGACTTGGAAAACATAAGACAGACAGAGAGGTACATAGACGAGACCTACAGGGATATAGTCCTGAAGTCCCACCTCCAGTCTGGCAGCACCCCTGTTGCCATGGAGAAGAGAGGTCACGTGACAGGAGAGCATCACCCTGGTGTGGCAGGAAGTGATCCTGTAACTAGGACCTGTTCTCCAGGTGATGTAAAACCCTCTCGCACCGAGGAAGTTTCTCCAGGGCCATGTGCCCATGAGGGAAGGGTTAGGACAGCCGTTATAGTTGGTGATTCGATCATTAGGCATGTAGATAGCTGGGTGGCTGGTGGACGTGAGGATCGCCTGGTAACATGCCTACCTGGTGCGAAGGTAGCGGACCTCACGCGCCACCTAGATAAGGTCTTAGATAGTGCTGGGGAGGAGTCTGCTGGCTTGGTACATGTCGGTACCAATGACATAGGAAAATGTGGTAGGGAGGTTCTGGAGGCAAAATTTAGGCTTTTAGGTAGGAAGTTGAGCTCCAGAACTTCCAGGGTAGCATTCTCCGAAATGCTGGCTGTTCCACGCGCAGGACCCAAAAGGCAGGCAGAGCTCTGGAGTCTCAATGCGTGGATGAGACAATGGTGCAGAGATGAGGGTTTTGGATTTGTTAGGAACTGGGGAACATTCTGGGGAAAGGAGGGGCTCTTCCGAAGGGATGGGCTTCACCTTAACCGGGATGGAACCAGGCTGCTGGCATTAACCTTTAAAAAGGAGATAGAGCAGCTTTTAAACTAGATATTAGGGGAAAGCCGACAGTCGCCCAAGAGCGGATAGTTCGGAAGAATGTATCCTTGAAGAATACTACCAAAAGCAGAGAGGTTCCGCAAAAGAGTAAAGTAGCCCAAATGCCCTCAAGTATGGAGCAAACAGAGCTTAAAGATCCCAAATTACCCATGTCTAACAATAGCCAAATTAACATGAATAAAATACATTCTCTAAAATGCTTGTATGCAAATGCTAGAAGTCTAAAGAATAAGATGGGAGAGTTAGAATATATAGCACTAAATGAAAGGTTAGATATGATTGAATATCAGAGATATGGTGGAAGGAGGACAACCAGTGGGACACTGTGATACCTGGGTACAAACTATATTGTAATGATAGAGCTGATCAAATTGGTGGAGGGGTTGCGCTCTATGTTAGAGAGGGCATTGACTCAGAAAGGATTAAAGTTTTGCAGGAAACAAAATCTGCTGTAGAATCTATATGGATTGAAATTCCATATAAAAGGGGGAAGGCGATGGCAGTGGGGGTGTACTATCGAGCACCTGGCCAGAATGACCAAATGGATGATGAAATGCTCAAAGAAATCAAGGAAGCTAACAAAAGTTACAGCGCAGTAATAATAATGGGTGATTTCAATTATCCCGGTATCGACTGGGTCAGTGTCACGTCAGGACATGCTAGGGAGATAAAGTTCCTAGATGAAATAAATGACTGCTTCTTGGAGCAGCTGGTTCATGAAACGACCAGAAGGGAAGCCATATTAGACCTAGTCCTTAGTGGAACACCAGATCTAGTGCAAGAGATAAGGTTGTTGGGGCCACTTGGCAATAGTGATCATAGCATGATCGCCTTTGATTTAATTAGTGGAGGAGGGATAGTAAGGAAATCCAGAGTACTACCTTTTAACTTTCGAAAGGGAGACTATGATAAAATGAGGAAAACAGTTAAGAAAAAACTAAAAGGAGCAGTTGCGAAGGTTAAAGACATACATCAAGCTTGGGTGTTGTTGAAAAATACTATCTTGGAAGCCCAGACCAGCTGTATTCCACGCTTTAAGAAAAGTGGAAGGAAGTCCAAAAAACTGCCAGCATGGTTTAAAGGTGAGGTCAGAGAGGCTGTTGTTGACAAAAAAGCATCTTTCAGGAAATGGAAAAAAAGAGTCAAACGACGAAACCTGGAAACAGCACAAGCACTGGCAAGTCAAATGCAAGGCATTGATAAGACAGGCAAAGGGAGAATTTGAGAAAAAGCTTGCTGCGGAAGCAAAAACGCGAAATAAAGATCTTTTCAAGTACATTCGTAGCAAAAAACCCGTGAGAGAGTCAGTTGGTGCATTAGATGATAAAGGGATTAAAGGAGCACTAAGAGGCGACAAAGCAATAGCGGAGAGACTGAATGAATTCTTTGCTTCGGTCTTCACTAAAGAAGATGTAGGGATGTTACCCATGACTGAAGTGGTATTTAAAGGTGCGGAAGAATTGAAGGAAATATCGATACATCGGGAAGATGTCTTACAACTATTAGATAAACTGAAAAGTAGCAAATCACCTGGGCCGGATGGTATACATCCAAGGGTGTTGAAAGAACTGAAATATGAGATTGCAGACCTGCTATTAGTAATCTGTGAACTATCATTAAAATCATCTCTAATTCCTGAAGATTGGAGGATAGCCAATGTAACACCAATTTTTAAAAAGGGTTCCAGGGGTGATCCGGGAAACTACAGACCGGTGAGCTTGACGTCAGTACCGGGAAAAAAGCGTAGTTACTCACCTGTAACAGGTGTCATCCAGGAGCAGCAGGAATCAGTCCTCACATATGGGTGACGTCGGCGCCGACGGAGCCCTCGCGGAGCAATTTTCCCCAGCTTTCAAAGAAAGCCTTTGGGAATTGCAGCGCGCATGCGCGGTCTCCTTCCCGCCCAAGGGTGCCATCTTAGCCAGTCTGATGACATAGCTAAAAGATAGCATAAAAATTTGCAAAAAAACTTAAGCAGATGATTGCAACTCCAAGGGGAGGAGGGAGGGTTGTGAGGACTGATTCCTGCTGCTCCTGGAGAACACCTGTTACAGGTGAGTAACTACGCTTTCTCCAAGACCAAGCAGGAAGTCAGTCCTCACATATGGGACTCCCAAGCTTAAGGCTACCAGAGACCCTAAGCACAAAAATGAGCTCTCTCTAGCTCAGCGGTACAGAAGGAAGGAATCTTCACTGAATTATTACCCACCGGTAGCCCCCATCTGGGATGGAGGGAAGGAGTTGCTCAAACCTCGAAGAGATTTCGGAGAACTGCCTGTCCGAAAGCACTGTCCCTGCGGGACTCCCTCTCAAGGCAGTAATGGACCGCAAAAGTCTGGCTCGAAGACCAAGTAGCGGCCCGGCAGATGTCTGCCAAAGGAACAGAGCGGAGGTAAGCCACTGACGTAGCCTTCGCCCGAACACAGTGAGCCGTGACTTGACTTTCTAACGAGATTCCGGCTGCCCCATAAGCCCAAGCGATACAGTCAGCAACCCAGATGGACAGAGTACGCTTGGAGACCGGGAGCCCCAATTTATTGGGGTCAAAAGACACAAAAAGCTGAGCAGCTTTACGGTGCTCTCGCGTACGGTCAAGGTAGAAGTTCAATGCCCTTCTACAGTCCAGGGTATGCAGGACCATTTCAGCTCGGCTGGAGTGTGGCCTGGGAAAGAAGGTCGGAAGTACCACCTCCTGATTGATGTGAAAAGGGGAGACCACTTTTGGAAGAAATTTTGGGTGAGTCCGTAGGACTAACCTATTTTTGTAGAACCGAGTGTAAGGGGGATCAGACACGAGGGCCTGCAATTCACTTACGCGTCTAGAGGAAGTGAGGGCTATCAGGAATAATGTTTTCCAAGAAAGAAAACGGAGAGAACAGGCACCCATAGGTTCAAAAGGCGGACAGGTGATCCGCTGTAAAACCACATTCAGATCCCAGTCAGGCGCTGGCGGGCGCAGAGGTGGTTTAAGTAGAAGGAGACCTCGGAGAAACCTTGCCACGAGAGGGTCGCTGGAAAGAGGTCTGCCGTCCACCGGCACATGATGTGCTGAAAGAGCACTGAGGTGAACTTTGACGGAGTTGGACTTAAGTCCCAGATTAGAGAGGTAGAGCAAGTACTGCAAGATCACTGACACCGAGCAGGAGAAGGGATCCTGAGACTGCTGGGCACACCATGCGGAAAAACGACGCCATTTAAGGGCGTAGCATTTGCGGGTAGAAGGTCGCCGAGAAGCTAGGACGACCTCTTCCACCTCTGCCGGCAGTAGGAGGGGAGCAAGGACTACCCTTTCAGCAGCCAGGCCATCAGATGTAGAGATCTGAGGTTGGGGTGTAGCAGGGACCCCTGATCCTGTGTTAGGAGATCCGGTTGAAACCCCAGAGGGAACGGATCCGCTACCGCTAATTGCAGCAGGAGTGGAAACCACGGCTGTCTGGGCCAGCGAGGAGCGATCAGGATCATGGAAGCTTTGTCTCGGAGAACCTTGAAAAGAGTTCGAGAGACTAACGGTATGGGAGGAAAGGCATACAGAAGGCTTTTCGACCATGAGAGTAGAAAAGCATCCGCCGCTACTCGAAGTGGATGCGGCTGACGAGAGCAGAAGCGAGGAAGTTGCCGGTTGAGAGGACTGGCAAAGAGACCCATCGTGGGGAGGCCCCACTTCAGAAAAAGTTTCTGAACTACGAAGGGATACAGGCGCCACTCGTGTGGCTGGGGGATCCTGCTGAGTTTGTCCGCCAGGCAATTTTCTTGGCCTGGGAGATAAACTGCCTTGAGAAGAATGCGGTGGCTGACGGCCCAAGAGTAGAGCTTCTGTGCTTCTCGACAGAGAAGGAAGGAGCTCGTGCCTCCCTGTTTGTTCACGTAGAACATGGCAACTTGATTGTCCGTCTGGACAAGGACGGACTGGTGAGAAGTCAGGTGGGAGAAAGCCTTGAGAGCCAGACGGATTGCTCTGAGCTCCAGGAAGTTGATCTGCTGAGCAGACTCCCACGTGGTCCAGAGACCTTGAGTACATGCCCCTTGGCAATGCACTCCCCATCCTAGGAGAGAAGCATCGGTCGTCAGCACTTGAGCCGGCTGAGGGGACTGAAAAGGCATTCCGAGCAGCAGGTTCAGCCGATGAAGCCACCACTTTAGAGAAGAGGCCAGCGGGCCGGAGACGCGCACTAAGTCGGCTAGGCCGCCCGTGGCTTGTTGCCACTGCTTGCGAAGGCACCATTGAGCAGGCCGCATATTCAGGCGGGCATTGGGGGTCACGTGGACGGTGGAAGCCATATGGCCGAGTAGTCTCAGGAAGCGCCTGGCTGAGACCAGGGACTGGCTGCGAAAACGGCCGGCTAGGTCCACGAGCCGTTGAGCCCTGTCGAGAGGCAGGAAAGCTCGTGCCTGAAGAGTGTGCAGTCTTGCGCCGATGAACTCGAGATCTTGCGAGGGGAGCAAAGTGGACTTTGCGAAGTTTATGACAAAGCCCAAGTACTGCAGAAGAGTCACAGTGCGGTGTGTGGCATTTGTGACTTCCGGAGAGGACGATGCTCTGATGAGCCAGTCGTCTAGGTACGGAAAGACATAGAGGCTGTGAAGCCGGAGATAAACCGCCACCACCGCGAGACATTTTGTGAAGACTCGCGGTGCGGAGGATAGGCCAAAGGGCAGTACTCTGTACTGGTAATGATTTCCTGCCACCACAAACCTTAGGTATTGGCGGTGGCTTGGGTGGATGAGGATGTGCGTGTAGACATCCTTTAGATCCAAGGAGCATAGCCAATCTCCCTGCTGGAGGTAGGGCAGAAGGATTCCAAGGGTAAGCATCTTGAACTTCTCCCTGACAAGGAACTTGTTGAGGTTGCGCAAGTCCAGGATGGGTCGGAGGCCTCCCGTTCTTTATGGTATTAGGAAATACCTGGAATAGAAGCCTTGACCCCTCAGGTGGTGGGGCACCGGTTCCACAGCCTGTTCCTGGAGAAGACTTGTTAACTCCTGAAGGAGTAAGTCCCTGTGCAGAGGGGGTCGTGGAGGTTCTCCCGGGAAATAGGAGGGAAGGACCTGGTGGAAGTGGAGAAGATAGCCTTCTCTTACGACCTGAAGCACCCAGGCATCTGAAGTGATGTTGAACCACCTGTGGGCAAAGTGAACCAGCCGGCCTCCTGTGCTGGGAGGAACCAGCTGAGGGGGAGAGGCTATGCTGATGAAGTCAAAAACCCCCACCCTGCTCAGCAGGGGCCGGTGGTGCAGGCTTGGGGGCTTGCTGCCTACGGGACCCGTTACCCCGTCCCTTGGCCTGCTGACCCTGTTGGGGAGCTGTGGAGGCCTGATATTGAGGGTAGTGTTTATAGGCAGCCGCCTTTCTCGGGTAAAAGGACTTCTTTCCCGAGCCCTTCTTCTGGGAAGGGGCGGAGGTCTTCCTAGAAAGCCTAGTTCTGGTGAGAGTCTCCGTCTCGATCTGTGCAGCCTTTTCAGCCATGGGCTTGCCAAAGAGGTTCTCACCTCGGCAGGGGACATCGACCAACTTGTCCTGCACCCAGGGTTCAAGGTCAGACGATTGAAGCCAAGCCTGTCGGCGGGCACCGATGCCGGCTGCGGCCACCCGTGCCGATGCTTCAAAGCCATCATAGGCTGCTCGAGACATGAATTTGGAGCATTCCCGAATACCAGTTGTCAAGGCTAGGAACCTCCGCAAAGGTTCCTCGGACAGCCCAGCGGAGAATCCGGCTATCTCTTTAGCCAGGTCTCTGAGATACATGCCCATGTAGAGCTGGTAGGTCTGGACCCGACAAGCAAGCATAGAGCCCTGGAACACTTCTTACCGAGGCCATCCAGGTTGCGGGCCTCCCTGCCAGGAGGCACCGAGGAGTGCATCTTCTGGCTCTTAAGCCTATGCATGGCCGATTCCACCACCATGGAATGGTGCGGTAGCTGTGCTTTTTGGAAGCCAGGACTCTTGCGGACTCGATAGATGGAATCGACCCGCTTGCTTAACACCGGCGACGATGCCGGGCTCTCCCACATGCGGAAGAGTAGTCGTTCCAGCATGGGAGGAACCGGTACAGTAAAGTGCTCCCTGGCGGGAGAGTCGTACTGAAGGGCATCGAGTTCTTCGGCTCGAGGCTCCTCCTCGGGATCCGCAGGGAAGGCCAAAGCCTTGGCCATATCCCTGACGAAGTCCGAGAACCGGGCATCCTCCGGAGGGGACTGTATCCGAGGTTCGGACTCAGGTGAGTCCGAGGGGACACACCGAGTCCGGAACGAATCAGGTGACTCTTCCTCTTCAGACTCCCAGGCCGACTCCGAGGAGGAATCGGTGGGGTCGGTTCGGGCGGGCGGAGGCGTCGGCCGCCCCGACGCCGAGGGAGTCGGCGTCGACGACCTCGGTCCCGAACGGGAGGCTGAGGGTGACCTCGACCGAGGATCGACTCGAGCCCTCATGGACTCGAGGATCGGCTCGGTCTCCGGGGTCGACTTAGACGTCGACGTCCCAGCGGTCGGGGCAGAGGCGCCAGCGAGGCTAGCGATCAGTGCCCGCTGCTGGTCCATGAAGGCAGATAGTCTGCTCTCCAAGGCCGTCAACCTGAGTCCGACCTCAGGTGACCCAGCACCCCCCGACTCGGGCCCCGACGGCGTCGGGCCCGACGTCGGACCCCTCGGAGGCGAGTCCAGGAGGACAACAGGACTTACCCGAGCAGGCAACTCCGACTCCAGACGAGGTCGCTTCGGGAGATGTTCCTTCTCCAAAGACCCGGGACGGCTATCGGGGCTATGCGACCTGGCCCTCGCGGAACCAGGAGCGTCCACCGACGCCGCCCTCGCGGGTTTCACCTTCCGATGATGGTCCCCAGAGGGAGAACCCCTGTCGGAGGAACTCCGGTGACGGTCAGAGCTGGAACCTCTTGACGCCGAGGCCTCCGACAAGGTCCGGGTACGGGTGGGATCAGCGAAGATTCGTTCCCGCTGATGCCGCCGACTCCTTAACGCTTTGGAGGACATTTTGCTGCAGGCCCCACAGATCAGTTCCTCGTGATCCGGGCCAAGGCAGTGGAGGCAATTATCATGTGTGTCAGTGAGTGACATATTTCTGTCACACTGAACACACCGCTTGAAACCACTGGCAGCCATCGGGGGAAAAAGGGCCCCTGCAAGGTCAAAGGACCGGGCTGCCAGCGAAAAACCGAAAACGAAATCAGAAAAAATAGAAATAAATCACGAAAATCAACTTTTTCAGCTGGGACACGACGGGTACGTCTGTAGGGCTCCGCGGAAAAAAGAAGACTGGCTAAGATGGCACCCTTGGGCGGGAAGGAGACCGCGCATGCGCGCTGCAATTCCCAAAGGCTTTCTTTGAAAGCTGGGGAAAATTGCTCCGCGAGGGCTCCATCGGCGCCGACGTCACCCATATGTGAGGACTGACTTCCTGCTTGGTCCTGGAGAATGGTAGAAACCATCATAAAGAATAAAATTATTCAGCATTTAGATAGTCATGGCCTAATGGGAGACAGCCAACGTGGCTTTAGACAAGGAAGATCTTGCCTTACTAATCTGTTATGTTTTTTTGAAGGTGTGAATAAACAGGTGGACAAAGGTGAGTCGGTTGATATAGTGTATCTGGACTTTCAGAAAGCCTTTGACAAGGTCCCTCATCAGAGACTGTTGGCAAAACTAAAGAGTCATGGGATAGGAGGCAGTGTACTACTGTGGACCAGAAACTGGTTAAAAGATAGAAAGCAGAGGGTAGGGCTAAATGGCCAATTTTCCCAATGGAGAAAGGTGAATAGTGGTGTACCTCAGGGATCTGTGCTGGGTCCTCTGGTTTTTGACATATTCATAAATGACCTGGAAAGTGGAATAACGAGTGAGGTTATCAAATTTGCAGATGACACAAAACTATTTAAAGTTGTTAAAACCCAAGAGGATTGTGGAAAATTGCAAGAGGTTCTTGATAAATTGGAAGACTGGGCATCAAAATGGCAGATGAAATTTAATGTGGACAAGTGCAAAGTTATGCACCTAGGGAAGAACAACCCAAACTATGGTTACACGATGCAAGATTCCACTTTAGGCATCACCACCCAGGAAAAAGATTTAGGCGTCATTGTGGATACCATGCTAAAACCCTTGGCCCAGTGTGCAGCAGCGGCCAAGAGAGCAAATAGAATGCTAGGTGTCATAAGGAAAGGAATGGAAAATAAAACAAAAGATATTATAATGCCTCTATATCGTTCCATGGTGAGACCGCACCTTGGATATTGTGTGCAATTCTGGTCGCCCTATCTTAAAAAGGATATAGCATTATTAGAAAAGGTTCAGAGAAGAGCCACCAAAATGGTAAAGGGGATGGAAGGATACTCCTATGAAGAAAGGCTACAAAGGTTAGGGCTCTTTAACCTGGTAAAGAGACGGCTGAGGGGAGATATGTTAGAGGTCTATAAATTAATGAACGGAGTGGAACGGGTAAACGTAGATCGATTGTTTACATTATCAGAATATAGAAAGACTAGGGGACATGTAAAGAAGCTACAGGGTAAACTATTTAAGACAAATAAGAGAAAATATTTTTTCACTCAACGTGTAATCAAACTCTGGAATTTGTTACCGGAGGATGTAGTAAAGGCTGTTAGTGTAGCTGGGTTTAAAAAAGGTTTGGACAAGTTCCTGGAGGAAAGGTCCATAAACCATTATTAAAAAGGGACCCAGGATATCAATGCTTGACCCAATACAAGCATTGTGGAACCTGTGTCTTTTGGGGATACTGCTAGGTACGTATGACCTAGATTGGCCACTGTTGGAAACAGGATACTGGGCTTGATGGACCTTGGTCTGACTCAGTATGGCATATCTTATGTTCTTATAGGGTGTTTCGGGAGATGATTCATGAGGAGTGTAATGTGCCGGAAGCTCCTCTGAAGGGCTCCAGGGTCATGGGCCACCTTTATCTGTTACTGGATCAGGATAGGGAGGTTTTTCAGTCACCCAAGGTGGATGCGGCCGTGTCGGCTGTTACCAAGAAGACTACCATTCCGGTTGAAGGTAGTGCAGCTCTTAAAGATTCCCAGGATAGGAAGTTGGATGTTTTGTTACGACAAGTGTTTGATGTGAATGACCTCTCGCTTCAAGCAGCTATTTGGAGAATCCAAGGGAGGTAAGTTGCCAGAAGACAAGCCTAAGTCAAACCGGCAGCTTCCGGCTGGCAGGGGGCAGCAGCGAGACTTTCGCCGGTTTCGGTTCCAGAGATTCAATCTTGGTCAGAGAGGTCATTTCTCTAGTAGAAGTCACGATTTACGGGGGTTTCGAGGGGCCAGGCGGGGTTTTGGTCCTTCCTCCTCCTCGTCCTTCGCTGTCAAAAAGCAGCAATGAGATACGGGGGACCCGGGCACCCTTGTGGCCGGTAGGGGGGCAGTTGCAGGAGTTTTATTCTGCCTGGGTCTGGGTAACGTCAGATCAGTGAGTACTAGAAGTGATTCGAGAAGGGTACGCACTGGATTTCCTAAGGCCAGTGAGGAAGGCCTTCGTACAGTCCCCCGGCAAGTTGCCCGTCAAGTGCGCGGCTTTGCGGGAGACTGTCCGAAGGTTACTCGAGCTCAAAACGATAGTACCAGTCCCGCCAGACCAACACAGCGGCAGTCGCTACTCCATCTAATTCGTCGTCCCAAAAAAGGGTGGGGGTGTCCGCCCCATTCTGGATCTAAAGGGAGTGAATCGGTGCCTGCGGGTGTCGTACTTCTATATGCTGCGATTCGTCATAGTGGCTGTGCAAAAGGGAGAATTTCTTACCTCGCTGGACTTGTCGGAGCCTATCTCCACATTCTGGTAAGGCAGGAGCATCACAAGTTTCTCAGATTCGCAGTCCACCAATAAATCAATTGGTTGTTCCATTAGCCCAGTAGATGCTAAATGTTTCACTGTAATAGATTTGGCCAACGCCTTTTTTAGCGTCCCCGTCGACGCCCAAACTCAGCCGCTGATGGCTTTTACGCATGCAGGCAGACAATATACCTGGACTCGGCTGCCGCAGGGATATATCGATTCCCCAGCAGCCTATTCCCTAGTTCTTAAAGCATCAATTGAAATGTGGCATCCGCCTTGTTCCTCCACTCTTCTCCAGTATATGGATGATTTGTTATTGTGTTCTAAGACATGTCATGAATGTGCTACAGACTCTGTATCTCTGCTCTGCCACCTTGCCTCTCATGGACATAAAGCCTCTCTGAAAAAGCTGCAGTGGTGCTGTGATCGAGTCACTTATTTGGGGTTTGTGCTGTCCCCTGGCAATCGGGCGCTCTCTCCCGCCCACGTACAAGCAATTATGAATCTGACTCCTCCCTCAACAGTTACCCAAATGTTGGCATTTTTAGGACTGGTCTCCTTCTGTCGTGCTTGGATCCCAGACTGTGCTTATTGGGATTTTATTTTGAGAAGGGCTACACTGCAATTGCCTGGTTCTGCATCTATTGAATGGACTGAGGAAATGTTCTCTGCCTTTGCCACTTTAAAAAAGTTGTTGATCTCAGCTCCCACTTTGGGACTGCCGGACTATGGAAAAATGTTTTACCTTTACGTAAGAGAAGAAGGGGGAACAATGGCAGCCATTTTGGCTCAAGATCATGGGGGAGGAATGCGCCCAGTCGCTTACCTCTCTAAAAAATTGCCCCTTCAGGTACAGGGTATACCTGCATGCCTGCGAGCCTTGGCTGCTTCGGCAATTGCCGTGCAGCTGGTAACTCCCATTACCCTGTCACATGAGACTACTTTATTATCTGCCCATTCTGTATTGAAGGTTTTGAAAAATCTCACTACTCAGCACATGACCGCTCAGCGTTTGAGTGGTTATGAGGTTATTTTGACTACCACTGACGGGTTGACTGTTAAGCAGCAGTCTCCTGCCTTTACCCCTATGCTGGCGCTACAGGCTCTAATGCGCCCAGTAGATGATTCTGAGCAGCCCCCAGAAGAGCATGATTGTTTGAAACTGATTAACTGAGACGTCAGTACGTCCTGATCTGTCCTCCTCCCCGCTCCCCGATGCCCCACGCCCCACACATATTTGTTGACGGGAGCTGTGTCCGCCCTGCAGACAATATTTATATTGCCTCTTATGCTATTGAAGAACTCCCGAATATTTTGCATGAAGCTCAGTTATTACCTTATGGTTCTGCACAACCTGCTGAATTGGTAGCGCTTACTAGGGCCTGTGAATTATTTGCTGATAAACGTATTAATATCTATACAGATTCCAAATATGCTTATGGCATAGTTCATGATTTTGGCCTGCTATGGGGGAGATGGGGATGGAAAGCTGCAGACGGTAAGCCCATTTCACATACACAGTTGGTGAACGAATTGTTGCAGGCTCTGTGTAAACCGAAGGAAGTGGCTGTTATTAAATGTGCTGCACATAGATATGATACATCTTTTGTTTCGCAAGGAAATTCTCTCGCAGATTTAGCCGCTAAACAGTGTGCTCAGGCAGAGAGTGACCACTTGCATTCTTTTACTGATCCTGGGAATAGGACACCAGCCCCGCCTATTGCAGGAGACCCTTTGTTGTCCGGATTCTATGTTTCCCCTCTTGACCATTCTTTCCCTTTTCACCATTTACAAGCAGCAGCTGATCCTGAGGACTTAGTCTATTGGGAACAACATAATATGTGCTTAAATTCAACACAAATTTGGCAAGAAAGAGGGGGTAGTCGTAGGGGATTGCCAAAGGCTGCTGCCACACTTTTAATTAGCCAGGTCCATGGGGTGGGTCACAAAAATAGGAAAACAGTGTTAAAAGAATTACAAGAAGTGTTTGTGTGTAGAGATTTGCCCCAGCTGGTAGAAGTACAATTAAGTCAATGTTTAACATGTGCTAGGAACAATATACAGCAGGGAAAAGCAATTGGACAACTGCAGCATCTGCCCCCGCCGCAGGGCCCTTTCCAGGCCCTGCAGGTGGATTTTACCTGTATGCCTAGGTCTGTTGGGGGCTTCAGATATTTGTTAGTGATTGTAGATCGGTTTTCTAAGTGGCCTGAAGCCTTTCCCACTACCAAGGAGGATGCTAGAACGGTGGCCAAAATTTTATGTAAAGAGGTCATCCCTCGGTTTGGGTGTCCCTTATCAATAGATTCTGATCAAGGCTCAGCGTTCATCTCTAAAGTGTTACAGCATATTACTCAAATGTTTGCTATTGACTGGAAAGTCCATGTTCCTTACCATCCCCAGTCCTCGGGAATAGTGGAGCGAATGAATTGCACTATAAAAGAGAAATTAAAAAAGCCAACTCAACATGCTCCTGGTAAATGGCCTACTTATTTACCGGCAGTATTAGCAGAAATTAGACTTACTCCTGGAGCTTCTGGGTTTTCTCCATTTGAAATTTTAATGGGACGCCCCTTCCCTTTACCGTGGAAATGGCCAGAGGGAGCAGTAATTACGGCTGATGATTTGCTTATTGCACAGGAAGAGTATGCTGTACAATTAGCTAAATATTTATGTGAGGTATCTGAACAGGTTTATCAGTTTTTACCCTGTCCCTCTACAGAACCAACACATCCTTTCCGCCCTGGAGATCGGGTCCTGGTGAAGCTGTTACATAAGGCAGGACAGTGGGATCCACCCTTCGGTAAACCAGAGGAGGTGCTGGCCGTGACCAGAACTGCTGTGCTGACAGATCAACATCCCACCTGGGTCCACGCGTCTCGTGTGAAGACGGCACCTGAAGAGATCAGCGCAGTTGACGAGGATTGAGCCGAGCTGTTCACAATGATTGCTGTCAAGCCTGCTCCATAGGGACCCGTGTGTTTTCTATCGGGAATCTCTATTATCATTGTGCTTCTTATCGAAGGTTTACATCCTGATGGACAATTGAGGGCGCTCATCCAAGGACAGAAGCGAAGCAATCAAACCGGATCCTATATGCCCCTGGTGGAACCAAGGGGGGGCTTGACGTTTTTGAATCAGACTGATCTGACTGTACTTCGCAGCAAGCGGGGGTTGCCTTCAGAGAATTTATGGAAGATTACGGTACTGGAGATTGTACGTTTAATGAACATTACTAACTGTATTATATGTACTCCGCTTCCCTTAAGTGTTCACATGACTCCAGTAGTAGTGCATCCTCTTACTTTGCATGAAATTATTAGTCCCAATCCTTGTATGGATAACCTCACTTATAATGCTTCCTGCTATGTTCCCACAGACTGTGCTGATACTTGGGCGGCTAATAATATGGGTGACCCTGTTCCCATGTTGGTATCCGTCCCAGAATCTATGAAGTTTTTATTGTTATGATATTGCTTCTTCTACCCCCTCCCCTCTTTCCAGTCGTCGTAACCTCACTTATTTCCCGATTGAGCGTAAATATATAGTCCAAGCAGGAGCTTTATTGCCTCTCTGGTTGCCTTTCACCCATAATGCCTCTGCCTCCTTAAGGAATATTACTAGCACTACTAGGGTCATTTCATCAGCTAATTTTCAAGAATCTTCTGCTATTGCTATTAAAATGAATCGTGGCTTTGAAGGGTCAATAATATATGATCAGCGCAGCTCTACTCATTTTAGTCCTTGGTTATCCTGTTATCTTCCAGCATGCTCTTGGAGGATGAGTAAGTCAAAAACTATGTATAATCATGCCTTTGAATATTTTCCATGGGATAAAGATACTCCATCAGCCCCTGCTTTGGCCGGACACTACTTTTTGTGTTCTGGGTTTTTATACCAATCTTTTAATCTTTCTCTGTTACCTTGTGCGGTGGTTAAAATAACTCCTTATTCTGCTTTAATTTCTCTTAATGTATCCCACCATAAACGGTTTAAGAGAAATGTTAATCCCTGGAAGCCTGAGGACCCAGAGGATGAAGCCATACAGGCTTTCTATCAATATATAAAGCGTAGTTACTCACCTGTAACAGGTGTTCTCCAGGAGCAGCAGGAATCAGTCCTCACTTATGGGTGACGTCGGCGCCGACGGAGCCCTCGCGGAGCAATTTTCCCCAGCTTTCAAAGAAAGCCTTTGGGAATTGCAGCGCGCATGCGCGGTCCTCTTCCCGCCCAAGGGTGCCATCTTAGCCAGTCAGATGACATAGCTAAAAAAGACAGCATAAAAATTTGCAAAAAAGTAAAGCAGACGATTGCAACTCCAAGGGGAGGAGGGAGGGTTGTGAGGACTGATTCCTGCTGCTCCTGGAGAACACCGGTTACAGGTGAGTAACTACGCTTTCTCCAGGACCAAGCAGGAAGTCAGTCCTCACTTATGGGACTCCCAAGCTCAAGGCTACCGGAGACCCTAAGCACAAAAATGAGCTCCCTCTAGCTCAGCAGCACAGAAGGAAGGATCTTCGCTGAAGAATTACCCACCGGTAGCCCACATCCGGGATGGAGGGTAGGAGTTGCTCAGACCTCAAAGAGATTACGGAGGACTGCCTGTCCGAAAGCACTGTCCCTGCGGGACTCCCTCTCGAGACAGTAATGGACCGCAAAAGTCTGGCTTGAAGACCAAGTAGCGGCCCGGCAGATGTCTGCCAGCGGAACAGAGCGGAGGTAAGCCACTGACGTGGCCTTTGCCCGAACGCAGTGAGCCGTGACTCGACCTTCCAAGGAGAGTCCGGCTGCCCCATAAGCCCAAGTGATACAGTCCGCAACCCAGATGGACAGAGTACGCTTGGAGACCGGGAGCCCCAATTTATTGGGGTCGAAAGATACAAAAAGCTGAGCAGCTTTACGGTGCTCCCGCGTACGGTCAAGGTAGACGTTCAGAGCCCTTCTACAGTCCAGGGTATGGAGGACCGTTTCAGCTCGGCTGGAGTGTGGTCTGGGAAAGAAGGTTGGAAGTACCACCTCCTGATTGATATGAAAAGGGGAGACCACTTTTGGAAGAAATTTTGGGTGAGTCCGTAGGACTACCCTATTTTTGTAGAACCGAGTGTAAGGGGGATCAGACACGAGGGCCTGCAATTCACTTACGCGTCTAGCGGAAGTGAGGGCTATCAAGAATAGTGTTTTCCAAGAAAGAAAACGGAGAGGACAGGTAGCCATAGGTTCAAAAGGCGGACAGGTGATCCGCTGCAAAACCACATTCAGGTCCCAGTCAGGCGCTGGCGGGCGCAGAGGTGGTTTAAGTAGAAGAAGACCTCGGAGAAACCTCGCTACAAGAGGGTCGCTGGAAAGAGGTCTGCCGTCCACCGGCACATGATGTGCCGAAAGAGCACTGAGGTGAACTTTGACGGAGTTGGACTTAAGTCCTAGATTAGAGAGGTAGAGCAAGTACTGCAGGATCACCGACACCGGGCAGGAGAAGGGATCCTGAGACTGTTGGCCACACCAAACGGAAAAGCGACGCCATTTAAGGGCGTAGCATTTGCGGGTAGAAGGTCGCCGAGAAGCTAGGACGACCTCCTCCACTTCTGCCGGCAGGAGAAGGGGAGCGAGGACTACCCTCTCAGCAGCCAGGCCATCAGGTTGAGAGACCTGAGGTTGGGGTGTAGCAGAGACCCCTGATCCTGAGTGAGGAGATCTGGTTGTAACCCCAGAGGGAATGGATCCTCCACCGCTAATTGCAGCAGGAGCGGAAACCACGGCTGTCTGGGCCAGCGAGGGGCCACCAGGATCATGAGGGCTTTGTCTCGGAGAACCTTGAAAAGAGTCCGGGAGACTAGCGGGATGGGAGGGAAAGCGTACAGAAGGCTCTCCGACCAGGAGAGTAGAAAAGCGTCCGCCGCAACCCGAAGGGGGTGTGGCTGACGAGAGCAGAAGCGAGGAAGTTGCCGGTTGTGAGGACTGGCAAAGAGATCCATCGTGGGGAGGCCCCACTTTAGAAAGAGCTTCTGAACTACCAAGGGATCCAGACGCCACTCGTGCGGCTGAAGGATCCTGCTGAGTTTGTCCGCCAGGTAATTCTCTTGGCCTGGGAGATAAACTGCCTTGAGGAGAATGCTGTGACTGACGGCCCAAGAGCAGAGCTTCTGTGCCTCCCGGCAGAGGAGGAAGGAGCCCGTGCCCCCCTGCTTGTTCACGTAGAACATGGCAACTTGATTGTCCGTCTGGACAAGGACGGACTGGTGAGAAGTCAGGTGGGAGAAGGCCTTGAGAGCCAGGCGGATCGCCCTGAGCTCCAGGAAGTTGATCTGCTGAGCAGACTCCCACGTGGACCAGAGGCCCTGAGTACGTGCCCCTTGGCAATGTGCTCCCCAGCCCAGGAGGGATGCATCTGTCGTCAGCACCTGGGCCGGCTGAGGTGACTGAAACGGCATGCCGAGTACCAGGTTCGGGCCGATGAAGCCACCACCGGAGAGACGAGATCAGCGGCTCGGAGACGCGCACTAGGTCTGCTAGGCCGCCTGTGGCTTGTCGCCACTGCTGGCGGAGACACCATTGAGCAGGCCGCATATGCAGGCGGGCATTGGGGGTCACATGGACGGTGGAAGCCATATGGCCGAGTAGTCTCAGGAAGCGCCTGGCGGAGACCAGGGGCTGGCTGCGAAAACGGTCGGCTAGGTCCATGAGCCGTAGAGCCCTGTCGAGCGGTAGGTACGCTCGTGCCTGAGGAGTGTGCAGCCTTGCGCCGATGAACTCGAGATCCTGTGAGGGGAGCAAAGTGGACTTTGCGAAGTTTATAACAAAGCCCAAGTGCTGCAGAAGAGTCACCGTGCGGCGCGTGGCGTTGGTGACCTCCAGAGCGGACGCTGCTCTGATGAGCCAGTCGTCGAGGTACGGAAAGACATAGAGGCCGTGAAGCCGGAGACGGGCCGCCACCACCGCGAGACATTTTGTGAAGACTCGCGGTGCGGAGGACAGGCCAAAGGGCAGTACTCTGTACTGGTAATGATTTCCTGCCACCACAAACCTTAGGTATTGTCGGTGGCTTGGGTGGATGAGGATGTGCGTGTAGGCATCCTTTAGATCCAAGGAGCATAGCCAATCTCCCTGCTGGAGGTAGGGCAGAAGGATTCCAAGGGTAAGCATCTTGAACTTCTCTTGCACGAGGAACTTGTTGAGGTTGCGCAGGTCCAGGATGGGTCTGAGGCCTCCTGTTCTCTTTGGTATCAGAAAATACCTGGAGTAAAAGCCTTGACCTTTCAGGTGGTGGGGCACCGGTTCCACCGCCTGTTCCTGTAGAAGATCTGCTAACTCCTGAAGGAGTAATTCCCTGTGCAGAGGGGGTCGTGGAGGTTCCCCCGGAAAAAAGGAGGGAGGGACCTGGTGGAAGTGGAGAAGATAGCCTTCTCACACGACTTGAAGCACCCAGGCATCTGAGGTGATGCTGGACCAACCTGTGGGCGAAGTGAACCAGCCGGCCTCCGGTGCTGGGAGGAACCAGCGGGGGGGGAGAGGCTATGCTTAGTGAGTCAAAAACCCCCACCCTGCTGAGCAGGGGCTGGTGGTGCAGGCTTGGGGGCTTGCTGCCTACGGGACCCGTTACCCCGTCCCTTGGCCTGCTGGCCCTGTTGGGGAGCTGCAGGGGCCTGATAATGGGGGTATTGTTTGTAGGCAGCCGCCTTCCTTGGGTAAAAGGACTTCTTTCCCGAGCCCTTCTTTTTCTGGGAAGGGGCGGAGGTCTTCCTAGAAAGCCTAGTTCTGGTGAGAGTCTCCGTCTCAATTTGTGCAGCCTTTTCAGCCATGGGCTTGCCAAAGAGGTTTTCGCCTCGGCAGGGGACATCGACCAACTTGTCCTGCACCCAGGGCTCGAGGTCAGATGACTGAAGCCAAGCCTGTCAGCGGGCACCGATGCCGGCTGCGGCCACTCGAGCCGATGCTTCAAAGCCATCGTAGGCTGCTCGGGATATGAATACCTAGGCATTATAATAGACCACACACTTAGTATGCTTCCTCATATAAAACAAACAGTGAAAACCATATTCTATAAACTTAGGATCACCCAACACTTAAGACCACTACTTGACACACATGACTTCAGATCTGTCATCAGCACACTTATCACTCCTCATTTCGACTATTGCAATAGCATACTTATTGGCCTCCCTCTTACAAGCACCAACCTACTCCAAAGAGCTCAAAACATCTGTGCTCGAGTAACAGCACAAGCCCGCCTCGCTGACCACATAACTCCCGTATTAGCCGAACTACACTGGCTTCCCATAAATAGTAGAATAACATACAAAATACTCCTAACCACATTTAAAATAACAAACGGCATCTCACCCTCACATTTAACCACTCTGATTCAAGCTCCAAAAGAAATTAGAACCCGCAGACAAAACGCAACCTACTCACTAGAAATAAAAAAATCCATCCGGAAAACAAAGAAGACCACAAGCTCAAGAGCCTTCTCTTATGCAGCCCCCACCCTATGGAATAAACTCCCGCTAGAACTCCGCAAAATAAAAGATCTTCAAACATTTCGAAAAGAACTGAAGACATTTCTATTTAAAGAACACTTCACAAATTTAAATGAATCCTATCCACCCAACACACCACACAACCATAACAATCCTCCTTAACTACAGCTCAACAAGCCTCAACACTCACTACATTTAAGAAACAAAGCTTAATTTAACAAAGAATCAATGTAAATAGACAAAGCATTACTAGCTAATGTTAAAATGTATATAGTTCTGTAACAATAATCCATGTTAAACTGTATTTAGTTCTGTAACAATGTTCCATGTTATCGTTTATCATGTTAACTGTACATAGTTATGAAAAAAACGATGTTCTATGTAAAACCATATTCACTAAATGTTACCTGTAAACCGCCTTTGATCTTTGGAAAAAGCGGTATAGAAATAAGCATAAATAAATAAAATAAAATAAATAAATTTTGAGCATTCCCGAATACCAGTGGACAAGGCCAGGAACCTCCGCAAGGGTTCCTCGGACAAACCAGCGGAGAAGCCGGCTAGCTCTTTAGCCAGGTCTCGGAGATACATGCCCATGTATAGCTGGTAGGTCTGGACACGACACGCAAGCATAGAGCCCTGGAAACACTTCTTGCCAAGGCCATCCAGGTTACGGGCCTCCCTGCCAGGAGGCACCGAGGAGTGCATCTTCTGGCTCTTAAGACGATGCATGGCCGATTCCACTACCATGGAATGGTGTGGCAGCTGTGCTTTTTGGAAGCCAGGGCTCTTGCGGACTCGATAGATAGAATCGACCCGCTTGCTCAGGACCGGCGAGGTGGCCGGACTCTCCCACATGCGGAAGAGTAGTCGTTCCAGCATGGGAGGAACCGGTACAGTAAAGTGTTCCCTTGCGGGAGAGTCATACTGGAGGGCGTCGAGCTCTTCGGCTCGAGGCTCCTCCTCGGGGTCCGCAGGGAAGGCCAAAGCCTTGGCCATATCCCTGACGAAGTCCGAGAACCGGGCATCCTCCGGGGGGGGGCCCCGACGAGGTCAAAGGACCGGGCTGCCAGGGAAAAACCGAAACGAAAAACTGACTAAGTCAGAAAAATGAAGAAAAATCAACTTTTTCGCGGGGACACGACGGGTACGTCTGTAGGGCTCCGCGGAAAAAAGAAGACTGGCTAAGATGGCACCCTTGGGCGGGAAGAGGACCGCGCATGCGCGCTGCAATTCCCAAAGGCTTTCTTTGAAAGCTGGGGAAAATTGCTCCGCGAGGGCTCCGTCGGCGCCGACGTCACCCATAAGTGAGGACTGACTTCCTGCTTGGTCCTGGAGAAATTCTACTTATCCTTTGACTAAAACCCGATTAGATGCCCTTAGCTGGACCTCCTGGATCCCGATCTTTCAAACTCCTGCTATCACTGCTGAACTTGGTATGGCTATTAGACGCTTGCAATGTCTGTTGCATGTTCAGATGCGTTCTGTTACTGAATCTATTTCCAGGTTAGCTGAATCTTTGGAACAAAATACTCAAATGACATTACAGAATAGGAGGGCCTTGGATTTGCTTTTGGCTGCTGAGGGGGGGGGGGGGCATGTACTTTTTGAAATGAAACTAGCTGTTGTACGGTGATCGCGAACCACACTGTTTTCATATTAAATGCTATGAAAAAAATTAAAACCCTGTCAGATTTGAACTTGGCTGATTTCCAGGGAGGCCTGGATTTCAGCAATGTGTGGGGGGGGGGGGGGTGTGGTTAAGTGGTTTCAGGGTTTAGGTGGGGGCTTCAAAGGATTACTTATTGCTTTGTTAATAGGTTGTGGTGTATTGCTTGTTTGCTGTTGTGTATTCTCATTTATTCTTGGCTGTTGTCGCAAGGTCCTGCAGAGCTCTACTACCTTTATGTATTCCTATACTCCTGCTTTTACGGTGGCTGATGTACCTGAGCTGCCGCATACAGATATTCCCTTAATAATGCCTGTTTAGTTATTTTGTAGTAGATTGTTAGGCTGTTCTTCTAGTGGGCCTATATAGGCCCAAAGGGGGGAATTGTAAGGGGAAATCAGTTTCTTGTGTACAGAGGGGCCATGAGGCCCATCTGTGAATACCTAGACAGAAAGGAATGTGTTGTGCTAAGACAACTTTCAGTGATTTTCACAGAGACAGGTACCAGTTTGTACAATTGCTAATTAGCAATAGCAGGTGCAGGGCTATGCTGCTGGGATGGGTTTATGACGTATATATGTTTTTGCTACTGTATAAAAGTTAGACTGCACTTCTAACGTTGGAATAAACTTGCACACCTTTCCTTCTGTGTTTGGTTGTGAGTTTTATTCCCCTGGATTCCAGCCAGCTGAAGCAGCACACCGCAGATGAGGGGTCGGGACTTCCCTGGCCTGGACTGACCAACAAGGAGCAGACCCGTTACATCGGGGAGACAGCCGCGACCACAAGAAAACAAAGAATTAAAGAAAACATTTTCTGCGGTGACAGGAGGACGTCCTGCCGGCTCCGCGGAAAATCGAAAACTGAGGAGACACAGTTGGAAAGGCGGGAAGGCAGCACGCAGGCGCTGAGGGATGCTCCCAAAAGCTTTCTGAGTGGACGCTGGGGAGCGTTCCCGCGCAGGCTCCATCGGTACCGACGTACCCATATGTGAAGACTCATTCCTGCTTGTTCCTGGAGATCAGAGGGTGCGGGTGATCGGACTGCCAGTAAGGGGTCCGGGCAGACCTAGAAACAGAGGGAGACACAAACACCAGACGCTTTTTCAAGACCTGTCACTCAAACACAGACAGGTATGCTAGCAACGTTTTCACAAATTCCCAAGCCTTACTGACTAACCAACAGCAGTGGTTTCTGTCTCGCGCATACTCATGCAAGACGTACTCGGACTGCTGACTAATCAAGGGCAATGGTTTCGGTCTCTCGCATTCTCATGCAAGACGTACTCGGACTGCCCTGAGAGGTGATCAGGCTCTCAGTACCATATTCCAGCACCAATTTTCCAGACTAACTATCTGAGTAGCAAAGAAATTTCTACTCACCGGATCCGGTACCTGATACAGAACTAGTTCATGGGTTGAATCCCGGACTCCCCTCGGGTTCGGAGGTGTTGGCCAGCCGGATCCAGTAATCTGCCAAGGCAAGGAGGAATCCTCTCCGATGCAAGAGGACCGGTGGCACCTGAGGTTTCCACTGCGGTCGGCCAGACACGGTTCCAGCCGGACCAAACCTTGAGGCGGTAAAACGTGGTATATTCACTTGAATACCATCCACTACTCGCACATTCCCGGCCCAACGCACCAAGAATATGTAGCAGCGAAGTGCATACAATGAATAAAACCAGGAGTCAGTTACAGGGTCCAAGCCAATTTATTGTGCACAGGCTCAGACAGGAGCGTGTCCAAAAGTGACTGAGCAATGGAGAATAGGAGCAGATTCCTTATATACAATTTTTACAATTTGATAGAGGCAACCTTTCTATTGGTCCCAATGCCCCTCGTACCTATCCAATCAGTGACCCTCTCTGGGCCCCCTTCCTTGTTCCCCCTTCTCAAACTGTCCTAACAAAGGCATAGTCTCTAACATGGTTACATTTCTACTTCAAGGCCATTTCTAGCTTAGAGAATGCAAGAACATTTCTATCATCAGCATAAAGGAATTATACAACCTTTTCAAAAGCAGTTTAAAACAGTTTAAGGCAGATTCTCAACCTCTGGTTCCTCTCAACATTAATCCCAGGTGGGGGTTGGGACCTAGGCCTAGTTTACAGGCCATAGCTTACCACAGTTTAGCAGAATAAGGAATAGATGAATATCCGGCAAACCATTTGTAAATATTCACAAAGTAGAAGAAAAAAAAAAGAAAATCCCCAAAAGCATCCAGGTGCAAGAACAAAATAATTAAGACTGAGGAAGTAGGTAAACCAGTGGCTGCATAAGATACTACCTTCATACTCAGGTTCTAGATTTACATTTTATTTACAGTTGTCATGAGGTAGACAGCACAAAACCTGGAATATTAAAGGGTAGTGCAGAGGAAGAGCTTACTTGTCAGGAGCTAGACAGCACTAGGCCTGAAACATTAAAGAACAATGTAAAGGAAGAGCTTACTTGTCAGGAGCTAGACAGCACTAAGCCTGAAACATTAAAGAACAATGTGAAGGAAGGGCTTACCTGTCAGGAGTTAGAAAACACAGACCCTGAAACATTAAGAAATGAAAAGGAAGAAGAGCTTACCTTGCAGCCTCAGGTGCAGTTGCAGCATTCACAGTGCAGAGAGGCAGGGAAAACGAAAACAAACTTTCCACAGGGTTGTAGTGACGCAGTAAGAATTGAGAGTGCCAATCAGGCTCACCTGGACTCAGACTCACGTTCCACGTTAGATGAGCTGAGAGATAAAAGCAGGTGGGAAATCTCACAGAGGCAAGACGAGAAGGGGAAGGAGATTGGAAAGGAGAAAGAATTGGAAGCAGCAGAATGAGCATTGGCAGTGGAAGCTGGAGCCTGGATTAGGGCTGGAGCCGGAGCTTGAATGCCAGGGGGAAGGCAGAGACCAAAGGAACTCTGACTGCTGTTTCAGGCAGGCTTGGAGAGAAGGTGAGAGTAGAAATCCCAAGCAATTGCAGGAAGACACCGTACCTTGGAGAACCAGGGCTGGAGAAAGGCAGGCTGACAAACCCAGGTGGGATAAGAAAAGCTGCAGCAAGGTCTTCCCAGCCAGAGGGGTCCTCATACCAAGGCAAACTGCCCAGTTAACAGAAGGCAGAGGTCACGTCCAAGGGAGCACATTGGAAGCAGGAAGTGAGTTTCCCTCAGCCAGACATCGTAACCAGGCTTCCCACAGAAGAGCAGGCTGCAGGGCGGAGAGAAAGCCTTGGCTGGAAGCAGAGGGGTTTGAGACCATCTTCTCCAAAGGGAAAGATAAATACCCTGTTTTTGCTAAGGGGAGAAAAGGGAGTCTCTGGGATAGAAGCCAGGCTTATAACCGGCAAGGGAACTCTTATTGGCCCAAGCCGTGGGAAGAAATCCCAGGCACAGCTCCTGATATCGGGGACATACAAAAGCAGCTCCCACTGGTGGCAACTGAGGTTTCCTCAGAGCAAGACACAGAGCAGCTTCATAGGGGCTCAGTGTCCTTATACCGGGACAGGTCCTAGCCCTATGCAAGGGGAGAGCAATAGCACAGAAAATATCCCTGAACCCATGGAATGTGCTGTATGCGTGTATATAGAGAGTCTTTGTTAAACGAAAAGAGCAGGAAAGAAACTGTATTTTGCACATTGAAAAGTGTTGGACTTTAGTGCTGGAAAGAAGCATGATTATTATTGGTTAAACATCCTTTACCCTGGTGAAAACAACCGTTCTTTATGTTGTCCCTTATTCTACGATATCCTCAAGGGAAGGGGAATAAAACCCAACTTTAATTTCACTCGGATCACGACTACAGTGTCCTTTATTACCACAACTCCAGGCTATCCCGGGTCTAGGCAACCACCTAGGACCGGCATGGTCTCATACAGTCTAACAATATCAAACATGTATGCTTATCTATGTAGAAAATACAGCAAAGGAAGGACAAAAAGACTTCAAAAAATAAGAATGAAGAAAAACAGATGTTTTACATACCAGCATTTCTTTGTGCTGCCACAGATAAAATGGGATCTGTTGAGCTTACAATAATGCCAAAGATCAAGCCTGTGTACCAGTCCCATTTGTATTCAAAAATTTTGACAGCAAAAACTGCTGTCAAGGCACTAGTCAAAAGAAATCCAGGAAGTGAAAGTAGTACAACCTGGAAAAAAATCAATATTTACATTTTGAAGAACAATAAGGCATATTTATCAACGTTGTGTTTGATTTTCACCAGTATAAAAATTATTCCAAATTTCCTTCATATTTTCCAGTTGAAACCATTTAAATATTTTCGATGAATAGGTGAGATGTTACAAAATTTGCCCCATATGTCAATGTCACCTGATTTTCCCCATGTCACTGTTCACAGATAGCTGTTAAACCAAAGGGTGCCACTATTCCACAGCAAACGGTATGAACTGGTAGTACACCTAGCAACCATTAATAAGAACATTAAATGGTTCAGTCACTAAGTTTTACAGTAAAATTTACCACAAAGAAAATGAAAGGCGCATCTCAGTAATAAAGGCAGATCATCAGCTCTGGGGGCGAGGGGGAGTCATTTTGAGGAATGTGTGTCTGTCTCCCTTTATCTCTGTGCTGTGTATGTATGTATGTATGTATTGTTTTAGAGCTAAAAATAAAGGCACACTAAAGATAGCTGCAGCACAGGAACCATATTGTATTATACATCAGAAGGTCAAAGGTGACAACAAGCAAGTAGGCAAACAATGAGATATCAATGAGCCATTAGATGGCATCAGTGTAAGTTAAAATCTGTAACATCTCCCTTTATTTTCTTTGAGTTTGTGAACAACTTTGTATTGCAAATGTCACACAGATCAAGTGGCTGTGGTGGCTTTAAGAGCCAGCCACTGCAAGAATGGACAGGGCTTTTGTGTGCATGCAGTTGATTCCTGTCTTTTATTAGTTATCAAACGTGGCAGACATACCAAACTCCTAACAGGTGCGTCCACTAGCTCACAATTCTCATCACTGCTATTCACTGCAGCCCATGTACTCTCCATGACTGAGGATGTACTGGAGTAGGAGGATTGCTTGGCTCTTTAGCCAAGCTTGTGTATGCTGTCCTTGGGAAGCAAGGGCACACAACTGCAGCAAAAAAGAGTTCCTTTAATATCCACTAGATAAGAGCATGGTGCACCTTTTCCACCCAGGTAGCCAACCTCTAGCAATTTGTACAAATTTCCCAGTAGTGGCTTCATGAGGACAGAGTCCCCAATTCAGCTAAGAGATATCGCTTTCAAATATGTCTTATCTTGGCTTAACACACTGTTTGATGTGTCAGAGTTTTTCTGATGCACCTGGTACCACACAGGTCTCAAATAAGAGATGACGACATGTTCTTTACTCCATTCACCACAAATGCCCCTGACTACACAAAACTCAACTGCTTCATAGCAATGTCTAAATGGCTTCATTCGCTCAACCTTAACATAAACCTTAACAAGAAACCATTACTTCACATCACACCACCACCATCACACTGGACAACATACAAATCAAAGTTAGAACTGAGATTAAATACCTCAGCCTAACACTGGACCCACAGCTCACTCTCCTGCCACACATAAACCACACAACTTCTGCAATATATTACAAGCTACGAATAATAAATAACTTACGCCCACTCCTCTCACCAACCAACTTCCGGTCTGTATGTCAAGATGTAATAACAGCACTGCTTGATTACAGCAATTCAATATATTACATTACGGCATCCCAAAGAGCTCAATATACCCACTTCAGCACAGGACACCGCTGCAAGGATTATCCTGGTACAGGCTCGTCAATCCCACATCATGCCACTCCTCAAACAACTTCACTGGCTACCCATATCACAAAGAATCAAATATAAGGTTCTCATCAACTCTCATAAAATCATCACAATGTATCAGCTCTCAGTCTCCACGCTTTAATCCCAACCCGCAATGGCAATAGATCCACAAGACAGAGCATGTCCAATACACTAATCATTCCAACAGAGAAAAAAATGTAGCCAAAGAACCAGCAGCAGGGCCTTTTCGCTATAATGCCCCTGCATTATGGAACTCACTTCCTGCACAAGTAAGACATTCAACTTTATTTATTTATTTAGCTGCATTTATATCCCGCTTTTCACCGGGTCAAAGCGGTTGGGGGATACATTTAACACGAGAGGATTTGAGAGACATACACTAATACTTACAGGGAACATGGGCAATGGAGGGTTAAGTGGCTTGCCCAAGACCACAAGGAGCACCTGTGGGACTAGAAACCCCAATCCTTCTGGCCCAAGGTTGCTGTCCTCTAGTGGGATTTGAACCACCGACCTTCCGGCTTGTGGTACCTTGCCCCAACCACTAGGCTACTCCTCCTCAACTATTACAAGACTTAAGAGGGTTTTCAAACTTTTTCTGATTCACGGAATATTAAGGCCCAGCAACAAAAGACAAATAATTTGCACCTCAACTCCACACATATAATACACACATTTGGCATCATGCAGTTTATACCACCTCATCACATTATGCACATAGTTCGTTAACTCTTATGAGAATGTGTTAATAGCTTCTGTTACAATGTGTTCAATATGGTCAATCTAATGTGCATCATTGTTTGTTGTGTTTACTGTTACCACACTGAGTTACTTGTAAACTGTCTTGACTTGTAGAAAGACAGTATAAAAAAACCTGTTAAATAAAGCGTAGCTACTCACCTGTAACAGGGGTTCTCCAGGGACAGCAGAAATCAGCCCTCACATATGGGTGACGTCAACACCAACTGAGCCCTTGCAGAAGCATCTCCCCAGCTTTCAAAGAAAGCCTTTATGAGATACCTCCACACATGCGTGGTCCCCTTCCCGCCCAAGGTGCCATCTTGGTCAGTCAGATGAGATAGCTAGAGCAGACAAAAAGGATGGCAAAAATTACAGCAACTCCAAGGGGAGGAGGGAGGGTTGTGAGGACTGATTCCTGCTGTCCCTGGAGAACACCTGGTACAGGTGAGTAAAGCATAGTTACTTACCTGTAACAGGTGTTCTCTAGGGAGAGCAGGAATCAGTCCTCACTTATGGGTGACGTCGGCACCGACGGAGCTTACGCGGAGCAATTCCCCAGCTTTCAAAGAAAGCCTTTGGGATTGCTGCCACGCATGCGTGGTCCTCTTCTCGCCCAAGGGTGCCATCTTGCTCAGTCAGGCCCTTAACTCGAGCCCTACCAAGCAGATGGCAAGGGAAGGACAAAAATCTAGCAACTCATCAGGGGAGGCAGGAGGGAAGTGAGGACTGATTCCTGCTGTCCATGGAGAACACCTGTTACAGGTGAGTAACTACACTTTCTCCAGGAACAAGCAGGAAGTCAGTCCTCACTTATGGGCCTCCCCAGCTACAAGCTAACAAACCTGTAACCAAAAAAATGCCTCCGCAAGGCCGTGAGCAGAAGCTGATGCCCGAAGGAGCCCGAGTCGTCGGGCCAAAGCCCTCAGTAGCCGTGAAGAAGGGCTGGAGGGCAGAAGAGCTTATACCCCGAACAGGTTACAGAGTACAGCCTGGCTGAAGGTGCTGTCCCGGCAGGATTCCCTCTCCAGGCAGTAGTGGACAACGAAGGTATTCGTGGAAGACCAGGTCGCCGCCCGGCAGATGTCCATCAGGATCACGGAGCGTAGCGAGGACACAGAGGTTGCTTTGGCCCAAACCCTGTGTGGGGTGACTCGACGATCTAGCGGGGCACCTACCTTCATATGAGCGAAAGTGATGCAGTCTGCCACCCAAACCGAGAGGGTGCGTTTGGTAACTGCCTGTCCAGGCCTATTGGGATCGTAGGTCACAAAGAGTCAGCCAGACTTGCGATGAGTCTAGGTGCACTGCAGTCGAGGGTGTGAAGAGCTGCCGACGCCCGGTCGGTGTGGGGCCTCGGGAAGAATGTCAGCAGGACTATCTCCTGGTTAAGATGGAAGTCCGAGACGACTTTAGGCAGGAATTTAGGGTGGGTACGGAGGACCAACCTATTCTGATAGAACCTGGTGTAAGGGGCGTCAGCCATGAGAGCCTGGAGCTCACTGACTCGGCGGGCCGAGGTCAGTGCCACAGGAAGGCCACCTTCTAGGACAGCTGCCGGAGCGAGCACATCATCATTGGCTCGAAGGGTGAACAGGTAAGCTGCATGAGCACCACATTCAGGTCCCATTCCACTGGGGGAGGACAGATGGGTGGCTTGGAAAGCAGAAGACCCAGCATAAAGTGGGAGACTAACAGCTGCCCTGAGAGGGATTTTCCCTCGATGGGGAGGTGGTTCGCCAAGATGGTGCTCAAGTGTACCCTGACAGAGTTTGACTTCAGTCCTTCCTTTGAGAGATGGAGGGGATACTGAGGATCAATCGAATGGAGCACAAGAATGGGTCAATCTGGAGTTCCAATCAACAGACCGAGAAGCACCTCCACTTGAAGGCATAGGCTCATCTAGTGGAGTCCTTCCTTGAGGTGAGGAGAACTTCCTCGACCTCCTCCGTAAGGGCCAGTGAGACTAGGGAAACCTATTCAGCCACCAGGCCTTGAGGGATAAGGAGGCTAGAATCGGGTGCTGCTCCCACCCCTCCTCCTGTGTTAGCAGACCTGGGGCAAAGCCCAGGGGAACAGGAGACTCTGTCGACAGCCAGAACAGAAGCGAGAACCAAGTCTTCCGAGGCCACGAGGAGGCTACGAGGATCAACGGTGCCTAATCCCGCTGAGCCTTGGCAAGGGTCCTCACAATGAGAGGGAAGGGAGGGAATGCATAGAGCAGGCTGGATGACCAGTGCAGAAAGAATGCATCAGGGCTCTCCCTGCTCGGGTGCAGTACTGGCCCACAAAAGCGGGGAGCTGCGCGTTCTGGGGACTGGAGAAGAGGTCCATCGCCGGCGTCTCCCAGAGAAGAAACAGCAAGCCCGCTACCACTGGATCCAGACACCATTCATGGGGACGAAGAATTCTACTGAGCCTGTCTGCAAGGACATTCTCCTGACCCAGAAGGTAGGCCGCCTGGAGGGACATCTTCCGTTGGACAATGAAGGAGCAGATGAGAACTGCTTCCCGGAAGAGGGAGCGTGATCTCGTGCCTCCCTCCTTGTTGTTGTAGAACATCACCATACGGTTGTTGGTCTGCACGAGAACTGACCTCCCCTTCAGGAGGTCCTCGAAGGCCCTCAGGGCCCACTGAATCACCCGGAGTTTGAGCAAGTTTATCTGCTGCTGAGACTCCTCGGGTGACCACTACCCCTGCGGGCACAGCGGCCCACAGTGGGCTCCCCACCCTAACAGGGAAGCATCTGTCATCAGCACTACATCGTGCTGCGGGGCCTGGAAGGGCAATCCCCGTTGGAGGTTGCGGGGGTTTTGCCACGAGCTCACGGCCAAGCGAAGGTCGGAAAGGATTCTGACATGGTCCCTGAGGTGACCGAGGGACGGGTTCCATTGGGCATTGAGGCACCACTGAGCTGTCCGCATGTGCAGGCGGGCATGGGGGATCACATGCACGGTAGTGGCCATGTGGCCCAGGAGGCATAGCATGGTCCGAGTGGTGACCTGGGGAGTGCTTTGGACGTGGGCCGCCAGAGCTTGGAGGTGGTCGGCGCGATCCGCTGATAAGAAGGCGGTCGCCCGCTGAGTATCGAGGCACGCCCCGATGAACTTGAGTGCCTGCACCGGCTCGAGGTGAGACTTTGGGTAGTTGACCAAGAAACCCCAAGCCCTCCAACAGAAGGATGGTGTGCAACATTTTTCACCGGGTTTCCTCGATCGAGGAGCCCGTGAAGAGCCAGTCATCGAGGTAGGAAAAAAAAAGCATGCCCTGACGCCTGAGATGGGTGGTGACTATGACGAGGCATTTTGTAAAAACTCGTGGGGTGGATGCAAGGCCAAAGGGGAGCACCCTGTACTGGACGTGCTCTCCCTGCACCCTGAAGCGCAGATACTGCCTGTGCTGGGGGTGGATTAAGATGTGGGTGTAAGCGTCCTTTAGATCCAAGGAGCATAACCAGTCGCCCTGCCAGAGGAAGGGCAGCAGAACGCCAAGGGATAATATATTGAACTTCTCCAGCACCAAGAACTTGTTCAACTTACGGAGGTCGAGGATGGACCGCAAACCCCACACCTTTTTCGGGACGAGGAAGTACTGGGAATAGAAGCCCCGACCTCAAAGGTGCTAAGGGAGCTTCTCATCTGCCCACTGGGCAAGAAGAGAGAGTAATTCCCGCTGCAGTAGAAGCTGGTGCGCAGGGAGTCGAGGAGGCTCCGCCGGGGAGAAGGGAGGTGGAAGCCTGTCGAAGTGAAGGCGATAGCTGTCTCGGACAATCTGGAGAACCCAGGTGTCTGAGGTGATGGAAGCCCAAGACAGGGCAAAATAAGACAGGTGTTCCCCCACTTGCCACTGCATCACCAGAGGGCGAAGTGCAATGCCGATTGTGTCAAAACCCCTGTGCGGGTTCTGAAGGAGCCGGATTTTGGGATTTTGACCCTTTTGGCTTGGGCGGATTTACCCTGCGCCGGGGTAGTCGGCGTGGGGGTAGCCGGGTATGGCGGATAGCCCCGGTACTGAAGGCCCTTCCGAGGAAAGAAGGATTTCTTGGCTGGTTGCTTCTTCCGGGAGGTCTTGCGTGAGAGATGGGTTCTGGTGACAAACTCCGTCTCTATCTCTGCGGCTTTATCCTCCATCGGGCTTGCTGAAGAGCTTACTCACTGCTCCAAATCTGAGGACTGGAGCCATGCCTGGTGGCGGGCCCCGATGCCCGTGGCCACCACCTGAGCTGATGACTCAAATCCATCGTAGGCAGCTCGGGAAAGGTATTTGGAGCAGTCTGAGACGGACTTCAACAGAGTGCCGAATCTATTGAGGGGCTCGCCCTCGAGGCCCACGGAGAACCCTCTGAGCTCCTTGGCTAAATCGCGCAAGTACATACCCATGTATAGTTGATATGCTTGAATGCGACAAGAGAGTATGGAGCCTTGGTAGGCCTTGCGGCCCAGGGCTCTCGACTCTCGGCCTGACGGTACTGACGAGTGCGATTTTGGGCTTTTCTGCTTCCTCGTGGCCGACTCCACCACCATAGAGGTGTGGGGAAGTTGGATCTTCCTGAACCCTGACCCACTTTGTACCTTGTACATAGTATCAAGGTGCTTGCTCACAATGGGGACCGAGGTGGGGGCCTCCCACATGCAGAGCAGCAGTCCAGATAGAATAGGAGGAACCGGCACAGTGAGAGATTCCCTGGGAAGGGACTCGTACTGAAGAATATCAAGTTCTTCAGCACGAGGGTTCTCCTTGGCCTGAATGGCTAAGATAAGAGCCCGTGCCATGTCCCTAATGAACACCAGGAAGGAGGTGTCCTCGGGTGGCGAATGTCGTTGGAACGCGGATGGAAAGGGGTCCAATAGAAGATCCCAGTGGGCATGGGTTTCCGGGGAGAAATCAGTCGAGGAGTCCGAGCCAGGCAGACTGCCCTATCCAATAGCAGGTGCCTGCTTGGAGCCGGAGGCCCTGGAAGATCTCGCCTACGAGGAACGGGAGGGTGAGCGATACAGACATCGAGGACCCTCACGAGGCCCATGGCTCTCGGGGGGTTCCTGGATGGATTTTGGTGTCCCACACGAGGGACTCACAATCTCAGGGCGCGAGTCAGCAAAGCCGGCTGTGAGCGCCTGCTGGGAAGCAATGAACGCAGAAATGCTGCATTCTAGCGCCAGCATGCGGGACTCCCACGTGGGCGTGGGGCCCTATGACGACAACACGGGGTCACCGGGTTGGGCATCGAGGAGGAGAGAGGGTCCTCACTGGGATTGCCCTCAGGAGACCAGGCGCCTTCTCTGGAGGCCTCCGCTTCCGTGTGGGGTACCTTGCGGGGCCGCTCCCTGTCCGACTCTCGGGAATGCCGAAGGGGAATAAGCGACCAAGGGCGGGAGCACTCGTGCTTATCGAGAGCCCCCGACAGCGACTTCAAGGCCGCCTTCTTTTTGCACCGCTCCACCTCCGGGGATCCCTGGTCGGAGTGCCGCCGAGAGCGCGGGGCCAAAGGGGGGGAACCCACTGGGGGAGAGATGACCGAGGGTGCCACAGGGGATTCTGAGGCGGCCTTTCGGAAAATGTCTTCGGACTTCTGCTTACGGCTGAGCAGGGCCTTAGAGGACATTTGCTTGCAGAGCGAACAGAGCTCCAGATCATGGTCAGCTCCGAGGCACCGCAGACAACAGTCTTCAGTGTCCATAAGCTACATGTTCCTACAGCATCTATAGCATTTTTTGAAGTCGGTGGCCATGGGGGCAAAAATGGCCCCCGCGAGGTCGAAGACCCATGTGGCCAGCAGTTAGGAAAGAGAAAAGGGCGCGAAGCCTGTAAAAAAAAGAAAAGAAAAAAGAAAACTATCCCCAACAGTTCTAAGGGGATAGACGAGTAGAGGACCAGTGCAACCGGAAAACAAAAGGCCTGTAGGCCAAAAGCAAAAACTTATTCCAAGGGACGAGGACATGCGTCTGAAGGGCTCCACGGAAAAAGGGAGACTAAGCAAGATGGCATCCTTGGGCGGGAAGAGGACCACACATGCGTGGCAGCAATCCCAAAAGCATAAGTGAGGACTGACTTCCTGCTTCTTTCTGGAGAACTATGCTTTTTCCAGGAACAAGCAGGAAGTCAGTCCTCAGATACGGGACGCCCTAGTTACAGGCTACCGAGAACCTGTATAAAAATCATAGCCCAACCATGAGCTGCTGCAAGCGAATCAGAGGACAGACTGAGGACCCCAGTGTCCAAGGAGAACCATTGCTCCGATAGCCTGAACAAGAAGGGTCGGAGGGCAGGAGTTGCCTAAACCCCGAACAGATTACAGAGTATGGCCTGGCTGAAGGCACTGTCCCATCAGGGCTCCCTCTCCAGGCAGCAGTGAGCTACAAAAGTGTGGACCGAAGACCAGGTGGCAGCACAGCAGATGTCTGCCATGGGAACAGAGTGAAGGCTCGCAATCGAAGTTGCCATAGCCCTGACATTATGCTCTGTGACCCGGCGTTCCAGTGGCAGTCCAGCCTGGTTGTGAGGGAAGATGATGCGGTCCTCCACCCTGATGGACAGGGTCCGCTTGGTGAAGACGACTGGGGTTGTATGAGACAAAAAAGCTGTAAGGCTTTGCGGTGGCTCTGAGTGCGCTGTAGATAGAAGGACAGGACCTTATTGCAGTCCAAAGTATGGAGAATGGCCGACGCCTTGCCGGTGTGGGGCCATGGAAAAAAGTACCACCTCTTGGTTGAGGTGAAAATCAGACACCACCTTGGGAAGAAACTTTGGGTGAGTGCAGAGCATGAACCTGTTCTTGTAGAATCTGGAGTAGGGTGGCTTGGCCACCAGGGCCTGCAGCTTGCTGATTCTGCATGCAGAGGTGAGTGCCACTAGGAAGGCCACCTTCCAGGACAAGTATCTCAGCTGGTAGGTGACCAAGGGCTCGAAGAGTGGCTTGGTAAGCTGCGCCAGGACCACATTGAGATCCTATTCCACCTGGGGCGGACAGATGGAAGGCTTTGAGAGCAGTAGGCCCCGCATAAATCGAGTAATGAGGGGCTGCACAGAAAGAGGCTTGCCATCTATGGAGTGGTAATTTGCGGAGTGTGTGCTCAGGTGCACCCTGAAAGAGCTGGACTTAAGTCCAGACTGAGAAAGGTGAAGCAAGTACTGCAGCACTACATACACCAGGCAGGAGAATGGGTTCACCTGTTACTCCATGCACCATAAAAATAACCTGGGTCACTTGAAGGCACAGGCCCGCCTCGTGGAGTCCTTGCAAGAGTCAAGGAGGAACTATTTTATCTCCTTGGGGAGGTTGAGGGGTGCTAAAGTGACCCATTCAGGAGTCATATTGTGAGGGACAAGGATCCCAGGTTGGGGTGGAGGATCAACCCTCCTCCTAGGTCAAAAGTCTGGTTGAGCTACCAAGAGGGACCGGGAATTTCGTCGAGAGACGAAGCAGTGAAGAAAACCAAGGCTTCCTGGGTCACCTCTGGGCCATTAGTATCAGGGAAGTCTTGTATCGCTGGACCTTGAAGAGGGTCCACGCTATCAGAGGTGTGGGAGGGAAGGCATAAAACAGACCCTCAGACCACGAGATGAGAAAGGCATCCGCTGCTACCTGGGCCAGTGTGGCTGTAGGCAGCAGAAATGCAATAGCTGAGTGTTGGTTGGGCTGGCAAAGAGGTTGAGGTTCGGAGTGCCCCACAACATGAAGAGCCGCTGTGCCGCCTGGGGTCCAGGCATCACTCGTGTGGTTGGAGGACCCTGCTCAGCCTGTCCGCCAGGGCATTGTCCTGGCCCGGGAGGTATACCGCCCTGTGGAGGATACCTTGCCAGATCGCATACGAGCAGAGGGTTACTGCCTCCTGGCAGAGGTGATAGGAGCCTGTGCAGTCTGGCTTGTTCAGGTAGAGCTTTGACAGCTGATTGTCTGTCTGGACAAGCACTGACTAATGTAGCAGGCGGTGCTGGAAGGCCTTGAGCGCAAGGAAGATGGCCTTGAGTTCCAGGAGGTTGATCTGCTGAAGGCTCTCCTTGAAGGACCAAACACCCTGAGTATGCAATTCCTCGCAATTGGCACCAAAGCACAGCAGGGAAGCATCTATCGTGGGGACCCTTTGTGGGCTCGGGAGTTGGAAGGGCATGACCTTCTGCAGGTTTTGTGGATTCTGCCACCAAATGAGGGACCCCACCAGCTGATGGAACACAGAGACTCTGTCCTGGGTCCTGCCGGTGGCCTGGGTACACTGTGAGGGGAGACACCACTGAGCTGCCCGCATGTGAAGGTGGGCATTGGGGACCACATGAACTGTGGAGGCCATGTGGCTGAGGAGGCAAAGCATAGACCGCGCTGACATGGTGCCACCACGTTGCACTTTGGTCACTAAGGTCGTGAAGCAATCTGCCCTGTCTAGGGGGAGGGAAGCCATGGCTTGGAGGGTGTCCAGATGAGCCCCTATGAACTCCAAGTCTTGAGATGGGTTGAGATGGGATTTTGAGTGATTTATCACGAATACCAGATGTTGTAGGTCCTTGATGGTACGGCCAGTGGCCTGCAGCATCTCTGAGGCTGTGTCTCCTTTTACGAGCCAATCGTCTAAGTAAGGGGAGATGAAACATAGAAACGTAGAAATATGAGGACAGAAAAAGACCACATGGCCTATCTAGTCTGTCTGTTCATAACTACAACAGTCCTCTTTTTTCCTTTAGAGATCCTCTGTGTGTGTCCCATTCTTTTTTGAATTCAGTTACTGTCCTCATCTCTACCACCTCCGCTGGGAGACTATTCCATGGATCCACCACTCTTTCCGTAAAGAAATATTTCCGCATATCACTCCTGAATATATCCCCCTTCACCCCCATCCCATGTCCCCTCGTAGCAAAACTTGCTTTCAATTGAAAGAGGCTCTCCCCCTGAACATTTATGCCATGGAGGTATTTAAACATCTCAATCATATCACCTCTATCCTGCCTTTCCTCTAAGGTGTACATATTAAGATCCTTAAGTCTGTCCTCATATGCTTTATAATGAAGACCACTAACCATTTTAGTAGCCACCCTCTGCACCAACTCCATCCTGATCACATTCTTTTGAAGGTGCGGTCTCCCAAATTGCACACGACACTCCAAATGAGGTCGCACCAAAGACTTATACAGAGGCATTATCACTTCCTTTTTTCTGCTAGCCATTCCTCTCAGTATGCACCCAAGCATCCTTCTAGCTTTTGCCATCGCCTTTTCTTCCTGTTTAGCTACTTAAAGATCATCAGACACAACCACGCCTAGGTCCCGCTCTTCTTTAGTGAACAAAAATACTTCACCCCCCTATACTATATTGCTCCCTTGGATTGCTGCAGCCCAAATGCATGACCTTACATTTTTTAACATTAAATCCCAGCTTCCAAATTTTAGACCATCCTTCAAGCTTAGCTAGATCCCTCCTCATGTTATCTACACCTTCCTGGGTGTCTACTCTATTGCAGATTTTGGTATCATCCGCAAAGAGGCAAACCATACCTAACAGCCCTTCCGCTACATCACTAACAAAGATGTTAAAAAGAATCGGACCAAGGACAGATCCCTGGGGCACACCAATGTACAATCCTTCTCCTCAGAGTGAGCTCCATTTAACTGTACTCTTTGCCGCCTCCCACCCAACCAATTTCTAACCCAAGCAGTAACTTTAGGGTCCATCCCTAGGGTGCTCAGTTTGTTTATAAGTCGCCTGTGAGGAACAGTGTCAAAGGCTTTACTGAAATCTAAATACACCACATCTAGGGCTCTCCCTCGGTCCAACTCCCTGGTCACCCAGTCAAAGAAATCAATCAGATTTGTCTGACAAGACCTGCCTCTGGTGAATCCATGCTGCCTCGGATCCTGTAATCCGCTGGACTCCAGAAACCTCATTATTTTCTCTTTCAGCAGCGTTTCCAATAATTTACTCATCACTGAAGTTAAACTAACTGGCCTGTAGTTTTCAACCACATCCTTACTTCCACTTTTGTGTAAAGGCACCACATGAGAATCTCTTTAGTCCTTTGGTACCACTTCCGACTAACGAGGCATTGAAAAGGTCAGCCAGTGGAGCTGCTAGAACGTCTCCAAGTTCCCTCAGTATTCTAGGGTGTATCCCATCCGGTCCCATCGCTTTGTCTACTTTAAGTTGAACTAGTTTCTCACAAACACAATCTTCTGATAATTGTTCAAGATGTACCTCGTTTCTATTCCTGTTTGTGGGTGTTTTCTAAGGTCCTGCTCCTGGTTCTTCAACTGTGAACACAGAACGGAAATATTTGTTAAGCAATTCTGCTTTATCCTCATCAGCTTCTACATATTCCTCCCCTTCACCCTTGAGTCTAACAATACCATTTTTGCCCTTCTAACATATATGAAAAATGTCTTATCCCCCCATTTTATTGCAATGGCTATTTCCTCCTCTTTTGGAATCTTTGCTTTCCTGACTACTTTGCTAGCTTCTCCAAGTTTTTCCAAATACAGATGTCTGTCTTCCTCTCTCTGTGATCTCTTGTATTTCATGAAGGCCTCCCTCTTTTTCTTCACTTTTTCAGCTACTTCTTTCGAAAGCCCCTTGGAGACGAAGATAGGCAACCACCACTGCCAGGCATTTGGTGAAGACCCTTGGTGTAGAGGCAAGGTCAAAGGGAAATATCCTGTACTAGTAATGGTCGCCCACGACCATGAATTTTAGGTACTGCCTGTGACTGGGATGGATAAGGATGAGGGCATAAACATCCTTTAGTTCCAAGGCGCACAGCAATCTCCCTGCTGGAGGTAGGGCAGCAATATTCCAAGGGAGAGCATCTTGAACTTCTCCTGCACCAGAAATTTGTTCAGGTTTCTCAGGTCCAGGATGGGCCTTAGTACTCCCGTTCTTTTTGGGACCAGAAAGTACCTACAGTAAAACCCCTTACTCATCAGGTGGGGTAAAACATCCTCCACAGCCCTGTCCCTGAGAAGGCCTGCAAATTCTTGCATTAGCAGAACTTGGTGCAGGGGAGACCCAGGAGGCTCCTCAGGAAAGAAGGGTGGAAGCAGCTGGTCCAGGTGGAGGAGGTAACCCTCCCTGACCACCTGAAGTGCCCATGAGTCAGTGGTGATGGAAGCCCGCCTAAGGGCAAAATGGACCAGGCACCCCCCCCCCCCCCACCATGCAAATAAACTGAAAGTACTGGATATTTGTATTCCATTTGCATCTTTGCTTTCCCAGTCTGTCTGCTTTCCAAGTTTCTCTTAGTTTTTCTAACTATTGTGGCTAGTCTTCATTGAAAGAAGATGACAAGCAATATATATATTTTTTTAATTTTTTACCTATGAATTTCTATTGCGACTACAACCATAATAAATATCTCATACAGAAAAAAATGAATGCCAATGTAAATAAGAAAAAAATAAAAAATGTAAATTAAACATTTGGAAAAATCCTACTGGTCCACAGCAGGAGTAGTACTACTAGTATTACTTATCATTTGTATAATGCTACAAGGCATATGCAGCGCTGTAAAGAAACATGTAAGAGGCAGTCCCTGCTCATAACAGCTTACAGTCTAGTCAAGACAGACAACACATCAACCAGAGACTGGGATATATATAAGGAAAAACATAGAAGGTGAACAGGAGATTAAGGGGATCAGGAACCAAAAGCAGTCTCAAAGAAGTGAGTTTTTAGCCTGAATTTGAACAGTGCCACAGATGGAGCCTGACGTACTGTCAAAGATAGTTTGTTCCAGGCACAAAGAACAGAAAGATTGAAATCTGGAGTTGGCAGTGGAAGAGAAGGGCACAGATAGAAGGGATCTGCCATCAGAGCAGAATTACTGAGGAGGGGTGTAGGGAGAGATAAAAGAGGAAAGGTACCGAGAAGCAGTCGAATGAAGACACTTATAGGTCAGAAGTAGAAGTCTGAACTAGATGCGGAAGAGGAGTGACATGAGCATAGCGACACTGGCAGAAGATTAGCTGTCCAGCCAATGTTATAGAGAAAGAAGCGAGAGGTTTTCACTATCTGTTGGATGTGTGTGGAGGAGAGGGAGGAGTCAAAGATAACCCCAAAGTTGTAAGTTGAGGAAACAGGGAGGAGTAGAGTATCATCCACAGAAATAGAGAAATGAGGAGGGGGGGGGGTAGGCTTAGCACTGGGGTACACCGACTGATAGCAGGACAGGACAGAACTAAATCCAAGCAAGGACAGGTTATCAACGAGAAGGTGGTGATCAACAGCATCAACAGCAGCAGAAAAATCAAGAAGGATGAGGATTGAGTAAAGGCCCTTGGATTTGGCAAAGAACGTCATTGGAGACTTTGGCAAAAGTCATCTCAGTAGAATGCAGAGGGCGAAAGCCAGATTGCAGTGGATCCAGAAGGGACTGAGAAGACAGGAAGACACGATAGTGGCAATGAACTGCACTATCAAGTAGTTTAGAAATAAAAGGGGAGGAGAGAGATGGGTCGATAATTAGGACAGATGGGATCAAGGGATGATTTCTAAGGAGAGCTGTAACCACAGCATGCTTGAAGACTGCAGGAATAGTTGCAGTGGAAAGTGATAAGCTGAGGATATTACAAATGAAAGTGACTACAGCGAAGGTGATGGGAGTTTCGTAGATGGGTAGAAATGGGATCAGAAGAGCAGGTAGTAACTATAGAGGAAAAGTGATATGTGATTTCTTCCCCAATGATCTTAGAAAAGGAGGAAAGGGAGGCAGAGGTTGAGGGAAGAATTAGGGAATGAAGAGGGAGAAGGGGGGATGGAGAAACCCTCCGGGGGGGGGGGGGAGAACTCAAGAGTAATCTTGTGGACTTTCTCATGGAAGTAGTAAGCCCAAGTTTAGGCAGAGAGGGAAGGAGGAGTTGGAGGTATTTTGAGGAGAGAGCTGAGAGTTGTAAACAGAGGCAAGAGAGTTAGTCAGATGGACAAAGTACTCTCGCTTTGCGAGTGCTATGGCAGACTGGAAAGAGGTTAGCATGAATCTGAAATGTAGGAATTTCACAAGGGTGCAAGATTTAGGCCAATGGTGCTCAGCTGAGTGGGCACAGGAACGTAGGTAGCGGGTTTTAGAGGACAGTCAGAGCTGAGGGGTACAGTACACCTCACAGGCATAAACTGGGAGGAGTGAGAGCATCCACAGCAGAAGAGAAAACACTGGTATAAGAAGATAGCGCAGTTACTCATCTGTAACATGATCTCCGGGAACAGCAGGAATTTAGTCTTCAAATATGGGCATCATCGATACCGACGGAGCCTGTGCGGAAACGCTCCCCAGCGTCCAATAGGAACGCTTTTGGGAGAATCCCTCAGCACATGCGCGCTGCCTTCCCGCCTTTCCAACTGTCCCTCTTCAGTTAAGTTTGTAGCTGAGTGAAAGGATAGAGGGATAGAGGAAAGAGACAGAGAGATAGAGAGACAACTCCTAGGGGAGGTGGGTGGGTTGTGAAGACTAAATTCCTGCTGTTCCCAGAGATCACCTGTTACAGGTGAGTAACTACGCTATCTCCAGGAACAAGCAGGAATGTAATGTAGTCTTCACATATGGGGACTCCCTAGCTGAAGATGCCAGGGAGATAGCCCCAGGAAGCTGCCACCTATAGTAAGGTGGACCATGCTTCCTCCCTTGAATCTCTGGCATCCCACCAGGGTTGGTGGGTAGGAGTTGAATAAGGTCTGAAAGAGATTTTGAAGAACAGCTTGGCCAAAGAAGGCATCCCGACGGGAGGCTTTATCTAGGCAGTAGTGGGCTGTAAAGGTGTGTACCGAAGCCCAGGTGGCTGCTTGACAAATGTCATCAATAGACACAGAGTGAAGGTTAGCCATAGAGGCTGCCATGGCTCTCACATTATGAGCTGTGACATGGCCTTGAAGAGGAAGACTCTTACTCTCATAAGCAAAGGATATGCATTGTGCAATCCATTTGGAAAGAGTTCTTTTGGAGACTGGAAGGTTAAATTAGACTTACCTGCTAATTGTAGTTCCTGGAGTGGAACCAGTCTAGTCCCGGTACTTCTGGGTTCCCCATCTCATCTAGCAGCTTGGAGACTAAGAAACTCCCCTTTTTGTGACATCAAGGGTATATCTTCCCAGAGTCCGCCCTCTGTGACCAGTAACCTATTGACAAAGCAGACTCAGCGGAGAAACAAGTAAGAAACTAAGCATTAAATGCAAATACAACAGAACTAGCCCCTACAGCCAACTGTGACCAAAACCTTTGCACAGACCACTCCCTCCCTCAGCATAGGAGAGACGAAGTCTGAGAAAAAAAAACCCAGTTTTGTTTTTTTTTACATTGTACACAGCAGAAAGGAAGCTTGACTTACCTGTGCAACCTGTCACGAGAACTGCGGGCACCCTGGTTTGCCAACGCAACCTGGGAGGGATATGGGACTAGACTGGTTCCACTCCAGGAACTACAATTAGCAGGTAAGTCTAATTTAACCTTCCTGATCATGTCCCCAGTCTAGTCCCGGTACCTCTGGGTCTGTACCAGAGCAGTGAAAAACTTAACCCCGGGGGGGGCCTGGCAAACCAGCCTGCAGAACAGCTGCACCAAACGCGGTCTCCTCCCGCATATGCACATCCAGCCGATAGTGACGAATAAAGGAATTCAGAGAGGACCATGTCGCCGCCTTACAAATGTCCACCGGCGACTCCAAACGAACCTCCATCCAGGAAGTAACCTGAGCCCTAGTGGAGTGTGCCCGTAGACCTTCTGGCACCACCCTACCTTTCAAAAGGTAAGCCGACGCAATGGCTTCTTTAATCCAGCGCGCGATAGACGCCTTAGATGCCGCCGACCCGCGAAAAGAACAAAGAGCTTGTCCGACTTCCGAAAACTCTCCGTACGCCGCAAATACTTCAACGCCCGTCGGACATCCAGTAAATGCAACTTAGAAGCCGAAGCCCCCTCGGCCCCGGCAGAGAACACCGGCAAGGAAATCTCCTGGTGAAGGTGAAACGCCGAGACCACTTTTGGGAGAAAAGCCGGCACCGGCCGCAAAACGACCTTAGACGTGAAAAAGGACAAGTACGGCTCCCGACAGGAAAGAGCCTGAAGCTCCGATACCCACCGAGCTGAGCAGGTCGCCACTAAAAATACCACCTTCAAAGTAAGATCCTTTTGAGACGCGCGCGCCAAAGGCTCAAAAGGCTCGCGTTCTAACGCATCCAGAACAAACGGCAAATGCCATTTTGGAACTAGGTACCTGACCGGGGGGCCTCGCAAGCGCCACCACTCTGAGAAACCGCTTCACGTCTCGGTGAGCACCAAGCGACTGACCTGCGACCCTGCCCCTGTAGCATGACAAAGCAGCCACCTGAACTCGCAAGGACGCCGCCGCCAAGCCCTTGTCGAAGCCATCCTGCAGAAACTCTAAGACTTGCGGAAGAGTAGCTTTGAGAGCCTCGCCTTTTCTCACCGCGCACCACTCTTCGAAGATGCGCCAAACGCGGACATAAGCCAGCGAAGTGGAGCATTTTCTAGACTTTAGCAAGGTCGCAATAACCGCTCCCGAATACCCTCGGGATTTCAACCTAGCCCTTTCAAGAGCCAAGCCGTAAGCGAGAACCGATCCACGTGCGGCATGAGAAGGGGTCCCTGCGACAAGAGATCCCTTCGGCACGGAAGGCGCCAAGGCTTTGCCACCAACAACCGGACCAAGTCCCCGAACCAAGGGCGGCGCGGCCAATCCGGCCCTATCAGGATCACTTGCCCCCGAAACTTCGCCACCCGTTGGAGGACTCTCCCCACCATGGCCCACGGGGGAAAGACATACAGCAGCTGTCCCTCTGGCCAGACCTGCATCAGAGCATCCAGGCCCTCGGACATCCTTTCCCTGCGCCTGCTGAAGAAACGACTGGCTTTTGCGGAGGCGAACGTCGCCATAAGATCCATGACGGGCGACCCCCACCTGCGCACAATCATGTCGAACACTTCCGGGTTCAGAACCCATTCGCCTGGATCACCGCACACCCGGCTGAGGAAATCGGCCTCCACATTGTCGAACCCCGCGACATGCGCCGCCGACAGATCAAGGAGGCTGGCCTCCGCCAAGGCGCACAGCCCTTCAGCCTGTCTCTAATGCCACACTGCTGGTGCCGCCCTGCTTGTTGATGTACGCCACCGCCGTCGCGTTGTCGGACAGCACCCGGACCGCCTTTCCCGCGAGTAACGGCCGGAACTCTTGCACTGCCAGATATACTGCCCGCAACTCCAGACGGTTGATGGCTCACGTCTTCTCCTGAGCGTCCCAGGCCCCTTGAGCAAAACGGCCCTGACAGTGAGCCCCCCAGCCCAGCAGATTGGCGTCTGTCATCACCGCCTCCCAGACCGGGCCTTCCAGGGACTTTCCGTGCACCAGTGCCCCGGGGCTGTAACCACCAAAGCAGGGCCTGACGAGTCTCCTCCGGACAGATCAGCCACCTCGCCAACGAGTCCCGCTGATGGGACCAGCGGCGTAGCAGGGCCCTTTGCAAGGGCCGCATGTGGGCACGGGCCCACTGCACCGTCTCTATCATTGCCGCCATGGTCCCCAACACCTGAAGGTAATGCCACGCCGAAGGAGCCTTTCGCTGCAGGAATGCTTCCAGCAACCGACGCAAACACCGCGCCTGCTGCTCCGTGAGATACACCCGGCCAACCCGAGTGTCGAAGCGCGCCCCCAGGGACTCCAGAGTCTGGGAAGGCATCAGGTGACTCTTTTTCCGGTTGACCACCCAGCCTAGGCTCTCCAGGAAGTCCACCACCCGGGCCGTGACCCGCTCGCTCTCCTCCCGTGACTTCGCCCGGATCAACCAATCGTCTACGTAGGGGTGGACAAGAATACCTTCCTTGCGCAAAGCTGCCGCGACCACTACCATCACCTTGGTAAAGACTCGCGGCGCCGTGGCTAGCCCAAAGGGCAGCGCCTGGAACTGATAATGACCGGAGGGCACCGCAAACCGAAGAAACTGGTGATGGTCTCGACGGATGGGAATATGAAAATAGGCTTCTGATAGATCTAGGGACGTGAGAAACTCTCCCCGCTGGACCGCCCCTATGACGGAGCGGAGAGTTTCCATGTGAAAATGGGACACCCGCAGGCAGCGAATGACCTTTTTGAGATCTAGAATGGGCCGGACTCCGCCGTCCCGTTTCGGCACAATGAAGTAAATGGAGTAACGACCGCACCCGGACTGGCCGGAAGGCACGGGCGCAATCGCCCTGAGGTCCAGCCGGCGCTGCACTGTCTCCTGCAGTGCCAACCGCTTTGCTGCCGACCGTCCCGGAGACTGCACAAAGGAGTCCCGCACTGGACGCTGGAACTCCAGCGCGTAACCGTCCCGAATGACCTCCAGTACCCACTGATTTGTGGTGATTTGGACCCAGGCAGAGAAAAACTCCCGCAAACGCCCCCCCACTGGAGGGGAGGACGACTGGGCCCCCCTCATCTCATTGCGATTTCTTGAAAATGGATGTGGCCGGGGAGGATGAAGAACCGAAGCCTCTACCGGCTCCACGGAAGCCTCGAAACCCCTGGCCTCTACTGGAAAAACGACCCCGTTGTCCTGAAAAAAAAAACTTCTGGGAACGGAAACGACGGGAGTCCCGAAACTGATCCTGACCTCCCGAGGCTCCCCGGGAAGGCTTAGGCTTGTCCTCTGGCAACCTTTCCCCCTTGGACTCGCCTAGCTCCTTAACTAGCTTCTCGAGATCCTCCCCGAAGAGAAGCCGCCCCTTGAAGGGCAGTTTGCTGAGCCTAGACTTAGAGGAGGCATCCGCCGCCCAATTGTGAAGCCACAGGTACCGCTGCGCTGCCACCGCCGAGGCCATACTCTTGGACAAGCCTCGCATAAGGTCATAATGGATGTCCGCTAGGTAAGCCGCCCCGGACTCCAACCAAGCCGCCTCCCCAGCGGAGGCACCGGGCTGACCCTCCTGCACCTGCTGCGCCCAGCGGAGGCATGCCCTAGCCACCCATGCGCCGCATATAGCCGCCTGCATGGACACGGCGTTAACGTCAAAGACCTGCCTCAACAGGACATCTTTCTGTCCTGACCGTCCTTGAGAGCAGCGCTGCCTTCGACCGGGATGGTTGTTTTCTTGGTCACCGCCGAAACAGCAGCATCCACCACCTTAGGCGATTTAAAAACCTCTCTGGAGGACTTCCGGTGACATGGTGAGCTGAGAGGACGCTTCCTCTTTAGCTCCGGAGCCCGCTCTTTCCCCTTCCACAATTTTAGCAAGTTTTGTTGGCAATAATTTGATTTACAGCGGGGGAGAGCTTTGGCAGGTGATCGCCACTCTGTTCACCCACTGAGCAGCGTTGGGAGTGAGTTTATGGCCACAAAAATCCCCCGCCATGAGCGAACACGCGGCGGCGAGGCAAAGATGGCGGATGACCCTCTGGAAGCGGCACTACCGCTGGCAACCTCGACGATGGTAGCGGAGGTTTCCAAAGCAGTCGTGGTGGCCCTGGAAGATCGATTACGGGGACTGGCTACGCAGATCCATGCGGTGGCTCAAGCGGTATCGGACTTCACGAAGCGAGTCGAGCATGCAGAGACCCGCATTGGCTCGCTGGAGGATATGATGCGGCCCGAATTAAGAGCTTGGAAGAGGCCTTAGCTAAACACCATGATAAGCTGGAGGATTTGGAAAATCGCAGCAGACGGAACAACTTGCGTTTTATCGGCATCGACGAATCCGTGCCTGATAAGGACCTCCGACAGCATTTGGAAAAGTGGCTGCCTGACAACTTACCCTTGGCAGCTGATGTAGGGGACATTGTAGTGGAGAGGGCCCACCAGTTAGGGCCTCACCGGTCCGGGGAGCGTCGGCCGCGAGCGGTGATTGCCCGCTTCCTGAACGCGGCGCAAAAAGAAGGCGTTTTGAGGGCTTCGAGGCAGCAGCGGCGCTCGGGAGCCTCCGCCTGCAAGGTATTGGTCTTCCAAGATTATTCGGCCGATGTCTCCCTGAAACGCAAGGCATACAAGGAGGCCTGCAGCAAGCTTATTGAAAGAGGCATCCGCTTCACTCTGGCCTACCCTGCAACTCTGCGGGTGCATAGCGATGGGGGGAATCAAGCCTTCTCTTCCCCGGCAGAGGCGTTGGACTACTGTAACAGCCTTGGCAGATGAGAGCAGCATTGCTGGCTGATCTTCACGTGCTGGATGCTCCTTGGATCCGGGGGCTGAGCTGACTTGTCTGGGGCTCCGGTCTTCTCCTTGTGGAAGCTGCTTGGACTCTGCCCTGAGGACAATATTATATTATACATTAATGCTGAATATCAGGTTTGGAGGCCCTTCGGGGACCCATGGAGCTATTAGAGCATGAGGGATTTGCTCTACCGCCTTAATTTAATTTTATTTAATTTTATTTAATTTATTTAATTCCTTTATTAATTTATTTAATTCATCTTTTCTTTGCTGATATTTGCTTTGTTCAGTATCATGCCAGTGTTTTAACCCTTTCTTTTCTTATTATTTATTTCATCTATTTCCTTAATTTTATTTATTTCTTTTAGTTTATTCTTCCAGGGACCCTGCTGTTTATGGCAATGTTTCTGCCCTAGTTTAATTGGTTTTTACCCAACTTAGGTATGGATGCTAGCCCCTGCTCTACTATTGTCCCGCCCCGCCCGGGTGACCTGTAGGGGGTTTTTTGAGAATGTTTTGAATTTGTTTACCGGGCTTGGGGCGGTTGACAGTGGGCCTCCCCTTCTCTCCCTCTTGGTCTGGGGGCAATGGGGGGGATGGCTGTTGCTTTCTTCATGGGGGCGGACTAGGTTGCTCCATGTAGCTGCTCCTCTTTGTTAATACTGTTAATTTGGTGTAGATTTGTTCAGTAAGGTTGTTATAATTTATTCTTATGAAGTGTTCCTCTGTGGCAGTCTTGGTCCGCAATATATGATTTCCATGGTGCTTTTTCTTTAATTCCCCTTCCCTTTCCCCTTTTCTCCTACCTATACTCGGGGGCTTGGCTCCCTCAAGCAGGGGTGCTGGTTGCTTGGCTCCGTGGGTCTCCCTGCTCCTTTTGGAGGGGTCGGGGGAGGGGTGGCTATTTTGGCTGTCTGCGAGGGGCCCCCAAGGACTGGGGCGGGGGAGGGTACACATTTTTGGGTCCTTTTGTAAGTTCTGACTGGGGCGGTTGTCTTGGGGTGGGGGCTGATTCCCTCTTTTTTCTTTGTTTTTCTCTATCTCTCTATTCTCTGTCTTGTAATGGGTGGACAGGTACAAGGGGCGGTTGTTGAAAAGGGGGGGGATTGGGTGCGGGGGGCCTAGGCTCTGTGCGCCTCTCTCATTACCACCTAACTTGCTGGTGTGTTTGCCCCCTAATACTGTGCATGGCGTTTGCCTTCACTTCCTCGGCTGTGATAGGGAGGGAGAGGGTCTTTTTCTTAGTGCAATGGCCTCAGGTGGGGAGGACTGGGTGGCCCTGTTTGAAGGGGGGGGAGGGGGGGCTCTGCATGTTCAGGAAGTTCAGGTGGAGCCGGACGAGGCTGGAAGGTGGATAGTGGTTGGTATGGCTGGTGGGATAGTGGGGGGGGGGGGGGGGGTGGGAGGGGGGGGAGGCATAGTTCATAGGATGGGAAGGGGTAGAGTTGGTTTAGGGGAGGTAGGGATGGGGGGGGGGGAAGGTATCTAGCCGAACTGTTGAAGGTGGAAGTGTGATTGATAGAGTGCGTGGGATTGTCTGGGTTTAGATGGATGCTTGGTCTTTTTGGGCTGTCCAGGTCTGGTTGCTAAGGCAGGGGGCCCTTGGCTGGGGGGGCCGCCGCCAAGGTCTAAATTGGGATCTTGTCTTATGGTATTGCAGTTTCTCAATGCAAGGTGGCTAATGGTCCACGAGTAGTCTCTTGGAATGTATGCGGGTTGGGCTCCCCAGTGAAGAGGTACAAAGTATTGCAGCATCTGAAACGACAACGTGCAGATGTGATCATGCTGCAGGAGACTCATCAATCGGCGGTAGAACACGTGAAGTTGGGCTCAGGCCAAATTGCCCATGTGTACGGGTCCCCTGCGGTGGGGAAGAAGCGCGGCATAGTCATTCTTATTGCCAAATCTGTTAGCTGGGTTGAAGAAAAGGTTGTCTCTGATGCTAAGGGTAGATATGTGAGTGTATGGGGGAGACTTGCTGGGAGGAAAGTGATGCTGTGTTCGGTTTACGGACCAAATGTTTATGAGGCTCGTTTTTTTCGGGATCTTTCTAAGTTGCTTGTGGATGCAGGTAAATATCAGGTTATATTAGGTGGTGACTTCAATGAAGTCTTGGATGTAGGTCTCGATTGGTCCGGTCGGGGGGGGAGAGGGAGTCGCCGGGCGCGACAACGATTGTGGGGGCTGTGTGAAGCGTACTGCCTATTGGACATTTGGAGGGTGATGCATCCCAGAGACCGGGATTATACACATCTGTCCCGAGCACACGGGACTTGGTCCCGTATTGATTTCTTTTTGATCACGGACTCGTTATTTAGCTGGGTTTCGCGGGCGGACATTGGGTCTTTGGTTATATCTGATCATGCGATGGTGGTATTGGAGTTACGGGGGAGTAGTCCACCAGTGGGTAGATCGTGGAGATATCCCTTGGAGTTATGTGGAGATGCCCACTTTGAAGCATTTTTGCGGGAGAGATGGAAGGAGTATGAGAATCTGAATGCGACCCCGGACATATCACTGGCTCTTTTGTGGGAGGCCGGGAAGGCAGTGCTACGTGGGGATATCATTAGCTATCAATGTCAGCGACGCAAGCGATTGAATCAGCGGATTCTTCAACTGGAAAGAGATTTTGGTAAAGCGCGTCGGCTGGTGGCGGGCTCCAACACTGCGGTACATCAACGTAGGCTTCAGGAGATGAAGGCTGAATTGGAAATGCTACTCCATCGGCGAGTCCAGAAGTCAATGCTGTATTACCGGTATAAGCTTTATCGGTTCGGGAATAAGGCGGGTAAGTTGATGTCCTCGTTGTTGCGACCCGCCGGGGGGTCCCAGCAGATCGGGGCCATCAGGCAGGCCAATGGTACCATTACCCGCGATTCTGCAACCATAGAGAAGGTCTTTGCTGACTTCTTTCAGGGACTCTATGCAAGTGATGGCGACAAAGAACTAGAGGGTCGTCTCTTTCTCGAGCGCTGTGTGTTACCTCGGCTTAGCAGGGAGCATTTGGAATCTCTTAATCACCCTCTTACGGGACAGGAGGTTCAAGTTGCCATAAAGCATTTGAAGAATGGGAGAGCTACGGGCGTAGATGGGTTCCGCAGCGAGTTTTATAAAGCTTTGAGTGATGTTGTGGTGTCCCCATTGGTGGGGTACTTTGAGGATCTGGTTCAGCAAGGTAGGTTCCCCTCTGAGGCCAATAAAGCTGTGATCACTATTTTACCCAAGCCCGGGAGGGATCCCCTATTGCCAAACTCCTACCGTCCTATCTCCTTACTTTATGTGGACATTAAACTTTTAGCTATAATAATGGCGGATCGGCTGGCGATTTACTTGCCCCTTTTGATTCATAGGGATCAGGTGGGCTTTGTGCGTGGGCGTCAGGTCACGTATAGTTTGCAGCAGATACTGTTGTCTCTTGGGGTGGGGTGCTTGGCGGGGGACCCCTCTCTTCTTATTAGTTTTGATGCCGAGAAGGCGTTTGATCGGGTCAACTGGGGCTTTATGTATCAGGTCCTGGAGGCAATGGGATTTGCTGGGTTCTTTGTGGACGTGATCCACCTGCTCTATGCTCGCCCGATAGGAGCTGTAAGGGTCAATGGGACTCTGATGTCAGATTTCGACATTCAGAAAGGGACAAGGCAGGGGTGCCCGCTATCGCCTCTTTTATTTGTACTATCCCTGGAGCCCCTTCTGTCTCTTATTAGGACCTCTTCCCAATTTCGAGGTATTCGGATGGGGCGGGAGGAGTTTCGTCTTGCCGCGTTTGCGGACGATCTGTTAGTACATTTGGGGGATCCCCTAGTCGGACTGCCTTGTTTGTTGCAGCTTATTGCAGACTACGGGGTACCCTCGGGACTCCGTCTTAACCTAGATAAGTCCGAAGCGATGTTTTTAGCCCCCGAAGGGCATTCGGGGTGGCAGGGTCCCTTTCCCTTGAAGTGGGCTACGGGATACTTTAAGTATCTAGGCATTTATTTGCCGGCGCGGTTGGAAGATCTTTATCATCTTAATGTGTCGAAGATACTTGGAGAGGTGTCAACCTGTGTTGATAAATGGCAGGACTTGCCACTGTCCCTGGGGGGCCGAATAGCCTTATGTAAGATGGCGATCTTTCCTAAAATACTATACCCGCTTCAGATTCTTCCGTTGCTTTTAAAGCACACAGATCTTCGGCAACTGGAGCGACTGTTCAATCGACTTCTTTGGCGGGGGCGAAGACCTCGGGTACGTCTGGCAATTTTACGACAATCTTGGGGTTTGGGGGGTATGGGTTTCCCAGATATACGGCGTTACAATGTAGCGTGTTTGCTGCGCTACGTTCGCGACTGGCTGTGGGACTTGACGGATTGTTCACCGACGGCGATGTTGGAGGATGTGTTGGCACCTTTCCGTTTGAGGTACTTGTTGCACGCTAAGACGCTTCGGACCATGCCTGTGGATATTCGGGTATTCCTTTTGCGGCCCATTAGGCAGGCGTGGCGATCCTTTTGCTCTAGTCGTCGGATCTCGGCATCTTATACGCCATATCTTCCAATCAGAGGTAATGCGGACTTCGAACCGGGTATGGGGTGGTCTCACTTCCATTTCTGGGAGACACTTGGAGTGGTGAATCTGGAGCATGTGCTGACTCCTGAGGGGACTATGGTGCCCTTCTCTGACCTATGTCGCCAGTATTCGCTAAGAGATCGAGATGTCTTTCAATATACCCAGCTTCGGAGCTATATACGCACAGTTCCGGTGGATGCAATGCAGGGGGAGGTTTGCACGGACATTGAACTGGCTTTGCTTGGGGGGCACATGAGGGTTAGGGTATCCGGGCTTCATAAAATGTTATGGGATGGAGTGCTGCCTCTGGAGGTGGAAACTTTGGCGGCGGCCTGGTCTGCGGAGTTAGGAGAGGACGTCGGTGTGGAGCAGCTTTTGGGAGGGCTGGTGGCAATTCCGACATTAAGTGTGCAGGTTCTGCATCGTGACACCCAGTATCGTATAGCACGCCGCCTATATTTTGCCCCAGTGCGGGCTTTGAGAGCCGGGGTAGGCACGAGTCACTGCTGTCCTCAGTGTGGCGAGGCTCGGGCGACTCTGGGCCATATGTTTTGGTGGTGTTCTAAGGTCCAGGCTTTTTGGGGGCGGGTGTTTGGTCATTTGCGTCGGTGCCTACCACAGTTGGAGCCCCTTAATGCACGGAATGTTGTGTTGGATGTCTGGGAGGATGAATGGGGAGATGTGTTGGGAGTAATGGGACTGCGATGGTTACGATTGATGCTGATGGTGGCACGTATGACGGTGCTGCAACAGTGGTTGGATGGAAAGGGACCCAGTTATGGTATTTGGCGGCTTCGACTCCATCGAGTTCTACTTCTGGACCGGCTGCATGCCGCGGGAGTGGGGAGACAATGGACTCACTTTTTGCAGATGTGGGGACCTCATGTGCAACTAATGCCTGCAGGGGTGCGTCGACGCCTTTTGGGGGAGCCCTATTAAATTCATGGGTTAAATTCATGGGCTTGGCCGTGGTGCTAGCCTTAGGGGGGATTTTTTTTTTTTCATGTCGGTTTGATCTCACGCATTCGCGGACTCGATCGCATTCGGCTGCAACTCCTTCCTACTTTGTGTTCTTTGGGGGGGGTTGGTAAGGGGGGGTAGGTTGGCAGATACCATGTGGGTGTAATTCGGCCTAGCTGACTTGTTGATGGTAGACCCGGGAGAAGACTCAACCCTGGGTTTGCTGGCAATTTTTTGCATAGGTGCAGGACATGTAGGCGGGGCCGGATTATTACTAACACTGGTGAGGGTGGGGGTGGGGAGGGCAAGAGGCAAGAGGCAAGAGGCAAAGGTAAAGGGGGGGGGTCCCGGGATGGACAGGCGGTAGGGTGGTCTGCTGAGGTACTTCATCTAAGAGGTCTTATGGCCTTGTTTCTAGCTGTCTTGCCTGTCATTTCCTTTTCTTCATCCTTGGTTCTTCCTTTTCTTCTTGGGGACTCTCCGCCCTGTGGAACATGCCCACCGAGGTAGGATACTGGGTAGATGTGCGGATCTGCTGGTTGCCTCCCTGGGGATGGTTTCATATCCAAACCCTTCAGATGTTTTTTGCTGCCTGACTTGACTGCTTCGTTTTCGGTATCTCAGAACAGCACATCTCTTGTAGTGGGCTAGAGTCTTGTTGATCCATGTTCTTCTGTATGAATGTACTGCTGCAGGATTTTTGTTACTTACACTGTTATACAATGTCGGCTGCCTAAGCGGTTTGCATGGGCTTCTTGTTTTGTTTTTGCAATGTTCTATTGTATGCTCAACTGATGTATTGTTTAATCTGTTAGCGGATTGTACTGCTTCATTTGTTTGTTATGTACACTGAATAAAAAGATTTAAACATAAAAACCTCTCTGTCCTGATCCAACAGAGGATAGAGGCTCCCCATGACCCTAGCACCTCTCAATGGAGCTTCTGGCACATTCCACTCCTCCTGGATCATCTCTTGAAACACTGTGCACCGGGAAAGCCCGCTGAGACTTCCTGAAAACCTGTAGAAGAGGGTCTTCCAGCGTGTCATCCTCCCCGGCACCTGGGACCGGCATATTGAGCACCTTCAGAGACTCTACAATAAGCGCTGGTAATTCTTCTCTCCGAAAGACTCTCACCACCCGAGCTTGATCTTCCCTCTCTGAGATCTCACCCTCTTCCAACTCCTCTTCAAACGTGAGATCTCCGCTCTCCCCATCAGAGAGCGGACCCTCGGCCAAGTCTGCTAGCTCCACCACGTCCTCTTGAGCACGAGACTATTTACCCCCGCTGGGATAAGCATCACTCTGCAGGGAAATGGGGTGCTTACGAGCTCTGCCACGGTCAGCGGACAACACTTGCTGCCCTGCGCCGCCGCCAACTGCCTGCTGCAGCACAGCCACGAACTGTGGAGAAAAAATGGACGCCAGATCCTTAGGGAAAACCCCCTGGACGGCTGTAGACCCCGAACCGGTGGAGGAGCCAGCCACCGGCTCCTCTAGCGGAACCTCAGACCCCCGGAGCGAAGAGGCCTCTGGCGGCGTTTCCGGGCTCCTGACCTGTGGTTCCTGGGGTTGCGACAGCTCCGGAGTCTGCCCTGCACATGACTTGCAGACTCCAGCCACCGAGCCCTTCCGAGCCCCGCACACCATACACAGGGGCTTCAAAGGCATCGCGGGCAAAATAATGTGTGACCCCAAACGCAGCGAAGAGGCATGAGACAATTTTCAGAAGACTGTGTTCGTGAGAAACTAGCTCAACTTAAAGTAGACAAAGCGATGGGACCGGATGGGATACACCCTAGAATACTGAGGGAACTTGGGGACGTTCTAGCAACTCCACTGACTGACCTTTTCAATGCCTCGTTGGAGTCGGGAGTGGTGCCAAAGGACTGGAGAGAGGCTCATGTGGTGCCTTTACACAAAAGCGGAAGTAAGGATGTGGTTGAAAACTACAGGCCGGTTAGTTTAACTTCGGTGGTGAGTAAATTATTGGAAACGCTGCTGAAAGAGAAAATAGTGAGGTTTCTGGAGTCCAGCGGATTACAGGATCCGAGGCAGCATGAATTCACCAGAGGCAGGTCTTGTCAGACAAATCTGATTGATTTCTTTGACTGGGTAACCAGGGAGTTGGACCGAGGGACAGCTCTAGATGTGGTGTATTTAGACTTCCGTAAAGCCTTTGACACTGTTCCTCACAGGCGACTTATAAACAAACTGAGCACCCTAGGGTTGGACCCTAAAGTTACTGCTTGGGTTAGAAATTGGTTGGGTGGGAGGCGACAAAGAGTACAAGTAAATGGAGCTCACTCTGAGGAGAAGGATGTTACCAGTGGTGTGCCCCAGGGATCTGTCCTTGGTCCGATTCTTTTTAACATCTTTGTTAGTGATATAGCGGAAGGGCTGTCGGGTAAGGTTTGCCTCTTTATGGATGATACCAAAATCTGCAATAGAGTAGACACCCAGGAAGGGGTAGATAACATGAGGAGGGATCTAGCTAAGCTTGAAGAATGGTCTAGAATTTGGCAGCTGGGATGTAATGTTAAAAAATGTAAGGTCATGCATTTGGGCTGCAGCAATCCAAGGGAGCAATACAGTATAGGAGGTGAAGTACTTTTGTCCACTAAAGAAGAGCAGGACCTAGGCGTGGTTGTGTCTGATGATCTTAAAGTAGCTAAACAGGTAGAAAAGGTGACGGCAAAAGCTAGAAGGATGCTTGGGTGCATACGGAGAGGAATGGCTAGCAGAAAAAAGGAGGTGATAATGCCTCTGTATAAGTCTTTGGTGCGACCTCATTTGGAGTATGGTGTGCAATTCTGGAGACCGCATCTTCAAAAGGATGTGAACAGGATGGAGTCGGTGCAGAGGGTGGCTACTAAAATGATTAATGGGCTTCATTATAAAGCATATGAGGACAGACTTAAGGATCTTAATATGTACACCTTAGAGGAAAGGCGGGATAGAGGTGATATGATTGAGATGTTTAAATGCCTCCGTGGCATAAATGTTCAGGGAGAGAGCCTCTTTCAATTGAAAGCAAGTTCTGCTACGAGGGGACATGGGATGAGGGTGAAAGGAGAGAGATTCAGGAGTGATATGCGGAAATATTTCTTTACGGAAAGAGTAGTGGATCCATGGAATAGTCTCCCAGTGGAGGTGGCAGAGATGAGGACAGTAACTGAATTCAAAAAAGCATGGGACCAACACAGAGGATCTCTAAAGGTAAAAAGTGGACTGTTGTAGTTGTTGTTATGGAAGGACAGACTAGATAGGCCATGTGGTCTTTTTCTGTCATCATGTTTCTATGTTTCTATGAGAGGAGTGAGAAGCACCCCCCCCCCCCCCCGAGGGCAGTATCAGCACCCCGCTGCACCCAGCAATAGAAAGAAAAAAGAAAACCCCCAAAGCTCTCTTATACAGGCTGCTTGGCCCAAGTAGTTCTCTGATGCCTCCGGGAAGGCTCCACGTAGATTTCTGCCACGCTCCTGCCCGGGGGCTGCAAGCAGGCCACGCCGCCGCCACGCGTTCAGGCCCAGCTCCCAAGCGCACCAAAAGACGCGGCCAAGAAAAGGAGACGCTCTGCGCGCCTGAACGGCTTACCTCACTGCTGAGCCGTCCCGCCCAGCAACGTCGGAAAAAAGGTCCTCTGTGCCCGCGCGCCGAAGCGCACAAGCAGCCCGGGTCCACACCGCCTCGTGCGCCTGCCCCGAGGCTGCAAATGTCCTTCCGACGCAGAGAGGCCGCCGAGCGCACTAGCAGGTAGGTCTTCCGCATGGCACTGGCCCTCCCTACTTCCAGCTCACTGACTCCGCTGTCTAAGTGGGCACTTTTGAAGGCTGCCGCAGTCCAGGCAAAAACCTCCGGATAAGCAAGCCTGTACCCCAAACAGTAAGCAAATTCGCCGTCGGTAGTGGCAGAGAGGGGGGGGGGAAGGAGGAGGGGGGCAGAAGAAAGAAAAAAGGACAGAAGAGAAAAAACAGCTAAGATGAAGGAACTGGACTGGAGCAAAGCTGATAACCACAGGTCCCCTGCACTGCCACCCAATTCCTCCAATAAAGTCAAAAGAACAGAACTAATTCCTAATCGTTTCTCCAGTGAGCCCGGCCTTCCGGGCTCCCAACTCTCTAGCTGCTTGGAGACTGAGGCAACTGGTCACAGAGGGCGGACTCTGGGAAGATATACCCTTGATGTCACAAAAAGGGGAGTTTCTCAGTCTCCAAGCTGCTAGATGAGATGGGGAACCCAGAGGTACCGGGACTAGACTGGGGACACGATCAGGAAGTCCCAAATGACTAGAATCAAAAGCAATAAAAAGTTGAGAAGACCTTCTATGTTGCTGTGTTCTTTGTAGGTAAAAAGCCAAGGCTCTTTTATAATCCAAAGTATGAAGGTTCCTTTCTGCATTAGAGGCACGAGGCCTCGGAAAGAATACAGGAAGATAAATCAATTGATTTAAATGAAAAGGCAAAACCACCTTTGGAATAAAGTGTGGATGAGTTCTGAGAACAACCTTATGGTAAAATCTAGTATAAGGAGGATCAGCCACTAAAGCTTGAAGTTCACTAATGCGCTGTGCAAAGGCGATTGCAATTAGGAAGATGATCTTCCAGGACAAAAGCTTTAGGGATGTAGTGGCTAAAGGTTCAAAGGGCAGTTTCATGAGCTGTCCGAAAACTAGGTTTAAATCCCATGACACCAGTGGTGGCTTGATGGGAGGCTTTGTTAATAGAAGACCTCTCAAATCTTGATGAGAGGAAATTGGTTGTCCATTTAGAGGTTTGTAGGAAGCTGCAATTGCACTAAGATGGACTCTTACTGAATTGGTCTTTAGACCAGAAAGCACAGGTACTTACCTGTAACAGGTGATCTCTGGGAACAGCAGGAATAGGTCTTCACATATGGGTACGTCGGTACCGACGGAGTCTGCGCGGGAACGCTCCCCAGCGTCCAATCAGAACACTTTTGGAAGCATCCCAACACGCCTGCGTGCTGCCTTCCTGCCTTTCCCAACTGCCTCTCCTCAATTAAGTTTTAAAGCTGAGACAAAGAGAGAGAGAGAGAAAGGGAAAGATAGAGATCTAGAAATGCAACTCCTAGGGGAGGTGGGTGGGTTGTGAAGACTTATTCCTGCTGTTCCCAGAGATCACCTGTTACAGGTAAGTAAGCGTAGTTACTCACCTGTAACAGGTGTTCTCCAGGAGCAGCAGGAATCAGTCCTCACATATGGGTGACGTCGGCGCCGATGGAGCCCTCGCGGAGCAATTTTCCCCAGCTTTCAAAGAAAGCCTTTGGGAATTGCAGCGCGCATGCGCGGTCGCCTTCCCGCCCAAGGGTGCCATCTTAGCCAGTCAGATGACATAGCTAAAAAAGACAGCATAAAAATTTGCAAAAAACCTAAAGCAGATGATTGCAACTCCAAGGGGAGGAGGGAGGGTTGTGAGGACTGATTCCTGCTGCTCCTGGAGAACACCTGTTACAGGTGAGTAACTACGCTTTCTCCAGGACCAAGCAGGAAGTCAGTCCTCACATATGGGACTCCCAAGCTTAAGGCTACCGGAGACCCTAAGCACAAAAATGAGCTCCCTCTAGCTCAGCAGCACAGAAGGAAGGAATCTTCGCTGAATTATTACCCACCGGTAGCCCACATCTGGGATGGAGGGTAGGAGTTGCACAAACCTCAAAGAGATTACGGAGGACTGCCTGTCCGAAAGCACTGTCCCTGCGGGACTCCCTCTCGAGACAGTAATGGACCGCAAAAGTCTGGCTCGAAGACCAAGTAGCGGCCCGGCAGATGTCTGCCAGCGGAACAGAGCGGAGGTAAGCCACTGACGTAGCCTTTGCCCGAACGCAATGAGCCGTGACTCGACCTTCCAAGGAGAGTCCGGCTGCCCCATAAGCCCAAGTGATACAGTCCGCAACCCAGATGGACAGAGTACGCTTGGAGACCGGGAGCCCCAATTTATTGGGGTCAAAAGACACAAAAAGCTGAGCAGCTTTACGGTGCTCCCACGTACGGTCAAGGTAGAAGTTCAATGCCCTTCTACAGTCCAGGGTATGGAGGACCGTTTCAGCTCGGCTGGAGTGTGGTCTGGGAAAGAAGGTCGGAAGTACCACCTCCTGATTGATGTGAAAAGGGGAGACCACTTTTGGAAGAAATTTTGGGTGAGTCCGTAGGACTACCCTATTTTTGTAGAACCGAGTGTAAGGGGGATCAGACACGAGGGCCTGCAATTCACTTACGCGTCTAGCGGAAGTGAGGGCTATCAAGAACAATGTTTTCCAAGAAAGAAAACGGAGAGAACAGGTAGCCATAGGTTCAAAAGGCGGACAGGTGATCTGCTGTAAAACCACATTCAGATCCCAGTCAGGCGCTGGCGGGCGCAGAGGTGGTTTAAGCAGAAGGAGACCTCGGAGAAACCTCGCTACAAGAGGGTCGCTGGAAAGAGGTCTGCCGTCCACCGGCACATGATGTGCTGAAAGAGCACTGAGGTGAACTTTGACGGAGTTGGACTTAAGTCCCAGATTAGAGAGGTATAGCAAGTACTGCAGGATCACCGACACCGGGCAGGAGAAGGGATCCTGAGACTGTTGGGTACACCAAACGGAAAAAGCGACGCCATTTAAGGGCATAGCATTTGCGGGTAGAAGGTCGCCGAGAAGCTAGGACGACCTCTTCCACCTCTGCCGGCAGGAGAAGGGGAGCAAGGACTACCCTCTCAGCAGCCAGGCCATTAGATTGAGAGATCTGAGGTTGGGGTGTAGCAGAGACCCCTGATCCTGAGTGAGGAGATCCGGTTGTAACCCCAGAGGGAATGGATCCTCTACCGCTAATTGCAGCAGGAGTGGAAACCACGGCTGTCTGGGCCAGCGAGGGGCCACCAGGATCATGAAAGCTTTGTCTCGGAGAACCTTGAAAAGAGTCCGAGAGACTAGCGGGATGGGAGGAAAAGCATACAGAAGGCTCTCCGACCATGAGAGTAGAAAAGCGTCTGCCGCAACTCGAAGGGGATGTGGCTGACGAGAGCAGAAGCGAGGAAGTTGCCGGTTGAGAGGGCTGGCAAAGAGATCCATCGTGGGGAGGCCCCACTTTAGAAAGAGCTTCTGAACTACCAAGGGATCCAGGCGCCACTCGTGCGGTTGGAGGATCCTGCTGAGTTTGTCCGCCAGGCAATTTTCTTGGCCTGGGAGATAAACTGCCTTGAGAAGAACGCCGTGACTGACGGCCCAAAAGCAGAGCTTCTGTGCTTCCCGACAGAGAAGGAAGGAGCCCGTGCCCCCCTGCTTGTTCACGTAGAACATGGCAACTTGATTGTCCGTCTGGACAAGGACGGACTGGTGAGAGGTCAGGTGGGAGAAGGCCTTGAGAGCCAGGCGGATCGCTCTGAGCTCCAGGAAGTTGATCTGCTGAGCAGACTCCCACGTGGTCCAGAGGCCCTGAGTACGTGCCCCTTGGCAATGTGCTCCCCAGCCCAGGAGGGATGCATCTGTAGTCAGCACCTGGGCCGGCTGAGGTGACTGAAAAGGCATGCCGAGTACCAGGTTCGGCCGATGAAGCCACCACTGGAGAGACGAGGCCAGCGGCTCGGAGACGCGCACTAGGTCTGCTAGGCCGCCTGTGGCTTGTTGCCACTGCTTGCGGAGACACCATTGAGCAGGCCGCATATTCAGGCGGGCATTGGGGGTCACATGGACGGTGGAAGCCATATGGCCGAGTAGTCTCAGGAAGCGCCTGGCGGAGACCAGGGGCTGGCTGCGAAAACGGTCGGCTAGGTCCATGAGCCGTTGAGCCCTGTCGAGCGGTAGGAACGCTCGTGCCTGAGGAGTGTGCAGCCTTGCGCCGATGAACTCGAGATCCTGTGAGGGGAGCAAAGTGGACTTTGCGAAGTTTATAACAAAGCCCAAGTACTGCAGAAGAGTCACCGTGCGGCGTGTGGCGTTGGTGACCTCCGGAGCGGACGCTGCTCTGATGAGCCAGTCGTCGAGGTACGGAAAGACATAGAGGCCGTGAAGCCGGAGATGGGCCGCCACCACCGCGAGACATTTTGTGAAGACTCGCAGTGCGGAGGACAGGCCAAAGGGCAGTACTCTGTACTGGTAATGATTTCCTGCCACCACAAACCTTAGGTATTGGCGGTGGCTTGGGTGGATGAGGATGTGCGTGTAGGCATCCTTTAGATCCAAGGAGCATAGCCAATCTCCCTGCTGGAGGTAGGGCAGAAGGATTCCAAGGGTAAGCATTTTGAACTTTTCCCGCACGAGGAACCTGTTGAGGTTGCGCAAGTCCAGGATGGGTCGGAGGCCTCCCGTCCTTTTTGGTACTAGAAAATACCTGGAATAAAAGCCTTGACCTCTCAGGTGGTGGGGCACCGGTTCCACCGCCTGTTCCTGTAGAAGACCTGCTAACTCCTGAAGGAGTAATTCCCTGTGCAGAGGGAGTCGTGGAGGTTCTCCCGGAAAATAGGAGGGAGGGACCTGGTGGAAGTGGAGAAGATAGCCTTCTCTTACGACTTGAAGCACCCAGGCATCTGAAGTGATGCTGGACCACCTATGGGCGAAGTGAACCAGCCGGCCTCCGGTGCTGGGAGGAGCCAGCGGAGGGGGAGAGGCTATGCTTAAGGAGTCAAAAGCCCCCACCCTGCTGAGCAGGGGCTGGTGGTGCAGGCTTGGGGGCTTGCTGCCTACGGGACCCGTTACCCCGTCCCTTGGCCTGCTGGCCCTGTTGGGGAGCTGCAGGGGCCTGATATTGGGGGTAGTGTTTGTAGGCAGCCGCCTTTCTCGGGTAGAAGGACTTCTTTCCCGAGCCCTTCTTTTTCTGGGAAGGGGCGGAGGTCTTCCTAGAAAGCCTAGTCCTGGTGAGAGTCTCCGTCTCGATTTGTGCAGCCTTTTCAGCCATGGGCTTGCCAAAGAGGTTTTCACCTCGGCAGGGGACATCGACCAACTTGTCCTGCACCCAGGGCTCAAGGTCAGACGACTGAAGCCAAGCCTGTCGGCGGGCACCGATGCCGGCTGCGGCCACTCGAGCCGATGCTTCAAAGCCATCATAGGCTGCTCGGGATATGAATTTTGAGCATTCCCGAATGCCAGTGGACAAGGCCAGGAACCTCCGCAAGGGTTCGTCGGACAAACCAGCGGAGAATCCGGCTAGCTCTTTAGCCAGGTCTCGGAGATACATGCCCATGTATAGCTGGTAGGTCTGGACACGACACGCAAGCATAGAGCCCTGGAAACACTTCTTACCAAGGCCATCCAGGTTACGGGCCTCCCTGCCAGGAGGCACCGAGGAGTGCATCTTCTGGCTCTTAAGACAATGCATGGCCGATTCCACTACCATGGAATGGTGTGGTAGCTGTGCTTTTTGGAAGCCAGGGCTCTTGCGGACTCGATAGATAGAATCGACCCGCTTGCTCAGGACCGGCGAGGAGGCCGGACTCTCCCACATGCGGAAGAGTAGTCGTTCCAGCATGGGAGGAACCGGTACAGTAAAGTGTTCCCTGGCGGGAGAGTCATACTGGAGGGCGTCGAGCTCTTCGGCTCGAGGCTCCTCCTCGGGATCCGCAGGGAAGGCCAAAGCCTTGGCCATATCCCTGACGAAGTCCGAGAACCGGGCATCCTCTGGGGGGGACTGCTTCCGAGGTTCGGACTCAGGTGAGTCCGAGGGGACACACCGAGTCCGAAAAGAATCAGGTGACTCTTCCTCTTCAGACCGACTCCGACGAGGAATCGGTGGGGTCGGCCCGGGCAGGGTGCGGCGCCTGCCGCCCCGACGCCGAGGGGATCGGCGTCGGCGACCTCGGTCCCGAACGGGAGGCCGAGGGTGACCTCGACCGAGGATCGACTCGAGTTCGCATGGACTCGAGGATCGGCTCGGTCTCCGGGGTCGACTTAGACGTCGACGTCCCGGCGGTCGGGGCAGCGGCGCCAGCGAGGCCAGCGAGCAGTGCCCGCTGCTGGTCCATGAAGGCAGACAGTCTGCTCTCCAAGGCCGTCAACCTGAGTCCGAGCTCAGGTGACCCAGCAGCCCCCGACTCGGGCCCCGACGGCGTCGGGCCCGACGTCGGCGGTCTCGGAGGCGAGTCCAGGAGGACCACAGGACTTACCCGAGCAGGCAGCTCCGACTCCAGGCGAGGTCGCTTCGAGAGGTGCTCCTTCTCCAAGGACCCGGGACGGCTATCGGGGCTATGCGACCTGGCCCTCGCGCAGCCAGGAGCGTCCACCGACGCCGCCCTCGCAGGTTTCACCTTCCGTCGATGGTCCCCGGAGGGAGAACCCCTGTCGGAGGAACTCCGGCGACAGTCCGAGCTGGAACCTCTGGACGCGGAGGCCTCCGACGAGGTCCGGGTACGGCTGGGGTCAGCGAAGATCCTATCCCGCTGATGCCGCCGACTTCTCAACGCTTTGGAGGACATTTTGCCGCAGGCCCCACAGATCATTTCTTCATGATCCGGGCCCAGGCAGCGGAGGCAATTGTCGTGTGTGTCAGTTAGTGACATATTTCGGTCACACTGACCACACCGCTTGAAACCACTGGCAGCCATCGGGGGAAAAAGGGCCCCTGCGAGGTCAAAGGACCGGGCTGCCAGGGAAAAACCGAAAACGAAACTGACTAAGTCAGAAAAACCGAAAAAGAAGAAGAGGACTCGTGACCGGCGTCGCGAGTCCGGGCGGGAAAAGGACCGGCGTCGAACCGAAGGAAAAAAGAGAAAATTATGAGTAAAATCAACTTTTTCGCGGGGACACGACGGGTACGTCTGTAGGGCTCCGCGGAAAAAAAGAAGACTGGCTAAGATGGCACCCTTGGGCGGGAAGGCGACCGCGCATGCGCGCTGCAATTCCCAAAGGCTTTCTTTGAAAGCTGGGGAAAATTGCTCCGCGAGGGCTCCGTCGGCGCCGACGTCACCCATATGTGAGGACTGACTTCCTGCTTGGTCCTGGAGAAACTGTGCTATCTCCAGGAACAAGCAGGAATGAGTCTTCACATATGGGGACTCCCAAGCTAAGATGTCTGGAGCAGTCCCAGCATGTTGCGAATCTGAGAGCCATGCTATTTTGCCGAAACCCCAGGCATCCTAGGGATGGAGGGTAGGAGTTGAACTAAAAAGATGTGCTGTGGAACAGCAGGACCAAACAGGATGCCTAGATAGGAGTCTCTGTGCAGGTGATATTTAGTGGTAATATTGAGAGCAATAAACCAACACCTCACCTGGTGATATTGTAAAGGGGTATATGGAGGTTCATGTGGATTTGTGGATATGAACCAACAGAATATCCCCAGGGAGTACCTCAATGTAAGGAGAGGTAGAGAACTGCACAAAAAAACAGGATGAGGTTAGAACCCTTAGGGTGAGAGGAAACAATCCCAGTGGAACTGGGGTAGTTCAATGAGGTAGGACTTTGCGGAAAACGCTGAAGTCCCTATTAGATAAAACTGAAGCTCTTTTGACTCTAGGGACAAAGTTCTTATAGGAGAAGGGAGCTTCAAAGATCCCTATATCCGATAAAGAAGGATAGGAGTAATGAGGCATTGTAGCCTCATCTTCTGAAGAGTCAGAAAGTCCCTCCTAATTGGAAAGGAAAGTATACGGAGGGCTTCAGGTGTACCTAACTGAAAGTCATGGTACAAAAAAACCCTCAACTACTAAAGGAGTGGTTGATTATGGAGAACCCTAAGTATGCTGGGACAGCATGGAAAGGGATAGAGAGTATCTGTCGAGTCTGTAGGGGAATATATATATATATATATGTATAAGTTGTAACACGCTAGAACCCCACAGCCTGGGCATGCAGAGTTTAAGCGGCCTGATATCCTTTCTTCAGATAGTATAGCAGAGTTTGAGGAGGCAATGCCTCATGGAGTTGTAGCACTTTTACTATCCAAATAAAGAGTAGTTGAGCACGAATGGTTTCAGGCAAAAACAACAGGATTTTTAATTCCCCTTCGGGTGGATTCAAACAAAGAAAACAAAGGACACATTGCCATACATCTCTGACAGGAAAAACAATACAAAAACTCAACAAAAATAGCTTTATATATCAGCATGAACATTTGCTTCACAGCAATCAAACTTTAAACAAACACTTCTCAGCTCAAAAGGTTTGTGCTTTCTTCCTGCTGACTCATGCAGCTCTCTGCGCAGCCTGACATTAGCACAAAGATATTATATTATCTGAAATAGATAATGTACAGTCCGTTTGTTCTTTTGGCATATACTCTACAACGGTTCTGTCTCCATTGCTTCATAATGGCTATCAGCTGGGAATGTTTGAAACTGGCTACACGACGTTTCTAGAGCCACACCCAGTTTCTCTGCTCGAGGCTTCTTTGCAGCACTCTATCATACACAGTTGAGAATTACCATTTATATCGTATTTACTATGAGGAGAGTCCCACCCTTCTGGGTTATCACAAGCCCAATTCTTAAAAACAGTTTTGTCTTTGAGCCAATCACTCAGCCTACCTTTTGGCTTTCTTACAGGAAGATTCCTTTGTGCTTCAGGGTCAGCTAAATATCCAAACCTTGGAGTTTGTGAGTGCTCCGAAGTTAGCCTACCTGGTATTCTTTCCCTTTGGCTACCTTTCAAACACGGCACCAAACCTGGGCTGTTTCTACCTGGCTTCTTGGCACTGGTTCTCCAATTGTTTCTCTTGCTGGTTTCCCTCTCAGAACTAAACCTCAGAGAATCCTCTCTCAGCGTCAGTTCCTCTGAGTTCTCACTCCCAAGCAGTTCTTCCTCTGCTTCTGAACTTGACTCCTGTTCTTGTTCCTGTCCCCCTCTCTGTTTCTACTCCAATGAGCATTTTTTATATCCCTGCCTTCTAAAGTTTAACTTAACCCCTCCTCCCAGCAGGTGTTCGGCCTCAACTCCTGACTGTGGAGATAAACTGCAGCAGGGGCGTGTTTTCCTCTCCCCTGACTCATTCTGCTTGTGGTTTCCCTGGAAACCATGAGCCATGTGCTTTTGTTATCTGTCAGCTACTGAAGCCAACTCTTCCCTTTCAGCTATCTCTAAGGGATCAAAGGGACTTTCTACACCACAAAGTATATATATATATCTAGGCAGACAGATGGAAAATAGTATATAGACATATATCTACCCACTATCATATATTGTGATGCATATATATATATAGATAGGTAAAGCACAGTTACTTACCTGTAACAGGTGATCTCTGGGAACAGCAGGAATTAGTCCTCACTTATGGGTACGTCGGTACCGACGGAACCTGAGCGGGAAAGCTCCCCAGCTTCCCAGAAAGGAAGCTTTTGGGACCTCCCACTGCACATGCGCGCTGCCTTCCCGCCTTCCTGACCAGCTCTCCTCAGTTCGAGTTTATAGCTGAGACAATAGAGAGAGGAAAGGAAGATAGATAGAAGATACAACTCCTAGGGGAGGTGGGTGGGTTGTGAGGACTAATTCCTGCTGTTACCAGAGATCACCTGTTACAGGTAAGTAACTGTGCTATCTCCAGGAACAAGCAGGAATAAGTCCTCACTTATGGGGACTCCCTAGCTAAGATGCCTGGGAGATCCCCTCCCAAGGGTTCGCCATCTTCGTATGGATCTCAGGCATCCATCCAGGGAAGGTGGGCAGGAGTTGTTCAAGTATGGAACAGGTGTTTGAGGACAGCCTGACCAAACAAGGCATCCCGGTGGGAGTCCTTGTCCAAACAGTAATGGGCTGTGAAGGTATGAAACGAGGCCCAGGAGGCTGCTCGACAGATCTGATCTATGGATACAGAGTGAAGATGAGCCATAGAAGTGGCCATGGCTCTCACATTGTGAGCTGTGACATGGCCCTCCAGAGAAATGTTCTTACTCTGGTAAGCAAAGGAAATACACTGAGCAATCCAATTGGAAAGTGTACGTTTTGAGACTGGAAGTCCCAAATGAGAAGGATCAAAAGCCACAAAAGTTGAGAAGACTTTCGATGTGGCTGAGTCCTTTTGAGGTAAAAGGCGAGAGCTCTTTTACAGTCCAGAGTATGTAGGCTCCTCTCTGCATTGGATGCATGAGGAGCCGGAAAAAAGACAGGTAGATATACCTCTTGATTAAGATGAAAAGGTGAGACCACTTTGGGCATAAAGTGGGGATTCGTCCTAAGACCACCTTATCATGATGAAACCTAGTATAAGGTGGATGAGCCACTAAGGCCTGTAGTGCACTGATGCGGCGAGCCGAAGTGACTGCAATAAGGAAAAGAACCTTCCAGGAAAGAAATTTCAGGGAGGTAGAGACCAACGGTTCAAAAGGTGGCTTCATCAGCTGACCCAGAACCAGGTTTAAGTCCCATGCTACCGGAGGAGGTCGAATGGGAGGCTTGGTTAGAGTCAGGCCTCTCATGAATCTTGCAATAAGAGGATGAGAGGAGACAGGTTGTCCATTTATAGGTTTTAAGGATGCTGCAATAGCACTCAAATGGACTCTTACTGAATTCGTCTTAAGGCCTGCATTAGAAAGATGCAGGAGATAGTCTAGTAAAGAATTCAAAGGAAGTGCTAGAGGGTCAGGACCCTGCTGAGCACACCAAATGGAAAAATGTTTCCATTTGAAAGCATAAGAACGCCTCGTGGAAGGTTTCCTAGAGGCATGCAGGATATCTTTCACAGGTTGAGAAAGATTGAAGTCATGAAGGCTTAGGCCTTCAGTAACCAAGCTCTGAGGTGTAGGGACTTGGGGTTTGAAAGCCACAAAGTCCCCTCCTCCTGAGACAGAAGGTCTGGAGCAGCTCCCAGGTCCAGAGAGGGTGCCTGGTAGAGATGCAGAAGTAGAGGGAACCACACTTGGCGTGGCCAGCGTGGAGCTACGAGGATCATCGACCCGTGATCCCTCTGGAGTTTGAACAGAGTCTTGGGAATCAAAGGAATGGGTGGAAAGGCATATAGGAATTCCTGACCCCAATGCAGGAGAAAGGCATCGTTGGCCTGAGCTCCCTGACACGGAGTCCTGGAACAGAATCGGGGAAGTTTGGCATTCCACGGACTTGCAAAGAGGTCTATGTCCGGGGTCCCCCATTCCTGAAAGATTCTGCGTATCTGGTCCATGTGTAGGGACCATTCGTGTGGAAGCAGAACTCGACTGAGTCTGTCTGCACGAGAGTTTTGAACTCCTGGAAGATACACTGCCAGAAGATGAATTTGATGCTCTCTGGCGAAGGCCCATAATCTGAGAGCTTCCTTGCAAAGCGACAGAGAGCCCGTCCCTCCTTGTTTGTTTATATAGAACATGGCCACCTGATTGTCTGTCTGAACTAGGACAGTCAGGTTGGCAAGGAGGGTATAGAAGACTTTGAGGGCAAAGTATATTGCTCGCAGTTCCAGGAGGTTGATATGAAGGGTGGTCTCCTGAGGAGACCAAGTGCCCTGAGTGGAGAGGTCTTGGAGATGGCCTCCCCACCCTGTCTGGGAGGCATCTGTTGTGAGGGTTGCTTGGGGCAACGAAGGTTGGAAGGGGGCCCCCAACAACAGATTCTTGGTGGATATCCACCATTGGAGGGACCAAAACAGACGTTTTGAGGTGAGTATTTGGTCTGAGAGCGCTCCCGATGCTTGAGTCCACTGGGTGGCCAAGGTCCATTGAGCTGCTCTCATATGAAGACGTGCATAGGGCACCACGTGTACCGTGGAGGCCATGTGGCCCAGAAGGCGCAGCATTTCCCTGGCTGTCAAGTGACTGCTGGACTGAGCTTGGGAGGACAAGCACAGCAGACGTTGGGCCCTGACCTGAGGTAGGTAGGCCCTTGCAGTGGTGGTGTCCAACTGGGCCCCTATGAATTCGAGAGACTGAGTAGGGATGAGTTGAGACTTGGGAAGGTTTTACTACCAGTCCCAGATACTGCAGAATGCGCCTTGTGCGGTCCAGGGAAATCTGGGCCTCTGACTGAGATGGAGCTCGGATGAGCCAGTCGTCCAGATATGGGAATACAAAAATTCCCAGGCCTCTTAGAAATGCGGCTATAACTGCCATGCATTTGGTGAATACTCTTGGAGCAGAGGCTAGACCGAAGGGATGTACTCTGTATTGGAAATGTTTTCCCTGAAACAGAAATCGAAGATATTTTCTGTGGGATGGGTGGATGAGTATATGTGTGTACGCATCCTTGAGATCTAGAGAACAAAGCCAATCCTGACTCTGAAGGTATGGAAGGAGAATGCCCAGAGAAAGCATTTTGAATTTCTCCTTGTAAAGAAATTTGTTCAATTCTCTCAGATCTAGAATTGGTCTGAAACCATCTGTCTTCTTTGGTATTAGAAAATAAGGGGAGTAGAAACCTGTCCCTTGTTGAAGAAGAGGAACCTCTTCTATTGCCCCTTGGGCAAGGAGGGAAGAGACTTCCTGACCCAACAGGGCCAGGAGAGATGGGGGAGAATTGAACTGCCTCACCATGGTATGAGGAGGAAGGCTGGAAAAATGAAGTTTGTAACCCTCTCTGATAATAGAGAGGGTCCATTGCTCTGATGTAATTTGCCCCCATCTGGGAGCAAAGTGAGCTAACCTTCCGGGAATGGTGAGGGGCTCTGGTTGTTCTAGAGCCAGAAAGGTTAAGTTCTCTAGGGGCAAGTCAAAACCCCTGAGGGGTTTGAGTCTGCTGAGGTGCAGCAGACAACGCAGGCTTGGATCTTGCCTGTTTAGGCTGCTGACGCTTAGCAGCAAAGCGAGGCTGAGAAGATTGTTGGCCAGTATTTGTGGAAAATCTGGTCTTCTTGTAGTAAGGCCTCTTGAAAGACTTTTTCTTGGTAGGAGCAGAGGTAGACTTAGAGAGTCAATTTAAAGTGGCATTTTCTGCGTCCATTTGAGTGGCTTTAATTTGCCAGTCTTTACCAAATAAGTTCTCACCTGTACAGGGCAGATTCCGCAAGCCATCTAGAACCCAGGGTTCTAGGTCAGAGGCCTGGAGCCAAGCAAGTCGCCAGGCTGCAATGGCAATGCCCGAAGCTCTACCGGCTCCCTCAAAGGAATCAAAAGCTGCTCTGTTGGAGAACTTAGAAACATCTAGAAGCTGTTTCACTAAAGAAATGAACTCCTCCTTTCTATCCTCAGGGATAAAGGGGGCAAAATGCTTTACCTTTAGGGCAAGTTCCCTTAGAAACATGCCCATATACAGACTGTATGAATTAATTCTGGCTATAAGCATACTAGCCTGAAAGATTTTCCTACCAAAAGAGTCTAGGGTCTTACATTCTCGCCCTGGAGGGGTAGAAGCATGCCTTTTGGTACTCTTAATCCTTTTCAGCGCAGACTTCACCACAATGGAATGGTGAGGCAGCTGAGTTTTTTGGAAACCAAGAGAAGGAGGGACCCTGTACATGGTGTCCAACCTATGAGAATGAGGTGACAATGTTAGAGGAGCCTCCCATAAGTCCATCAAGTGTTCTTGAAGGATTTCATGGATAAGCAGGGTAACTGCCTCTTTAGGAACCTTAGGGTATCCTAAAATATCCAATTTCTTTGATCTAGGTTCTTTCTCAGAGGATGTAGTAATAGAAAGTCCTTTAGCAAGTTCTATAATGAAGTCCTGAAAGGACAAATCCTCTGGTGGAGACATTCTCCTTTTTGGGGAAGAAGGCTCATCAGGAAGAACAAGAGAGAGCTCATCAGAATCATCAGAGGAGTCAAAATCCTCAGAGGAATCGGAGTATCCTCTATTCGCTTCCAACGCTCGATACGCATACCGATCGGTATCGACATCGGGCATACCGGGCATGGGATCGGTATCGGGTGAAAACCCGGAATCCGACATGCACCGACTTGCGTTTGGAAGACGATGGCCTCGGTTACGGTATGGAAGCCAGTACCGGAACCGGATCCGGTACCGCTAGACGCGGTACCGAGGGCGTCGCAGCCTTAATGAAAGCCAGGACGGCTTGCTGCATGGACTCAACAGTATTGCCCATAGACGCCACTGCTGCCTGGATGTCGATACCGGTATGGGCCGGTATCCCAGAGCAGTCTAACAGGTGATCGGTCGAGGCCGTGCCATCGATGTCAACCTGTAACCCCATAGATGGTGCTTTGGAAGTCAGAGCTTCCCGCCGGGTTGTTTGGCTGGGGCAGGGTCCTCAGATTCAAAATTGAGAGCCTCTCGATGCTTTGAAGGAGATTTGCTCTTTGAGGACCTGCCCGAAGAAGGTTTGGTTACCTGAGATCCATCCGGAGAGGAAGACCTGGATGACTGTGATGCTGGATTATCTGAAGCAAACAGCACATGGAACTTGTTGGCCCGGTTCTGCAACCCACGTTTAGACATCTGGGAGCAGGATGGGCAGTCCGGAATGGAGTGGTCAGGTCCCAAACATTTAAGACACCAGTCATGGGTGTCTGTGACAGAAATAACAGCACTACACTTGATACACTTCTTAAAACCAGGGGCTGGTTTCTCCATGAGGAGATTTTGTGTAGGCCTGAGGCCTAACAGAAATCACCAAGTCGTGCTGAAAGAAAAGAAAAGTAGTTTTTTTTTTTTTTTTTAAAGAAAGAAAAGGAAAGGAAGACCGGCGGTACCGGTTTCGGTATGGGGAAGGCAGGTACGCGGTCTAAAGAAACAAACTAAAATAAGAATTTCTTCAGCGGTGACAGGAACACGACCTGCTGGCTCCGCGGAAAAAGAGAAACTGAGGAGAGCTGGTCAGGAAGGCGGGAAGGCAGTGCGCATGTGCAGTGGGAGGTCCCAAAAGCTTCCTTTCTGGGGAGCTTTCTTGCTCAGGCTCCGTCGGTACCGACGTACCCATAAGTGAGGACTTATTCCTGCTTGTTCCTGGAGATATACAGATATATCCCTCATATATGTATATATGTGTGTGTGTTTGTGTGTGTGTATATATATATATATATATATATATATATATATATATATATATATATATATATATATATATATATATATACACACATACATATATATACACATATATAATTGTCTTTATCATAGTAACAACCGACATAACAGGCAAAAATGGAACTCCTCAAATATGTGGTTAATGTACATGTATCTAATTATACCAACACTCACTCTCAACCTCAACCTGCACTATACCCTGTTCCACACCATGAGTCCAATCTACTACATCTACCACCCCCTTTTAATAACACTGCCACAACGAAATCAATACAATAAATATTTTCCACTCCACCCTTCCTACCAAAATCACACACCACAACCAAATCTAAGACCTCCCTTCATGAACCAGACAGCATCACGAAATCCCCTAGACCCCAAACCGCAAAAAAACAAGCCATATCAAACACATAGCAAGACAAAACAAATGCAAACAGAAAAACCAACCGATGCAAGACTCCTACACCATTATCCTAATCAACGCCAGATCCATAAGGAACAAAACACACATCATACACCATATCATCACAGATGACCAGCCTGACATCCTATGCATCACAGAAACATGGCTCACCGATGCCGACGCCGCAATAACAAACCAAATAATCACTCCCGGATACAAGATATTCAACTGCCCTCCAGCAACTAAGAGGGGAGGAGGAGTCCTAATTGCAGCCAAATCCTCCTTATCACTTACTGGCACCTCCCACAGCCCAACCAAGGACATTGACATACTTAAAGTGGAAAACAATGCTATAGCAATCTGTCTAATCTACAGACCACAGACATCACATCCTGAGGCACTGGCCACAGCACTAGAAAGCGTCTCAGCCACAGCAATCAGGAAATACCAAATTATCATGGGAGACCTAAACCTACCTTCTCTACCGCAATGTCAAGCCAACACTTTCATGGAAGCCATGGAACAACTTGGCTACAAACAAATAATAAATGATGCTACCCATAACAAAGGAAACACCCTGGATATGGTATTCACACCTACTGAACAACAACCCGACAGGGGAAGAAATCCTGTAGCAAAAATAACTCAAGTCCCGTGGTCCGACCATTACCAAATCGAGATTAAGATGTACCTACCCACGCTACATAGAAACCCAAAATCTGAACAACCAACGCACACACGCAGGAGCTTTAACAAATACAACAGTGAAGCCCTCATTAGCTCCATCACATCACACATAGACCTGGAAAGCACTGATCTCGACAGCCTAATAGCCAGCTGGAACACAGGAATTCAAGAGACGTCAGCACCAAAATGGAAAGCAACAAAAAACGAACCCAAGTCCAAAACCGAACCATGGTACACGGAAACTCTGACCAAACTAAAGAGAGAACTACGAAGAACAGAGAGAAAATGGCGACAAAGCAAAACCAACGAACACAAAACACAATACCTAACCCTACTCTCGAAATACAAAAACGAAGTCAACCTGTCAAAGCGAACGCATCACACAAACTTACTAAACAAAGCATTAAACAAGCCCAGAGAACTGTTCGCCCTGGTTAAATCCCTTACCAAAACAGTGCAAGAGGATCAATACAACGACAAAATCAAGGTCTAAGCCCTAGCAGATCACTATGCTAGCAAACTAAACCCACAGACGGGATCCAAACCCATACAACCCTTGGACGAACCCCCTCCCCCCCCACCCGCGCCACAACACAGCACGAGGACAAATCAAGCCCACATCACCCACTGGAACAATTTTTGCAGCATTGAAGAAAAGCACATCATGAATATAATTGCCAGCATTAACACCACAATCTCTCCTCTAGACCCCTGCCCAGCTGCATGGGTTAAAGCAACGAAAGCAGAAACCGCCCACCAAATCACTCATATAGTAAACCAATCACTCCAACAGGGAACCATGCCAGCACAACTTAAGAAATCCATCATAAGACCAATACTAAAAAATAAAACACTCAACAAGGAAGACCCAGCATCCTATCGCCCAACATCCAGCATAGCACTGCTAGCAAAAATTATTGAAAAGGCGGTCCTACAGCAATTACAAGACCACCTGGACAACAACGAAACACTAGACGAGCATCAATACGGATTCAGGCCATACCATGGGGTCGAAACTCTGCTTATTGCACTACTGGACAACCTACTCAAAGGGATTGAAAACAAAAAGAAAATGTTCATCCTCATATTCATTGACATCTCAGCGGCTTTCGATACGGTTCACCATCAAACACTCCTAAACAGAATTGAAGCAATAGGAATTTCGGGAACCCCCCTAAAATGGTTCTCATCGTATATCTCCAACAGAATGCAACAGGTACAATTTAACAACGAAAAAGCAAAAGCTTTCCCCCAAACTCAGGGCATACCACAAGGCTCAGTCCTTTCCTCGCTTCTTTTCAACGTGTACATGAAACCAATCTGCGAAATATTCAAAAAGCATAAAATCCAATACCACATTTATGCTGACGATATTATGCTGTACACTCAACTCGACACAAGCAACCCAAACTACTCCCAGCTAGAAGAATGCATAAGAGATGCAAACATGGCTCCAACGAAACATGGCCATAAACCATAAAAAAACCGAAGTCATGTACATCTCAAGAAAACCAGAGTTCAACCCACCAGTCACAATCTCCCTATGCGAGAATATCTATCACACAAAGAATGAAATAAAGTACCTTGGAGTAACACTTGATAGTGAACTAAAGATGGTAAAACACCTCCGTTTAGTAAACAGGGCCATTTTTCACAAGCTCAGAGTCATACAGCCACTAAGGAACATCATTGAAGCTACCGATTTTAGGACAGTAGCTCAAGCCCTCATCATACCTCATCTCGATTACTGTAACGCAATTCTACAGGGCCTTCCAAAGAAAACCCTAAGCATACTCCAGATGGCACAGCACGTCACAGCCAGAATCATCATGAAAACAGGCTTTGCTGAACACATCACACCAGTGCTAGTTGAACTACACTGGCTCCCCATCGTAGCCCGCATAATTACAAAACCCTAATAACCACTTTTAAACTCATCCACAACCTGGCACCAACTTTCCTCACTAACCTAATCAACATGCAACCTGCTGACAGAAACAGGAGAACCAACAACTTAAACAACCTACATGTACCAATAAGTATAAGATCAGTTAAAACAGCCACAAGCAACAGAGCATACTCCTATACTGCTCCCACACTCTGGAACCAACTCCCACCTGAGCTACGCTCAATCAAAAAAACTAAAGACGTACTTATTTCAACAGGCCTACAACATGTCCTGAACAGTAATGCATTCCACACCATTACCTGCATAACCAAAATATAGTCAGTGTAAAATGTATATATGTAAATCTCCCTCTCCCCCCCTTCCTGTGTGTTGTGCATATTCCCTTGAATCACATTGTACATATTGTGAAAATATTTTTGCTTTGATCTGACAACTTTGAACATATAATCCTGTAAATCACGCTGTAATTTTTGAAATCCGTCTTTGATCTGACAATCTCCGTCACACAATCAAACCGCTCCTGATCGCTGGAAGTAGCGGTATACAAATTTTATTTATTTTATTTATTTATTTATTACAAATTCTTATATACCGCGCTATTTGGCATCAGCGCGGTTTACATAACACAACAACCATAACAACATGCTGTTTGGTTTTACATCGAACAGGGGTCCAAACTTGGATAACAGGGGTAACTATATATATGTGTGTGTGTGTGTGTGTGTGTGTGTGTGTGTGTGTGTATATCTATATAGATATATATATAGATAGATATAGATATAGATATATCTATATAGATATATATAAAGTTTAAAAAAAACATCTTTTTTCACCTCTTTTGTGCCTCCCTGCTCCCGAACCCGATTACAAGGAGCAGGTTGAGAGAGAATGCTCGCCTTGGGCAATGTTCAGCTGTTAGTTTCAAACAGCTGTTAGCTTCAAAGCATTTCGGGGCATTTGATTTCTTTTAGGCTCCGGAGCCGAAGCCACGATTCGGCTGAGCTCCGGGACATGAAAAATCGCATTTCCTGACACCTTCAGTTTAAGGTACGTGGGGAAGATATCTCTTTAATGAAGCACATAGCAAACTTTCAGTTGGGGGTTTGGAACGCCGTTATGCAGCGCGCGCCATTAACTGGCATCTTTTATTAGCTCAAAGATAAACGGCAGCCATCTTTTACTTTCGGTTTCAGTTTTTTCTTTAGCGAGTTATTTTAATCTTCTGTTAATTTATTTGCTTACCATTGCAAACTCAGTCTAAAGTGAGGCCAGTCCACAGGGACAGGGAGAACCCAACATTTGGAGGTGAGTCAGGCAGTGACAGCTCACAACACATAAGGGCAGGCTGAGCACAGCAAGTGCTGTGTAGTTTGTAGCAGCTGTCAATGGCTGCATTCTGAATTCATTTTTTATTTTTAATTATAAATTTTAAATTGTTTAATTCATGATGCCAGCAAAGCCACGCTGTCTAGTTTGTGGCTCTCGGCGTAATTAACCTTTGGACTCCGGTGTATGTAAAACTTGTTCTTTGGAGCATGATGACTTAAATAAGCCTCAGGCAAGTTCTTCAGCTTCTCATGATGCAGTGACTGGCGAAATGAGTAATTCCCTGCCTCCTACTTTAAGCCCAATTGACTCAGGGCTAGCTCCATCTGTGTCACAGGAGGATTTGCAAGTAATTCCATCTTTGACCACTGGTGAAATTGCACAATCTATTCCTCCTAATTTTTATTCTCTCATGTCTCAGGCTTTGGATCTTTTGCAGCCCATGCTAGGAGTTTCTACCCAAGCTTCAAAGTGTAAGAAGCGTACTGGGTCTGTCTTTCTACCGGATGAGGAAGCAGGTCCTTCAAAGGTCAGTAAACTGGCGGAAAGTTCACTCCAGGAAGGTTTAGGAGGCGAGGACGAGGTTGAACAGTCCTCAGATTTAGAGTTAGAAGAGGGAGAGTTGCCAGAGGAAGATCAACAAAGCAGGGTGGTCAGAGTATTTCGTCGTGAAGAATTGCCTGCTTTGATTTCCGAGACTCTTAGGTCTCTTAATATGCCTACTGTTGACTCTGTAGCGGAGGATTCTTTGGAGGATCTGCTTTTGCTAGCAGTACGGAAGTCTCAGCGGGTTTTTCCGGTTCATAGAGTTTTTAAGTCTATGATTCAAGAGGAATGGGACTGTCCGGAATCAGTTCTTAGAGGCTCTAGATCTTTATCTCGTCTTTACCCTCTTTCAGATCAGGACAAGGAGTTTTTTCGCTCTCCTAAGGTGGACGCTGCGGTTGCAGCTGTAACCAAGAAAACTACCATTCTGGTCGAAGGGGCCGCAGCGTTAAAGGATGTTCAGGACAGGAAATTAGACACCTTGCTTAAGCAGGTTTTTTATATTAGCGCTCTTTCCTTGCAGGCCTCAATAGCTGGAGCCTGGGTTGCTAGAGGCTATCTGCGTTGGTCACAAAAGTTGCAGGTAGATCAGTTAAGTGAACAACTAGATGAGGTATCTCGTTTGGAGTCAGGAGCTGCTTATTTGTCAGATATTCATTATGATCTTATCCGGGCACTAGCTAAGAGTATGGCTTCGGTAGTGGCAGCTCGAAGATACCTTTGGTTACGTAACTGGTCAGCTGACGCTTCCTCTAAGTCTCGTCTTAGTAAGTTACCATTTAGAGGTAAACTTTTGTTTGGAGAAGATTTGGAGAAATTAGTTAAAGAGCTTGGGGAGTCCAAGGGTGGTCGTCTGCCTGAGGATAAACCTAGACAGAACCGTGGTGCTGGTAGTTCCAGAGGAAATGCTAGAGATTTTCGGAGATTTCGAAATCCTCGTTTTATACAACCCCAACGGGGAAGATTCACAACTAGGGGTCAAGGGTATCGCAATTTCAGAGGGGCTGGCAGAGGTTTCACTCAATTCCAGTCCTCAAATGTTAAAAAGTCACAATGAAATGAGACAGACTCAGGCAGGATGTATTCCCGTGGGAGGAAGATTGAGGGATTTTTATCCTGCCTGGGTTAGAATTACCACAGATCAGTGGGTTTTAGAAATCATTCGAGAAGGCTATGCGTTAGAACTACTCAGACCCGTGTCAGATTCCTTTGTCCAATCTCCTTGCAGTAGTACTCCGCAAAAAGTCAAGCAGACTCTGCATCGGTTGCTACAGCTAAAAGCGGTAATACCTGTTCCTATGGAACAGTGCGGACTCGGTCGATACTCAATTTACTTTGTAGTGCCAAAGAAAGAGGGTACTTTTCGTCCAATTCTGTATTTAAAGAGAGCAAATCGATGTTTACGGGTTACGCATTTCAGGATGGAGACACTTCGCTGTCATCGCGGCAGTAAGAGCAGAGGAATTCCAAACTTCATTGGATCTGACAGAAGCTTATCTTCATATCCCAGTACGAGAGGATCATCAAAAGTTTCTTCGATTCGCTCTGCCTATGGGGCATTTTCAATTTCAGGTGATGCCCTTCGGACTAGCAACAGCTCCACGTACGTTCACCAAGGTAATGGTGGTAGTAGCGGCAGCACTACGCAAAGAAGGAGTATGTGTACATCCTTATTTAGACGATTGGCTGATTCGAGCAAAGTCAAAACAGGAGAGTCTGCAGGTCACTGCTCAAGCAATTCAGCTGATGGAGAGTCTGGGCTGGGTAGTCAATTTTGCAAAAAGCAAGTTAGAGCCCACGCAGACTCTAGAATACTTAGGAGCTCATTTTGAAACTGCAAAAGCCGCTGTTTTCCTTCCAAGTCACAGAGTACAGAGTCTAAAGGAATTAGTAACTCGTTTCTTGGACAGGCAGGCTCTGACTGCGTGGCATTATCTTCAATTGCTAGGCACGATGGCAGCCACTATCGAGGTAGTACCGTGGGCCAGGGCCCATATGCGTGCTTTGCAAGGCTCTCTTCTACAGCGTTGGTCTCATCAGAAGGATGCGTTGACTCGACGTCTAATCTGTCCTCTAGAAGTTCGAAAAGATCTTCTTTGGTGGTTAGAGTTGGAACATCTGGAGCGGGTATGCCTCTGGAACCTCCAACGTGGAATTTGCTAATGACGGATGCAAGCCTCACGGGTTGGGGTGCTCATTTTCAAGGCAGGTTTGTTCAAGGCCTCTGGTCACCAGAGGAACAGACTTGGTCCATCAACCACCTAGAGATGAGAGCGGTGAGTTTGGCGTTACAAAACTTCCAGGAAGTTCTCAGTCACTCGGCAGTAAGAGTGCTATCCGACAATGCAACGACGGTAGCTTACATAAATCGTCAGGGAGGAACAGGCACTGTATCACTGCAAGAGGAGGCGAGTCAACTTTTGAAGTGGGCGGAGCGCAATCTCCTAGCTCTATCCGCTCAACATGTTGCAGGAGTAAACAATGTAGAAGCAGATTTTCTAAGTCGTCACAGAGTAGATCCAGGGGAGTGGCAGCTTCACCCGGACATATTTGCGTTGTTGGTACAGCGATGGGGAAGTCCTCTAATGGATCTGATGGCAATTTTCGAGTCAGCACAGGTAGCGAGGTTTTTCAGTAGAAGGCGAAAAAGAATGTCAGAAGGCCTCGATGCCTTGGCCCAAAGGTGGCCGGAGAATGGTCTCCTTTATGTGTCTCCACCATGGACTCTGATAGGGCGTGTTCTACAACGGGTGGAAAAACATCGAGGTCAAGTGTTGTTGATAGCGCCCGATTGGCCAAGAAGGCCGTGGTATGCGGATCTATTACGTCTGCTAGCGGACATTCCATGGAGGATTCCGGTTTGGGAAGATCTTTTACTACAGGGTCCATTAAGCATGCCTCAGGTAGCTCGATTCTCTTACGGCATGGCTCTTGAAAGGGCTAGGTTGACTGCTAAAGGTTACTCATCAGCGGTCATTTCAACTTTGCTAAAAGCCCGTAGACGTTCCACTTCGCTAGCGTACATTCGTGTTTGGAGAATTTTTGAATCATGGTATGAAGATCAAAAAATAGCACCGTTAAGGGCCACGGTATCACAGATTCTATCTTTTTTGCAAGATGGGGTAGAAAAGGGCCTAGCGGCTAGTTCTTTGAGAGTACAGCTGGCGGCTATTTCTTGTTATCGTGGTAGGATTCAGGGTCAGTTATTGAGTTTCCATGCTGATATTCGTAGGTTTTTAAGAGCCGTATTGCTCATGCAGCCTCCTAGACGTAATTCAGTTCCATTGTGGAATCTAAATTTGGTGTTGGAAACTCTTCTAAGACCACCTTTTGAGCCGTTAAGTGATTCGTCGTTGAAAGATTTAACTTTGAAAACAGTATTTTTAGTAGCGATTTGTTCGGCAAGAAGAATATCTGAGTTACAGGCATTATCCTGTAAAGAGCCGTATTTAACCTTTTTTAATCACAAAGTTGTATTACGTACAGTGCCAGCATTTTTACCTAAGGTGGTTTCTGTATTTCATGTTAACCAAGTGGTGTCTCTTCCTGTTTTTTCAAAGAGTCAGAAAGATAAATCAGGGGTAGATTGCATCTTCTTGATGTTCGAAGAGTTCTGAAGTGGTATCTTAGAAGAACAGCACCTTTCAGGAAATCTGATAGGTTGTTTGTGACCTTTGGAGGTCCACGTAAAGGAGAAGCTGCAGTAAAGTCATCAATTTCTAGATGGATGAAAGAAGCGATAGCATCGGCTTACCTTATTAAAGGAAAGTCAGTACCGACGGGTCTTCGAGCCCATTCAGTTAGGGCTCACGCAGCTTCTTGGGCGGAGTTCAGTTTGGTTCCAATAGGGGATATCTGTAGAGCGGCTACTTGGTCGTCTCTGCATTCCTTTGCTAAGCACTATCGTTTAGATGTGCAAGAGGCAGGAGATGGACTTTTTGGTTCAGCGGTTCTGCAGGCTGGGCTTGTGGGTCCCTCCCATTAAGATTCACTGCTCTGTTACATCCTCTAAGGTTCTGGGACTGGACTAGAGAGACGCAAAGGAAGACGAAATTAGACTTACCTGCTAATTGTTGTTCCTGCCTGTGAATACTAAAGAACCCTATATGTTTATACATAGCTCAGTTTTACACTGTTTTTGTACATAGTTCCACTGTGTGTACATAGTTATAGTTTTATTACCCCCTGTTCCAAGTTTAATTTCCCTGTTATAATGTAAGCACACCAGTGTTTTCTGATTGTGCAGATCTGTTACTTGTAAACCGCACTGAAAACAAATAGCGCGGTATATAAAAATGTTAAATAAATAAATAAATAAAATATACACACACACACACATACATATATATATTAGGGTGGTCCATAAAAATGAATTCCTGAATTCCTTTGCTCCCTGGCCTGATTCTAGCTCCATTTAGGTAGAAAACACTGTGTACAAAGTTTGAAGCCAATCAAATAATATTTAGGGGTGGCTCAACAAGTCTTGAGATTTCCCCCCTGGGAGCAGATGATGAAATGTTGCATCATTTTGTATCATAAACTCAGTTCCACGCTGATTACATTTGATTGCGTCATATTTGAACTAATCTAGTCTCTGAGAGGTGGCAAAGACATTGTACTATTATCTTTGTATCTTTATTCTTTTCAGATGGTGAAAAAACGTGGTTTTTATCTCATTGAAGAAATGTCCACCACAATTCTGGGGGCCAAGCTCCTCAGCAAGGAGCAAGTGTTAAGTGTATTTTTACATCACCATATGACATTAAACAAAGGCGTTAGTGAAAGTGCATCTATTGTAACAAGTGAAGTAGAAGCTTACTGGGAAAAGGCCAGGCTTCCAGTTCAAAGAAATGACAAAATTCAAGAAAAAGTAAAGAAATTGTTCAATCAGTGGAAATTTTTGAAGAAAAACAAAGGGAGAGGAGGGAAAACAAGAGGCAAATGAAAAAGAATTCCAGGTTGCAATGAAAAACCTATTTGATGTGGCGCATGCCAATGCAATGTCTAATTCATATTCAAGAAGACAAAGAATTCTTAATAGCGCAACGAGAACCAGGGCGCCGCGGCTCAATGTGCGCGATGGACAAGAAACTGGCCAACACGGAAGCAAGATCGCAACAGCGAGAAGAACTGAAAAGGCGCAGACAAAAACATGTTGCCGAAGCCGAGGCAACTACAAGCCAAGTTCAGCTGGAAGGATCTTCTTCCTCAGCAGAGTCAGGTGAAGACTCGTAGACATCTGCGGATTCAGATAACGGACAGAAGAAAGCAACTCCACAAACGAAGCAGTATCGACCTATCAATGTCTGGACCCCAGAGCTTACAGCAGCCCTGGATCGGACAGGGACAACAGATCGCAATGCTCCGTTTGTGGTAGCTGAAACCGCCAGAAGTCTGGGACATTATCCTGGGGAGCTCAATATCAGCCGCTCCAGCGTCAAGCGCCATAGAGAAAAGCACCGTCAGCAACAATGGACTGACCTGCACAACGCATTCAAAGCCGAAGGCAAAACATGCATTGTGCATTGGGATAGCAAGTTATTGCCATCTCTCCTCTGTTCAACCACATCCGCTGACCGCCTTCCAGTTTTGATAACGGCTGTCTCCACTGGAGAAACACAACTTTTTGGTGTACCAAAACTGACATCAGGAACGGGCGAGAATCAAGCTGCAGCAGTTTATGAACTGTTACAGGAATGGTGTTTGGATGAAAAGGTTGCAGGCTTCTGCTTTGATACAACTGCATCGAACACGGGACGTCGATCAGGAGCGTGCATTCTTCTAGAACAGAGACTCCGTCGCACAGTCCTTCATTTGGCATGCCGCCATCACATTTACGAAATAATTCTTGGTGCAGTATTCTCTACATGCTCTGGAGCTTCATCGGGTCCCGATGTCCAACTCTTTCGCCGGTTCCAAAAGAATTGGGGCTCCCTTGACAAGTCCAACTATCAAACTGGAAAAGACTTGGAGGTGCTGCAACCTGACAGGGATCGCATCATGAAGTTTGCAGAATCCAAGTTGGCACAGGGCAATCACCGAGATGATTACCTGGAATTCTTGGAGTTAACGATTGTCTGCCTTGGAGGGAATCTTCCTAGTTTCAATTTCAAGAAACCCGGAGCTTTCCATCATGCCAGATGGATGGCAAAAGTCTTGTACTGTCTCAAGATTTGGATGTTCCGAGGACAACTCAAAGATCTTACCCAATGGGAGGAGTCCTGTGTTCGTGATGTGAGCATTTTCTCCATCCTGATTCATGTGGAAGCCTGGTTTTCTGCCCCTGATGCCGCAGTTGCTCCTCGAACAGATTTGGAGATGCTGAAGAAACTACACTCTTACCACAATGACCGTGTTGGAAGAGCGGCCAGAGACAAACTGCAACAGCATCTGTGGTATGTGTCAGAGGAGCTTGTGGCACTGTCACTGTTCGATGAAGCTGTTTCAGCACCGACAAAGCGGGCCATAGTGTCGGCCATGATCCCGGCAGAATCAAATGAAAGCGATGAGGATGATGACGAAGACGAAAATCCCCCATAGCGGGTCGAATTGAAAAGTTCCATGATTCCACCACTTGAATCTTTTGCAACTCGCAAGTCAATCCGTTTCCTGAAACACCTCGACATCAACAGTGATTTTCTTAATGCAGAAACAGAAGACTGGGAAGAGAATGCATCATTCAAAGACGGTCTGAAGAAAGTAAAAAATCTTCCAGTGATCAATGATGTGGCTGAGCGAGGGGTCAAACTCATTGAGGAGTTCAACGGCCAACACACCACAAAAGAAGAGCAACTCCAGTTCCTCCTGGGTGTTGTCTCGCAACACCGTAAGATGTTCCCCACATCGTCAAAGTCCTTACTAGCATCTGGACCACAATGAGTGCTTGGCAAGCATGATACCCCCCGTCTATGAGCGGATAATACCCAGTGGTCTGACGAACCCTGGGGGGGATCCAGGGGCCTGATAGATAGGGACCTTGAGCCACCCCTAAATATTATTGATTGGCTTCAAACTTTGCACACATTGTTTCCTACATAAATGGAACCAGAATCAGGCCAGGGAGCAAAGAAATTCCTACTTTTATTTTTTCCCCTATGGCAGTGGACCACCCTAATATATATATATATATATAGCCATGTCCACACATAGGGTATGTGGAGAGAGAAAGATTCATCTAACCACAAGAAGGGAGGTACCTGCTTGAGAAGATAGAGAATCTGTACTTCCTGGGTATGGATAGGAAGCCCAGGGAGTTCTCTCACTGGCAAGAGAAGTCTAGAGTCCTCTAAGAACTCTAGTCCAGGCGTAACCAGGAATGGAGACCTACCTGGAAAATGCAGAGGATGTTGTAAATCTGCAGATAGTAAGTCTGGATCCTTCCATAACTCCAGCTGGTAGCTGGAGAAAAGATGCAATAAAAATACCATATGTACCCCTAATGAGGGTTAAAAGGGTATGGTGCATTCTTGTGTTCAACATGGATTACGCCATGAAGAGTTGAGGATGGAAGGAAAAGACAAGACAAGGATTGTCTATACTGATAGAAAAACCCATCCCTGGTGAAGGGGTCCCCTGGAGATGTGAAGCAACCCAGGGAATTGGATAATTCTTTAGGTATTCTCTTAATTAAAGGCCTGTGTCCTTTATTTAAGAAGCCTTTAATGGAAATGGTAAGGGTAGGGAGAACCCAGCAGGCATGACTAGGTAAAGCCCTTCCTAACCATCTGACATCATGTGCTCTCTAACAAGGCCCCATAGTGTAGAGCTGCTCCGTAGAGATGCAGAGAGCATGTTGCAGGTTAATTAGAAGAAAAACTGGTGTTTAAAAGCCAGTAGGTATCATGAACTACTCCGCCAAGCCCAAGGATTGTGGAAGGCTAAGGATAGAAGATAAGGTGATGTGTCTGCAACAATAGCCAGAAAAGGTTTTAAAACCTTCTGTGATTAAGAGGTAAGGCCAGAACCACTGAAATTGGAGAACAAGCCCTGGTGGCTTGGTCAGCAAGTCAGTGGTCTAACCAGTAAGAGCCCCTGCAGTTCTAACTATTGATGGGGCAGCAGTGGAAATCTTATGTTCCAAGATTGGGAAAGAAATACAGACATAAGTAGGAGTGGTAAGACTCCACTATTGTCTGAGAGCTGCCAGAAAAACTAAGAATGCATGGGGGAAACAACTCTGAAAGAAAACCTAGGGGCTTAAGGAGAAGCCCTCAGTAAAGTGGTATCACTCTTACAGACGAAATGTCTTAGTAAGAGTGGCAGAGTTGAAAAGAAGACTTACGGTGGAGTAAATCTTTGAAGTAATATAAGAGATGCTGATACAGGAGAAAAAGTCAAAGGTAAAGGCATGGCAACCTTATTGACAGTTGTTACTCCTCTGTGTAGTTTAGAGGACGAGGAGTAACTGTATAACCTGTAAAGCATAATCAACTTAAGAAGCTTTTGGAGCTGATAGTCAGGATGCCTCCTTAAGAGGGACATATGTAAAGTTTAGGATGGAATTGATGTAGATGCTTGTAGTGGTAGGAAGCAAACTACAGGATCCAATCCTCAAACAGGAAAAGGATTCAGGGAAAAGTCTATCAGCAGCCCTGCGGCTGCTGGGTTTGCTGAACCCGTTGAGGTTGTGATTTTCTGCGCCTGGTTGATTGTTTCCCTTGCCTGGGAGCATCTGTATGATGGGTAGAAGATGGATAAAACCTTCTCCCATTAAGGAAAGAAAGCTTATTAGTAGATTTTCTACAAACTGGGATAGAGGAAGGCATAGACAAGCCTCTGAGAGCAATAGTGTCAGTGGTTAACTGAGTAGCCTGGAGTAAAGTCTCTTTATTAAAAAGATTCTCTCCAGTGCAAGGAGCATTTCCCAGTTTATCTTGTACGCATCTGTCCAAGTCTGAAGCTTGGAGCCAGGCTCTACGTCGTGCCCCTATGGCTATAGCAGAAGTTCTGCTAACAGACTCGAAAGAGTGCAGGGAAGCACGAGTAAGGAACTTAGAAATATTTTGAACATGATTGACTAGCATAGAAAAATCTGCCCTTTTAGGCTCTTGGAGGAAAGGGGTCAAAAGTAGCAGATCTTTTGTGACCTCCTCCAGAGATAATCCCATATAGAAAATATATGAAAGGATTCTTGCTGACAACATGGATGCCTGGAAAGTTTGACGTCCAAAGGCATCTAAAGTCCTAGCCTCACGACCTGGCGGATAAGAAGAGTGCTTCTTAGTACTCTTAACACGCCTCATTGCTGATTCTACAAGAGAATGATGAGGGAGCTGAGGCTTTTGAAAACCTGGAGAAGGGGGCACCTTGTATAGAAGATCAGTTGCCCTAGAAGGTGGGGATACCGTTAGAGGAGTTTCCCACATTCTAAATAAAAGATCCTGCAAGGTTTGATGCAAACATAATGACTTCCTGTGGATTACAGTGGATCTGTATAGGTTGTGGATCCCCTGGTGCTGGGTCTTGACCAGGTATGGAAATGGCAAGTGACTTGGCCATATCAAGCAGGAAAGCTTGAAAAGAAATCTCCCCAGAGGGGAGTCCTCGAGGAAGAGGAGGAAGAACTAGATCTGTTCAAGAACTAGTTCTAGCATTCACCGGTTCATTCAGATTCTGTAGAATAGAAGATCTGGAGGGGTGTAGCATCAAATTATCTTTGAAAGATAGTTGTCGGTACCGCTGAAAAGCGGTACCGCAACTGGTCAGTAGCAAATCGTCCATGCTAGGGATGGATTCCAAACTCAGTATGGAAGGAAGCGAGCCGGCCAAAAGCAAGGGAGGTATAGACACCGATGTTGATGTTGATGTCGATACCGGTATCGGGACCAGTACCGTCGGTGACACCGATATATGAAGATCAGTCTGTGACTGCACTATTGGTACCGAGGCAACCGAATGTGGCAGACCTTGAACATCAGTGAAGGAGTAGCCTAGTGGTTGGGACAAGGTACTTCAGGCCGGAAGGCTGGGGGTTCAAATCCCACTAGAGGACAGCAACCTTGGGCCGGAAGGACTGGGGTTTCTAGTCCCACAGTTGCTCCTTATGGTCTTGGGCAAGCCACTTAACCCTCCATTGCCCATGTTCCCTGTAAGTATTAGTGTATGTGTCTCATATCCCCATGTGTTAAATGTATCCCCCAATTGTGTTGTGACCGCTTTGATTGAAGGATAAGGCGGTATACAAAACTGTCTAAATAAATAAATAAATCGGTAGAACATCTTCGGTACCCAGTCATCCAGACTAGAGATTGATTCTAGACTCGGCATCGAAAGAAGTGAGTCCATCGATGCATATCTGGAGGGCACCGACGTGGATACCAGCATCGGTACCGGGGCCGATGTGGGAAGATCAGTCGGTAGCAGCTCTAGCAGCACCGAAGATACCGAGAGCACTCGACTGCGATCATCGGTATGGAATGTTTCATCCAGCACCATTGCCAATGCCGGGGTACCGGCACCGCTCAAAGAGGATACCACCACCGTGCATGGCTCAGGTATGTTCACCAAGGTAAAAACCCCGGGAACAACCTGAAACCCCGTTAATGCTTTTGAGACAGAAGCCTCCCGCTGGGGTTTTGCCAATATGTCCTCGGGGGCAAGCCGAAAGGCATCTCTATGATGTACATGAGATCTACCACCCGAGGACTGGCTAGTCTTTACAGACTTTTGTTTGGTTACCTGATCCTGCGAAAAAGAAGATGTAGCTGGTACCCTCAGGTCTGAGGAGAACGGCGTATCGAGTTGAGCTTGATGCTGAAAACATCTTGCAGGGATAGTAGTGCAGGAGGGACACTCCAGCGGATGGTGTTCAGGTCCCAAACATTGAAGGCACCAATTATGGGTGTCTAAAACTAATTTGTAAGCGCCACAGTTAAACATTCTAGTGGCTAGCTTTTCCCTAAGGGATAGTGAAACCTGTCAGGCACTAAAGAGAAAAAAATTTCCCACAAAAGGAAATATTTGTAGAAGAAAAGAAAAAGAAAACATCGGCGGTACCGGTGCGTCGAGGGAAGGTAGACGCGACCACAAGAAAAAACAAAAATAAAGGAAGAATTTTCTGCGGTGACTGGAGGACGTCCTGCCGGCTCCATGGAAAAACGAAAACTGAGGAGAGGCAGTTGGGAAAGGCGGGAAGGCAGCACGCAGGCGTGTTGGGATGCTTCCAAAAGCGTTCTGATTGGACGCTGGGGAGCGTTCCCGCACAGACTTCGTCAGTACCGACGTACCCATATGTGAAGACTCATTCCTGGCTTGTTCCTGGAGATTTTAATAAATGAAGTAGATGCTCTAGTATCGATTCCAAAGGTATCTTAAGGGAGTTTAACCTCTTCTGTGAACACCCTCCAATTGTGATGTGACGTGACCAACTTGATTGAAGGATAAGGTGGCATACAAATCTGTCTAAATAAAAATAAATAAATAAATATAGTAAACCGTTTCCACTTGAAAGCGTAAGAGCGTCTTGTGGAAGGTTTTCTAGAAGCCTGAAGGATATATTTTACCTATTGGGAAAGGTTGAGATCCTGAAGGTCTAAGCTTTCAGCAACCAGGCCGTGAGATGCAGGGAGCGGGGAATCAAATACCATAGCATCCCATTCTCTTGGGAGAGAAGATCTGGAGCAGACCCTAACTCCAGAAGTGCAGCTTGAGAGAGATGTAGAAGAGCAGGGGATACCATGTTTGGCGTGGCCACCGTGGCGCTATGAGGATCATACAACCCCTGTCTCTCTCAAGCTTGAAGAGTGTTTTAGGGATGAGGGGAATGGGTGGAAAGGCATAGAGGAAGTCGTGACCACAGTGAAGAAGGAAGGTGTCCATTGCCTGGCAATTTTGAGCCGGAATTCTGGAACAGAACCGGGGAAGTTTGGCATTCAGTGGACTTGCAAATAGGTCTATGTCTGGGGTTCCCCAGATCTGAAATATCTTGGCCACCTGGTCTATGTGGAGAGACCATTCGTGAGGCAGCAGTACTCGGCTGAGTTTGTCTGCCCAAAGGTTTTGAATGCCCGGAAAATATACCCAAAGAAGGTGAATTTGATGCCCTCTGGCGAGGGCCCATAGTCGTAAAGCTTCGTTGCATAACGACAAACAGCCTGTTCCGCAGTGCTTGTTCACATAGAACATGGCTACTTGATTGTTTGTTTGGACTAAGACTGTCTTGTAGCTGAGCTGGGCATGGAATACTCGAAGATTGCTCTGAGTTCCAGGAGGTTTATGTGAAGACAAGTCTCCTGTGGAGTCCAGGTACCCTGGGTAGAGAGATGATGCAGGTGTGCTCCCCATCCCACCTGTGATGCATCCGTTAGGGTGGCCTGGAATAGGGGTTGCTGGAAAGGAGACCCCACTAGAAGATTTTCCAGTGATTGCCACCATTAGAGGGACAAAATCAGTCGTTGTGAGTTTGATATCTTGTCCGACAGATGTGCTGTGGCCTGTGTCCACTGTTTGGATAGGGTCCACTGGGCTGCTCGCATATGAAGGCAAGCATAGGGAACCACATGAACCGTGGATGCCATATCTCCCAATAGCTGTAGTAGTTCTCGAGCAGTTAGGGAGGACTTCACCGCTGCTCGAGAAGCTAGCTGCACTATGCGAAGAGAGCGGGTTTGTGGGAGAAAAGCCCTTGACTGTCTGGTATCTAAACGAGCTCCTATGAACTCCAGAGATTTGGGGAGGTTTATGACCAATCCCAAATATTGAAGGATTCGCATTGTGCGAGACAGTGCAGAGCTGGCCTCTGGAACCGTGGGGGCTCGAATGAGCCAGTCGTCCAAGTAAGGGAAGATGAATATCCCTATGGTTCACAGAAGTGCAGCTACTACTGCCATGCATTTCGTGAATACTCTTGGTGCCAAAGCCAGACCAAACAGAAGAACCCTTTATTGGAAAGGTTTTCCCCTGAAAAGGAATCATAAGAATTTCCTGTGATCTGGATGGATCAGAATGTGAGTATATGCATCATTTAGATCTAGAGAACAAAGCCAATCCTGACTTTGAAGCTAAGGCATAAGAGTTCCCAGAGAAATTATTTTGAACTTTTCTCGGAACAGATATTTGTTCAATACTCTGAGGTCTAGAATGGGTCTGTGTCCTCCTGTTTTCTTTGGAATGAGAAAATAGGGGGGGGAGTAGAACCCTGTACCCTGTTGAAGAATGGGCACCTCCTCTATTGCTCCTTGAGCAAGTAGTGTTAAGACCTCTCGAACCAGTAGATTGTCTGTAGAGGTTTGGGAATTCAACTGTCTTACGATTGTAGGAGGGTATATACTGTGAAAATGAAGCTAGTACCCCTCTCCCACAATGGACAGAGTCCAATTTTCTGCTGTTATTTGGTGCCATCAGTTGGCAAAATGACACAACCTTCCTGGAATATTTAGGGGTTCTGGACCTTTCAGAGGCAGGAAGGCTAAGTTCTCTATGGAGTCGTCAAAGCCCTTGAGGGGGCTGGGCCTGTGGAGCTGGTTGAGCTCTAAGGCCTTTTGGCTTCTTTTGTTGTCTGGATTGTTGTTGTTGACCTTTTTGGGCAACCTGACCCTGAGCTTGCCCTTGCTGGGTATAGGATGGATAAAACTTCCTCTTTTTGCTGAAAAAGGGTTTTTATAGGGTTTCTTTTTGGCTGGAGTGGCTGTAGATTTTGACAATCTATCTAAAGTGATATTGTCAGCATTTATCTCATTAGCCTTTTCCTGCCAATTCTTGCCAAAGAGGTTTTCTCCTGTGCAAGGGATGTTTCCTAATTTAGAAACACAGAAACATAGAAATATGATGACAGAAAAAGACCACATGGCCTATCTAGTCTGTCCTTCCATATCAACAACTACAACAGTCCCCTTTTTACCTTTAGAGATCCTCTGTGTTTGTCCCATGCTTTTTTGAATTCAGTTACTGTCCTCATCTCTACCACCTCCATTGGGAGACTATTCCATGGATCCACTACTCTTTCCGTAAAGAAATATTTCTGCATATCACTCCTGAATCTATCTCCCTGAATTTATCCTGTACCCAAATCTTCAAGTCTGATACCTGAAGCCAGGCAATCCGACATGCACCAATGGCAATAGCAGAGGTTCTGCTGATGCATTCAAAGCAGTCAAAGGTTGCACGATTTACAAACTTGGCATGCTTGACAAGAGTAAGGAAGTCTTGTCGTTTGTCATCAGGAAGAAGGGGGCTCATAAGCTCCAAATCTCCTGTAACCTCTTTGAGGAACATTCCCATATATAAAATATATGAGCTGATCCTAGCTGAAAGCATGGAAGCCTGAAACGTTCGACGCCCAAAAGCATCACGAGTCCTGCATTTACGACCTGGAGGATTGGATGCATGTCTTTTTGCACTTTTCATCCTACGCATGGCTGACTCCACTACCATTGAATGGTGTGGCAGCTGATTCTTTTGAAAACCAGGACATGGTGGAACTCAATACATAGTATCGAGTCTCCTAGAATGAGAAGATGTGGTCAAAGGTGTCTCCCACATTCTGAGCATCAAATCATGAAGAATTTCATGAATGGGCAAAGTGGCTGCCTACTTGGGAGCCTTAGGGTATTGGAGAATTTCCAATTCCTTTGCTCTAGATTCTTTTTCAGGAGCTATCGTGATTGAAAGGCCTCGGGCCAAATCACAAATAAAATCCTGAAAAGACATGTCTTCCGGAGGAGACACTCTGCGTTGGGGAGAAAAGGATTCTTCCGGGAAAAACACTCTGGTACTGGCAGAATTATCTGAGTCATCAGAATCGGAGGATTCGAAGTATCTCTGATCCCGATGGTCATGCAAAGCACGGTCTTGGTATCGAGAAGAGTGTCTTCCAGGACAGGAAGCATAGAGGGCAAGTAGCCATCGGCTCAAAAGGTGGGCGAGTCAGTTGCTGCAAGACCACATTCAGCTCCCACTCAGGAGCAGGAGGACGGATTGGAGGCTTGAGCAAGAGCAAGCCTCTGAGAAACCGTGACACCAAGGGGTGAACCGACAGAGAATGTCCTTCCACCAGTGAGTGGTGAGCTGCTAGAGCTGAGAGGGGGACCCGAACAGAATTGGAATTAAGTCCCTGATTTGATAAGTGCAGTAAGTACTGAAGCACTACTGGTACAGTACAGGAGAAAGGATCTTCTCTACGTAGCTGACACCACACAGAAAACCTTTTCCATTTCAGAGCATAGGTTTTCCTAGTAGACTGTTTCCTAGAGGCTAGGACAACCTCCTCAACTTCCTGAGGTAGGCCCCAGGGAGCCAAAACTACCCTTGCAGCCTCCATGCCATCAAATTGAGAGCTTTGAGATTGGAGTGCAGAAGGGAACCCTGATCCTGAGAGAGAAGGTCGGGTTGCAACCCCAGAGGCAGAGGGGGATCCACAGCCAGCTGAAGCAGAAGTGAAAACCAAGGCTGTCTCGGCCACCTGGGAGCCACCAGCAGGACCGGAGCCTTGTCCTGAAGAATTTTGAAGAGGGTTCGGGCCACCAAGGGCATGGGAGGAAACGCATAGAGTAGGCCCGGAGACTAGGGAATCAGAAAAGCATCTGCTGCCAGCCGCAAAGGATGCGGTTGCCTGGAGCAGAACTTTGGCAGCTGTTTGTTCAGTGGACTGGCTAACAGATCTATGGATGGAAGTCCCCATTTCAAGAAAATCTTCTGAACCACCAAAGGATGGAGCTGCCACTCGAGGGGCTGCAGAATCCTGCTCAACCTGTCGGCCAGGTAGTTTTCTTGGCCAGGTAGATACACAGCCTTGAGGAACATGTTGTGCCTGAGGGCAAACAAGCAAAGGTCCAGTGCTTCCTGACAAAGGAGCCTGGACCCAGTTCCGCCCTGCTTGTTCACATAAAACATGGCTACCTGGTTGTCTGTTTGAACTAGGACAGACTGATGAGCCAGGGTTGGAGAGAAAGTCTTGAAGGCTAACCGAATAGCCCTGAGTTCCAGTAGATTGATTTGCTGTGCGGCTTCCCAGGGAGACCACAGGCCCTGGGTGCACTTGCCTAGACAATGAGCTCCCCAGCCCTGCGAGGAGGCATCCGTGGTCAACACCACTGTGAACCCAGGAATCTGAAAAGGTACCCCTTGCAGCAGATTGGGTGGGTGCAGCCACCAGCGGAGGGAGTTCAGAAATTGTCTGGACAACCTTATCCTGTCTCTGAGGCTGCCTGTGGCCTGTGACTACTGAGTCAGAAGGCACCACTGTGCAGGCCTCATATGGAGCCTGACATTTGGAGTCACATGTACTGTCGAAGTCATGTGGCCAAGAAGCCTCAGGCAGAGTCTGGCGGAGACCAGTGACCGGCTGAGAAATTGGTTTGCTAAGTTTATCAATCTTTGGGCTCTGTCTTCTGGCAAGAATGCCTTTGCCAGCAGAGTCCAACTTTGCCCCTATGAACTCCAAGTTCTGGGAGGGGAGCAAAGTGGACTTTGCGAAGTTTATGACAAACCCCAGGTTTTGAAGAAGAGCAATAGTTCTGAGGGTGGCTTGTCTGGCCTCCTGGCGCATCTGACCCCTGATGAGCCAATCATCCAGATAGGGGAAGACAAAGATTCCCTGATTTCTCAGGTAGGCCGCCACCACTGCCAGGCATTTGGTAAAGACCCTGGGAGCAGAGGATAGGCCAAAAGGCAGTACTCTGTACTGATAATGGTTTCCTCCCACAATGAGCCTGAGGTACTTTCTGTGGTCTGGATGAATGAGGATGTGAGTGTACACATCCATTATATCTAAGGAGCATGGCCAATCTCCCTGCTGGAGGTAGGGCAGAAGTGTTCCAAGAGTAAGCATCTTGAACTTTTCCTTCTCTAGGAATTTGTTGAGATTTCTGAGGTCTAGAATAGGCCGAAGGCCACCGGTTCTTTTGGGCACAAGGAAATACCTGGAGTAGAACCCTTGACCTTGTAAGTGGGGAGGCACAGGCTCCACTGCCCTGTCCACCAACAGACCAATGTGCAGGGGAAGCCTTGGAGGTTCCCCTGGAAAGTATGGAGGAGGCAGCTGTTGGAAGTGTAGCAGATTGCCCTTGTGGACTATGCTTAACACCCCAACTGTCTCCAGTGATGAGTGGTCACTTGTGGGCAAACAGGGCGAGGCGACCTCCTGTGCAGGGTTGGGAGAGTAGGAACGGAGAGGCTATGCCTAAGGAGTCAAAAAACCCCACCCTGCTGATTGGGAGCAGGGGCCGGAGACTTTGGAGTCCTCTGCCTACGGGGCCCATTACCCTGCCCCTTGGCTTGCTGACCCTGAGGGGCAGCTTGGGCGGCCTGGTACTGTGGGTACTGCTTGTAGGCAGTGCCCTTCCTCGGGTAAAAGGGCTTTCTACCCGAGCCCTTCTTTTTGTGAGAAGGGGCAGAAGTCTTCCTAGACAGCCTTGTCCTCGTGAGGTGCTCGGCTTCGAGCTGTGCAGCCTTCTCGGTCATGGGCTTGCCAAAAAGGTTCTCACCTCGGCAAGGGACATTGACCAACTTGTCCTGAACCCATGGCTCGAGGTCCGATGACTGCAGCCATGCCTGGCGTCGAGCCGCGATGCCCGCTGCCGCAACACGGGCCGAAGCCTCAAAGCCATCGTAGGCAGCGCGGGACAAACTTGGAGCATTCCCGGATCCCCGAGGACAAGGATTTGAACCTCTGCAAGGGTTCCCCAGAGAGACCAGCAGAGAACCCAGCCCGCTCCTTGGCCAGGTCTCGTAAGTACATGCCCATGTACAGCTGGCAAGACTGGACACGGCAAGCAAGCATCGAGCCCTGGAAGCACTTTCTACCAAAACCATCCAGGTTCCGGGCCTCCCTGCCAGGGGGCACCGCGGAGTGCATCTTCTGACTTTTCAGGCGATGCATGGTCGATTCCACCACCATCGAATGGTGTGGTAGCTGCGCCTTCTGAAAGTCAGGGCTCTTCCGGAGTCGATAGATAGAATCGACCCGCTTGCTCAGAACCGGCGCAGAGGCCGGTGCCTCCCACATCCGGAAGAGGAGCCGTTCCAACAACGGAGGAACCGGAACAGTAAAGGCCTCCTTCGGAGGTGAGTCATACTGTAGGGCCTCGAGCTCCTCGGCTCGAGGCTCCTCCTCGGGGTCCGCAGGGACAGCCATATCCCGGACGAACTCCGAGAACCGGGTATCCTCCGGGGGGGGGGGGATCTACTCCGGGGTTCAGACTGCGGTGAGTCCGACAGGACGCACTGAGTCCTGAAGGTGTCGGGGGACTCCTCATCCTCCGTCTCCCAGGTGGACTCATCCGATGAGGAATCCGGGTCCAACTGCGCGGGGCCCGTGAGCATCCGCCCCGACGCCGAAGGCACTGGCATCGACACCCTCGGTCCCGAACGGGAGGTCAAGGGAGACCGCGACCGAGGTCGACCTCGAGCCTTCATGCTCTCGAGTATTGGCTCGGTCTCCGGGGTCGACTTTGATGTCGATGTCCCGGTGGTCGGGGCAGATGCACGAGACAGGCTGGCCATCAGTGCCCGCTGCTGTTCCATGAAGGCAGACAGTCTGCTCTCCAAGGCTGTCAGCCTGAGACTCAGCTCAGGAGACTCAGCTGTCCCCGACTTGGGCCCTGGCGGCACCAGGCCCAACGTCGGCTCTCTAGGAGGAGAGTCCACGAGGACTACAGGACTAACGTGTCCAGCAGACTCCGGCTCCACTCGAGGTACTTTGGGAGGCTTCTCCTGTTCCACGGGCCCGGGGCGACGGTCAGGGGTCTGAGACCTAGCTCTCGAGGAGCCAGGGACCTCTTCCGACGACGCCCTCGCGAGCCGCTTCATCCTCTTTCGTTCCCGGTCGGGGGACTCCCTGTCCGTGGAGCCTCGACTGTGCTCGGGATCCGATTCATAGAAACATAGAAACATGATGACAGAAAAAGACCACAAGGCCCATCTAGTCTGTCCTTCCATAACAACAACTACAACAGTCCACTTTTTACCTTTAGAGATCCTCTGTGTTGGTCCCATGCTTTTTTGAATTCAGTTACTGTCCTCATCTTTACCACCTCCACTGGGAGACTATTCCACGGATCCACTACTCTTTCCGTAAAGAAATATTTCCGCATATCACTCCTGAATCTATCTCCCTTCACCCTCATCCCATGTCCCCTCGTCGCAGAACTTGCTTTCAATTGAAAGAGGCTCTCTCCCTGAACATTTATGCCACGGAGGTATTTAAACATCTCAATCATATCACCTCTATCCCGCCTTTCCTCTATGGTGTACATATTAAGATCCTTAAGTCTGTCCTCATATGCTTTATAATGAAGACCACTAATCATCTTAGTAGCAACCCTCTGCACCGACTCCATCCTGTTCACATCCTTTTGAAGGTGCGGTCTCCAGAATTGCACACCATACTCCAAATGAGGTCGCACCAAGGACTTATACAGAGGCATTATCACCTCCTTTTTTCTGCTAGCCATTCCTCTCCGTATGCACCCAAGCATCCTTCTAGCTTTTGCCGTTGCCTTTTCTACCTGTTTAGCTACTTTAAGATCATCGGACACAACTACGCCTAGGTCCCGCTCTTCTTTAGTGGACAAAAGTACTTCACCTCCTATACTGTATTGCTCCCTTGGATTGCTGCAGCCCAAATGCATGACCTTACATTTTTTAACATTAAATCCCAGTTGCCTAATTCTAGACCATTCTTCAAGCTTAGCCAGATCCCTCCTCATGTTATCTACACCTTCCTGGGTGTCTACTTTATTGCAGATTTTGGTATCATCCGCAAAGAGGCAAACCTTACCCGACAGCCCTTCCGCTATATCACTAACAAAGATGTTAAAAAGAATCGGACCAAGGACAGATCCCTGGGCACACCACTGGTAACATCCTTCTCCTCAGAGTGAGCTCCATTTACTTGTACTCTTTGTCGCCTCCCACCCAACCAATTTCTAACCCAAGCAGTAACTTTAGGGTCCATCCCTAGGGTGCTCAGTTTGTTTATAAGTCGCCTGTGAGGAACAGTGTCAAAGGCTTTACTGAAATCTAAATACACCACATCTAGAGCTCTCCCTCGGTCCAATTCCCTGGTCACCCAGTCAAAGAAATCAATCAGATTTGTCTGACAAGACCTGCCTCTGGTGAATCCATGCTGCCTCGGATCCTGTAATCCGCCGGACTCCAGAAACCTCACTATTTTCTCTTTCAACAGCGTTTCCATTAATTTACTCACCACTGAAGTTAAACTAACCGGCCTGTAGTTTTCAGCCACATCCTTACTTCCACTTTTGTGTAAAGGCACCACATGAGCCTCTCTCCAGTCCTTTGGCACCACTCCCGACTCCAACGAGGCATTGAAAAGGTCAGTCAGTGGAGTTGCTAGAACGTCCCCAAGTTCCCTCAGTATTCTAGGGTGTATCCCCATCCGGTCCCATCGCTTTGTCTACTTTAAGTTGAGCTAGTTTCTCACGAACACAGTCTTCTGAAAATTGTTCAAGATGTCCCTTGCTTCTGTTCTTATTTGTGGGTGTTTTCTGAGGTCCTGCTCCTGGTTCTTCATCTGTGAACACAGAACAAAAATATTTGTTAAACAATTCCGCTTTATCCTTATCAGCTTCTACATATTCCCCCCCCCTGCACCCTTGAGTCTGACAATACCACTTTTGCCCTTTCTCTTCTCACTAATATATCTGAAAAATGTCTTATCCCCCCATTTTATTGCATTGGCTATTTCCTCCTCCTTTTGAATCTTTGCCTTCTTGACTACTTTGCTAGCTTCTCTAAGTTTTTCCAAATACAGATGCCTGTCTTCCTCTCTCTGTGATCTCTTGTATTTCATGAAGGCCTCCCTCTTTTTCTTCACTTTTTCAGCTACTTCCTTCGAAAACCATAGCGGTCTCCTGTTCCTTTTGCCTTTATTTACCATTTTAACAAAAAGGTTGGTTGCCTTTAACATACCCCCTTTCAGTTTTGTCCACTGTTGTTCTACATCCCCCAGCTGTTCCCATCCCACTAACGACTCCCTGAGGTATTGGCCCATCTTCGCAAAGTTAGTCTTCCTAAAGTCTAAGATCTTCACCTTGGAATGGATTCTAACAGCCCTAGTCCTAATACTGAACCACACCATCTGGTGATCACTGGATGCAAAATGATCTCCCACTACAACATCAGAAACACTTTCACCATTGGTAAGCACCAAGTCCAGTATGGCCCCTTCACGTGTGGGGTCTGTTACCAATTGCCTGAATAGTTCTCCCTGTAGAGAATCCAGGATCTCCTTACTCCTAGATGATACTGCAGCAGGAATGTGCCAATCAACATCTGGCATATTGAAATCTCCTAGCAGTAGCACTTCCCCTTTCCTAGCAATGCTGCGTATGTCTTCAATTAACTCTCTGTCCACCTCTTCCTCTTGTGAGGGAGGTCTGTATATCACACCAATGCAAATAGATTTCTCTTTCCCTCTTTCTAGTTTAACCCACAATGCCTCCTCTCTCCCTTTTAAGCTCTGTAATTCCAAAGCTTTAATAGTAGTTTTTACATATAGTGCTACTCCTCCTCCCCTTCTTCCTACCCTGTCCTTTCTGAATAAAGTATAGCCAGGTATAGTTACATCCCAGTCATGGTTTTCTGTGAACCATGTTTCTGTAACTGCCACTAAATCTAAGTCAGCCACTCCCACCAAAGCTTCAACTTCAGAGATCTTATTTCCAATGCTACAGGCATTAATACACACTGCTTTCCATATGTTACCCCTGTTACCCATTTCCATAAAGGTATTTAATGTATCACTTACCTGGGGGTTTTCACTTACCTGGGGGCTTTCTTCACCCATCCCCAACGAATCTAGTTTAAAGCCCTCTTCAGTAGATTAGCCAGTCTACTACCAAAGATGTGTTGACCTTTCTTGGACAGATGGATGCCATCTCTGCCTTCATCTTGATTCACAAGATGTCGAGGCCTCCGACGAGATCCGGGCCCGGCCGGAGGCCGAGTCGGAGAAAAGCCTTTCCTTTTGGTGCTGACGACTTCGAAGCGTCTTGGAAGACATTTTTCCACATGGTCCACAGGTCTTAGGATCGTGGTCAGGACCGAGGCACCAAAAGCAGCAGTTGTGTGTGTCGGTGAGAGACATTAGCTTCTTGCACCGATCACACTTTTTGAACCCACTGGAAGCCATCGGGGAAAAAAAGAGTCCCCGCAAGGTCAAAGGACCGGCCTTCCAGGGAAAAAGAAAAAAAGGGCGTGAACGCCAGCCACGAAGGGCAAAAAACGATAAAATAAGATCCGGTTCAATACCGGTGTACCGAACCCGGCGGGAGGGGAACCGGCGTCGAACCAGAGAAAAAATAGCGAAGAAATCGCGAAAAAATCGAACTATTTTCCAGAAGGACTAGAACAAACATCCGGTGGGCTTCACGGAAAAAGAGAGACTGTACAAGATGGCACCTTTAGGCAGGAAGGGAACCGCGCATGCGTGCCTGCATTCCCAAAGGCCTTCTTGGAAAGCTGGGGAAATGCTCCGCAAGGGCTCCATCGACGTCGATGTCACCCATATGTGAGGACTGACTTACTGCTTGGTCCTGGAGAAAGTAAAATGTTTCCACAGCTGTTTACTCCCGTGGCTGTGCAGAGATGAGCAGGGCTTCAGGCCTCACAGGCTTCCTCTTGCCCAGCGGTTCTCAACCTGTGGGTCGCGACCCCCATGGGGGTCGCCACAGGATTTAGCAGGGGTCACCTCGCTCCAACGTTAAAAAAAAAAAAAAAGCGCTCAAGTTGATGCCGCTGCCGAGTCCACTACTCGGCAGCGGCAAACTCACCGCCTCCCTTCTAATGCAGCCATGGCTCCCTGCCTCTTAGGGAACCACGGCTGTGCCTGCGAAACCGTTTCCTGCCCCCTCCTCCCCTCTCCCTGTCTGCCTGCTACTGTGCCCTGCTGTTCTTCTACAGCCGCAGCTCCCTGTCTCTTAGGCAACTGCAGCTGTGCCTGTAAAACCGTTGGAGCCTTTCTGTCTCTCAACGGGCTCCGTGCAGCACTGTCCCACCTCCAAAGGAAGTTGTTTACCACTTCCTTTGGAAGCAGGACAATGCTGCACGGAGCCTGCCCATTGAGAGACCAAAAGGCTCCGCAACGATTTTACAGGCACAGCCGCGGTTCCTTAAGAGACAGGGAGCCACGGCTGTAGAAGAACAGCAGGGCACAGTAGCAGGCAGACAGGGAGAGGGGAGGAGGGGCCAGGGAACCTGCAATGGGGCTGACATGAGGGAGGGAGGGGTTGGCTGACATGGGGGGGATGGATGGTGGGATGGGGCTGGGATGGTGGGATGGGGCTGACATGGAGGGGGGGCTGACATGGACAGAGGGGGAGGGACTGACATAGATGGAGGGAGGGAGGGAGAGGGGATGACATGGACAGGGGGGCTGACATGGAAGGATGGATGGAGGGAGGGGGCCTGACATGGCGGGAGGGAGGGAGGGGGCCTGACATGGAGGGAGGGAGGGAGGGCTGACATGGACAGAGGGGGGAATGACATGGAGGGATGGATGAAGGGAGGGAGGGGGGCTGACATGGAGGGATGGAGGAAGGGCGGGAGGGAGGGCTGACATGGAGGGAGAGAGGGAGGGGGGCTGACATGGACAGGGGGGCTAAGATGGAGAGAGGGAGGGCTGACAGACAGAGGGGGGACTGACATGGAGGGATGGATGGATGGAGGGAGGGAGGGGGCTGACATGGACAGAAGAGGGCTGGGGGGGAGGGAGGGGGGCTGACATGGACAAAGGGAAGGTACAGGGGGGTATACTGGACCGGGGATAAATGCTGGACAGAGGGGAGAGACAGTGCGGGTTAGTATAATGGGCAGATGGGGGGTTGGCTAGGACTGGTAATGGGTTTATTAGGGAAGGCTAGGATTGGGAATGGACTGATCAAGGGGGGGTTGGGACTGGTAATGTGCTGATAGGGGGGTAAGGACTGGTAATGGACTGATGGGGGGCTAGCATTGGAAATGAGCTGATCGGGGAGTAGGACTGGAAATGGGCTGATTTAGGGGAGGCTAGCACTGGTAATGGGGTTGAAGGGGGACTAGCACTGGAAGCAAGCTGATTGGGGGGGCTTCGACTGGGAATGGGCTGATTGTGGGGAGGAGATGATAGAGCTGCTGGCTCTAGAAGAAAACTGGGGGTCAAGGCTACAAATGGGCTGATACGAGGGGATGGGAAAATGGAACTGGAAAGGAGTGGATCCAAGAGGGGCTGCCATGGTATTTGTACTAGAAGGGACTGGTCAGTGGGGAAGAAGGGGGACTGGAAGGGAATGGACACCAGTGGCAGTCATGGGAATGCAAGTTGACATTGGAAGGTACTGAGAGTGAAGACTGGAAAGGGGCTGATACTGGGGAGGGTTACTGGGACTGGAAATAGGCTGATGGAAAGAAGTGAAAAAAACGAAAGAAGAGATAAGAAATGGCAGATGGACCATAGACCACAGAAAGAGAGCTAAGAGAAGACAGGAAAGCAGAAGCCTCAGATCGGGACCAGCATGATCAGAGAATAAATTGGTCAGAAGACAAAGGTAGAAAAAATAATTTTATTTCATATTAGTGATTTGACTACAAAATCATCATAATTTTGAAATCAAATATTGTTACTTGTTATTGCGATTAATTATTGTGGTTTAAATAAGTAAATGTTATAAATAAAAACATATTGCAAAGGCCTATAATATATTAATAATTCAACAAATGATTACAGCGACAATGCGTTAACGGTAAAGGAAGAGAGACGCATTTGATTTTATCATTGGGGGTCACCACAAGTTGACCAATGGTAAAAGGGGTCACGGTACAAAAAAGGTTGAGAACCACTGCTCTTGCCGGTCAGGTGCATGCGCAGCATCCCGTAGTGCGGACAGCTGCTAGTTCTGGAAGAGAACTGCTACTGGGGGCTAGGACAGGAAATGTGGAGACTCCGATTGAAAGGAAGACAATGCTGGGAGGGACTGGAAAAGGGCTGATGCTGGGGGAAGGAGGAGAACAGGACTGGAAGGGAGCTGATGCTGGGAAGGGCTGGAACTAGAAAGCAGCTGATGCTGGAGGAGGATTAGAAGGGGCTGGGGCTGGGGAGAGGAAAAAAGAAGCTGGGGCGTGAGGATGGAGAGGGGAACAGATATTTTGTGTGGGAGGGAAGAAAAAAGGTCATACAAAGGGAACAGTTGAGAGGGAGCAGCTTTGTTCCACTAGCCCACCGGCGTCCCCAGCAGCACTCCTGCCCAGATCGGGGCAGTGGGAGACAAACCCGCTTGCACTCCGGTCCAATCGAGACCGTGGGAGACAAACCCTCAAGCACTCCTGTCCAATCGGGACAGTGGGAGGCTCACCTACACTCACCCGCACAGCTTAAAAGCAGGCGTCCCTACCCGGAGGGAGCTGCTTTGTTCCACTAGCCCACCGGCGTCCCCAGCAGCACTCCTGCCCAGATCGGGGCAGTGGGAGACAAACCCGCTTGCACTCCGGTCCAATCGGGACCGTGGGAGACAAACCCTCAAGCACTCCTGTCCAATCGGGACAGTGGGAGGCTCACCTACACTCACCCGCACAGCTTAAAAGCAGGCGTCCCTACACGGAGGGAGCTGCTTTGTTCCACTAGCCCACCGTGATAGTCTAATAACCAGTTGGAACTCAGGAATCCAGGAGATATCTGAACCAAAATGGAAACCAACAAGCAACAACCCCAAACCCAAAATGGAACCATGGTACACAGAAACTCTGTCCACCCTAAAGAGAGAGCTACGAAGAGCAGAGAGAAAATGGCGGCAAAGCAAAACCAGCGAACGTAAAACAGAATACCTAACCATACTCTCCAAATACAAGAACGAAACCAACATAGCAAAACGAACACACCACACTAACGTACTAAATAAAGCATTAAACAAACCCAGAGAACTATTCGCCCTGGTCAAATCCCTCACCAAAACACCACAAGAGGACCAACACAACGAAAAAATCAAGGTCCAGGCTCTAGCAGATCACTATGCTAGCAAACTAAACCCACAGGTCAGACCTCAACACACACACACACATGATATATCCTCCACCGAGTCACAACCCACTAGGACAGCCAAACAAACCCACGACTCCCACTGGAACAAATTTCACAACATTGGTGACAAACATGTCATTAACATAATTTCAAACATCAACACCACAACCTCTCCCTTAGACCCGTGCCCAGCCTCATGGATTAAAGCAACAAAAGCTGAAACCACCCACCAAATCGCACACATAATAAACCAATCACTCCAACAGGGCACCATGCCAAACCAACTCAAGAGATCCATAATAAGACCGATACTAAAAAACAAGACCCTCAACAGAGAAGACCCCGCATCCTATCGTCCAATATCCAGCATAGCCCTACTAGCGAAAATCATTGAAAAGGCCGTTCTACAACAACTACAAGACCACCTGGACAACGACAGCACACTGGACGAACACCAATATGGCTTCAGGCCACACCATGGGGTTGAGACCCTACTTACTGCACTAATGGACAATCTACTCAAAGGGATTGAAAACAAAAAGAAAATGTTCATTCTCATATTCATTGACATCTCCGCAGCTTTTGATACTGTTCACCATCAAACACTACTAAACAGAATAAGAGATATAGGAATAACAGGAACCCCACTAAAATGGTTCACATCATATATCTCCAACAGAATGCAACAGGTTCAGTTCAATAATGAAAAAGCAAAGGCTTTCCCACAAACGCAGGGCATTCCACAAGGTTCAGCACTATCCGCGCTTCTCTTTAATGTATACATGAGACCAATCTGCGAAATATTCAAAAAGCATAAAATCCAATATCACATATATGCTGATGATATTATGCTCTATACTCAGCTGGATGTAAGCAACCCAAACTACTCTCAGCTAGAAACATGCTTAAAAGACATGCAAACCTGGCTTCAACAGAACAACATGGCCATAAACCACAAAAAAACCGAAGTCATGTACATCTCAAGAAAAGCAGACTTCAACCCCCCGGCATCTATTGCCCTAGGTGAAAACACTTATCACACAAAAACTGAACTAAAATACCTCGGAGTAACACTGGATAGTGAACTAAAGCTGACAAAGCACCTCCGCCTAGTAAACAGATCCATCTTCCACAAACTCAGGGTTATACAACCGCTTAGGAACATCATAGAACACTCCGACTTTAGGACAGTAGCCCAAGCCCTCATCATACCACATTTCGACTACTGTAATGCAATCCTTCAGGGCCTACCAAAGAAAACACTAAACATACTCCAGATGGCACAAAACGTCGCAGCTAGAATCATCACCAAAACAGGTGTGGCAGAGCACATCACCCCGGTGCTGTTTGAATTACACTGGCTCCCCATCTCAGCCCGTATAAAATACAAAATCCTAGTAACAACTTTTAAAACCATCCACAACTTGGCACCAACTTTCCTCACAAACCTAATCACCTTACAACCTGCAAACAGAAACAGGAGAACCGCCACCATAAACAACCTGCATGTACCAACAAGTATAAGATCAGTCAATGTAGCCACAAGCAACAGAGCATACTCCTTTACGGCCCCGTCACTCTGGAACCAACTCCCACCTGAGTTGCGCTCAATAACTGACCTGATGGGTTTCAGAAAAGATCTGAAGACACACCTATTTCAAGAGGCCTACAAGGTATCATAAATGTACGCTCCAAGAGATCTACAGCCTATAATAAATCAGCATAAAATTTATATATTTAAAAAAAAAAAAAAAAAAAAAAAAAAAATCCTTTAATCCTGGAACCATTAATGAAACCTTTACAAGCTTATAAAACTTGTTGTAATCTCGTAATCTTTGAAATTTCCGATGTATATTTGAATACTTAATCCTGTAATCTTTGAAATTTTTCCTTTGTATACTGTAATTGAAGCTCACTTGATTTGTTGAAAATTTATCACATAACTTTGTTAATCACACTCTAATGCTTAGAAATTTCTGTCATTGATCTGACTTTTCTGTTTACTTAATCAAACCGCTGCTGATCGCTGGAAGTGGCGGTATACAAAAATGTGCTAAATAAATAAATAAATAAGAATGACTGCTGGGGTTAGAAGGAGGAAAGACAGCATTAATGAATTTTGGAGAAGGAAGGAAGTAGCTGGGTGGGTGTGTGAAAGGGATGTAGGAGGCGGTACTGGGGACAGGAAGATGGCGGAGAGCAGGGACTGGGACTTAGGTTGAGACTTTCCAAATTTAGATATTGGTCCAGGGTGACACCAAGAAATCTAACCTCTTGATTTGACTTCAGATCAGCATTCTTAATCTGTAGGTGGGATGGTGGGATGAAAGTTGGATCCTTTGTGATGAACAGTACTTCTGTTTTTTTATAGTTTACTTTCATGTTATGGGTTTCTAACCAGGTAGATACTGCATTAAAGCAGTCTATGATTCCAGTGAAATTGGGGTTATCCAGTGAGAATGGGGCGTAAAGAAGCACATCGTCTGCATAAACGTGGTAGAGTATGCCGAAGGATGAAATGACAGTGCATAATGGTTGAATATATATATATTAAATAGCAGGGCTGAAAGTGATGAGCCCTGAGGAACTCCTTGGGATTGTTGAAATGTAGTCGATGATTGCGTACCAATGCGTACTTGTTGATGGCGATCTGAAAGAAAAGACCACCACCAATCTAGTGCCTTTAAGTTGAAGTTGGGTAAGCAGGAGGCTGTGTGCTACTGTGTCGAAGGCTGAGGCGATATCTAAGAAAATAAGGATGAGAAGTTTATAGCGGATGCGAAAAGGAACAGGAAGCCAATGAAGTTGATAAGATGAGGCGTGATATGGTCATAACGAGAAACGTGCAAGAGAATCCTAGCAGCTGCATTTTGAATTAACTGAACTGTGGCTGAGGGATGCCGTCCAGAACAGAGTTGCAGTAGTCAATCCTAGAGATTGCTAGTGATAACAGGAGAATGGTCAAGCAAGAAGAGGGAAGTACAGCACACACAGACTGAATATGATAAGATAGAAGTATGAATGGCGAGTGAGTGAGGAGATGTGGTCTTGAAACAATAAAACAGAGTCCAAGATGAATCAAATAACGAAGAGATGAGACCAATGAAATAGGGGAACCCAGATGATTACAGAACAGAAAGGGAACAGGAGTGCCAAAGGTGAACCATATGGCATTAAGATGCAGTAAATTTGATTCTAGCCAAGTGGAAAGGCATGAAAGGCAATTATTAAGCAAGATGAGATCAGGGTGGACAGAGGAAGTGTGATGATTATGTCATCGGCATAATAATATGCCAATATGCCACAGTGTTATATCAACAAAGCAAGAGGTACCAAGAATAGGTTAAATAGAGGGATGGAACCTGTGGGACCCCAAAGTGAAAAGGAAGGGGAGCAGTGGCGAATATGGAAGAGGAAACAGAAAAGGAACAGTGGGAGAGAAAAGAATCAAACCAGCAGAATACAGTGCCCCCGAAAGAGAAACATCACCACACTCATGAGAGATCTGAAACTCACTCAGGAAGGAAGCAGGATAGTCTCACTGCTATGGCTGGTCCGAAAGCCTGAATGCCGTGGGTGAAGAAAGTGTGTGGAATCTTAGTGGGATAAAAATTGGGAGAAGACGGCCTTTTCCAGAATTTTGGTAAGGGGATTAGGAGATGCTGAACTGGGATGGTGAGACAGAGGAAAGAAAATGCTGGGCATGATGGAACAATGTGAGAGAAGCTATGGGAAGCTGACAAGATGAGTAAGAGGAGGATGGTGATTGCAGAGGGCTGAAATCTGGTAATAGGGAGTGGGTGAAAGACTGAGGGGAAGAGACAAGAGAAGGAGTGAGATAAGAAATGAGGGAGCTGGGCTGGAGGTTACAATAGTCGATGAAAAGGTTGCATGGTGAAAAGTCAAAAAGGGGATTAAGGGCAGAGGGTTGAAATTTGAGTGGATGAATGAGTAAAGAAAGAAATGGAGAAAAGAACAAAAAATGCAAAATCAGTATGTCAAAGGCGGATGTAGACAGAAAATGGAAAAAAAAAATAGAAACACAGAAACATGACGGCAGAAAAAGACCACATGGCCTCTCTGTCTGCCCTTCCATATCAACTACTACAATAGTCCCCTTTTTTCCTTTAGAGATCCTCTGTGTTTGTCCCATGCTTTTGTAATACTGTGCTCCACTGGGAGACTATTCCACGCATCTACCATTCTTTCCGTAAAGAAATATTTCCACATATTACTCCTGAGTCTATCCCCTTATACCCTCATCCTATGTCCCCTCGTAGCAGAACTTGCTTTCAATCGAAAGATGCTCTCCTGTGCATTTATGCCGTGGAGGTATTTAAAAAGGCTCAATCATATCTCCTCTATCCTGCCTTTTCTCTAAATCTTTAAGTCTGTCCTCATATGCTTCATAATAGAAACATAGAAATATGACGACAGAAAACGACCACATGGCCTATCTAGTCTGTCCTTCCATATCAACCACTACAACAGTCCCCTTTTTTCCTTTAGAGGTCCTCTGTGTTTGTCCCATGCTTTTTTGAATTCAGATGAAGACCATTAACCATTTTAGTAGCCACCCTTTGCTTTAACTCCAACCTGCCTATATCCTTCTAGCATATCTGAGAACTGCCTTATCGCTTTATTTTATTGCATTGGCTATTTTTCTTCTTTTTGTACCTTTGCTTTTCTGATTACTTTGCTAGCTTCTTTAAGTTTTTCCAAATATAGATACCTGTCTTCCTCTCTCTGTGATCTCCTGTATTTCATGAAGGCATCCTCTTTTTCTTCACCTTCTCAGCTACTTCTTTTGAGAACCATAGTGGCCTCCTTTTCTTTTTACGATGACCTTCTACCTTGCCAAGCATCATCTCTTTCTCTAATGATCTCTCGTCACATGATAAGACTTCGGCTTTCATACTTTGGACATATCTGAGCTTCTAAGGAAAACTTAGGTTTGATATCCTCTCGTACTGACTGGTTTGTTCTTCAGGGAGTCCACAGTATACAAAGTATTCATCACCAGCACCTTAATTCAAAGGCATCAATTTTCTTCCTATCTGTTCAACTTTCGCATCCATATGGCGTTATTGAAAATACCATGGCCTGGACAAGTCTAATCTTTGTATGGAGAGAGACAGCTCTTGAGATCTAGTCTAGGTCCTTCACAGCCATTCTATCAAGAGCAATACATCGTCGGATTTCTTGACTGCTACTTCTTTCTTTATTGATTGTTGATCCAAGTAAATTAAAGCTGTCAACGATTTCAATTTCTTCTCCATCAATGATGAACTTGTTGATTTTGCTAGTTGTCAGGATCTTTGTCTTCTTAAGGTTAAGGTGCAGACCCATTTTAAGACTATACCCCTTGATCTTGAGAAGCAAATGTTTCAAATTATTTTCACATTCAGCCAGTAATGTGGTATTAGCAGCATAGAGAAAGGTTATTGATGAGTCTTCCACCAATCTTCACACCTCAGTTGTCTTCATACAGTCCTACTTTTCTGATGATTTGTTCTGCATATAAATTAAAGAGGTAGGGGAAAGTATGCAGTTACTCATTTCATAAATATTAATAAATTCAAAATAAAATACTTTTTTATTTCTGCCTTTTGCTGTTTGGGCATTTTATTTTTCAGATGCAATTGCCTCAGTATCTCTTATGCGTTTTTCGTGTCTTCTGCTAACTCTCCATTGTCTGCTGTCCATTTCTCTCCATCATCCGCAAAGAGGCAAACCTTACCCGACAGCCCTTCTGCAATATCAGTAACAAAGATGTTAAAAAGAAACAGACCATGAACAGATTGCTCCGGCACTCCACTGGTAAACTCCTTCTTCTCAGAGTGAGCTCTATTTACCTGTACCCTTTGCCGCCTCCCATTCAACCAATTTCTAACCCATCGGGCGCATTGGGCTCAGAAGCAGTCGACCAAAGGCTCCCCCGATCAGGGTTGAAGCAAAAGAGCAGGAATTCCATCTGCTCCCCGCTCAATTGCTCCAGCCCAATCAGGACCCTGGGACTCTGTTTAAAGGGAAGTGCCATCGGGTGCACTGAGCTCAGGAGCACTGCCGACCAACAAAGGCTCCCCCGATCGAGGATGAAGCAAAAGAGAGTGAATTCCATCTGCTCCCCGCTCAAACGCTCCAGCCCAATCAGGACCCAGGGACTCTGTTTAAAGGGAAGTGCCATCGAGTGGGCCCGCACCTGAGGGTCATGTCAGAGGGCCCTTTAGCAGGGAACATAGGGGGGGAAAACTATCAAACCCTGAATCTAATAAACAGCTATACAGCTCTACTCTACAACACAGCGATTCCTGCTACCGGCTCACTGCCAGGACAGAAAAGGACTTTCTGCCACCCTGAGACAAGGTAATCAGCTCTGACCCAGTGTCCCCCTTCCTCCAGATTATCTAACTAGACGGAGCCTACCTAACCAGCTGACACCACTCACCAGAGAAATCTTTCAATAAGACTGCACACCATGGCAGCTCCAAATTACCTTCTTGCTGCAATCACTCATATAAACCTTCTCCTCTGCCACACACAATTCTTACCCATATCCTCATACTCAATCCTAACACCACCTCATTACCAACCCATCATCACCACTAATATCCCAAACTGGCAGTCTGCACAAAAACGCTCCAGCAGAAAAAACCTTGCAGTCATACGTCCCAGTACATTACTACATCCACAAATGCACTACAATCATTCCCTTACACACACCCCTATCAGCAATTAGCTAATCAATGCAAGATCTCTAAGAAACAAAATGCATACCCTCCCAGACCTCAAGTCTCACCAAAATATTTTACGCATAACCGAAACCTGGCTTTCCCCCACAGATCAGTTTATCCTCAATCAGTTTACTCCACCCACACATATAGCATTCACTGCCAATGCACAAACAGAGAGGTGGTGTTTAATCCTAGCATGAAGTAATCTCAGATTTAAACTCTTGCTGACATCTTGCATGACACACAGCAATACCACTATTATAGAAAACAAGCATATTGCTATATAGCACAGTTACTTACCTGTAACAGATGATCTCAACCACTGTAAATATCCAATGTAAATAATTTAATGGTTATTTGTATTACTAATACACTATGAAGTTGAAGTTTTGTTCATTGTAAATAGTTAAACTTAACCGTTCATTGTAAATAGTTGAATCTGATTGTTCAATGTAAATGTATACATCTGTGCACAATTGTTAAAATGTTCCTTGTAAACCGCCCTTGATCGCTGGAAGGGGCGGTATAGAAAAATATAGATAAATAAATAAATAAATAAATCTCTGGGAACAGCAGGAATAAGTCTTCACATATGGGTACGTCGGTACCAACGGAGACTGCGCGGGAACGCTCCCCAGCGTCCAATCAGAAAGCTTTTGGGAGCATCCCACAGCGCCTGCATGCTGCCTTCCCGCCTTTCCAACTGTCTCTCTTCAGTTGAGTTTTATAGCTGAGACAAAGGGGAGAGAGAGGGAAAGGAAGAGAGATAGAAAGAGAGACAACTCCTAGGGGAGGTGGGTGGGTTGTGAAGACTTATTCCTGCTGTTCCCAGAAATCACCTGTTACAGGTAAGTAACTGTGCTATCTCCAGGAACAAGCAGGAATGAGTCTTCGCATATGGGGACTCCCTAGCTTTTGATGCCAGAGAGAGAGCCCAGAAGTTGTGTGTCCCTAGGACAGGGCTGCACTTCACCACATGGATCTCTGGCATCCCATGAGGGATGGTGGGTAGGAGTTGATTAAGCATGAAACAGGTGTTTGATAACAGCCTGACCAAACAAGACATCCCGGCGGGAGTCCTTGTCCAAGCAGTAATGGGCTGTGAAAGTATGAACCGAGGCCCAAGTGGCTGCTCGACAGATGTCGTCGATAGACACAGAGTTCAGATGAGCCACTGAGGCTGCCATGGCTCTCACATTGTGAGCTGTGACATGGCCCTCCCGAGAAATGTTCTTGCTCTGATAGGCGAAAGAAATACATTGGGCAAGCCAGTTGGAAAGAGTTCTCTTGGAGACTGGTTGTCCCAAATGAGAAGTATCAAAAGCAACAAAGAGTTGGGAAGACTTTCTATGTTGCTGTGTCCTTTGTAAGTAAAAAGCCAGAGCTCTTTTACAGTACAGGGTATGAAGATTCCTCTCTGCACTTGATGCATGAGGCCCTGAAAAAAAGACAGGTAGGTAGACCTCTTGGTTGAGGTGAAAAGGCGAGACCACCTTCGGCATAAAATGTGGATTAGTACTAAGGACCACTTTGTCATGATGGAACCTTGTATAAGGTGGATTAGCTACTAGTGCTTGCAATTCACTGATGCGGCGTGCTGATGTGATGGCAATGAGAAAGATAACCTTCCAAGAAAGGTATTTCAAGGAGGTAGTAGCTAAAGGTTCAAAAGGCGGCTTCATAAGCTGACCAAGAACCAAATTTAAGTCCCATGCCACCGGTGGTGGTCTAATGGGAGGCTTTGTTAAAAGGAGGCCTCTCATGAACCTTGCTACAAGGGGATGAGAGGAAACAGGTTGTCCATTTAGAGGCTTGAGTGAAGCTGCAATAGCACTCAGTTGGACTCTTACTGAATTTGTCTTAATGTCTGTATTAGACAGATGCAGGAGATAAATACAGCTAAATAAAATACTCCAGCAACGATTCCAGAGGTATTGACCGGGAGTTAAGACCCCTTCCAGAACACCAGATGGTAAACCTTTTCCACATGAAGGCGTAAGAACGTCTAGTGGAAGGTTTTTTGGAAGCATGAAGAACATCTTTCACTTGTTGAGAAAGCGGAAGATCTTGGAGATCTAGACCTTCAGCAACCAAGCCCTGAGATGCCGAGACTGGGGATTGGGATGCTTCTCTGGGGATTGGGATGCCACAATTTTCCGTCCTCCTGAGAGAGGAGGTCTGGAGCAGACCCTAAATCTAGGGAAGGAGCTTGAGAGAGATGTAGAAGCAGAGGGTACCACACTTGCCGTGGCCAATGTGGAGCTATGAGAATCATGTGGCCTCTGTCTCTCTGAAGCTTGAATAGGGTTTTGGGAATTAGGGGAATGGTGGAAAGGCATACAGGAAGTCTTGACCCCAGTGAAGGAGGAAAGCATCCCTTGCCTGAGCCCCCTGAGCCGGAGTTCTGGAACAGAACCGGAGAAGTTTGGCATGCCACGGACTTGCAAAGAGGTCTATGTCCGGGATTACCCAAATTTGAAAAATTTCGACACCTGGTCTATATGTAGGGACCACTCGTGTGGAAGCAGAACTCGACTGAGTCTGTCTGCCAAAGAGTTTTGAACCCCTGGAAGATAGACTGCCAGAAGATGAATGTGATGCTCTCTGGCGAGGGCCCAGTCGCAGAGCTTCGTTGCAAAGCGACAGAGCGCCAGTTCCCCCCTGCTTGTTTAGGTAGAACATGGCTACTTGATTGTCCGTGTGGACAAGGACTGTCTTGTGGCTGAGCAGGGTGTGGAAAACTCGTAGAGCAAGGAAGATTGCTCTGAGTTCCAAGAGATTGATGTGGAGACAAGTCTACTGTGGGAACCAGATGCCCTGGGTGGAGAGGTTGTGAAGATGAGCTCCCCAGCCCATTGGAGAAGCATCTGTTGTAAGAGTTGCATGGGGTACATAAGAACATAAGAACATAAGATATGCCATACTGGGTCAGACCAAGGTCCATCAAGCCCAGTATTCTGTTTCCAACAGTGGCCAAACTAGGTCATATGTACCTAGCAGTTTCCCCAAGAGACACAAGTTCCACAATGCTTGTACTGGGTCAAGCATTGATATCTTCGGTCACTTCTTAATAATGGTTTATGGACCTTTCCTCCAGGAACTTGTCCAAACCTTTTTTAAACCCAGCTACACTAACAGCCTTTACTACATCCTCCGCTAACAAATTCCAGAGTTTGATTATACGTTGAGTGAAAAAATATTTTCTTTTATTGGTCTTAAATAGTTTACCCTGTAGCTTCATTGCATGTCCCCTAGTCTTTCTATATTCTGATAACGTAAACAATCGATCTACATTTACCCGTTCCATTCCGTTCATCAATTTATAGACTTCTATCATATCTCCCCTCAGCCGTCTCTTTTCCAGTTTAAAGAGCCCTAACCTTTTTAGCCTTTCTTCATAGGAGTATCCTTCCATCCCCTTTACCATTTTGGTGGCTCTTCTCTGAACCTTTTCTAAAATCGCTATATCCTTTTTAAGATACGGCGACCAGAATTGCACACAATATTCAAGGTGCGGTCTCACCATGGAACGATATAGAGGCATTATAATATCTTTTGTTTTATTTTCCATTCCTTTCCTTATCATAACTAGCATTCTATTTGCTCTCTTGGCCGCCGCTGCACACTGGGCCGAGGGTTTTAACATGGTATCCACAATGACGCCTAAATCTTTTTCCTGGGTGGTGGTTCCTAATGTGGAACCTTGCATCGTGTAACCATAGTTTGGGTTGTTCTTCCCTAGGTGCATAACCTTGCACTTGTCCACATTAAATTTCATCTGCCATTTTGATGCCCAGTCTTCCAATTTATCAAGATCCTCTTGCAATTTTTCACAATCCTCTTGGGTTTTAACAACTTTAAATAGTTTTGTGTCATCTGCAAATTTGATAACCTCACTCGTTATTCCACTTTCCAGGTTATTTATGAATATGTCAAAAACCAGAGGACCCAGCACAGATCCCTGGGGTACACCACTATTCACCTTTCTCCATTGGGAAAACTGGCCATTTAGCCCTACCCTCTGCTTTCTATCTTTTAACCAGTTCCTGATCCACAATAGTACACTGCCTCCTATCCCATGACTCTTTAGTTTTGCCAAAAGTCTCTGATGAGGGACCTTGTCAAAGGCTTTCTGAAAGTCCAGATACACAATATCAACTGACTCACCTTTGTCCACCTGTTTATTCACTCCTTCAAAAAAACATAACAGATTAGTAAGACAAGATCTTCCTTGTCTAAAGCCGTGTTGGCTGTCTCCCATTAGGTTGTGACTAACTACATGCTGAGTAATTTTATTCTTTATGATGGTTTCTACCATTTTTCCCGGTACTGACGTCAGGCTCACCGGTCTGTAGTTTCCCGGAACACCCCTGGAACCCTTTTTAAAAATTGGTGTTACATTGGCGATCCTCCAATCTTCAGGTATTAGAGATGATTTTAATGATAGTTCACAGATTACTGATAGCAGGTCTGCAATCTCATATTTCAGTTCTTTCAACACCCTTGGATGAATACCATCCGGCCCAGGTGATTTGCTACTCTTCAGTTTATCTAATAGTTGTACGACATCTTCCCGATGTATCGATATTTCCTTCAATTCTTCCACACCTTTAAATACCACTTCCGTCATGGGTAACATCCCTACATCTTCCTCAGTAAAGACCGAAGCAAAGAATTCATTCAGTCTCTCCGCTATCGCCTTGTCGCCTCTTAGTGCTCCTTTAACCCCTTTATCATCTAATGGACCAACTGACTCTCTCACAGGTTTTTTGCTATGAATGTACTTGAAAAGGTCTTTATTTCGCGTTTTTGCTTCCGCAGCAAGCTTCTTCTCAAATTCTCTCTTTGCCTGCTTTATCAATGCCTTGCATTTGACTTGCCAGTGCTTGTGCTGTTTCCAGGTTTCGTCGTTTGGCTCTTTTTTCCATTTCCTGAAAGATGCTTTTTTGGCAACAACAGCCTCTCTGACCTCACCTTTAAACCATGCTGGCAGTTTTTTGGACTTCCTTCCACTTTTCTTAAAGCGTGGAATACAGCTGGTCTGGGCTTCCAAGATAGTATTTTTCAACAACACCCAAGCTTGATGTACATCTTTAACCTTTGCAACTGCTCCTTTTAGTTTTTTCTTAACTGTTTTCCTCATTTTATCATAGTCTCTCTTTCGAAAGTTAAAAGGTAGTACTGTGGATTTCCTTACTATCCCTCCTCCACTAATTAAATCAAAGGCGATCATGCTATGATCACTATTGCCAAGTGGCCCCAACACCCTTATCTCTTGCACTAGATCTGGTGTTCCACTAAGGACTAGGTCTAATATGGCTTCCCCTCTGGTCAGTTCATGAACCAGCTGCTCCAAGAAGCAGTCATTTATTTCATCCAGGAACTTTATCTCCCTAGCATGTCCTGACGTGGCACTGAGCCAGTCGATACCAGGGTAATTGAAATCACCCATTATTATTACTGCACTGTAACGTTTGTTAGCTTCCTTGATTTCTTTGAGCATTTCATCATCCATTTGGTCATTCTGGCCAGGCGCTCAATAGTACACCCCCACTGCCATTGCCTTCCCCCTTTTATATGGAATTTCAATCCATACAGATTCTACAGCAGATTTTGTTTCCTGCAAAACTTTAATCCTTTCTGAGTCAATGCCCTCTCTAACATAGAGCGCAACCTCTCCACCAATTTGATCAGCTCTATCATTACGATATAGTTTGTACCCAGGTATCACAGTGTCCCACTGGTTGTCCTCCTTCCACCATGTCTCTGATATTCCAATCATATCTAACATTTCATTTAGTGCTATATATTCTAACTCTCCCATCTTATTGTTTAGACTTCTAGCATTTGCATACAAGCATTTTAGAGAATGTATTGTGTTCATGTTAATTTGGCTATTGTTAGACATGGGTAAATTGGGATCTTTAAGCTCTGTCTGCTCCATACTTGAGGGCATTTGGGCTACTTTACTCTTTTGTGGAACCTCTCTGCTTTTGGTAGTATCCTTCAAGGATACATTCTTCCGAACCATCTGCTCTTGGGCGACTGTCGGCTTTCCCCTAATATCTAGTTTAAAAGCTGCTCTATCTCCTTTTTAAAGGTTAATGCCAGCAGCCTGGTTCCATCCCGGTTAAGTTGAAGCCCATCCCTTCGGAAGAGCCCCTCCTTTCCCCAGAATGTTCCCCAGTTCCTAACAAATGCAAAACCCTCATCTCTGCACCATTGTCTCATCCACGCATTGAGACTCCGGAGCTCTGCCTGCCTTTTGGGTCCTGCGCGCGGAACAGGAAGCATTTCGGAGAATGCTACCCTGGAAGTTCTGGATTTCAACTTCCTACCTAAAAGCCTAAATTTTGCCTCCAGAACCTCCCTACCACATTTTCCTATGTCATTGGTCCCGACATGTACCAAGACAGCAGACTCCTACCAGCACTATCTAAGACCTTATCTAGGTGGCGCGTGAGGTCCGCTACCTTCGCACCAGGCAGGCATGTTACCAGGCGATCCTCACGTCCACCAGCCACCCAGCTATCTACATGCCTAATGATTGAATCACCAACTATAACGGCTGTCCTAACCCTTCCCTCATGGGCACAGGGCCCTGGAGAAACGTCCTCGGTGCAAGAGGGTTTTACATCACCTGGAGGACAGGTCCTAGTTACAGGATCACTTCCTGCCGCACCAGGGTGATGCTCTCCTGTCACGTGACCTCTCTCCTCCATGGCAACAGGGGTGCTGCCAGACTGAAGGTGGGCCTTCAGGACTATATCCCTGTAGGTCTCGTCTATGTACCTCTCTGTCTGTCTTATGTTTTCCAAGTCTGCTACTTTAGCCTCTAGAGAACGGACTTGTTCCCTGAGAGCAAAGAGCTCCTTGCACCTAGTGCACACGTAAGACCTCTCACCAACTGGGAGAAAATCATACATGTGACACTCAATGCAAAAGACTGGAAAGCCCCCATCCCGCTGCTGGACTGCTGTCTGCTTCTTAGTTTTAAGTTTGTGTCTAGATCTTTAAGTTCTTACTTACTAGGGGTTGCTATGGGTATTTATATCAATAAAACTGTACCTAATACGTTTAATATACCTTGTTCACCTGAAGCTAAATTAATCTCAGGTCCTTAGTGTATGACTGATTTGGGTAATGAGCTTCACCTGAAAGCACCTCCTGTCCTTTAAGATGTGTAAGTACCTATAAAGCTATGATTATCCCAGGGGAGGGTGGGAGTGGGGAGGGAGGGAGGGAAATAACACCTATTAAAAGAGGGCTGCTACACAGTACCCTGTCTTGTGCTGCTGAGATAAGATAAATTCTGATTTGATTTAAATTATAGCTCTTAGCTGCTGCTGCTAGGCTCTAACTTCCTATGAAATTTAAACTACAAGCTCTCTGCTGGATTCTAAATTTAACCAGAAAGCTCTCTTCTGTGTGTTAAATTTAAACTAAGAGTACTTTGCTGTTACTTGGCCCTGAGTGTCTATTAAATTTAAACTACAAGCTCTCTGCTGGGTATGAAATATAACCAGAACGTTCTCCTCTGGGTTTTTAAATTCAAACTTTAATTGCTGCTACTAGGCCCTAACTGATCCAACAAAAAAAAAACAGTGGGTTCACAGATTAAGTAGCTTTAATACAAAGAATTCTTTTTAGAAAATTACCAGAAGTATATACTCACAGTTGCAGATTTCTCTCCAGAAGAAACAGCCCCCCTTTCTAGTCCTTCAAGAGGGTAGAGGCTGTTGAAAAGGACACCCCAGCAAGAGGTTTTGAGGGGACTTCCATCATTGGAGGGACAAAATGAGGCGACTTGTGTTTGCTATTTTGTCTGACATGCAGCCTAATGCCTGGGTCCATTGGGTGGATAAAGTCCACTGAGCTGCTCTCATGTGAAGGCAAGCATATGGTACCACATGAACGGTGGAAGCTATGTGGCCTAGCAACTGTAACATCTCTCGAGCAGTGAGTAGGGGTTTCAACTCTGCTTGAGAAGCTAATTGCATCAAGCGAAGGCAACGGGCCTGGGGAAGAAAGGCCCTTGCCTTTGTGGTATCCAGCAATGCCCCTATAAACTCCAGGGACTGAGTAGGGATCAAATTGGATTTTGGGATATTTATTACCAGCCCTAAGTATTGAAGGATACGCATTGTGCAGGTTAGAGCAGTCCTGGCCTCTGAGTGGGAGCTCGAATGAGCCAGTCGTCCAGATAGGGGAAGACAAATATTCCCAGGGTGCCCAGAAAAGCAGCAACCACTGCCATGCATTTCATGAACACCCTTGGTGCAGAGGCCAGGCCAAAGGGGAGCACTCTGTATTGATAGTGCTTCTCCTGGAAAAGGAACCGAAGGAACCTTCTGTGAGTTGGATGGATGAGAACATGAGTGTACGCATCCTTGAGATCTAGAGAAAAAAGCCAATCCTGACTCTGAAGGTATGGCAGCAGAGTTCCTAGAGAAACCATCTTGAATTTTTCTTTGACTAGGAATCTGTTCAATTCTCTGAGATCTATTATGGGTCTGAAGCCCCCCCGTTTTCTTTGGGATAAGAAAATAGGGGGAGTAGAACCCTGTGCGCCCTGTTGTTGAGAAGGCACTTCCTCTATTGCCCCTTGGGCTAGAAGAGTGGCAACCTCCTACTGGCTGAGGAGGGAGGTTGGAGAATTGAACTGGTGCACTCTTGTGAGAGGGGGCAAGCTGGAAAAATGAAGTTTGTACCCCTCTCTTATGATGGAGAGCGTCCACTGCTCTGCTGTGATTTGCCCCCATCTGGGAGCAAAGTGACATAGCCTTCCTGGAATGGTGGAGGGCTCTGGTCCTTCTAGAGCCAGGAAGGCTAAGTTCTCTAGCAGAAAGTCAAAGGCCCTGAGGGGGCTGAGACTGCTGGGCTGGAGCAGGCCTCGCAGACTTTGCCTTGGTCTGTTTGGAGGATTGCTGACGTTTGGAAGGGAACTGAGCTACAGAAGATGCTCTCTGACTATAAGCAGGATAGGATCTTCCCTTTTTTGAAAAAGCTGTTTTCTTGAACAAACTTTTCTTAGCAGGAGCAGCTGTACATTTGGATAGTCTATCCAAAGCAGAATTTTCAGCATCCATCTGATTGGCGTTTGCTTGCCAATCCTTACCAAACAGATTTTCACCTGTACAAGGGATATTTTCCAATTCATCTTGGACCCAGGTCTCCAAATCAGATGCTTGAAGCCAAGCAATCCTACGTGCTCCTATAGCTATAGCTGAGGCTCTGCTTATGCATTCAAAGGAACCGAAAGCTGCATGGTTGGAGAATTTGGAGATATCCTGGGCATGTTTGAGCCCAGAGAGAAATTCTTGCCTTTTATTGTCAGACATAAAAGGACTTAAAGTCTGCAAATGGTCAGTGACTTCTTTTAAGAACATGCCCATGTAGAGACTATAAGATTTAATTCTCGCAGCAAGCATGGAAGCTTGGAAGACTCTTCTACCAAAAGCATCCAGGGTTCTACATTCATGTCCTGGAGGATTAGAGGCATGTCTCTTGGCACTTCTAATCTTTTTCATTGCAGACTCAACCACAATAGAGTGGTGAGGAAGCTGAGTTTTATGGAAACCAGGACAAGGAGGGACACGATACATGGTGTCCAACCTGCGAGAATGAGGAGAGGTGGTTAGAGGTGCTTCCCACATCCTTAACATGAGATCATACAGAATCTCATGAATAGGCAAGGTAGCTGCCTCTTTAGGAGTTTTAGGATATTGTAGAATATCTAACTCCTTAGCTCTAGGCTCTGACTCTGGGGCTACTGTAATAGAGAGACCCCGAGCCACCTCTCTGATAAAGTCCTGAAAAAGACAAGTCCTCTGGAGGAGACATCCTTCGTTTAGGAGAGGACTCCTCCTGTGGAAGAAGCTTCACTGCATAGACAGACTCTTCAGAATCCTCAGAGTCATCACAGGAATCAAAGTATCGTCTGTCGGGATGCTCTTGCAAAGCCCAATACCCGTACCGACCGGGGTCGGTATCAGGAATCATCGGTACCGGGGTATCGGTACCGGAAGGCTGCAGAGGGCAGGGTACCGGCATGGCTGACACCGATGCCGATGCCACCAGTACCGGAATCGGTACCGATGGCGATACTGGAGCCGGTACCTGCGGAGTAGTCTGTTGCGGTACCACGGGCGTCGATGCCACAAAGAAAGCCGCCAGACTGCGTTCCATGGACAGAATCCTCTGATCCATTGACGCTGCCAATGCCTGGAAGTCGGTACTGGTGGAGGCCATCAGTACCCCAGAGCATGGCACCAGGAGATCTGTTGAGGCCACGCCATCTAGATCGTCCTGGAACCCCGATGATGATGCTTTAGAAGCCGAAGCCTCCCGCCGGGGTAATTTTGCCGGTGCAGAATCCTCGAGGGCAAGGCCAGAGGCATCTCGATGCTTAGAAGGAGATTTGCCCTTCGAGGACCGGCTGGATTTATGTTTAGTTACCTGAGATCCATGTGAGGAAGCAGCAGCCCTGGAAGACGTCGATGGCACAGAAGCCGCATCAGAGGGAAACAGGGTACTGAGCTTGGCAGCTCAGTTCTGTCGACCTCTCTTAGACATCATGGAACAGGACACACAATCTTTAATGGAATGGTCAGGGCCTAAACATTTGAGACACCAGTCATGGGTGTCGGTGACGGATATAATACCGCCACATTTTGTGCACTTCTTAAAACCTGAGGCAGGTTTTTCCATATTTAAGTAAAAAGGTTTTGGGCCTAAGGTCCAAAACTGAAGTACACCTGAAGAAAAAATAGGTGGTCTTTTTTTTTTTTTTAAAGAAAAGAATAAGAACCGGCGGTACCGGTATAGCGTCAAGGAAGGCAGACGGGTACAGAAAAGAAATAAAGAAAAAATAAGGAAATTCTTCTGCAGTGACAGGAACACGACCTGCTGGCTCCGCGGAAAAAGAACAACTGAGTTGGACAGTTGGAAAGGCGGGAAGGCAGCATGCTGGCGCTGTGGGATGCTCCCAAAAGCTCTCTGATTGGACGCTGGTGAGCGTTCCCGCGCAGGCTCCGACGTACCCATATGTTAAGACTCATTCCTGCTTGTTCCTGGAGATGCCTCACATACAGAGCTCCAAAAGCCACATCCGATGAACTCTCGGCAACCCTTGAATCAGTATGTGCAGCTAACACCCCTCACTAACCTCTGGTTGTCCTTGATGATTTTAATCTCAAGTCAACAACCCTCAAAAAGGCAGAATCCTTCCTTGCTGCTATGGACTCACTAAAGTATACCCAACTTCTTACCGCGCCCACGCACCGGCTTGGCTCCTCTCAAGACCTCATCTTTGTACCTAATAGACTCCTCGACTGCAGCAATGTATTAACGCCAATAATAACCTCAGTGCTTTGGTCCGATCACTACATGATACAGCTTTATATACAGATCCCCAACACAACCCAGCAGGCGGAACAGCCCCACCCAGGTAGACGATTTAAGAGCTACAAAAAGGACAACTTCCTCCATGACGTCCTCCCAAACTTGAACCAAGACCTCAAAAACCTGGACAAATTAATCGATAAATGGAACACAACCATCTCTGCAGCAGCAAAAGCACGAGACGCTCTATACTCCAAACCCGTAGGAAAAAAAGCCAGATCAGCACCATGGTACACAGGCAAGATAAGAAATATAAAGAGAGTCCTATGAAAAATTCAAAGACAATGGAGAAAGAACAAGACTTGGTTTACCCTGCAGCTCTATCACACAAAGCAACAAGAATACAATAACCTCATCTACCAACATAAAAAGGAATATAATAGCAACCTTATACTCAAATCTGTCAATAAACCCAGAGAACTATTTGAAATAGTTAGAACTCTCACAAAAGAACCCAACCACAAAGACGAAGAAATCATACATCCACAAACATTCGCCGACTTCCTCCAATCTAAATACACATCTCCTCCTGAGTGCACCACTAACACTACTACCAGCTCCACACAAATCAAGCAGATCTGGGCGGAGTTCAGCATCCCATCTGCTGATAAGATAACACGAATCATCTCAGCTCTAAACACCAGCACCGCACCATTGGATCCAAGCCCAGTATCTTGAATTAAATCAGCCAACTCATCCACAACATTATACATCAATCCTTATCCGAAGGCTAAATGCCAAGCACCCTCAAGCTCGCTACAGTCTGCCCAATATCCAAAAACTCAGCTTTCAGTAAAAGTGACCCTACAGCAAACCATCCTATCTCTAGCCTCCCCTTACTCACAAAGATCATAGAGAAAATTGTCCAACGTCAGCTACAGAATCACATCGACTCACATGCACCTCTGGACCCTCACCAAAATGGCTTTCGACCTAATCATAGTGTCAAAACACTACTCATATACTTTTTCAACAACTTGATCAAGGAATGGACAATATCAAGATGGGTTTTCTCCTAATATTCATTGATTTCTCCTCAGCCTTTGACAGTGTCTCAACGTATCCTACTGGACAGACTAAAAGACATTGGACTGTACAACACCACAATTAACTGGTTTTCTTCCTACCTCAACAACCGACAAATACAAGTGAAATGAGGAACAAACACCTCCACCATGTTCCAGTCAATACAGGGTATACCACAAGGATCCTCCCTGTCTACACTTTTATTTAAATTATACATTCAGCCATCTGCCCAATCATTAACAGACACAACATCCACTACACCCTATATGCAGATGACATAATAATTTACTCTCCAATCAACCTTGACAAGCCGGATTACTCAAAATCGACAGATTGCCTAGACAAAATGATACGTTGGCTAACCCAAAATAACCTAAACATCAACTACAACAAGAATGAAGAACTCCTGGTCACACGAAACCCAGGATTTACTCCACCACACTCAATTCAGCTCAAAAACAGGGGCTATACATTTCAAGCAAAGTTAAGAGTTTGTGGCTTTTTAAATTACTAGCTCACTGTCTGGGAGCTCTTAAAAGGGTTTTCGTACATGTTTAAAACAAAGTTACATTCTTTTTGGTGCTTTAGTTTAAAAGGAGAAATATTTTCTTTAATCGGGTAGGTTTAAAACTCTGCTTTAGTATCTTTCTCAGTTCTCTGAAGCTACTGACACCTAATCAGGAGTTAGTGAGCCTGATTAGCCTGTGAAAGAACAGAGTAGCTGAGGCCTACATGAAAGGCTTCAGAGCCCTGCACTGTTGAGGAATTCCTAACAGGGGCTATACATTTCAAGCAAAGGTATGAGTTTGTGGCTTTTTAAATTACTCTCTGCCTGGGAGTTCTTAAAAGGGTTTTGGTACATTTTTAAAACAAAGTTACATTCTTTTTGGTGCTTTAGTTTAAAAGGAGAAATATTTTCTTTAGTGGGGTAGATTTAAAACTCTGCTTTAGTATCTTTCTCAGCTCTCTGAAGCTACTGACACCTAATCAGGTGTTAGTTCCATCCCTACCCCACCCCCCCAAACTTCCATTCACTCCTAGTGAGAAGACTTGCTTTATAGCACACCTCCCCAATTAACTACACACAAGGATTTGGAACAGGCCGTTTTGAACATACTTAAAAAGATTTAACCGCTTCTCCTCTGAAAGGATAGCTGGGAAACCGGCTGGTACTTTGGTAGATCTCTCTTGCTTTAACAGATACCTAAGCTCCACGAACTGAACAATCGCTGGGAAAAATCATATCGCTAAAGCTGTTGCCCCAGTTACAGCTTCTGCCTCTATCCAGACAGAGGTCCCAATGCCAGATGAAGGACCGGTTCCATGTTCAGGGTGCTTGCATGCTGAACCTCTCAGGAAACAAGTGGAGGAACAGAGAGGAGGTGGCAAGGCTGAGGAGCATTCAAGACAGTGAGAAGTACATTGATGAGATGCTTCTTGCAATATCCAAGCTCTCAAGCAGAGAAGATGGGTGCCTACAGAATGACGAAAGTTGGACACAAGTCACCAGGGCATGCAGAATAACCATTCCAATTTCTCCAGTCCCTGAATTCAAGAACCACTATGCAGCCCCGGAAGAGGAGAAGGTCAAAGAATCCCAGGAAAGGGAAGAACCAGAGCTCAAGTACCCCAAAATTGCAGAATCAGTGACCACAAGGAGGCAAAGAATAGTGGTGGTTAGTGACTCTCTTCTGAGGGGTACCCTGAGGTGTCCATCTGCCGACCGGACTTGATGTCCAGAGAGGTATGCTGTCTGCCAGGTACCAAAATCCGAGATGTTACGGAGAGTTTGCCGAGACTCATCAAGCCAATGACTATAACCCAATGTTGCTAATCCATGTAGGCACAAATGATACTGCCAGGTATCCCTCTGAGCATATCAAAAGTGACTTCATGGCTCTGGGACAGAGGGTGAAGCAGATTAGGTGCACAGGTGGTGTTCTCTTCAATCCTCCCTGTTGAGGGTAAAGGCCAAGGCAAAGAAGCTCGCATCCTGGAGATGAATGCATGGCTCCGTGGATGGTGTCATCGAGGGCGTTTTGGTTTCCTGGACCATGGGATGCTGTTCCAGGGGATGCAGAGCAGAGATGGCGTCCATCTGTCCAAGAAAGGTCAACGTGTTTTCAGGAGAAGACTGCCATCTACTGAAGAGGGCTTTAAACTAGATTTTTTGAGGATGGGTGAAGAAACCCACCAGGTAAGTGAAAGCCCCCAGGTAAATGAAACCTTAAATACCTTTATGGAAATGGGTAAAAGGGGCAACATATGGAAAGCCGTATGTATAAATGCCCATAGCATGGGAAAAAAGATCCGAGGTTTGAAGCTTTAATGGAAGTGGATGACTTGGATTTAGTGGCAGTTACAGAAACATGGTTCACAGAAAACCATGACTGGGATGTAAATATACTAGGATATACTTTATTCAGAAAGGACAGGGTAAGAAGAAGGGGAGGAGGAGTGGCACTATATGTAAAAAATAATATTATAGCTTTGGAACTACAGAGCTTATAAGGGAGAGAGGAGGCACTGTGGGTTAAACTAGAAAGAGGGAAAGAGAAATCTATTTGCATTCGTGTGAGATATAGTTCTCCCTCATAGGAGGACAGAGTTAATTGAAGACATACGCAGCATTGCTAGGAAATGGGAAGTGCTACCGATAAGGTATTTCAATATGCCAGATCATTGATACATTCCTGCTGTAGTATCATCTAGAAGTAAAGAGATCCTGGACTCTCTAAAGGGAGAACTATTCAGGCAACTGGTAACAGAACCAAGACATGAAGGGCCCATACTGGACTTGGTGTTTACCAATGGAGATAGTGTTTCTGATCTTATAGTGGGAGATAATTTTGCATCCAGTGATCACCAGATGATGTAGTTCTGTATTAGGACTAGGGCTATTAGAATCATTATAAAAATGAGGGCCTTAGACTTTAGGAAAACTAATTTTGCCAAGATGGGCCAATACCTCAGGTAATCATTAGCAGGATTGGAACAGCTGGGGGATGTAGAAAAACAGTGGGCAAAACTGAAAAGGAATATTTTAAGGGTAACCAAACTTTTTGTTGAAATGGTAAATAAAGGCAAAAGGAAAAGGAAACCACTATGGTTTTCGAAAGAAGTAGCAGAAAAGGGAAGAAAAAGAGGGAGGCCTTCATGAAATACAAGAGAACACAGAGAGAGGAAGACAAGCATCTATATTTGGAAAAACTTATAGCAAAGTAGTCAGGAAAGCAAAGTTTCAAAAAGAGGAGGAAATAGCCAATGCAATAAAAAGGGGGGATAAGACATTTTTCAGATATGTTAGTGAGAAGAGGAAGAGCAAAAGTGGTATTGTCAGGCTCAAGGGTGAAAGGGAGGAACATGTAGAAGCTTTTAAGGACAAAGTAGTATTGCTTAACAAATATTTCTGTTCTGTGTTCACAGATGAAAGGCTCGGAGAAGGACCTCAGAAAACACTCGCAAACAGAAACAGAAGGGATGGGGATCTCGAACCATTTTCAGAAGACTGTGTACGTGAGGAAGTAGCTAAACTAAAAGTAGGCAAAGCGATGGGACCGGATGGGATATATCTCAGAATACTGAAGGAACTTGGGGACATTCTAGCAGCTCCACTGACTGACCTCTTCAATGCCTCGTTGGAGTCGGGAATGGTGCCAAAGGACTGGAGAGAGGCATATGTGGTCCCTTTACACAAAAGCGGAAGTAAGGATGTGGTTGAAAACTACAGGCCAGTTAGTTTAACTTTAGTGGTGAGTAAATTATTGAAAATGCTGCTGAAAGAGAAAATAGTGAGGTTTCTGGAGTCCAGCGGATTACAGGATCCGAGGCAGCATGGATTTGCCAGAGGCAGGTCTTGTCAGACAAATCTGATTTCTTTGACTCAATAACCAGGGAGTTGGACCGAGGGAGAGCTCTAGATGTGGTGTATTTAGATTTCAGTAAAGCCTTTAACACTGTTCCTCACAGGTGACTAATAAACAAACTGAGCACCCTAGGGATGGACCCTAAAGTTACCGCTTGTGTTAGAAATTGGTTTGAGTGGAAGGCGACAAAGGGTACAGGTAAATGGAGCTCACTCTGAGGAGAGGGAAGTTACCAGTGGTGTGCCCCAGGGACCTGTCCTTGGTCCGATTTTTTTAAGATCTTTGTTAGTCATATAGCAGAAGCGCTGTCGGGTAAGGTTTGCCTCTTTGTGGATGATACCAAAATCTGCAATAGAGTAGACCACCCAGGAAAGAGTAGTTACTCACCTGTAACAGGTGTTCTCCAGGAGCAGCAGGAATCAGTCCTCACATATGGGTGACATCGACGCCGATGGAGCCCCGTGCGGAGCATTTCCCCAGCTTTCTAAGAAAGCCTTTGGGAATACTGCGCGCATGCGCGGTCCCCTTCCCACCTAAAGGTGCCATCTTGCTCAGACTGATGACATAGCTAAAAGACAGCACAAAAAATGCAAAAAATGAACTATTTACAACTGCAACTCCCAGGGGAGGAGGGAGGGTTGTGAGGACTGATTCCTGCTGCTCCTGGAGAACACCTGTTACAGATGAGTAACTACTCTTTCTCCAGGACCAAGCAGGAAGTCAGTCCTCAGATATGGGACTCGCCAGCTCAAGGCTCCCAGGGACCCAAAGCTGAAAAATAAGCTCCCTCTAGCCTCAGCATCAGAGAAAGGATTTCACTGAAAACATACCCCCACCGGTAGCCCAACCAGAGGGCTGGAGGATAGGAGTTGCCTAAACCTCGAAGAGATTCCGGAGCACTGCCTGATGGAAAGCACTGTCCCTCTCAAGGCAGTAATGGGCCGCAAAGGTCTGGCTTGAGGACCAAGTTGCAGCCCTACAGATGTCTGCCAACGGTACAGAACGTAGATGAGCTACTGATGCAGCCATTGCCCTGACATGGTGGGCCGTGACCCGACCCTAGAAGGGAAGGTCAGCTGCCCTGTAAGCCCAGGTGATACAGTCAGCCACCCAGATGGACAAGGTACGCTTGGCGATAGGTAACCCCAAGTTATTAGGGTCAAAAGATACGAAGAGCTGAGTAGCCCACCTATGCCCCTGCGTACGTTCATTGTAGAAGGATAAGGCTCTTCTACAGTCCAGGGTATGCAGGACTGTCTCAGCCTGGCTGGCATGGGGCCTAGGGAAGAACGTTGGAAGAACCACCTCCTGGTTGAGATGGAAAGAGGAGACAACCTTTGGGAAGAACTTAGGATGAGTCCTAAGGACTACCCTGTTCCTATAGAAGCGAGTGTATGGCCTGTCACAGACCAGGGCTTGAAGCTCACTCACTCGCCTGGCCGAGGTCAGGGCCACTAGGAACAGAGTCTTCCAAGAAAGGAAGCGGAGAGGACATGTAGCCATCAGCTCAAAAGGTGGGCGAGTCAGTTGCTGCAAGACCACATTCAACTTCCACTCAGGGGCCGGTGGACAGAGAGGAGGCTTGAGAAAGAGCAAGCCTCTGAGAAACCTGGACACCAAGGGGTGAACAGACAAAGAGGGTCCCTCCACCAGTGAGTGGTGAGCTGCCAGAGCAGAGAGGTGGACCCGAGCAGAATTAGATTTAAGGCCCTGATTGGACAAGTGCAACAGGTGCTGAAGCACTACTGGTACAGTGCAGGCGAAAGGATCCTCCTTGCGCTGCTAACACCATAAGGAGAACCTTTTCCACTTGAAAGCGTAGGTTTTCCTGGTGGATTGCTTTCTAGAGTCCAAGAAAACCTCTTCCACTTCCGGAGGCAGGCCCCAGGGAGCCAAGACTACCCTTGCAGCCTCCAGGCCATCAAATTGAGAGATTTGAGATTGGGGTGCAGAAGGGAACCCTGATCCTGAGAGAGAAGATCGGGTTGCAACCCCAGAGGTAGTGGTGGTTCCACTGCTAGTTGAAGAAGGAGTGGGAACCTGGGCTGCCTCGGCCACCTGGGGGCCACCAGAAGTACCGAGGCCTTGTTCCTTTGAATCTTGAACAAGGCTCGGGCCACCAGAGGCGTGGGAGGAAACGTATACAGGAGGCCCTGGGACCAGGAAATCAGGAAGGCATCCGCTGCTAACCTCAGGGGATGCGGTTGCCTGGAACAGAACCTGGGAAGCTCGTGATTCAGGGGACTGAGATCCATGGATGGAAGTCCCCATTGCAGGAAAATCTTTTGAACCACTAATGGGTGCAGTTGCCACTCGTGGGGCTGCAGAACCCTGCTCAACCTGTCCGCCAGGGAGTTCTCCTGGCCAGGGAGATAAACAGCCTTGAGAAACATGTTGTGCCTGAGCGCAAAAGAGCAAAGGGCCTGTGCCTCCTGACACAGGAGCCTGGACCCAGTGCCTCCCTATTTGTTCACATAGAACATGGCCACTTGATTGTCCATCTGCACCACAACAGACTGATGGGCCAAAGTGGGAGAGAAGGTTTTGAGGGCTAGGCGAATAGCCCGGAGCTCCAACAGGTTGATTTGTTGTGTGGCTTCCCATGGAGACCACAGGCCCTGGGTGCACCGCTCCAGAAAATGTGCACCCCAGCCCTGTAGGGAGGCATCGGTTGACAACACCACAGTGGGCACAGGCACCTGAAAAAACACCCCCTGCAGTAAGTTGGAGGGGTGTAGCCACCACTGAAGGGAGTTCAGGAATGGTTTGGACACCCGTACTTTGTCTGTGAGGCTTCCGGTGGCCTGCTTCCACTGAGTTCTGAGGCACCACTGTGCAGGTCTCATGTGGAGGCGGGCATTGGGGGTCACATGCACCGTTGAAGCCATGACTTTCAAGGCACTGAACAACCAGTCTCCCACACCTATCAGCAATCTGATTAACAATATCCCTGAGAACAGAATAAGACGACCTGCACTACTCAACATGTTAATAGTACCCAAATTTACCACAAGGTGCACAAAAACAACTACCAATAGAGCTTTCTCGATTTATGCTCCGACAGCCTGGAATGAACTTCCCACCTGGATTCGATCCATACCAAGCCTCACCACATTCAGAAAAGAAATAAAACATCATCTGTTTCAAATCTACTATCCTGAAACCAGTCCTGAAAAACACAAGACACAAGCATTCAGCCCTTGCTCTAACTATCCCAACGCCCTAACCCAACATGAAAATGGTTAGCCGCCCCTCCCCCTATAGCTGTATCCTGTTCCCCAGCCGACCTAGCTATGATCATATGAAGAGCTTAAATATTCAGTTGTATATAACTGTGTAAAGTTTATGTGTATATATCTTATAAATAGTTTCCCCGTTATTCTCCCATTATGACTGTACCCCTGTTCTATGTAAGCACATTGTGTTATGTAAAAACATTGTTGCATTGTTCAGTTGTAATGTAAACCGCACTGATCTTAATAGCGCGGTATTTAAGAAAAATAAATAAATAAAATAATAAAAAATAAAATGTGGCCCAGGAGCTTTAGCCAGAGTCTGGCGGAAACCCGTGGCATGCTGAAAAATTGGTTTGCCACGTCCATGAGCCTTTCTGCCCTGTCTTCTGGCAAGTAAGCCTTTGCTTGCAGGGAGTCCCAGCCACGCTCCTATGAACTCCAGGTTCAGGGAGGGGAGCAAAGTGGACTTTGCGAAGTTTATGACAAAGCCTAGGTGTTGAAGGAGGGAGATAGTGCGGAAGGTGGCTTGCCTGGCCCTCCTTGTAAGTCTGACCCCTGATGAGCCAGTCGTCCAGGTAGGCCATGGGGTGGAAGTTAGGCCAAAGGACAGTACTCTGTACTGGTAAAGGTTTACTCCCACAATGAACCTGAGGTACTTTCTGTGGTCTGGATGAATGAGGATGTGAGTGTACGCATCCCTTAGATCTAAGGAGCATAGTCAATCTCCCTGCTGGAGGTAGGGCAGAAGTGTTCCAAGAGTAAGCATCTTGAACTTTTCTCTCTCTAAGAACTTGTTGAGATTCCTGAGGTCTAGAAAAGGCCTGAAGCCACCGGTTCTCTTTGGTACGAGAAAGTACCTGGAGTAGAAACCGAGCCCCTGAAGGCGAGGAGGTACAGGCTCCACCGCCTTGTCCAGAAGCAGACCTTGAAGTTCTTGAAGGAGGAGGTCTGTGTCTAGAGGAGGCCTTAGAGGCTCTCCTGGGAAGTAGGCAAGGGGCAACTGCTGGAAATGGAGCATATAGCCTCTGTGGACTATGCTGAATACCCAAGCATCCCCTGTAATGGGTGGCCAACTGTGGGCAAACAGGGCAAGACGACCTCCTGTGCAGGAATAGCAGTATAGCTATTCCCACAGTATAGCAGCAGGAGCCGGCGGCTTGGGGGTCTTCTGTGTACGGGGCCCATGTCCCTGCCCCTTGGCCTGCTGACCCTGCTGGGGAGCTGGGGAGGACTGGTACTGGGGTAAAGGTTTGTAGGCAGCTACCTTTCTCGGGTAGAAGGACTTTTTACCCCAGCCCTTCTTTTTGTGTGAAGGGGCAGAAGTTTTTCTGCACAACCTTATCCTAGTCAGATGCTCAGTTTCGAGCTCAGCTGCCTTCTCGGCCATGGGCTTGCCAAAAAGGTTCTCACCTCGGCAAGGGACATCGACCAACTTGTCCTGCACCCAGGGCTCGAGGTCCGATGACTGCAGCCATGCCGGCTGCCGCTACACGGGCCGAAGCATCGAAGCCATCGTAGGCTGCATGGGACATAAGAACATAAGATATGCCATACTGGGTCAGACCAAGGTCCATCAAGCCCAGTATTCTGTTTCCAACCGTGGCCAATCTAAGCAATATGTACCTAACAGTTTCCCCAAGGGACACAGGTTCCACAATGCTTGTATTGGTTCAAGCATTGATATCCTGGGTCCCTTCTTAATAATGGTTTATGGACCTTTCCTCCAGGAACTTGTCCAAACCTTTTTTAAACCCAGCTATACTAACAGCCTTTACTACATGAACTTCGAGCATTCCCGGATTTCTGAGGACAAGGACTGGAACCTCTGTAAAGGTTCCCCGGAGAGGCCAACAGAGAACCCGGCAATCTCCTTCGCCAGGTCTCGTAAGTACAAGTAAACTATGGTTACACGGATGCAAGGTTCTACATTAGGAACCACCACCCAGGAAAAAGATTTAGGTGTCATTGTGAATAGCATGTTAAAACCCTTGGCCCAGTGTGCAGCGGCAGCCAAAAGAGCAAATAGAATGCTAGGTATCATAAGGAAAGGAATGGAAAATAAAACAAAAGATATTATAATGCCTCTATATCGTTCCATGGTGAGACCGCACCTTGAATATTGTGTGCAATTCTGGTCGCCGTATCTTAAAAAGGATATAGAGTTATTAGAAAAGGTTCAGAGAAGAGCCACCAAATTGGTAATGGGGATGGAAGGATACTCCTATGAAGAAAGGCTAAAAAGGTTAGGGCTCTTTAGCCTGGAAAAGAGACGGCTGAGGGGAGATATGATAGAAGTCTATAAATTAATGAACGGAGTGGAACAGGTAAACGTAGATCGATTGTTTACCTTATCAGAATATAGAAAGACTAGGGGACATGCAATGAAGCTACAGGGTAAACTATTTAAAACTAATGAAAGAAAATATTTCTTCACTCAACGTGTAATCAAACCCTGGACTTTGTTACCGGAGGATGTAGTAAAGGCTGTTAGTGTAGCTGGGTTTAAAAAAGGTTTGGACAAGTTCCTGGAGGAAAGGTCCATAAACCATTATTAAGAAGGGACCCAGGATATCAATGCTTTACCCAGTACAAGCATTGCGGAACCTGTGTCTTTTGGGGAAACTGCTAGGTACGTATGACCTAGATTGGCCACTGCTGGAAACAGGATACTGGGCTTGATGGATCTTGGTCTGACCCAGTATGGCATATCTTATGTTCTTATGTACATGCCCATGTACAGCTGGTAGGACTGGACACGGCAAGCAAGCATTCTGCCCTGGAAGCACTTTCTGCCGACAGCATCCAGGTTCTGGGCCTCCCTGCCGGGAGGCAACGCAGAGTGCATCTTCTGGCTCTTCAGACGATGCATGGCCGATTCCATCACCATGGAATGGTGTGGCAGCTGCGCCTTCTGGAAGCCAGGGCTCTTACGGAGTCAATAGATGGAATCGACCCGCTTGCTCAAAACCGGCGCCGAGGCTGGTGCCTCCCACATCCGGAAGAGGAGCCGTTCCAGCATCGGAGGAACAGGAACAGTAAAGGCCTCCTTCGGAGGAGAGTCATACTGGAGGGCCTCGAGCTCCTCGGCTCGAGGCTCCTCCTCGGGGTCCGCGGGAATCGCCAAAGCTTTGGCCATGTCCCGGACGAACTCCGAGTACCTGGTGTTCTCCGGTGGGGACCTACTCCGGGGTTCAGACTACGGCGAGTCCGAAGGGACGCACAGAGTCCGAAAAGTATCGGGGGACTCCTCGTCCTCCGTCCCCCACGCAGACTCATCCGAAGAGGAGTCGGGGGACTCCGACCGCCCGGGTCTCGGTGGCACCCGCCCCGACACCAAAGGCACCGGCGTCGACGCCCTCGGTTCCGAGTGGGAGGTCGAGGATGACCGTGACCGAGGACGACTTCGAGCCTTCATGGTCTCGAGTATCGGCTCGGTTTCCGGGGTTGACTTCGACGTCGATGTCCCGGTGGTCGGGGCAGATGCACCAGCGAGGCTGGCCATCAGTACCTGCTGCTGATCCATGAAGGCAGACAGTCTGCACTCCAAGGCTGTCAGCCTGAGTCCAAGCTCAGGAGACTCAGCCGCCACCGACTCGGGCCCCGGTGGCGCCGAGCCCAACGTCGGCTCCCTCGGAGGCGAGTCCACGAGGACAACAGGGCTTACGTGTCCGACGGGCTCTGGCTCCAAGCGAGGCATCTTGGACGGCTTCTCCTGCTCCAAGGGCCCGGCGCAGCGGTCGGAGGTGCAAGACCTGGCTCTCGAGGAACCAGGGACCTCTTCCGACACCGCCCTCACGGCCGTTTCTTCCTCCTGCGTTCCCGATCGGGGGACCCCGGCGATGCTCGGGATCAGACTCCTGAGACGTCGAGGCTTCAGACGAGGTCCGGGCCTGGCCGGAGGCAGAGTCCGAGAAAATCCTCTCTTTCTGATGCTGACGGCTTGGAAGTGCCTTAGTAGACATTTTGCCACACGGGCCACAGATCTTAGGATCATGATCTGGGCCCAGGCACCGAAGGCAGCAGTCGTGTGTGTCGGTGAGGGACATTAGTTTCTTACACCGATCACACTTTTTGAAACCACTGGAAGCCATCGGGGAAAAAAGGGCCCCCACGAGGTCAAAGGACCGGCTTGCCACGGAAAAAGACAAAAAAGGGCGCAAACGCCAGCCACAAAGGGCAAAAACCGAAAAACAGAAGACGGGCTCGATACCGGTGTACTGAACCCGGCGGGAAGGGGAACCAGCATAGAACCGGAGAAAAAGAACGAAGTAATCATCAGAAAAAAAGCCAACTTTTCCAGGTGACACGGACAGACGTCCGATGGGCTCCACGGAAAAAGAAAGACTGAGCAAGATGGCACCTTTAGGCGGGAAGGGGACCGCGCATGCGCGCAGTATTCCCAAAGGCTTTCTTAGAAAGCTGAGGAAATGTTCCGCACGGGGGCTCCTTCGGTATCGATGTCACCCATATGTGAGGACTGACTTCCTGCTTGGTCCTGGAGAAGGTGTAGATAACATGAGTAGGGATCTAGCTAAGCTTGAAGAACGATCTAGTATTTGTCAGCTGGGATTTAATGTTAAAAAATGCAAGGTCATGCATTTGGGCTGCAGCATTCCAAGGGAGTAATATAGTAGAGGGATTAAAGTACTTTTGTCCACTAAAGAAGAGCGACACCTAAGTGTGGTTGTGTCTGATGATCTTTAAGTAGCTAAACAGGTAGAAAAGGAGACAGCAAAAGCTAGAAGGATGCTTGGGTGAATAGGGAGAGGAATGGCCAGCAAAAGAAAGGAGGTGATTGTGTCTCTGTATAAGACTTTGGTGAAACCTTATTTGGAGTATTGTGTGCAATTCTGGAGACCGCACCTTCAAAAGGATATAAACAGTACAGAGGGTAGCTACCAAAATGGTCTTCATTATAAAGCATATGAGGACAGACTGAAGGATCTTAATATGTACACCTTAGAGGAAAGGCAGGATAGAGGTGATATGATTGAGACGTTTAAATACCTCTGTGGTATAAATGCACAGGGGGAGAGAGCCTCTTTCGAGTGAAAGCAAGTTCTGCTACGAGGGGACATTGGATGAGGGTGAAAGAGGATAGATTCAGAAGTGATATGCGGAAATATTTCTTTACGGAAAGCGTGGTGGATCCATGGAATAATCTCCCAGTGGAGGTGGTAGAGATGAGGACAGGATATAGGCAGGTTGGAGTTAAAGCAAAGGGTGACTACTAAAATGGTTAACGGTCTTCATCTGAATTCAAAAAAGCATGGGACAAACACAGAGGATCTCTAAAGGAAAAAAGAAGACTGTTGTAGTTGTTGATATGTAAGACTAGATAGGCCATGCGGTCTTTTTCTGTCATCATTTTTCTATGCTTTTATGTTTCTAAAAACACCACCATACCCATCAAATCAGAAATGAAATACCTTGGAGTCACCTTCGACCGCAAATTGAACCTGTATTCTCACATAAACAAGACAACCAAGAGCACCTATCACCAGTTGAGAATAATCAGACGGCTCAAACCTTTATTCAACCTAGATCATTTCCGCACAGTACTCTAGGCTATAATCACTCCAATCTTGGCCTACCCAAACAGGCACTCTGCCCCCTACAGATGGTACAAAATACCGCAGCCCATGTTATAATTGGTTCATCTAAATACGACCACATCACCGCCCTCTTGTACTACCTTCATTGGCTCCCCATTACCTCCCGCATCAACTACAAAACTGCTCTGAACATTTTTAAAATCAAGCAATCCATCTTGGCGGATATATTAAAGAACCTCATTAATATGAAGAACAGCTCAAGACCCAGGAGGCATTTCACTACCTAGTGCATACGCCAAATCCAAACAATCCACATCCGTAAAGCTTTCTCCCTGGCTGACTCGGCGCTATGGAACACCCTCCCAGACTCTCTAAGAGCCACTTCGGACTCCAAGGACTTCCAGAAGAAGCTGAAAACAACTCTATCTAAAACATTTTGGAGACAATACATAACAAGTAAAACATAGGCTCTTACTCCAGCTAGTGATTCCCCCCTGCTTCTCCTAACTCCTCCCATACCCCAGCTCCATCCCCTCCGCCCATTTAATTAATACTCTGTTGCACTATAAAGCATAGTTACTCACCTGTAACAGGTGATCTCCGGGAACAAGCAGAAATTTAGTCTTCACATATGGGCATTGTCGGTACAGACGGAGCCCGCGCGGGAATGCTCCCCAGCATCCAATAGGAAAGCTTTTGGGAGCATCCCACAGCGCCTGCATGCTGCCCTCCCGCCTTTCCAACTGTCCCTCTCCAGTTGAGTTTATAGTTGAGACAAAAGAGAGAGAGAGAGAGATACACACAACTCCTAGGGGAGGTGGGCAGGTTGTGAAGACTAAATTCCTGCTGTTCCCGGAGATCACCTGTAACTATGCTATCTCCAGGAACAAGCAGGAATGTAGTCTTCACATATGGCGACTCCCTAGCTGCAGATGCCAGGGAGATGGCCCCATGGATCTCTGGCATCCTACCAGGGACGGTGGGTAGGAGTTGATTAAGTCTGAAAAAGGTGTTGAAGAACAGCCTGGCCAAACAAGGCATCCCGGCGGAAGTCCTTGTCTAAGCAGTAGTGGGCTGTGAAGGTATGTACTGAAGCCTAAGTAGCTGCTCGACAGATGTCGTCGATAGACACAGAGTGAAGATGAGCCATTGAGGCTGCCATGGCTCTCACATTGTGAGCTGTGACATGGCCTTCAAGAGGAAGGTTCTTACTCTCATAGGCAAAGGATATGCAATGAGCAATCCAGTTAGATAGAGTTCTTTTGGAAACTGGAAGTCCCAAATGACTAGGATCAAAAGCAACAAAGAGTTGAGAAGATTTTCTATGCTGCTGTGTCCTTTGCAAGTAAAAGGCCAAAGCTCTTTTACAGTCCAAGGTATGAAGGTTCCTTTCTGCACTGGAGGCATGAGGCCTTGGAAAGAATACAAGAAGGTAACCCACTTGGTTTAAATGGAAAGGCGAAACCACCTATGGCATAAAGTGTGGATGAGTCCTAAGAACTAACTTATCATGGTGGAACCTTGTATAAGGAGGATCAGCCACTAATGCTTGCAATTCACTGATGTGACATGCTGATGTGATTGCAATGAGGAAGATGACTTTCCAGGAAAGGAATTTCAAAGACGTAGTGGCTAATGGTCCAAAGAGTGGTTTCATGAGTTGCCCGAGCACCAGATTTAAGTCCCATGCCACCGGTGGTAGCTTAATGGGAGGCTTTGTTAAAAGAAGGCCTCTCAAATCTAGCTATGAGAGGATGAGAGGAAATAGGTTGTCCACTTAGAGGCTTGTAAGAAGCTGCAATAGCACTAAGATGGACTCTTACTGAATTTGTCTTGAGACCCGCAATTGACAAATGGAGATACTCCAGTATCAATTCCAGAGGTATCGCAAGAGGGTTAAGACCCTTCTGCGAGCACCATATGGTAAACCTTTTCCACTTAAAGGCATACGAGCGTCTTGTGGAAGGTTTCCCAGAAGCATGAAGGATATCCTTTACCTGTTGGGAAAGGTTAAGATCCTGAAGTTCTAGTCTTTCAGCAACCAGGTCCTGAGATGCAGAGGCTGGAGATTCGGATGCCAAAGCATCCCGTCCTCTTGGGAGAGAAGATCTGGAGCAGATCCCAACTCCAGGGGCGGAGCTTGAGAGAGATGTAGGAGCAGAGGGTACCACGTTTGCCGTGGCCAACTTGGAGCTATGAGGATATGACCTCTGTCTCTCTGAAGCTTGAATAGGGCTTTGGGGATGAGGGGAATGGGTGTGAAGGCATATAGGAAGTCCTAACCCCAGTGAAGGAGGAAGGCATCCCTTGCCTGACAACATCGAGCCGGAATTCTGGAACAGAACCGAGTAAGTTTGGCATTCAGCGGACTTGCAAAGAGGTCTATGTCCGGAGTTCCCCAAATCTGAAATATTTGGGCAACCTGGTCTGCATGGAGAGACCATTCGTGTGGAAGCCGAACTCGACTGAGTTTGTCTGCCCAAGAATTTTGAATGCCTGGAAGATTCACCGCAAGGATATGAATCTGATACTCTCTGGTGAGGGCCCACAGTCGTAAAGCTTTGTTGCATAGCGACAGAGAGCCTGTTCTGCCCTGCTTGTTCACATAGAACATGGCTATCTGATTGTCCATTTGAACTAGGACAGTCTTGTAGCTGAGCTGGGCATGAAATACGCGAAGAGCAAAGAAGATTGCTCTGAGCTCCAGGAGGTTGATGTGAAGACAGGCCTCCTGTGGAGTGCAGGTACCCTGGATAGAGAGATCGTGCAGGTGGGCTCCCCATCCCAACTGTGATGCATCTGTTGTTAGGGTGTGTGGTAAGGAAACCACGGCTGATTACAGAAATGCACAGGAAAAAGAGTCCTGTCGCTTTAAATCAGGTTGTATCATAGGTTTCCCTAGCAACCAGGAGTCTAGGACTCAGAAGCTGGTCATACCTAAGCCCCGCCCACAGCAGCACGTCAGAGTGAAGCTAGACTCTGGTCACATGTGTTGGGAGCAGGGTGTGCCTCAAAGAGAAGGAAAGTTTAAAAACCAGATTCACAGAACAGAAGTTAGCTCAGGCGTTAGCTCAGGCTGGAGCTCGGGAGGCTCGAGCTCGGGTAGCTCAGGAAATACAGAGGAGAACTCAATCTGGAATTCAGGAGAGGGGCCAACACAGAGTCCAGGAGGCAGAGCAAGTAAGAGAGTGTTTGCAGAGCCTGAGAGACAGAGTGTGAGAGATACTATTTGCTGTGAAGAGAAGATTGATGAAAGCTTGCCAGATACAGCTGGGATTGAGAGGGTGTCGTCAGCAAAGGGGAAGTCTGCACTGGAAGAAAAGCATGACTGGTTTGCAAGACGGAAGGAATCCCTAAATACCACAGAACAAAGGCAAGTCTGTCCTTATCAATCCTCACAGAGGAAAAGCCCCAGAGAATTACCCATAGGAGAGAAAGCTAACTATAAGCATAGCCAGAGTCCCAGAGAAAAAGGAGACAGCTGGTCTAATCAGCACGTAGCTCAGCTAACGGATGAGTTACTGCAGAAGCAAACTTTATTAAGAAGGCTCAAAGATTTAATAAGGAAGGAAGATAGTCAGCTCTCTGTGCACCTACCTTATGATATAAGGGAGGGTGATAGAGAAGAACAAATGGATACAACGCATGTAGACAATAGTATAATGGATTGTCAGTGTACTATGTGTTTTACCTCTGACGGTGAAGAATCCTAGAAAGCCTTATAGCTGTGCCATGCTCAGAAAGCACGTATTTTGTGAAGACGTCACAAACTGCAAGAAGCAGCTGATTGTGCTGACGTAGTGAGAAGCTGATTCATATGTCTAAGGAACATTTAAAAGTTTTTGTTTTGGCAACAAGAAGTTGTTCCTGTTTCAGAGGAAAGCATTGTTTGTTTAAAAGCTCTGAAAAAGCCAGTTTGATTTACTCAAGCAAAGTGATGCCATCTGTGTTGGAAGTTATATTGAAAGCCTAATTTTGTTCCTGTTGATTTGAAGCAGTAGCGTGGATTAAAAGTTCCTTTTTCCCTACGTTGTGCCTCACGCCTCCTGTGTATGAAGAAACCCCTGATTACACTAAAAATATAAATTTTCTCTGTCTCGTGCCTAAACCCTCGGATCACAACTCCTTTACCTTAGGATAAACTACGATTCCCATCAGCCCTTCTGGCAGCCATTACCGAGAATCTTATCCTAAGGTTAAAAGGCGACCTCACCTGCCGCCAGTTATCTACCTGGCCAGGCGGGGGCGACAGGTGGCTTGGGATCTTGCCTGCTGGAAAGGAGACCCCACCAGAAGGTTTCTGGGTGATTGCCACCATTGAAGAGAGAAAATAAGATGATTTGAGTTTGTTATTTTGTCCGACAGGCAGCCTGAGGCCTGTGTCCACTGAGTGGATAAAGTCCACTGGGCTGCTCGCATATGGAGGCGAGCATAAGGAACCACATGCACAGTGGATGCCATGTGGCCTAGCAATTGTAGCATTTCCCGAGCAGTGAGACAAGGTTTGAGCATTGCTTGGGAAACTAGTTGCACTATGCAAAGGCAGCGGGGCTGCGGAAAGAAAGCCCTTGTCTATCTGGTATCCAGATGAGCTCCTATGAACTCTAGGGACTGAGTGGGAGCAAGATTGGATTTTGGGAGGTTTATGACCAGTCCCAAATACTGAAGGATTCGCATTGTGCGAAACAGAGCAGAGCTGGCTTCTGGCACTGTAGGGGCTCGAATGAGCCAGTCGTCTAAGTAAGGGAAGACGAATATTCCCAGAGTGCGGAGAAATGCTGCTACCACAGCCATGCATTTTGTGAACACTCTTGGTGCAGAAGCCAGGCCAAAGGGAAGAACCTTGTATTGGTAGTGCTTTCCTTGAAATAGGAATTGGAGGAATCTCCTGTGATTTGGATGGATGAGAATATGAGTATACGCATCCTTGAGATCTAGAGAACAAAGCCAATCCTAGCTTTGAAGGTATGGCAGCAGAGTTCCTAGAGAGACCATTTTGAACTTCTCTCAGAAAAAATATTTGTTCAATTCTCTGACATCTAAAATGGGTCCGTGTCCTCCTGTTTTCTTTGGAAGAAGGAAATAGGGGGAGTAAAACCCTGTACCCTGATGGGGAATAGGTACTTCTTCTATTGCTCCTTGACCTAAGAGACTGTTGAGAGAGGTCTGAGAATTGAACTGTCTTACAATTGTAGGAGGGGGCATGCTGTGAAAATGAAGCTTGTACCCCCTCTCGTACAATGGACAGAGTCCAATTTTCTGCTGTTATTTGGTATCATCTGTGGGCAAAATGACATAACCTGCCTGGGATGGTCGAGGGTTCTGGACCGTTGAGGGGCAAGAAGGCAAAGTTCTCTAGAGAGGAGTCAAAGCCCCTGAGGAGGCTGAAGTTTTGCAGCTTTTGGCTTCTTTTGTTCTCTAGGTTGTTGCTGTTGTCCCTTTTGGGCAGTCTGACCTGGATGGTGTCCCTGTTGGGTATAGGAAGGATAAAACTATTTTTTCTTATTGAAAAATGGTTTCTTAGAGGATTTTTTCCTTGCAGGATCGACTGTAGATTTGGACAATCTATCCAAAGTGATATTGTCAGCATCTATCTCATTAGCCTTCTCTTGCCAATTCTTGCCAAAGAGATTTTCTCCTGTGCAATGAATGTTTCATAATTTATCCTGTACCCAAATTTCCAAGTCACATGCCTGAAGCCAGGCAATCCGACGTGCACCAATGGCAATAGCAGGGGTTCTGCTCACGCAACCAAAACAGTCAAAGGCTGCCCGATTTACAAACTTGGAAAAACATCCTGAGCATGTTTGACTAAAGTAAGATAGTCTTGCCTTTTGTCATCAGGAAGGAGGGGGCTCATAAGCTCAAAGTCTCCTGTGACCTCTTTAATGAACATTCCCATATACAAGATATAGAAACTGATCCTAGCTGAGAGCATGGAAGTATTGATGCCCAAAGGCATCGAGAGTCCTACATTCATGACCTGGAGGATTTGATGCATGTCTCTCTGCACTTTTCATCCTTCTCATGGCTGATTCCACCAAAACTGAATGGTGTGGTAATTGAGTTTTTTGAAAGCCAGGACAAGGTGGACCTCGATACATGGAATCGAGTCTTCGAGAATGAAGAGATGTGGTTAAAGGTGTTTCCTACATCCTTAGCATAGGATCATGTAAGATCTCATGAATAGCCAGAGTAGCTGCCTCTTTGGGAGCCTTAGGGTATTGGAGAATTTCCAACTCCTTTGCCCTAGGCTCTTTTTCAGGAGCTAGTATGATGGAAAGGCCTCGGGCCACATCACGGATAAAGTCCTGAAAGGACATATCCTCTGGTGGAGACATTCTGCGTTGAGGAGAAGAGGAATCCTCGGGGAGAAGTACTCTTGTATTAGCAGAGTCTTCAGAGTCTTCAGACTCAGAGGATTCAAAATACCTCCGACCCCGGTGATCGTGCAAAGCATGGTACCGGTATCAATTGAAGTTGGTATCGGGTTGTTCCGGTACTGATCTGTCGATGCCGGAGACAGACGCATGACTCGGTATGGGTGGCATACCCGCCAATGCTAATGCAGTCGATACCAGTTCCGGTACCGGTGTCTGAAGCGGTTTAAACGGTACCGAAGCTGTGAGAAGAGCCGCTAGACTGCGTTCGATAGCAAGGAATCTCTGGTCTATCGACACTGCCGATGCTTGGGTGTCAGTATCAGTAGAAGCGTCCGGAACCCCAGAGCATGGCGCCAATAGTTCTGCCGAGGTTGAGGCCTCAAGAACATCCTGAAGCCCCATTAGTGCTTTGGAAGCCGAAGCCTCCCACCGGGACAATTTTGCCAGTGAAAATTCCTCAAGGGCAATGCCAGGGGCATCTCGATACTTAGGAGATCTACCCTTTGAGGACCGGCTAGATTTGTGTTTCGTTACCAGAGATCCATGTGAGGAAGATGAGGCCCTGGAGGACGTCGATGCAACAGATGCCACATCTGAGGGAAAAAGGGTGCTAAGTTTAGCAGCTTGGTTCTGACATCATTCCACAGGAGAGGCATTATGAAATAGAGTGGTCAGAACCTAAATATTTGAGACACCAATCATGGGGGTCAGTGACGGAAATGGTACTGCCACATTTAGAAATAGTAATTACACTTACCTGGTAATTGTAGTTCCTTGAGAGACGACAGTTTAGTCCTCCACTTCTGGGTAGTGCACCTCCTCCTGCAGCTGGAGACTGGACCAATCAAAACTTGACATCACTGGTAGTAGCATGCTGAAACTCCACCTCAGCCCCAGTGAACTATTGACAAAGCAGACTCAACAGAGCAACAAATAAGTAGCTTATAGTCTATCATAAACTTAACTCATCAACTAAACTTGTTTTTTCCTGAAATGGAAACGATGAGATGTCCCTGAATAAAGATTCGCCCCTCCTGCCGAGCCACAGACAGCGAGCGAGAGAGGAACCCACCCCCAGAGAGTAGGCCAAAGGATAGAGTGGCAAGGAAAAAAAAAAACACTCACCTGTAATATTGCCCCACAGAGCTGAATGCGTGCCGAGCTAGCAACGAACTCGAAGGGCGGGAATGAGGACTAAACTGTCGTCTCTCAAGGAACTCAACTCGAGAATGAGTTACAATACTGGCTATAGTAACACTGTTTATAGGTCTCAGATTCGATAAGCACTCATTTAGGACCCGCGTCCTTTCGCTCGGTGCTGTCGTTCACATCAATGACCCCAGTGTTTCTTAGCTATCAGGTGCTTTATGAATACAAGTGCTGTATTACTTTTAAAATATAACTTAACTTAAAACCGCAGCCCTTATTCACAGCCTTAAGAACAGTGCTGGTGAACTGGATCCCGACGCTCTGCTATGGCGCCTTACCGGCGTTTCAAACTAGTTTTCTTCAGGAGATCCTTCCCCAAACCTAAAAATACACAAACAACACTCTAAAAAAACTATCCCTCACACCAAATTATTAATACTCATTCTACTTAAAACCCTCTACTTTGACATAAACTTACAATGTGTGATGCTGCCCACGTCCCATACTGCTGTCAAAAAGTAACTCCAAAATCTCAAAGAGACGCCGCGCATGCGGGGTGGAACTCTCCTCCCCTATTTAAACCCCTACTACTATATTCCGGCGCGAAATTGTCTTCATTCAACCATATTACCAATTGACTCATTGGGCCATCTTATACTCTCAATATGTTCAATCTTATTATCAAGAAGTTTACTCCCTTCCAATATAAGAACAGCTCACCGTCATTATACTTAGGTGTTTAAACAGTTCTGTATACGAAAAACCCTTCCGACCCTGTATCCTAGGGTCAAAGGCAACGATATTAAATTTAACTGTCCCCTTTATTAAAGCCTTCCGTCATCATCTTCCTGGGCAGTGTATATCACGTACATACCTGCCAATCTATTGCTAGATTTAAGCCCTCCGGAGCTACTGTATTTAACCTATATATCCATCGTTGTTCCTTCATGAGAAGTGTTTCATCTAATGTGCGTCCCCCATGTGGATGTAATACACGTTCTATAGCAAAACAACTCAACTGCTCAAAAGGGTGTCCCTGAGCCAAACTGATGGAATTTTTTACTTGGCTGAATGAACGGGATGTCAACATACAGTTCACCCATAATTATCATATGAGTGATATTGATTATTTGGATGTACATATTAAGAGAGGACAAGATCGGTGGCATACAACAGTGTTCCGGAAATCTACCGATAGGAACACATTCCTTCACTACCAAAGTAAACATCCGCAAAGACTTAAAAATTCCCTCCCCTTTTCACAATTTCTACGCTTTAGGCGTAATTGTTCTGATACCGGTAGTTATAAACAACAGGGTACCATGCTGAAAAGAGAATTTCAGGAGAGAGGCTATCCTAGAGAGCTAGTTCAGCAAGCTTATCGTCGGGCACTTTACAATCATCGAGGAGGGCTATTGACAATGATGCCCAAAGATGAGACACGATTAGAAGGAGATACAGTTAATTTGATTACATCTTACTCTCCGATGAGTAAGTACATACAGAAAGTGCTGTATAAACATCAGAATATACTAGCTATAGTCCCGGGACTACAAGATAAACGGATCAGATGTGTTTGGAAAAGGGGAAGAAACTTAAAAGAATATCTCAGCCCCACGGTACTTCCCCCAGTTAATAATACTGGGCAGGAAGGGGGACATAAGAGATGTGGTGAATGCGACGTTTGTATAGTGATGTCAGAACGGACCCGATTTGCTTACCATGGTCGCAGTTATGATTTGAGGACTAACACTAATTGTGCTTCTGAAGCTGTAGTATACTGTCTCCAGTGTCCGTGCAGTATGATATATATAGGCAAGACTCTGCGCTCTTTGCGAACCAGAGTACGGGAACATCGTAGCCGTCTTAAATGTCGTAGATTAGAGGCTCCCATCATAGGACATTGTTTGGCTCAGGGACACACTTTTGAGCAGTTGAGTTGTTTTGCTATAGAACGTGTATTACATCCACATGGGGGACGCACATTAGATGAAACACTTCTCATGAAGGAACAACGATGGATATATAGGTTAAATACAGTAGCTCCGGAGGGCTTAAATCTAGCAATAGATTGGCAGGTATGTACGTGATACTGCCCAGGAAGATGATGACGGAAGGCTTTAATAAAGGGGACAGTTAAATTTAATATCGTTGCCTTTGACCCTAGGATACAGGGTCGGAAGGGTTTTTCGTATACAGAACTGTTTAAACACCTAAGTATAATGATGGTGAGCTGTTCTTATATTGGAAGGGAGTAAACTTCTTGATAATAAGATTGAACATATTGAGAGTATAAGATGGCCCAATGAGTCAATTGGTAATATGGTTGAATGAAGACAATTTCGCGCCGGAATATAGTAGTAGGGGTTTAAATAGGGGAGGAGAGTTCCACCCCGCATGCGCGGCGTCTCTTTGAGATTTTGAAGTTACTTTTTGACAGCAGTATGGGACGTGGGCAGCATCACACATTGTAAGTTTATGTCAAAGTAGAGGGTTTTAAGTAGAAAGCGTAGTTACTCACCTGTAACAGGTGTTCTCCAGGAGCAGCAGGAATCAGTCCTCACTTATGGGTGACGTCGGCGCCGACGGAGCCCTCGCGGAGCAATTTTCCCCAGCTTTCAAAGAAAGCCTTTGGGAATTGCAGCGCGCATGCGCGGTCGTCTTCCCGCCCGAGGGTGCCATCTTAGCCAGTCAGATGACATAGCTAAAAAAGACAGCATAAAAATTTGCAAAAAGAACATAAGCAGACGATTGCAACTCCAAGGGGAGGAGGGAGGGTAGTGAGGACTGATTCCTGCTGCTCCTGGAGAACACCTGTTACAGGTGAGTAACTACGCTTTCTCCAGGACCAAGCAGGAAGTCAGTCCTCACTTATGGGACTCCCAAGCTCAAGGCTACCGGAGACCCTAAGCACAAAAATGAGCTCCCTCTAGCTCAGCAGCACAGAAGGATAGAATCTTCGCTGAATTATCACCCACCGGTAGCCCACATCCGGGATGGAGGGTAGGAGTTGCTCAGACCTCAAAGAGATTACGGAGGACTGCCTGTCCGAAAGCACTGTCCCTACGGGACTCCCTCTCGAGACAGTAATGGACCGCAAAAGTCTGGCTCGAAGACCAAGTAGCGGCCCGGCAGATGTCTGCCAGCGGAACAGAGCGGAGGTAAGCCACTGACGTGGCCTTTGCCCGAACGCAATGAGCCGTGACTCGACTTTCTAAGGAGAGTCCGGCTGCCCCATAAGCCCAAGAGATACAGTCCGCAACCCAGATGGACAGAGTACGCTTGGAGACCGGGAGCCCCAATTTATTGGGGTCAAAAGACACAAAAAGCTGAGCAGCTTTACGGTGCTCCCGCGTACGGTCAAGGTAGAAGTTCAATGCCCTTCTACAGTCCAGGGTATGCAGGACCGTTTCAGCTCGGCTGGAGTGTGGTCTGGGAAAGAAGGTTGGAAGTACCACCTCCTGATTGATGTGAAAAGGGGAGACCACTTTAGGCAGAAATTTTGGGTGAGTCCGTAGGACTACCCTATTCTTGTAGAACCTAGTGTAAGGGGGATCAGACACGAGGGCCTGCAATTCACTTACGCGCCTAGCGGAAGTGAGGGCTATCAAGAACAGTGTTTTCCAAGACAGAAAACGTAGAGAACAGGTAGCCATAGGTTCAAAAGGCGGACAGGTGATCCGCTGCAAAACCACATTCAGGTCCCAGTCAGGCGCTGGCGGGCGCAGAGGTGGTTTAAGTAGAAGGAGACCTCGGAGAAACCTCGCTACGAGAGGGTCATTGGAGAGAGGTCTGCCGTCCACTGGCACATGATGTGCTGAAAGAGCACTGAGGTGAACTTTGACGGAGTTGGACTTAAGTCCCAGATTAGAGAGGTGCAGCAAGTACTGCAAGATCACCGACACCGGGCAGGGCAGGAGAAGGGATCCTGAGACTGCTGGGTACACCAGACTGCAAAGCGACGCCATTTAAGGGCGTAGCATTTGCGGGTAGAAGGCCGTCGCGAAGCTAAGACGACCTCCTCCACCTCCGCCGGCAGGAGAAGGGGAGCAAGGACTACCCTCTCAGCAGCCAGGCCATAAGGTTGAGAGACCTGAGGTTGGGGTGCAGAAGGGACCCCTGATCCTGAGTGAGGAGATCCGGTTGTATCCCCAGAGGGATTGGGCCCTCCACCGCCAGTTGCAGCAGGAGTGGAAACCACGGCTGCCTGGGCCAGCGAGGGGCCACCAGGATCATGAAGGCTTTGTCTCGGAGAACCTTGAAAAGAGTCCGAGAGACCAGCGGGATGGGAGGGAAAGCGTACAGAAGGCTCCCCGACCACGAGATCAGAAAGGCGTCCGCCGCAACCCGAAGGGGGTGTGGCTGACGAGAGCAGAAGCGAGGACGTTGCCGGTTGTGAGGACTGGCAAAGAGATCCACCGTGGGGAGACCCCACTTGAGGAAGAGCTTCTGAACTACCAAGGGATCCAGACGCCATTCGTGCGGCTGGAGGACCCTGCTGAGTTTGTCTGCAAGGCAATTTTCTTGGCCCGGGAGATAAACTGCCTTGAGGAGAATGCCGTGACTGACGGCCCAAGAGCAGAGCTTCTGTGCCTCCCGGCAGAGGAGGAAGGAGCCCGTGCCCCCCTGCTTGTTCACGTAGAACATGGCAACCTGATTGTCCGTCTGGACAAGGACGGACTGTTGGGAAGTCAGGTGGGAGAAGGCCTTGAGAGCGAGGCGGATCGCCCTGAGCTCCAGGAAGTTGATCTGCTGAGCAGACTCCCACGTGGTCCAGAGGCCCTGAGTACGTGCCTCTTGGCAATGTGCTCCCCAGCCCAGGAGGGATGCATCGGTGGTCAGCACCCGGGTCGGCTGAGGTGACTGGAAAGGCATTCCGAATATCAGGTTCGGCTGCCGGAGCCACCACCGGAGAGACGAGAGCAGCGGCTCGGAGACGCGCACTAGGTCTGCCAGGCCGCCTGTGGCTTGTCGCCACTGCTGGCGGAGACACCATTGAGCAGACCGCATGTTCAGGCGGGCATTGGGGGTCACATGGACAGTGGAAGCCATATGGCCGAGCAGTCTCAGGAAGCGCCTGGCGGAGACCAGGGGCTGGCTGCGAAAGCGGTCGGCTAGGTCCATGAGCCGTTGAGCCCTGTCGAGCGGTAGGTACGCTCGTGCCCGAGGAGTGTGCAGCCTTGCGCCGATGAACTCGAGATCCTGTGAGGGGAGCAAAGTGGACTTTGCGAAGTTTATGACAAAGCCCAAGTGCTGCAGCAGAGTCACCGTGCGGCACGTGGCGTTGGTGACCTCCTGAGCGGACGCTGCTCTGATGAGCCAGTCGTCGAGGTACGGAAAGACATAGAGGCCGTGAAGCCGGAGATGGGCCGCCACGACCGCGAGACATTTTGTGAAGACTCGCGGTGCGGAGGATAGGCCAAAGGGCAGTACTCTGTACTGGTAATGATTTCCTGCCACCACAAACCTTAGGTATTGGCGGTGGCTTGGGTGGATGAGGATGTGCGTGTAGGCATCCTTTAGATCCAAGGAGCATAGCCAATCTCCCTGCTGGAGGTAGGGCAGAAGGATTCCAAGGGTAAGCATTTTGAACTTCTCCCGCACAAGGAACTTGTTGAGGTTGCGCAAGTCCAGGATGGGTCTGAGGCCCCCTGTTCTCTTTGGTATCAGAAAATACCTTGAGTAAAAGCCTTGACCTCTCAGGTGGTGGGGCACCGGTTCCACCGCCTGTTCCTGCAGAAGACCTGCTAACTCCTGAAGGAGCAACTCCCTGTGCAGAGGGGGGCGCGAAGGTTCTCCCGGAAAATAGGAGGGAGGGACCTGATGGAAGTGGAGAAGGTAGCCTTCTCGCACGACCTGAAGTACCCAGGCATCTGCGGTGATGCTGGACCACCTGTGGCCGAAGTGAACCAGCCGGCCGCCGGTGCTGGGAGGAACCAGCGGGGGGGGAGAGGCTATGCTGAGCGAGTCAAAAACCCCCACCCTGCTGAGCAGGGGCTGGTGGTGCAGGCTTGGGGGCTTGCTGCCTACGGGACCCGTTACCCCGTCCCTTGGCCTGCTGGCCCTGTTGGGGAGCTGCAGGGGCCTGATAATGGGGGTACTGTTTGTAGGCAGCCGCCTTCCTCGGGTAAAAGGTCTTTTTTCCCGAGCCCTTCTTTTTCTGGGAAGGGGCGGAGGTCTTCCTAGAAAGCCTGGTCCTGGTGAGAGTCTCAGTCTCAATTTGTGCAGCCTTTTCCGCCATGGGCTTGCCAAAGAGGTTTTCGCCTCGGCAGGGGACATCGACCAACTTGTCCTGTACCCAGGGCTCAAGATCCGACGACTGAAGCCAAGCCTGTCGGCGGGCACCGATGCCGGCTGCGGCCACTCTAGCCGAGGCCTCAAAGCCATCATAGGCTGCTCGGGACATGAACTTTGAGCATTCCCGAATGCCCGTGGACAAGGCTAGGAACCTCCGCAAGGGCTCCTCGGAGAGACCAGCGGAGAATCCGGCTAGCTCTTTAGCCAGATCCCGGAGATACATGCCCATGTAGAGCTGGTAAGTCTGGACACGACATGCGAGCATAGAGCCCTGGAAGCACTTCTTGCCAAGGCCATCCAGGTTACGGGCCTCCCTTCCAGGAGGCACCGAGGAGTGCATCTTCTGGCTCTTAAGACGATGCATGGCCGATTCCACTACCATGGAATGGTGTGGCAGCTGTGCCTTCTGAAAGCCAGGGCTCTTGCGGACCCGATAGATAGAATCGACCCGCTTGCTCAGGACCGGCGAGGAGGCCGGACTCTCCCACATGCGGAAGAGTAGTCGTTCCAGCATAGGAGGAACCGGCACAGTAAAGTGCTCCCTCGCGGGAGAGTCATACTGGAGGGCGTCGAGCTCTTCGGCTCGAGGCTCCTCCTCGGGATCCGCAGGGAAGGCCAAAGCCTTGGCCATATCCCTAACGAAGTCCGAGAACCGGGCATCCTCCGGGGGGGACTGCTTCCGAGGCTCGGACCCCGGTGAGTCCGATGGGACACACCGAGTCCGGAAAGAATCAGGTGACTCTTCCTCCTCAGACTCCCAGACCGACTCCGACGAGGACTCGGTGGGGTCGGCCCGGGCAGGATGCGGCGCCAGCCGCCCCGACGTCGAGGGAGTCGGCGTCGGCGACCTCGGTCCCGAACGGGAGGCCGAGGGTGACCTCGACCGAGGATCGACTCGAGTTCTCATTGACTCGAGGATCGGCTCGGTCTCCGGGGTCGACTTGGACGTCGACGTCCCGGCGGTCGGGGCAGCGGCGCCAGCGAGGCCAGCGAGCAGTGCCCGCTGCTGGTCCATGAAGGCAGACAGTCTGCTCTCCAAGGCCGTCAACCTGAGTCCGAGCTCAGGTGACCCAGCAGCCCCCGACTCGGGCCCCGACGGCGTCGGGCCCGACGTCGGCTGTCGCGGAGGCGAGTCCAGAAGGACTACAGGACTTACCCGGGCAGGCATCTCCGACTCCAGGCGAGGTCGCTTCGGGAGATGTTCCTTCTCCAAGGACCCGGGGCGGCTGTCGGGGCTATGCGACCTGGCCCTCGCGGAGCCAGGAGCGTCCACCGACGCCGCCCTCGCGGGTTTTTCCTTCCGACGATGGTCCCCGGAGGGAGAACCCCGGTCGGAGGAGCTCCGGCGACGGTCCGAGCTGGAGCCCTTTGACACGGAGGCCTCCGACGAGGTCCGGGTACGGCTGGGGTCAGCGAAGATTCTCTCGCGCTGATGCCGCCGCCGACTTCTCAACGCCTTCGAGGACAGTTTGCTGCAGGGCCCACAGATCAGTTCCTCATGATCGGGGCCCAAGCAGCGGAGGCAAAAGTCGTGTGTGTCGGTTAGTGACATATTTCGGTCACACCGACCACACCGCTTAAAGCCACTGGCAGCCATCGGGGGAAAAAAGGGCCCCTGCGAGGTCAAAGGACCGGGCTGCCAGGGAAAACGAAAATGAAAGCTGACTAAGTCAGAAAAACCGAAAAAACGCTAGAGGACTCGAGACCGGCGTCGCGAGTCCGGGCGGGAAAACGATCGGCGTCGAACCGAAAGAAAAAAGTATAAAATAAAGAGGAAAATCAACTTTTTCGCGGGGACAAGACGGGGACGTCTGCAGGGCTCCGCGGAAAAAAGAAGACTGGCTAAGATGGCACCCTCGGGCGGGAAGACGACCGCGCATGCGCGCTGCAATTCCCAAAGGCTTTCTTTGAAAGCTGGGGAAAATTGCTCCGCGAGGGCTCCGTCGGCGCCGACGTCACCCATAAGTGAGGACTGACTTCCTGCTTGGTCCTGGAGAATGAGTATTAATAATTTGGTGTGAGGGATAGTTTTTTTAGAGTGTTGTTTGTGTATTTTTAGGTTTGGGGAAGGATCTCCTGAAGAAAACTAGTTTGAAACGCCGGTAAGGCGCCATAGCAGAGCGTCGGGATCCAGTTCACCAGCACTGTTCTTAAGGCTGTGAATAAGGGCTGCGGTTTTAAGTTAAGTTATATTTTAAAAGTAATACAGCACTTGTATTCATAAAGCACCTGATAGCTAAGAAACACTGGGGTCATTGATGTGAACGACAGCACCGAGCGAAAGGACGCGGGTCCTAAATGAGTGCTTATCGAATCTGAGACCTATAAACAGTGTTACTATAGCCAGTATTGTAACTCATTCTCGAGTTGAGATTGGACGAACTTTTTAGTATACAGCAGTAATTCGTCCAGAAGATCAGACCTAATTGGTCTCTCAAGGAACTACAATTACCAGGTAAGTGTAATTACTATTTCCTTATCGTTCCTCCAGTTTAGTCCTCCACTTCTGGGATGTAACAGAGCAGTATTTACGGGAGGGAGCCTGCCAGCTGGCACGCAACACCGCTGAACCAAAACAAGCATCCTTTGACGCCAGCACGTCCAGCCGATAGTGCTTACTGAAAGTATGCAACGAAGACCACGTCGCTGCTTTACAAATTTCTATCGGCGGAATGAGACTGTGCTCTGCCCAGGAGGCCGCCTGCGCCCTAGTAGAATGCGCTCGCAGCCCTAAGGGAGCCGGGCGTCCCTGCAAGAGATAAGCAGAGACAAGCGCCTCTTTAATCCACCTGGAAATAGAGGCTTTCGCCGCCGCTTCGCCTTTCCTGGCACCCCCAAAAAGCACAAATAAGTGATCCAACTTGCGGAAGGACTCAGTGACCGTTAAATAACGGCGCAAAACTCTCCAAAGGTCTAGGCGACTAAGACCGCGGTCAGAAGACTGCTCCCCTGCCGTCCAAAAAACGGGCAGCTCCACCGACTGATTGATATGAAAAGGGGAAGCTACCTTGGGAAGAAAGGAGGGCACCGGCCGGAGCACCACTTTCTGGGAAGAAAAAGATAAAAAGGGTTCCCTACACGACAGCGCCTGGAGCTCAGAAATACGCCTAGCCGAACAAATAGCTACCAAAAACACCGTCTTAAGAGTGAGATCTTTCACAGAAGCTTGAGTCAAAGGCTCAAATGGAGACCTAACAAGCGCTCTCGACACTAAGTTGAGATCCCACTGCGGAACCGAAACCCGCCGTGCCGGGCGAAGCTTAGAAACGGCCGTAAGAAAGCGCAGGACATCGACATGAGCTTCTAGGGCCACCCCTTGTACTTTACCTCTGTAGCAGGCTAAGGCTGCCAAGTGCACCCGTAAGGAACTAGCGGCGAGTCCTTTATCGAAACCATCCTGCAAAAAATCCAAAACCACCGGGATAGAAGCCGTGGCTGCGTGGATTTGTCGTCTCGAACACCAGTCCTCGAAAATCCGCCAGACGTGCACATAAGCGAGCGAAGTTGAACGCTTACGCGCCTGAAGCAAAGTTGTTACCACTGACGTGGAATAACCCCTTTTCCTTAGCCGAGCCCTTTCAATGGCCAAGCCGTAAGCGAGAATCTCTCCACTCAAGGCATCAGAAGCGGCCCCTGGAAGAGCAGATCCTGGGACGATGGGAGTCACCACGGCATGCCGTTCAACAACCTTATGAGATCGGCATACCACGAGCGTCTGAGCCAATCCGGCGCAATCAACAACACTCGTCCCCTGTGCGCTTCGATGCGTTGAATCACTCGCCCGATGACAGCCCACGGGGGAAAGACACAGAAGCCCCGCCGACGGCCAGGGCCGGAGAAGGGCGTCGATCCCCTCTGACATGGGTTCCCGCCTTCTGCTGAAGAACCGAGGTACCTTCGCCGAGTGAAAGGTGGCCATTAGATCCATGACTGGGGTTTCCCAACAAAGAACCAGCTGTTCGAAGACTGATGGATGCAGCTCCCATTCCCCCTGCATCCACTCAAACTCTGCTGAGGAAGTCCGCCTTTACATTGTCTTTTCCGGCGATGTGTGCCGCCGATATCGCCTGCAACCGCGGTTCTATCCAGGAGAATAGCATTCTGGATTCTTCCTCCAAGGCCGTGCTCCCTGTGCCGCCTTGACGATTTATGTATGCCACATCTGCCGCGTTGTCAGATAGCACTCGCACCGCACGGTGCTTTACTCGGGCTTCGAAGCTGCGAAGAGCAAGAAACACCGCTCTCAGTTCCAACCGGTTGATCGACCAGCCGCTCTCCTCCGGAGACCAAAGCCCATGAGCAAAGCTGTCCCCCGCAATGCGCTCCCCAGCCCGCTAGACTTGTGTCCGTTAAGAGAGGAATCCACTGAGGTTTATTTATTTATTTATTTATTTATTTAGACAGTTTTGTATACCGCCTTATCCTTCAATCAAAGCGGTCACAACACAATTGGGGGATACATTTAACACATGGGGATATGAGACACATACACTAATACTTACAGGGAACATGGGCAATGGAGGGTTAAGTGGCTTGCCCAAGACCACAAGGAGCAACTGTGGGACTAGAAACCCCAGTCCTTCCGGCCCAAGGTTGCTGTCCTCTAGTGGGATTTGAACCCCTGACCTTCCGGCCTGAAGTACCTTGCCCCAACCACTAGGCCACTCCTCCACTCCGGAGGTTGCCTTTGGAGGTTGCTCCAAAGGCATCCCCGCTCGTAAGCAGGATGGGCGCAACCACCAACTGAGATCCCTCCGGACGAGCAGCGGACAAGGAAGCCGTTTGCTCAAAGCATTGGACTGATTGGACCAGCGGCGTAGCAAAGCTCGCTGCAGAGACCTCATATGAAACCTGGCCCAAGGAACAACTTCCAGCGTCGCTGACTTGGTGCCCAGGACCTGAAGGTATTTCCACGCCGAAGGAGCTGAGAGGCTGCGGAAGGTGCGTACGAGACTGCGAAGGGCCAAGGCTCTTCATTCCGTTAGGAAAACTGCGCCCCTCAGAGTATCAAACTGTACTCCCAGGTATTCGAGAAGTTGCGTCGGGCAAAGAGAACTCTTGGACGGACTGACCACCCAGCCTAAAGACTGGAGCAAAGCTACTACCTTTTCCATGGCTTCCACACTCTCTTCCCAGGACTTCGCACGAATCAACCAATCGTCGAGATACGGATGGACTAAGACCCACTCTTTCCGCAACGCCGCTGCTACCACCACCATTATTTTGGTGAACACTCGCGGCGCCAAACCGAAGGGGAGGGCCTGAAACTGGAAATGCCCCCAAGGCAGCGCAAACCGCAGAAACTTCTGATGGGATTTTTTGATGGGAATATGGAGATAGGCCTCGGTGAGGTCGAGAGACGTCAAGAACTCTCCTTGTCGCACCGCTACAATAACTGACCGGAGCGTCTCCATTCGAAAATGTGGCACATTGAGACAGCAATTTACGCCTTTGAGGTCCAGAATGGGCCGCAGGGAACCATCCTTCTTTGGCACCACAAAATAAATGGAATATCGTCCCATGCCATATTCTGCCGTGGGGACGGAAACAACCGCTCCCAACCGCAGAAGGCGATCTAGGGTCTGTCGTACCTGGCGCGTCTTTCGAAGACCTCTGCAGGGGGAAAGAACAAACGAGTCCAAGACCAGTCTCGCGAAATCTAGGGCGTAGCCGTCGTGGATTATCTCCAAGACCCATTGATCGGACGTGATTTGGGTCCAGGCAGAAAGAAAACCTTGCAGCCGACCTCCTATCGGTTGAATTCCTGCTTGGACCCACCGCACTTCATTGTGACTTTCGAGCCGCTGCGGAAGCTGCCCCTGCAAAACCTCTATTTGCACGCCGGAAGCCGCGAAACCCCTGGGTTCTAGACAGAAACCTTCCCCTTTGGGATCCGGCAAAGCAGGGAGAGCGAAATCTCCGAAAGTCTCTAAACTGTCCCCGAAAGGCCGCTGAAGGCCTTCCACGCTTTGGTTTATCCTCCGGCAGACGGCCACCTTTAGATTCTCCCAGATCCTTCACTAACTTATCTAGATCCTCTCCAAACAGCTTTCCCTTAAAAGGAAGCTTGCCGAGCCGAGACTTAGAAGACCCGTCCGCCGCCCAATTCTTCAGCCAGAGGGATCTTCGCGCCACCACTAAGGAAGCCATACTATTCGACAAGGCTCTAATAAGGTCGTAGTGCACATCGGCCAGATACGCCGTCCTGGATTCCAAACGCTGCAGCTCGCGCACCTTGTCCAGTTCCACCGACGCCGACTGCCTTAGGTGTTGGACCCAGCGAAGACAAGCTCTTGCTACCCAAGCCCCACAAATCGAAGCTTGTAAGGCAACCGCATCCGCCTCAAAAGACTGCTTCAACAGGACATCCATTTTCCTATCAGACGCCTCTTTTAAAGCCGCACTGCCTTCTACAGGAATTGTGGTCTTTTTAGTAACGGCGGAAACTGCCGCATCTACCTTCGGGGAACGGAATCTCTCCTTGTCCGCCAGGGGATACAGCTTATTCATAATCTTTATACCCTTCAGACCGGATTCCGGGGAATCCCACTCAGTCTGAATCATCTGGTCTATGACCTTATGGATAGGAAAAACCACCTGCGTCTGACGCACTGCTTGAATAATGAGGTCTGCACCATCCTCCTCCACGACCGGCTGCTCCGCTGTAAGTCGGAGCGTTTGGAAAGCCTCCGAAACTAGGGCCGAGAGCTCTTCTCTTCGAAACACTCGGATGATCCTCGCTTGATCCTCCGGTTCCAAAATTTCTCCTTCCTCTAAATCATCCATCTCGGCGTCGAAATCCAAGTCATGCTCTTCCCCCTCCTGCCAGTCTGCATCAGCCAGGTAGGGATCAGAATGCCGCGGTCTCTTGAGCGTCCTAGAAGTTAAGCGGTCGTGGTCCATTACTGCAGTGCATGCTGTAGAAGAAGGGACAGGCTGGGACCCCAAACTTAACCCCTGCCGTCTGCGGCAAAAGGCCTGATGCATCAATAAAACAAAATCCTCTAAAGGTAACTCTCCACTCAGGTCCGCCGGTGCCCCAGCCATTGCATCTGGCGGAGCAACTGCACCGCCTACTTCCGTTGTGTCACCCTCAGCTCCCACGGGAGCCCCATGCGAAGTGGAGGCCAGGACATTATCCAACTGCTGTTCCATCTGTGCAGAAACTGATGTACAGCGTTTGCAGACTCCTGTTTCCACACTAGATCCATTCCGAGTGCCACAGATGACACACTGGGCACTGGAAGACATGGACTTCCAGCCTGAGGGTAACCCCCAATTCACAGGCCTTGCAAAAACAAGATCAAGGGGTTTTTTGGTTTTTTTTTTTTTTGTTTTTTTTTTAACTGCAATGGAGTAGAGTCTGTAAGGAAAGGAAAGACTCTAAGAGGCTGTCAGAGATCAGGAAGCCTGGCAGGACGGTAAAAATAAAAAGCAAAGTGACGGAAAGAAAATGGAAACCAAAGAAATAAAACAAAGCAAAAAAAACAGAAAACCACGAAATCAGGACCGCAGGCCGCAGCCCTCCGAAAACAGCGTGCCTTGAAAACTGTCAGCCGCGCGAGCTCAAAATGGCCGCGGCGCTACACAGGAGATTGTTTTATGGCACGAAAAATCAGGGGCCGGACTGACCGCACATACAGCGATCTGCGATGACTGAGGTCCCCCCCCCCCCCGAATCAACCCCTACGGAGCTTAGTGTACCGAGGGGAAAGAAACGGAGCCGGTCTTTAAAAACGAAGCCAATCACTGCGACTGTGACCGAGGAGACCGGAGCAGGCAGCGCACTTCAACAACGCTGAGGAGCCTTAAAGATTACCTTTGCAGCGTTGTGCGGCTCGAGGAGCTCTGCCCCGAAAAGTCCTGGGACAGAGATCCTTCAATAAAGAAGGGAGAAAACTTGACCGGGCTGTGGCTGGACAGGTGAGGGAAGCCCCAAAGGATCTCACCCTGCTCCTAGCCAAACAATCTCTCCAGTTTAAACTATTTAGTGCTGCCTTCAGAATTGAAGAGTAAACCCCTTAAATTTAGCCATTCAGAGGAACTAGGAGTCATCAGAAACAAACAAATCAAACCAATTATGCCAATTAAGAAATTTGATTAGCTAGCTATGCTGCTCCTTATCTGTTTCTCCAGTGAGCCCAGCACCTAGGCTCACTACGTCCTCCTGCTGCATGAAGACTGGACACACTGGGGCTGAGGTGGAGTTTCAGCATGCTACTACCAGTGATGTCAAGTTTTGATTGGTCCAGTCTCCAGCTGCAGGAGGAGGTGCACTACCCAGAAGTGGAGGACTAAACTGGAGGAACGATAAGGACCATTTCTTAAAACCTGAAATAGGCTTTTCCATTTTTAAGGAAAAAATTGGGCCTAGTGCCCAAAATGGCGCCTAGCACCCAAGGAAAAAAGTTTCTAAAGTAAAACACCTCAGAAATTATAATTTTTTTTTTATAAAAAGAAAAAGAACAAACCGGCAGTACCAGTATGGCGTCGAAGGAAGGCAGACGTGACCACAAAAACAAAGATTAAAGACAAACTTTTTCTGCAGTGACAGGGTATGTGACCTGTCGGCTCTGCGGAAAACGAAGAACTGGAGAGGGACAGTTGGAAAGGCGGGAAGGCAGCACGCAGGCGCTGTGGGATGCTCCCAAAAGCTTTCCTATTGGACGCTGGGGAGCGTTCTTGCGTGAGCTCCGTCGGTACCGATGATGCCCATATGTGAAGACTACATTCCTGCTTGTTCCCGGAAATTGTAAATATCTCATTCTATAAATAGTTATTTGAACCAATCTCATGCATGCCCCCCTCTCCCACTGTTTTATTTAAAATCTGCATGTTACACTGTGGACCGCTTTGATTTTAAGATAAGGCAATATAGAAAACCTACTAAATAAAATAATAAATAAATAACCCAATCAGTATCTTTAGGGTCCATTCCTATTGTGATGGCAAAAGTGTTTCTGAGCCTATGGAAATAGGAGAAACACCCATTTACCTTTAGTGAGAGAGACAGGCAGGAAGGCTGTAGCTCTCAAGCTGAAGCTAAACAGAAAAAAACACACGTAGCTCCTGGTTACAAGCCACGCCCAAGCTCTGAAGCAAGTAGTAAAGTTAATGAGAGCCACCTGGGGGAGGAGCACGGGACCCTAGTTCAGGTATACTCATATAAAACGCAGGGGAAGGGAAGGAAATAGAACCACCAGGGAAATAGAAGGAAGCAGAAACTCGAGGAAGTCTGAAGGAAGGAAGACCTTCAGGGCAGCTGAAAAGTATTTCCAAGGACAACACTAGAGAGGGAACGTGAGTAAATCTGTGACTAAAAGTAATTTAAGTCAGTTAGAAGCACTATGCCACTTAATGAGAGAGAAGAGGCTTCACGTGCCTGCTGAAAAGCCTGTGCGCAAAGAGAAGTCTTATTGGAGGAAAGTAGATCGATTGTTTACCTTATCAGAATATAGAAAGACTAGGGGACATGCAATGAAGCTACAGGGTAAACTATTTAAGACTAATAAAAGAAAATATTTTTTCACTCAACGTGTAATCAAACTCTGGAATTTGTTACCGGAGGATGTAGTAAAGGTTGTTAGTGTAGCTGGGTTTAAAAAAGGTTTGGACAAGTTCCTGGAGGAAAGGTCCATAAACCATTATTAAGAAGTGACCGAAGATATCAATGCTTGACCCAGTACAAGCATTGTGGAAGTTGTGTCTCTTGGGGAAACTGCTAGGTACATATGACCTAGATTGGCCACTGTTGGAAACAGAATACTGGGCTTGATGGACCTTGGTCTGACCCAGTATGGCATATCTTATGTTCTTATGTTCTAGAACTGCTAGAAGGTGTTAAACCTGAGTTTATACAGGGAGAATTAAACCAGGATACAGAAAGCACTGATGGTGAAGAAATGCAAACTGAATGTTATGAATCTGACCAGGAGTCTGAGTCTTCTATAATGGACTGTTCTTTATGTCATAAGACTTTGTAATGATCTTAACTGAAAGGAGAGAGGCCTAGAATCTTACTGTCTGGTAAAGCAGAAAAGAAAACAGGCTGGACGTTGTTTAAGTCAGTATTGCTCAAGAATCCTGTTTGCCTTTAAAAGAAGGAAACAGCTACACGTGCTTTATGCTGAGTGAAGCAGCTAAAACCTTATGCTGAAGATTGAAACTTTAAAAGGAAAACAGCCACATGTCCTTAATGCTGAAGTAAGCAATTAAAGCTTTGTTCTGAATGCTGGAAGTTGTAAAAAAAGTAACTACAAATATTTTAACCTGACAGAAACAGTTACCATATGGTGCTGTATGTAAAAGTCTTTCTTTTGTGGTGATGGATAGCCAGGTGTAAGAAGTCTTTGAATGCTGCTTTGTCAAGGGGAGACTGATTCCTGCAGACTGAAGGAGGAGCTCTTATACTAGCACTGCAAGATTTTGTCAAGTTTAGCCCTCAGCTGCTGGTGGATGGAGACAACCCATACATAGCTGGACGGGCCTGGAGATACTCAAGGAAAGACAATTAGAAGATAATCATTGAGGACTGATGCTAAGTTTGAGCAGTTGTGCTGAGCATCCCCTGATGAAACGTTGGATTGTGAAACGCTACGGCGCCATTATTCAGGCGTTGGGAGTACACTCATCATGTTTCAGATAAGCATCTTTTGATATCGATTTTTTGAGTAACATTACATCCTTTTGGGAGTACACTCATTATGTTTCAGATAAGCAACCTCTGATACTGATTTTTTAGTAACATTACATCCTTTTTAGCGATTGATTACTGAATAAGCAACTAGTTGGGTCATTGATGTAAGGTTTGGGCGCAGTTTCCATATGAATATATGTGTTAGATAAGTCGCCCTAGTCTGGTTCTGAGACCCAGTTGCATATTCATATAAAGCTATGGAGGTGTTGCAACACAAAGGAATTTTTTGATGTGTATATCATCTTGAAGGTGAACAGTAGAGCTTTCCAATATTGCAGAGACATCAAGTGAGTCAGCCTGCTGGACCCCTAAAATAGCCCCCTCCCATCACTACCAGCCCCCCGGAAACCACGAAAGGACTGAGACCGAGATGCAAACCGGCCTCGCTGGGAATTCCAAAGGCGGGTTGACCGAAAGCGCCGAAAATCCCGAAAGGAACCCCGAGACGCTGGAAAAGCTCGAACCGACTTGGGCTTGTCCTCCGGAAGCCTTCCACCTTTGGACTCACCCAAATCTTTCACCAACTTGTCCAAGTCCTCCCCAAAGAGCAACTTACCCTTAAAGGGAAGTCGGCTAAGGCGAGACTTGGAAGAAGAATCGGCGGCCCAGTTACGCAACCAAAGGGACCTGCGCACAACCACCAACGAAGCCATACTATTCGCCATGGTACGGATCAAATCATAATGGACATCTGCCAGATAAGCGGAACCCGACTCCAGGCGAGAAACCTCAAGCAACGCCTGCTGGTCTAGGGAAGAATTCTGACGCAAGCGCTGAGCCCATCTCAAAGAAGCTCTAGCAATCCAGGCCGCACAAATCGAAGCCTGCAGCGATAAAGCATTTGTCTTGAAAGCTTGCTTCAATAAACCATCCACTTTCTTGTCTTGAGGTCCTTCAAGGCAGCACTGCCTTCTACCGGAATAGTGGTCTTTTTGGTCACCGCAGATACTGCTGCATCAACTCAAGGAGACTTGAATTTCTCTTTATCCTCATCCTTCAACGGATAAAGACGATGCATCATCCGGATGCCCTTCAAGCCAGCGTCCGGATGGTCCCACTCGGTCTGTATCATCTGAGCTACCACCCGGTGAAAAGGAAAGACTACCTGAGAGTCCCGAACCGCCTGAATAAGGGGATCCTCCAACACATCGGCCTCCCCTGGAGCCGGCGCTGAGAGATTGAGAGTCTGAAGGGCTTCCGTGATAAGGGGAACCAATTCCTCCTTACGAAAGACCCGAACAATCCTAGCCTGATCCTCAGGGTCTGGAATTTCACCCTCTTCAAGGTCATCGCCACTGCCTGCAAGGTCATCATCCAGCTCGAGGTCGGGAACCTCGAAATCGTCATGCACCAAGCCAGCAGGGCGCGACTTCTTAGCCGCCTTGGAGGGCGGTTCCAGCGGAACCAATACAGACAGCAGAGGGACGAGAGCTGAGGAAGAGGACTCTGGCCACTTGCCCAACTGCCCCATCTTGAACGCCTGGTGCATAATGAGCACGAAATCTGGAGAAAAATGCGTCAGAGCAGAAGAAGCATCCCCTTGTTCCACAGAGACTGCGGACCCTGGAGCCTGAGAACCAGCAGCCACAGACGGCAACAGAGGCCCCGGAGAAAGATCACCCTCAGCAGACAGCGGAGCCACCAAATGCTCTGCTGAAGAAAGGGAGTCCCCCTGATGTTCCATGCCGGAGGAGACTGCAGCACAGCTGGAGCAGAATCCAGCGGCAGAGACGGACCGCCTACGCAAACCGCAGACGAGGCATTGTGGTTTGGAGGACATTTTTTTTTCTTTTAATATGTTACAGGCACTCAGGGGCGCAGCTGTAGAAAGGATAGAGAGAGCGCACGCTGAGACAGCCGAGGCTCAAGTGCCCAGCCGCACACAGACCCCGCGGGCTTAAACCCCCTTTTTTTTTTTTGAAACAAAAACCAAAAAGAAATAGCTAGAAAATGCCCAAAACGGAAGGGAAGGCAAAAACGCTAAGAAATTAAAGGTATTGAAAGCCAGGAAAGACAATTACCGCCAAAAATTAAAATCCAAAATGGCCGCCACGAGCGAGTCGCGCCGGAGAAAAAAGGGCGCCAAAAAACAAGAAATCCAAAAAATAAAGGAAAAGCACCGACGAGCAAAAAACCCCGACGAAAGAACACTTACCCTGTAAATGTGGAAAAACAAGTGATCAGACAGGCGCTCAGCCGGACCGGAGAAAAGCAGAGAACCGGAGTGCTGCCGGGCCGACAAGCACCGGATCGCAGGCGGAGTGTCTGGCCGCGTGTTCAGGGCAATAGAAAGGAAAAGAAGCGCCGCGGGTATGCTGATCCTGCCCCCGAACAGTCCTGGGGGAGCAATCAGAGCAGCCGGTAGAGACTGCAGGCAGGGAACCAGGGGGGAAGAGCAGTGCCGTTCAGCCTCTCCACTGTGTGTCACTGACATTCGCTGCCAAATCCTTTTTTTTTTTTTTTACCCCAATTAAAGAGACAGTAACCAGGAAAAAGAACTAAAGCAAATTAAAGTAAATTAAAGAAACTGGAGAAAACACAAGCAATAACAAGAAGTGAGCCTAGCTCAAGGCTCACACCACCTCCTGCTGCAAGGAGACTGGACACACTGGAGGGCTCATGGGAGTTCCAGCAGTAAGCAGGCTACGGTTCTAAAGAGTTGATTGGTCCAGTCTCCTTGCTGCAGGAGGAGGTGCACTACCCGGATGTGGAAGACTAAACTGGACACCCGCTCAGGAACCTGAGTTTATACAGGGAGAATTAAACCAGGATACAGAAAGCACTGATGGTGAAGAAATGCAAACTGAATGTTATGAATCTGACCAGGAGTCTGAGTCTTCTATAATGGACTGTTCTTTATGTCATAAGACTTTGTAATGATCTTAACTGAAAGGAGAGAGGCCTAGAATCTTACTGTCTGGTAAAGCAGAAAAGAAAACAGGCTGGACGTTGTTTAAGTTAGTATTGCTCAAGAATCCTGTTTGCCTTTAAAAGAAGGAAACAGCTACACGTGCTTTATGCTGAGTGAAGCAGCTAAAACCTTATGCTGAAGATTGAAACTTTAAAAGGAAAACAGCCACATGTCCTTAATGCTGAAGTAAGCAATTAAAGCTTTGTTCTGAATGCTGGAAGTTGTAAAAAAAGTAACTACAAATATTTTAACCTGACAGAAACAGTTACCATATGGTGCTGTATGTAAAAGTCTTTTTCTTTTGTGGAAAACATGGTTTTGGGAGAAAAAATCCAATATTAATTTGTTTACCATGCGTTGAGCTTTTAAAGGCTCTTTTTGGAAGGTGGAAAACAAAATTAAATATTCCTGTGTTTGCCTTAAACTCTCGGGCCTCAATATTATTTGAACCACAACTACAATCCCCAGAAGCCCCGGCTCTGGACTATATTAAGGCGAGTCCCCTCCTCTAGGCATCCGCCTGGACAGAAGTGGGCGTGACACTATGATGCTGTTTCTTTATAAGTTGCCTCTGCGGAACAGTGTCAAAGGCTTTAATGAAATCTAAGTATACCACATCTAGAACTCTCCCTTGGTCCAACTCTGTGGTCACCCAAAGAAATCAATCAGATTTGTCTGATAAGACCTGCCTCTGGTGAATCCATGCTGCCTCGGATCCTATAACCCGCTGAACTCCAGAAACCTCATTATTTTCTCTTTCAGCAGCATTTCCAATAATTTATTCACCACTGAGATTAAACTAACCAGCCTGTAGTTTTCAACCACATCCTTACTTCTGCTTTTGGGTAAAGGGACCACATATGCCTCTCTCCATTCCTCTGGCACTACCCCTGACTCCAAAGAGGCATTGAAAAGGCAGTAAGTGGAGCTGTTAGAACATCCCCAAGTTCCTTCAGTACTCTCAGATGTAATGTATCCCATCCGGTCCCATTGCTTTGCCTACTTTTAGTTTAGCTACTTCCTCACGTACACAGTCTTCTGAAAATTATTTGAGATCCCCATCCCTTCTGTTTCTGTTTGTGTTTTCTGAGGTCCTGTTCCCAGCCTTTCATCTGTGAACACAGAACAGAAACATTTGTTAAGCAACACTGCTTTATCCTCATCACTTTCTACATATTCCTCCCCTTCACCCTTGAGTCTGACAATACCACTTTTGCCCAGCCTCCTCTTAATAACATATTTGAAAAATGTCTTATCCCCCCATTTTATTGCACTGGCTATTTCTTCTTTTTTTGTAGCTTTGCTTTCTTGACTACTTTACTAGCCTATCTAAGTTTTTCCAAATATAGATACCTGCTTCCCCTCTCTGTGATCTGGGGATGTGGTCTTCATTATAAAGCTCCAACCCATTCGGAATATTATTGATCCCCAAGACTTCAGAACAGTGGCCCAAGCACTCATCATGCCACATTTTGACTACTGCAACGCCATCCTACAAGGTTTACCTAAAGAAAACCTAAACATATTACAAATGGCACAAAATGTAGCTGCCAGGGTCATAATGAAGAAAAATCTAAGTGACCACATCACACCAGTACTAATTCAATTACACTGGCTACCCATAACAGCTCGCACAAAATACAAAATACTAACAACCACCTTCAAACTCATCCACAATTTAGCACCTTCCTTCCTCAACAACCTAGTAAGATTGCAACCTCCTACCCGAAACAGAAGAACCCACAATTCCAACATCCTTCACACTCCAACAGATATAAGATCTGCCAAAGCTAACACCAGCCACAGGGCTTTCTCATATGCGGCGCCAACACTGTGGAACCAACTCCCACCAGAACTACGAGCTAGCAATGACCTTCTAGACTTCAGAAAGAAACTCAAAACGCACATTTTCCAATCACATTTCAACCTGAACTAAACCCACAGATGGAGCAGCCCCTGACCACTGTGTCCAAGAAGATTATCCTGTATATATGTATTTATGTATATATGTAAATGAACTCCCCCATAGCTAAGAAGTGTTAACTCTGTATGATGTGCTTTTCTGACAATCTGTATGTAAACAAAATTTGTACCTGCCTTGATTCGGCAGTTCCACAATAGTAATCCTACCCACTTCTGATCGCTGGAAGGAGCGGGCTACAAATGCTTGCTAAATAAATAAATAAAAAGCATATGGGGACAGACTTAAGGATCTTAATATGTACACCTTAGATGAAAGGCGGGATAGAGGTGATATGATTGAGATGTTTAAATACCTAAATGTTCAGGGGGAGAGTCTCTTTCAATTGAAAGGAAGTTCTGCTACGAGGGGACATGGGATGAGGGTGAAGGGGGATAGATTCAGGAGCGATTTGCGGAAATATTTCTTTACGGAAACAGTGGTGGATCTGTGGAATAGTCTCCAAGTGGAGGTAGTAGAGATGAGGACAGTAACTGAATTCAAAAAAGCATGGGACAAACACAGAGGATCTCTAAAGGAAAAGGGACTGTTGTAGTTGTTGATATGGAAGGCCAGACTAGATAGGCCATGTGGTCTTTTTCTGTAGTCATGTTTCTATGTATTTCACAAAGGCCACCCTCTTTTTCTTCACCTTTTCAGCTACTTCTTTTGAGAACCATAGCGGCTTCCTTTTCCTTTTACCTTTATTTACCATTTTAATAAAAAGGTTGGTTGCCCTTAAAATATCCCCTTTCAGTTTTGCCCACTCTTTTTCTACATCCCCCAGCTGTTCCCATTCCACTAACGATTCCTTGTGGAACTGGCCCATCTTGGCAAAATTAGTTTTCCTAAAGTCTCAGACACTCGCTTTTGAATGGATTTTATCAGTCCTAGTCCTAATACTGAACCATACCATCTGGTGATCACTGGATGCGAGATGATCTCCCACTATAACATCATAGAAACAGAAACATGACGGCAGAAAAAAGCCACATGGCCTATCTAGTCAGCCCTTCCATATCACCCAATACAAGAGTCTCCTTTTTTCCTTCAGGGAGCCTCTGTGTTTGTCCCATGTTTTTTTTTAAATTCAGATACTGTCCTCATCTCTACCACCTCCACTGGGAGACCATTCCACGCATCTACCGCCTTTTCCATAAAGAAATATTTCCGCATATTACTCCTGAGTCTATCCTCTTTCACCCTCATCCTATGTCTTCTTGTAACAGAGCTTGCTTTATTTATTTATTTTATTTATTTAATGTTTCTTTTATACCGCGCTATTTAACATCAGTGCAGTTTATAGATAACACATATGTGCAGTGCAGGCAGATCTGCACTGGACTTACAATAAAACAGGGTTCTTTATACAGGGCTAACAGGGAAACTGTATAAAGAACCCTGTTTTATTGTAAGTCCAGTGCAGACCTGCCTGCACTGCACATATGTGTTATCTATAAACTGCACTGATGTTAAATAGCGCGGTATAAAAGAAACATTAAATAAATAAAATAAATAAATAAAGCAAGCTCTGTTACAAGAAGACATAGGATGAGGGTGAAAGGGGATAGACTCAGGAGTAATATGCGGAAATATTTATTTATGGAAAAGGTGGTAGATGCGTGGAATGGTCTCCCAGTGGAGGTGGTAGAGATGAGGACAGTATCTGAATTGAAGTATCTGCACTGATGTTAAATATACAGGGCTAACAGGGAAACCGGAGTGGAGGAGTAGCCTAGTGGTTAGAACACTGGCTTGGTAACCAAGCAACCAGGGTTCGATTCCCACTAGCACTCCTTGTGGCCTTGGGCAAGTCACTTAACCCTCCACTGCCTCGGAAGAAAGGCCTGGCAATCTACTTCCGGTGACACTGCCAAGAAAACCCAGGAGCTTCTGGGTCGCCAGGAGTCAGGACTGACTCGAAGGCACACATTGCATTTGCAACAGGGAAACTATGTACAACTTGGCTGTCACAGGCTATATGGGCAGCTCAGCATTATTTATTTCAATCGAAAGAGGATCTCCTCCTGTGCATTTATGCCACGGAGGTATTTAAATGTCTCAATCACATCACCTCTGTCCCGCCTTTCCTCTAAAGTATATATTAAGGTCCTTAAGTCTGTCCTCATATGCTTTATAACAAAGACCATTAACCATTTTAATAGGCACCTTCTGCACTGACTCCAACCTGTTTATATCTTTTTGAAGGTACAGTGTTCAGAACTGCACACAATACTCCAAATGAGGTCATACCAAAGACATACCGAGGCACTATCACCTCCTTTCTTCTGCAAAAACACTTTCACCATTGGTAAGCATGAAGTCCAATATCGCCCCTTCATGAAAGGATAAATGGACAGCAGACAATAAAGAGTTAGCAGAAGACACAAAAACGCATGAGAGAGAGACAGGGGCAACTGCAACTGAAAAATAAAATGGCCAAACCAAAGGCAGAAAAGCGTATTTACTCACCTGTAACAAGTGTTCTCCAGGGACAGCAGGAATCAGTCCTCATTTATGGGTGACGTCGCCACCGACGGAGCCCGCGTGGAGCAATTCCCCAGCTTTCAAAGAAAGCCTTTGGGATTGCTATCACGCATACGTGATCCTCTTCCACCCAAGGGTGCCATCTTGCTCCGTCAGATCCCTTAGCTCGAGCCCTACCAAGCATATGGCAAGAGAAGGCTAAAAATCCAACATCTCATCAGGGGAGGTGGGAGGGCAGTGAGGACTGATTCATGCTGTCTCTGGAGAACACCTGTTACAGGTGAGTAACTACGCTTTCTCCAGGAACAAGCAAGAAGTCAGTCCTCACTTATGGGACTCCCCAGCTACAGGCTACCGAACCTGTAACCAAAAACTCCGCCACAAGGTCGTAAGCAGAAGCCAATGCCCGAAAAGAGCCCAAGTCCTCGGGTCCCAGGGGCGAAGCCCTCGGTAGCCATCGAGATGGGTCGGAGGGCAGGAGTTGTTTATACCCTGAACAGATTAAGGAGTACAGCCTAGCCAAAGGTGCTGTCCCAGCCAGACTTCCTCTCCAGGCAGTAATGTGAAGCAAAGGTATTCGCCGAAGCCCAGGTCGCAGCCCGGCAGATGTCTGTCAGAGGCACTGAGTTCAGCGAAGCCACTGAGGCCACCTTGGCTTGGATTCCGTGGGTGGTGACCTTCAATCCAGCAGGGCGCCCGCCTTTGCATGAGTGAAGGTGATGCAGTCCGCCACCCAGATGGAGAGTGTGCATTTTGTGACTGCCTGCCCCAAGCAATTAGGATCATAGGACACAAAGAGCCGGCCAAACTTGCAATGAGGCTGGGTGCGCTGCAGATAGAAGGTAATAGCCCTCTTGCAGTCGAGTGTATGCAAAACCGCCAGCCGATGCCTGGTTGGCATTGGGTCTCGGGAAGAAGGTCGGTAAGACTATCTCCTGATTGATAGGGAAATCCGATACAAACTTTGGCAGGAACTTGGGGTGGGTACGGAGGACAACACTGTTCCTATAGAACCTGGTGTAATGAGCATCAGCAATGAGAGCCTGGAGCTCATGGATTCGACAGGCTGAGGTCAAAGCCACCAGAAAGATCACCTTCGAGGATAGGTGCCGAAGCGAGGTCGCCATCGGCTCGAAAAGTAGACACGTAAGCTATATGCGCATTACGTTCAGGTCCCACTCCACCATGGGAGACCGGATGGGGGGGGGTTAGAAAGTAAGAAACCCCACATAAAATGGGAGACCAGGAGCTGCTCGAAGTTTACCCTCAATGGGGAGGTGATTCGCCGAGATGGCACTCAGGTGCACCCTGACCGATTCTGACTTCAGCCCTACCTTCGAGAGAAGGAGATACTGGAGGACCCATTGGGTAGGGCAAGAAAATGGGTCGATCTGGAGCCCGAAGCGTCGCCACTTGAAGACATACGCTCGTCTTGTCGAGTCTTTCCTCAACGCGAGGAGGACCTTCTCAACCTCCTCGGGAAGACCCAGCGGGGCTAGGGATACACGTTCAGCCGCCAGGCTATAAGGGACAACGAGGCCAGGTTCGGGTGGAGCATCCAGCCCTCCTCCTGCATTAGCAGGTCTGGGGCACAGCCCCAGGGGCCTGGGGGCTCAGACAAGAGCCACAGCAGGAGCAGGAACCACGGCTGTCGAGGCCCAAAGGAGCGACAAGGATCACTGACGCCTGATCCCGCTAAACCTTGTGGAGGTTCCTCGCAATGAGAGGAGTGGGAGGAAATGCGTAAAGAAGACCGGAGGTCCAACTCAAGAGGAACGAATCCAGGGCCTCCCTGCTCGGGTGCGGAATCAGGCCGCAGAAGCGGGGAAGCTGCGCGTTCACTAGACTGACGAACAGGTCCATGATCGGGTCACCCCCACTGATGGAACAAGAGGCCGGCCACCTTCAGGTCCAGCCGCCACTCGTGAGGGCGGAGGATCCTGCTGAGCCTGTCTGCGAGGACGTTTTCGTGGCCCGGGAGGTAGACCGCTCATAGAGTCATCCCCCAATGGAAGGCAAAGGAGCAGAGGAGGACTGCCTCCCGGCAGAGGAGGCGGGAGCCTGTGCCCCCGTCCTTGTTGATGTAAAACATCACTACTCGGTTATCGGTCTGCATGAGTACCGACTTCCCTTTCAGATGTTCATCGAGGGCCTTCAGGGCCAATTGGACCACCCGAAGCTCGAGCAAGTTTATTTGCTGTTGGGACTCTTCGGGTGACCATTGCCCCTGAGTGCACAGTGCACCGCAGTGGACTCCCCACCCCAGCAGGGAAGCGTCCATTCTCAGGACGAGCTTGTGCTGTCGGGTTTGGAAGGGCAGCCCCCGGAGGAAGTTGCAGAGGTCCTGCCACCAGTCCAGAGATCTGTGAAGGCCGTGGGAGACCCGAATAGGGTCTCTGAGGTGACCTGAGGTCGGGCTCCACTGAGCACTGAGACATCACTGGGTCGTCTGCATGTGATGTGGGCATGGAGGGTGACATGGATGGTGGAGACCATGTGCCCCAAGAGGCGCAGCATAGTACACGCCATATCATAAGTGCTGCTCTGGACCTGAGCTGCCAGGGCTCGGAAGCGGGCTGCCCGGTCCGCCAGCAGGAAGGCGGTCACTCGCTGGGTGTCGAAGTGTGCGCCGATGAACTCCAAGGCCTGCACCAGTTCGAGGTGGGACTTGGGGTAGTTGATCAGGAACCCCAAGTATTCGAGGAGTAGCGTCGTGTGGGATGCCGCCGATCAAGCTTCTCCGACCGAGGACCCCGTGACGAGTCAGTTGTTGAGATAAGGGAAGGCTGGGATGTCCTACTGCCTGAGGGAGGCAGCGGCCGCAGAGAGGCACTTCATGAAGACCCGCAGGGTGGACACGAGGAGTGGGAACACCCTGTATAGGTAATGTTCCCCTTGAACACAGATATTGTCTGTACTGGGGGTGAATTAAGATGTGGGCGTAAGCGTCCCTGAGATCCAAGGAGCATAGCCAATTGTCCTGCCGGAGGAAGAGCAGCAAGACGCCAAGCGATAGCATTTTGAACTTCTCCCGCACCAAAAACTTGTTTAACCTTATGAGGTCGAGGATAGGCCGTAGACCTCCCATCTTTTTCGGGATGAGGAAGTACCGGGAATAGAAGCCCCGACCTTGGAGGTGCATTGGTACCTCTCGACCGCCCGCTGGGCAAGGAGGTTGTCCAGCTCCCACTGCAGATGTCTGGTGCACAGGGAGTCAAGAAGGTTCCGCTGGGGAGAAGGGAGGGGGAAGTCTGTCCAGGTGGAAGCAATACCCATCTCGGATCACTCGGAGGGCCCAGGTGTCCGACGTGAAGGACGCCCACAGAGAGGCAAATAGGTACAGGCATCCCCCTACCGGCTGCGAAGATGCTGGGGGGCAAAAGGCTATGCTGCTGGTGAACAAAAACCCTGAGCGGGTTGAAGTGGCACCAGGGTTTGTGCCTTGGGCCCTTTTGGCTTACGGTGGGCGTGGGGTGTTTTCCCCTGCGTAGCTGTGGCCGGTGCGGGAATGGGTGGGTAGGGCGGACAACCCCGGTAGGGTAGGCCTTTTCTTGGGAAGAACGGCTTCTTAGTCTGTTTCTTCCGAGGGAGGGAGGAGGTCTTGCGCAAGAGATGAGTTCGGGTTACGAACTCCGTCTATCTCAACGGCCTTGTCCTCCATGGCCTTACCGAAAAGCTGTTCGCCGAGGCAGGGTACATCCAGGAGCTTTTCCTGGACCCATTGCTCCAAGTCCGAGGATTTGAGCCATGCCTGGCATTGAGCGCCGATGCCAGTAGCCACCACGCAGGCTGAGGATTCAAATCCATCATATGTGGCACGGGAGATATACTTCGAGCACTCCGCGACTGACCTCAGGAGTATCTGGAAAATCAGGAGGGGTTCGCCCACGAGGCCTGGGGAGAAGCCCCCGAGCTCCTTGGCAAGGTCACGTAAGAACATGCCCATATACAATTGCGTCCCAGGGTGTCGAGGGCTCTAGACTCCCTACCTGGCAGAACTTCGGGCTCTTTTGCTTCCGTATCGCTGACTCCACCACCATGGAGGTGTGGGGAAGCTGGGTTTTCCTAAACCCGGGTCCGTGTTGGACCCTGTACATCGCGTCGAGGCGCTTACCCACAATGGGAACCGAGGCAGGTGTTTCCCACATGCAGAGAAGAAGCCTGGACAAAATGGGAGGAACTGGGACAGTGAGACTCCCGAGGCGGGGATTCATACTGCAAGAAATCGAGCTCTTCAACTCGAGGCTCCTCTTCGGCCTGGGTAGCCAGGTTGAAGCCCCGTGCCATGTCCCGCATGAACACTAAAAAGGATGTATCCTTGGGCAGCGAACACCTCTGTAAAGCGGGCTCTCGGGAATTTCCAGGGCAGGTTTTCATATCCCTCTCAAGGGAGTCTCGGTCTCTAGGCGCGAACCATCTGAACTGGGTGTGAGCACCTGCTGGGCAGCCAAGAATGCAGAAATGCTGCGCTCTAGAGCCAGCATACGAGATTCCCACGTGGCACGGGGCTCTGAAACGCCGACACTGGGGTCACCTGGTCGGGCGTTGAGGAGGAGAGGGGGTCCTCGCCAGGACGGCCCTCAGGAGACCAGGCGCAATCGCCAGAGGCCTCTGTATCGGTACGAAGTACCTTTCGAGGCTGCTCCTTGTCCGACTCTCGGGAATGCTTACAACTCAGCAGGGCCTTGGAGGGCATTTTCTTACAAAGCGAGCAGAGCTCCGTATCATGGTCGGCCCCGAGACACCTCAGACAGCAGCAATGGGTGTCCATAAATGACATGTTCTTGGAGCACCTGTCGCATTTTTTGAAACTGGTGGACATCGGGGCATAAAGGGCCCCCGCGAGGTAGAAGACCCACGCAGCCAGCGAATGGGAGAAAAAAGGGCGCGAAGCCCGCAAAAGGGAAAAGATGCTACCAAAACGTCCCCTTGCTCGAAGAAAAGAAAAGAGCAGGGGAAGGACAGGTAACAGACCGGTGCAACCGGAAAAAACACAGGCCAGAGGACCAAAAAAAAAAACAAAACGCTTTTTCCGAGGGTGTTCGAAGGGCTCCGCAGAAAAAGGGAGACTGAACAAGATGGCACCCTTGGGCAGGAAAAGGACCATGCATGCATGGCATCAATCCCAAAGGCTTTCTTTGAAAGCTGGGGAATTGCTCCGCATGGGCATCCGTTGCTGCCAACGTCACCCATAAGTGAGGACTGACTTCCTGCTTGTTCCTGGAGAATAAAGTATTTTATTTTGAATTTATTAATTGCAATATGTCAGCTCTGGGAACTGTGCATTGCTGATGCCTTTGTGCTTTGTTCAGTATAAGAGGAAGTTAATTTCACAATTTTATTTTTCCAGTATTGTGGAGCAGTCAAAGTTTGGCTTTTGAGGTTCCTAGTTTGCCTCTCTGTGATATGATAAGACACATTTAAATACCTCCGTGGCATAAATGCACAGGAAGGTCTCTTTCAATTGAAGGCAAGCTCTGCTATGAGGGGTCATAGGATGAGAGTGAAAGGGGATAGACTCTTGAGCAATATGCAGAAAAAGCACAGTTACTTACCTGTAACAGGTGATCTCTGGGAACAGCAGGAATTAGTCCTCACTTATGGGTACGTCGGTACCGACGGAGCCTCAGCGGGAAAGCTCCCCAGCTTCCCAGAAAGGAAGCTTTTGGGACCTCCCACTGCACATGCGCGCTGCCTTCCCGCCTTCCTGACCAGCTCTCCTCAGTTCGAGTTTATAGCTGAGACAATAGAGAGAGGAAAGGAAGATAGATAGAAGATACAACTCCTAGGGGAGGTGGGTGGGTTGTGAGGACTAATTCCTGCTGTTCCCAGAGATCACCTGTTACAGGTAAGTAACTGTGCTATCTCCAGGAACAAGCAGGAATAAGTCCTCACTTATGGGGACTCCCTAGCTAAGATGCCCTCCCAAGGGTTCGCCATCTTCGTATGGATCTCAGGCATCCATCCAGGGAAGGTGGGCAGGAGTTGTTCAAGTATGGAACAGGTGTTTGAGGACAGCCTGACCAAACAAGGCATCCCGGCGGGAGTCCTTGTCCAAACAGTAATGGGCTGTGAAGGTATGAACCGAGGCCCAGGTGGCTGCTCGACAGATCTGATCTATGGACACAGAGTGAAGATGAGCCATAGAAGTGGCCATGGCTCTCACATTGTGAGCTGTGACATGGCCCTCCAGAGAAATGTTCTTACTCTGGTAAGCGAAGGAAATACACTGAGCAATCCAATTGGAAAGTGTACGTTTTGAGACTGGAAGTCCCAAATGAGAAGGATCAAAAGCCACAAAAAGTTGATAAGACTTTCGATGTGGCTGAGTCCTGTTGAGGTAAAAGGCAAGAGCTCTTTTACAGTCTAGAGTATGAAGGTTCCTCTCTGCACTGGATGCATGAGGGGCAGGAAAAAAGACAGGTAGATATACCTCTTGATTAAGATGAAAAGGTGAGACCACTTTGGGCATAAAGTGGGGATTCGTCCTAAGGACCACCTTATCATGATTAAACCTAGTATAAGGTGGATGAGCCACTAAGGCCTGTAGTTCACTGATGCGGCGAGCCGAAGTGACTGCAATAAGGAAAAGAACCTTCCAGGAAACAAATTTCAGGGAGGTAGAGACCAACGGTTCAAAAGGTGGTTTCATCAGCTGACCCAGAACAAGGTTTAAGTCCCATGCTACCGGAGGAGGTCGAATGGGAGGCTTGGTTAGAGTCAGGCCTCTCATGAATCTTGCAATAAGAGGATGAGAGGAGACAGGTTGTCCATTTATAGGTTTTAAGGATGCTGCAATAGTACTCAAATGGACTCTTACTGAATTCGTCTTAAGGCCTGCATTCAAAAGATGCAGGAGATAGTCCAGTAGAGAATTCAAAGGAAGTGCTAGAGGATCAAGATCCTGTTGAGCACACCAAATGGAAAAACGTTTCCATTTGAAAGCATAGGAACGCCTCGTGGAAGGTTTCCTAGAGGCATGCAGGATATCTTTCACAGGTTGAGAAAGATTGAAGTCATGAAGGCTTAGGCCTTCAGTAACCAAGCTCTGAGGTGTAGGGACGGGGTTTGGGTGCCACAAAGTCCCCTCCTCCTGAGACAGAAGGTCTGGAGCAGCTCCCAGGTCCAGGGAGGGTCCCTGGGAGAGATGAAGAAGTAGAGGGAACCACACTTGGCGTGGCCAGCGTGGAGCTATGAGGATCATCGAACCGTGATCCCTCTGGAGTTTGAACAGAGTCTTGGGAATCAAAGGAATGGGTGGAAAGGCATATAGGAATTCCTGACCCCAATGCAGGAGAAAGGCGTCGTTGGCCTGAGCTCCCTGACACGGAGTCCTGGAACAGAACCGGGGAAGTTTGGCATTCCACGGACTTGCAAAGAGGTCTATGTCCGGGGTCCCCCATTCCTGAAAGATTCTGCGTATCTGGTCCATGTGTAGGGACCATTCGTGTGGAAGCAGAACTCGACTGAGTCTGTCTGCACGAGAGTTTTGAACTCCTGGAAGATACACTGCCAGAAGATGAATTTGATGCTCTCTGGCGAAGGCCCATAATCTGAGAGCTTCGTTGCAAAGCGACAGAGAGCCCGTCCCTCCTTGTTTGTTTATATAGAACATGGCCACCTGATTGTCTGTCTGAACTAGGACAGTCAGGTTGACAAGGAGGGTATAGAAGACTTTGAAGGCAAAGATCCAACCCATATTAAAGGTGGTATATTAGATCTAATATTTACAACTGAAACAACCGCCAATTTACCATCTATCTTGGATCTATCAATCAACCCAGTTCCATGGTCAGATCACAAACTAATTATATTCAAGGCTAGATGTAACCAAAAGGATGAAAGAGGAATAAACGACCATCCTAGTACCCCTCTGAGAAGATTCGTCCTTGTTTTTCTTGATATCGCAGCCGCTTTTGATTCTGTTAGCCATGAACGCCTCCTTGAGCGTCTCAAAGGGAAGGGAATTACTGATAAAGCACTTGAGTGGTGTAGATCCTACCTTTCTGACAGATGGCAACAAGTACGATCCAACGATACTTCATCAGATCAGTTTCATCAAAAACAAGGGGTCCCTCAAGGCTCATCCCTTTCCGCCCTTATGTTTAATATATACATGCAGCCTATCTGTAACCTGATTCGATCCTTTAGAGTTAACTGCATGATATACGCGGATGATGTACTTTTATATTTTCCTTTTACAACTGAGAACCCTGATCTCAATCCATTAACTAACTGCATAAATGAAGTATCCAACTGGCTACAATCCCAAAATCTAAGGATCCAACACAAGAAAACGGAGGTGTTATTTATTACACGTAACCAAAATTTCACTGCTCCATCCTTTTTGAAAGTGAATGATGCTAACCTCCAGACCAAGACCACCATCAGATACCTCGGTGTCACTTTAGACCAGAAATTAGATATGAAAGCACATATTAGTAATATTGTAAGAGCGGTATATCACAAAATACGCTCCCTTAGACACCTTCGATCCTTGCTAGAGCCAGACGATTTTAGAACCATCTATCAGGCGCTAATCATACCTCATTTTGATTATGCGAACTCAATTTTACAAGGTCTTCCACAAACCACCTTACACCCACTTCAAATGGCTATGAATGCTGCAGCTAGAGTCCTTCATGGAGCTTCCTGGAAAGACCATATCTCACCTATTCTAAAACATCTTCATTGGCTCCCAATTCAAAGTAGACTCACTTTCAAAATTTTACTAATTACATTCAAAGCCTTCAAAGAACTCTCATCTTCATCAATATCAGACTTGATCCAAACACCACCCCTCAATAGAGACAGAAGGTCAGTAACACTCAATACTCTGTTAGTCCCTAAATCAATATCACAGTGTACCAAAACTACTTCAGACAGGGCCTTTTTATTCTGTGCACCAAGGTGTTGGAATAGCCTTCCTCAAAACATCCGAGCAATACCAGACCTTTTGCAGTTTCGCAAAGCTTTGAAACACTACCTCTTCCTTTTATCTTATCCAGTAAACAATAAAGACATCTCAACCAACCCACAGACCTTCCACTCATACACATACAATACAGATACCCCACAGACCACATACACACAAAACTGAAGCCATGATGATATTATGACTATGTTTATTAATTATATACCCTGTTATCCGAGTTATATTCTCCTGTTTTCTGTAAACACAAAGTACTGTTGAATTGTGTATCTCACTGTTTTTTGTGAACCGCGCTGATGCTTAATAGTGCGGTATATAAGAGTCTATAAATAAATAAATAAAATAAATAAAGTATACTGCTCGCAGTTTCAGGAGGTTGATATGAAGGGTGGTCTCCTGAGGAGACCAAGTGCCCTGAGTGGAGAGGTCTTGGAGATGGCCTCCCCACCCTGTCTGGGAGGCATCTGTTGTGAGGGTTGCTTGGGGCAACAAAGGTTGGAAGGGGGCCCCCAACAACAGATTCTTGGTGGATACCCACCATTGGAGGGACCAAAACAGACGTTTTGAGGTGAGTATTTGGTCTGATAGCGCTCCTGACGCTTGAGTCCACTGGGTGGCCAAGGTCCATTGAGCTGCTCTCATATGAAGACGTGCATAGGGCACCACGTGTACCGTGGAGGCCATGTGGCCCAGAAGTCGCAGCATTTCCATGGCCGTCAAGTGACTGCTGGACTGAGCTTGGGAGGCCAAGCACAGCAGACGTTGGGCCATGACCTGAGGTAGGTAGGCCCTTGCAGTGGTGGTGTCTAACTGGGCCCCTATGAATTCGAGAGACTGAGTAGGGATGAGTTGAGACTTGGGAAGGTTTATTACCAGTCCCAGATACTGCAGAATGCGCCTTGTGCGGTCCAGGGAAATCTGGGCCTGTGACTGAGATGGAGCTCGGATGAGCCAGTCGTCCAGATATGAGAATACAAAAATTCCCAGGCCTCTTAAAAATGCGGCTACGACTGCCATGCATTTGGTGAACACTCTTGGAGCAGAGGCTAGACCGAAGGGAAGTACTCTGTACTGGAAATGTTTTCCCTGAAACAGAAATCGAAGATATTTTCTGTGGGATGGGTGGATGAGTATATGTGTGTACGCATCCTTGAGATCTAGAGAACAAAGCCAATCCTGACTCTGAAGGTATGGAAGGAGAATGCCCAGAGAAAGCATTTTGAATTTCTCCTTGTAAAGAAATTTGTTCAATTCTCTCAGATCTAGAATTGGTCTGAAACCCCCCTGTCTTCTTTGGTATTAGAAAATAAGGGGAGTAGAAACCTGTCCCTTGTTGAAGAAGAGGAACCTCCTCTATTGCCCCTTGGGCAAGGAGGGAAGAGACTTCCTGACCCAACAGGGCCAAGAGAGATGGGGGAGAATTGAACTGCCTCACCATGGTATGAGGAGGAAGGCTGGAAAAATGAAGTTTGTAACCCTCTCTGATGATAGAGAGGGTCCATTGCTCTGATGTAATTTGCCCCCATCTGGGAGCAAAGTGAGCTAACCTTCCGGGAATGGTGAGGGGCTCTGGTTGTTCTAGAGCCAGAAAGGTTAAGTTCTCTAGGGGCAAGTCAAAACCCCTGAGGGGTTTGAGCCTGCTGGGGTGTAGCAGACGCCGCAGGATTGGATCTTGCCTGTTTAGGTTGCTGACGCTTAGCAGCAAACCGAGGCTGAGAAGATTGTTAGCCAGTATTTGTGGAAAATCTGGTCTTCTTGTAGTAAGGCCTCTTGAAAGACTTTTTCTTGGTAGGAGCAGAGGTAGACTTAGAAAGTCTATCTAAAGTAGCATTTTCTGTGTCCATTTCAGTGGCTTTAATTTGCCAGTCTTTACCAAATAAGTTCTCACCTGTACAGGGCAGATTCCGTAAGCCATCTAGAACCCAGGGTTCTAGGTCAGAGGCCTGGAGCCAAGCAAGTCGTCGGGCTGCGATGGCAATGCCCGAAGCTCTACCGGCACCCTCAAAGGAATCAAAGGCTGCTCTGTTGGAGAACTTAGAAACATCTAGAAGTTGTTTCACTAAAGAAATGAACTCCTCCTTTCTATCTTCAGGTATAAAGGGGGCAAAATGCTTTACCTTTAGGGCAAGTTCCCTTAGGAACATGCCCATATACAGACTGTATGAATTAATTTTGGCTATAAGCATACTAGCCTGAAAGAGTTTCCTAACAAAAGAGTCTAGGGTCTTACATTCTCGCCCTGGAGGGGTAGAAGCGTGCCTTTTGGTACTCTTAATCCTTTTCAGCGCAGACTTCACCACAATGGAATGGTGAGGCAGCTGAGTTTTTTGGAAACCAGGAGAAGGAGGGACCCTGTACATGGTGTCCAACCTACGAGAAAGCGTAGTTACTCACCTGTAACAGGTGTTCTCCAGGAGCAGCAGGAATCAGTCCTCACATATGGGTGACGTCGGAGCCGACGGAGCCCTCGCGGAGCAATTTTCCCCAGCTTTCAAAGAAAGCCTTTGGGAATTGCAGCGCGCATACGCGGTCCCCTTCCCGCCCAAGGGTGCCATCTTAGCCAGTCAGATGACATAGCTAAAAGACAGCATAAAAATTTGTAAAAAAACTAAAGCAGATGATTGCAACTCCAAGGGGAGGAGGGAGGGTTGTGAGGACTGATTCCTGCTGCTCCTGGAGAACACCTGTTACAGGTGAGTAACTACGCTTTCTCCAGGACCAAGCAGGAAGTCAGTCCTCACATATGGGACTCCCAAGCTTAAGGCTACCGGAGACCCTAAGCACAAAAAAGAGCTCCCTCTAGCTCAGCAGCACAGAAGGAAGGAATCTTCACTGAATTATTACCCACCGGTAGCCCCCATCGGGGATGGAGGGTAGGAGTGGCTCAAACCTCGAAGAGATTTCGGAGGACTGCCTGTCCGAAAGCACTGTCCCTGCGGGACTCCCTCTCGAGGCAGTAATGGACCGCAAAAGTCTGGCTCGAAGACCAAGTAGCGGCCCGGCAGATGTCTGCCAACGGAACAGAGCGGAGGTAAGCCACTGACGTAGCCTTCGCCCGAACACAATGAGCCGTGACTCGACTTTCTAACAAGAGTCCGGCTGCCCCATAAGCCCAAGCGATACAGTCAGCAACCCAGATGGACAGAGTACGCTTGGAGACCGGGAGCCCCAATTTATTGGGGTCAAAAGACACAAAAAGCTGAGCAGCTTTACGGTGCTCCCGCATACGGTCAAGGTAGAAGTTCAATGCCCTTCTACAGTCCAGGGTATGCAGGACCATTTCAGCTCGGCTGGAGTGTGGCCTGGGAAAGAAGGTCGGAAGTACCACCTCCTGATTGATGTGAAAAGGGGAGACCACTTTTGGAAGAAACTTTGGGTGAGTCCGTAGGACTACCCTATTTTTGTAGAACCGAGTGTAAGGGGGATCAGACACGAGGGCCTGCAATTCACTTACGCGTCTAGCGGAAGTGAGGGCTATCAGGAATAAAGTTTTCCAAGAAAGAAAACGGAAAGAACAGGTAGTCATAGGTTCAAAAGGCGGACAGGTGATCCGCTGTAACACCACATTCAGATCCCAGTCAGGTGCTGGCGGGCGCAGAGGTGGTTTAAGTAGAAGGAGACCTCGGAGAAACCTTGCCACGAGAGGGTCGTTGGAAAGAGGTCTGCCGTCCACCGGCACATGATGTGCTGAAAGAGCACTGAGGTGAACTTTGACGGAGTTGGACTTAAGTCCCAGATTAGAGAGGTAGAGCAAGTACTGCAAGATCACCGACACCGAGCAGGAGAAGGGATCCTGAGACTGCTGGGTACACCAAGTGGAAAAGCGACGCCATTTAAGGGCGTAGCATTTGCGGGTAGAAGGTCGCCGAGAAGCTAGGACGACCTCTTCCACCTCTGCCGGCAGTAGAAGGGGAGCAAGAACTACCCTTTCAGCAGCCAGGCCATCAGATGTAGAGATCTGAGGTTGGGGTGTAGCAGGGACCCCTGATCCTGTGTTAGGAGATCCGGTTGAAACCCCAGAGGGAACGGATCCTCTACCGCTAATTGCAGCAGGAGTGGAAACCACGGCTGTCTGGGCCAGCGAGGAGCTATCAGGATCATGGAAGCTTTGTCTCGGAGAACCTTGAAAAGAGTTCGAGAGACTAGCGGTATGGGAGGAAAGGCATACAGAAGGCTTTCCGACCATGAGAGCAGAAAAGCATCCGCCGCTACTCGAAGGGGATGCGGCTGACGAGAGCAGAAGCGAGGAAGTTGCCGGTTGAGAGGACTGGCAAAGAGATCCATCGTGGGGAGGCCCCACTTCAGAAAAAGTTTCTGAACTACTAAGGGATCCAGGCGCCACTCGTGCGGCTGGAGGATCCTGCTGAGTTTGTCCGCCAGGCAATTTTCTTGGCCTGGGAGATAAACTGCCTTGAGAAGAATGCCGTGGCTGACGGCCCAAGAGCAGAGCTTCTGTGCTTCTCGACAGAGAAGGAAGGAGCCCGTGACTCCCTGTTTGTTCACGTAGAACATGGCAACTTGATTGTCCGTCTGGACATAAGAACATAAGAACATAAGATATGCCATACTGGGTCAGACCAAGGTCCATCAAGCCCAGTATTCTGTTTCCAACAGTGGCCAATCTAGGTCATACGTACCTAGCAGTTTCCCCAAGGGACACAGGTTCCACAATGCTTGTATTGGTTCAAGCATTGATATCCTGGGTCCCTTCTTAATAATGGTTTATGGACCTTTCCTCCAGGAACTTGTCCAAACCTTTTTTAAACCCAGCTACACTAACAGCCTTTACTATATCCTCCGGTAACAAATTCCAGAGTTTGATTACACGTTGAGTGAAAAAATATTTTCTTTTATTAGTCTTAAATAGTTTACCCTGTAGCTTCATTGCATGTCCCCTAGTCTTTCTATATTCTGATAAGGTAAACAATCGATCTACGTTTACCCGTTCCACTCCGTTCATTAATTTATAGACTTCTATCATATCTCCCCTCAGCCGTCTCTTTTCCAGGTTAAAGAGCCCCAACCTTTTTAGCCTTTCTTCATAGGAGTAGCCTTCCATCCCCTTTACCATTTTGGTGGCTCTTCTCTGAACCTTTTCTAAAATTGCTATATCCTTTTTAAGATATGGCGACCAGAATTGCACACAATATTCAAGGTGCGGTCTCACCATGGAACGATATAGAGGCATTATAATATCTTTTGTTTTATTTTCCATTCCTTTCCTTATCATACCTAGCATTCTATTTGCTCTCTTGGCCGCCGCTGCACACTGGGCCGAGGGTTTTAACATGGTATCCACAAGGACGCCTAAATCTTTTTCTTGGGTGGTGGTTCCTAATGTGGAACCTTGCATCGTGTAACCATAGTTTGGGTTGTTCTTCCCTAGGTGCATAACCTTGCACTTCTCCACATTAAATTTCATCTGCCATTTTGATGCCCAGTCTTCCAATTTATCAAGATCCTCTTGCAATTTTCCACAATCCTCCTGGGTTTTAACAACTTTAAATAGTTTTGTGTCAACAGCAAATTTGATAACCTCACTCGTTATTCCACTTTCCAGGTCATTTATGAATATGTCAAAAAGCAGCGGACCCAGCACAGATCCCTGGGGTACACCACTATTCACCTTTCTCCATTGGGAAAATTGGCCATTTAGCCCTACCCTCTGCTTTCTATCTTTTAACCAGTTCTTGATCCACAGTAGTACACTGCCTCCTATCCCATGACTCTTTAGTTTTGCCAAAAGTCTCTCATGAGGGACCTTGTCAAAGGCTTTCTGAAAGTCCAGATACACAATATCAACCGACTCACCTTTGTCCACCTGTTTATTCACTCCTTCAAAAAAACATAACAGATTAGTAAGACAAGATCTTCCTTGTCTAAAGCCATGTTGGCTGTCTCCCATTAGGTCATGACTATCTATATGCTGAGTAATTTTATTCTTTATGATGGTTTCTACCATTTTTCCCGGTACTGATGTCAGGCTCACCGGTCTGTAGTTTCCCGGATCACCCCTCGAACCCTTTTTAAAAATTGGTGTTACATTGGCGATCCTCCAATCCTCAGGTATTAGAGATGATTTTAATGATAGTTCACAGATTACTGATAGCAGGTCTGCAATCTCAAATTTCAGTTCTTTCAACACCCTTGGATGTATACCATCCGGCCCAGGTGATTTGCTACTCTTCAGTTTATCTAATAGTTGTAGGACATCTTCCCGATGTATCGATATTTCCTTCAATTCTTCCACACCTTTAAATACCACTTCAGTCGTGGGTAACATCCCTACATCTTCCTCAGTAAAGACCGAAGCAAAGAACTCATTCAGTCTCTCCGCTATCGCCTTGTCGCCTCTTAGTGCTCCTTTAACCCCTTTATCATCTAATGGACCAACTGACTCTCTCACGGGTTTTTTGCTACGAATGTACTTGAAAAGGTCTTTATTTCGCGTTTTTGCTTCCGCAGCAAGCTTCTTCTCAAATTCTCTCTTTGCCTGCCTTATCAATGCCTTGCATTTGACTTGCCAGTGCTTGTGCTGTTTCCAGGTTTCATCATTTGGCTCTTTTTTCCATTTCTTGAAAGATGCTTTTTTGGCAACAACAGCCTCTCTGACCTCAGCTTTAAACCATGCTGGCAATTTTTTGGACTTCCTTCCACTTTTCTTAAAGCGTGGAATACAGCTGGTCTGGGCTTCCAAGATAGTATTTTTCAACAACACCCAAGCTTGATGTACGTCTTTAACCTTTGCAACTGCTCCTTTTAGTTTTTTCTTAACTGTTTTCCTCATTCTATCATAGTCTCCCTTTCGAAAGTTAAAGGGTAGTACTGTGGATTTCCTTACTATCCCTCCTCCACTAATTAAATCAAAGGCGATCATGCTATGATCACTATTGCCAAGTGGCCCCAACACCCTTATCTCTTGCACTACATCTGGTGTTCCACTAAGGACTAGGTCTAATATTGCTTCCCCTCTGGTCGGTTCATGAACCAGTTGCTCCAAGAAGCAGTCATTTATTTCATCTAGGAACTTTATCTCCCTAGCATGTCCTGTTGTGACACTGACCCAGTCGATGCCGGGGTAATTGAAATCACCCATTATTATTACTGCACTGTAACTTTTGCTAGCTTCCTTGATTTCTTTGAGCATTTCATCATCCATTTGTTCATTCTGGCCAGGCGGACGATAGTACACACCCACTGCCATCGCCTTCCCCTTTTTACATGGAATTTCAAGGACGGACTGGTGAGAAGTCAGGTGGGAGAAAGCCTTGAGAGCCAGACGGATTGCTCTGAGCTCCAGGAAGTTGATCTGCTGAGCAGACTCCCACGTGGTCCAGAGACCTTGAGTACATGCCCCTTGGCAATGCGCTCCCCATCCTAGGAGAGAAGCATCGGTCGTCAGCACTTGAGCCGGCGGAGGAGACTGAAAAGGCATTCCGAGCACCAGGTTCGGCCGATGAAGCCACCACTGTAGAGAAGAGGCCAGCGGGCCGGAGACGCGCTCTAAGTCGGCTAGGCCGCCCGTGGCTTGTTGCCACTGCTTGCGAAGGCACCACTGAGCAGGCCGCATATTCAGGCGGGCATTGGGGGTCACGTGGACGGTGGAAGCCATATGGCCGAGTAGTCTCAGGAAGCGCCTGGCTGAGACCAGGGACTGGCTGCGAAAACGGCCGGCTAGGTCCCTGAGCCGTTGAGCCCTATCGAGAGGCAGGAAAGCTCGTGCCTGAAGAGTGTGCAGTCTTGCGCCGATGAACTCGAGATCTTGTGAGGGGAGCAAAGTGGACTTTGCGAAGTTTATGACAAAGCCCAAGTACTGCAGAAGAGTCACAGTGCGGTGTGTGGCATTTTTGACTTCTGGAGAGGACGATGCTCTGATGAGCCAGTCGTCGAGGTACGGAAAGATATAAAGGCCGTGAAGCCGGAGATAAGCCGCCACCACCGCGAGACATTTTGTGAAGACTCGTGGTGCGGAGGATAGGCCAAAGGGCAGTACTCTGTACTGGTAATGATTTCCTGCCACCACAAACCTTAGGTATTGGCGGTGGCTTGGGTGGATGAGGATGTGCGTGTAGGCATCCTTTAGATCCAAGGAGCATAGCCAATCTCCCTGCTGGAGGTAGGGCAGAAGGATTCCAAGGGTAAGCATCTTGAACTTCTCCCTGACGAGGAACTTGTTGAGGTTGCGCAAGTCCAGGATGGGTCGGAGGCCTCCCGTTCTTTTTGGTATTAGGAAATACCTGGAATAGAAGCCTTGACCCCTCAGGTGGTGGGGCACCGGTTCCACAGCCTGTTCCTGAAGAAGACTTGCTAACTCCTGAAGGAGTAAGTCCCTGTGCAGAGGGAGTCGTGGAGGTTCTCCCGGGAAATAGGAGGGAGGGACCTGGTGGAAGTGGAGAAGATAGGCTTCTCTCACAACCTGAAGCACCCAGGCATCTGAAGTGATGTTGGACCACCTGTGGGCAAAGTGAACCAGCCGGCCTCCTGTGCTGGGAGGAACCAGCTGAGGGGGAGAGGCTATGCTGATGAAGTCAAAAACCCCCACCCTGCTGAGCAGGGGCCGGTGGTGCAGGCTTGGGGGCTTGCTGCCTACGGGATCCGTTACCCCGTCCCTTGGCCTGCTGACCCTGTTGGGGAGCTGCGGAGGCCTGATATTGAGGGTAGTGTTTATAGGCAGCCGCCTTCCTCGGGTAAAAGGACTTCTTTCCCGAGCCCTTCTTTTTCTGGGAAGGGGCGGAGGTCTTCCTAGAAAGCCTAGTTCTGGTGAGAGTCTCCGTCTCGATTTGTGCAGCCTTTTCAGCCATGGGCTTGCCAAAGAGGTTCTCACCTCGGCAGGGGACATCGACCAACTTGTCCTGCACCCAGGGTTCAAGGTCAGACGACTGAAGCCAAGCCTGTCGGCGGGCACCGCTGCCGGCTGCGGCCACTCGTGCCGATGCTTCAAAGCCATCATAGGCTGCTCGAGACATGAATTTGGAGCATTCTCGAATACCAGTTGTCAAGGCTAGGAACCTCCGCAAAGGTTCCTCAGACAGCCCAGCGGAGAATCCGGCTATCTCTTTAGCCAGGTCTCTGAGATACATGCCCATGTAGAGCTGGTAGGTCTGGACCCGACAAGCAAGCATAGAGCCCTGGAAACACTTCTTACCGAGGCCATCCAGGTTGCGGGCCTCCCTTCCAGGAGGCACCGAGGAGTGCATCTTCTGGCTCTTAAGCCTATGCATGGCCGATTCCACCACCATGGAATGGTGCGGTAGCTGTGCTTTTTGGAAACCAGGACTCTTGCGGACTCGATAGATGGAATCAACCCGCTTGCTCAATACCGGCGACGATGCCGGACTCTCCCACATGCGGAAGAGTAGTCGTTCCAGCATGGGAGGAACCAGTACAGTAAAGTGCTCCCTGGCGGGAGAGTCGTACTGAAGGGCATCGAGCTCTTCGGCTCGAGGCTCCTCCTCGGGATCCGCAGGGAAGGCCAAAGCCTTGGCCATATCCCTGACGAAGTTCGAGAACCGGGCATCCTCCGGAGGGGACTGTTTCCGAGGTTCGGACTCAGGCGAGTCCGAGGGGACACACCGAGTCCGAAACGAATCAGGTGACTCTTCCTCTTCAGACTCCCAGGCCGACTCCGAGGAGGAATCGGTGGGGTCGGTTCGGGCGGGCGGAGGCGTCGGCCGCCCCGACGCCGAGGGAGTCGGCGTCGACGACCTCGGTCCCGAACGGGAGGCCGAGGGTGACCTCGACCGAGGATTGACTCGAGCCCGCATGGATTCGAGGATCGGCTCGGTCTCCGGGGTCGACTTAGACGTCGACGTCCTGGCGGTCGGGGCAGAGGCGCCAGCGAGGCTAGCGATCAATGCCCGCTGCTGGTCCATGAAGGCAGATAGTCTGCTCTCCAAGGCCGTCAACCTAAGTCCGACCTCAGGTGACCCAGCAGCCCCCGACTCGGGCCCCGACGGCATCGGGCCCGACGTCGGACCCCTCAGAGGCGAGTCCAGGAGGACTACAGGACTTACCCGAGCAGGCAACTCCGACTCCAGACGAGGTCACTTCGGGAGATGTTCCTTCTCCAAAGACCCGGGACGGCTATCGGGGCTATGCGACCTGGCCCTCGCGGAACCAGGTGCGTCCACCGACGCCGCCCTCGCGGGTTTCACCTTCCGATGATGGTCCCCAGAGGGAGAACCCCTGTCGGAGGAAATCCGGCGATGGTCAGAGCTGGAACCTCTGGACGCCGAGGCCTCCGACGAGGTCCGGGTACGGGAGGGATCAGCGAAGATTCGTTCCCGCTGATGCCGCCGACTCCTTAACGCTTTGGAGGACATTTTGCTGCAGGCCCCACAGATCAGTTCCTCGTGATCCGGGCCAAGGCAGCGGAGGCAATTATCATGTGTGTCAGTGAGTGACATATTTCTGTCACACTGAACACACCGCTTGAAACCACTGGCAGCCATCGGGGGAAAAAGGGCCCCTGCAAGGTCAAAGGACCGGGCTGCCAGCGAAAAACCGAAAACGAAACTGACAGAAAATCAGAAAAACCGAAAAATAACAGAAGGACTCGCAACGGCGTCGCGAGTCCGGGCAGGAAAGAGACCGGCGTCGAACCGAAGAAAAAATAGAAATAAATCACGAAAAATCAACTTTTTCAGCGGGGACAAGACGGGCACGTCTGTAGGGCTCCGCGGAAAAAAGACGACTGGCTAAGATGGCACCCTTGGGCGGGAAGGGGACCGCGCATACGCGCTGCAATTCCCAAAGGCTTTCTTTGAAAGCTGGGGAAAATTGCTCCGCGAGGGCTCCGTCGGCGCCGACGTCACCCATATGTGAGGACTGACTTCCTGCTTGGTCCTGGAGAATGAGGTGACAATGTTAGAGGAGCCTCCCATAAGTCCATCAAGTGTTCTTGAAGGATTTCATGGATAGGCAGGGTAACTGCCTCTTTAGGAACCTTAGGGTATCCTAAAATATCCAATTTCTTTGATCTAGGTTCTTTCTCAGAGGATGTAGTAATAGAAAGTCCTTTAGCAACTTCTATAATGAAGTCCTGAAAGGACAAATCCTCTGGTGGAGACATTCTCCTTTTTGGGGAAGAAGGCTCATCAGGAAGAACAAGAGAGCTCATCAGAATCATCAGAGGAGTCAAAATCCTCAGAGGAATTGGAGTATCCTCTATTCGCTTCCAACGCTCGATACGCATACCGGTCGGTATCGACATCGGGCGTACCGGGCATGGGATCGGTATCGGGTGAAAACCCGGATCTGGCATGCACCGATTTGCGTTTGGAAGACGATGGCCTCGGTTCTGGTATGGAAGCCAGTACCAGAACCGGACCCGGTACCGATAGATTTGGTACCGAGGGCGTCGCAGCCTTAATGAAAGCCAGGATGGCTTGCTGCATGGACTGAACAGTATTGCCCATAGACGCCACTGCTGCCTGGATGTCGATACCGGTATGGGCCGGTATCCCAGAGCAGTCGAACAGGTGATCGGTCGAGGCCGTGCCATCGATGTCAACCTGTAACCCCATAGATGGTGCTTTGGAAGTCAGAGCTTCCCGCCGGGGTTGTTTGGCTGGGGCAGGGTCCTCAGATTCAAAATTGAGAGCCTCTCGATGCTTTGAAGGAGATTTGCTCTTTGAGGACCTGCCCGAAGAAGGTTTGGTTACCTGAGATCCATCCGGAGAGGAAGACCTGGATGACTGTGATGCTGGATTATCTGAAGCAAACAGCACATGGAATTTGTTGGCCCGGTTCTGCAACCCACGTTTAGACATCTGGGAGCAGGATGGGCAGTCCGGAATGGAGTGGTCAGGTCCCAAACATTTAAGACACCAGTCATGGGTGTCTGTGACAGAAATAACAGCACTACACTTGGTACACTTCTTGAAACCAGGGGCTGGTTTCTCCATGAGGAGATTTTGTGTAGGCCTGAGGCCTAACCGAAGTCACCAAGTTGTGCTGAAAGAAAAGTTTTTTGTTTTGTTTTTTAAGAAAGAAAAGAAAGACCGGCGGTACCGGTTTCGGTATGGGGAAGGCAGGTACGCGGTCTAAAGAAAAACTAAAATAAGAATTTCTTCAGCGGTGACAGGAACACGACCTGCTGGCTCCGTGGAAAAAGAGAAACTGAGGAGAGCTGGTCAGGAAGGCGGGAAGGCAGCGCGCATGTGCAGTGGGAGGTCCCAAAAGCTTCCTTTCTGGGAAGCTGGGGAGCTTTCCCGCTCAGGCTCCGTCAGTACCGACGTACCCATAAGTGAGGACTTATTCCTGCTTGTTCCTGGAGATATTTCTTTACGGAAAGAGTGGCAGATGTGTGGAAAAGTCTCCCAGTGGAGGTGGTGGACACGAAGACAGTATCAGGCTCATTCCATCCCAGACATACAGCCCCTCTGTATGTACGGTTTGAACCAGACATACAGAAGGGGTTGTGATTCTGATCCGGTGGGGCACATCTAGTCCCGCGGGACCAGAATCGTGAACAGCCCTATATGTGCAGGCTGGGACTGCGATTCAGCCCAGCCTGCACGTACAGGAAAAATCCGACTAACTCAGAGTTTTACAATGGACCTGCAGTGCCATGGCGTCCAGTTGCCATGCCACCACGGCTCCATTGTTATGCCGCGATCCTGGCCGCCGGCTTCACAAAGGCTTTCCATGTAGCCCGACCCACAATCCGGCCTCTTAAGGCCAGGGTTGGACTGTGGGAAATGTCCTCAGGCCCCCTGTGCCCCATCCACGCCCCGGGCCCGACAAAAAACAAACCACGTCCAGGGAAGTTATTCCACCTCAGAGGTGGAATAACTTCACCACACAAGTCGCCAGCCCTGGACGTACAGGGCCGACATTAGAATTGCCCCTGTACGTCCAGGTTCGGCGACCACTCACCGCCCGCCCAAACTCTGCCCCCGATCCACCATACAACCGGCAGGGAAGTTAGGCAGGGACCGAATTCAGACAGGGACAGAATCGGGCCCTATCTGAATTCAAAAAAGCATGGGACAAACACAGAGGATCTCTAAAGAAGGGCAGATTAGATAGGCCACGTGGTCTTTTTCTGCTGTCATGTTTCTATGAGATGTACTGATTTAATATTTATAGTGCTACCTTTTGATAAGTAGGGTATGGTGTTTACCCGGGGTAGTTTCTCCAAATGGGCTAGTTTTGCGCATACTATGGCAGTCATGAACCTCATTTCTAAGCCAGGGTATGTGGAGTATGATCTTCATCTCTCAAATTTACTGTTAATGCTCGGCGTAATACTTGCATCATAATACTTGTGACTCCCAGTACAAGGGGAAATATTTCCATATCTTTCTGCCACATTTTCTTGGTCTCTGACTGCATTTCTTGGTACTTCAGGATCTTCTGCCTCTCCACTCGATTCACAGAATAATCACTCAGTACCGACATTTCTATTATCAATACCGTTCTGGTATTCTTTTTTTTTACCAGTATGTCAGGTTTCCTGGCGTCTAGTTTCTTATCAGTCGGAATGGGAATGTCCCAGGTGATCATAACCTCTTCATTCTCTGTTCTCTTAGGGTCATGATCCCAATGCATTTCAGGAACAGTGATGGTGTAGTGTTTACGGAGTTTCTAGTGAAGGAAGCGTGCTACTTGTTGTGCCTTTCTGTATAGAAATTTTCTGCCATGAGAACTTCACAGCCTGCTATTAGATGAGTCACTGTTTACAGCTCTTTCTTAAAGAATCGGCATATGTCTGTTGTGCCAGTTTTTTCAATACTCGCCGTAAACCATCTCGTCCGTAATCCGTTGTCCTGGGCTGCAACTGTCAATCTTTCATCCTTCGGTTTCAGTTCACCTCTCCTCAACCATTCATGAGTGTGTTCTTGATCGACAAAAGGTTCTTGAAGTAACACTGCATTTTCCACTCTATTTGTGCATTTGTATTTTCCACTCTATTTGCCTCTTGTTTTTCCTCTCCTGCTAATCTAATTCTTTGTAGAGTTTTCTCTCTTGTTTTGGTGCTGTAAGAGTCCTGGTGGCGCTGTGATATGGCATGTTTGCTATGGATTCTAAATGCCAAATTATTTTGTATTAGCGCTCAATTTTAAACTGACAAAATAGAAAAAGTTTATGAAAAATTATCGTATTGTCAACTCGATATTACCACACCCGGTTGCTCATTTAATTTTTCAGTCGAAGGTCTCAGACTTATCTTAACACTTTTATGGACCACAAATATGTCCAATATATAGTGTTTGTATTGCATCAATGACCTTCAACTTTTTTTTTTTTTTAGAGCAAATCTAAAAAACGTTTCTATCTCCATTTAGCTGAAAAACAAAAACAACCCCATTATGTGCACTCCGAAATCATGATATCTTCTTCAACATTTAAACATTGAACATCTTCCTTGCAAAGCTCAAACTTTAATATGTGCACTGTGAGTTGTACTAGTTCTTCAATGCTTAATAAATGTCAAACATTGCACTTATATATTGAGCTCCTTCTTCTCATCACTCCCCGATCCCAACACCTCCCTCTGGCGCCATCATTGCGTTTCACAATAATTGTTTTGTGATAGGCTATGGCCTAGAATAGCCTGTAAATGTATGTTATGTAGCAGAAGCCTGTAGGTTAGGCCTGAGTCCCCAACCCCCACTTCAGAATATTATAGCTGAGCACAGAATATTATAGCTGAGCAGAGCTGAAAGCCAGAGAAAATAAAAATCTGCTTCAAGCTGCTCTGATAAAAACGTAAAACTTTTCCATTGAGTTTGTTATGTTATTCACAGATGTATTTCAGAATCCTGCTTTTCACACAGCTTTTGTACTGTAGAGTGACCTTGTAAGCAAAAAGCAAGACAGAATATGTTATGTCTAGATACTGAGCCATGGCAAGGAAGGCCTGAGAGCAGGGGGAGAGCGGTGTGGGCCTCCATTGGATGGGGGGGGTGAGGGGGCCACCGGGACCAATGAGGAGTTTGTCTGTATAGAACTGATAAAGAAAGCTATAAATGCTGTTTTACTGAACGCCATGCTCAGACCATTTTGAAAGTGACAAGTGACAAGCGTCTGAGACTGTGCACAAATAAACTGGTTTGAATTCTAGTAAATAGACTCCTGGTGTATTCGTTGCGTGCACTTCGCTACTACATTGGTTCCCTGACCGGGAAGGGTGGGGTACGTAAATGGTGCGCAAGTGAATACTACCACATATTACCGCCTCCAGGTTTGGTCCGGCTAGGACCGCAGCCGGCCGACAGCGGAGAGGATCCCAGGTGCCGCCGGTCCCCTTGCATCGGAGGGTTCTGCCCTGCCTCGGCGGCTTGCTGGGTCCGGCCGGCCAACACCTCGAACCCTGAGGGGAGTCCAGGATTCAACCCAAGGTGGAACTGGTTGCGCAGCGCATTAGCTACTGGATCCGGTGAGTATTGATTTTTCTGGTTTGAATTCTAGTTTTTCTGGTTTGAATTCTAGATTTTTCTGGTTCTTAGTCAGTTAGCTCTGGGAAAGTCTCGAGACTAATATGGTATGGTAACAGGTAAAGGGAGTCTGATCAACTCCCAGGGCGGTCCTAGTAACCCTGCATGAGTATGCGCGGGGCGAAGCCACTGACCCTTTTGGTTTGGTAATTTTGGTTTAGTCAGTTAGCCCGGGAATTTGGGAAATGCTAGCATGTTTGGTTGTGTGATGTGTGCTTGAGAGGTCTTGCAATACAGGCCGAGCGAGAGCGGACTCCTAAGTAGCGCAGTTCCTGGCCAGGCGACTGCGCCCAGGTCGCGAAAAGGAGGAAGCGTCTGGTGTTTCTCCCCCTTATTGTTCTGTGCGCTGTGCGGACCCCTTACCCACAGCCATTCTACCCATCCTTTCTGTTTGCTGTCTTGTCCGTCATATGTCATAATGGGAGGGGCGGAGTCCGTACAAACTCCGTTGAACTGTATGACCACGAATTTTAAGAAGGGGTTTAGTGGTGATTATGGGGTAAAAATGTCACCGACCCGCTTAGAAATATTGTGTAGTAGGGTGTGGCCGGCGCTGGACGCCGTGTGGCCACCAGAAGGTACTTTTGATATTCAAATTGTGTCCCGAGTGCACCAGGTGGTGCGCAGATATAGTTCTGAACAGTTTTCCTATATAGATTCCTGGCTAGCTATCTGTGAGAAGCAACCCCCTTGGATGAAGCGTTGCCGTGAGGGGCAGAGTAGAATTATGTTAGCAACTGCAACGGGAGTCCCTGCTAAGAAGGAAAAGCCCCCTATTTTTCAAGCCCCAGAGCCTCTAGAGGTCCCGAGTTATCCACCCACTTTTCTGTATACTCCAGTCCCGTCGGCTCCACGAGTACCCCGAGTAGAGCCAGAAGTGGAAAGACAACCCCCAGTAATGAGGTAGAGAAGTGATGCCCTAATGGGGGCTAGCAGCAAAAGTCATTTTCCTATGAATAATGCCCTGTTAAGGGCTAGCAGCTCAGCTTTCTGTGTTGAGGTTCTTGGGGCCGGGGCTGACGATTCTACTATCATGTCCAGGGTCACCACTGCATAACCAGCACATCGCTGTCCTTCGACTATGAGGCTACTCCCATCTACGAAGAAAGTTCTGTCTGGGTGGTCCAAAGGGATATCAGTTAAGTCTGGGTGACTTGAATATACAGTGTCCATTACTTCCAAGCAATCATGGTCAGGAGGGCCTGGACCGGTTGGCAATAGGGTAGCTGGGTTCAGAGTTTGGCTGACACTCAATTGCAATCGAGGATTCTCACATAGCATGCTTTGATATTTCAACATTCGAGCGTTAGTGAGCCAATGGTTTCCTTTGTGTTCCATCAGCGTTAAGACAGCATGTGGTACGGTGACTTGAAGCTCTTGTCCTAGGGTGAGCTTGTCCGCTTCGCTCACCAAGAGGGCTGTGGCTGCTACAGCTCTCAGGCAAGGTGGCCATCCTTTGGCAACAGGATCCAATTGTTTTGACAGGTAGGCTACAGGTCGCTGCCAAGACCCAAGTGGCTGAGTCAAGACTCCCAATGCGTTTCCACTTGACTCATGGACATATAGGTGAAAAGGTTTCTGCACATCTGGTAGTCCAAAAGTCAGGGATGACATCAACGCTGTTTTTAGGGATTTGAATGCTTTATCTTGTTCTGGGCCCCATTCCAAGGGGGATCGTTCCGCTCCCTTTGTGACTTGGTACAAGGGTTTTGCCATGAGCGCAAAATTTGGTATCCATATGCGGCAATAGCCTGCAGCTCCCAGGAAAGCCCACACCTGCTTTCTGGTGGTGGGGGTTGGGATGCGGCATACTGCTTCCTTTCACTCAAGCCCTAATTTCCGGGTACCTTTGGACAGATGGAACCCTAGGTATTTCACTTCTGTCTGACAGTTGCGCCTTGGCTCTCGAGACCTTGTATCCAGCTTCATTCAGGAGGTTCAAGAGATCACTGGTAGCTTGCACACAATCAGTTTCGTTGTTGGTGGCTATAAGCAAGTCATCTACATATTGGAGTAAGATTCGTTTTCCCAGAGTCACAGGGTAACTTGACAGATCTTGACTGAGGGCTGCACTGAAGATAGTGGGTGAATTCATGAATCCTTGTGGTAATCGAGTCCAAGTGAGTTGTCCTCGTCGTCCTGTGGTAGGGTTTTCCCATTCAAATGCAAACAAAAGCTGACTGGCAGATGCCAGGCGTATACAGAAAAAGGCATCCTTTAAGTCCAGAACAGTGAAATGTGTGGCTTCTGCTGGAATCAGTCCCAGGAGGGTGTAAGGATTTGGTACTACTGGATGTATGGTTTCAACTGCACTGTTCACTCGACGTAGATCCTGCACTGGGCGGTAGTCACCTGTCCCAGGCTTCTTGATTGGGAGAAGGGGGGTGTTCCAGGGTGATTGGCATTCTCTAAGGAGTCCATACTGCAGTAGTTTCTTCAGGTGGCGATGGATACCTTCAATTGCTGGTCATGGGAGGGGATACTGACGCACATGCACTGGTTCTGCTCCTGGCTTAAGGATGACAGCGTTGATGTCATCCCCGGCTTTGGGACTACCAGATGTGCAGAAACCCTTTCGCCTATATGTCCATGAGGAGTTGGGAAGGTTGATGATCCCTGAAGAAACTGTAGTAGGGGATCATCACCCTTCCCAACTCCTCGACTGTTATTCCTATAAAAACAGAATACTAATCAGCAAACAGTCAACCCTTTTGTGTAATGTAAATACCCTTTAAACATCTCTTTCAATTATCAATGGCATCATAGTGTACCTACTTTGCTGCTGCAGACGTCTCATACCAACTCTGTTATCGGCGATTCTATCAAGAGAAAACGTCAAAACGATCGCTTCAGAGGAACACCGCACATGCGGAATGAAAATCATCAACCCTATTTAAACTATCCCTACTATTCTATCATTGGTGGCCTCCAAGTCTCGCCTTTATGACGACAGCATACGCAGCACTTCTTACACAGATGCCATGAAAACCATATACATCATACCCATTATATACTATTTTGTTTAGCTCCATTACCTAAAAATAATCTACATGTATAGATTCCCCACCCTGGTAAAAACCTCCGTATACTGTTAAAGAATTTTATCAATATCTTATATCCTTATCACATGCAGTTACTCATCTCTCACTGACCTTTAAGCAACTTCTTACAATCTTCGCAAGCTAATGATTAACTTTATAAACCAATTCAGCCCCTTCCTAAATTATAATACTATACACAAGCTGCCCAATCAATGTTGGCATTAAGACCCCCTGGCATCACCGATTTTAAAATGTATATCCATTTCTGCTAACGAGCAAAGACTGCTCTTGTGTTTTGCCATCTATCCCGAAGTCTATTTTGTCAATACAAAAACATTGCAATTGTTCAAAAATGTACCCTTCCTTTATACAATGTTGAACAAGCGGTGCTTCCTTAACCTTACATTTGAGACGACTGCGATGTTCACCCGTCCTAACTCTAAAAGGACAAATTGTCTTACCCACATAAATTAACTGACAAGGGCATTGTACTACATAAACTACATTCGTAGAGGCACATGTTGTGTGTTTCTTTAATATATACATGGCCCCCTGATAGTCAAAAGTGTGTATCTCCATGGTGATGTCACAAATATTACATCCTATATGGACATATCTGTGGTCCATAAAAGTGTTAAGATAAGTCTGAGACCTTCGATTGAAAAATTAAATGAGCAACTGGGTGTGGTAATATCGAGTTGACAATACGATAATTTTTCATAAACTTTTTTTATTTTGTCGGTTTAGAACTGAGCGCTAATACGAAAGAATTTGGCAATTGCAATCGCTCAAGAAGAAGACCACTGACAGTTATCGTAGTTTCTCACCTGTAACAGGTGTTCTCCAGGAGCAGCAGGAATCAGTCCTCGCATATGGGTGACGTCGGCGCCGACGGAGCCCTCGTGCGGAGCATTTCCCCAGCTTTCAAAAAAAGACTTTGGGAATGCAGCACGCATGCGCAGTCCGCTTCCCGCCCAAGGGTGCCATTTTGCTCAGTCTGACGACATAGCTAAAAGACAGCAAAAAACAAAAATGAATTATATGACTGCAACTCCAAGGGGAGGAGGGAGGGTTGTGAGGACTGATTCCTGCTGCTCCTGGAGAACACCTGTTACAGGTGAGTAACTGAGCTTTCTCCAGGACCAAGCAGGAAGTCAGTCCTCACATATGGGACTCCCCAGCTTAAGGCTACTGGGGACCCAAAGCTGAAATATGAGCTCCCTCTAGAGCAGGGGTCTCAAACTCAAATTGCTTTGAGGGCCAAATGAGGACTTGTAAAGTAACCCGGGGGCCGCACAAGAGGCGGGCCTAATTTGCATAAGGGACCTCATTTGCATAAATATTTGCATAATGTTACCATAAACTAACTTTTAGTAAACATGCCTCTTAATGAGTGTATGGATAAAGAAAGACTAAAAGATTTCTACATTACTATAATCCAGTGCCAACCGCCAGACACATTAGGAACTACTACAAACACTACCCATTTAGAACCCATAGCAAACCCACCGTATCGTAACAGCACTACCAGGACTCACAAAGCACCATACCCTATCAAAAGGCAACACTGCAAATATTAAACCAATACATTTCAGAGAATAACAATACATGACCTACTGGGGAAAGAGAACAAGTGGCAATGTCAAATAGGAATTACATAAACAGAATACCTCAGCTCAGTTACACATGCAGAACATACACCATCACCAAACAAGGAATCACAATTTAGAAACAGGAAGACAATAATTAAACTGGGAACCCCAAAAGCCAAACTTGGAATGTACAACAACACTGTAGAAATAAAACTATAAATTAATTTCCTCTTGTATTAAATAAAGCACAGACGTTAATGATGCACATTTCCCAGAGCTGACATATTCCAGTTAATAAATTCAAAATAAAGAGATATTTTTCTACTTTTTGTGCATTTTTTTTCAGTTGCAATTGTGCCAGCCACTTTCTTCTGGTTTCTTGGTGTCTTCTGCTAACTCTCCATGGTCTGCTGTCCATTTGTCCTTTCTTCTCTCTTCTAGTTTTTTTTCCTTTCTCTCTCTACATCTGTTTTAACATACTAATCTTTTTCCTTTTGCTCTTTCCTCATTCCTATTTCATCCACTCAAATTTTACCCCTCCATCCTCAATCCACACTTACTCACCCAATACCTGGCCAATTGTAGATTTTTCTTCCCTCCCACACAAAATATTTTTCCCCTCTCCATTTTACTCTCCCAGCCCTATCCCATTCTAATCCTCCCCCAACATCAGCTCCCTTGTAGTTTCAGCCCCACCCAGCATCCGCTCCCTTCTAGTCCCCGCATCATCAGCCCATTCCAGTCCTATCCTAGCCCCACCATCAGCCCATTTCCTGTCCTTGCTCCCCCCAACTAAGCCCATTTCCAGTCCTAGCTCCCTCCCCTCACAGCCCATTTCCTTTCCAAGCCCCCTCCCCATCAGCCCATTTCTATTCCAAGCCCCCTTCCACTCAGCCCATTTCCATTCCAAAACCCCGTCCCCATCAGTTATTTGAAGTTCAAGCCCCCCCTCTACTCAGCCCATTTCCAGTCCTAGCAACCCCCCCCAGTCCATTACCAGTTCTAGCCCCCCCATAGCCCATTACCAGTCCTAAGCCCCCCAACAGCCCACTTCCAGTCCTAATCCTTCCATCACCCCATTTTCATTATTAGCCCCCCCCCATAACCCCATTTTCAGTCTTAGCCCCCCCCCAATCAGACCACCTCCAGTCCTAACCCCCATCTGCCCATTTCCAGTCCTAGCCCCCCGCCCCCGCCCCCGCGGGGCGCTCCACCAAGCCGGGAAGCAGTAATGGTAAGGAGGCCTGAGCTCTCCTTCATGCCTGGAAGCAGTAATGGTAAAGAACTCGGTGCTCTCCTCCATGCCTGGAAGCTTTAATGGTAAGGAACCCTTAGCTCTCCTCCATGCCTGGAAGCAGTAATGGGGAGGACTCTAGGAGCTCCTATAGACACTTAGGTCCATTCCCTGGGTAAGGCAGTATGATCTCTTTGGGCCTTAGGCAAACAAGCATGAGATGCTCCTCACCATAATATGACTATAAATACATTTTATAGCCTCACAAATGTATGAGCATTGGCCTATATTTAATGATGTCCCATTTAATATGGAGGTTTGAAAATACCCCAGACCCCATCAAGCACTCAAATGGATGCCGACTGAGTGGACACCCATACATGGCACCTGCTAATGAGAAGAAGCAGCTTAGGTCATCACCTCTTGTCCGTATGGGCTGCAGCATCCATGAATGATGACATCTTTTGTCTATGGGCGATCCATTGCAGAGCAAGAGAAAGCATGGCATATCCGACACAGCCCCCCCAAACCGCCGTGGCAGCGCCAGAATCAGCTGTCCCGCGGCCCCTTACCGTGTGCCCGGCAGAGCCCTCAGCTTCAGCAACATCAGCGGCGGGCTTTTCCAGCTGCGAAGAGAAGAGTAATTTCCCTCTCGCGGCCTGTTAAGCCCGCCGGGGCTGATGGGAATTCCCATCAGCCCCGGCAGGCTTAACAGAGCCGCGAGAGGGAAATACTACTCTCTTCGCGGCCCTGAAAGCTGCCGCTGATGTTGCTGAAGCTGAGGGCTCTGCCGGACACACGGTAAGGGGCCGCGGGACAGCTGATTCTGGCGCTGCCACGGCGGCAGCGGCAGAAGCCAGGGCTTTGGGGGGGTTTTTGTTTCCTCTCCATCGCGGGCCGCAGAAACTTCTCTCGCGGGCCGCATGCGGCCCGCGGGCCGCGTGTTTGAGACCCCTGCTCTAGAGCCTCAGCATGTGCGAAAAGAATCCTCTCTGATAACACCCCCGTATGGTAGCCCAACACAAGGGCCGGAGGGATAGGAGTTGCCTATACCTCAAAGAGATTACGGACTACCGACTGCCCGAAAGCACTGTCCCTGCAGGACCCCCTCTCGAGGCAGTAGTGGGCCGCAAAAGTCTGGCTTGAAGACCAAGTAGCGGCCCGGCAGATGTCTGCCAACGGAACAGAGCGGAGATGAGCCACTGACGCGGCCTTCGCCCTGACACGGTGGGCCGTGATTCGATCCTGCAAGGAGAGGTCGGCTGCCCTATAAGCCCAGGCGATACAGTCTGCCACCCAGATGGACAAAGTACGCTTGGAAACAGGCAACCCCAGCTTATTAGAGTCAAAAGAGACGAAGAGCTGCACAGCCCTTCGGTGTCCCTGCGTACGGTCAAGGTAGAAGGACAACGCCCTCCTACAGTCCAGGGTATGCAAGATCATCTCAGCCCGGCTGGCATGCGGCCTGGGAAAGAAAGTCGGAAGAACCACCTCCTGATTCAGGTGGAAGGAGGAGACAACCTTTGGAAGGAACTTAGGGTGAGTCCGCATGACTACTCTGTTCCTATAGAACCTAGTGTATGATACATCTAATACCAGGGCTTGAATCTCGCTCGCTCGTCTTGCTGAGGTAAGAGACACCAATAACAATGCTTTGCAGGATAGAAAACGCAAAGGGCAAGTAGCCATATGCTCAAATGGTGGGCAAGTAAGCTGTTGCAAGACCACATTCAAATTCCAGTCAGGGGTAGATGGACGAATCGGAGGCTTAAGCAAAAGCAGGCCTCTGAGGAAGCGAGTCACCAAAGGGTGACCTGAAAGACTGACCCTCCACCGGTGAGTGGTGCACTGAGAGAGCACTGAGATGGACCCTAACAGAGTTGGACTTAAGGCCTAGGTTGGACAGGTGAAGCAAATATTGCAGCACTACTGGTACCAGGCATGAAAAGGATCTTCCTTGTTTTGAGCGCACCAGGTGGAGAACCTACGCCACTTGGAGAAATAAGACTTTCGGGTGGACTGCCTTCTAGAGTCCAAGACCACGTCCTTCCCTAGGCAGCAGTAAGGGTGCTAGAACTACCCTTTCAGCAGCCAGGCCATCAGATTGAGGGACTGGAGGTTGGGGTGTAAGAGGAATCCCTGTTCCTGAGACAGGAGATCTGGTTGTATCCCCAGAGGAAGAGGAGTGTCCACCGCCAGTTGCAAAAGAAGTGGGAACCACAGTTGCCTTGGCCACCTGGGGGCCACCAGAATCACCGAGGCCTTGTCCCGGATCACTTTTAACAGTGTCTTGGGCACTAGAGGCGTGGGAGGAAAGGCACATAGGAGGCCTGTAGACCACAGAATGAGAAACGCATCCGCTGCTACCCTGAGAGGACGCGGTTGTCTGGAGCAGAACCTGGGCAGTTGACAGTTCAGTGGACTGGCAAAGAGGTCTATTTCTGGAAGATCCCATCTGAGGAAGATTTGTTGAACCACCAAAGGATTCAACTGCCACTTGTGTGGATGTAGGATCCTGCTCAATCTGTCTGCCAGGCAATTATCCTGCCCAGAGAGATAGACCGCCTTGAGAAGTATGCCAAGATTGACTGCCCAGGAGCACAGGTCCTGTGCTTCCTGACAGAGAGGGCGGGACGCTGTGCCCCCCTGCTTGTTCACATAGAACATAGCAACTTGATTGTCCATCTGAACTAAGACGGACTGGTGAGAGAGGACATGAGAGAAAGTCCACAGGGCTAATCGGATAGCTCTCAGCTCCAAAAGATTGATCTCCTGTGCGGCCTCCCGTGAAGACCACAGGCCCTGAGTGTATGCTCCCTGACAATGTGCACCCAAACCGTGAAGAGAAGCATCAGTTGTCAGCACTTGGGAGTGTGGAGATGCCTAAAAAGGCACTCCTTGCACCAGATTCAGAAGATGAAGCCACCACTTAAGAGAAGATGCTAGGAGCTGGGACACCCTCACCTTGTCCGTCAGGTTTCCTGTGGCCTGCAGCCACTGAGTTCTGAGGCCCCACTGAGCTGGCCTCATGTGCAGATGGGCATTTGGAGTTACATGGACCGTGGATGCCATGTGGCCTAAGAAACTCAGGAATTATCTGGCGGAGACCAGAGAATTGCTGCGGAATTGTCTGGCCAAATCCATCAGTCTGTGGGCCTTGTCCACAGGTAAAAAAGCCTTTGCCTGAAAGGTGTCCAGTCTTACTCCTATGAACTCCAGGTTCTGTGAGGGACGCAAAATGGACTTTGCGAAGTTTATGACAAACCCCAGATGCGGGAGAAGAGAGATAGTGCGGAGGGTGGCTTGATTGGTCTCCTATGGAGACTGACCCCTGATGAGCCAGTCGTCCAGGTATGGAAAGACAAAGAGCCCTTGAACCCAGAAGTAGGCCGCCACCACTGCCAGGCACCAGGTGAGAACTCTGGGGGCGGAGGTTAGGCCAAAAGGGAGTACCCTGTACTGAAAATGGTTTCCTCCCACCACAGATCCGAGATATTGCCTATGGTCTGGATGAATAAGGATGTGAGTATAAGCATCCTTTAGGTCTAAGGAGCATAGCCAATCTCCCTGCTGGAAGTAGGGCAGCAGTATTCCAAGGGTAAACATCTTGAACTTTTCCCTCTCCAGGAACTTGTTTAGATTTCGCAAGTCTAGGATGGGCCTGAGTCCTCCTGTCCTTTTTGTACCAGGAAGTACCTGGAGAAAAAGCCTTGACCTCTCAGGTGTTGGGGCACTGGTTCCACCGCCTGTTCCTTTAGAAGACTAGCTAACTCCTGCAGGAGTAGGTTCCTGTGCAGAGGGAGTCTTGGAGGCTCCCCTGGAAAGTAGGAGGGGGGTACCTTGTGGAAGTGGAGCAGATAGCCCCTCTGGACTATGCTTAGCACCCAGGTATCCCTTGTTACGGCTGACCACCTGTGGGCGTACAGGGTCAGTCGGCCACCTGTGCTGAGAGGGGCCAGCTGAGGAGGAGAGGCTATGCCACTGGAGTCAAAACCCCGCTCCCTGCTGTGCAGGAGCCGGAGATGGTGGCTTGGGATTTTTCTGCCTACAGGGCCCATGTCCCTGCCCCTTGGCCTGCTGACCCTGTTGGGGAGCTGTGGAGGCCTGGTACTGAGGGTAAGGTTTGTAGGCAGATGACTTCCACGGGTAAAAGGACTTTTTCCCCCAGCCCTTCTTCTTTTGAGAAGGAGCAGAGGTTTTCCTGGACAGCCTTGTCCTGGTGAGAGTCTCGGACTCGAGTTCTGCAGCTTTTTCAGCCATGGGCTTGCCAAAAAGGTTTTCACCTCGACAGGGGATATCGACCATCTTGTCCTGCACCCATGGCTCGAGGTCCGATGACTGTAGCCAGGCCTGACGGCGTGCACCGATGCCGGCCGTGGCTACACGGGCCGGAGCCTCGAAGCCATCATGAACTGCTCCAGACAAACTTCGAGCATTCTCGGATCCCAGTTGACAAGGCTGTGATCCTGTGCAAAGGTTCCTCGGAGAGACCAGCAGAGAACCCGGCAATCTCCTTTGCCAGGTCTCGAAGGTACATGCCCATGTACAGCTGGTAGGTCTGGACACGGCAAGCAAGCCTGGAGCCCTGGAAACACTTTCTACCGAGGGCATCCAGGTTCCGGGCCTTCCGGCCGGAAGGCACACAGGAGTGCATCTCCTGACTCTTCAGCCGATGCATGGCCGATTTCACAATCATGGAATGGTGCGGTAGCTGTTCCTTCTGGAACCTGGGGCTCTTGCGGACTCGATAGATGGAATCGACTTGCTTGCTCAAAACCGGCATTGAGGCCGGCGCCTCCCACATGCGGAAGAGCAACCGCTCCAGCATCGGAGGAACCGGTATAGTAAAGGCCTCCTTGGGAGGAGAGTCATACTGCAGGGCCTCGAGTTCCTCGGCTCGAGGCTCCTTCTAGGGATCCACGGGGGAAGGCCAAGGCCTTGGCCATGTCCCGCACAAAGTCCGAGAACCAGGCGTCTTCTGGGGGGAACCGTCTCCGAGGCTTGGACTCTGGTGAGTCCGAAGGGACACACCGGGTCCGGAAGGTGTCAGGGAACTCCTCGTCCTCCGTTTCCCAGCCCGACCCCTTGGAGAAGGAATCGAGCGGCTCTGGTCGGGCAGACACCGATGCCATCCGCCCCGATGCCGACGGTACCGGCGTCGACGACCTCGGTCTCGAACGGGAGGCCGAGGGAGACCTTGGCCGAGGATAGACTGGAGAGCGCATGGACTCTAGGGTCGGCTCGGCCTCCGGGGTCGACTTGGATGTCGATGTCCTGGTGGTCGGGGCAGATGCACCAGTGAGACCGGCGATCAGTGCCCGCTGCTGTTCCATGAAGGCAGCCAAGCTACACTCCAAGGCCGTCAACCTGAGTCCGAGCTCAGGAGACTCAGCAGCCCCCAACTCGGGCCCCGACAGCGTCGGGCCTGACGTCGGCTCCGCCGGAGGAGAGTCCACGAGGACTATAGTACTCACGTGACTCGGGGCCTCCGACTCCACACGAGGTTGTTTAGCAGGCCTCTCCGATTCCGAAGACCCGGGACGGCGCTCAGGGCTATGCGACCTGGCCCTCGAGGAGCCAACTGCGTCCACCGATGCCACCCTCGCGAGGGAGACCCCCTCTCAGAGGAACCCTGGTGATGCTCGGGATCGGAGTCCCGAGACGTCGAGGCCTCTGATGAAGGCCGGGCCTGGCCAGACGCGGAGTCAGAGAAGATTCTTTCCTTCTGATGCTGCCGGCTCCTCAACGCCTTCGATGACATTTTCCCACATGGGCCACAGATCATCGGGTCATGATCGGGCCCGAGGCAGCAGTCATGTGTGTCGGTGAGAGACAAGAATTTCATGCAACTATCACATTTTTTAAACCTGCTGGCAGCCATCGGGGGAAAAAGGGCCCCTGCAAGGTCAAAAGACAGGACTGCCAGTGAAAAATAGAAAAATGGCACGAACGCTAGTCACAAAGGACAAAAAACGAAAAATGAAGTCTGGGCTCGATACCGGTGTACCGGGCCCAGGCGGGAAAGGGAAAACCAGCGTCAAACCGAAGAAAACACGGATGTATGTAAAAAATCAACTTTCTACTCGGGTGAAAACAAAACACGTCCGTCGGGCTCCGCGGAAAAAAGAAGACTGAGCAAGATGGCACCCTTGGGCAGGAAGGGGACCGCGCTTGCACGCTCCATTCCCAAAGGCTTTCTTTGAAAGCTGGGGAAATGCTCCGCACGAGGGCTCCGTCGGCGCCGACGTCACCCATATGTGAGGACTGACTTCCTGCTTGGTCCTGGAGAAGTGTTATTACAATAATGGATTCTAAATGAGCAGGTCTTTGTAGTAATGCACCTGGTAGTTGGCACTGGAGGACAGTAAAGAGTAGTTACTCACCTTTAACAGGTGTTCTCCAGGAGCAGCAGCAGGAATCAGTCCTCACATATGGGTGACATCAACGTCAATGGAGCCACCATGCGGAGCATTTCCCCAGCTTTCCAAGAAAGCCTTTGGGAATACACCCACGCATGCGCTGTCCCCGTCCCGCCCAAAGGTGCCATCTTGCTCAGTCAGATGACATAGCTAAAAGACAGCACAAAAAACAAAAAGAACTATGTACAACTGCAACTCCCAGGGAAGGAGGGAGTGTTGTGAGGACTGATTCCTGGAGAACACCTGTTACAGGTGAGTAACTACTCTTTCTCCAGGACCAAGCAGGAAGTCAGTCCTCACATATGGGTGACTCCCTAGCTCTTGGCTACCAGGAACCCAGGCTGAAAAAGATACTCCCTCTATGAAGCCATAGCATGAAGGAAAGAATTTCACTGAGACCAGAACCCCTCGGTAGCCCAACAAGGGGGCAGGAGGGTAGGAGTTGCCTAAACCTCAAAGAGATTCCGGAGTAATGCCTGACCAAAAGCACTGTCCCTACGGGACTCCCTCTCTAGGCAGTAATGGGCTGCAAAGGTCTGGCTTGAGGACCAAGTTGCAGCCCTACAGATGTCTGCCAACGGTACAGAGCGGAGATGAGTTACTGATGCAGCCATGGATCGGACACAGTGGGATGTAACTCAAACCCGCAAGGGAAAGTCTGCCGCCCTGTAAGCCCACGTAATACAGTCCGCCACCCATATGGACAAGGTACGCTTGGAGACAGGAACCCCCAAGTTGTTTGGGTCAAAGGAGACGAAGAGCTGAATAGCCCTGATATGACCCTTAGTATGCTCTAGGTAGAAAAAGACAAGGCCCTTCTACAGTCCAGGGTGTGGAAGACTTCAGCCCTGCTTGCATGGGGCCTAGGGAAGAATGTCGGAAGAACTACCTCCTGGTTGAGGTGAAAGGAGGAGACCAACTTCGGTAGGAACATAGGATGAGTCCTAAGGACTACCCTGTTCTTATAGAAACGGGTGTATGGCCTGTCACAGACCAGGGCCTGACGTTCACTCACTCTCCTGGCCGAAGTCAGTGCCACTAGGAAGAGAGTCTTCCAAGAAAGGAAGCAAAAAGGGCACGTAGCCATTGGCTCAAAGGGTGGGCGATTAAGCTGTTGCAAGAACACATTCAACTCCCACTCAGGGGCAGGTGGACGGAAAGGAGGCTTTAGCAAGAGCAAGCCTCTGAGGAACCTGGCCACCAGGGGGTGAACTGACAAAGAGTGTCCCTCCACCATTGAGTGGTGGGCTGCTAGAGCAGAGAGGTGTACCCTAACCGAATTGGACTTAAGACCCTGATTAGACAAGTGCAGCAGGTACTGAAGCACTACTGGCACAGGACAGGAAAAGGGGTTTTCCTGGCGCTGATCACACCACAGGGAGAACCGCCTCCATTTCAGGGCATAGGTCTTTCGGGTGGATTGCTTCCTTGAAGCTAAGACAACCTCCTCAACTTCCTGAGGCAAACCCCAGGGAGACAGCACTACCCTTGCAGCCTCCAGGCCATCAAATTGAGAGCTTTGAGATTGGGGTGCAGCAGGAATCCCTAATCCTGAGAAAGAAGATCGGGTTGAAACCCCAGAGGAGGAGGTGTGTCCACCGCCAGTTGTAACAGGAGGGGGAACCAGGGTTGGCTTGGCCATCTGGGGACCACCAGGATGACCGAGGCCCTTAGAATCTTAAACAAAGCTTGAGCCACCAGGGGCGTAGGAGGGAACGCATACAGGAGGCCCTGGGACTATGAGATCCGGAAGGCATCCACCGCCAATCTTTTGGGATGCGGTTGCCTAGAGCAGAACTGGGGCAGCTGCCGGTTCAGGGGACTAGCAAAGAGGTCGATAGACGGAAGTCCCCATCTCAGAAAAATGGTCTGGACCACTAAAGGGTGCAGCTGCCACTCGTGAGATTGCAGGACCCTGCTCAACCTGTCTGCCAGAAAGTTTTCCTGGCCAGGAAGATAGACAGCCTGAGCAGCATATTCTGTTGAAGTGCAAAAGAGCAGAGGGCCTGTGTCTCTTGACACAGGAGCATTGATCCTGTGCCCCCCTGCTTGTTGACATAAAACATTGCCACTTGGTTGTCTGTCTGCACCAAGACAGCCTGGTGGGCCAGGGTATGGGCGAAGGCTTTGAGGGCTAAACGTATAGCCCTGAGTTCTAGCAGGTTGATCTGCTGAGTGGCCTCCCATGGGGACCACAGGCCCTATGTGCACTTGTCCAGGCAATGTGCACCCCAGCCCTGCAAAGAGGCATTGGTTGTGAGTACCACTGTGGGAACAGGTAGCTCAGAAGGAATCCCCTGTAGCAGGTTGGGAAGTGTAGCCACCACTGCAGGGAGTTCAGGAAGGGTTTCGACACCCTTACTTTGTCTCTGAGGTTTCCTGTGGCCTGCCTCCACTGAGTTCTGAGACACCACTGTGCAGGCTGCATATTCAGGCGAGCATTGGGGGTCACATGCACTGTTGATGCCATATGGCCTAGGAGCCTTAGACAAAGCCTGGCGGAAACCAGTGGTTTGCTTATGAACCGGCTGGCCAAGCTCATTAGCCTTTCCACCCTGTCCTCTGGCAAGTAAGCTTTCGCTTGCAGGGAGTCCAACCTTGCCCCTATGAACTCCATGTTCTGGGAGGGGAGCAAAGTGGACTTTGCGAAGTTTATGACAAAGCCTAGTTGCTGAAGGAGAGAGACAGTACGGAGGGTGGCTTGCCTGGCCTCCTGGAGAGTCTGACCCCTGATGAGCCAGTCGTCCAGGTAGGGGAAGACAAACATACCCTGGTTTCTCAAGTAGGCCGCTACCACAGCTAGGCACTTTGTGAAAACTCGTGGAGCGGAGGTTAGGCCAAAGGGCAGTACCCTGTACTGAAAATGGCTTCCTGCCACCACGAACCTGAGGTACATTCGGTGGTCTGGGTGAATGAGGATGTGAGTGTACGCATCCTTTAGATCTAAAGAGTATAGCCAATCTCTATGCTGGAGGTAGGAAAGCAGTGTTCCAAGAGTTAGCATCTTGAACTTCTCTTTTTCCAAGAACGTGTTGAGGTTTCTCAGGTCCAGAATGGGTCGGAGACCTCCAGTGCGCTTTGGCACAAGAAAGTACCGGGAGTAGAAGCCCTGTCCCCACAAGTGTGGAGGCACAGGCTCTACCACCTTGTCTTGAAGCAGACCTAGCAGTTCCTGGAGAAGGAGTTCCTGATGCAGAGGAGGCCTTGGAGGCTCCTCTGGGAAGCAGATAGGGGGTACCTGATTGAAATGGAGCAGATTGCCCTTTTGGACTATGCTCAGTACCCAAGCATCTGTTGTGATGGGTGGCCACTGGTGGGCAAACAGAACCAAGCGACCCCCTGTGCTGAGGTGGGTCAGCAGGGGTGGAGAGGCTATGCAGAGGGAGTCAAAAGCCCCCTCCCTGCTGAGGAGGAGCAGGAGCTGGAGGCTTGGGGGCTTTCTGCCTACGGGGCCCATGTCCCTGCCCCTTGGCCTGCTGACCCTGCTGGGGAGCTGGGGAGGCCTGATAATGAGGGAAAGGTTTGTAGGCAGGCGCCTTCCTCGGGTAAAAGGTCTTTTTCCCCGAGCCCTTTTTCTTATGAGAAGCGGCAGAAGTTTTCCTGGACAATCTTGTCCTCGTTAGAGTCTCAGTCTCGATCTCAACGGCCTTTTCGGCCATGGGCTTGCCGAAGAGGTTTTCACCCCGGCATGGGACATCGACCAACCTGTCCTACACCCATGGCTCGAGGTCCGATGACTGTAGCCACACCTGGCGTTGAGCCGCAATGCCGGCTGCCGCTACACGGGCCGAAGCCTCAAAGCCATCGTAGGCCGCCCGGGAGATGAATTTAGAACATTCCAGGACCCCCGAGGACAAGGATTGGAACCTCTGCAAAGGTTCCCCGGAGAGACCAGCCGAGAACCCGGCTACCTCTTTAGCCAGCTCCTGCAAGTACATGCCCATGTACAGCTGGTAGGCTTGGACACGACAAGCAAGCATCGAGCCCTGGAAGCAATTTCTGCCAATGGCATCTAGGCTTCGGGCATCCCTACCGGGGAGCACCGCAGAGTGCATCTTCTGGCTCTTCAGACGATGCATGGCCGATTCCACAACCATAGAATGGTGCAGCAGCTGCGCCTTCTGAAAACCAGGGCTCTTCCGGACTCGATACATGCAAGCGATCCGCTTGCTCAAAACTGGCGCCGAGGCCGGTGCCTCCCACATTCAGAAGAGGAGCAGTTCCAGCATCGGAGGAATCGGCATAGTAAAGGCCTCCCTCGGGGGAGAGTCATACTGGAGGGCATCGAGCTCTTCAGCTCGAGGCTCCTACTCGGGGTCCGCAGGAACATTCAAGGCCTTGGCCATGTCCTTAACGAACTCCGAGAACCGGGTGTCCTCCAGAAGGGACCTACTCCGGGGTTAGGACTGCGGCGAGTCCGAAGAGAAACACCGAGTCCGAAAAGTATCGGGGGACTCCTCGCCCTCCGTCTCCCATGCAGACTCATCCGAAGAAGAGTCGAGAGACTCCGACCGCGCGGGTTCCGGCAGCACCCGCCCCGACGTCGGGGTCATCGGCGTCGACGCCCTCTGTCCCTAACGGGAGGTCGAGGGAGACCGTGACCGAGACTGGACTCGGGCCTTCATGGCTTCGAGAACTGGCTCTGTCTCCGGGGTCGACTTAGACGTCGACGTCCCAGTGGTCGGGGCAGATGCACCAGTCAGGCTGGCCATCAGCACCCTCTGCTGATCCATGAATGCAGACAATCTGCACTCCAAGGCAGTCAGCCTGAGTCCAAGCTCAGGAGACTCAGCAGCCACCAACTCAGGCACCGGCAGTGCCGGGCCCAACGTCGGCTCCCTGGGAGGAGAGTCCTCGAGGACAACAGGACTTACGTGCTCGACAGACTCCAGCTCTAAACGGGATACCTTAGTTGGCTTCTCCAGCTCCAAGGACCCGGGGCGGCAGTCAGGGGTCCGAGATCTGGCCTTCGAGGAACCAGAAGCTTCCTCCTCCGACGCCCTCACGAGCTTTCTTTTTCTCATGCTCCCGACTGGGGAACCCCCTTTCAGAGGAACCCCGACGAAGCTCGGGGTCCGACTCCCGAGATGTCGAGGCTTCTGACGAGGTCCGGGCTCGTCCGCAGGCCAAGTCCGAGAAAGAGTAGTTACTCACCTGTAACAGATGTTCTCCAGGAGCAGCAGGAATCAGTCCTCACATATGGGTGCCGACGGAGCCCTCGTGCGGAGCATTTCCCCAGCTTTCAAAGAAAGCCTTTGGGAATTGCAGCGCGCATGCGCGGTCCCCTTCCCGCCCAAGGGTGCCATCTTGCTCAGTCTGAAGACATAGCTAAAAGACAGCAAAAATTAGCAAAAACAAATCATATGACTGCAACTTCAAGGGGAGGGAGGGAGGGTTGTGAGAACTGATTCCTGCTGCTCCTGGAGAACACCTGTTACAGGTGAGTAACTACTCTTTCTCCAGGACCAAGCAGGAAGTCAGTCCTCACATATGGGACTCCCCAGCTTAAGGATACCGGAGACCTCAAGCAGAAAAAATGAGCTCCCTCTAGCTCGTCAGCACGCAAGGAAGGAATCTTCTCTAAGAACCCCCCCCCGACCGGTAGCCCAACACCAAGGCCGGAGGGTAGGAGTTGCCTAAACCCCAAAGAGATTATGGAGTACTGCCTGTCCGAAAGCACTGTCCCTGCGGGACTCCCTCTCAAGGCAGTAATGGGCTGCAAAAGTCTGGCTTGAAGACCAAGTAGCGGCCCGGCAGATGTCTGCCAACGGAACAGAGCGGAGATGAGCCACTGACGCAGCCTTCGCCCTGACACGATGAGCCGTGACTCGACCCTCCAACGAGAGGCCGGCTGCCCCATAAGCCCAGGCGATACAGTCAGCGACCCACATGGACAAAGTACGCTTGGAGACAGGTAGCCCCAACTTATTGGGGTCAAAAGAAACGAAGAGCTGAACAGCCCTCCGATGCTCCCGTGTACGGTCAAGGTAGAAGGACAACGCCCTCCTACAGTCCAGGGTATGCAAAACCATCTCAGCCCGGTTGGCATGCGGCCTGGGAAAGAAGGTCGGAAGAACCACCTCCTGATTGAGGTGAAAAGGGGAGACAACCTTAGGAAGAAAAACTTAGGGTGAGTCCGTAAGACTACCCTATTCCTGTAGAACCTAGTGTAAGGAGGATCAGACACTAGTGCCTGAAGTTCACTCACTCGCCTAGCAGAGGTAAGAGCTACCAGAAACAAGGTTTTCCAGGAGAGAAAATGGAGCGGGCAGGTATGTTTATGTTTATTAAAACTTTATATACCGCCCAATACAATTAGCATCTGGGCGGTTCACAATACATAAAAGCAATTAAAAAGAGAGAGGGCTGCGGAAAAAGAAACGGAAAAAGGAACGCCATAAAATCATGAGAAAAGAGATAGAAGCAGATAGTCAGGGGATACAGAAGGCAGACATGAAGGGAGAGAAGGGAACACATTGACAATACAGAAAGGCGCAGGAAGGCGGAATTAAGGAACTAACAATATTTATGCTATGTAGGAAAAGAGGACGGAGCTGGAAGGGGGAGGTTGAGGCAGACATGAAGGGAGAGAGGGAACACATTGACAATACAGAAAGGCGCAGGAAGGGGGAATTAGGGAGAAAACAGAAGAGCGGGTGAGACAGGTAGCCATAGGTTCAAATGGCGGACAAGTAATCCGCTGTAAGATCACATTCAGATCCCACTCAGGGGCTGGTGGACGTAAAGGAGGCTTGAGCAGGAGGAGGCCTCTGAGAAAACGAGCCACCAAAGGGTGGTTGGAAAGAGGCCTCCCGTCCACTGGCGAGTGGTGCACTGAGAGAGCACTAAGGTGAACTCTGACAGAGTTAGACTTAAGGCCCAGATTGGAGAGGTAAAGCAAATATTGCAACACTACCGCTACCAAGCACGAGAAGGGATTCTCGCTGTGCTGAGCACACCATGCGGAGAATCTACGCCACTTAAGAGTGTAGGATTTCCTGGTGGATTGTCGCCTAGAGCCCAAGACCACATCTTCCACCTCTCGAGGCAGTAGTAGGGGAGACAGGACTACCCTTTCAGCAGCCAGGCCATCAGATGAAGGGACTGGAGGTTGGGGTGCAAGAAAGTCCCCTGATCCTGAGACAGGAGATCGTGTTGAAACCCCAGAGGAAGAGGGGTGTCCACCGCTAGCTGTAGCAGAAGCAGGAACCACAGTTGCCTCGGCCACCTGGGGGCTATCAGGATCAATGAAGCCCCGTCCTTGAGGACTTTGAACAGCGTCCTGGACACTAGTGGCATGGGAGGAAACGCATACAGTAGGTCTGTGGACCACAAGATCAGAAACGCATCCGCTGCTACTCTGAGAGGTTGCGGTTGTCTGGAGCAGAAACTCGGGAGTTGCCGGTTCAGAGGACTGGCGAAAAGATCCATGGTGGGGGGGCCCCCACCTGAGAAAAACCTGCTGAACCACCAACGGGTTCAACCTCCATTCGTGTGGTTGCAGGATCCTGCTCAGTCTGTCCGCCAGGAGGTAGACAACCTTTAGGAGGATTCCGTGAGTGACGGCCCAAGAGCACAGCCGTTGTGCCTCCTGACATAGAAGGAAGGAGCCTGTGCCTCCTTGCTTGTTCACGTAGAACATGGCAACTTGATTGTCCATCTGGACCAGTACAGACTGGTAAGAGGCGAGGTGGGAGAAGACTCTCAGAGCTAGGCGTATCGCCCGTAGCTCCAGGAAGTTTATCTGTTGAGCAGCCTCCCAAGGGGTCCAGAGACCCTGAGTACATGTCCCTTGGCAATGTGCTCACCAACCGAGAAGAGAAGCATCCGTTGTCAGCACTTGAGAATGCGGAGGGGATTGAAAAACCACTCCGAGTACCAGATTCGGAAGATGAAGCCACCATTGCAGAGAGGAGACTAGCAGGTCCGATATCTTTACTGAGTCCGCTAGGCTCCCCGTGGCCTGATGACAATGAGTGCGAAGGCTCCACTGAGCAGGCCGCATGTGCAGGCGGACATTGGGGGTGACATGAACCGTGGAAGCCATATGGCAGAATAGTCTCAGGAATTGCCTGGCAGAGACCAGGGAATTGCTGCAAAACTGCATGGCCAGATCCATCAGCCTGTGGGCTCTGTCCATAGGCAAAAAAGCCTTCGCTTGAAGAGTGTCTAGTCTGGCCACTATGAATTCTAAGTTCTGGGATGGGAGCAAAGTGGACTTTGCGAAGTTTATGACAAACCCCAAGTGCTGAAGTAGAGGCACAGTGTGAAGGGTGGCTTGACTGGCCTCCTGGGAAGATTGGCCCCTTATGAGCCAGTCATCCAGGTACGGAAACACAAAAAGACTTTGAAGCCTCATGTAGGCCGCCACCACTGCCAGGCACTTGAACACCCTGGGAGCGGAGGACAGGCCAAAGGGTAGTACTCTGTACTGATAGTGGTTTCCCCCCACAACAAATCTGAGATATTGTCTGTGGTCTGGATGAATAAGGATGTGAGTATACACATCCTTTAGATCTAAGGAGCATAGCTAGTCTCCCTGCTGGAGGAAGAGCAGCAGGATTCCAAGGCTAAGTATCTTGAACTTTTCCCTCTCTAGGAACTTGTTGAGGTTGCGCAAATCTAGGATGGGTCTGAGGCTTCCTGTTCTTTTTGGTACCAGAAAGTACCTGGAATAAAAGCCGTGACCTCTCAGGTGGTGGGGCACCGGTTCCACAGCCTGATCCTTTAGCAGACATGCTAACTCCTGAAGGAGTAGGTCCCTGTGCAGAGGGAGTCTTGGAGGCTCCCCTGGAAAATAGGAGGAAGGTACATGGTGAAAATGGAGAAGATAGCCCTTTTGGACTATATGAAGAACCCAGGTATCTGATGTGACTGCTGACCACCTGTGGACAAAGTGGGCCAGCCGGCCTCCTGTGCTGAGAGAAGCCAGCTGAGGAGAAGAGGCTATGCTGTCTGAGTCAAAAACCCCCACCCTGCTGAGCAGGGGCCGGTGCAGGTGGCTTGGGGGCCTTCTGCCTATGGGGCCTTTGACCCTGCCCTTTGGCCTGCTGACCCTGTTGGGGAGCTGCAGAGGCCTGATAATGAGGGTATTGTTTATAGGCAGATGACTTCCTCGGGTAAAAGGTCTTTTATCCCGAGCCCTTCTTTTTCTGAGAAGGGGCAGAGGTTTTTCTGGACAGCCTAGTCCTGGTGAGAGTCTCTGTCTCGAGCTCAGCAGCCTTTTCAGCCATGGGTTTGCCGAAAAGGTTTTCACCCCGGCAGGGGACATCGACCAACTTGTCCTGTACCCATGGCTCGAGGTCGGATGACTGTAGCCAAGCCTGTTGGCGGGCACCGATGCCACCCCCGGCTACTCGGGCCGAAGCCATCGTAGGCTGCTCAAGAGATAAACTTTGAGCACTCCCGAATACCGGTGGACAAGGCCTGGAACCTCTGCAAAGGTTCCTCGGAGAGACCAGCAGAGAACCCGGCAATCTCCTTTGCCAGGTCTCGGAGGTACATGCCCATGTAGAGCAGGTATGTCTGGACACGGCAAGCAAGCATAGAGCCGTGGAAGCACTTCTTACCGAGGGCATCCAGGTTCCGGGCCTCCCGGCCGGGAGGCACCATGGAGTGCATCTTCTGACTTTTCAGTCGATGCATGGCCGATTCCACAACCATGGAGTGGTGTGGTAATTGCGCCTTTAGGAACCCAGGGCTCTTGCGGACTCGATAGATTGAATCGACCCGCTTGCTACACACCGGCATCGAGGCCGGGGTCTCCCACATGCGGAAGAGCAGCCGCTCCAGCATTGGAGGAACCGGAACAGTAAAGTCCTCCTTCAGGGGAGAGTCATACTGGAGGGCCTTCAGCTCCTCTGCTCGAGGCTCCTCCTCGGGATCCGTGGGAAAGACCAAGGCCTTGGCCATATCCCGCACGAAGTCCGAGAACTGGGTATCCTCCGGTGGGGATCGTCTCCGAGGTTCAGACTCTGGCGAGCCCGATGGGACACACCGAGTCCGATGAGTGTCGGGTGACTCTTCGTCCTCCGTCTCCCAGCCTGACTCCTCGGAGGAGGAATCGAGCGGCTCCGGTCGGGCGGGCACCGATGCCCTCCGCCCCGACGCCGAGGGTATCGGCGTCGACGACCTCGGCCCCAAACGGGAGGTCGAGAGAGACCATGGCCGAGGATCGACTCGAGCCCGCATGGACTCGAGGATCGGCTCGGCCTCCGGGGTCGACTTGGACGTCGAGGTCCCAGTGGTCGGGGCAGATGCACCGGTGAGACCGGCGATCAATGCCCGCTGCTGTTCCATGAAGGCAGCGAAGCTGCTCTCCAAGGCCGTCAACCTGAGTCCGAGCTCAGGAGACCCAGCAGCCCCCGACTCGGCTCCCTCGGAGGAGAGTCCACGAGGACAACAGCACTTATGTGTCCAGGAGACTCCATCTCGACACGAGGATGTTTAGCAGGCCTCTCCAACTCAGAAGACCCGGGACGGCTATCGGGGCTATGCGACCTGGCCCTCGAGGAACCAGGAGCGTCCAACGACGCCCTCGCAGGTTTCTTCTTCCTGCGATGTTCCCGCGAAGGAGACCCCCACTCAGAGGAACCCCGACACTGCTCAGGGCCAGAGTCCCGAGACGTCGTGGCCTCTGACGAGGTCCAGGCCCGGCCGGACGCAGAGTCAGAAAAGATCCTATCCTTTTGGTGCTGCCGATTCCTCAACGCCTTCGAGGACATTTTGCCACACGGACCACAGATCATCGGGTCATGATCGGGTCCGAGGCAGCGGAGGCAGCAGTCATGTGTGTCAGTAAGAGACATAAGTTTCTTACACCGATCACATTTTTTAAACCCGCTGGTAGCCATCGGGGGAAAAAAGGCCCCTGCTAGGTCAAAAGACCGGGCTGTCAGGGAAAAAAAAAAAGGCGCGAACGCCAGTCACAAAGGACAAAAACCGAAAAAGAGAAAAAGGACTCAATACCGGCGTATCGGTCCGAGCGGGAAAAGGATCCGGCGTTGAACCGGAGAAAAAAAGAGAAAAAACAGGGAAAATCAACTTTTTCCTGGGGGAAAAACGAACTACGTCCGTCGGGCTCCGCGGAAAAAAGACTGAGCAAGATGGCACCCTTGGGCGGGAAGGGGACCGCGCATGCGCGCTGCAATTCCCAAAGGCTTTCTTTGAAAGCTGGGGAAATGCTCCGCACGAGGGCTCCGTCGGCGCCGACATCACCCATATGTGAGGACTGACTTCCTGCTTGGTCCTGAAGAAAATCCACTCCTTCTGATGCTGCCGGCTCCTGAGTGCCTTGTTGGACATTTTGCCACATGGGACACAGACCTTGGGATCATGGTCTGGCCCGAGGCAACGCAGGCAGCAGTCATGTGTGTCGGTAAGAGACATGAGTTTCTTACAACGATCACACTTTTTAAAACCACTGGAGGCCATCGGGGGAAAAAAGGGCCCCCGCGAGGTCAAAGGACCGGTCCTCCAGGGAAAAGAAAAAAGAGCGCGAACGCGTGCCACGAAGGGCAAAAAAACGAAAAATAGAATTCGGGTCGATACCGGTGTACCGAACCCGGGCAGGAAGGGGAACCGGCGTCAAACCGGATAAATAGAGGCGCGAGAATCGCAGAAAAAAATCCAACTTTTCCGGGTAACAGAGGACAGACGTCCGTTGGGCTCCACGGAAAAAGAAAGACTGATCAAGAGGGCACCTTTGGGCAGGAAGGGGACCGCGCATGCGTGGGTATATTCCCAAAGGCTTTCTTGGAAAGCTGGGGAAATGCTCCGCATTGGGGCTCCATCGACGTCGATGTCACCCATATGTGAGGACTGACTTCCTGCTTGGTCCTGGAGAATGCAGAAATATGGTAGCCTCTCTTTATTTTCACTATACATGCAAATAGTTTTCAGACACTCATTAAGAGGCATGCTTACTAAAGGTTAATTAGCATTCACAAATGTGAAAGTGGGCGAAGTAAATCAACACCCATATATTTCTGTGGGCATAGTAGCACTTAGCGCACATTAATGTTTAGTAAATATGCCCCTAAGCTTGTGAAGGACTCTTTTGAAAGCTGCTTAAAATTTTAGGTGGGCAGCATATACATTAAAAAAAAAAATTTTGATTTATATAAATGAGGCCCAGTGGATATGCAAACATTGAGGCAAATGAGGCCACACAGTAAGTCTCTGCACATGGCCCCACAACATTCTTGGGCCACCCCTGAGAGGGAGTAGACAACATGAAGATAGATCTACAAAAATTAGAATAATGGTCAAATGCTTGGCAGATTTACTGCAAAGAACTGCAGAGTAGCACACCTGGAATACAGAAACCTCAAAGGTATTAATGCCTCTGCACAGGTCGTCGGTGAGGCCTCACAGAGTATTCTGTTCAGTTTTGGAAATTAACTTAAAAATGATATAAAAGGACTTGAAATGGTTCAGAGGAAGGTGACCAAGATGATATAGGGGCTGCAAAAGGCTTGAAGACCTAAATATGTATATCCTAGAGAAGTAGTTCTCAACTCCATCCTCAGTGCACACCTAGGCCAGTCATGTTTTCAGGATTCCCACTATGAATATGCATGAGATAGATTTGCATGTACTGCCTTCATTGTAAGGAAATCTCTCTCATGCACATTCATTGTGGGAATCCTAAAAACCGGACTGGCCTAGGTGTGCCCTAAGGACTATGTTGAGAACTACTGTCCTAGAGGAAATGAGAGGACAGAGGGGATATGATTCAGATCTTTAAATACTTAAAAGGCTATTAATGAACAAAACTTTTTTTTTTAAAAACAGATAGGGAAGCCGCATGAAGAGGACATGAAGGTGACATTTTACTTAACAGATAATGTCCTTTCCATGAGTCCTGCTAGACCAGTCCAGACCCACTTGGGTTATGTTTACCTACCAGCAGATAGGTGAAGACAATCAGTGAAAAGCCCAGGTTTCAATAACTTTACTTCCGTGCTTCTTCAGTATCTGTCCCAAAGCTTATGGGAGAATATGGCAAGCCTCACACAACCTCAACATGTGCAACAATGAGTAACGAAATAATAGTCTTGACTGATTTGAGCAACCTTTGTTTAAATGTAAACTGCACTGATAATAAATAGCGCAGTATAGAAAAGATGTTAAATAAATAAATAAAATAGAGAACTATGTACAGAAAAAAGCCTAAACAGAAGGCTGTTAGTAGAAGATGGACCTGCAGAGCCAAGTATATAAAGCATAGCGGATCCCATGGTATCATCGCAGAAGAACAGAGCCAACACAGTTCCAAGGGCAGGCCCTTGACTGGTGTAGCAGGACTCAAGGAAAGCTTAGTTACTTACCTGTAATAGGTGTTCTCCAGGGACAGCAGGAATCAGTCCTCACATATGGGTGGTGTCGGCGCTGACTGAGCCCACACAGAAGCATTTCACCAGCTTTCAAAGAAAGCCTTTGGGATTTGTTACCATGCATGCATGGTCCCCTTCCCACCCAAGGATGCCATCTTACTCAGTCAGATGACATAGCTAGGATGGTAATGAAAAACTAATAAAGGATATTGAGGCAACTCCCACGGGAGGAAGGAGGGTTGTGAGGAATGGATTACTGCTGTCCCTGGAGAAAGCATAGTTACTCACCTGTAACAGGTGATCTCCGGGAACAGCAGGAATTTAGTCCTCACATATGGGTATCGTCGGTACCGACGGAGCCTGCGTGGGAACGCTCCCCAACGTCCAATTAGAAAGCTTTTGGGAGCATCCCACAGCGCCTGCGTGCTGCCTTCCCGCCTTTCCCAACTGCCTCTCTCCAGTTGAGTTTTAAAGCTGAGACAAAGAGAGAGAGAGGGAAAGAGAGAGAGAGGGAAAGGGAAAGAGAGAGAGAGATACAACTCCTAGGGGAGGTGGGTGGGTTGTGAGGACTAAATTCCTGCTGTTCCCGGAGATCACCTGTTACAGGTGAGTAACTATGTTATCTCCAGGAACAAGCAGGAATGCAGTCATCACATATGGGGACTCCCTAGCTTTAGATGCCAGGGAGAGACCCCAGAAGTTGTGTGTCCCTGAGAAGGGCTCCACTTCCCCCCATGGATCTCTGGCATCCTACCAGGGATGGTGGGTAGGAGTTGATTAGGTATGGAACAGGTGTTGGAGAACAGCCTGACCAAACAAGGCATCTCGGCGGGAGTCCTTGTCCAAGCAGTAATGGGCTGTGAAGGTATGAACAGAGGCCCAGGTGGCTGCTCGACAGATGTCGTTGATAGACACAGAGTGCAGATGAGCCATTGAAGCTACCATGGCTTTCACATTGTGAGCTGTGACATGGCCCTCCAGAGCAAGATTCTTACTCTGATAGGCGAAGGAAATACACTGAGCAATTCAGTTAGATAGTGTTCTCTTGGAGACTGGAAGTCCCAAATGAGAAGGATCAAAAGCAACAAAGAGTTGAGAGGACTTTATGTTGCTGTGTTCTTTGTAAGTAAAAGACTAAAGCTCTTTTACAGTATGAAGGCTCCTTTCTGCATTTGATGCATTAGGTGTTGGAAAGAACACAGGTAGGTAGACCGCTTGGTTTAGATGAAAAGGCGAGACCCCCTTTGGCATAAAGCGTGGATGAGTCCTAAGGACTACCTTGTCATGATGGAACCTTGTATAAGGTGGATCAGCTACTAGTGCTTGAAACTCACTGATGCAACGTGCTGATGTGATTGCAATGAGAAAGATAACCTTCCAAGAAAGGAATTTCAAGGAGGTAGTAGCTAAGGGTTCAAAAGGTGGCTTCATGAGCTGACCAAGAACCAAATTTAAGTCCTATGCCACAGGTGGTGGCTTAATGGGAGGCTTAGTTAGCAGAAGGCCTCTCATAAATCTTGCTTTAAGAGGATGGGAGAAAATAGGTTGTCCATTTAGGGGCTTGAAGGAAGCTGCAATAGCATTCAAACGGACCCTCACTGAGTTAGTCTTGTCCTGCATTGGATAAATGAAGGAGATACTCCAGTAATGATTCCAGAGGTATGGCAATGGGGTTAAGACCCTTCTGCGAACACCATATGGTAAACCTTTTCCACTTGAAAGCATAAGAGCATCTTCTGGAAGGCTTCCTGGAAGCATAAAGGATATCCTTTATTTGCTGAGGGAGGTTAAGTCATGGAGATCTAGGCCTTCAGCAACCAAGCCCTGAGATGCAGAGACTGGGGAATGGGATGCCATAACATTCCGTTCTCTCCTGAGATAGGAGATCTGGAGCAGACCCTAACTCCAGGGAGGGAGCTTGAGAGAGATGTAGAAGCAGAGGGTACCACACTTGCCGTGGCCAATGTGGAGCTATGAGAATCATATGGCCTTTGTCTCTCTGAAGCTTGAACAGGGTTTTGGGAATTAAGGGAATGGGTGGAAAGGCATACAGGAAGTCTTGACCCCAATAAAGGAGGAAAGCATCCCTGGCCTGAGCCCCCTGAGCCGGGGTTCTGGAACAGAACCGGGGAAGTTTGGCATTCAATGGACTTGCAAAGAGGTCTATGTCCGGGGTTCCCCAAATTTGAAAAATCTTGGCCACCTGGTCTGCATGCAGAGACCACTCGTGTGGAAGCAGAAATTGACTGAGTGAGTCTGTCTGTCCAAGAGTTTTGTATGCCTGGAAGATACACTGCAAGGAGATGAATCTGATGCTCTCTGGCGAGGGCCCATAGTCGCAAAGCTTCGTTGCAAAGCAACGGAGAGCCTGTTCCCCCCTGTTTGTTTACGTAGAAGATGGCTAACTTGATTGTCCGTATGAACAAGGACTGTCTTGTAGCTGAGAAGGGTGTGGAACACTCGAAGAGCAAGGAAGATTGCTCTGAGCTCCAAGAGATTGATATGTAGTGTGGCAAAGTCAGCTATCCTGAGAGTGGGGGAGGTGAGAAGCATAACAAATTCACCCTAGTTAAGGGTCCCCTTCTAGGAGTGCAGGGAGAGAAAGCCACAGCCAGGTTTCAAAGACAGAAAAACCCCAGCTGGAACAGGTTTCAGCCAATGACTGAAAGTAAGAAAGAGGGATTGCAAGCACGAGGACCAAAGCCCTTACTTTAACAAGTGCACTGATTATTCTAATATCAGAAGGCAGGGGGATTACCAACACCTGGGAAAGAAAAGGTGGGGTTAAGACCCTGGAGGTATAAGCCTGGGTTGGATTATGCAGAGAGGGAGAGACGGGAAGGACAGCAGCCGAGACAGAAACAGAGAGGAGGAGTGGATTCTTGGAGAAGAGCTGAGATACTCAGAGCTGAGAGAGCTGAATTCCCTGTAACAGGTTGGCAAAAGAGGTGGGGACCAGGAAGTGGAGAAGCTTTCAGACCACCAGAGAGGTTGTCAGCTGAGCAGTCTGACCAGTTCGGTGAGTCAGAACCCATGCAGTTGGGAGAACCAGTGTCAGAGATGGGGGAAGAAGATTGCTTTATGGATTGCTCTCTATGCCAAGCTCTAGACAGGAGGTCTTGAGGAAAAGCTAGCCCTGAAAGAAGTAATTCTCCTTGGAAGTTAACCATATGAGAGAAGCAGTGTGGAGGTAAATTCCTGTCTGTTTTAAAAGGGAAATTTACTGCAACGTAAGCCTGATCAGGAAGCTCTAATTCATGCTTGTTTGTCACCTGTGTTTGAACTGTGCAACGGCAAGAAAAGCCAAGTTAGCTGCTATAAGAGTTTTTGCTTGCTCCTCTCCTATATGAAAAGCCTGCTAAGAGTTTTGATAACAGCTTGGAATGTTTGTTTTGTTCTAAGTTTGGTTTCACGTAGAAATGCAGCCTAGAGAGGTTTTTGAGGCTGGCAGAAACCAAACTGCTGTAGAAGAATTAAGCCTGAATTTTTCTTTATGCTCTGATTAACAAGGACTAAAAAGGAAAGTGGCAGCCTAGTTTCTAAAGGCAATTTGCTTCTGCAAGTAAGAGAACTTTAAAAAGCCATTTCTGAGTTCTTTTGGTTTGTGTGCCATTATTTGCTGTACATTAAACAAAATCCTACAGTTATAATCCTGTAAATAATACCTTGAACCTGCTGTGTTTTGTGTTATAGAAATAAACTTTCAGTTACAAGCCTTACCCTCGGTTACCTCAACTAAAAACCTTCTACTTAAAGCACCAACATATTTTTAGCAGTACTACACTTCCCAGAAGCCAACACGAAGAAATAGGCTGCTAGGAGCTGATAGAAAAAGGAATCCTCAACCACCATGCCCCTTGACCACTAGAGGCAAGTGGCTTTGGGCGTAGGTTTTCGGATTTTGCCTTCAGGATATACAAAGGATATACAGCAATAAGGTGCACAGCACGAACTGCTGGAGCTTCAGGTGGATTCACCAGTGGAGTCAGCTGGAGGGCAGAGCAGGCCAGCCGTGAAGCATCACAAAGACAACCCTTTGGAAGCAAGAGTCAATACCTGAGTCAGGTAAAGCGTACTCAGGTGGGGTTTGGCTCAGATAAAGGAAAAAAATATATATAGTGAATGCTTTTGAGGCAAAGGGGACAAGGAGGATGTTGAATGGTGCCGCCCTTGGTGTCTTGTGCTTTTCTTGCAGGTATCCTTGAAGATGGAGTCCAAGGAGTTAATTCAATGGATGGCAACGCAGTTCCAGCACCAGCAAGAGTTGGCACAGCAAGCTCAGTAGAGAGCAGTTGCAGCTATCAGGGAGCAACAGCAACCTAGCTTGGACTTAGTGGCTGCCCTGGTTGCCTCCAAAAGGCAAGAAACTGGAGGAGAGTCGGTACCAGCAGGACCATCAGTTCTTCAAATGGACAGGCTAGTAGGCCCACCCTCAAATGGGGCCTTTAATTTTGGCAAGCTTTCATCTAAGGACGATATAGATGACTTTTTAGAATCATTTGAAAGAGTAGCACAAGCTGTGGGATGGCCAGCTAGCCAATGGGCAGTGCGTTTAGCGACCTCTTTAACAGGGGAAGCACTGGCTGCATATAGGGCTATTCCAGCTGCCCAAGCCCTGGACTATGATACTGTAAAAACGGTTATTAGAGACCGTTTGGGGTTGACAAAAAGTGTATATCACAGGATGTTCAGAGCCACAGCCCTTAAGGCTGGAGAAACTCCAAAGGCATTAAGCCAAAGGATTTGGGGCCTGGCATTAAAGTGGCTGACTCCAGATGAAAAAAATATGGATATGGTATTAGATGTGCTAGTATTGGAGCCGTTTATGGCAGCAGTGCCAAGGGAAATACAATCATTTCTGATTCAACAAAATTACCAGAGCACAAAGGAGGCAACTCTTAACTGGGCGCTACATGGAAGCTGAGTTAGCGTGTCAGCCAAAAGGGGGCGCTCCAAAAGTGAAGGCTGAAGCCAGTTTTGGTTCATCTGAAATGAAACAGGGAGATAAAACAAGCTTTGTGAAAACTTATGTGCCTGCTCAGCAGGAAAAGTGGCCTAAAAAGAAGTGTTTTCATTGTGGGGAGATGGGACACTTACAAAGAGGATGCAAGGCTCGTACTGGGTTGGTTGGTACAAGTGTGAAGTCTCTTGGAGAGGGTTTTCTAAGTGTGATTATACAGGGGATCCCTACCAATGCTTTGCTTGACTCTGGCGCTAACCAAAGTATGGCATCCCAGAAGCTTTGGCAGGCCATTGAGGCCCAAGGAAAGTATGTCCAGAGGAGACCAGGTGGTCATGTCCAGATCCGTTGCATCCACGGGGCTGCCTCTTGTTACGCCGTGTATACATTGGAGATAAAAGGGTTAGAGGTGCAAAAAAGTAATCCCGTGGCTGTGGTACCAAAGCTTCCCAACGAATGAAGTGTTAGGAAGGGATTGGCCCAGTTTAGGAAAGGGCTAGAGAAAGGCCTTGAGCAAAAGGCAGGAGGGATGTTAACAGTGGTACCTGGCCCTTTGTTTGGGAATCCAAGAAACCCAACTGAAAAGTCCCCGGGAGATCTCCAGGTTAAACAGAAGGTTGGCTTTGTGTCTAGCCGGTCCCAGGCTTTGGCCAGTGACCAAAGAGACGGGTCCCCAGAGAGTTCCCTAAAGGTTTTGCCCTCACATGATGACCTGGTGGTTTCCCCGTCCTCTAAGATTAAGAAGGGGAAAGCTGGGAAAAGCCGCGAGAAGCGATGGTGGGCCCAGGGGAGGGCTGGTATACCAACAGGCCAAGGGTTACCTTGGCTGCCTGCGGAGTTGGTTGAGAAGGTTTCCAACCTTTCCAAAGGAACAACGGGCAGACCCAGCACTCACACGGGCATTTGAATATGCACAAATGGTGTGAGATACCCTTCCAAAATTTCTGTTAGACAGAGAGATATTATACAGGGAAAGTCACGATCCCCAGACAGGGACAGTCCATAAACAGCTGGTGTTGCCTGCGGCTTTTAAGGGGTTAGTCTTAAGGCTTGCCCACGACCATCCGGTGGGTGGCCACAAAGGGGTACAAGGGACACTGGATCAGATCCTTGCACGTTTCTGCTGGTCCAGGGTCTTTAAGGAAACCTCACGGTTTTGTGATGCTTGCCCTCATGTCAGCGGGTCACAGCTACCCGGCCACCAGTAGTACCCATGATTCCGACCCCCACAATATCCGATCCCATTGGATGGATTTCCATGGATATAGTTGGGCCCTTGGTTAAAACACCTCAGGTTTTCAATATATTTTAGTCGTGGTTGATCAGGCCACCAGATTCCCATCGGCAGTCCCTTTGCGCAATATCACTGCCAAAACAGTTGCGTTAGAGGTAGTGAAACTGTTTTGTGAGGTGGGTTTTCCTCGGGAAGTGTTAACAGATCGTGGGACCAACTTTATATCCAAATATTTGGCCTAGGTTTGGGACGCTTTTGGGATTCAGCACGTGAAAATGGCTGCCTATCACCCCCAGTCTAATGGTCTGGTAGAGAGGTTGAATCAAACACTAAAACAGATGCTAAGACGGGGATTAGATGGGAACGTAACTGAATGGGATGTATTGCTACCTTTTGTGCTTTACGCCTGTAGGGAGCGGACACAGGCTTCTTTAGGCGTGTCTCCCTATGAATTAATGTACGGACGAGCACCTCAAGGAATCCCTGACATCTTAAGGGAGCAATGGATACAGCCAGAGAGAGAGGTTATGGGAGTCCCCACACTTTCTACGAGACTTAAGGGGGCGGTTAAATAGGACTTCCCGGGCTGCTAAAGAGAATTTACAAGCCAGTCAAACTCGCCAAAAAGAGCGATATGACTAGAGGGCAAAACCTCGTCAGTTAATCCAGGGGGAGAAAGTCCTGGTAATGGTGGGAGGGGCTACACCAAAATTTGAGGCCCAATGGAAGGGACCGTGGAAAGTGATCAGACAAGTAGGCCCAGTAACCTATGAGGTGGCGAGTAGTTCACAACGCAGACAAGTCTATCATATAAATGTGCTTAAGCCCTGGCAGGAAAGGTCAGCAGTCGCCAGCTTATCTAAAGTAGAGCATTGGGCAAGTAGGCCATACCAAAATGCAGATGCTTTATCCCGAATTATCGACTGTTTGGAGGGACCCCAATCACCTCCAACAGCCAGTAATATCTTAAGCAGGGGAGTATGTGGCAAAGTCAGCTATCCTGAGAGTGCGGGAGATAAGAAGCATAATGAATTCACCCTAGTTAAGGGTCCCCCTACTAGGAGTGCAGGGAGAGAAAGAGTAGTTACTCACCTGTAACAGGTGTTCTCCAGGAGCAGCAGGAATCAGTCCTCACATATGAGTGACATCGACGCTGATGGAGCCCTTGCGGAGCATTTCCCCAGCTTTCCATGAAAGCCTTTGGGAATGCAGGCACACATGCGCGGTTCCCTTCCCGAATAAAGGTGCCATTTTGCTCAGTCAAATAACATAGCTAAAAAACAGCACACAAAAATGTAAAAATAAACTATGTACAACTGCAACTCCCAGGGGAGGAGGGAGGGTTGTGAGGACTGATTCTTGCTGCTCCTGGAGAACCCTGTTACAGGTGAGTAACTACTCTTTCTCCAGGACCAAGCAGGAAGTCAGTCCTCACATATGGGTGACTCCCTAGCTCTGGGCTACCAAGGAACCCAGGTTGAACAAGAGAACTCCCTCTAGTCCCAGCATCAAAGAAAGGCTTTTCACTGACAGAACTTCCACAGGAAGCCCAACAGAGGGCAGGAGGACAGGAGTTGCCTAAACCTCAAAGAGATTCCGGAGTACTGCCTGGCCAAAAGCACTGTCCCCACGGGACTCCCTTTCCAGACAGTAATAAGCCGCAAAGGTCTGGCTTGAAGACCAAGTAGCAGCCCTGCAGATGTCTACCAACGGTACAGAGCGGAGATGAGCCACTGAGGCAGCCATTGCCCTGACACGATGGGCCGTGACCCGACCCTGCAAAGGAAGGTCAGCCACCCTGTAAGCCCAGGTGATACAGTCAGCCACCCAGATGGACAAGGTACGCTTGGATACAGCCAACCCCAAATTACTAGGGTCAAAAGAGATGACGAGCTGAGTAGCCCTTCTGTGCCCCTGCGTACGGTCAAGGTAGAAGGATAAGGCCCTCCTACAGTCCAGGGTATGCAGAACTGCTTCAACATGGCTTGCATGAGGCCTAGGGAAGAATGTTGGAAGGACCACCTCCTGGTTGAGGTGGAAAGAGGAGACAACCTTTGGGAGGAACTTTGGATGAGTCCAAAGGACTACCCTGTTCCTATAGAATCTGGTGTAAGGCCTGTCACAGACCAGGGCCTGAAGCTCACTCACTCGCCTAGCCGAGGTTAGGGCTACCAAGAAGAGTGTCTTTCAGAACAGGAAGCGGAGAGGACAAGTGGCCATCGGCTCAAAAGGTGGGCGAGTCAGTTGCTGCAAGAACACCTTCAACTCCCACTCAGGAGCAGGAGGACGGATTGGAGGCTTGAGCAAGAGCAAGCCTCTGAGAAACCTGGACACCAAGGGGTGAACAGACAGAGAATGTCCTTCCACCAGTGAGTGGTGAGTTGCTAGAGCTGAGAGGTGGACCCGAACAGAATTGGACTTAAGTCCCTGATTTGATAAGTGCAGTAAGTACTGAAGCACTACTGGTACCGCACAGGAGAAAGGATCTTCTGTACGTAGCTGACACCACACAGAAAATCTCTTCCATTTCAGGGCATATGTTTTCCTAGTGGACTGTTTTCTAGAGGCTAGGACATCCTCCTCAACTTCCTGAGGTAGGCCCCAGGGAGCCAAAACTACCCTTGCAGCCTCCATGCCATCAAATTGAGAGCTTTGAGATTGGGGTGCAGACGTGAACCATGATCCTGAGAGAGAAGGTCAGGTTGCAACCCCAGAGGTAGTGGGGGATCCACTGCCAGCTGAAGGAGAAGTGGAAACCAAGGCTGTCTCGGCCACCTGGGAGCCACCAGTAGGACCGAGGCCTTGTCCTGAAGAATCTTGAACAGATTTCGGGCCACCAAGGGCGTGGGAGGAAACACATACAGGAGGCCCTGAGACCAGGGAATCAGAAAAGCATCTGCTACTATCTGCAGAGGATGTGGTTGCCTGGAGCAGAACTTCGGCAGCTGCTTGTTCAGTGGGCTGGCAAACAGATCTATAGATGGAAGTCCCCATTTCAGGAAAATCCTCTGAACCACCAAAGGATGGAAATTTTGATTTATTAGAAACAAGCAACAAAATACATACAAAAAGCAAAACAGGCAACCCAAACAAGACCCACACCCCCAAAACCCCCACCCACCCTGACAGAGCACAAACAAGAAGCTGAACCCCCCCCCCCGTGACCCACCTCCCCAAACCCACCATCAAACACCCAAGTGCCCAACCCCCCACCGACAACAACCCCTACAAGTCCAGGCAATGTTCATGTTCATGTCCATGGCACCCAGCTGTTGTGGACTGCCGAAACCCCCCCCCCCCCACCATGCCCGATACCCCCGCACCAGCATGAGAACCCAAAATACATAATCCACCATCCCCACCCCCGTCCCTAATAAGGAGCAGCACCTCCCCCACCCCCCACCCAAATCCCTGCCCCAACCCCCTCCACCCCACAAAGAAAACACATCAAAAGTCAAACCCACATCCCCTAACCAACATGAAAACCACCCACCCCCCCAAACAAAAACATACAGGCAACAGCTGGCCCTTCCCCAACAAAAGCCCACCAAAAGAAAACAACGAAACAAAACCAATCCCATAAAACGAACAAAACACAGTACTGCCTTGCAATGCCAGACAGAAGAGCGGGATGCACACAAGATCAAGAAAACTGCGGCACTCCTGAAATGAGCGGTAGAGTGACTTTTTAAACCCATCCCCCGAGGAGAGAGGGAGAGCGGAAGAGTGGCCAAAACTCCCTTGAAAGCTGCAAGACCATCACCCCACCCCCCCCCCCCCCCCGGTTTCCCCTCCCTATCCACCGGGTGAAAAACCCCAAAGCCCTAAACAGTAAACCCCAGGGCAACCCTCCCCCTCACGGGGGGCGGAGGGTGAGGTGACGCCACAGACGCTCCCAACGATGGGCCTCCACCACCCGCCCTTCGCATTGCGCCATGCTGGACACTTCCTCCAGAATGTCCCGCACCACCTCGTCGAGGGGCAAAACCAACCCCCGGGCTGAGACATGACAGCGCGCTTGCCACAAGTGGTAACGCACTACAGCCGTGACGAGGTAGAGGGTTCCGGAGTCTTGCCTTAGAGGAAAGGACCAGGCCCCGTACACCCACTCCGCATATGTAAGGAGGGAAAGATCACGCAGGTGAAGAGCAGCGGACACCAACCGGCAGGCCGCCACATTAAAGGGGCACTGCCGGAGGAAATGGTCCATGGTCTCCGTCTGCCCTTCACACCCCGCCCTTGGACAGCCCCGCTCAGCCTGTGACCTGTACTTGTGGTTGTCACTCACGTACTAACGCCCGTTGAAAGACAACCAGGCCACATCCCAAACCTTCTTCGGCAGCCGAGGGGAGTTCAACTGCCGAAGGCCCCGCTGCATCACATCCGATGGACAGTCCCGCAGGGCCCACTGTGGTTGAAAGTGAGAGGTGAGTACCATCCGGTACAATCCTTTCCGCCCCAAGGACTGGGCGAGCGGGTCGGTCACCCCCCACCGCCGAATGAGCCCCACCATCGCAAAAACGTACGATGGGGCTTGTTCCCCACTCCGACGCACACGTGGGACCGAGGACGCCCCCTCCCACTGCTCCCAGAAGCGGGAGAACCACCCCCGATAGGAGGCCACCCACCAAACCCCACCCCCCTCCTGCATCCTATCCAAGTGAAACGCCATAGACAAGACTGACAGGAAGACAAGGGGGTGCAACATACCTAAACCACCCTGTGACCGATCCAGGCAAACGATGTTGCGCTGGACAGGGTTCAGGCGGTTACCCCACAGAAAACAGAAAAAGACAGCACTAACAGACGCCTGACGGGACGACGGAAGAACGAAGACCGTGGCCAGGTGCAGAAAGAGGGGAAGCAGAAACGTCCCGAGGAGTTTGATCTTCTCTTCGAACGTACACCTCCACCTCCTCCACCGCAGCACCCGACATCGTGCAGTCTCAATACAACGATCCCAATTGGACACCGCACAGTCCTCCGAGCCGAAGACGAGGCCCAAAACGTGGACCTCCCCCACGGGAGGAGGAAAGGGGGCGCAGGAAGGCGGGGAGGCCTCCGAGGGTCCCAACCACAGCGTCTGGCACTTGCTGTGGTTGACAACAGAGTGGGCTACCTCCGAGTACTCCTCCACGGCCTCCCGCAGGGCCTCTACCCCTTCAGTGCCGTCCACGTCAACTGAGATGTCGTCAGCGTAGGCAACGACAGTCACCGGGGGCACACCAGGCGCCTCCAGGCCCCGCAACCCACCTGAGGACAATCTCCGGAGGAAGGGGTCGAGGGAGAAGACATACAGCAGGGGGCTCAAAGGGCACCCCTGCCGTACCCCCGAGGCGACACAAAAAGGCCGTCCGAGCCACCCGTTAATAAACGGGAAGCTCACCCCCCCCTCGGTACAGCGCCTGCAAGACGAAGAGGAAACCTGCGGGGAGGCCGAAGTGCTGGAGCACCACCCACAGGTACCGGTGACTGACTCGATCAAAGGCCTTGGACTGGTCCAAGGAGACCAACCAATGGTCCCGTTGGAGCGACCGGCCTCTCTCCACCATCTCCCAGACAGTGGCGACAGCGTCCAGAACCCCTCTCCCCCGAACGGAACAATACTGGGACAGTGAAAGCAAAGCGCCCTACACCTCCACCAGTCGGTTGGCCAATCAATTGGCCAGGATCTTCCAGTCCGCGTTCAGAAGAGAGAGCGGCCGCCAAAAGTCCAAGGAGCTATCATCCTTCCCCCCTTGGAGAGCAGCAGCAGGACAGACTCGCGAAATGACCGCGGGAGAAACCCCGTGTCCATGATCTCCTGAAACAGCGAGGTCAGGAAGGGGGCCAGCTGGGAGATGAAAGTGCGATAGAACTCTACTGGGAGTCCATCACGCCCAGGCACCTTCCCCAACGGCATGGCACGAAACGCCCTCTCCACCTCCACCTGCTGAATTGGAGCAGCGAGTGCATCAACCTGTGCCTGAACCACAGCCGAATACACCGGGGGAAGGCCCAGGTACTCTCGGATATGGGTGAGGTCCACAGGGAGATCCCCAAACAGGTCCGAGAAGTAGTCCCCCACCATACGCAAAAGGTCCTCCTGGGAGATATGAAGGGTACCGTCCTCGTCCCGCAGGGCCATGACCTCCCGACGCCGAACCCTCTCCCTGCAATTTAGGAAAGGGTCTGGAGTGGCGAGCCTACCAGCCGCCCCCTCAAAGCAAAGGGAGGCATGGCGATCATAAAGCAGGCCACGGAGCTGGACTCGCACCCTCTTCCACCTCCTCTCGCGCTGCCCCTCGGGATACCAAACGGTCCAGCGACCTCCGGAGGACAGTGTAGGTGAGGTAGCGGGACCGAGCAATGGAGGTACCCCGGGAACGGAAGAGTTTGCGGGCACGCGTCTTCACCTCATCCCACCAAGCACCACAGGAAGGAAAAATACCCAACAGGGTTTCCTGGTCTGCAAGAAAGGCCAAGAACTCCTGGACCACCTCTGATGTTGCCAACAACTGCACATTCAGTCTCCACAGGCCAGGACCCCTGCTGAGCTCCTCGTGATTAGCCAAGGAGGACACGGAGAGGACACAGTGGTCCGAAAAGCCAACCGCCTGCAACTGCGGAGGGGAACACTCCACCCGGGCACTCACATATATCCGATCGATACGACTCCTGCAGGTCCCATGGTAGTAGGTGAAACCCGGCGACCGTGGAAAGGCCCGGTGGTATACATCCACTAGGTCAGCCGTCCGGGTCATCTCGGCCAAAAAGAGGCCCTCGTAACTGGGTGGGCAACGCTCCTCCCCTCGGTCCTGCAAAAGAGTGGTGGTGTTAAAATCCCCTGCGAGGACCACCAAACAGGAGGTGTGTAAGTAGGGGCGGATGACCCGAAACAGGGTCTTCCGCGCCAACTTAGACTGGGGGCCGTAGACCACCACGAAACGAAACCGATGGGGCCCGCAGCAGCCGTCTAAGAGCAAACACCGGCCCTGCTCCAGTTCCCACACATACTGCACCTGAAATAGGTGAGACGTGAACAAAACCGCCACTCCTGCGTAAGGCTGGGCCGCAAGTGACCAGTACGAAGGACCCCACCATCATTCCCGCTTCGCCCGATGAAGGCTAGCGAGCGAGGTGAGCCTGGTCTCCTGCAAAAAGATGACATCCAGCCCACTCGTGGAAAGAAAATCATAGGCTGCAGCCCGCGCCTGGTCCGTCAAAATGCTGGCCACATTGATAGTGGCGCACGAGAACGCAGGAGTGAACGCCATGCCTATTTCGTGTACCGTGTCCCTTTCCTCCTCTTCTCACCAACCCCTGGATCCCCCAGAATCCCGTTTGCAGGACAAGCCCGCAAGCTGGAGCAACTCCTTGGGGTCCACGTCAACCACCTCTAGGATCTCCTCCTCCTCCTGTTCGATCCTGTCACCCCAGGGGGTGCTGGTGCCCCCGGGACCACCAGGCAAAGCTGTCGCAGGGGCTAACCCAGCCCCCACAGGGTGAGGGGGCGCAAACAGGTCAGGGGTCGGAGGAATGATCTCCTCCGTGGGGTCCACCACCGGTGCTGCCCCCCCCCCCATGGACAGAGACTGAGACAACAGAACAGTGCCCACCCCTGCGGGGGAGGCTGGGACGGCTGGGTCAGCAGGGGGCTCCTACGAAGGCCCAGCACCCAACTGCGGAGGCAAAAGCCCATCCTCCCTCACCCGTCCCGGCAGCCTCTCCAGGGCTACCACCGAAAGCCGGGCGCCAGTATCCACACTTTTTGGAGGACCCTGACTGCAGCGCGCCTTCGGTATTTTCGGAGGCCGCCGCTGAGGAAGAGGGGCCGCCTCCGCCGCTAACCGCACCGAGCGCCGCACAGGGGGCCCTGCCTCCACAGGCAAGCCCTCATCTGCCTCAGCCGCATCAGCAGCCAAGAAGATGAAACGGTTGATGTCCAACACGGGCTCTTCATCCAACAATGGGGAAGTCTCCCGTTTCTTCCTCTTGGCCTTGCCACCCTTAGGAGGGACAGTAGTCCATTCCTGCGGTGGCACCACCCGCGACCCCCTATCCTGTCGTGAAACATCGACCTCCACCACATGAACCCTCTCCTCCATCCTACCCAAATCCCCTCCCCCTGGTGGCTCCCTCGGCTCAATGGCCTCCTCCACCCTAGGGCCCCCATACTCCTCCTGCGGGAGAGGGTCCTCCACACCCTCCTCCCGCACAGGAGCCCGAGGTGGGGCGACGACATCCCCCCCCCCAGTCCATTGTGTGATGCGGAGGGGCAGCGGGCAAAGGGGTGGCCCAACTTCCCGCAAAGGTTGCACCTGATGAGCAAACACCCGGCCGAGGCGTGACCCCGTCCACCACAACGGGTGCAGACCTGCTCGGGACAGGTCATGCTCAGATGCCTGAATGAGCCACAGCGGTGACACTCGCGAGGTTGCCCGGGGTAGTAGCACAAGATGCAGTCCCGACCGAGGAAACCAGCCGAGGGAATGTGCTGCACGACATTTCCCACCTCACGCAAACGGATCTTACCCTTCCACGACCCGTCCCACACCCCTAGGGGCCCAGCGCCCTTAACCAGGGGTGCGAGAAGCACCGCATGACGCGACAATCAAAACTGGATGTCCTGCCCTGGGAGCGACTCATTCCTAACCAGGATGGTCACAGGTACTGCCCCCTGGCGAGAGATAGGCACAACACGGAAGTCTGCCCACCCACCCTGCCCCCTCTGCTGCTGGTATCGGTCCCAGAAAATCTCCAGCCCCCGTCTCAGCATGAAGCTAACATCATACTCGATGGTGTTGTTCATGTGGATGAAGGCATAGAGATCTCCCGGGAGAAACCCCAGCCCAAGGACCATCCTCAAGACATTTTCCCTGGCCAGAGGTGGCCCCCTCCCCGGCCCACCGGATCTGCGCCACATTGCGCTGTCAGACCTCACCCCCTACCCCTCGGAAACCCCCCCCCCGTCCTCCCCTGCCCCCAGGACCCCTCTCTTGGGGAACCCCCCTCCTCCCTGCTCCACCAGAGGTCCCAGTACCAGCACCAGACCCCCTCAGGGCCTCTGCAAAAGTACGAGGAGGAACCGACCCCCCTGCCTCCAGCCCCTCAACTCCCCTCCCCTCTCCCTCAATAGCCTGCGAGAGCGGCCGCTGTTGTGGCTCAGGATCCCCGGCCGCCACCAATGGAGCGACAGTGGGATCGGGGAGCCCCATCTCCGCCAGGAGAGAATCAGGGATGCTCCCCCTGCCGCCCTCCGAGGCGCCCCCTGTCCACTCCGGTTCCCCTCCCTCCATCCTATCCGATGGGACCTCCCTATCCTGTCCCCCCCCCCGAAGTGCCGCAAAAGCCCCTTTAGGGCCTTCCGGGGTTTCGAGGGCTAACAAAAGGGCATCATGCAAGTGTTCCTCTGTGATGTTAGGTATACCAGGGAACCCCCCAACACCCTTACCCTGTGTTCCCACACCCATCACCCCTTCCTGTGTCTCGGCCACCAGGACTGGGGAGCTACACGGTCCCTCCCCCTTCCTGGGGCTCCCAGGTGCTATCCCATCCCCCATCCCCTCAGACAGCGGCTCCCGTTCCCCACCCGAGACAACCACTGCCCCCCCTCCCACTGGAGAGCCAATCATCCCCTCTCCCTCCTGCTCCCCTACAACCACAGGAGTCCCGTGCTCCAGAACAAGAGCAGCGGATGCCCTAGGTACAGAGCCTCCACCCAGTTCACCAACCTCTGCTCCCTTTTGCAGGGCTCCCGGCAATAAGGCAGAACCTCCCTCCAGCAAAGCAGTACCCTGTAACACCAGCACAGGTGCTCCGGATGACAAGGGCAAACCCCCAAAACCCCCTCCCTGCTGCCCTCCACCAAGCCCAGTTCTTACCTCATTGCTGGTGCCAGCAGCAGCACAGAAATCAAGGATGGGTGGGCCAGCAGCCAGGACTCCAGCAGAGGGGAGACATTCCCCCCCGAAAGCCAAGCCCCCCTCGGCCCTCCCTGCAGCAGCCGGAGTAGAAAGCTGTGTCCCCAATTGCATGGGCTGCTGAAGAGACGAAGACTGCAGAGAAGCCTGTGCATCCCGCTCTGCTACCATACCCTCCAAAGATAATGGGTGAGCATTCTTCCGTCCCCCCCACGGGACCCCAGCCAAAGGGAGGCTATGCTGACCCTGCTCCTTCCCCTTCCTGGCTTCCTACCGACGCCAAACAGCCACCTCTGGGAAGAAAGGGCGGCCATCCCTCAGCTGTCTGGGAGCCGGAAGAGCAGCCAAGAGAGGGGAGTCCCCACCTTCAGCATTCCCCCCACCCCAGGTCCTCCCTGAAGCTCCCTTGTGCACTTCAATGTAATCCACACGGTGGACAGCCTGCATAGAGTCTGCGGATCCTCCACGTTGTTTCAGCACTTCCTGTAGAGAATCTGCAACCCGAGGAAACCCTTCATCGGAAGACTGTCGGGGGAGTCCAATCAGAGCCTCTGCAGACCGCCTCCGTTGCTCCTGCAGCAGGGCAGAGGCAGAATCACGTCTTTCCCCACCCGGAAGTGACGTCACACAGCTGGTGGCGGCCATCTTGGATACTCGATCGGGCTGGGGGAAGCCCTGCAGACGCCTCCTCCATCGGGGCAACCCTCTCAGCTGTACGAACGGTGAGAGGTCTGACGTCACGGTGAACTCCCCGGCGGCCATCTTGGGGCATCCCAACAACGCACGACGATGTCGGGAGGGCAGGAAAAGGAGCTTGCAATGCCTGCTGATGAGAAAAAGCAGCTCCGCGGAAACCCTGCTCACTTCCCCGGCCATTGCTGCAGGAAACCGATGTCTGCACTTGGTTCGACAGCGCGGCTGCCAGGACCGGCTCCACTGGATCTAGGCGGGCCGGGACCCCGCCCCCAAACGCCCAGGAGCCATCTTGCACGGAGGAATGCAACAGACCGGGCACCGTATCTACAGCACCCGTGGATTTTACAGTCAGTCGTCCTTGATCGCTAACCACCTGCAGGTAAGCATCTCTTGAAGCAGATAAGGCAGTAGACGGTAAATGTTGCGCTCCTCTCCCTACTTCAACCTGGAAGGGCAAGGGCAGATAACGGGACCAGTGTTTTCCTACCGACCTACCCACCCCCGGGGGCCCCCCCTGGACTGCATCCGTAAGGGCCGCCCAACGGTCTCGGTGGTGATACACTTCTGTGAGGGACCCACAACCCTGGTTCTTCAAATAGGCAATCCCTTGGTACTTGGCCTTCAAGGCCCGCTTCACCTCCTTCAGATACTTTTTATAGGTCACCCACTCCGTACCAGGAATGGTGGCCTGCAGGCTCTCCAGGTGGGAGAGCTGGGCTTGCAGCTGGGCCGCCTCCTCCTGGAGACCCCGGAGCTGTCGCACCGCTGCTACAACCTCTTACGGGGCCCTAGCCGTTTCCTGGCAGGGCGGCAGGCCCGACCCTCCTTACTCATCCTCACTGGAGGAGATAGAGGCCTCCTCCAGGACCCACGGCGGAGGGGGGATCCTGCCGCTCCTTGTACTGGTGGCGGAGCTTGGTACAACTCTCCAGGGCCTCCCCCTGCCTCCACACCCTGCCCAGGATGGAGAAGCGAGCCTTCTCCAAGGGGTAGCAGGCCCAAACCTCCGGGCATGTGGGCCCCTCCTCCCTGGCCATGTACAGTCCTTCCTGGGGAGCCCCCCTCCTGGGGCACCGGCTGAAAACAGGTCCCAGCATCCACAGCATTCTGCAGCAAAGGAGGCCTATCAGGCCTGGTAGGCCCCTGGGCCTGGGCCTCTCCCGCTGGAGGTGGCCCAGGACCCGACATCCAAACACAGTCAGTGAGCAAAAACTCCTCCCCCTAGCAGGAGCTCTCAAAGTAGGTCCTCTCACCATGACTGCTGAAGAGCAACTGAGTAGAGCTGCCACCCATGGGGCTGCAGAATCCTGCTCAACCTGTCGGCCACGTAGTTTTCCTGGCCAAGTAGATACACAGCCTTGAGGAGCATGTTGTGCCTGAGAGCAAACAAGCAAAGGTCCTGTGCTTCCTGACAAAGGAGCCTGGACCCAGTTCCACCCTGCTTGTTCACATAAAACATGGCTACCTGGTTGTCTGTTTGAACTAGGACAGACTGATGAGCCAGGGCTGGAGAGAAAGTCTTGAGGGCCAACCGAATAGCCCTGAGTTCCAGTAGATTGATTTCCTGTGAGGCTTCCCAGGGAGACCACAGACCCTGGGTGCACTTGCCTAGACAATGAGCTCCCCAGCCCTGCAAGGAGGCATCTGTGGTCAACACCACTGTGAAGCCAGGAACCTGAAAAGGCACCCCTTGCAGCAGTTTGGGTGGATGTAGCCACCAGCTGAGGGATTTCAGAAGTTGTCTGGACACCCTTATCCTGTCTCTGAGGCTGCCTGTGGCTTGTGACCACTGAGACAGAAGGCACCACTGTGCAGGCCTCATATGGAGTCGGGCATTGGGGGTCACATGAACTGTCGAAGCCATGTGGCCTAGAAGCCTCAGGCAGAGTCTGGCGGAGACCAGAGACCTGCTGAGAAACTGACTGGCCAAGTTTATCAGTCTTTGGGCTCTGTCTTCAGGCAAGAATGTCTGTCAAGTTTTTATTGTAAATCGCTCAGGTGCCTTTGGTGTTGGGCGGTATAACAAGTTTTAAATAAACAAACAAACAAACAAACAAACAAGAATGCCTTTGCCAGCAGAGGGTCCAACCTTGCCCCTATGAGCTCCAAGTTTTGGGATGGGAGCAAAGTGGACTTTGCAAAGTTTATGACAAACCCCAGGCTTTGAAGAAGAGCAATATTTATTTATTTATTTACATTCTCTTATATACCACGCTATTCTGCATCAGTGCGGTTTACATTGAACAAACTGAAATAGTTCTGAGGGTGGCTTGTCTGGCCTCCTGGCACGTCTGACCCCTGATGAGCCAGTGGTCCGGATAGGGGAAGACAATGATTCCCTGATTTCTCAGGTAGGCTGCCACCACTGCCAGGCATTTGGGTAAAGACTCTGGGAGCGGAGGTTAGGCCAAAAGGTAGCACTCTGTACTGATAATGGTTTCCTCCCACAATGAACCGGAGGTACTTTCTGTGGTCTGGATGAATGAAGATGCGAGTGTACGCATCCTTTAGATCTAAGGAGCATAGCCAATCGCCCTGCTGGAGGTAGGGCAGAAGGGTTCCAAGAGTAAGCATCTTGAACTTTTCCTTCTCCAAGAACTTGTTGAGGTTTCAGAGATCTAGAATAGGTCGAAGACCACCGGTTCTTTTGGGTACTAGGAAATACCTGGAGTAGAACCCTCGACCTTGTAAGTGGGGAGGGCACAGGTTCCACTGCCCTGTCCACCAACAGACCTTGTAGCTCCTGAAAGAGAAGATCTGTATGCAACATAAGCCTGATCAGGAAGCTCTGATTCATGCTTGTTTGTCACCTGTGTTTGAACTGTGCAACGGCAAGAAAAGCCAAGTTCTGTTACAAGACTTACCCTCGGTTACCTCAACTAAAAACCTTCTACTTAAAAGCATCAACATATTTTTAGCAGTACTACACTTCCCAGAAGTCAACAAGAAGAAAAAGGCTGCTAGGAGCTGATAGAAGAAGGAATCCTCAACCACCACGCCCCTCGACCACTAGAGGCAAGTGGCTTCGGGCGTTGTGCTTGTGACAGTAGATGAGTCTGCTGTGGAGTCCAGGTGCCTTGGGTGGAGAGGTCTTGCAGATGAGCTCCCCAACCAATCGGAGAAGCATCTGTTGTGAAAGTTGCCTGGGGTAAGGGTTGTTGAAAAGGGGACCCCAGCAACAGGTTTTGAGTGGACTTCCACCACCCTGATGCCTGGGTCCATTGAGTGGATAAAGTCCACTGGGCTGCCCTCATATGAAGGCGAGCATAGGGAACTACATGCACGGTAGATGCCATGTGGCCTAGTAGTGGTAGCATTTCTCGGGCAGTGAGATGAGGCTTTAGCACTGCTTGAGAAGCTAACTGCACCATACGAAGGCAACGGGCCTGGGGGAGATAGGCCCTTGCCTTTCTGGTATCCAGCAAAGCTCCTATGAACTCTAAAGACCGAGTGGGAGTTAGACTGGATTTTGGGATGTTTATCACCAGACCCAAATATTGGAGAATACGCATTGTGCAGGATAGAGAAGTCCTGGCCTCTGACTCTGTTGGGGCTCGAATGAGCCAGTCGTCTAAGTAGGGGAAGACGAATATCCCTAGAGTGTGGAGAAATGCTGCTACCACAGCCATGCATTTTGTGAACACCCTTGGTGCTGAGGCTAGGCCAAAAGGAAGCACCCTGTATTGGTAGTGCTTTCCCTGAAAAAGGATCCGAAGGAACCTTCTGTGAGTTGGATGGATGAGAACATGGGTGTACGCATCCTTGAGATCTAGAGAACAAAGCCAATCCTGACTCTGAAGGTATAGCAGCAGAGTTCCAAGAGAAATCATCTTGAATTTCTCTTTGACAAGGAATTTGTTCAATTCTCTGATATCTAAAATAGGTCTGTATCCCCCCGTTTTCTTTGGGATAAGGAAATAGGGGGAGTAAAACCCTGTACCCTGCTGATGGATGGGTACTACTTCTACTGCCCCTTGGGCAAGAAGCATCGTGACCTCCTGACCTAACAGGTTGATGAGAGAGATCGGAGAATTGAATTGCCTTATCATTGTGGGAGAGGGCATGCTGGAAAAATGAAGCTTGTACCCCTCTTTTATGATGGAGAGTGTCCAATGCTCTGCTGTTACCTGCCCCCATCTGGGGGCAAAGTGACACAACCTTCCTGGAATGGTGGAAGGCTCTGGTCTAACGAGAGCCAGGAAGGCTAAGTTCTCTAGCTGAAAGTCAAAGGCCTTGTGGAGGCTGAGACTGCTGGGACAGCTGAGGTTTAGCAGTCTTTGCTTTTCTTTGTTTAGGTGGTTGCTGACCTTTACTGACAAGCTGACCTGCAGAACGTCCCTGTTGCGAATAAGCAGGATAATATCTTTTCTTTTTAGAAAAGAATGGTTTCTTGAAAGATTTCTTTCTAGCAGGATCAGCTGTGGACTTGGATAATCTATCCAAGGTGGAGTTGTCAGCATCCAACTCATTGGCCTTTTCCTGCCAATCTTTACCAAACAGGTTCTCACCAGTACAAGGGATATTTCCCAGTTTGTCTTGCACCCAGAGCTCCAGATCAGATGCCTGGAGCCAAGCAATTCTACGTGCACCTATGGCAATGGCAGAGGTTCTGCTTATGCACTCAAAACAGTCAAAAGCTGCACAGTTGACAAATTTAGAAACATCTTGTGCATGTTTGACCAATGTGAGAAAATCCTGCCTTCTATCCTCAGGAAGAAGAGGACTCAAAGCCTCTAAATCACCTGTGACTTTCTTTAGGAACATTCTCATAGACTATAGGAACTGATTCTGGCAGAAAGCATGGAAGCTTGGAAGACACGACATCCAAAAGCATCCAAAGTTCTGCACTCACGTCCTGGAGGATTAGAGGTATGCCTCTTTGCACTCTTGATCCTTCTCATAGCTGATTCCACTACAATAGAGTGGTGAGGAAGCTGAGTTTTTTGGAAACCAGGACAAGGAGGGACTCAATACAGAGTATCCAGTCTACAAGAATGAGGGGAGGTGGTAAGAAGTGTCTCCCACATTCTTAACATGAGATCATGCAAGATCTCATGGATGGGCAAGGTAGCTGCCTCTTTAGGGAGTTTTGGGATATTGTAAAATTTCCAACTCCTTTGCTCTGGGCTCTGTTTCAGGGGCCACAGTAATGGACAGACCCGAGCCACCTCCCTGATAAAATCCTGAAAGAAAATATCCTCTGAAGGAGACATCCTGCGCTTAGGGGAGGAGGGCTCCTCTGGGAGAAGCATTCCTGCATCGACAGAACTATCAGAATCCTCAGATTCTTCTGAGGACTCGAAGTACCGCCTGTCCGGATGCTCTTGAAGAGCCCGATACCCGTACCGACCGAAGTCGGTAACGGGAGTAATCGGTACCGGAGTATCGGTACCGGAAGGCATCGGATGATTAGATGCCGGCAATGCAGACACCGATGTCGATGTCGATGTTATCGGTACCGGTACCGATGCCGGAGTCGGTGCCGGTACTGGTTGAAATGTCTGACGCGGTTCCGAGGGCGTCGATGCACCAAGGAGGGCCGCCAGACTGCACTCAATAGCCAGGACTCTCTGGTCTATCAACGCTCTTGATGCCTGGATGTCGGTACCGGAGAAGATCGCCGGTACCCCAGAGCATGGCACCAGTAGCTCTGCAAGGTTGAGGCCTCGAGAACGTCCTGGAGCTCCGATAATGCTTTGGAAGCCGAAGCCTCCCGCCAGGGCAATTTTGCCAGTGCACAATCCTCAAGGGCAACGTCAGAGGCATCTCGATGCTTAGGAGATCTACCCTTTGAGGACCGGCTAGACTTGTGTTTAGTTACCTGAGATCCACGGGAGGAAGACGAAGCCCTGGAAGACGTCGATGCCACCGAAGCTGCATCAGAGGGAAACACGGTACTGAGCTTGGCAGCTCAGTTCTGTCGACCTCTCTTGGACATCATGGCACAGGCCATACATTCCAAGATGGAATGGTCAGGACCTAAACATTTCAGACACAACTCATGGGTGTCGGTGACGGAGATGGTACAGCCACACTAGGTGTACTTTTTAAAACCCGAAGAGGGTTTTTCCATTGTGGAAAAAATCGTGGGCCTAAGGCCCAAAATGGCGCGTGCACCTGGAAAAAAATGGAAAAAAGTACTAAGAATTTTTTTTTTTTAAATTAAAGAAAGAAAAAACGGCGGTACCGGAAAAGCGTTGCAACCACAAAAAAGGAGGAAAATTTTCTGCGGTGACAGGAACATGACCTGCTGGCTCCGCGGAAAACGAAGAACTGGAGAGAGGCAGTTGGGAAAGGCGGGAAGGCAGCACGCAGGCGCTGTGGGATGCTCCGAAAAGCTTTCTAATTGGACGCTGGGGAGCGTTACTGCGCAAACTCCGTCGGTACCGACAATACCCATATGTGATGACTACGTTCCTGCTTGTTCCTGTTACAGGTGAGTAACTACACTTTCTCCAGGAACAAGCAGGAAGTCAGTCCTCACATATGTGACTCCCTAGCTCCAGGCTGCCAAAGACCAAACCACGACAGCACCAACAGCAGCCAAGTTGGGAAGCCATGTGTTGCATTAGATGAGTTCCCAACTGAGAGACTGCAAGACCCTAGCGTCCAGGAGTATTCCAGTAGCCTAAGCACAGAAGGGTCAGAGGGCAGGAGTTGCCTACACTCCAAAAAGATTGCTGAGTACTGCCTAGCCAAACACTGTCCCGACAGGACTCGCTCTCCAGGCAATAGTGAGCTGCGAAATTGTGGATGAAGATCATGTGGCGGCGTTGTAGATGCCCATCACCAGTACTGAGCGCAGGTTTGCCACTGATATGGCCATCACTCTCACACGATGCACTGTGACCTGGTGTTCCAGGCAGAGCCCATCCTTCTGATAGACAAGGGCACTACAGTCCGTCACCCAAGTGGACAGAGTTTGCTTAGTCATGGGGAAGCCCCAGTCCGCTGGGGTCGTAAGAAACAAAAAGCTGAGCTGTTTTGCGATGGTCCTGAGTCCGCTGGAGGTAAAAGGATAGGGCCCATTTGCAATCCAATGTATGGAGTATCATTTCCTCCTGACCGGTGTGAGGCCGTAAGAAGGTGGGAAGAACCACTTCTTGGTTGAGATGGAAAGGAGATACCATCTTAGGGAGGAATTTGGGGTGGGTGCGGACCACCACCCTGTTCTTGTAGAATCTTGTATATGATGATTCCACCACCAGGGCCTAAAGTTCATTTACTCTTCTAGTGGACATGAGGGCCTCCAGGAAGGCAACCTTCCATAAAAGATACCGCAGATGGCAAATGGCTAGCAGCTCGAATAGCAACTTAGACTGATGTGCGGTCATTTGTATTTCACAGCTGTTCAGTGCTTGCCAAAAAACGCCGCGCTGTGAAATACAAATGACCGCACATCACTACATCAAACAACAATTGTTCTTTGAACATATAAACTTTGGTGAGCAACAAACTCTGAGATTGTCTAGCAAAACCGATCCCCTGATGAAGATTCGAAACGCAATGAAGGTACCGGGATGGTGGCGTTGGGAATACTAAACTCCTTTTGAGAGATAAGCACAATCTCTGAATTTTTAGTAAAATGAATGTAAAGAATGGTCCATAAAATTGATTTGACTGTTTCACAACAATATATTTTGATAAAACATATATATTTTAGAACAAACACATATTTAAGAAACTAGTCTATACGGTCGTTGATGCAAATTTAGCAACAACTTTTGGTGAAATCATATCCAAGAGTGTATAGCTACCTAGTCTGAGACCGTTGGTTTCATTCTATATTGGTGTTGTGTGTTCTATTCTTTAGGGACCGTCTTTACTTAGTTCTGGAGGGAATATACATAACTATTTTAGGTGACTACTACCCTCTACTAAACGACCTACAATATTGTGATAATACACAGTCAAATGACATAGCTAAAAGACAGCACAAAAAAGGAAAATGAACTATATACAACTGCAACTCCAAGGGGAGGAAGGAGGGTCGTGAGGACTGACTCCTGCTGCTCCTGGAGAACACCTGTTACAGGTGAGTAACTACTCTTTCTCCAGGACCAAGCAGGAAGTCAGTACTCACATATGGGTGACTCCCTAGCTCTGGGCTACCAGGAATCCAGGCTGAAAAATAGAGCTCCCTCTAGAGCCTCAGCAACAGTGAGAGAATCTTCTCTGAGACCATCCCTGAATGGTAGCCCAACACCAGGGCTGGAGGGTAGGAGTTGCCTAAACCTCAAAGAGATTACGGAGTACCACTTACCCGAAAGCACTGTCCCTACGGGACTCCCTCTCGAGGCAGTAGTGGTCCGCAAAAGTCTGGCTTGAAGACCAAGTAGCGGCCCAGCAGATGTCTGCCAACGGAACAGAGCGGAAGTGAGCTACTGAGGCGGCCTTCGCCCGAACGGTGGGCCGTGACTCGATGCTCCAGGGAGAGGCCAGCTGATCTTTATGCCCAGGTGATACAGTCTGTCACCCAGGATGGACAACGTACGCTTAGTGACAGGCAACCCCAATTTATTAGGGTCAAAGGAAACAAAGAGCTGAGAAGCCCTTCTATGCCCCTGCGTACGTTCAAGGTAAAAGGACAGCACCCTTCTACAATCCAGGGTATGCAAGACAGTCTCTGCTCTAGTGGCGTGCGGCCTGGGCAAGAACGTTTGAAGAACCACCTCCTGGTTGAGGTGGAAGGAGGACACCAACTTTGGAAGGAACTTAGGATGAGTAAGCAAGACTACCCTGTTCCTATAGAACCTGATATACGGCCTATCCAAGACCAGGGCCTGAAGCTCACTCACCCGCCTAGCTGAGGTGAGTGCCACAAGGAACAATACCTTCCAAGAGAGGAAACGTAAATGGCAGGTTGCCATCGGCTCAAAAGGTGGGCGAGTCAGTTGCTGCAAGACCACACTGAGATCCCACTCAGGAGCAAGTAGATGAATAGGAGGATTAAGCAGAAGCAAGCCTCTTAGAAAGCGGGACACCAGAGGGTGGCCTGAGAGAGATTGTCCATCCACCTGCAAGTGGTGAGCTGAGAGGGCACTGAGGTGAACCTGGACAGAGTTGGACTGAAGCCCTAGGTTGGAAAGATGGAGCAGGTATTGAAGCACCACCTGGACAGAGAAGGAGAAAGGGTCCTCTTGCTGTTGAGAACACCAAATAGAGAACCTACGCCACTTTAAAGCATAGGCCTTCCTGGTGGAATGTTTCGTGGAGGCCAACACCATCTCTTCAACCTCCTTAGATAGGAGCAAGGGAGCAAGGACTAGCCTTTCAGCCGCCACGCCATCAAATTGAGAGATTTGAGGTTGAGATGCAAGAGGGACCCCTGGTCCTGAGTCAGAAGGTCGGGTTGCAACCCCAGAGGAAGTGGAGTATCCACCGCCAACTGCAGAAGAAGAGGGAACCACGGCTGCCTGGGTCACCTGGGGGCTATCAGGATCACCGTGGCTCGGTCCTGCTGGATTTTGAATAGAGTCCAGGCCACCAGAGGTGTGGGAGGAAAGGCATACAGTAGGCTCCCTGACAAAGGGATCAGGAATGCATCTGGCGCTGTTCGCAAAGGATGCGGTTGCCTGGAACAGAACCGGGGTAGTTGCCGATTGAGCGGACTGGCAAAAAGATCCATGGTGGGAAGACCCCACTTCAGAAAGATCTTTTGCACCACCAGAGGATCCAACTGCCACTCGTGAGGCTGCAGGAGTCTGCTGAGTCTGTCCGCCAGGTAGTTTTCCTGGCCTGGGAGATAGACTGCCTTGAGGGTCATGCCCTGGGTGACAGCGCAGGAGCAGAGAGCTTGTGCTTCCAGGCAGAAAAGTCTGGATCCCGTGCCTCCCTGCTTGTTGACGTAGAACATAGCCACCTGGTTGTCCGTCTGAACTAGGACAGACTGGTGAGAGAGGATCTGAGAGAAAGTACGCAAGGCTAGCCGAATGGCCCTCAATTCCAAAAGGTTGATCTGCTGGGCGGCCTGCCATAAGAACATAAGAACATAAGATATGCCATACTGGGTCAGACCAAGGTTCATCAAGCCCAGTATTCTGTTTCCAACAGTGGCCAATCTAGGTCATATGTACCTAGCAGTTTCCCCAAGAGACACAACTTCCACAATGCTTATACTGGGTCATGGAGACCACAGGCCTTGGGTGCAGGCTCCCTGGCAGTGAGCCCCCCAGCCCTGCAGGGAAGCATCGGTTGTCAGTACCTGAGTGTGTGGGGAGGCCTGAAAAGGAACACCCCTGACCAGATTTGGGAGATGCCGCCACCAGCATAAGGAGTCCACCAAGGGTTTGGACACCTTTATTCTGTCTGACAACTTCCCTGTGGCCTGCAGCCTGCAGCCACTTCATCCTGAGGTACCACTGAGCTGGCCTCATGTGCAGCCGGGCATGTGGGGTGACATGTACTGTGGAAGCCATGTGACCTAAGAGGCGGAGGAAGTTTCTGGCCGAGACCAGAGAGTCCGCCCGAAACTGACCGGCCAACTTTATCAGCCTGTGAGCTCTGTCCACAGGCAAAAAGGCCTTTGCTTGGAGGGTATCCAACCTGGCCCCTATGAATTCCATGTCTTGTGAGGGGACCAAAGTGGACTGTGGGAAGTTTATAACAATTCCCAGGTACTGAAGCAGGGATATGGTTCTGCAGGTGGCCTGTCTGGCCTCTTGTGGAGACTGGCCTCTGATTAGCCAGTCGTCCAGGTAAGGGAACACAAAGATCCCCTGGTTCCTGAGGTAGACCGCAACCACCGCCAGGCATTTTCTAAAAACCCTGGGGGCGGAGGTGAGGCCAAAAGGAAGCACTCTGTACTGGAAGTGCTTTCCTCCCACCACAAATCTGAGGAATTGCCTGTGGCTTGGATGGATGAGGATGTGAGTATAAGCATCCTTCAGGTCTAAGGAGCATAGCCAATCTCTCTGCTGGAGGTAGGGCAGTAAGATTCCAAGGGTAAGCATCTTGAACTTTTCCCTCTCCAAAACCTTGCTCAGATTTCTCAGGTCTAGGATGGGTCTGAGGCTTCCTGTTCTTTTTGGTACCCGGAAGTACCTCGAGTAGAAGCCTTGCCCTTCCAGGTGGTGAGGCACCGGTTCCACCGCCTGGTCCTGTAGCAGACCTTCCAAGTAAGTTTCTGTGCAGAGGGGGTCTTAGAGGCTCCCCTGGAAAGTAGGAGAGGGGTATCTGGGTGAAGTGGAGCAGATAGCCCCTTTCGATGATACTTAACACCCAAGTATCCCCTGTGATGGCTGGCCTCCTGTCTGCGTACAGGGTCAGCTGACCTCCTGTTGCCCTGGAGAGGAGGAGAGGCTATGCTGTCATAGTCAAAAACCCCCTCCCTGCTGAGCAGGAGCCTGAGTAGGAGGCTTGGGGGCCTTCTGCCTACGGGGCCCATGACCCTGCCCCTTGGCCTGCTGGCCCTGTTGGGGAGCTGCAGAGGCCTGATAGTGAGGGTAGGTTTTATAGGCAGTGGTCTTCCTCGGTTAAAAGGTCTTTTTCCCCGAGCCCATCTTTTTCTATGAAGGGGCAGAAATCTTCCTGGACAGCCTTGTCCGGGTAAGAGTCTCGGTCTCGAGCTCTGCAGCCTTTTCGGCCATGGGCTTGCCAAAGAGGTTTTCACTTCGGCAAGGGACATCGACCAACTTGTCCTGCACCCACGGCTCGAGGTCCGAGGACTGTAGCCAGGCCTGACGGCGTGCACCGATGCCGGCCCCTGCTACTCGGGCCAAAGCCTCAAATCCATCGTAGGCTGTTCGAGAAATAAACTTCGAGCAATCTCGAATACCAAAAGACAAGGCCTTGAACCTCTGCAAAGGTTCCTCGGACAGACCAGCAGAGAACCCGGCAATCTCCTTTGCCAGGTCTCGAAGGTACATGACCATGTACAGCTGGTACGTCTGGACATGGCAAGCAAGCCTAGAGCCCTGGAAACACTTTCTACCGAGGGCATCCAGGTTCCGGGCTTCCCTGCCGGGAGGCACCGAGGAGTGCATCTTCTGACTCTTCAGGAGATGCATGGCCGATTCTACCACCATGGAATGGTGCAATAGCTGTGCCTTCTGAAATCTGGGGCTCTTGCGAACTCGATAGAAGGAACTGACCCGCTTGCTTAGAACCAGCATCGAGGCCGGCGCCTCCCATATGCGGAAGAGCAAACGCTCCAGCATCGGAGGAACCGGGACAGTAAAGGCCTCCTTGGGAGGAGAGTCATACTGCACAGCCTCGAGCTCCTCGGCTCGAGGCTCTTCCTCGGGGTCCGCAGGGAATGCCAGTGCCTTGGCCATGTCCTGTACGAAATCCGAGAACCTAGTATCCTCCGGGCGGGGGAGACCAAGTCCGAGGCCTGGAGCCCAGTGAGTCCGAAGGGACGCACCGAGTCCGGAAGGTGTCACAGGACTCCTCCTCCTCTCACGCCGATTCCTCCAAGGAGGAATCGAGCGGCTCCGAGTGGGCGGGCACCGACACCATCCGCCCCGAACGGGAGGCCGAGGGTGACCGCGGCCGAGGATCGACTCGAGTTCGCATGCTCTCGAGGATCGGCTCGGCCTCCGGGGTCGACTTGGACGTCGATGTCCCGGTGGTCGGGGCAGATGCGCCGGTGAGACCGGCGATCAGCACCCGCTGCTGCTCCATGAAGGCAGACAATCTGCTCTCCAAGGCCGTCAACCTGAGTCCAAGCTCAGGAGACCCAGCAGCCTCCGACTCAAGCCCCGATGGCGTCGGATCCGACATCGGCTCTTCCAGAGGAGAGTCCACGAGGACTACAGTACTCACGTGACTCGGGGCCTCCAACTCTACACGAGGATGCTTGGCAGGCCTCTCCGACTCCAAAGACCCAGGACAGCGATCGGGGCTATGCGACCTGACCCTCGAGGAGTCAAGAGCGTCCACCAATGCTGCCCTCGCGGGTTTCTTCTTCCTTCAATGCTCCCTCGAGGGGGACTCCCTTTCAGAGGAGCCCCAACGATGCTCAGGGTCAGACTCCCGAGACGTCGAGGCCTCTAACGAAGTCCGGACCCGTCCAGAGGCAGACTCTGAGAAGATCCTCTCACGCTGGTACTGAAGGCTCCGCAATGCCTTGGAAGACATTTTGCCACAGGGACTGCAGACCGTAGAATCGTGGTCTGGACCCAGGCACCGGAGGCAGCAGTCATGTGTGTCGGTGAGAGACATCAGTTTCTTGCACCGATCACACTTCTTAAAGCCACTGGCAGCCATCGGAGGAAAAAGGGCCCCTGCAAGATCAAAAAATTGGGCTGCCAGGGAAAAGAAAAATAGCATGAACGCAGTCTCTAAGGACAAAAACCGAAAAAGAGAGATCCAGGCTCGGCACCGGTGTACCGAGTCCAGCGGGAAAGGAACCAACATTGAATCGATGAAAAACTCGACCCAACGCAGGAAAAATCAACTTTTTTCATGGGTGACAAGGACAGGCGTCCGTAGGGCTCCGCAGAAAAAAGCAGACTGAGCAAGATGGCACCTTTGGGCGGGAAGGAGACCGCGCATGCGTACCTGCATTCCCAAAGGCTTTCTTTGAAAGCTGGGGAAATGCTCCGCATGGGGGCTCCGTCGACGCCAACGTCACCCATATGTGAGGACTGACTTCCTGCTTGGTCCTGGAGAACGGGTTCTCCAGCCTTTCCGCGCACCATATGGAGAATCTTCACTATTCTAAGGCGTAAGCTCGCCTGGTGGAGGGCTTTCAGGAGATTAAAATGACTTCCTCTGGGAAGTCCTCCTTTGGAAGGTTGAAAGGAGCCAATGCTATCTTTTCAGCAGCCACACTGTTAGCGTTAGAGACCCCAGATTAGGGTGCAGGAGGGAGCCCTCCTCCTGTGTCAGTTGGTCCGGGGCACAGACCAGTGGGTCCGGAAATGCCACCGCCAGGGAGAGCAGCAGTAAAAACCAGGGCTGTCTGGGCCACCTGGGGGCGATTAGTATTAAAGCTGCCCCCTTGAGCAGGACCTTGAGGAGGGTCTTGGCAACCAGAGGGATCGTTGTAAAGGCATAGAGACGGCCTTCCATCCACAGGAGTCTGCTGTCTTGGTACATGTCGGTACCAATGACATAGGAAAATGTGGTAGGGAGGTTCTGGAGGCAAAATTTAGGCTTTTAAGTAGGAAGTTGAAATCCAGAACTTCCAGGGTAGCATTCTCCGAAATGCTTCCTTTTTCACGCGCAGGACCCAGAAGGCAGGCAGAGCTCCGGAGTCTCAATGCGTGGATGAGACAATGGTGCAGAGATGAGGGTTTTGGATTTGTTAGGAACTGGGAAACATTCTGGGGACAGGAGGGGCTCTTCCGAAGGGATGGGCTTCACCTTAACCGGGATGGAACCAGGCTGCTGGCATTAACCTTTAAAAAGGAGATAGAGCAGCTTTTAAACTAGATATTAGGGGAAAGCCGACAGTCGCCAAAGAGCGGATGGTTCGGAAGAATGTATCCTTAAAGGATACTACCAAAAGCAGAGAGGTTCCACAAAAGAGTAAAGTAGCCCAAATGCCCTCTAGTATGGAGCAGACAGAGCTTAAAGATCCCAAATTACCCATGTCTAACAATAGCCAAATTAACATGAATAAAATACATTCTCTAAAATGCTTGTATGCAAATGCTAGAAGTCTAAAGAATAAGATGGGAGAGTTAGAATATATAGCACTAAATGAAAGGTTAGATATGATTGGAATATCAGAGACATGGTGGAAGGAGAACAACCAGTGGGACACTGTGATACCTAGGTACAAACTATATCGTAATGATAGAGCTGATCAAATTGGTGGAGGGGTTGCGCTCTATGTTAGAGAGGGCATTGACTCAGAAAGGATTAAAGTTTTGCAGGAAACAAAATCTGCAGTAGAATCTATATGGATTGAAATTCCATATAAAGGGGGGAAGGCGATGGCAGTGGGGGTGTACTATCGAGCACCTGGCCAGAATGACCAAATGGATGATGAAATGCTCAAAGAAATCAAGGAAGCTAACAAAAGTTACAGCGCAGTAATAATAATGGGTGATTTCAATTACCCCGGTATTGACTGGGTCAGTGTCACGTCAGGACATGCTAGGGAGATAAAGTTCCTAGATGAAATAAATGACTGCTTCTTGGAGCAGCTGGTTCATGAACCGACCAGAGGGGAAGCCATATTAGACCTAGTCCTTAGTGGAACACCAGATCTAGTGCAAGAGATAAGGGTGTTGGGGCCACTTGGCAATAGTGATCATAACATGATCGCCTTTGATTTAATTAGTGGAGGCGGGATAGTAAGGAAATCCACAGTACTACCTTTTAACTTTCGAAAGGGAGACTATGATAAAATGAGGAAAACAGTTAAGAAAAAACTAAAAGGAGCCGTTGCAAAGGTTAAAGACGTACATCAAGCTTGGGTGGTGTTGAAAAATATTATCTTGGAAGCCCAGACCAGCTGTATTCCACACTTTAAGAAAAGTGGAAGGAAGTCCAAAAAACTGCCAGCATGGTTTAAAGGTGAGGTCAGAGAGGCTGTTGTTGCCAAAAAAGCATCTATCAGGAAATGGAAAAAAGAGCCAAACAACGAAACCTGGAAACAGCACAAGCACTGGCAAGTCAAATGCAAGGCATTGATAAGGCAAGCAAAGAGAGAATTTGAGAAGAAGCTTGCTGCGGAAGCAAAAACGCGAAATAAAGATCTTTTCAAGTACATTAGTAGCAAAAAACCTGTGAGAGAGTCAGATGGTCCATTAGATGATAAAGGGGTTAAAGGAGCACTAAGAGGCGACAAGGCGATAGCGGAGAGACTGAATGAATTCTTTGCTTCAGTCTTTACTGAGGAAGAAGTAGGGATGTTACCCATGACTGAAGTGGTATTTAAAGGTGCGGAAGAATTGGAGGAAATATCGATACATCGGGAAGATGTCTTACAACTATTAGATAAACTGAAGAGTAGCAAATCACCTGGGCCGGATGGTATACATCCAAGGGTGTTGAAAGAACTGAAATATGAGATTGCAGAACTGCTAACAGTAATCTGTGAACTATCATTAAAATCATCTCTAATACCTGAAGATTGGAGGATCGCCAATGTAACACCAATTTTTAAAAAGGGTTCCAGGGGTGATCCGGGAAACTACAGACCGGTGAGCCTGACGTCAGTACCGGGAAAAATGGTAGAAACCATCATAAATAATAAAATTACTCAGCATGTAGATAGTCACAACCTAATGGGAGACAGCCAACATGGCTTTAGACAAGGAAGATCTTGTCTTACTAATCTGTTACGTTTTTTTTGAAGGAGTGAATAAACAGGTGGACAAAGGTGAATCGGTAGATATTGTGTATCTGGACTTTCAGAAAGCCTTTGACAAGGTCCCTCATCAGAGACTTTTGACAAAACTAAAGAGTCATGGGATAGGAGGCAATGTACTATTGTGGATCAGGAACTGGTTAAAAGTTAGAAAGCAGAGGGTAGGGCTAAATGGCCAATTTTCCCAATGGAGAAAGGTGAATAGTGGTGTACCCCAGGGATCTGTGCTGGGTCCGCTGCTTTTTGACATATTCATAAATGACCTGGAAAGTGGAATAATGAGTGAGGTTATCAAATTTGCAGATGACACAAAACTATTTAAAGTTGTTAAAACCCAAGAGGATTGTGAAAAATTGCAAGAGGATCTTGATAAATTGGAAGACTGGGAATCAAAATGGCAGATGAAATTTAATGTGGACAAGTGCAAGGTTATGCCCCTAGGGAAGAACAACCCAAACTATGGTTACACGATGCAAGGTTCCACATTAGGAACCACCACCCAGGAAAAAGATTTAGGCGTCATTGTGGATACCATGTTAAAACCCTCGGCCCAGTGTGCAGCGGTGGACAAGAGAGCAAATAGAATGCTAGGTATCATAAGGAAAGGAATGGAAAATAAAACAAAAGATATTATAATGCCTCTATATCGTTCCATGGTGAGACTGCACCTTGAATATTTTGTGCAATTCTGGTCGCCGTATCTTAAAAAGGATATAGCGATTTTAGAAAAGGTACAGAGAAGAGCCACCAAAATGGTAAAGGGGATGGAAGGATACTCCTATGAAGAAAGGCTAAAAAGGTTAGGGCTCTTTAACCTGGAAAAGAGACGGCTGAGGGGAGATATGATAGAAGTCTATAAATTAATGAACGGAGTGGAACGGGTAAACGTAGATCGATTGTTTGCCTTATCAGAATATAGAAAGACTAGGGGACATGCAATGAAGCTACAGGGTAAACTATTTAAGACTAATAAAAGAAAATATTTTTTCACTCAACGTGTAATCAACTCTGGAATTTGTTACCAGAGGATGTAGTAAAGGCTGTTAGTGTAGCTGGGTTTAAAAAAGGTTTGGACAAGTTCCTGGAAGAAAGGTCCATAAACCATTATTAAGAAGTGACCGAAGATACCAATGCTTGACCCAGTACAAGCATTGTGGAACTTGTGTCTCTTGGGGAAACTGCTAGGTACATATGACCTAGATTGGCCACTGTTGGAAACAGAATACTGGGCTTGATGGACCTTGGTCTGACCCAGTATGGCATATCTTATGTTCTTATGTAAGGCATCTGCCGCCACCCTCCCTGGGTGTGGTTGCCATGAGCAGAAGCGGAGCAGCTGGGTGTTGTCCTGCGTGGCAAAAAGGTCCATCACAGGCCTGCCCCAGAGGCGGAAGAGCCGAGCTGCCACTCTGGGATCCAGGTGTCACTCATGTAGGTGGAGGACCTTACTCAGTGCTCCCCCAGCCCAGGATGGAGGCATCCATTGTAAGGATCCTATAGGGTGTGGGTACCTAGAAGGACATCCCTGCTATAAGGTGGCAGAAACATTGCCACCAACTGAGGGAGTTTGCCAGTTGGCGGGTTACCTTGACCCTATCCCACAGGCTGCCCGTGGCCTACATCCACTGCGAGGGGAGGCACCAGAGCCACGTAAGCATGTGTAAGCGGGCTAGCTGGGTTATGTGGACCAAGGAGGCCATGTGGCCCAACAGACAGAGAAGGAGACAGGCTGGTACTGACCGGCATTGTTGAACTTCTGCCGCCAGCTGTCTGAGGCATTCTGCCCTCTCTGTGGGGAGGGCACCCTTGGCCTGTAATGTGTCGAGCTGAGCACCTATGCACTCCAGAATCTGGGCTGGAGCGAGATGGGATTTGGGGTTGCTGATGATGAATCCCAGGTGCTGCAGCAGCAGGGTCATGCGTCCTGCGGCCTCACTGACCTCTGCAGCTGTGCTGCCTCTGATGAGCCAGGACTGATTCCTGCTGTCCCCGGAGAACACCTATTACAGGTGAGTAACATTGCTTTCTCCGGGAACAAGCAGGAAGTCAGTCCTCACATATGGGACTCCCCAGCTACAGGCTACCGAAAGCCCATAGCAAAATAGGGGCTCCCTCAAGGGGAGCCGCAAGCAGCAGCAATTTAGCCCGTGTACAAAGACCACAGTAGGACCAGTGTCCGTTGAAACCAGAAAGCCGGTAGCCTGAACACAGAAGGATCGGAGGGTAGGAACTGCTTAAACCCCGAGAAGGTTACAGAGCACAGCCTGGCCAAAGGCACTGCCACATCGGGACTCTCTATCCAGGCAGTAATGGGCTTGAAAGGTATGGACTGAAGACCAGGTGGTGGCCTGGCAGATGTCTACCATCGGGACAGAACACAAGTTTGCCACCGAGGCCGCCATGGCCCTGACATGGTGCGTCGTGATGCGGCCCTCCAGTGGGAGTCTTGCCTGCTCATAAGCGAAAGCGATACAGTCCGTCACCCATATGGACAGCGTATGCTTGGTCACCACCTCCCCCAGCCTACTGAGGTCATAGAAGATGAAAAGATGAGAAGCTTTGCGGTGGCTCTGAGTGCATTTGATATAGAAGGAAAAAGCCCTCTTAAGTCCAAGGAGTGGAGGACCATCTCCACCCGACTGGAGAAAGGTCTTGGAAAGAAGGTAGGGAGCACCAGTTCCTGGTTGAGATGGAAGGGCAAAACTACCTTCGGCAGGAATTTGGGGTGCGTGCGAAGCACCACTCTATTCTTGTACAACTTGGTATAGGGCGCCTCCACCACAAGGGCCTGAAGCCCTATAACTCTGCAAACGGAGGTAAGTGCGACCAGGAATGCCACCTTCCAAGCGAGGTAGCGAAGGTGACAGGTAGCCAGAGGTTCGAAGGGTGGGTGAGTGAGTTGCCCCAACACTAGGTTGAGATCCCATTCGGTTGCCAGAGGGTGAAACGGAGGCTTCAATAAGGGCAGGCCCTGAAGGAAACGGGTCACCAACGGTTCAACCGAGAAGAGCTTACCATCCACCGGATGGTGGTGCGCCACCAGGGCACTAAGGTGCACTTGGATGGAGTTAGATTTGAGCACAGACAGAGAGGTTGAGAAAGAGTAGTTACTCAACTGTAACAGGTGTTCTCCAGGAGCAGCAGGAATCAGTCTTCACATATGGGTGTCATCGGCGCCGATGAAGCCTCAGCGGAGCATTTCCCCAGCTTTCTATGAAAGCCTTTGGGAATGCAGGCACGCGTGCACAGTTCCCTTCCCGCCTAAAGGTGCCATCTTGCCTCAGTCAAATGACATAGCTAACAGCAGCACACAAAATGAAAAAATAAACTATGTACAACTGCAACTCCAAGGGGAGGAGGGAGGGTTGTAAGGACTGATTCCTGCTGCTCCTGGAGAACACCTAACTACTCTTTCTCCAGGACCAAGCAGGAAGTCAGTCCTCACATATGGGTGACTTCCTAGCTCTGGGCTACCGAGGAACCAAGGCTGAACAAGAGAACTCCCTCTAGTCTCAGCAGCAAAGAAAGGCTTTTCAAGGACACAACCTCCACCGGAGCCCAACAGAGGGCAGGAGGGCAGGAGTTGTCTAAACCTCAAAGAGATTCCAGAGTACTGCTTGGCCAAAGGCACTGTCCCTACGGGACTCCCTTTCCAGACAGTAATGGGCCGCAAAAGTCTGGCTTGAAGACCAAGTTGCAGCCCTGCAGATGTCTACCAAGGGCACAGAGCGGAGGATGAGCCACTGAGGCAGCCATTGCCCTGACACGGTGGGCCATAACCCGACCCTGCAAAGGAAGGTCAGCCGCCTTGTAAGCCCAGGTGATACAGTCAGCCACCCAGATGGACAAGGTACGCTTGGACACAGCCAACCCCAACTTATTGGGGTCAAAGGAGACGAAGAGCTGAGTAGCCCTTCTATGCCCCTGCGTACGGTCAAGGTAGAAGGATAAGGCCCTCCTACAGTCCAGGGTATGCAGGACTGCTTCAGCCTGGCTTGCATGAGGCCTAGGGAAGAATGTTGGAAGAACCACCTCCTGGTTGAGGTGGAAAGAGGAGACAACCTTTGAGAGGAACTTTGGATGAGTCCTGAGGACTACCCTGTTCCTATAAATCCTGGTGTAAGGCCTATCACAGACCAGGGCCTGAAGCTCACTCACTCGCCTGGCCGAAGTAAGGGCTATCAGGAAGAGTGTCTTCCAGGATAGGAAGCGTAGTGTACAAGTAGCCATCGGCTCAAAAGGAGGGCGAGTCAGTTGCTTCAAGACCACATTCAACTTCCACTCAGGGGCAGGAGGACGGATTGGAGGCTTGAGCAAAAGCAAGCCCCTGAGGAAGTGGGACACCAAGGGGTGACCCGACAGAGAATGTCCCTCCACCAGTGAGTGGTGAGCTGCTAGAGCTGAGAGGTGGACCCGAACAGAATTAGACTTGAGCCTCTGATTGGATAAGTGCAGTAAGTACTGAAGCACCACTGGCACAGTACAGGAGAAAGGATCCTCTGTACACAGGTGACACCAGACAGAAAATCTTTTCCATTTGAGAACATAGGTTTTCCTAGTGGACTGTTTTCTAGAGGCGAGGACAACCTCCTCAACTTCCTGAGGCAAGCCCCAAGGAGCCAACACTCCCCTTGCAGCCTCCAGGCCATCAAATTGAGAGCTTTGAGATTGGGGTGCAGAAGGGAACCCTGCTCCTGTGAGAGAAGGTCAGGTTGCAGCCCCAGAGACAGCGGAGGATCCACTGCCAATTGAAGCAGAAGAGGAAACCAAGGCTGTCTCGGCCACCTGGGAGCCATCAACAGGACCGAGGCCTTGTCCTGAAGAACCTTGAATAGAGTTCGGGCCACCAAGGGCATGGGAGGAAACGCATACAGAAGGCCCTGAGACCAGGGAATCAGAAAAGCATCTGCTGCTATTCTCAGAGGATGCGGTTGCCTTGAGCAGAACTTTGGTAGCTGCTTGTTCAGCGGGCTGGCAAAGAGATCTACCGAAGGGAGACCCCATTTTAGGAAGATCTTCTGAACTACTGAAGGATGCAGCTGCCACTCGTGGGGCTGCAGAGTTCTGCTTAATCTGTCGGCCAGGTAGTTGTCCTGGCCTGGAAGGTATACAGCCTTGAGGAGCATGTTGTGCTTGAGGGCAAATGAACAAAGGTCCTGAGCCTCCCGACAAAGGATTCTGGAACCAGTCCTGCCTTGTTTGTTCAGATAAAACATGGCCACTTGGTTGTCTGTCTGAATCAAGACAGATTGATGAGCCAGGGTAGGAGAGAACGCTCTGAGCGCCAATCGAATAGCTCTGAGTTCGAGGAGATTGATCGGCTGTGCAGCTTCCCAAGGAGACCACAGGCCCTGGGTGCACTTGCCTAGACAATGAGTTCCCCAGCCCTGCAGGGAGGCGTCTGTGGTCAGTACCACCGTGTACCCAGGAAATCTGAAAAGGCATCCCCTGCAGAAGATTGGGTGGGTGTAGCCACCAGTTGAGGGAGTTCAGAAATTGTCTGGGCACCCTTTATCCTGTCTCTGAGGTTGCCTGTGGCCTGGGACCACTGAGTCCGAAGGCACCACTGTGCAGGCCTCATATGAATGCTGGCATTTGGGGTCACATGTACTGTCGAAGCCATGTGGCCAAGCAGCCTCAGGCAGAATCTGGCGGAGACCAGTGATCTGCTGAGAAACTGATTTGCCAAGGCTATCAACTTCTGGGCCCTGTCTTCTGGCAAGAAAGCCTTTGCCAGCAGAGAATCCAGCCTTGCTCCTATGAACTCTAAGTTCTGGGCGGGGAGCAAAGTGGACTTTGCAAAGTTTATGACAAACCCCTGGCTTTGAAGAAGAGCAATAGTTCTGAAGGTGGCCTGTCTGGCCTCCTGGCACGTCTGACCTCTGATGAGCCAGTCGTCCAGATAGGGAAAGACAAAGATTCCTTGATTTCTCAGGTAGGCCGCCACCACTGCCAGGCATTTGATAAAGACCCTGGGAGCAGAGGTTAGGCCAAAAGGCAGTACTCTGTACTGATAATGGTTTCCTCCCACAATGAACCTGAGGTACTTTCTGTGGTCTGGATGAATGAGGATGTGAGTGTACGCATCCTTTAGATCTAAGGAGCATAGCCAATCTCCCTGCTGGAGGTAGGGCTGAAGTGTTCCAAGAGTAAGCATCTTGAACTTTTCTTTATCTAGAAACTTGAGGTTCCTGAGGTCCAGAATGGGTCGAAGGCCACCGGTTCTTTTGGGCACCAGGAAATACCTGGAGTAGAATCCGTGACCTTGCAAGTGGGGAGGCACAGGCTCCACCGCCCTATCCACCAACAGACCTTGAAGCTCTTGCAGGAGAAGGTCTATGTGCAGGGGAGGCCTGGGAGGCTCCTCTGGAAAGTATGGAGGAGGCAGTTGGTGAAAATGCAGGGTATAGCCCCTGTGGACGATGTCCAACACCCAACTATCCCCTGTGATGAGGGGCCACTGGTGGGCAAAGAGGGCGAGGCGACCTCCTGTGCAGAGTTGGGAGAGCAGGGATGGAGAGGCTACACTCAAGGAGTCAAAACCCCCATCCTGCTGAGTGGAAGTAGGGGCCAAAGGCTTGGGGGTCCTCTGCCTACGGGGCCCATTACCCTGCCCCCTGGCTTGCTCACCCTGGGGGGCAGCTTGGGCAGCCTGATATTGAGGGTACTGTTTGTAGGCAGTGCCCTTCCTCGGGTAAAAGGGCTTTTTACCCGAGCCCTTCTTCTTATGAGAAGGGGCAGAGGTCTTCCTAGACAGCCTTGTCCGTGTAAGGTGCTCTGTTTCGAGCTGGGCGGCCTTCTCGGTCATGGGCTTGTCAAAAAGGTTCTCACCTCGGCAAGGGACATCGACCAACTTGTCCTGAACCCATGGTTCGAGGTCCGATGACTGCAGCCATGCCTGGCGTCGAGTCACGATGCCGGCTGCCGCAACTCGGGCCGAAGCCTTAAAGCCATCGTAGGCGGCGCGGGACATGAACTTCGAGCAGTCCCGAATCCCCGAGGACAAGGACTTGAATCTCTGCAAGGGTTCCACGGAGAGGCCAGCAGAGAACCCGGCCAACTCCTTGGCCAGGTCCCGTAAGTACACGCTCATGTACAGCTGGTAAGACTGGACACGGCAAGCAAGCATCGAGCCCTAGAAGCACTTTCTACCGACGCCATTGAGGTTTCGGGCCTCCCTACCGGGGGGCACCGCGGAGTGCATCTTCTGGCTCTTCAGACGATGCATGGCCGATTCCACAACCATAGAATGGTGTGGTAGCTGTGCCTTTTGAAAACCAGGGCTCTTTCTGAGTCGACAGATCGAGTCGACCCGCTTACTTAAAACCGGCACCGAGGCCGGTGCCTCCCACATACGGAAGAGGAGCTGTTCCAGCATCGGAGGAACAAAAAGAGGCAAGAGATATGGATGATCACACGTGCCTTTATTAAGTCCCCTACGCGTTTCGGCAAATGCCTTCTTCAGGGGGATGTACTTAAACATACAAACATAAGAAACATATTAAAAAAAAGTAAGTGTCAATAAAAAATAAATAAATAATTAAAATCAAACAGGCATGTGGTACATGAATACCAATCTTAAAAACAATGCATGAGCACATAAATAGAACATAATGTTGAATAACTGTAGGAGTTAAGGACAGGTTTAAGGACTAATTTGGCTTACTTAATTTGGCTCACTTTGATAATGATGTTGAAAGTTATGATCCTATCCCAAAGAGCTGACTAACTTCTAAATGGCACAGAAGAACTGCATGTGGGCTGTGATTGACAACATGTATAATCCCTGCTGAAACATGTAGGATACCAGACTCTGGACAGGAGTGTGCAGAGAATGGACTTACAGAATGGAGCAGATGCCAGCCTAATATAAGGTTGATGAAAAAGTTTGCAGAGCCTTGAAGATTCTAACTTGTGCTTGAAGCAAAAAGAAAATCACCCAAGCGAAACTACAGTGAAACAAAGAAGAAGATGCAGGGCGGGGACCGAGCAGCCCAGCAGGGAACGGCCTACAGCACATTTAGTTATATGATACTGAGTGAAGGGCCTCAAGACAGAAACAAAGACAGAAACCTGATAATGGGGAGGGGTCTCAGGGTAGAGTCTGCAAATATATGCAGAATGTTCTGGAACTATTTGCTGCAGAGGAGTATATAACAGAGGTAACAGCCGAGTGTGGGCGGGACAGCCTTCTCTTTCACTATTATTCAGAGCCAGAGAACTCTGTCCTCATCAGGCAGACTGTTTATAGCTTTGCTTGTAACTTTCTTACTATTTGTTTTTGCCCAAATAAATTATTTTATTATGGAATAAGCAGAGTGTCGCCTGATTGATTATTGTATCCACCCCAGGGGAGATTTGTCCGAGCACCCTGGCGGACATAACGACCTCAACTACAAAAAATTAACCATAAAAACACTTACATTATGAAAAATAGTAAAATATTTATTATTTTAATGTTTTAACATTTTAATAAGACGCAGGGCAGAAACAAAACACAAAGAAACGTTTAAAAAAGCCTCTCATCAAACATTGCTAATAAACAGAATACACATAAAGGTGTCTACTTACAAGGCACTATTTGGTAAGAAACCAATGTAAATATTCTAGATAGCGTGTAGAATCCTTGTACTCTAGAATACTGTAATATATAAATAAATGGTAAAAAACAATAAAAAGAAAGAAACATGCATATAATATGAACATCATCAATAAAACATTGACACTGTATGGACATCCTGGCATCCTTTAGTAAGCACAATTAACAGTCCTCCGTTTCAGCTTTAAAGGCAGCCCAATATACAAACAATTTGTGCATTAGTTTTTATTACGTCTGTTACGGGTTTTACATGATTTTGAAACAGTTTACTTAATATCTTTTTTTTGCCGTGCATCTTGGTGTCCCTTAGAGGATTATAAGAAAGTACAAATGACAGTCCTCCGTTTAAGCTCTAGTGGCAGTTCAATATACAAATAATTTCTGCATCAGTTTTCATTACGTCCATTATGTTGTAGATAGACAATGTTACTAAGTAGCTGTCCTGCACATATTTACTGCAAGTTTTTAGGGCTTTTTTAGTTAACGTGCAGGTGATATTTACTTCATTTGAGTTTTTTGGCACGAATTTCGGCATTTTTTTGCTAGCCCCAAAGGTGGTGCATCATACACAACTAGTTTTTTCACATTTTACCATATCTTAAGACAGATAATGGTACTAAGCACCTATCTGTATTGATCTATTTATTGTTCAGCGTTTAGTAGACATTGCCTTCATGTACTGTTCTAGTTTTATAGATAGGTTCGTCTAACGTAGCTACTTATTTCTTTTCATTTGAGTGTGCCCGTATCTTTTTTAGGGTGCATTAGGAGACGGCAAATTATTCTTCAAGGGTTATTACATGATAATTATGTAGATGTGTTTGCCAACCTTGTCTGGTGGAGATTGAATTTTCAAAGAAAAACGCCCATAAGCAAACTAATAAATGTGCTTCCATCGTGACAAGTTCGTCTGCTTCTGCGGGTATTAGCAGTTTCACGCTATTAGTTCAGCTGTGGTTAAAAAATTTTTGTAACGTTCCTTTTCAGACATTCTTTTAGACGCATAAATTTGCACAACTATTTAGTATTTTTTTATCATTTTGATTATATTTTCATGTCCATACAGTGTCAATTAATGTTTTATTGATGATGTTCATATTATACGCATGTTTCTTTCTTTTTATTGTTTTTTACCATTTATTTATATATTACAGTATTCTAGAGTACAAGGATTCTACACGCTATCTAGAATATTTACATTGGTTTCTTACCAAATAGTGCCTTGTAAGTAGACACCTTTATGTGAATTGTGTTTATTAGCAATGTTTGATGAGAGGCTTTTTTAAATGTTTGTGTGTTTTGTTCCTGCCCTGCGTCTTATTTATTATTTTAATGTTTTAACATTGTAATATTTTACTATTTTTCATAATGTAAGTGTTTTTATGGTTGATTTTTTGTAGTTGAGGTCGTTATTCAACATTATGTTCTATTTATGTGCTCATGCATTGTTTTTAAGATTGGTATTCATGTACCACATGCCTGTTTGATTTTAATTATTTATTTTTTATTGACATTTACGATTTTTTTATATGTTTCTTATGTTTGTATGTTTAAGTACATCCCCCGAAGAAGGAATTTGCCGAAACGCGTAGGGGACTTAATAAAGGCACATGTGATCATCCATATCTCTTGCCTCTTTGTGTTCCTGTTGGACTAGCAAGAGCGATCTGCTCTCGTTGTGCCTGTCCAGCATCGGAGGAACCAGAACAGAAAAGGCCTCCTTCGGAGGAGAGTCATACTGCAGTGCCTCCAGCTCTTCAGTTCGAAGCTCCTCCTCGGGGTCCACCAGAATAGCCAAGGCAGTGGCAATATCCCGGACGAACTCCGAGAACCGAGTATCCTCTGGAGGGGATCTACTCCGGGGCTCAGACTACGGTGAGTCCGACGGGACGCACCGAGTCTTGAACGTATCGGGAGACTTCTCATCCTCCATCTCCCAGGCAGACTCGTCCGACGAGGAGTCAGGGTCCGACCCCGCGGGGCCCTGGAGCACCCGCCCCGACGCCGGAGGCACCGGCGTCGATGCCCTCGGTCCAGAGCGGGAGGTCGAGGGAGACCTCGACCGAGGTCAACCTCGAGCCACGATGGACTCGAGGATCGGCTCGGTCTCTGGGGTCGACTTCGAAGTCGATGTCCCGGTAGTCAGGGCAGATGCGCCAGACAGGCTGGCCATCAGTGCCCGCTGCTGCTCCATGAAGGCAGACAGTCTGCTCTCCAAGGCTGTCATCCTGAAACTCAGCACGGGAGACGCAGCAGCCACCGACTCGGGCCCTGGCGGCGCCAGGTCCGACGTCGGCTCTCTGGGAGGAGAGTCCTCGAGGACTATGGGGCTTACGTGTCCAGCAGACTCCGGCTCCACGCGAGGAACTTTAGCAGGCTTCTCTTGTTCCACGGGCCCGGGGCGACGGTCGGGGGTCTTAGACCTGGCCCTCGAGGAGCCAGGGACCTCCGACGACAATGCCGCCCTTGCGAGCCGCTTCTTCCTCTTGCGTTCCCGGTCGGGGGACCCCCTGTCCGAGGAGCTTCGACGGCGCTCGGGATCCGAATCCCGAGATGTCGAGGCCTCAGATGAGGTCCGGACCCGGCTGGAGTCTGAGTCCGAGAAAAGCCTTTCTTTCTGCTGCTGGCGACTTCGGAGTGCCTTGGAAGACATCTTCCCACATGGTCCACACGACTTAGGGTCGTGATCAGGACCGAGGCACCGAAGGCAGAAGTCGTGAGTGTCGGTGAGACACATTAATATCTTACACCGATCACACTTCTTGAAACCGCTGGAAGCCATTAGGGGAAAAAAAAAAAAGTCCCCGCGAGCAATGTTCCCTCTAATTTTCAGTAGGCTGTGTGCGTATAAAATATCAGCTGTGCAGCTTTTGAAGGAAGGTTAAATTTTTGTGCCCAACATGACGACACTTGGAGTTATATACTTTAAAATTTGACCACACGTCAGAATACAGTATGTAAACCACATTGATTTTAATCAAATTAAATGAAAATAGATGATTTCTAAATGAAGCGGAAAATTTCTAGTAATGAATCACAACTTTTACATTTTAAGACGTCTGTGTTTTCTATCAGAATCAGAACCGTAATTTTTGTGCGCTCTTTTGTAAAGGTATGTGCGCGCGCACAAGCGCACAGCTTAGAGGGAACAGTGCCCGCGAGGTCAAAGGATCAGCCTTCCAGGGAAAAAGCAAAAAAGGGCACGAACACCAGCCACGAAGGGCAAAAACCGAAAAAGAAGAATCGGGCTCGATACCGGTGTACCGAACCCGGCGGGAGGGGAACCGTCATCGAACCGGGAGAAAAAAACAGCGAGAATAACCCAAAAAAATCAACTTTTATCCGGGATGACAGGATACACGTCCGGTGGGCTTCTCGGGGAAAAAAAGAGACTGAGGCAAGATGGCACCTTTAGGTGGGAAGGGAACCGTGCATGTGTGCCTGCATTCCCAAAGGCTTTCATAGAAAGCTGGGGAAATGCTCCACTGGGGCTTCATCGGCGCCGATGACACCCATATGTGAGGACTGACTTCCTGCTTGGTCCTGGAGAAGGTACTGTAACACTAGAGCCACCAGGCAGGAGAAAGGGTCAGCCCCGTGTTCAGCGCACCAAACAGACTACCTGTGCCATTTGAGGGCATAAGCCTTCCTAGTAGAGGCCTTGCGAGAGGCTTCTATCTCAACTGGAAGGTTGAAAGGGGCCAGAATCACCCTCTCAGCAGCCACGCTGTCAGCAACAAAGATCCAAGTTAAGGATGCAGGAGAGAGCCCCCTCCTGGGATAGAAATCCCCAAGGGAATGGGGGTCTCCACCATCAACAGTAGAAGCAGCAGAAACCACGGTTGCCTGAGCCACTGAGGAGCTAACAGAATAAGCGAGGCCCTGTCGTGGAGGGCACTGAACAAGGTCTTGGCGATCAGCAGTGTAGGAGGGAAGGCGTCCATGATGCCTTCCAACCATCAGACCAGGAATGCGTCTGCTGCCACCCTGGAGTGAGCCTGCTGGGAGCAGAAGAAGGGCAACTGAAAGTTGTCTGGGCTGGCGAACAGATCCATCACGGGTTCCCTCCAGAGACAGAAAAGACAAATGGCTACCCTGGGGTCCAGCGAGTCACTCGTACGGCTGGAGAACTCTGCTGAGCCTGTCAGCCAGGAGGTTGTCCTGGGCTAGCAGGTACAGTGCCCACAGGAGGATACCCTGTTGGATTGTATACGAGCAGAGGACCAGTGCCTCCTAACAAAGGGTATAAGACCCCATGCCCCCCTGTCCATCTGGACCAGCACTGGCTGGTGACACATCAGGGCTAAATGTATGGTTTGGAGTTCCAGAAGATTGATCTGCTAGGTGCTCTCGTCTGGTGACCAGTTGCCCTGAGTGCAGAGATCTCTGCAGTGGGCTCCCCAGCCGAGCAGGGAGGTGTCCGTGGTGAGGACCTTTGAGGGACTTAGGGCCTAAGAAAGCATGCCCGCCTCGAGATGCGGAGAAGACTGCCACTAGAACAGAGAATCTGCCAAATGGCGAGTCACAGAAACTCTGTCTCGGTGATGGCCCGTGGCCTTAGACCACTGGTCCCAGAGACACCACTGTGCCGCCCTCATGTGGAGATGAGCGTCGGGGGGGTGACATGGACCATGGAGGCCATGTGTCTGAGGAGGCACTGAGGGACGGTATGGTACGTCCTGAGCCAGAATCCTCAGACGACTGGCTCGGTCCCTGGGCAAGAAAGCCTTCGACTGGAGAGTATCGATCTTTGCCCCAATTAATTCCAGACACTGTGTTGCAGAACCTGGAAGGTGCGTGTGGTGGCCTGCTGCATCTCTGAGGCCGTGCCTTCCTCTTTGAGCCAGTCATCTAAGCAGGGAAAGACAAAGACCCCCTGGAGTCAGAGGAAGGTGGCCATGACTGCCAGGCATTTTGTGAAAACTCTTGCGGCAGAGGTTAGGCCGAAGAGGAGCACCCTGTACTGAAACACCTATCCCCCACTACAAACTGCAGGTACTGCCTATGGTTGGGGTGGATGAGGATGTGGGTATAAGCATCCTTGAGGTTTAAAGAGCATAGCCAGTCTCCCTGCTGGAGGTAAGGCAGCAATGTTCCAAGGGAGAGTATGTTGAACTTCTCCCTCACCAGGAATTTATTGAAGTTGCGCAGGTCGAGGATGCGCCTTAGGCCCCCTGTCCTTTTTGGGACGAGGAAGTACCTAGAGAGAACCCCTTGCCCTTGAGATGGTGGGGCACCGGTTCCACCACTTTGTCCTCGAGAAGACCTGCCAACTTCTTCTGAAAAAGGTTCCAGTAGAGGGGAGACCTGAGGGGTTCTCCCAGGAAATAAGGGGGAGGTGTCTGAGTCAGGTAGAGGATGTAACCATCCCTGATTACCTGAAGTGCCCAGGAATCGATGGTGATGGACACCCACCTCTGGTCATAGAGGGCCAGACATCCTCCTGTGGGCTGCTGATCTCTTTGGGGTAGATAGGCTTTGATCAAGTAGTCAAAAATTCCCCCATGGCTGGGCTGGAGCCGGTGCCTGGGGTTTCAGAGCCTTCTGCTTACATGGGCCATACCCATGTTCCTTGGTCTACTGACCCTGTTGAGGAGCTGGAGAGCCTGGTAACATGGATAGTTTCAGTAAGCAGCTCCGTTCCTCGGAAAAAAGGACTTTTTACCCGAGCACTTGTGTTGGGGAGGGGCAGCTGTATTTTTGGAGAGCCTAGTCCTCGTTAAGAACTCAGTCTCCAGCTCGGCAGCCTTATCAATCATGGGTTTGCCAAAGAGGTTCTCTCCTTGGCAGGGGACATCGACCAATTTGTCCTGAACCCACTGCTTGAGGTCAAATGACTGTAGCCAAGCTTAGCAGTGTGCAACGATGCCAGCCACCGCTAATCAAGCCACCAACTCGAACCTGTCATAGGCCGCCTGAGACATGAATTTGGAGCATTCATGGACAGCTTTGGCCAGGTTCCTGAACCGGTGCAAGGGTTCCTCAAACAGACCAGCTGAGAACACAGTGAGTTCTTCACCTGGTCTCTCAGATACATGCCCATGTACAGCTTGTAGTCCTGGATGCAGCCGATGAGCACTGAGTCCTGGTGGCACTTTCTGCTGAGGGCATCCAGGGTGGGGGCCTCCCTGCCGGGGGGCACCACAGAGTGCATCCTCTGGCTTTTCAGCCGACGCATGGCCAATTCCACCGCCATGGAGTTATGCAGCAGCTGTGACTTCTGGAAACCTGGGCTCAGGCAGACTCAATACATCGTCGAGCTATTTGCTCACTACCAGCACCAAAGCCGGAGTCTCCCACATTCGGATCATCAGTCGTTCCAGAATGAGAGGGATAGGTACCGTAAGCAATTCCCACGGAGGGACCTCGTACTGGAAGCTTTCCAACTCATCCACCCAAGGGTCCTCCTCCATCTCAGTCGGGATAGCCACGGCCTTAGATATATCTTTGAGAAAATCAAGGAAGCCCATATCCTCAGACAGGGACCGCCATCGAGGATCCGAGACAGGAGAATCAGATGGGATGTTGTGGTGGAGATGGGTATCGGGAGATTCCTTGTCCTCCATCTCCCACTCGGAGTAGTCAGTCAAGGACTCGTAGGAGGGCTGCTCTACGGGCCTCAGTGCCCGGCAAACTTGCTGGGGATGACCACGGTCCCATTTGAGTGGGACTCAGATTGCGACCTCGGCCGAGGATCGGCTCAGCCTCTGGGGACATCTTGGACGTCGAGGGCCCGGTGGTCAGGGCAGATGAACAGATCAACAGCACCCTCTGCTGGTCTATGAAGGCAGACAAACTGCAGTCCAGGGCCACCATTCTGGACTCCAGACCAGAAGGCTCCGCAGCCTTTCGGGCGGGCACTGAGGGACTCAGGCCCAACATCGGCTCCCTCAAAGGGGAATCCTTGACAAGGATAGTGTCTGGGGACCGAGGCCGAGGCAGAGGCCTTGTGGTCTTTTTCTGTCATCATGTTTCTATGTTTCTATAAGTGGACTGTTGTAGTTGTTGTTATGGAAGGACAGACTAGATGGGCCTTGTGGTCTTTTTCTGTCATCATGTTTCTATGTTTCTATGTTTCTTTCTGTGGGACCTTGGCAAGCCGATCCTTCTCCGATGCCTCAGACGAACGTCTCGGATTGAGGGACTGGGTCTTGGGAGCACCCAGCTGGGCGGAACCGTAGAAGGACGCCGCCTTCGAGGGTTTCTTCTTTCTATCAAGGGATAGCCCCTTTCTGAGGACCCACGATGAGGCTTGGGTTGGGCCAGAGTTGTTGGGGCCTCAGCCGAAGCCCTGATCTTCAGAGGCATTGGGGACTCGGGGAAAATCTTATCGTGCTGCTGCTGGTGACTCTTGAGGGCCTTACTGGACATCCTCTTGCAGAGACCACAGGCTGCCGGTGGGAGAAAAAAGGCGCGAAGATGCCAGGAAAAGAAAAAAATGCAAAACTACTAAAATAGACTGAACTCGACTCCAAGGCAACGAGGTCGGTAGGCAGGAATTGTACCGGTGCAATACCAGAGGTGAGTATGAAACTCGGAGAGAAAAATTAATTTTTTCCGGGGACAAACTAGACAAACATCTGAAGGGCTCCACAGAAAAAAAGAGACTGAGCAAGATGGCACCCTTGGGCGGGAAGGGGACTAAGCATGCACGGTGGCATCTCCCAAAGGCTTTCTTTGAAAGCTGGGGGGATGCTTCCGTGAGGGCTCCATCGGTGCCAACATCACCCATATGTGAGGACTGACTTCCTGCTTGTTCCCGGAGAATGCCATGAATACAGATCAGGCTTTCCTTCTTAAGGGATTCCTCATAGAACAATGGTTACTAGACCAACACAGAACATAGAAACATAGAAATAGAAACATAGAAATATGACAACAGAAAAAGACCACATGGCCTATCTAGTCTGTCCTTCCATAACAACTACAACAGTCCCCTTTTTACCTTTACAGATCCTCTGTGTTTGTCCCATGCTTTTTGGAATTCAGTTACTGTCCTCATCTCTACCACCTCCACTGGGAGACTATTCCACGAATCCACTACTCTTTCCGTAAAGAAATATTTCCGCATATCACTCCTGAATCTATCTCCCTTCACCCTCATCCCATGTCCCCTCGTAGCAGAACTTGCTTTCAATTGAAAGAGGCTCTCTCCCTGAACATTTATGCCACGGAGGTATTTAAACATCTGAATCATATCACCTCTATGCCGCCTTTCCTCTAAGGTGTACATATTAAGATCTTCAGTCTGTCCTCATATGCTTTATAATGAAGACCACTAATCATTTTAGTAGCCACCCTCTGCACCGACTCCATCCTGTTCACATCCTTTTGAAGGTGCGGTCTCCAGAATTGCACACTATACTCCAAATGAGGTCGCACCAAAGACTTATACAGAGGCATTATCACGCCTTTTCTACCTGTTTAGCTACTTTAAGATCATCAGACACAACCACGCCTAGGTCCCGCTCTTCTTTAGTGGACAAAAGTACTTCACCCCCTATACTATATTGCTCCCTTGGATTGCTGCAGCTCAAATGCATGACCTTACATTTTTTAACATTAAATCCCAGCTGTCAAATTCTAGACCATTCTTCAAGCTTAGCTAGATCCCTCCTCATGTTATCTACCCCTTCCTGGGTGTCTACTCTATTGCAGATTTTGGTATCATCCGCAAAGAGGCAAACCTTACCTGAAAGTCCTTCCGCTGTATCACTAACAAAGATGTTAAAAAGAATCGGACCAAGGACAGATCCCTGGGGCACACCACTGATAACATCCTTCTCCTCAGAGTGAGCTCCATTTACTTGTACTCTTTGTCGCCTCCCACCCAACCAATTTCTAACCCAAGCAGTAACTTTAGGGTCCATCCCTAGGGTGCTCAGTTTGTTTATAAGTCGCCTGTGAAGAACAGTGTCAAAGGCTTTACTGAAATCTAAATACACCACATCTAGGGCTCTCCCTCGGTCCAACTCCCTGGTCACCCAGTCAAAGAAATAAATCAGATTTGTCTGACAAGACCTGCCTCTGGTGAATCCATGCTGCCTCAGATCCTGTAATTCGCTGGACTCCAGAAACCTCACTATTTTCTCTTTCAGCAGCGTTTCCAATAATTTACTCACCACCGAAGTTAAACTAACCGGCCTGTAGTTTTCAACCACATCCTTACTTCCGCTTTTGTGTAAAGGCAACACATGAGCCTCTCTCCAGTCCTTTGGCAACACTACCGACTCCAACGAGGCATTGAAAAAGTCAGTCAGCGGAGCTGCTAGAACGTCCCCAAGTTCCCTCAGTATTCTCAGGTGCATCCCATCTGGTCCCATCGTTTGTCTACTTTAAGTTGAGCTAGTTTCTCACGAACACAGTCTTTTGAAAATTGTTCAAGATGTCCTTTGCTTCTGTTCCTATTTGTGGGTGTTTTCTGAGGTCCTGCTCCTGGTTCTTCATCTGTGAACACAGAACAAAAATATTTGTTAAGCAATTCCGCTTTATCCTTATCAGCTTCTACATATTCCTCCCCTGCATCCTTGAGTCTGACAATACCACTCTTGCCCTTCCTCTTCTAATATATCTGAAAAATGTCTTATCCCCCCCATTTTATTGCATTGGCTATTTCCTCCTCCTTTTGAATCTTTGCCTTCTTGACTACTTTGCTAGCTTCTCTACGTTTTTCCAAATACAGATGCCTGTCTTCCTCTCTCTGTGATCTCTTGTATTTCATAAAGGCCTCCCTCTTTCTTCACTTTTTCAGCTACTTCTTTCGAAAACCACAGCGGTCTCCTTTTCCTTTATTTACCATTTTAACAAAAAGGTTGGTTGCTCTTAAAATATCCCCTTTCAGATAGCCAAAGAAATCTTCCACTCCTGACATTCCAGCCATTTCATCCACCCAGTGCTGTGATTAGTATTTAGAATTTAGCTCATGCCCTTTCAAGAGAAGATCAAGGCAAGTTACATTCAGATACAAAATGCATTTCCTTAGAAACTTCCTCTCTTACCTTAAACACTACTTGAGCCACTACACTACATAATACAGTTGTGGTCAACATTATTGGCATCAATATCTTGAGAAATAAATGGAAATATCTCAACTGTATGTCATCATAATATTTTAATAGTATATTGAAAGATCTACAACAAAATAAGATGTCTGCACAATTTAGATGTAGTAATTTCTGAGATAAACAAACTATGACCTGGACAAAATTAATGGCACCCTTTACTAATATTTGGTTACACAACTGCTAGCAGTGATGACAGCCTCTTAACATTTCTTGTAGCCATCTAAGTTTCGTACATTTCTCTGCTGATAGTTTGTCCCATTCTTCTACTGCGATTTGTTCTAGCTCATGAATTTTTCCAGGATTCCTTTTACCAAGGGCAGATTTCAGCTCTTTCCTAAGGTTCTCAACTGGACTGAGATCAGGACTCATTCTGGCCAGATTAAAACAGTCCATTTATTCCTTTTTAACCATTCTTTTGTACTTTTGGATGTATGTTTTGGGTCATTGCCCTACTGGACGACTTATGACCTTTGACCCAGACCTAGCTTTCTGAAACTAGGTAGCACATTTTGCTCCAAAATACTTTGGTAGTCATATTTCATGATTCCTTTAACATGTTCCAGGTCTTTGGTTCCTCAGGCAGCAAAACAGCCCCAAAACATTATTGAACCTCCACCATATTTAACTGTAGGAAGGGTGATTTTTTCCTTATAAGCTTCATTTCTTCACCTGTAAATATATAGCTGGTCTGTATTGCTAGAGCTCAAGTTTGGTTTCATCTGTCCACAGAACATTTTCCCAGAAGGACTGTGGTGTCTCAAGGTGGGTTTGGAGATTGAGAAAGAGTAGTTACTCACCTGTAACAGGTGTTCTCCAGGAGCAGCAGGAATCAGTCCTCACATATGGGTGACACCGACATCGATGGAGCCCTTGCGGAGCATTTCCCCAGCTTTCTATGAAAGCCTTTGGGAATGCAGGCACGCATGTGCGGTCCCCTTCCCGCCTAAAGGTGCCATCTTGCTCAGTCAAATGACATAGCTAAAAACAGCACACAAAAATGTAAAAATAAACTATGTACAACTGCAACTCCCAGGGGAGGAGGGAGGGTTGTGAGGACTGATTCCTGCTGCTCCTGGAGAACACCTGTTACAGGTGAGTAAATACTCTTTCTCCAGGACCAAGCAGGAAGTCAGTCCTCACATATGGGCGACTCCCTAGCTCTGGGCTACCAGGGAACCCAGGCTGAACAAGAGAACTCCCTCTAGTCCCAGCATCAAAAAAGGCTTTTCACTGAAAGAACCTCCACCGATAGCCCAACAGAGGGCTGGAGGGCAGGAGTTGCCTAAACCTCAAAGAGATTCCGGAGTACTGCCTGGCCAAAAGCACTGTCCCTACAGGACTCCCTCTCCAGACAGTAATGGGCCGCAAAAGTCTGGCTTGAGGACCAATCTGCAGCCCTGGAGATGTCTACCAACGGTACAGAGCGGAGGTGAGCCACTGAGGCAGCCATTGCCCTGACACGATGGGCCGTGACCCGACCCTGCAAAGGAAGGTCAGCCGCCCTGTAAGCCCAGGTGATACAGTCAGCTACTAAGGTGGACAAGGTACGCTTGGACACAGCTAACCCCAAATTATTAGGGTCAAAAGATATGAAGGGCTGAGTAGCCCTCCTATGTCCCTGCGTACGGTCAAGGTAAAAGGATAAGGCTCTCCCTACAGTCCAGGGTAAGCAGAACTGCTTCAGCCTGGCTTGCATGAGGCCTAGGGAAGAATGTTGGAAGAACCACCTCCTGGTTAAGGTGGAAGGAGGAGACAACATTTGGGAGGAACTTTGGATGAGTCCCTAAGGACTACCCTGTTCCTATAGAATCGGGTTAAGGCCTGTCACAGACCAGGGCCTGAAGTTCACTCACTCGCCTGGCCGAGGTTAGGGCTACCAAGAAGAGTGTCTTCCAGGACAGGAAGCGGAGAGGACAAGTAGCCATTGGCTCAAAACGTGGGCGAGTCAGTTGCTGCAAGACCACATTCAACTCCCACTCAGGAGCAGGACGACGGATTGGAGGCTTGAGCCAGAGCAAGCCTCTGAGAAACCAGGACACCAAGGGATGAACCGACAGAGAATGTCCTTCCACCAGTGAGTGGTGCGCTGCTAGAGCTGAGAAGTGGACCCAAACAGAATTGGACTTAAGTCCCTGATTGGATAGGTGCAGTAGGTACTGAAGCACTACTGGTACAGCACAGGAGAAAGGATCTTCTGTACATAGCTGACACTACACAGAAAACCTTTTCCATTTCAGGGCATAGGTTTTCCTAGTGGACTGCTTTCTAGAGGCTAGGACAACCTCCTCAACTTCTTGAGGTAGGCCCCAGGGAGCCAAAACTTGCATCCTCCAGGCCATCCAATTGAGAGCTCTGAGATTTGGGTGTAGAAGGGAACCCTGATCCTGAGAGAGAAGGTCGGGCTGCAACCCCAGAGGCAGTGGGGGGATCCACTGCCAGCTGATGCAGAAGTGGAAACCAAGGCTGTCTCGGCCATCTGGGAGCCACCAGCAGGACCAAGGCCTTGTCCTGAAGAATTTAGAATAGGGTTCGGTCCACCAGGGGCGTGGGAGGAAACACATACAGGAAGACCTGGGACCAGGAAATCAGAAAAGCATCTGCTGCCAGACGCAGAGGATGCGGTTGCCTGAAGCAGAACCTTGTCAACTGTTTGTTCGATGGACTGGCAAACAGATTCATGGTTGGAAGTCCCCATTTCAGGAAAATCCTCTGAACCACTAAGGGATGGAGCTGCCATTCGTGGGGCTGCAGAATCCTGCTCAACCTTTCCGCCAGGTAGTTGTCCTGGCCAGGTAGATACACTGCCTTGAGGAGCATGTTGTGCCTGAGAGCAAACAAACAAAGGTCCTGTGCCTCCTGACAAAGGAGCCTGAACTCAGTTCCGCCCTGCTTGTTCACATAAAACATGGCTACTTGGTTGTCCGTTTGAACTAGGACAGACTGATGAGCCAGTGTTTGAGAGAAAGTCTTGAGGGCTAAACTAATAGCCCTGAGTTCCAGTAGATTGATCTACTGTGTGGCCTCCCAGGGAGACCACAGGCCCTGGGTGCACTTGCCTAGACAATGAGCCCCCCAGCCTTGCAGGGAGGCATCCGTGGTCAACACCACTGCGAAACCAGGAATCTGAAAAGGCACCCCTTGCAGTAGATTGGGGAGGTGCAGCCACCAGCGGAGGGAGTTCAGAAATTGTCTGGACACCCTTACTCTGTCTCTGAGGCTGCCTGTGGCCTGTGTCCACTGAGTTCGAAGGCACCACTGTGCAGGCCTCATATGGAGACGGGCATTGGGGGTCACATGTACTGTCAAAGCCATGTGGCCCAGAAGCCTCAGGCAGAGTCTGGCAGAGACCAGTGACCTGCTGAGAAACTGGTTTGCCAAGTTTATCAGTCTTTGGGCTCTGTCTTCTGGCAAGAACGCCTTTGCCAGCAGAGAGTCCAACCTTGCCCCTATGAACTCCAAGTTCTGGGAGGGGAGCAAAGTGGACTTTGCGAAGTTTATGACAAACCCCAGGTTTTGAAGAAGAGCAATAGTTCGGAGGGTGGCTTGTCTGGCCTCCTGGCACGTCTGACCTCTGATGAGCCAGTCGTCCAGATAGGGGAAGACAAAGATACTCTGATTTCTCAGGTAGGCCGCCACCACTGCCAGGCATTTGGTAAAGACCCTGGGAGCGGAGGTGAGGCCAAAAGGCAGTACTCTGTACTGATAATGGTTTCCTCCCACAATGAACCTGAGGTACTTTCTGTGGTCTGGATGAATGAGGATGTGAGTGTATGCATCCTTTAAATCTAAGGAGCATAGCCAATCTCCCTGCTGGAGGGTAGGGCAGCAGTGGTCCAAGAGTAAGCATCTTGAATTTCTCTCTCGAGAAACTTGTTGAGATTTCTGAGGTCAAGAATAGGCCAGAGGCCACCGGTTCTTTTGGGTACGAGAAAGTACCTGGAGTAGAACCCTTGACCTTGGAGGTGGGGAGGCACAGGCTCCACCTGCCTTGTCTCACAACAGACCCTGGAGCTCCTGAAGGAGAAGATCTGTGTGCAGGGGAGGCCTTGGAGGCTCCCCTGGAAAGTATGGAGGAGGCAGCTGTTGGAAGTGTAGCATATAGCCCTTGTGGACGATGCTTAACACCCAACTGTCTCCAGTGATGAGTGGCCACCTGTGGGCAAACAGGCTAAGTCGACTTCTTGTGCAGGGTTGGGAGAGCAGGGACGGAGAGGCTATGCCTAAGGAGTCAAAAACCCCCACCCTGCTGAGTTGGAGCAGGGGCCGGAAGCTTGGGAGTCCTCTGCCTACGAGGCCCATTACCCTGCCCCTTGGCCTGTTGACCCTGAGGGGGAGCTTGGGAGGCCTGGTACTGTGGGTACTGTTTGTAGGCAGTTCCCTTCCTCGGGTAAAAGGGCTTTTTACCCGAGCCCTTCTTTTTGTGAGAAGGGGCAGAAGTCTTTCTAGACAGCCTTGTCCTCGTGAGGTGCTCGGTTTCGAGCTGTGCGGCCTTCTCGGTCATGGGCTTGCCAAAAAGGTTCTCACCTCGGCAAGGGACATCTACCAACTTGTCCTGAACCCATGGCTCGAGGTCCGATGACTGCAGCCATGTCTGGCATCGAGCCGCGATGTCAGCTGCCGCAACACGGGCTGAAGCCTCGAAGCCATCGTAGGCAGCGCGGGACAAACTTGGAGCATTCCTGTATCCCCGAGGACAAGGACTTGAACCTCTGCAAGGATTCCCCGGAGAGGTCAGCAGAGAACCCGGCCAGCTCCTTGGCCAGGTCTCGCAAGTACATGCCTATGTACAGCTGGTAAGACTGGACACGGCAAAAAAGCACTTTCTACCAAAACCATCCAGGTTCTGGGCCTCCCTGCCAGGGGGCACCGCAGAGTGCATCTTCTAACTTTTCAGGCGATGCATGGTCGATTCCACCACCATGGAATGGTGTGGTAGCTGCGCCTTCTGAAAACCAGGGCTCTTCCGGAGTCGATAGAATCGACCCGCTTGCTTAGAACCGGCGCCAAGGCCAGTGCTTCCCACATCCGGAAGAGGAGACATTCCAGCATCGGAGGAACCGGAACAGTAAAGGCCTCCTTCGGAGGAGAGTCATACTGTAGGGCCTCGAGCTCCTCGGCTCCTCCTCGGGGTCCGCAGGGATAGCCAATGCAGTGGCCATATCCCGGACGAACTCCGAGAACCGGGTATCCTCCGGAGGGGATCTACTCCGGGGCTCAGACTGCGGTGAGTCCGACGGGACGCACCAAGTCTGGAAGGTGTCGGGGGACTCCTCGTCCTCCGTCTCCCAGGTAGACTCGTCCGATAAGGAATCGGGGTCCGACCGTGGGGTCTGTGAGCATCCGCCCAGACGCCGAAGGCACCGGCGTCAACACCCTCGGTCCCGAATGGGAGGTCGAGGGAGACCGCGACCGAGGTCGACCTCGAGCCTTCATGGTCTCTAGTATTGGCTCGGTCTCCGGGGTCGACTTCGATGTCGATGTTCCAGTGGTCGGGGCAGATGCACCAGACAGGCTGGCCATCAGTGCCCGCTGCTGTTCCATGAAGGCAGACAATCTGCACTCCAAGGCTGTCAGCCTGAGACCCAGCTCAGGAGACTCAGCAGCCACCGACTCGGGCCCCAGCGGCGCCGGGCCCGATGTCGGCTCTCTGGGAGGAGAGTCCACGAGGACTACAGGACTTACGTGTCCAGCAGACTCCGGCTCCACACGAGGTACTTTTGGAGGCTTCTCCTGTTCCACGGGCCCGGGGCGGCGGTCGGGGGTCTGAGACCTAGCTCTCGAGGAGCCAGGGACCTCCTCCTCCAACGCCCTCGTGAGCCGCTTCTTCCTCTTTCGTTCTTGGTCGGGGGACCCCCTGTCCGAGGAGCCCCGACGGTGCTTGGGATCCGATTCCCGAGATGTCGAGGCCTCAGATGAGGTCTGGGCCCGGCCGGAGGCCGAGTCGGAGAAAAGCCTTTCCTTTTGGTGCTAACGACTTCAAAGCGCCTTGGAAGACATCTTTCCACATGGTCCACAGATATTAGGATCGTGGTCAGGACCCAGGCACCGAAGGCAGCAGTCGTGTGTGTCGGTGAGAGACATTAGTTTCTTGCACCGATCACACTTTTTGAAACCACTGGAAGCCATCGGGGAAAAAAAAGAGTCCCCGCGAGGTCAAAGGACCAGCCTTCCAGGGAAAAAGAAAAAAAGGGTGCGAACACCAGCCACCAAGGGCAAAAACCGAAAAAATAAGATCGGGCTCGATACCGGTGTACCGAACCCAGCGGGAGGGGAACTGGCGTCGAACTGGAGAAAAAATAGCGAAGGAATCGCGAAAAAATCCAACTATTTTCTGGGAGGACTAAGACACACGTCCGACGGGTTCATGGAAAAAGAGAGACTAAGCAAGATAGCACCTTTAGGCGGGAAGGGGACCGCGCATGCGTGCCTGCTTTCCCAAAGGCTTTCATAGAAAGCTGGGGAAATGCTCTGCAAGGGCTCCATCGACGTCGGTGTCACCCATATGTGAGGACTGACTTCCTGCTTGGTCCTGGAGAAATATTGGTCAGAGGACGACTGCACAGGACCATTATGGGGTGACATCAAACCAGTCTCCACCTAGTGGCATGCGTGCATAATCCATGCATCTGGACTGGACTAGAGGGACAATGAAGAAGTTTTGGGGGGTTTTTGTTTTTAAGTGCATTGCTGACTTGGCAACCCAGCAGCCCCTGGGTTTTCTTGGTAAGGTATTACTGGAAGTAGACTGCCAGGCCTTTTCTTCCAAGGCAATGCAGGATAAAGTGACTTGCTCAAGGTCACAAGGAATGCCACTGGGAATCAAACCCTGATCTCTTGGGTACTAGGCCATTGCTCTAACCACTAGGCCATTCCAACAGAGGGGAATGCTGTTGAATTAACATACCCAGAAACAACTCTCCTCCAGTTTCCTCTTGGGCCTTTTACCAAAAGTAGGGGAAGATGACAGAAGATACTGCAGCCATAATAACTGCCACAGTAATGGTTCTCCAATAACTTCCTCTTGGGCCTTCGCCCGAAAATGGGGGAAGAGGAAAGAAGGTACTGCCATCAAAAATCACTGCCACAGAGGAGGATCACCAGCACCCTCCACACGGGCCTTTTCCCAAAGGTTGAAGAGAACGGAGGGTACTACCACTTAACTCCCCGCCCCCCAATTAAAACTGGGGGTGGGGGGCCCCTGTATAAACCTGCCAAGCCAATACTAGCCCTCTTGTTTTTCATTGACGATCCAAATTCTCTTCAGGAAAATCAGATTCAGATTGCACAAGTCTACTCGCCTAATATCTGCTGGAGATTGAGGAACACTGGCAAATTGTGAAATACACAAGTTTCTATATGGGGTGATGTCATCAAACCTGTAGCTTATTCTCCATCTGCTGGTAGGAGAGCATAAATACACACATCTAGGGACAAAAAATATGTCCAGATGTTCTTCAGATAGCACACAAAATTCATTTAAATTATTCTCTACATGTTGAGTCTACTAGGTTACTTGCTCACAAAGAAAATGTTTTCCCCCAAATTCAGAATTTTTTTCATATGTTTTTCGAACAAAATGATTAATCTTACCTGCCAGCGAGATTTCCAAAGTACGTTAGTACCCATTTCAAAAACAGCATTAAATATCAATACTGGTGTAAACACATGAATAAGTAAAACCGGGCTAATGCTTCCCATGCTTGCTGTATAATACTTAACCTGAAAATAAGAGACAATGAAATACAGTTAAAATTAGGAACTATTTATTTCATCATATTTAACACACATCCATTTGTGTAATGGCACTTGTGATTTAAGTTACAAAGTAACATTAGCAAAATAAGGAAAAAAGTAGATATAATGAAGAAATTTTACATACCTGATTTTAAATTTCCTTGAATCCCACCATATTAGTGGGTTATGCTCCCCAGCCAACAGGTGGAGGCAGACTAACTTTCAGCTATGTCATCACTTGGTATATCCTCTGACGTAGCATTGAGAGAAGCCAGTATGACACTTCAAACAGTATTATTTTGTAGCATTTAGTTCATGCCTTTCCTGTAGTACAAGGCGAGTTAGTATCAGGAACAGTGGGTGTTTTCCTGTCCCCACAATCCATTTGTAAGTAAGGCAATGTAGGGTTAAGTGACCTGCTCAAGGCAACAACACTTGCCAGTGGGATTCAAACCCTGATCTCTTTGGTTATAAGGTCCACAGGAAAGCACAAACACACTCGCAGACTAAAAAGGAAACACGAAGACACAAGGTGTGAAGAAAAGTCCTGTACTCAAACAGCGACCCCGACATGGCCAAGTTTCAGCAAGCGCCTTCATCAGAGGGTACCTCAAAAAACAAATGTACAATTAAAAGACCAATATGCAATTACAGACTTAAAAAATGTATTTATATAAAAAGGAGACGACATAAAACAAAAAATAGAAAATAACTCATTGGATATAATTATAGTGCATATTATGAACCAACATGAAGTGTATAAAATGAAAACAAAGTGTAAAAGCCAAACTGATAAAAGACCAATATGCAAACGAGAGAAAAAAATGTGTGCCATTCCAATGGATATAAAATAACGTAATTATAATGATGAAAACAAAAACAATAATGAAAGATAAAAAGATAAATAAGAATTAAATAATAAAAAGAGGAGGGTTAAAATATGGAACATGCCATAGTCCAAATGCATAATAAATACCCACAGATATGGCATACTAAACTGTGCGTTAAATGAAATGTACACGCCATTCATAGCCATCCTAACTTTGTGCCTCCAAATCAAGGAGAAAAAACATATATCATAACAATCAGATAATGTTCCAGAAAATACCAGCATAGAGTAGGAGAAAATAAGAACAAAACTAGAACCACTGAACTTACTGAATCATAAGCAAGACTTTATAGAAATTTCACCAATATGGGCAGTATAAACACTTATCTAAAATGTCATAAGAAAGAGGGAGGTTAAACTGGGTAAGGACAGTGGAGAACCAAATGAATCATAAAAAGGTAAATGAGACGGAAGTCCCAATATCTTCAGTATAACATGAATATTTGATGTATAATGATGATAATAATAGGCTCTTCTATCAAAGACATCAGCTTGAGAGGTATAACAATAATTATCAGGCTTTACTAACAATGAATGTTGTCTGTGAAATCAGCCTAAGCTGTATTGTAATATTCACGTCTAGAGAGCTGACAATCACAATAAACAAAACAACTATACCTGTTAAAAAAGAAGTACCTAGGAGTAATAATAGACCACACACTCACCATGCTTCCTCACATAAAACAGACAGTAACAGTCTCCTAATTGGCCTCCCACTAAAAAACACCTATTACAATAGTCGAAGTGGGGGGTGATGAGTGTATTGACTACTGATCTAAAATCATTTGTATCAAGGAGGGGTCTTAGGTGTTGTATTGTCTTGAGTTTATAGAATATTGTTTTTACTGTCTGTTTTATGTGAGGAAGCATGGTGAGTGTGTGGTCTATTATTACTCCTAGGTACTTTACTTCTTTTTTAACAGGTATAGTTGTTTTGTTTATTGTGATTGTCAGCTCTCTAGACGTGAATATTACAATACAGCTTAGGCTGATTTCACAGACAACATTCATTGTTAGTAAAGCCTGATAATTATTGTTTTTAGTGGGAGGCCAATTAGTAGACTGTTACAAAGAGCCCAGAACATATGTGCCAAGGTAATTTCAAAAGCTCGACTGACTGACCATGTGACCCCAATACTACTGGAATTACATTGGCTTCCAATAAATAGCTGAATAAAGCATACAATTCTACTAACAACCTTCAAACTCCTCAACGACATCTCCCCCTCACACTTGTCCACCCTACTACACACCCCATCAAATTTTCTCCACCTTAACCCCTCCAAATCCACAGCCATGTGGGTCTCGCTAGGTACATCTTGTCCAGACATTGCACCTCAAATTAATTCTGTTCATATTCCACTTACCTCCTCTTTCCGGTACTTGGGAGTTACCCTGGACTCCTCCATGTCTTTTCATGAGCACATTTCCAATCTCTCCCGTCGCTCCTTCTTTATATTGCGACAGCTCCGCTCTATCCATTCTGTTTTGCCCTCTGACTCATTTATCACCCTCGTACTTGCGCTGGTCATATCAAGATTAGATTATCGTAACGTGGTTTACGCAAATCTTCCAGCCTACCAGCTTCAACGCTTGCAGCTTTTGCAAAACACAGCTGCCCGACTGGTTACCTCTGCCCGTAGATCTGATCATATCACCCCTCTTCTGTATCGCCTTCACTGGCTTCCTCTGCGCTTCTGATTTCGATATAAGTTCCTCATATTAACTCATAGATAGAGTCATTTACTCCTCCAATCCCCTATATTTAGATGACTTGATCTCTCTCCATACTCCCTACCGACAGCTTCGCACCTTGCATGCCAATCGTTTATCCCTTCCTTCCCCTACACAAGCTCATCTGGAACAAACACGTCACGCTGCTTTCTTTTTTCTAGGACCCTCCCTATGGAATTCACTTCCTCCCTCCCTCCGGCTAGAACCCTCCTACCAGAACTTCAAGACACTATTAAAAACTCACCTATTCCAACAGGCGTTTGACCTCCCCACTGGGTGTCCTGTATAGTCCTTCATTTGTCTATGTCTGTTGTCTTACCACCTAGTTTGAGTATTGTTTGACTTTGTTAGTTCTCATTTGTCTCTTTGACATTGGATTTGTTTGGTTATTGTTTGAATTTACTGTTTTGTCTGGTGGCCCCTTTGGCCCTTCTTTCTCTTTATTTCAATGGAGTTCCTTTCTTTTAACGCCAGCATTTATATTTTATTGTAAACCGCCCTCATGTTTCGACAATGGGCGGTATATAAAATGTTCAATAAAGATAAAGATAAAGATCAGAATCAAGGACACGCAGAAAAAACGCAACTCACTCTCTCAACATACAAACAACCATCAGAAAAACAAAGAAAACCACAAGCTCTAGAGCTTTCTCCTTCGCTGAAGAACTCAAAACCTACCTCTTCTCTGACCATTTTGAACTCCCCTACCACCAGCAAACACAGAAACATACCCACAAAGCTCATGAAATCACAAATGATTAACTCAGACAGACACTCCGCTATTAATACACATCTCTAATGACGGAAAAGGAAAACCCAAAAATCGCACATGTTCAATTCAAATATATGTTTAATGTCTATTGTCCTATGCAACATGGTGTCCATTGTCTAATGTCTATTGTCCTATGTAAATAGTTCCATGTAAATAGTTTTAAAACTGTTCCATGCAATGTTACCTGTACATAGTTACAAATATCGTCCTATGTAAAGTATACCGAAATATACAAAATTGTTAACTGTTCCATGTAAACCGCCCTTGATCTCTGGAAGGGGTGGGATAGAAGAAATAGATAAATAAATAAATGTAGCTTTCTTGGAGCCGTACCTCTACTTATTGATATGAAGTGCAGTATTCGTACAGGTAATATCAAGGGGGAAGGCGAGGGAGAATAAACTTAAAATGTTTTGAATATTGTGCAGATAACATGTAAAAATAACCCCATTTAAAAAAAGAAATTCATATACTGTGCTATCATCCACCCTGAGACTCCGGCATAGAAAGCATTCTTCTCAAAAAACTCTTAAGTTCGTATAGTGGGATGTACAAATAAAACCCACTCAGGGATCATAAGGTTGCCCGTTCTAATTTTTAATGCAATATTAGCAGGGCTTGTTGGAAAATATTTTTGAAGGGTAAAAGTACTAATTCTTAAAGTAAATCAAAGGCTTTTTGTGGCATATATATTGGTATATAGTGAAAAGATTTCCAAAGTGACAAGTATTAAATCATTGCGGTATCTGGGGAATTCCTCCAAAATGTAGATTGTATGTGAAGAATCTTTTACGTAGGACACTGCTTGTGCCACAAATGGTCTTAAGAAAACATCTAGGAATTTTGAAATGGGTTCAAATAAAGAATCAATTGCCAAAATAATTAGGCAACCTGGAGGATCTTTTAGAGATTTGTGAATCTTAGATAAGATGTAAATCGTTGGAGTAACTGGATGAGTTACTGTTAAAAAGTTAAACTCCCTAATGAGCAGGTTGTCTAAACTACCCTTCAAAAGGGGGTTGGATTTCCATCTTGCCTTTGGTAAAACGTTTTGTCCCCCAACTTTCATCTCATTTCTTTTATATGGTCCCCTCTTGAATGGGCCTACATTGCTCTGCTATTAGGGGGGGCGCGCGCCTCTGCAGGACAAAGGAATGGGACCCCTGAGTAGAAAATTTGCATAGGTGGCTTTATTGCTGGCTAGGAAGGGAATACTGGCAAAGTGGATAGATCCTATGGCATCACAGCTTGGGATGTGGAGGGCAAAAATGAAAGAGATGGCTGAGTGGATAACCCGCAACTGCAAAGAGAGGTACTCGATAGCAATGGAGAACCTATGCCCAGATGTGGGCGGCATTATGTGAAGGATTTCCTTCTACGAGTAAGGTGGATGTGGAGTGAACAGGGAGATTGGGGGGGGGGGGGGGGTAGTGGAGGGACTAGAGTGCCTCCTGGCCTCATCGAGACACTAGATTCTTCCTGTGGAACTCTGTAAGGGACTTTGACGGAGGGAGACAGAAGGGGAACAATACAGTCAGCAAAGAATTATATAAGGGGGCCGCTGAGAATGGTAGCAACACAGTTTTACTCTGTTTTCATGTGTACATTATGAGGATAAGTAGTTTCACCTTTTCGACGTGTCATGGTCCAAATAAAAAAGTATTTACAAAAGAAAAAAATTTCTCTCTCTATATATCTCTATCTATCTATCTATCTATCTATCTATCTATCTATCTATCTATCTATCTCTCTCTCTCTCTCTCTCTCTCTCTCTCTCTCTCTCTCTCTCTCTCTCTTTTTCTCTCTCTCTCTCTCCTCTCTCTCTCTCTCTCTCTCTCTCTCTATCTCTCTCTCACAATCTCTCTCTCTCTCTCTCTCTCTCTCTCTCTCTCTCTCTCTCTCTCTCTCTCTCTCTCTCTCTCTCTCTCTCTATATATATATATATATATATATATATATATATATATATATAGTCCTCTATTCAAAAAACCAATGCTCCACATTTATCAGCTGGTTTTATTACAATATCTGGGTTATTTTTTAATGTCATCAGGGCTGTTCTCTCGATTTTAGTGATGTTATGATATGTATGAGCATCTCTAGAGTAAGCATAGTTAATCACCTGTAAAGCAGTTACTTACCTATAACAGATGATCTCTGGGAACAGCAGGAATAAGTCTTCACATATGGGTACATTGGTACCGACGGAGCCTGCACGGGAACGCTCCCCAGTGTCCAATCAGAAAGCTTTTGGGAGCATCCCACAGCGCCTGCGTGCTGCCTTCCCGCCTTTCCAACTGTCTCTCCTCAGTTGAGTTTTATAGCTGAGACAAAGAGGGAGAGGGAGGGAGAGGGATAGAGATAGAGAGAGAGACAACTCCTAGGGCAGGTGGGTGGGTTGTGAAGACTTATTCCTGCTGTTCCCAGAGATCACCTGTTACAGGTAAGTAACTGTGCTATCTCTAGGAACAAGCAGGAATGAGTCTTCACATATGGGGACTCCCTAGCTTTTGATGCCAGGGAGAGAGCCCATAATTTGTGTGTCCCTGGCACAGGGCTGCACTTCCCCACCTGGATCTCTGGCATCCCATGAGGGATGGTGGGTAGGATTTGATTAAGTATGGAACAGGTGTTTGAGAACAGCCTGACCAAACAAGGCATCCCGGCGGAAGTCCTTGTCCAAGCAGTAATGGGCTGTGAAGGTATGAACCGAGGCCCAAGTGGCTGCTCAACAGATGTCGTCGATAGACAGAGTTCAGATGACCCATTGAGGCTGCCATGGCTCTCACATTGTGAGCTGTGACATGGCCCTCCCGAGAAATATTTTTGCTCTGATAGGCGAAAGAAATACATTGGGCAATCCAGTTAGAAAGTGTTCTCTTGGAGACTGGTTGTCCCAAATGAGAAGGATCAAAAGAAACAAAGAGTTGGGAAGACTTTCTATGTTGCTGTGTCCTCTGTAAGTAAAAGGCTAGAGCTCTTTTACAGTCCAGAGTATGAAAATTCCTCTCTGCACTTGATGCATGAGGTCCTGGAAAAAAGACAGGTAGGTAGACCTCTTCGTTATTATTATTTATTTATTCATTACAGTTGCTTATATACCGCACTATTCGGTATCAGCGCGGTTTACAATATAACAAAAACAAACCTAAACACAAACTGTTTGGTTTTACATAGAACAGGAGTACCAACTTGGATAACAGGGTTGAACTATATACATGAGGGATAAATTCAATAATAGGGTTGAACTATATAAATGAAATATAAGTTGCAATGAGATGTATGCAACACAATGTTTACTTTAAGATGGAATGTGTCTGATCTGCAGGAAGGATGTTGGGGCTGGATGTTGGTTGAGGTGAAAAGGCGAGACCACCTTCGGCATAAAATGTGGATTAGTCCTAAGGACCACTTTGTCATGATGGAACCTTGTATAAGGTGGATTAGCTACTAGTGCTTGCAATTCACTGATGCGGTGTGCTGATGTGATTGCAATAAGAAAGATAACCTTCCAAGAAAGGTATTTCAAGGAGGTGGTAGCTAAAGGTTCAAAAGGCGGCTTCATAAGCTGGCCAAGAACCAAATTTAAGTCCCATGCCACCGGTGGTGGTCTAATGGGAGGCTTAGTTAAAAGGAGGCCTCTCATGAACAAGGGGATGAGAGGAAACAGGTTGTCCATTTAGAGGTTTGAGGGAAGCTGCAATAGCACTCAAATGGACTCTTACTGAATTTGTCTTAAGGCCTGCATTAGACAGATGAAGGAGATACTCCAGCAACGATTCCAGAGGTATGGCACTGGGGTTCCCTTTTCAGAACACCAGATGGTAAACCTTTTCCACTTGAAAGCGTAAGAACGTCTAGTGGAAGGTTTTCTGGAAGCATAAAGAACATCTTTCACTTGTTGATAAAGATGAAGATCGTGGAGATCTAAGCCTTCAGCAACCAAGCCCAGAGATGCAGTGACTGGGGATTGGGATGCCACAACTTTCCATCCTCCTGAGAGAGGAGGTCTGGAGCAGACCCTAACTCTAGAAAGGGAGCTTGAGAGAGATGTAGAAGCAGAGGGTACCACACTTGCCGTGGCCAATGTGGAGCTATGAGAATCATGTGGCCTCTGTCTCTCTGAAGCTTGAACAGGGTTTTGGGAATTAGGAGAATAGGTGGAAAGGCATACAGGAAGTCTTGACCCCAATGAAGGAGGAAAGCATCCCTTGCCTGAGCCCCCTGAGCCGGAGTTCTGGAACAGAACCGGGGAAGTTTGGCATTCCACGGACTTGCAAAGAGGTCTATGTCCGGGGTTCCCCAAATTTGAAAAATCTTGGATACTTGGTCCATATGTAGGGACCACTCGTGTGGAAGCAGAACTCGACTGAGTCTGTCTGCCCAAGAGTTTTGAACACCTGGAAGATAGACTGCCAGAAGATGAATGTGATGCTCTCTGGCAAGGGCCCACAGTCACAGAGCTTCGTTGCAAAGCAACAGAGAGCCAGTTCCTCCCTGCTTGTTTATATAGAACATGGCTACCTGATTGTCTGTGTGGATAAGGATTGTCTTGTGGCTGAGCAGGGTGTGGAAAACTCACAGAGCAAGGAAGATTGCTCTGAGTGCCAAGAGATTGATATGTAGACAAGTCTCCTGTGGGGACCAGATGCCCTGGGTGGAGAGGTCCTGCAGATGAGCTCCCCAGCCCATTGGAGAAGCATCTGTTGTAAGAGTTGCCTGGGGTAGAGGCTGTTGAAAGGGGGACCCCAGCAACAGGTTTTGAGGGGACTTCCACCACTGGAGGGACATAATGAGGTGACTTGTATTTGCTATTTTGTCTGACAGGCAGCCTAATGCCTGGGTCCATTGGGTGGATAAAGTCCACTGAGCTGCTCTCATGTGAAGGCGGGCATATGGTACCACATGAACGGTGGATGCTATGTGGCCTAGCAACTAACATTTCTCGAGCAGTTAGTAGGGGTTTTAAATGATAATTACACTTACCTGGTAATTGTAGTTCCTTGAGTGACGACAGTTCAGTCCTCTACCTCTGGGTTGTCAATCTCCTCCTGCAGCTTGGAGACTGGTATGTCAGATTGATGACATCATTGGATATAGCCTGCTGAACTCCGTCCTCCATCCCAGTGTGAACTATTAACAAAGCAGACAAAGGAGCAACAAATAAGTAGCTAACCTCAAACATTAAACATAGCTTATACTAAGCACAAAAAAAACTTTCATCCCCTCCGGCAAGGCTTTCTTACCCCCGTCCCTGCCACGGAGAAAGGGAAACCCCCCAACCAATTAAACCAAAACAGACCTACCTGTGACACTGACCGGCACGCTAGCCAATGTGAAGCTCCCTCAAAACATGTGGGTGGGAAGGAGGACTGAACTGTCGTCACTCAAGGAACTACAATTACCAGGTAAGAGTAATTATCATTTCCTTATCGTTCCTCCAGTTCAGTCCTCTACCTCTGGGATGTACCAGAGCAGTAATCATTGGGAGGGACCTTTCAAGCCAGCAGACAGTACCGCTGACCCAAAACGAGCATCGTCGGCCGCGGCGATATCCAGCCTGTAATGCTTGCTGTAAGTATGCAGTGACGACCAAGTCGCCGCCCTACAAATTTCCCCTGGCGGAACCAAACCATGCTCCACCCAGGAACACGCCTGCGCTCTGGTGGAATGCGCTCGCAACCCCGCGGGTACCACCCGACCGTGAAGCAGACGCAATCGCCTCTCTAATCCACCGGGCGATTGAAGCTTTAACCGCAGCTTCACCCTTGCGCACCCCTCCGAACAATACAATCGATCAGACTTGCGGAAGGACTTCGTAACCTTCAAATACTGTTGCAACGCTCTCTTCACATCCAGGTGACGGAGACGCCGATCAGCGTAGTTACTCACCTGTAACAGGTGTTCTCCAGGAGCAGCAGGAATCAGTCCTCACTTATGGGTGACGTCGGCGCCGACGGAGCCATCGCGGAGCAATTTTCCCCAGCTTTCAAAGAAAGCCTTTGGGAATTGCAGCGCGCATGCGCGGTCGTCTTCCCGCCCGAGGGTGCCATCTTAGCCAGTCAGATGACATAGCTAAAAAAGACAGCATAAAAATTTGCAAAAAGAACATAAGCAGACGATTGCAACTCCAAGGGGAGGAGGGAGGGTAGTGAGGACTGATTCCTGCTGCTCCTGGAGAACACCTGTTACAGGTGAGTAACTACGCTTTCTCCAGGACCAAGCAGGAAGTCAGTCCTCACTTACGGGACTCCCAAGCTCAAGGCTACCGGAGACCCTAAGCACAAAAATGAGCTCCCTCAAGCTCAGCAGCACAGAAGGACAGAATCTTCGCTGAATTATCACCCACCGGTAGCCCACATCCGGGATGGAGGGTAGGAGTTGCTCAGACCTCAAAGAGATTACGGAGGACTGCCTGTCCGAAAGCACTGTCCCTGCGGGACTCCCTCTCGAGACAGTAATGGACCGCAAAAGTCTGGCTCGAAGACCAAGTAGCGGCCCGGCAGATGTCTGCCAGCGGAACAGAGCGGAGGTAAGCCACTGACGTAGCCTTTGCCCGAACGCAATGAGCCGTGACTCGGCTTTCTAAGGAGAGTCCGGCTGCCCCATAAGCCCAAGAGATACAGTCCGCAACCCAGATGGACAGAGTACGCTTGGAGACCGGGAGCCCCAATTTATTGGGGTCAAAAGACACAAAAAGCTGAGCAGCTTTACGGTGCTCCCGCGTACGGTCAAGGTAGAAGTTCAATGCCCTTCTACAGTCGAGGGTATGGAGGACCGTTTCAGCTCGGCTGGAGTGTGGTCTGGGAAAGAAGGTTGGAAGTACCACCTCCTGATTGATGTGAAAAGGGGAGACCACTTTAGGCAGAAATTTTGGGTGAGTCCGTAGGACTACCCTATTTTTGTAGAACCTAGTGTAAGGGGGATCAGACACGAGGGCCTGCAATTCACTTACGCGTCTAGCGGAAGTGAGGGCTATCAAGAACAGTGTTTTCCAAGACAGAAAACGGAGAGAACAGGTAGCCATAGGTTCAAAAGGCGGACAGGTGATCCGCTGCAAAACCACATTCAGGTCCCAGTCAGGCGCTGGCGGGCGCAGAGGTGGTTTAAGTAGAAGGAGACCTCGGAGAAACCTCGCTACGAGAGGGTCACTTGAGAGAGGTTTACCGTCCACCGGCACATGATGCGCCGAAAGAGCACTGAGGTGAACTTTGACGGAGTTGGACTTAAGTCCCAGATTAGAGAGGTGTAGCAAGTACTGCAAGATCACCGACACCGGGCAGGAGAAGGGATCCTGAGACTGTTGGGTACACCAGACTGCAAAGCGACACCATTTAAGGGCGTAGCATTTGCGGGTAGAAGGCCGTCGCGAAGCCAAGACGACCTCCTCCACCTCCGCCGGCAGGAGAAGGGGAGCAAGGACTACCCTCTCAGCAGCCAGGCCATGAGGTTGAGAGACCTGAGGTTGGGGTGCAGTAGGGACCCCTGATCCTGAGTGAGGAGATCCGGTTGTACCCCCAGAGGGATTGGATCCTCCACCGCCAGTTGCAGGAGGAGCGGAAACCACGGCTGCCTGGGCCAGCGAGGGGCCACCAGGATCATGAAGGCTTTGTCTCGGAGAACCTTGAAAAGAGTCCGAGAGACTAGCGGGATGGGAGGGAAAGCGTACAGAAGGCTCCCCAACCATGAGATCAGAAAAGCGTCCGCCGCAACCCGAAGGGGGTGCGGCTGACGAGAGCAGAAGCGAGGAAGCTGCCGGTTGTGAGGACTGGCAAAGAGATCCACCGTGGGGAGGCCCCACTTGAGGAAGAGCTTCTGAACTACCAAGGGATCCAGACGCCACTCGTGCGGCTGGAGGACCCTGCTGAGCTTGTCCGCAAGGCAATTTTCTTGGCCCGGGAGATAAACTGCCTTGAGGAGAATGCCGTGACTGACGGCCCAAGAGCAGAGCTTCTGTGCCTCCCGGCAGAGGAGGAAGGAGCCCGTGCCCCCCTGCTTGTTCACATAGAACATGGCAACTTGATTGTCCATCTGGACAAGGACGGACTGGTGGGAGAAGGCCTTGAGAGCTAGGCGGATCGCCCTGAGCTCCAGGAAGTTGATCTGCTGAGCAGACTCCCACGTGGTCCAGAGGCCCTGAGTACGTGCCTCTTGGCAATGTGCTCCCCAGCCCAGGAGGGATGCATTGGTGGTCAGCACCCGGGTCGGCTGAGGTGACTGGAAAGGCATTCCGAATATCAGGTTCGGCTGCCGGAGCCACCACCGGAGAGACGAGATCAGCGGCTCGGAGACGCGCACTAGGTCTGCTAGGCCGCCTGTGGCTTGTCGCCACTGCTGGCGGAGACACCATTGAGCAGACCGCATATTCAGGCGGGCATTGGGGGTCACATGGACGGTGGAAGCCATATGGCCGAGTAGTCTCAGGAAGCGCCTGGCGGAGACCAGGGGCTGGCTGCGAAAGCGGTCGGCTAGGTCCATGAGCCGTTGAGCCCTGTCGAGCGGTAGGTATGCTCGCGCCTGAGGAGTGTGCAGCCTTGCGCCGATGAACTCGAGATCCTGTGAGGGGAGCAAAGTGGACTTTGCGAAGTTTATAACAAAGCCCAAGTGCTGCAGAAGAGTCACCGTGCGGCGCGTGGTGTTGGTGACCTCCCGAGCGGACGCTGCTCTGATGAGCCAGTCGTCGAGGTACGGAAAGACATAGAGGCCGTGAAGCCGGAGATGGGCCGCCACGACCGCGAGACATTTTGTGAAGACTCGCGGTGCGGAGGACAGGCCAAAGGGCAGTACTCTGTACTGGTAATGATTTCCTGCCACCACAAACCTTAGGTATTGGCGGTGGCTTGGGTGGATGAGGATGTGCGTGTAGGCATCCTTTAGATCCAAGGAGCATAGCCAATCTCCCTGCTGGAGGTAGGGCAGAAGGATTCCAAGGGTAAGCATTTTGAACTTCTCCCACACAAGGAACTTGTTGAGGTTGCGCAAGTCCAGGATGGGTCTGAGGCCCCCTGTTCTCTTTGGTATCAGAAAATACCTGGAATAAAAGCCTTGACCTCTCAGGTGGTGTGGCACCGGTTCCACCGCCTGTTCCTGCAGAAGACCTGCTAACTCCTGAAGGAGTAATTCCCTGTGCAGAGGGGGTCGCGGAGGTTCTCCCGGAAAATAGGAGGGAGGGACCTGGTGGAAGTGGAGAAGATAGCCTTCTCGCACGACGTGAAGCACCCAGGCATCTGCGGTGATGCTGGACCACCTGTGGGCGAAGTGAACCAGCCGGCCTCCGGTGCTGGGAGGAACCAGCGGGGGGGGAAAGGCTATGCTTTGTGAGTCAAAAACCCCCACCCTGCTGAGCAGGGGCTGGTGGTGCAGGCTTGGGGCTTGCTGCCTACGGGACCCGTTACCCCGTCCCTTGGCCTGCTGGCCCTGTTGGGGAGCTGCAGGGGCCTGATAATGGGGATATTGTTTGTAGGCAGCCGCCTTCCTCGGGTAAAAGGACTTTTTCCCCGAGCCCTTCTTTTTCTGGGAAGGGGCGGAGGTCTTCCTAGAAAGCCTGGTCCTGGTGAGAGTCTCAGTCTCAATTTGTGCAGCCTTTTCCGCCATGGGCTTGCCAAAGAGGTTTTCGCCTCGGCAGGGGACATCGACCAACTTGTCCTGCACCCAGGGCTCAAGGTCTGACGACTGAAGCCAAGCCTGTCGGCGGGCACCGATGCCGGCTGCGGCCACTCGAGCCGACGCTTCAAAGCCATCATAGGCTGCCCGGGACATGAACTTTGAGCATTCCCGAATGCCAGTGGACAAGGCCAGGAACCTCCGCAAGGGTTCCTCGGACAAACCAGCGGAGAATCCGGCTAGCTCTTTAGCCAGATCCCGGAGATACATGCCATGTATAGCTGGTAAGTCTGGACACGACATGCGAGCATAGAGCCCTGGAAACACTTCTTACCAAGGCCATCCAGGTTACGGGCCTCCCTGCCAGGGGGCACCGAGGAGTGCATCTTCTGGCTCTTAAGACGATGCATGGCCGATTCCACTACCATGGAATGGTGTGGTAGCTGTGCCTTTTGGAAGCCAGGGCTCTTGCGGACCTGATAGATAGAATCGACCCGCTTGCTCAGGACCGGCGAGGAGGCCGGACTCTCCCACATGCGGAAGAGTAGTCCTTCCAGCATAGGAGGAACCGGTACAGTAAAGTGTTCCCTCGCGGGAGAGTCATACTGGAGGGCGTCGAGCTCTTCGGCTCGAGGCTCCTCCTCGGGATCCGCAGGGAAGGCCAAAGCCTTGGCCATATCCCTAACGAAGTCCGAGAACCGGGCATCCTCCGGGGGGGACTGCTTCCGAGGCTCGGACTCCGGTGAGTCCGAGGGGACACACCGAGTCCGGAAAGAATCAGGCGACTCTTCCTCTTCAGACTCCCAGACCGACTCCGACGAGGACTCGGTGGGGTCGGCCCGGGCAGGGCGCGGCGCCTGCCGCCCCGACGCCGAGGGAGTCGGCGTCGGCGACCTCGGTCCCGAACGGGAGGCCGAGGGTGACCTCGACCGAGGATCGACTCGAGTTCTCATCGACTCGAGGATCTGCTCGGTCTCCGGGGTCGACTTGGACGTCGACGTCCCGGCGGTCGGGGCAGCGAGGCCAGCGAGCAGTGCCCGCTGCTGGTCCATGAAGGCAGACAGTCTGCTCTCCAAGGCCGTCAACCTGAGTCCGAGCTCAGGTGACCCAGCAGCCCCCGACTCGGGCCCCGACGGCGTCGGGCCCGACGTCGGCTGTCGCGGAGGCGAGTCCAGAAGGACCATAGGACTTACCCGAGCAGGCATCTCCGACTCCAGGCGAGGTCGCTTCGGGAGGTTGTTCCTTCTCCAAGGACCCGGGGCGGCTATCGGGGCTATGCGACCTGGCCCTCGCGGAACCAAGAGCGTCCACCGACGCCGCCCTCGCGGGTTTCACCGTCCGACGATGGTCCCCGGAGGGAGAACCCCGGTCGGAGGAACTCCGGCGACGGTCCGAGCTGGAGCCTTTTGACGCGGAGGCCTCCGACGAGGTCCGGGTACGGCTGGGGTCAGCGAAGATTCGATCACGCTGATGCCGCCGACTTCTCAACGCTTTTGAGGACATTTTGCCGCAGGGCCCACAGATCAGTTCCTCATGATCCGGGCCCAGGCAGCGGAGGCAAAAGTCGTGTGTGTCAGTTAGAGACATATTTCGGTCACACTGACCACACCGCTTAAAGCCACTGGCAGCCATCGGGGGAAAAAGGGCCCCTGCGAGGTCAAAGGACCGGGCTGCCAGGGAAAAATCGAAAACGAAAGCTGACAAAGTCAGAAAAACCGAAAAAAGTAAGAGGACTCGTGACCGGCGTCGCGAGTCCGGGCGGGAAAAAGATCGGCGTCGAACCGAAGGAAATAAGAATAAAATAATGAAGAAAATCGACTTTTTCGCGGGGACAAGACGGGGACGTCTGTAGGGCTCCGCGGAAAAAAGAAGACTGGCTAAGATGGCACCCTCGGGCGGGAAGACGACCGCGCATGCGCGCTGCAATTCCCAAAGGCTTTCTTTGAAAGCTGGGGAAAATTGCTCCGCGAGGGCTCCGTCGGCGCCGACGTCACCCATAAGTGAGGACTGACTTCCTGCTTGGTCCTGGAGAAACACTCGTCGCCATTCAAGGACCCTAGAACGGGTAAGCAGACTGCCTGATTCAAATGAAATGGAGATACCCACTTCGGGCAAAAAGAACGGCACTGGACGCAAAACCACCTTCTCTCTGGAAAAAGATAAGAATGGTTCCCGACACGACAAGGCTTGCAACTCCAAAATTCTTCTAGCCGAACAAATCGCCACCAGGAACACTGTCTTTAACGTCAAATCCTTCAACGATGCATGACGTAATGGCTCGAAGGGGGGCCTGGACAACACCGCCAGAACGAGATTGAGATCCCACGGCGGGACACACACCCTACGCACCAGATGCAACCTAGCGACCGCCTTCAGAAAGCGACCGACATCAGGGTGAGACCCTAACGGCACTCCATTGACCTTGCCCCTATAACAAGAAAGAACTGCCAACTGGACACGCAAGAAACTGGCTGCCAGACCTTTATCAAAGCCGCCCTGCAGAAACTCCAAGACCAACGGGATAGACACAGCGGTCGCACGAACCTGCCGTCTGGAACACCAATCCTCAAAGATACGCCAGACTCGCATATATGCCAAAGAAGTGGATTGCTTCCGCGCCTTAAGCAAGGTCGCCACGACCGCTGCCGAGTAACCTTTCTTGCTCAGCTTAGCCCTCTCAATGGCCATACCGTAAGTGAGAACCGATACACCTTGGGCATGAAAAGCGGACCTTGAATTAACAGATCCGCCCTCACCGGAAGTCGCCAGGGATCGCCGTCCAGAAGACGCACCAGGTCTGCATACCAAGGTCATCTCGGCCAGTCGGGCGCTACCAAAAGGACTGCTCCTGGATGGGCTCCGATCTTTTGAACCACCCGGCCTATCAACGCCCAAGGGGGAAAGACATACAGAAGACCCTCGGATGGCCACCGATGTAGGAGAGCATCTATGCCCTCTGACATCCTTTCCCGTCTTCTGCTGAAGAACCGGCAGACCTTCGCCGACTGGAACGTCGCCATTAGATCCATTATCGGAGTTCCCCAACGTGTCCTTATCTGCTCGAAAACCTCTGGATGCAACTCCCATTCTCCTGCATCCACTTGAATTCTGCTGAGGAAGTCCGCTGTGACACTGTCCTTTCCTGCAATGTGCGCTGCCGAGATCGCGTATAAGCGAATCTCTACCCAAGCGAACAACTCGTCCGCCTCTTCCTTCATTGCGGCACTCCCCGTGCCGCCCTGACAGTTGATGTATGCGAAAGTCGCCGAGTTGTCAGACAGCACCCGCACGGGCCGCCCGCAAACCACCTCCTCGAACTCCTGAAGTGCCCGGAAGACAGCCCGAAGTTCCAGATGGTTTATCGATGTATTACTAATTAAAGATTTATTTGGATTTTTGGATCAGCAAAGAATATTGTACTTTGCAAAGAAATTGAACTCTTGAGCCATTCTGTATGTGAGAAATCATGCTGAATCGGCCTGCTATCCCAGAGACCAAAGCTTGGGGTTACTTTAGGTCAAAATCTCTGAGCAGGCAGGCGGTTTTGGCTGGTCGGAACTGAATGAATGACTCATAGATAGCTGACACCCTATTATACAATACCACGGGTACAGCATTAACCCTAGCCAATCCTGATTTGAGCATGCAGCATGTTAACCTATGAATTACCAAAGCATGCAGCAGGCACGAGTCTGATTAAGAGTACTTAGGAGGGGGATTTTTCAGCAAGACTTTGGGACTGCAACTGATATACGAGACAAATGTAGTTCTTGTGACCTCCCGGATTCCCTCTAAGTGATCGCTGAAAAGTCCCCCGACCTGGAGTGAGCTATAATATCCGGTGAAGTATTAATGCTTAACTTTTACTTATTATTCTAAAAGGACTTAATCTAATAAAAGCATATTGTATTTACCAGAGTGTCTGTGCCTAGTCTGTGAGCTAGTGAGTGACAGGGTTAACTCATATTGTATTTGCCAAAGTGTCTGTGCCTAGTCAGTGAGCTAGTGAGTGACAGGGTTAAAGGAAAAGCGTAAAATTTGGCAATACAATCGACCACGAGGTCTCCAGGGGAGACCAAAGCTCCTGCGCAAACCGGCTCCCGCAGTGAGCCCCCCAACCTACTAGGCTGGCGTCCGTCAACAACGGAAGCCACTTGGGCTGGTCCAGCGGCATACCGGCCGCCAGTGATGACCGGAGAAGCCACCACCGAAGCGACCGTCAGACCTTGAGCGGGCAAGGAAGACGCTTGCTCAACGAATCGGACTGATGCGACCAACGGCGAAGGAGAGCTCGCTGCAGCGGCCGCACATGCACCTTGGCCCAAGGCACCGCTTCCAACGTCGCTGCCATGGTACCCAGTACTCGGAGATAATCCCAGGCCGACGGCGCTGGTACCGAGAGGAACTTCCAAACCAGAGCCCTCAAGGCCTAGGCCCTTTTGTGTGGCAGGAACACCTGGCCTGACAAGGTATCGAACCGAACCCCAAGGTATTTGAGGTCCTGGGTGGGCTTCAAGTGACTCTTTGTCGGGTGACCACCCAACCCAGACTCTGCAAAAACTTCACCACCCTGTCACTCGAACACTCTCCTCCTTGGACTTGGCTCGAATCAACCAATCGTCGAGATAAGGGTGGACCAAAATTCCTTCTTTGCGCAACGCCGCCGCCACTACCACCACGATCTTGGTGAAGGTCCGCGGCGCCGTTGCCAGACCAAACGGCAAGGCTTGGAACTGAAAGTGACCCCAAGGAAGCACGAATCGGAGAAACGTCTGATGAGCTTCCCGGATGGGAATGTGTAAATACGCCTCCGTAAGATCCAGAGACGTCAGGAATTCTCCGCGACGTACCGCCACTATGACCGATCTCAAGGTCTCCATCCGAAAATGCGGTACCCGTAAACAACGGTTTACGGCTTTGAGGTCGAGGATGGGCCGCAACGTGCCTCCCTTCTTTGGCACCACGAAATAGATCGAGTATCGACCCATGCCGCAGTCGGCTTTGGGCACTTCCACCACTGCTCCTAAACAAAGCAGTCTTTCCAAGGTTGCACGAACGCCGATTTTTTGGGTCCCCTGCAAGGGGACATGACAAAGGAATCTCTTATGGGCCGAGCGAACTCCAGAGCATAGCCGTGTTAAATGATCTCTAACACCCACTGGTCGGAGGTGATGTGGGTCCAAGCGGAAAAGAACTCCCGAAGCAGACCGCCTACAGGAGGCCCCTCCGACGGGACCCGGCTCGCTTCATTGAGGCTTATGTGATGCGGAAACCGGGTTGGAGGAGAAACCCCTATTCGCTCCTCGAAATCCCCGAAACCCCTGGGCTCGAGACTGATACCGGCCCCTCTGGAAACTACCGAACCGCGTCAAACGAAATCTTCGGAAATCTCGAAACTGGTCCCAAAAGGCTTGCCCAGACTTTCCTGGTTTTGGCTTATCCTCCGGAAGCCAACCAGCTTTGGACTCACCCAGGTCCTTCACCAACTTATCCAAATCTTCTCCAAACAGTAAACCACCTTTAAAGGGAAGCTTGCTGAGACGGGATTTAGAAGGCCCGTACGCCACCCAATTCCGTAACCACACCGACCGACGGGCGGCTACCACAGACGCTGTGCTGTTAGCCAGCGCCCTGATCAAGTCGTAATGCACATCCAATAAGTAGGCTGCTCCGGACTCCAGCCGATCCAGCTCCTGCAACTCCTCGGTAGCCATCCGCGAAGACTGCCGCAGACGCTGGACCCAGCGCCGACACACCCTGGCTACCCAAGCTCCACAGATGGAGGCCTGTAGCGACAGGGAATCCGCCTCAAAGGTCTGTTTTAGTAAACCATCTACCTTACGGTCCTGGGCATCCCGCAAGGCCGCACAACCTTCCACCGGAATGGTGGTCTTTTTAGTAACCGCCGACACCACCGCATCCACCCGCGGGGCCCGGAACCTTTCTTTATCCTTATCGGCCAGAGGATACAGTCTATTCAGCGTCCTTATGCCCCGTAGACCCGCTTCTGGCTTGTCCCACTGTTCTTGAATCATTTTGTCAACCACTTTGTGCACGGGAAACACCATCTGCGTCTGTCGAACCGCCTGAATGACGGGATCTTCGACCTCCTCTTCCACCGCGGCTTGCTTAGCCAGCTTCAACATCTGTAAGGTTTCCGTGATCAAGGCCGCCAGTTCTTCTCTGTGGAAGATCCTAATTATCTTAGCCTGATCCTCGGGTTCCGGGATCTCTCCTTCTTCCAAGTCCTGCGTATCCAGGTCTGGATCCCAATCAGGATCTTGGGCCTCCGGCCACTCGTCTTCCGACGCCAGATCCTTCGTCCGCGCCCGCTTAGGCGCTGGCGGTTCCTCGCCCACCACAGCAACCGCCTCTAGCCGCTGAGCTGGGGATGCCAGCTCCCCAGCGTCCGACACTTTGCCTTGGCGACGCAGGCAAAAGGCCTGATGCATGAGCAAAATGAACTCAGGACTGAAGTCGCGGAGACACGACGCCTGGGCCACCTGAAAAGCGCCTGAAGTTCCCGCCAGATCCTCCACTGCTGGCCCATGCGCCAGTGACCGCAGGGAATCCTCCCCCGCTCCTGCGGTAGCACCCTGCAGCTCTGAAGACTCCTTAGACTCCATCTGCTGCTCCACTGTGGATGAGAGGATAGCAAACCCCCGACACACCCCGGTATTCGCCACTGTGCCCCTCCTAGTGCCACAGACTATACACTGTGGCCTAGAAGCCATAAGACAGCCTAGCTGGAGATCAAGGGACTTACCCTGACCTTTAATAGGGTTGTTCCGTTTGTCTCCCCTTTGTGGGTCTTTTTTTTTCTTGTTGTTGTTTTATAGCACACAGCAGCCTTCCCTCTGCAATCTATCAGGTAGTGGCAGAAATAACTCTACACGCTGTTACCCCGCAAAAAGAGATCCCCCTCGGCCCCCCCTTCCCTAAGGAGTGGCTGCAAAGGGCAGAAAGAAAACCTTAAAACAAACTCTAAAAAGGAAAACAAATAAGGAAAATACTGAAAATAAGCCCCTCACGCTGTTTAGCACAAGATCGGGAGCTCTTCCAGCTACCATGCGGCAGCACCGCGGCACCTAAAATGGCCGCCAGCAAAGCAACCCGGCCAGAAAAAAGGCACCAAACGAAGCTGCGTCCGGTCTTGGGCCTGATACATGCAATTCTGCCGTCGGAACCAGCAGCCTGAAACCGGTGGAGAGCTTACCGGTCAGGTCCGCTGCTCCGGTGCATGAAATAGCTGCCCCGATCAAAAAGCCACAGTCTCTGAGCACAGCAGGACTGACGCGCTGCAGCCGCTCATCGCTAACACAGCTCCGGCTGCTCGAGGGCTCAGATTAAGAAGAGGGGCTCTCCCCCGTAGCGTCTGGGGGGAGAGAACCTCTGACAGCACCTGAAACACAACCCGTCCCCTAGGGAAGCCCCCCCCCGGGAACGTGCAGAGGCAGAGAGCAAGAATGCCGGTATCTGATCCCCTGCTTTTTTTTTTTTTTTTAAAGTAACAGAGATAAATAAAAGTGCCAACCAAATATCCAAATTAGCTACCCTAACTAACACCTAGCTCCTTACTAGTTCCTCCACAGAGCCCTTTCCCAAGGCTCGTCAAGTCTTCTTGCTGCATGGAGACTGGTCACACTGGGATGGAGGACGGAGTTCAGCAGGCTATATCCAGTGATGTCATCAATCTGACATACCAGTCTCCAAGCTGCAGGAGGAGATTGACAACCCAGAGGTAGAGGACTGAACTGGAGGAACGATAAGGAACTCTACTTGAGAAGCTAACTGCATCAAGCGAAGGCAACGGGCCTGAGGAAGATAGGCCCTTCCCCTTGTGGTATCCAGCAATGCCACTATAAACTCCAGGGACTGAGTAGGGATCAAATTGGATTTTGGGATGTTTATTACCAGCCCTAAATATTGAAGGATACGCATTGTGCAGGTTAGAGCAGTCTTGGCCTCTGATTGAGTGGGAGCTCGAATGAGCCAGTCGTCCAGGTAAGGGAAGACAAATATTCCCAGGGTGTGCAGAAAAGCAGCAACCACTGCCATGCATTTCATGAACACCCTTGGTGCACAGGCCAGGCCAAAGGAGAGCACTCTATATTGATAGTGCTTCTCCTGAAAAAGGAACCGAAGGAACCTTCTGTGAGTTGGATGGATGAGAACATGAGTGTACACATCCTTGAGATCTAGAGAACAAAGCCAATCCTAACTCTGAAGGTACGGCAGCAGAGCTCCTAGAGAAACCATCTTGAATTTTTCTTTGACTAGGAATCTGTTAAACTCTCTGAGATCTAAGATGGGTCTGAAGCCCCCTGTTGTCTTTGGGATAAGAAAATAGGGGGAGTAGAACCCTGTGCCCTGTTGAGAAGGCACTTCCTTTATTGCCCCTTGGGCTAGAAGAGTGGCAACCTCCTACTGGCTGAGGAGGGAGGTTGGAGAATTGAACTGGTGCACTCTTGTGAGAGGGGGGAAGCTGGAAAAATGAAGTTTGTACCCCTCTCTTATGATGGAGTGTCCAATGCTCTGCTGTGACTTGCCCCCACCTGGGAGCAAAGTGACATAACCTTCCTGGAATGGTGGAAGGCTCTGGACCTTCTAGAGCCAGGAAGGCTAAGTTCTCTAGCAGAAAGTCAAAGGCCCTGAGGGGGCTGAGATTGCTGCGCTGGAGCAGGCCTCGCAGCCTTTGCCTTGCTATGTTTGGAGGATTGCTGACGTTTGGAAGGGAACTGAGCTGCAGAAGATGCTCTCTGACTATAAGCAGGATAGAATCTTCCCTTTTTAGAAAAAGGTGTTTTCTTGAACCACCTTTTCTTAGCAGGAGCAGCTGTAGATTTCGATAGTCTATCCAAAGCAGAATTTTCAGCATCCATCTGATTGGCTTTTGCTTGCCAATCCTTACCAAACAGATTCTCACCTGTACAAGGGATATTTCCCAATTCATCTTGGACCCAGATCTCCAAATCAGATGCTTGAAGCCAAGCAATCCTGCGTGCACCTATAGCTATAGCTGAGGCTCTGCTTATGCATTCAAAGGAGTCGAAAGCTGCACGGTTGGAGAATTTGGAGATATCCTGGGCATCTTTGAGCCCAGTGAGAAATTCTTGCCTTTTATCTTCAGACATAAAAGGACTTAAAGTCTGCAAATGGTCAGTGACTTCTTTTAAGAACATTCCTATGTAGAGACTATTCTCGCAGCAAGCATGGAAGCTTGGAAGACTCTTCTACCAAAAGCATCCAGGGTTCTACATTCACGTCCTGGAGGATTAGAGGCATGTCTCTTGGCACTTCTAATCTTTCTCATTCCAGACTCAACCACAATAGAGTGGTGAGGAAGCTGAGTTTTATGGAAACCAGGACAAGGAGGGACACGATACATGGTGTCCAACCTGCGAGAATGAGGAGAGGTGGTTAGAGGTGCTTCCCACATCCTTAACATGAGATCATACAGAATCTCATGAATAGGTAAGGTAGCTGCCTCCTTAGGAGTTTTAGGATATTGTAAAATATCTAACTCCTTGGCTCTAGGCTCTGACTCTGGGGCCACTGTAATAGAGAGGCCCCGAGCCACCTCTCTGCTAAAGTCTTGAAAAGACAAGTCCTCTGGAGGGGACATCCTTCGTTTAGGAGAGGAGGACTCCTGTGGAAGAAGCATCACTGCATCGACAGACTCTTCAGAATCCTCAGAGTCCTCAGAGAAATCAAAGTATCGTCTGTCCGGATGCTCTTGCAAAGCCCGATACCCGTACCGAATGGGATCGGTATCGGGAATCACTGGTACCGGAGTATCGGTACCGGAGGGCTGCAGAGAGCAGAGTACCGGCATAGCGGACACCGATGCCGATGCCACCGGTACCGGGATCGGTGCCGATGACGCTGCCAGAGCCGGTACCGGCGGAGTAGTCTGTTGCGGTACTATGGGCATCGATGCCACAAGGAAAGCCGCCAGACTGCGTTCGATGGACAGAATCCTCTGATCCATCGACGCCGCCAATGCCTGGAAGTCAGTACCGGTGGAAGCCACCAGTACCCCAGAGCATGGCACCAGGAGATCTGTCCAGGCCACGCCATCGAGATCATCCTGGAACCCCGATGATGATTCTTTAGAGGCCGAAGCTTCCCGCTGGGGTAATTTTGCCAGTGCAGAATCCTGGAGGGCAAGGCTAGAGTTATCTCGATGCTTAGAAGGAGATCTACCCTTCGAGGACCGGCTGGATTTATGTTTAGTTACCTGAGATCCATGTGAGGAAGAAGCAGCCCTGGAAGATGTCGATGCCACCGAAGCCGCATCAGAGGGAAACAGGGTACTGAGCATGGCAGCTCGGTTCTGTCGACCTCTCTTAGACATCATGGAACAGGACACACAATCTGTAATGGAATGGTCAGGGCCCGGTGACGGAGATAGTACCGGCACATTTTGTACACTTTAAAACCTGAGGCAGGCTTTTCCATAGTTTAAGGAAAAAGGTGTGACGTGCTGATGTGATTGCAATGAGAAAGATAACTTTCCAAGAAAGGAATTTCAACGAGTTAGTAGCCAAGGGTTCGAAAGGTGGCTTCATAAGCTGGCCAAGAACCAGGTTTAAGTCCCATGCCACTGGTGGTGGCCTAAAGGGAGGCTTAGTTAGAAGAAGGCCTCTCAAAAATCTTGTTATAAGAGGATGGGAGGAAATAGGTTGTCCATTTAAAGGCTCGAAAGAAGCTGCAATTGCACTTAAATGGACTCTTACTGAGTTAGTTTTAAGTCCTGCATTGGATAAATGAAGGAGATACTCCAGTAATGATTCCAGAGGTATCGCAAGGGGGGTTAAGACCCTTCTAAGAGCACCATATGGTAAACCTTTTCCACTTGAAAGCATAAGAGCGTCTTATGGAAGGTTTTCTAGAAGCATAAAGGATATCCTTTACTTGCTGAGAAAGGTTAAGACAATGGAGATCTAGGCCTTCAGCAACCAAGACCTGAGATGTAGAGACTGGGGATTGGGATGCCATAACATTCCGTCCTCCTGAGACAAGAGATCTGGAGCAGACCCTAGCTCCAGAGAGGGAGCTTGAGAGAGATGTAGAAGCAGAGGGTACCACACTTGCCGTGGCCAATGTGGAGCTATGAGAAACATACGGCCTCTGTCTCTCTGAAGCTTGAACAGGGTTTTGGGAATTAGGGGAATGGGTGGAAAGGCATAAAGGAAGTCTTGACCCCAATGAAGGAGGAAGCATCCCTGGCCTGAGGGCCCTGAGCCAGAATTCTGGAACAGAACCAGGGAAGTTTGGCATTCAACGGACTTGCAAAGAGGTCTATGTCCGGGGTTCTCCAAATTTGAAAAATCTTGGCCACCTGGTCTGCATGTAGAGACCATTCGTGTGGAAGCAGAACTCGACTGAGTCTGTCTGCCCAAGAGTTTTGGATACCTGGAAGATATACTGCCAGGAGATGAATCTGATGCTCTCTGGCGAGGGCCCATAGTCGCAAAGCTTCGTTGCAAAGCGACAGAGAGCCTGTTCCTCCCTGCTTGTTCACATAGAACATGGCTACTTGATTGTCCATGTGAATGAGGACTGTCTTTGTAGCTGAGCAGAGTGTGGAACACCCGAAGAGCAAGGAAGATTCCTCTGAACTCTAGGAAATTGATGTGTAGATCAGTCTCCTGTGGAGTCCAGGTGCCTTGGGTGGAGAGGTCTTGCAGATGAGTTCCCCAACCCACTGGTGAAGCATCTGTTGTGAGAGTTGTCTGGGGTAAAGGTTGTTGAAATGGGGACCCCAGCAACAGGTTTTGCGTGGACTGTCACCATTGGAGGAACAAAATAAGGCGATTTGTGTTTGCTATTTTGTCTGACAGACACCCTGATGCCTGGGTCCATTGAGTGGATAAAGTCCACTGCGCTGCTCTCATATGGAGGTGAGCATAAGGGACCACATGCACGGTAGATACCATGTGGCCTAGTAGTTGTAACATTTCTCGAGCAGTGAGATGGGGCTTTAGCATTGCTTGAGAAGCTAACTGCACCATGCGAAGGCAGTGGGTCTGGGGGAGATAGGCCCTTGCTTTCCTGGTATCCAACAAAGCTCCTATGAACTCTAGAGACTGAGTGGGAGTTAGACTGGATTTTGGGATGTTTATGACCAGACCCAAATACTGAAGGATACGCATTGTGCAAGATAGAGAAATCCTGGCCTCCGACTCTGATGGGGCTCGAATGAGCAGTCGTCTAAGTAGGGGAAGACGAATATTCCTAGAGTGCGAAGAAATGCTGCTACCACAGCCATGCATTTCGTAAACACCCTTGGTGCTGAGGCCAGGCCAAAAGGAAGCACCCTGTATTGGTAGTGCTTTCCTTGAAAAAGGAACCGAAGGAACTTTCTGTGAGTTGGATGGATGAGAACATGAGTGTACGCATCCTTGAGATCTAGAAAACAAAGCCAATCCTGACTCTGAAGGTACGGCAGCAGGGTTCCCAGAGAAATCATCTTGAATTTCTCCTTGAACAGGAATTTGTCCAATTCTCTGAGATCTAAAATAGGTCTGTGTCCCCCTGTTTTCTTTGGGATAAGGAAATAGGGGGAGTAAAACCCTGTACCCTGTTGAGGAATGGGTACCTCTTCTATTGCCCCTTGAGCAAGAAGCATAGTGACCTCTTGATCTAACAGGTTGATGAGAGAGGTCTGAGAATTGAACTGTCTTACCATTGTGGAAGGGGGCATGCGGAGAAAGTGAAGCTTGTACCCCTCTTTTATAATGGAGAGAGTACAATGTTCTGCTGTTATCTGCCCCCATCTGGGGGCAAAGTGACACAACCTTCCTGGAATGGTGAAAGGTTCTGGTCCGTTGAGGGAAGGCTAAGTTCTCTAGATGGAAGTCAAAGGCCTTGCGGAGGCTGACACTGCTGAGACAGTTGAGGCTTAGCAGTCTTTGCTTTCCTTTGTTTAGGTGGTTGCTGCCTCTTCCGGACAGACTGACCTGCAGAACGTCCCTGCTGATAAGCGGGATAAAACCTCTTCTTTTTGGAGAATAATGGTTTCTTGAAAGATTTCTTCCTTGCAGGATCAGTTGTGGCTTTGGATAGTCTATCCAAAGTGGAATTTTTGCTTAATAGATTCTCACCTGTACAAGGAATATTGCCCAGCTTGTCCTGCACCCAGAGCTCCAAATCGGATGCCTGGAGCCAGGCAATTCTACGTGCACCTATGGCAATGGCAGAGGTTCTCCTTATGCACTCAAAGCAGTCAAAAGCTGCACGATTGACAAATTTAGAAACATCCTGGGCATATTTAACCAGTGTGAGAAAATCCTGCCTCTTATCTTCAGGAAGAAGAGGGCTCAAAACCTCTAAATCTCCTACAACTTCCTTAAGGAACATTCCTATATATAAAATATAGGAACTGATCCTGGCAGAAAGCATGGAAGCCTGGAAAGTACGACGTCCAAGGCATCCAAAGTTCTACACCCACGTACAGGAGGATTAGAGGCATGCCTCTTTGCACTCCTGATCCTTCTCATAGCTGACTACTACAATAGAGTGGTGAGGAAGCTGAGTCTTCTGGAAGCCAGGACACGGAGGTACTCGATACATGGTATACAGTCTACAAGAGTGAGGAGAGGTGGTAAGGGGTGTTTCTCACATTCTTAACATGAGATCATGTAAGATCTCATGGATAGGGAAGGTAGCTGCCTCCTTAGGAGCCTTGGGATATTATAAAATCTCCAACTCCTTTGCCCTGGGCTCTGTTTCAGGAGCCACAGTAATGGAAAGACCTCGAGCCACCTCCCTAATAAAATCCTGAAACGAGATATCTTCTGGAGGAGACATCCTACGTTTGGGAGAGGAAGGCTCCTCGGGGAGAAATACTCCGGTACCGACAGAAATGTCAGAATCCTCAGACTCCTCCAAGGATTCAAAGTACCTTCTGTCCGGATGATCTTGTAGAGCACGATACTTGTACCGACTGAAGTCGGTGCCGGGGGGATCGGTACCAGTGTATCGGTACTGGAAGGCATGGCTTGACTGGGTGCCGGCAATGCAGACACCGCTGTTGATGCTATCGGTACCAGTACCAATGCCGGCGCCTGTGCCAGTACCGGTTGAACTGTCTGATGCGGTTCCGAGGGTGTCGATGCCGCAAGGAGAGCCGCCAGACTGCATTCAATAGCCAGGAACCTCTGGTCTATCGATGCTGCCGATGCCTAGGTATCGGTACCGGAGAAAGCAGCCCGTACCCCAGAGCATGGCACCAGTAGTTCTGCCAAGGTTGAGGCATCGAGAACATCCTGGGGCCCCGATAATGCTTTGGAAACCGAAGCCTCCTGCCGGGGCAATTTTGCCAGTACAGAATCCTCAAGGGCAACGCCAGAGGCATCTCGATGCTTAGAAGGAAATCTACCCTTTGAGAACCGGCTGGACTTATGTTTAGTTACCTGAGATCCATGGGAGGAAGACGAAGCCCTGGAAGACGTCAATGCCACAGAGGCTGCATCAGAGGGAAAAAGGGTGCTGAGCTTAGCAGCCCGGTTTTGTCGACCCCTCTTGGACATCATGGCACAGGCCATACACTCCGAAATGGAGTGGTCAGTACCTAAACATTTAAGGCACCACTCATGGGTGTCGGTGACGGAGATGATACTGCCACACTTGGTGCACTTCTTGAAACCCGAGGCAGGTTTTTCCATAGTAAGGGAAAAGGTTTGGGCCTGGGGCCCAAAATGGCGTGTACACCTGAAGAAAAAAGGTTTTTTGTTTTTGAAAAGAAAGAACCGGCGGTACCGGTATAGCGTCGAGGGAAGGCAGACGCGACCACAAAAAAGAAGGAGAATAGGAAATATTTTCTGCGGTGACAGGAACGACAACCTGTTGGCTCCGCGGAAAACAAAGAACTGGAGAGAGGCAGTGGGGAAAGGTGGGAAGGCAGCACGCAGGCACTGTGGGATGCTCCCAAAAGCTTTCTAATTGGACGCTGGGTAGCGTTCCCACGCGGGCTCCGTCAGTACCGACGATACCCATATGTGAAGACTACATTCCTGCTTGTTCCTGGAGATTAATTTTTCAATACGTTATAAAATGACCTTTTTGAATGAATCTATGGAGGGGTGGGCAACTTTGGGAGGAACCCAAATAGAACCTTTTTTTTTTTTTTTTTTACAGAACAAAGCATAGTTACTCACCTGTAACAGGCGATCCCCAGGAACAGCAGGAATTTAGTCTTCACATATGGGTATCGTCGATACCGACGGAGCCCGCGCGGGAACGCTCCCCAGCATCCAATAGGAAAGCTTTTGGGAGCATCCCACAGCTCATGCGTGCTGCCTTCCCGTCTCTGTACCTCTCTCACTTCAGTTGAGTTTATAGCTGAGACCAAAGGAGAGAAGTAGAGAAAGAGAGAGATAGAGACAACTCCTAGGGAAGGTGAGTGGGGTTCTGAAAACTAAATTCCTGCTGTTCCCGGAGATCACCTGTTATGGGTGAGTAACTATGTAATCTCCAGGAACAAGCAGGAATGTAGTCTTCACATGTGGGGACTCACCAGCTGAAAGATGCCAAGGGGTGACCCCAGCTAGCTGCGAGCCCAGGTGAGATGGATCATGCTTCCTCCCATTGATCTTAGGCATCCAAACTGTGGATGGTGGGTAGAAGTTGTATGAAGTATCGAAGAGATGTTGTATAACAGCCTGGCCAAATGAGGCATTCCGACTTGAGTCCTTGTCTAAGCAATAGTGGGCTGTGAAGGTATGTACTGAAGTCCAAGTGGCTGCTTTGCAGATGTCATCAATAGAGACAGAATGAAGGTTAGCCGTTGAGGCTGCCATTGCTCTCACATTGTGAGTCGTGACATGGCCTTCGAGAGAAAGTCCCTTACTCTGATATGTATAGGATATGCAATCTGCAATCCAATTTGTAAGAGTTCTTTTAGAAACTGGAAGTCCCAAATCACTAGAGTCAAAAGCCACAAAAAGCTGAGAAGATTTTCTATGTGGCTTAGTTCTTTGGAGATAAAAAGCCAAGGCTCTTTTACAATACAATGTGTGAAGAATCCTTTCCACACTGGAGGCATGAGGCCTAGGGAAGAATATAGAAAGATAAACCGACTGGTTTAGATGAAAAAGCGAAACCACCTTTGGCATAAAGTGAGGATGAGTCCTGAGGACTACATTATCATGGTGAAACCATCTATAAGGAGGGTCGGCTGCTAACGCCTCTTGTTCAATGATGCGTCTTGCAGAAGTGATGGCAATTAGGAAAATAACTTTCCATGAAAGGAACTTTAGGTCTGAAGTAGCTAAAGGTTCAAAGAGCGGTTTCATAAGCTGACTAAGAACAAGATTTAGGTCCCATGCCACCAGTGGTGGCTTAATGGGAGGTTTTGTTAAGAGTGGGCCTCTCAAAAGGTGAAATTAGACTTACCTGCTAATTGCTGTTCCTTAAGGAACTCCAGTCTAGTCCCGGAATCTCTGGGTTTAGTACGTCCTTCCGCAGCTTGGAGACTGAGCATGCCTCTTTTTTCACTGACATCAGTATAAGTAGCCCAGGCACCGCCTCCTTGTTCAGTAACCTATTGAGAAAGCAGACTCACCAGAGCAACAAGTAAGTAGATAACCACTTTAAAACTCTTAACACTCTTAAAACTTAACTTTTGCACCAAAGTAGTAGTGCAACTCTGATTGTGATAAAACCTCCAGCAGAAAGACTCTCATACCAGTGCGTTCCCCTCCCTCTAAGTCAGTTCTATACGAGAGAGAAACTTTCATCCCCACCAACCCCCCAAATTGCTATCCGAAACACAGCTCTTTCTACCAGACCTTCAATCTTCGATCCTTTGCTTCAGGCTGTCCCTTGGCAGGCAACCACAGGGAGGGATGCAGGACTAGACTGGAGTTCCTTAAGGAACAACAATTGGCAGGTAAGTCTAATTTCATCTTCCTTAATGTCCCTCCAGTCTAGTCCCGGAATCTCTGGGGATGTAACAGAGCCGTAAACTTCAACGGGAGGGGGCCTGCAAGACTAGCCTGAAGAACCGCTGATCCAAACCTAGCATCCCCTTCCGCCTGAACATCAATACGGTAATGCTTGACAAAAGTATGCAACGATGACCAAGTCGCAGCCTTACAGATCTCCGCTGCTGGCACTAAACTCAATTCCGCCCAAGAGGCCGCCTGTGCTCTAGTCGAATGAGCTTTTAAACCACTTGGTACAACCTTACCTTTCAACAGATAAGCCGACGCAATAGCTTCCTTAATCCACCTAACAATTGACGCCTTAGAAGCCGGCTGCCCACGCTTAGGCCCGCCAAATAATACAAACAACCTGTCGGTCTTCCAGAACGCCGCTGTCCTATGCAAATATTTTTGTAACGCTCTACTGACATCTAAACGATGTAGCCGAGACTTTGACTTATCCTTACTTGCTTTTTCAAACACTGGTAAAGACACCACCTGATTTACGTGACACGCCGAAACTACCTTGGGCAAAAAGGACGGAACCGTCCTCAATACTACCTTCTTGTTATCAAAGCACAAAAAGGGTTCCCTACACAATAACACCTGCAATTCCGAAATTCTCTACGCCAAAGAAATTGCAATCAAAAACACTACCTTTAAGGTCAGATCTTTCATTGTCACCTGAGCTAAAGGTTCAAACGGCTCCCGCACCAGCGCTTCCAACACCAGATTCAGGTCCCAGACCGGAATTGCCGCTCTGCACGGTGGTCTCAAGAGCACTGTTGCTCTTAGAAATCTCTTCACATCTGGGTGCGATCCTAGCGTCATTCCAAGCACCTTTCTTCGGAAACATGAAACGGCCGCCAACTGTACCCTCAACGAGGCCGCCACAAGATCTTTATCAAAACCATCCTGTAGGAACGCCAAGATCTGAGGAATCGAGGCCTGCAATGCTGTAACATGGTGGCCCTCACACCAAGACTCAAAGATCCACCAAACCCGGATGTAGGCCAACAAAGTAGATCTCTGCCTGGACCGCAGTAACGTTGAAACAACTGCCGCTAAGTAACATCTCAAACCTCTGGCTTTTAGCCTTGCCCTCTCAAGAGCCAAGCCATAAGCGAGAACCAATCCACCTGCGGCATTGTTAACGGGCCCTGCTGTAGCAGATCCCCTCTGCTCGGCAGTCTCCAAGGCGGCTCCACCAGGAGACGCATCAAATCGGCATACCAAGGCCTCCGTGGCCAATCCGGTGCCACAAGGATTACCAGTCCCTTGTGCCGCTCTATGCATTGTAGGACTCGCCCTATGAGCACCCAAGGTGGAAATATGTACAGCAGCCGATCCTCTGGCCACCTCTGCAGAAGAGCATCCAAACCTTCCGACATACTCTCCCTTCTGCTGTAAAACCTCTCCACCTTTGCCGACTTGAACGTCGCCATCAGGTCCATGCTTGGCAGCCCCCATCACTGCACCAGTAGATCGAAGACTTCCTGATAAAGGACCCACTCTCCTGGGTCCACTTTCACTCGACTTAGAAAATCGGCAGCCACGTTGTCCACTCCTGCTACATGAGCTGCCGATAACACTTCCAGGTGCGCCTCTGCCCAACTGAGCAACCCGTCCGCTTCGTCTTCGAGAGCCACGCTGCTCATGCCGCCCTGACAATTGATATAAGCCACCGCCGTGGCGCTGTCCGACAGTACTCTGACTGCACTGCCCTGCAGTCTCTTCTGAAAGGCCGCCAGTGCCAAAGTGATTGCCCTCAACTCCAACCTGTTGGACCACGTCTGTTCCTGATCCGTCCACTGACCCTGGGCGAACTGGCCCTCGAAGTGCGCTCCCCAGCCGAACAGACTGGCGTCCGTCATCAGTGGCTTCCAATCTGGCGATTCCAAAGGCCTCCCCTTTTCCAAAGAACCTGGAAGCCGCCACCACTGCAGAGCCCGCCGCGTCTCTGGCGGACACACCAACCTTTGAGATAACAGATCCGACTGATGTGACCATCTCCTGAGCAGAGCCCTCTGCAGCGGTCTCATGTGAGCCCTGGCCCACATCACTACCTCTAGCATGGCCGCCATCGTTCCCAATAGCTGTAAATAGTGCCACGCCATTGGAGCTCTTCGCGCCAGAAAGGCCTATACCAACTTCCTCAGCTTTTGAATCCTGAGTTGCGGTAGATACACTCTGCCTTTGCCTGTATGAAACCAAGCCCCCAGGTACACCAACTACTGCATGACTGCAGCTTGCTCTTTGCCAAATTCACTACGCAACCTAGGGACTGCAGAAATTGCACCACCCAACGTGTGGCCACCACACTTTCCTCTTTTGACTTTGCTCGAATCAACCAATCGTCTAGATAAGGCTGCACCAAGACTCCTTCCTTTCGCAATGCCGCCGCTACCACCACCATGACTTTGGTAAAAGTCCTTGGCGCTGTCGCCAACCCAAAAGGCATCACTTGAAATTGAAAATGCCCCATTGGGACTGCAAAGCGAAGGAATCTTTGATGCTCCGCTCTGATCGTAATGTGCATATACGCTTCTGAGAGGTCCAAAGATGTAAGAAACTCGCCCTGTCGAACCGCCACTATCACTGAACGTAGAGTTTCCATGCGAAAGTGGGAGACCCTGAGGCATCTGTTTACACCTCTGAGATCCAGTATGGGCCTCAGAGTCCCCTCCTTCTTTGGCACCACGAAATAGATTGAGTATCGACCGGAACCGCACTGGTTCTGCGGCACCGGCACCACCGCTCTGAGAGCTAACAACCGTTCCAGCGTTTCTTGAACCGCCAGTAGCCGCGATCTCGATCTGCAAGGAGATTGGACAAAGGAGTCTTTCACCGGACATTGGAACTTGAGTGCATATCCCTTCTGCACGACCTCCAACACCCACTGATCCGAGGTAATTTGGGCCCAGGCCGGAACGAACTCCCTCAATCGACCTCCCACGGGCACTATTCCTGCCTGGACCCCCCTCACTTCATTGTGGCTTTTTAAGGATTGGGGAGGAAGTGGCTCCAAAACCTCTCCCCGCTCCTCTGAATCCTCTAAACCCTGAGGATCTATACTGAAAATGTCCTCTCTGAAACTGACCAAATCTGGACTGACGAAAACGCCTAAACTCTCTCTGCTGGCTCCTGGAAGCAGGTACCGGCTTCTGTCTGTCCTCTGGCAACCTGCCTCCTTTAGACTCCCCTAAGTCTTTTACCAGCTTGTCAAGATCCTCTCCAAAGAGGAGTTTCCCCCTAAAGGGGAGCTTTCCTAGCCTTGCTTTAGAGGCCGCATCTGCCGCCCAGTTACGTAGCCAAAGGTATCTACGTGCAGCCACCACCGAAGCCATACTTTTCGCTAACCCGCGAATCAGATCATACTGACTATCCGCCAAATAAGCCGCTCCGGATTTCAGTCGGGCAGCCTCCTCGACTGCTCCTTCTACCTGCAAACCCTTAAGCCTCTGGGACCACCGAAGGCACGCCCTTGCCACCCACGCTCCACAAATGGAAGCGTGCATGGAAAGAGCATTAACCTCAAACACCTGCTTTAAAAGCGTATCCAACCGCTTGTCCTGCGCATCTTTAAGCGCAGCACTTCCCTCTACCGGTATGGTCGTCTTCTTAGTAACAGCCGACACACCTTAGGAGCCTTAAAAAGCTCCCTATCCGATTCTTGCAATGGATACAATCACGTTAGCACTCTGGAACCCTTGAGTCCTGACTCCGGCGTATCCCACTCCTCCTGAATCATTTCCTTAGATACTCTATGAATCGGGAATGCCCTCTGCGATTTTCTTATCGCCTGCAACAAAGGATCCTCCAAGGAGATATCCTCCGACTATCCCGCTGCCGGCATATTCAAGGCTTTCAGCGAATCCGTAATCAACGCCGAAAGTTCTTCTCTCCTGAATACCCGGACCACTCTCGCCTGGTCCTCTGGTTCCGCTATTTCTCCTTCCTCCAACTCCGGATCTACGTCCGAATCTTCCAAGAGCTCCGAGCACTCCTCCACCAGGCCTTCCACGTCAGCTCTCTCCGACCCCAGTCTAGCCTTTTTATGTGGGACGCCTACCGACCCCAACTCCAATGGGGCCCCCGGACGCTTAGCTCCCTTACCTAAGTCCTCCACGGCTCCTGCCCCACTAGCTCCAGCCCCGGAGAAAGCTTGTTCCAAGAGCGATAAAACCTGCTGTGAAAAGACTGCTGTCAAGGGAAGATCCGGAGCTGAGGACGGCCCCAGCGTTGGCTCTGCAGGCAGTAGCATGGTCTCTGTAGGGTCCACTGGCCCCTCAACCTCTTTTGCCAGCTCTCCCCCACTGTGCTCTGCCATGTCCATTATTGAGGCTTCGTGCGCACACCCCCTGCACACCCCTGCCTCAGAAAGGGACCCCCTCTGGACCCCACACAGAAGACAGCGAGGTCTAGAAGACATAAAGAAGCAAGCAGTGCCCTTCAAATGCCAAACACCAAATCTCTCTCTTTTTTTTTTTTTCTTAAAACTGACCACCAGCAATGCTGGACCAGACACCCTACTTTCCCCTTTGGGAAAAAAGGCACAATCCCCTTCAGGACCCTGACAATGGCCCCAAAACTAAATGGCTCTGAGTTCCCGCGCAAAAACCACGTGGCCCGAAGACTCCATTCTAAGCACTACGCTACCGGCGCTTGTGTCTCCCTAAAACATCAAACCCTCGCGATCCGGCAACTCCTTACCTCCCCGGAGCTTCTCCCTTACCATGGCTCCGCTCAGTAATTGAAAGGAGACGAGCTATGCAGCTCTCAAATATCACCGCAATGTCTGTCAGCAGGGCCTCTGTCCGGCTCCTGCTCCCGCTCTGTCTGCCCTGCTGGAGAGCGCGGCTGCAGCGGAGGACCTCAACGGCTGCTCACCCAACTCGTGGGATCAGCACCGGAGGACCCCAACAGAACCCCCTCACTCATCCCTGCCCTCCAGAGGCACTGCAGAGAAAGGGGGGGCCGGGGGACAATATTTCTCACCTCTTCCAAAAATCCTAGCAAATCGCTCTAAAATCGCTAATTTAAAGGCACTGTAGCCTTTTTTTTCTTTTGTAAACCCAACAACTACACTATCACTGTTTAACTGCTCCAGTGAGTTCCTAACCTCTGGGCTCACATCTCCTTCTGCTGCTTGGAGACTGAGAACTGAACAAGGAGGCGGTGCCTGGGCTACTTATACTGATGTCAGTGAAAAAAGAGGCATGCTCAGTTTCCAAGCTGTGGGAGGACGTACTCAACCCAGAAATTCCGGGACTAGACTGGAGGGACGTTAAGGAAATCTTGATATAAGTGGATGAGAGGAAATAGGCTGTCCATCGAAAGCTTTCTGAAAAGCAGCAATAGCACTAAGATGGATCCTAACTGAATTGGTCTTCAGAACAGAAGTTGATAATTGTAGAAGATTTATTTATTTATTTATTTGCATTTTTTATATACTGCGCTATTTCAATCAGTGCGGTTTACATTTGAACAAAATATACAGCAATGTAACCGGTTACATTGAGTTTACAATAAACAAGGGATACAAACTTGGATGAACAAGGATAAACTATGTACATTGAGTTTACAATAAACAAGGGATATAAACTTGGATGAACAGGGATACACTATGTACATTGTTATGTAAATAGATTGACATCAAATCAGGCATTGTAATATGGAAGTGGATAGGTAACAGGAGGAGTATCAGGCTGGCAAATTTTCTAGTTGAGGTTATGTTAAGCGTGAATCTTGGTGGAGATGTGTATTATGTTGGGATTGACTGTGGGGGAGGTGATTGGAATAGTATTTTATGAACAGATGATGTTTGATAGCCCTTCTGAAGGAAATGATATTGGTGATGGAACGAATTTCTGGGGGAAGAGAGTTCTATGCTCCTGGTGCAAATAGAGAGACGGCTCTATTGGACGTCGTTTTTGAACATTTTGTGATTGTTTTTGGCACTTCTAGTTTGTTTAAACATGCCGAGCGTCTGCTTCTGTTGGGTGGAATAGGTTGAATGAGCTCGGAGAGCGGGGTGGGGGGCTGATTTTTTAAGGCCTTGAAAGTTAGTATGAGGGCTTTGTATATGATTCTAGCTTGTAAAGGCAGCCAGTGTAGGCTCATCAGTACTGGAGTTATGTGATCTGATCTAGAAGTTCCGGTGAGTATTCTAGCCGCAGAGTTCATGGCTAGCCGAAGCGGGTTCAATGTTGTTTGTGGGAGTCCAAGGAGTATAATGTTGGCAAAGTCGAGGTGGGGGGTTACCAATGCTTGGAAAATGGAGCGGAAATCAGAGGGGTTAAGAAGTGGTCGAAGGTGGCGTAGTGACCGTATCTTGTGGTAGATAGATTTGGTGGTGTTTTTGATATGCGGTGACATATCCAGCTTTTGGTCCAGGGTGATGCCTAAGTACCAGATGGTAGGTTTGACTGTGAGATCGTGGTTGTTGACTCGAAGAGAAGGTGGTGGTATGAACTTCTGATTTCGAGTGACAAAAAGGACATCGGTCTTACTGTGATTAATGCGTAAGTTTTGGGAGAGAAGCCATTCGGAAACTGCATCAAAGCATGTTGTTATTGCTGAGAAGTCTGGTTGGTCAAACTTGAAGGATGAGTACATAAGGATATCATCTGCATATGCTAAGCACTGGATGTTGAAAGAGCGGATCAGGTCGCAGATTGGTTGCATATATATATTAAACATGAGAGATGAGAGGGAAGAACCTTGGGGGACTCCTTGTTTGAGTATGAATGGGTCAGATGTAGTGGATCCTACTCTGACTTGTTGTGACCTGTTGCTCAGGTATGATCTGCACCATGTTAAAGCAAGACCTTGTATACCCTTATCCTTGAGACGGTGTAATAATGTCTCGTGGTTCACAGAATCAAATGCAGCCGCAATATCCATAAAAACAAGGATGAAGCCTTGGTGTAGATCATCAATTCCCATGAGTAGGTCGTTGAATAAGGTAGTGAGAATGGTTTCTATACCATGTGCTTCTCTGAATCCATGTTGTGAATGGTCCAGTGGTGCTTCAGTGTCGATATGCTGTTGAATTTGTAGTTGAACTACTTTTTCCATAATTTTTGCAAGCAGAGGGATGCTTGAGATGGGTCTGAATGACTACTTTGGATGGGTCGAGTTTGGAGTTTTTTAGCAGTGGGCGGATTGATGTGAATACACTAGTAGCAACTCCACAGGTACTAGAAGGGGGTTAAGTCCCTTTTGTGAACATCAGATAGAGAACCTTTTCCACTTGAAAGCGTAGGAATGTCTTGTGGAGGGTTTACTGGAAGCCAGGAGGATATCCTTTACTTGTTGAGAAAGGTGAACATCCTGGAATTCTAGGCTTTCAGAAACCAGGCCCTGAGATGTAGGAACTGGGGATTGGGATGCAGTAAAGATCAGTCCTCCTGCAACAGGAGATCTGGAGCATTCCCCAACTTCAGAGGAGTAGTTTGAGAAAGATGCGGAAGTAAAGGATATCACGACTGCCGTGGCCAACGTGGAGCTATGAGTACCATACGACCTCTGTCTCTCTGAAATTTGAATAAAGTCTTGGGAATGAGGGGAATGAGTGGGAAGGCATAGAGGAAGTCCTGTCCCTAGAGGAGTAGGAAAGCATCTCTTGCCTGACAGTTTTGAGCCGGAATTCTGGAACAGAATCGGAGAAGTTTGGCATTCTGTGGACTTGCAAAGAGGACTATATCTAGTGTTCCTCAGATTCAAAACACTCAAGCAAGCTGGTATGAGTGGAAATTTTGTTTATTAGAAACAAGCAACAAAAGACATACAAAAAGCAAAAACAGGCAACCCAAACAAGACCCATACCCCCAAAACCCCCATCCACCCCGACATAGCACAAACAAGAAACTGAACCCCCCCCCGTGACCCACCTCCCCAAACCCATCACCAAACCCAGCAACCAGCTCACGTGCCCACCCCCCCTCCCCCCGATAACAACCCACACCAGTCCAAAAAATGTCCATGTCCATGCCCAACCCCCCCCCCTCCCTCCCCGGACAACAACCCACACCAGTCCAGGCAATGTCCATAGCCATGTCCATAATGTCCACCTGTTGAGGACTGCCAAGCCCCCCCTCCCCCAATCATGCCCACAATACATATTCCAACGTCCCCACCCCCGCCCCAAAGAAGGAGCAGCAGCTCCCCCACCCCCCACCCTCATCCCTGCCCTATTCCCATCCTCCCCACAAAGAAAATACAGCAAAGGCAAAACCCACACCCCCCACCCCCCCCAAACAAAAACATAAAGGCAAATCTGACCCTTCCCCAACAAAAGCCCACCAAAACAAAACAAAACCAAACCATAAGATGAACAATAACCCAGTGCTGCACTGCAACACCAGACAGCAGAGCGGGATGCACACAAAACGAATAACACTGCTGCACATAACAAAAAGATTGGGAAATCCATCCCCCAAGGAGAGAGGGAGAGCGAACGAGTGGCCAAAACCTCCTCAAAACGGCAGTACGATCGCACCCCCCCCCCCCCCGGGAGAAACACCTCAAATCCCTAACAAAGAAAACCCAGGGAAAACCCTCCCCCTAACGGGGGGCAGAGGTTGAGGTGACACCACAGATGCTCCCAACGATGGGCCTCCACCACCCGCCTTTCGCATTGCGCCATGCTGGACACTTCCTCCAAAATGTCCCGCACCACCTCGTCGAGGGGCAGGACCAACCCCCAGGCCGAGACATGACAGCGCGCTTGCCACAGGTGGTAGCGCACTACAGCCGTGACGAGGTAGAGGGTCCCGGAGTCCTGCCTTAGAGGAAAGGACCAGGCCCCGTACACCCACTCCGCATACGTAAGGAGAGAAAGATCACGCAGGTGAAAAGCAGCAGACACCAACCGGCAGGCCTCCACATTAAAGGGGCACTGCCGGAGGAAATGGTCCATGGTCTCCGTCTGCCCTTCACACCCTGCCCTCGGACAGACCCGCTCGGCCTGTGACCTGTACTTGACGTTGTCCCTCACGTACAAACGCCCGTGGAAAGACAACCAGGCCACATCCCGAACCTTCTTCGGCAGCCGAGGGGAGTTCAACTGCCGAAGGCCCCGCTGCATCACATCCGCTGCACAGTCCCGCAGGGCCCACCTTGGTTGGAAGTGGGAGGTGAGTACCATCCGGTACAATCCTTTCCGCCCCAAGGACTGGGCGAGCGGGTCGGTCACCCCCCACCGCCGAATGAGCCCCACCATCGCAAAAACGTACGATGGGGCCTGTTCCCCACTCCGGCGCACACGTGGGACCGAGGACGCCCCCTCCCACTGCTCCCAGAAGCGGGAGAACCATCCCCGATAGGAGGCCACCCACCAAACCCGCCCCCCTCCCGCAACCTACCCAAGTGAAACGCCATAGACAAGACTGACAGGAAGACAAGGGGATGCAACATACCTAAACCGCCCTGTGCCCAATCCAGGCAAACGATGTTGCGCTGGACAGGGTTCAGGCGGTTACCCCACAGAAAACAGAAAAAGACAGCACTAACAGACGCCTGATGGGACGATGGAAGAACGAAGACCGTGGCCACGTGCAGAAAGAGGGGAAGCAGAAACGTCCCGAGGAGTTTGATCTTCTCCTCAACATACAGCTCCACCCCCTCCACCGCAGCACCCGACACCGTGCAGTCTCAAGACAACGATCCCAATTGGACACCGCACAGTCCTCCGAGCCGAAGATGAGGCCCAAAACGCGGACCTCCCCCACGGGAGTAGGAAAGGGGGCGCAGGAAGGCGGGGAGGCCTCCGAGGGGCCCAACCACAGCGTCTGGCACTTGCTGTGATTGACAACTGAATGGGCCACCTCTGAGTACTCCTCCACGGCCTCCCGCAGAGCCTCTACCCCTTCAGTGCCGTCCACATAAACTGAGATGTCGTCAGCGTAGGCAACGACAGTCACCGGGGGCGCACCAGGCGCCTCCAGGCCCCGCAACCCACCTGAGGACAATCTCCGGAGGAAGGGGTCGAGGGAGAAGACATACAGCAGGGGGCTCAAAGGGCACCCCTGCCGTACCCCCGAGGCGACACAAAACGGCCGTCCGAGCCACCCGTTAATAAACAGGAAGCTCACCCCCCCTCGGTACAGCGCCTGCAAGACGAAGAGGAAACCTGCGGGGAGGCCGAAGTGCTGGAGCACCACCCACAGGTACCGGTGACTGACTCGATCAAAGGCCTTGGACTGGTCCAAGGAGACCAACCAATGGTCCCGTTGGAGCGACCGGCCTCTCTCCACCACCTCCCGGACTGTGGCGACAGCGTCCAGAACCCCTCTCCCCCGAACGGAACAATACTGGGAAGGGGACAGCAAAACGCCCGACACCTCCACCAGTCGGTTGGCCAAACACTTGGCCAGGATCTTCTGGTCCGCGTTCAGAAGAGAGAGCGGCCGCCAAAAGTCCTAGGAGCTATCGTCCTTCCCCTTGGAGAGTAGCAGCAGGACAGACTCGCGAAATGACCGCGGGAGAAACCCCGTGTCCATGATCTCCTGAAACAGGGAGGTCAGGAAGGGGGCCAGCTGGGCGATGAAAGTATGATAGAACTCCACAGGGAGCCCATCGCGCCCAGGCACCTTCCCCAACGGCATGGCACGAATCGCCCTCTCCACCTCCACCTGCTGAATCGGAGCAGCGAGTGCATCAACCTGTGCCTGAACCACAGCCGAATACACCGGGGGAAGGCCCAGGTACTCTCGGATATGGGTGAGGTCCACGGGGCGATCCCCAAACAGGTCCAAGAAGTATTCCCCCACCATCCGCAAAAGGTCCTCCTGGGAGGTATGAATGGTACCGTCCTCGCCCCGCAGGGCCATGACCTCCCGATGCCGAACCCTCTCCCTGCAATTTAGGAAAGGGTCTGGAGTGGCGACCCCACCGGCCGCCCCCTCGAAGCATAGGGAGGCATGGCGATCATAAAGCAGGACACGGCGCTGGACGCGCACCTCTTCCACCTCCTCCCGCGCTGCCCCTCGGGATACCAAACGATCCAGCGACCTCCGGAGGACAGTGTAAGTGAGGTAGCGGGATCGAGCCATGGAGGTACCCCGGGAACGGAAGAGTTGGCGGGCACGCGTTTTCACCTCATCCCACCAAGCGCCACGGGAAGGAAAAACACCCAACAGGGTCTCCTGGTCTGCGAGAAAGGCCAAGAACTCCTGGACCACCTCTGATGTTGCCAACAACTGCACATTCAGTCGCCACAGTCCAGGACCCCTGCTGAGCTCCTCGTGGTTAGCCAAGGAGGACACGGAGAGGACGCAGTGGTCCGAAAAGTCAACCGCCTGCAACCGCGGAGGGGAACACTCCACCCGGGCACTCACATATATCCGATCGATACAGCTCCTGCAGGTCCCATGGTAGTAGGTGAAACCCGGCGACCGTGGAAAGGCCCGGTGGAAGACATCCACTAGGTCAGCCGTTCGGGTCATCTCAGCCAAAAAGAGGCCCTCGTAACTAGGTGGGCAACGTTCCCCCCCTCGGTCCTGCAACAGGGTGGTGGTATTGAAATCCCCAGCGAGGACCACCAAACGGGAGGTGTGTAAGTAGGGGCGGATGACCCGAAACAGGGTCTTCCGCGCCAACTTAGACTGGGGGCTGTAGACCACCACGAAACGAAACCAATGGGGCCCGCAGTAGCCGTCTAAGAGCAAACACCGGCCCTGCTCCAGTTTCCACACATACTGCACCTGAAATCGGTTAGACGTGAACAAAACCGCCACTCCTGCGTAGGGCTGGGCTGCAAGTGACCAGTACGAAGGACCCCACCTCCACTCCCGCTTCGCCCGATGAAGGCTAGCGAGCGAGGTGAGCCTGGTCTCCTGCAAGAAGATGACATCCAGCCCACTCGTGGAAAGAAAATCATAGGCCGTAGCCCGCGCCTGGTCCGTAAAAATGCTGGCCACGTTGATAGTGGCGCACGAGAACGCAGGAGTGCACGCCATGCCTATTTCGAGTGCAGTGACCCTTTCATCCTCTTCTCACCAACCCCTGGATCCCCAGAATCCCGCTTGCAGGACAAGCCCGCGAGCTGGAGCAACTCCTCAGGGTTCACGTTGACCACCTCGAGGATCTCCTCCTCCTCCCATTCGACCCTGTCACCCCAGGAGGTGCTGGCGCCCCCGGGACCACCAGGCAAAGCTGTCGCGAGGGCAGGCCCAGCCCCAACGGGATGAGGGGGCACAAACGGGTCAGGGGTCGGAGGAATGACCTCCTCCGTGGGGTCCACCACCGGTGCAGCCCTCCCCCTCCCCGGACAAAGACTGAGACAATAAGACAGTGCCCACCCCCGCGGGGGAGGCCGGGACGGCCGGGTCAGCAGGGGGCTCCTGCGAAGGCCCAGCACCCAACTGCGGGGGCAAAAGCCCGTCCTCCCTCACCCGTCGGGCGCCAGTATCCATCCTGATGGGAGGACCCTGACCGCGGCGCGCCTTCGGTATTTTTGAAGGCCGCCGCTGAGGAAGAGGGGCCACCCCCGCCGCTAACCGCTCCGAGCGCCGCACAGGAAGCCCTGCCTCCACAGGCAAGCCCTCATCCGCCTCAGCCGCATCAGCAGCCAAAAAGACGAAACGGTTGATGTCCAACACGGGCTCTGCATCCGGCAATGGGGATGTCTCCCGTTTCTTCCTTTTGGACTTGCCACCCTTAGAAGGGACCATGGTCCATTCCTGAGGTGGCACCACCCGCAACCCACTATCCTGTCGTGAAACAGCAACCTCCACCACATCAACACTCTCCTCCTTTCTACCCAAATCCCCTCCCCCTGGTGGCTCCCTCGGCTCGATGGACTCCTCCACCCTAGGGCCCCCGGACTCCTCCTGAGGGAGAGGGTCCTCCACAACCTCCTCCCGCAAAGGAGCCCGAGGTGGGGCAACGACATCCCCCCCCGGTCCATTGTGTGATGCGGAGGGGCAGCGGGCGAAGGGGTGGCCCAACTCCCCACAAAGGTTACACCGGATAAGCAAACACCCGGCCGAGGCGTGACCCCGTCCACCACAACGGGTGCAGACCTGCTCGGGACAGTTCATGCTCAGATGTCGGAATGAGCCACAGCAGTGACACTCGCGAGGTTGCCCGGGGTAATAGCACAAGATGCGATCCCGATCGAGGAAACCGGCCGAGGGCACGTGCTGCACGACGTTTCCCACCTCACGCAAACGGATCCTGCCCTTCCACGACCCGTCCCACACCACTAGGGGCCCAGTGCCCTTAACCAGTGGTGCGAGGAGCACCGCATGGCGCGACAACCAAAACTGGATGTCCTGCCCTGGGAGCGACTCATTCCTGGCCAGGATGGTCACAGGTACTGTCCCCTGGCGAGAGATAGGCACAACACGAAAGTCAGCCCACCCGCCCTGCCCCCTCTGCTGCTGGTATCGGTCCCAGAAAATCTCCAGCCCCCGTCTCAGCATGAAACTATCATATTCAATGGTGTTGTTCATGTGGATGAAGGCGTAGAGATCTCCCGGGAGAAACCCCAGCCCAAGGACCATCCTCAAGACCTGTTCCCTGGCTGGAGAGGGCCCCTCCCCAGCCCACCGGATCTGCGCCACGTTGCGCCGTCTGACCTCACCCCCTACCCCTCGGAACCCTCCCCCACTTCCTCCCCCTCCTACAGGACCGTTCCCTTGGGAAACCCCCCTCCCCTCCCCCGCCCCACCTGAAGTCCCCGGAGTAGTACCGGACCCCCTCAGACCTTCTGCAAAGGTACGGGGGGGAACCGACCCCCCAGCTCCCATCCCCTGCCCTCCGCTCACCTCCCCCGCAACTACCTGCGAGGGACGCTGCTGCTGTTCTTCAGGATCCGCAGCCACCTCGAAGGGGGCGACCTGGCGGCTGGGCAGGACCAGCTCAGCAAAAACAGAGTCAGGGATACTGTCCCTGCCAGATCCCTGGGTGCCACCGAGAAACTCCGGAGCACCCCCCTCTGCGAGACCCTGTTGCCGCCTGAATGTATCAAAGGCCCCTTGAGGGCCGTCCGGGGTTTCCAAGGCCAACATGATGGCATCACGGACCTGTTTCTCGGTGACACCCAGAGGACCAGAGAACCCCCCTGTACCCCTGCCCTGCGTTCCCAACCCATCACAGGGCTCCTGCGTTTCTGCCACTACCACCGGGGACGGACACTGCCCCCCCACTGTCCTGGGATCTAGGGGCACCACCCCATCCCCCAGCCCCACAGACATCAATCCCTTCCCCCCATCAGGACAAACCATTACCTCCCCTCCCACTGGTAGACCAGTCGTCCGCTCCCCCTCCCCGGCAGCTACTGGAGTACCCTGCTCTTCCCCACGGACGGCAGACACTGAGGACGCTAGACCCTCAACCAATCCACCGTCCGCTACCCCCTGTAAGGCTACCGGCAATAAGGCAGGACCGTCCTGAGACAGCAGGACGGATCCCCCCATAACCAATCCCCCCAGACCTCCGCCCCCCTGCCCCCCATCACTCCCAGGTCCTACCTTATTGCCGGTGCCAGACGTGGCACAGGAGTCAGGAACATCTCGGCCGGCAGCCAGGGCTCCAGCAGAAAGGGCGGACGCCCCCCCCCCCCCCCCCGCGAGCCAGGCCCCCTTCGGCCACCCCAGCGGGAACTACAAGCACCTGCGCATCCTGCTCTGCCGACATAGGTTGCAGGGACAGTGGAACAGCATTCTTCCGGCACCCCCAGGGGCTGCAGAGAAAGAAAAGCAGCCCCTACCCTGCTCCTTCCCCTTTCCTGCACTCCTCAGGCACCAGACAGCCACCTCCGGGAACTGGGGGCGGCCAGTCTGCAGCCTCCGGGGATCCAGGAAAGAGGAAGCAGAACCCCCAAAATCTCCCTGCACAACTGGAGGCTGCACAGCACCGGTAATCTTCTTGGCTGCAGCAGGCAGCCGACGAGCCACGGCAGCATCTGCTGACCCCCGACGTGTGAAAGCAGCCTCCGAAGATCTATCTTCCTCGGCAGCAGCCCCTCCGGTAGAGGAGCAATGGAAAAGATCCCATACTGCCCCCGCTGATCGCCGCCAGTGCTCCTTCGGCAGGGCAGAGAGTCGAGGACGGTCGTCTGCACACTTCCCGGAGAACCCGGAAGTGACATCACCCGATGCTCGGCGGCCATCTTGAATCGTCATTCTGGCTGGGGAAAGCCCTGCAGACAGCTCCGGTGGCGTAGTATCGTTCTCAGCAAGATGGACAGGAGGAAGGCAGACGTCATCGCGGGGACTCCGGCGGCCATCTTGGATTTTCCCCGCAGCCCATGGAGCCGTCGGAGAGACTGGGAGAAGGGCCGAAATTGCCCGCTGAGGGGGAAAACCGCTGCTGCTGAACCCTCCTTTCACTTCCAGACCGGCGGGGCACGACTCCAGAAGCTGTGCACGGGGAGCAGAAGGGGGGACCATTCCAGGATCCTGCAACCGCGGACGGGCCGAAACTCCTCCGGGAAACTCCCAAGCACCATCGGGAACAGCAGAAGCCTGCAAACCGGGCACCACGGGCCCAATATCCGGAGACTGGACAGCCATACCACCAGTAACAGCTTTCACCGGCAGGTAAGGGTCTCCGAACCGAGATGGTATACGTGAGGGTTGTATGGAGCATTTTTCCTTCCTTACAGGGGTCGGACATGGGAAGGGCAGGCAGTGGGATTGGTGGTATCCACCCAAGTTACCTACCCCCGGGGGCCTCCCCTGGACTGCAGACATACCATAACTTGCCCACCGATCATAATTTTGGTAGATTTCAGAAAGGGACCCACAACCCTAGCTTTTTAAATATGTTATCTGCTGATACTTGGCCTTCAAGGCCCGCTTCACCCCCTTCCTATAGGTCGTATAGGCCACCCACTCCTCACCGGGAATGGTGGCCTGCAGGCTCTACAGGTGGGAGAGCTGGGCTTGCAGCTGGGCCGCCTCCTCCTGGAGACCCCGGAGCTGCCGTACCGCCGCCACGATCTCATCCGGGGCCCTAGCTGGCTGCTGGAAGGACAGCAGGCCAGACCCTCCGTCCTCATCCTCACTGGAGGAGGTAGAGGCCTCCTCCAGGACCCGAGGCGGAGGGGGGAACCCACCTCCCCCAGTACTGTACGAGACAGTCCTCCAAGGCCTCCCCAGGGCCTCTCCCTGCCTCCACCCAGCCTCCACACCCTGCCTGGGAAGGAGAAAGGAGCCTCCTCCCTGGGGTAGCGGGCCCGAGCCTCCGGGCGTGTGGGTCCCTCTTCCCTGGTCATGTGCAGTCCTACCTGGGGAGTCCCCCTCCCTGGGTGGGGAGGCTTCCATCCTCCCCATCCGGTGGCAGCGAAGGAGGCCCACCAGGCTTGGTAGGCCTCTGGGCCTGGGCCTCTCCCGCTGGAGGTGGCCCAGGACCCGACATCCAGGCACTGAGTGAGAGTCAGACTCCTCCCCCTAGCAGGAGCTCTCCAAGATAGGTCCTCACTCTACCACTGCAGCAGAGCAACTGAGTGGAGAGACCACTTGTGTGGCAGCAGTATTCGACTGAATTTGTCTGCCCACAAGTTTTGAATGCCCAGAAGGTATACCACAAACAGGTGAATTTGGCGAAGGCCCATAGTCGCAAAGCTTCGTTGCATAGCGACAGAGAGCCTGCCTGTTCTGCCTTGCTTGTTCACATAGAACATAGCTACCTAATTGTTGGTTTGGACTAGAACTGTTTTGTTGTTGAGATGGCCCTGAAAGACTTGAATAGCAGTGAAAATGGCTCTCAGCTCTAGGAGGTTTATGTGAAGGGAAACCTCCTCTGAGGTCCAAAGACCCTGAGTGGAGAGATTGTGCAAGTGGGCCTCCCAACCCATCTTGGACGCATCTGTCGTCAGAGTGGTTTGCATAGAGGCTGTGGAAAGGAGAGCCTACAAGGAGGTTTTACAGGGATTGCCACCATTGCAGGGACGAAATCAGACATGTGGTAGTTCTGATTTTGTCTGTTAGTCGACCCGAGGCTTGTGACCACTAAGAGGAAAGGGTCCACTGGGCTGCTCGCATGTGGACGCAAGCATAGGGAGCCACATGTCCCAGCAGTTGAAGCATCTCCCGAGCAGTAAGGAACACCTTCATAGATAAATGAGATGCTAGTTGTATTATCTTTAGACAGTGTGGCTGTGGCAGGAAAGAGTAGTTACTCACCTATAACAGGTGTTCTCCAGGAGCAGCAGGAATCAGTCCTCACAGATAGGTGGCGTCAGCGCCGATGGATCCCCCGTGCAGAGCATTTCCCCAGCTTTCAAGGAAAGCCTTTGGGAATGCAGCACACATGCACGGTCCCCTTCCTGCCCAAGGGTGCCATCTTCCTCAGTCTGATGACATAGCTAAAAGACAACAAAAAACAAAATGAAGTATATGACTGCAACTCCAGGGGAGGAGGGAGGGTCGTGAGGACTGATTCCTGCTGCTCCTGAAGAACACCTGTTATAGGTGAGTAACTACTCTTTCTCCAGGACCAAGCAGGAAGTCAGTCCTCACATAGCGTAGTTACTCACCTGTAACAGGTGATATCTGGGAACAGCAGGAATTTAGTCCTCACATATGGGTATCGTCGGTACAGACGGAGCCTGTGCAGGAACGCTCCCCAGCGTCCAATAGGAACGCTTTTCGGAGCATCCCTCAGCACATGCGCGCTGCCTTCCCGCCTTTCCAACTGTCCCTCTTCAGTTAAGTTTGTAGCTGAGAGAAAGGATAGAGGGAGAGAGGAAAGAGAGAGAGAGACAACTCCTAGGGGAGGTGGGTGGGTTGCAAGGACTAAATTCCTGCTGTTCCCTGAGATCACCTGTTACAGGTGAGTAACTACGCTATCTCCAGGAACAAGCAGAAATGTAGTCCTCACATATGTGGACTCCCTAGCTGCAGATTCCAGGGAGATATCCCCAGGAAGGTGAGACCGTCGAAGGTGAGAATCCTTCCTCCCATGGATCTCTGGTATCCCACCAGGGTTGGTGGGTAGGAGTTGGTTTAAGTTTCAAAGAGATTTTGAAGAACAGCTTGGCCAAAGAAGGCATCTCGACAGGAGGCTTTATCTAGGCAGTAATGGGCTGTGAAGGTGTGTACCGACGCCCAGGTGGCTGCTCGACAAATGTCATCGATAGATACAGAGTGGAGATTAGCGATAGAAGCTGCCATGGCTCTCACATTGTGAGCTGTGACATGGTCCTGAAGAGGAAGACCCTTACTCTCATAAGTAAAGGATATGCATTGGGCAATCCATTTAGATAAAGTTCTTTTGGAGATTGGAACTGTTTGTTTTATGTAAACCGCGCTGATCGCAAATAGTGCGGTATATAAGAAATGTAAAATAAATAAATAAATAAATAAGTCCCAAATGACTAGAGTCAAAAGTACAAAACGTTGCGAGGGCTTTCTTTGTTGCTGTGTTCTTTCAATGTAAAAGGCTAAAGCCCTTTTACAATCCAAAGTACGAAGGTTTGATTCTGCATTAGAGGCGTGAGGCCTCGGAAAAAATACAGGAAGATAAATTGATTGATTCAAATGAAAAGGCGAAACCACCTTTGGCATAAAGTGTGGGTGAGTTCGAAGAACAACCTTATGATGAAATCTACTATAAGGGGGATCAGCCACTAAAGCTTGCAATTCACTAATGCGACGGGCAGAGGTGATTGCAATCAGGAAGATGACCTTCCAAGTCAAAAACGTAAGGGCTGTAGTGGCTAAAGGTTCAAAAGGCGGCCTCATGAGCTGCCCGAGAACTAGATTTAGATCCCATGCTACCAGTGGTGGCTTGATGGGAGGTTTAGTTAATAAAAGGCCTCTCTTAAATCTTGATAGGAGTGGATGAGAGGAAATTGGTTGTCCATTTAGAGGCTAATAAGAAGCTGCAATTGCACTAAGATGGACTCTTACCGAATTGGTCTTTAAGCCAGAATTCAATAAGTGAAGGAGATACTCTAGTATCGATTCTAAGGGTATGACCAGGGGGGATTAATCCCTTCTTGGAGCACCATATAGTAAAACGTTTCCACTTGAAGACATAAGATCTTCTTGGAGAAAGTTTCCTAGAAGCCTGAAGGATATCTTTTGCCTGCTGGGACAGGTTGAAATCCTGAAGGTCTAAGCCTTCAACAACCAGGCCGTGAGGTGCAGGGACTGGGGATTCGGGTGCCATAGCATCCTGTTCTCCTGGGAAAGGAGATCTGGAGCATGCCCTAACTCCAGAGGTGCCGCTTGAGAGAGATGCAGGAGCAGGGAATACCACGTTTGGCATGGCCATCGTGGTGCTATGAGAATCATGCGACCCCTGTCTCTCTGAAGTTTGAAGAGTGTCCTGGGGATGAGGGGAATTGGTGGGAAGGCATAAAGGAAGTCCTGACCCCAGTGAAGGAGGAAGGCATCCCTTGCCTGACAGTTGTGCGCTGGAATCCTGGAACAGAACCAGGGAAGTTTGGCATTCAGTGGACTCGCAAAGAGGTCTATGTCTGGAGTGCCCCAGAGATGAAATATCTTTGCCATCTGGTCTAGGTGGAGTGACCACTCATGAGGTAGCAGTACTTGACTGAGTTTGTCTGCCCAAAGGTTTCAAAGGCCTGGAAGATATACCACTAGAAGGTGAATTTGATACTCTCTGGCGAGGGCCCATAGTCGTAAAGCTTCGTTGCATAACAGAGAGCCTGTCACGCCCTGCTTGTTCATGTAGAACATGGCTACCTGATTGTTCGTCTGGACTAGGACTGTCTTGTAGCTGAGCTGGGCATGGAACACTTGAAGAGCTAAATAAATTGCTCTTAACTCCAAGAGGTTTATGTGTAAGCCAACCTCCTGTGGAGTCCAGGTGCCCTGTGTAGAGAGATGATTCAGGTGTGCTCCCCAACCCACCTGTGATGCATCTGTTGTTAGGGTGGCCTGAAAGAGGGGTTGATGGAAAGGAGACCCTACTGTCAGATTTTCTAATGATTGCCACCATTGGAGTGACAAAATTAGTCGTTGAGAGATTGTTATTTTGTCCAACAAATGACCCATGGCCTGTGTCCACTGTGTGGAGAGGGTCCACTGAGCTGCTCGCATGTGGAGGCGAGCATATGGGACTACATGAACTGTGGATGCCATGTGTCCCAGTAACTGCAGTAGCTCCCGAACAGTGAGGGAGGACTTGCCTGCTGCTTGGGAAGCTAACTGCATTATGCAAAAACACCAGACTTGTGGAAGGAAAGCCCTTGCCTGTCTGGTATCCAGACAGGCTCCTATGAATTCTAGGCATTGGGAAGGAACTAGTTGAGATTTCGGGAAGTTTATTACCAATCCCAAGTATTGGAGGATTTGCATTGTACGAGACAGTGCAGTGCTGGCTTCTGTCACTGTGGAGGTTCGGATGAGCCAGTCGTTTAAGTAGGGGAAGACAAAGATCCCCAGGGTTCGTACAAATGCAGCTACTACTGCCATGCATTTCGTGAATACCCTTGGTGCTGAAGCCAGACCAAACGGAAGAACCCTGTACTGGAAATGTCTTCCCCTGAAAAGGAAACACAAAAATTTCCTGTGATCTGGATGGATAAGAATGTGAGTGTATGCATCCTTTAAGTCTAGAGAGCAAAGCCAGTCCTGGCTTTGATGGTATGGCAGAAGAGTTCCCAGAGAAATCATCTTGAATTTTTCTCGAAACAGATATTTGTTCAATTCTCTGAGGTCTAGAATGGGTCTGTGTCCCCCTGTTTTCTTTGGGATAAGAAAATAGAGGGAGTAGAACCCTGCACCCTGTTGAAGAATGGGTACTTCCTCTATTGCCCCCTGGGCAAGAAGAGTGGAGACCTCGTGATCTAGCAGATTGTCTGCAGAGGTTTGTGAATTGAACTGCTTTAGAACTGTAGGAGGGGGTAAGCTGTGAAAATGAAGTTTGTACCCCTCCCCTACAATGGACAAAGTCAATCTTCTGCTGTTATCTGATGCCATCTGTTGACAAAGTGGCATAACCTGCCGGGAATATTGGGGGGTTGAGGACCCCTCAGAGGCAGGAAGGCAAAGCTCTCTAGGAAGGAGTCAAAGCCCTTGAGGGGGCTGAACCTGCAGAGCTGGTTGGGCTCTGGTGCCTTTTGGCTTCTTTTGTTGTCTAGTTTGTCCCTTTTGGGCAACCTGACCTGGAGCTTGTCTGATGGTTATAGGCAGGATAAAACTTCCTCTTTTTGCTAAAAGAGGGTTTTTTATAAGGCTTTATTTTGGCTGGAGTGGCTGTAGACTTTGACAATCTATCTAAGGTAAAATTGTCAGCATCTAACTCGTTAGCCTTCTCCTGCCAGTTCTTGCCGAAGAGATTTTCTCCCGTGCAAGGAATGTTGCCTAACTTGTACTGTACCCAAGTCTGATGCCTGCAGCCAGACAATTAGTCGTGTGCCAACGGCAATAGCAGAGGTTCTGCTGATGCATTCAAAGCAATCAAAGGCTGCACGATTCACAAACTTGGAAACATCCTGAGTATGCTTAACCAGAGTTAAAGTCTTGTCTCTTATCATCTGGGAGAAATGGGCTCATAAGTTCCAAGTCTCCTGTGATTTTTTTTGAGGAACATTCCCAAATATAGGATATATGAGCTGATCCTAGCTGAAAGCATAGAAGCTTGAAAGGTTCTGCATCCAAAAGCATCCAGAGTCCTGCATTCATGACCTGGAGGATTGGATGGATGTCTTTTAGAACTTTTCATCCTACGCATGGCTGACTCCACTACCATTGAATGGTGTGGCAGCTGAGTTTTTTGAAATCCAGGACATGGTGGGACTCGATACATAGTATCAAGTCTCCTAGAGTGAGGAGAAGTAGTCAGAGGTGTCTCCCTCATTCTGAGCATCAAGTTATGCAGAATTTCATGGATAGGCAGAGTAGCTGCCTCCTTAGGAGCTTTAGGATATTGGAGGATTTCCATTTCCTTTGCTCTGGGTTCTTCCTCAGGAGCTACTGTGATTGAAAGACCTTTGGCCATATCACGGATGAAATCCTGAAATGACATGTCCTCTGGAGGTGACATTCTGCGTTGGGGAGAAGAGGGATCTTCTAAGAGAAACGCTCTAGTGCCAGCAGAATTGTCAGAGCCTTCGGAATTGGAGGACTCGAAGTATTCCTGACTCCGATGCTCCTGCAAAGCACGATCCCGGTACCGATCAAAGTCGGTACCACTTTATCCACTCCAGGCGGAGGTGGAATGAGAAGAGTTACCATCGGGGCCGGTACCGTTGGTACCGGCATCGTCAGTGTCGGTACCGGTGTTGCTGTCAGCACCGGTGCCCTTGGGACCACCGGTACCCGCAGCTGAGAGAAGAGCTGCGATACTGCGTTCAATAGTGAGAAATCTCTGGTCTATCAACGCTGCCGATGTCTGGGTGTCGGTACCGGTAAGAACGGCCGGAACCCCTGAGCATGGCATAGGTAGTTCTTGCGAGGTTGAAGCCCCGAAAACATCCTGAAGCCTGTCAGACAGCTGCCTAGGGTGAGAACTTACACAATCTTGACGATGCATATATTCATATGATTCTTGCAAGGTATTGTGGGTATTGTAGTTCATTCACTCCCAAACACAGCTGATGACAATAATTTGAGTTGTGAAACCAAGTGGTAAGATCAATAAAATACTTCTTTTATTGATGGGGTTTAATTCACCCAGCACATGTATGCTTGATAGCACTATAAATGAGGTTACTTGCTTGCAGTGTTTAAAATGGATAACAAAAAGTCACAAAGTAAACCAGAAAACAACCTTCAGTTTGTCAGGCAATTAGCTAATGTTTTCTTAGCAAGTAATTACCAAATACAAAGGCACAAAGTAAAGAATAAACTTTGCTGGTTAGGTTAACTTCTGCTTATTTTCCACGCCGATCTCAGCAGTGATTCTCCCTTGCTCACACACACAATCAGGTGCAGCCCTAATTACTATCAATGGACCAGCTGAAAGCCTTTAGCTGGCTGGCTGGCTGCTACTGTGTGAGCCCAAATCCTGCTTTAAGAGCTGTTTGCAGTGGAAATAAAGAACAAAGTTAGGTTTCTTTGTGATGGCTGATGTGTTTGCTCACAGAAAGCTAGCATTTAGATAGAGAATAGTCCATATAAATAGTTTCATCTGCTGTATCTCCCCCTTCATCAACAATCATAGGGTCAATATCATACATTGGCACAGATGAGTCTTTCATTAAGGCACTATCATGAGAATGCTTATTCCCTTGCTGCCATTCTCTATTATAGATAGGGTCTGGATCAGTGTTCATACCTGAGCCTCTCCTGCTATCATTATTTCTCTCTGTATAGCCTGGCCAATATGTAATCCAATTCTGATGTCCAGCCTTCCAATCTTGATCCCTGGACACTGGATCTTCTCTCACATACCTTCTGGCCTTGGTCTGAAAGTCCCTTCCACATGCAGTCTTCTCTCTTCCAGGTAGCCACTGGTGATTCCTATCTCTGCCAATCCATTCCTCTGGCTGAATCCAGTCCAATGGACTCTGCTGGCATTTGGAATACCTCCCAGTATGGGTACTGCCTTGGAATCTCCCAGACCTTCCAATGGGCTTTCTTCTCTTCCTTCCAGAGAGTTTCCTTCTTTCTCTATCCGCTTGGCTTGGCTTCTGTTTCTCCAGGTGATACTGGTGCTTGTAGCCGTTGCTGAAGCTCTCCCCTCTGTATCTCTTCCTGAAGCTGTTCTTGAAACTGGGCTGGAGCTTGTAGTAACTGTTATCTGAAGAATCAGCTCTATTCTTATCCTGTTCTAATGTGTGCTGCTCCCTAACACAGCGCAGCTGTCTTGAATCAGGCCCTGCCCTTTGAGATGAGTGCTTAGGGATTACCTCATAGCTTTCTTGATTGCACACACATTCTCTCACTTCAGCCCCTCTCATGGCTGCTGGAAACCTGGTGCATTCTGGGACTGGTAGTCTTTTATGTGAAAACTCTGTTTTCTTGCTTCTACCAGAACTGACAGGTTGCTTGTTCAGAGTCACATCATCTTTTCTATAGCTCCTACCTGAGCTATGATAAGCTTCCTTATCACAAGCCCCATCGATGCTTTGGAAGCAGAAGCCTCCCTCAAGGGCAATGCCAATGGCCTCTCGATGCTTAGCAGGAGAGCTACCCTTTGAGGACCGGCTTTTGTGTTTATTTACCCGAGATCCATGGGAGGAAGAAGAGGCCCTTGACGATGTCAATGCAATGGATCTGGCATCTGAAGAGAAGAGGGTACAGAGCTTTGCGGCCCAGTTCTGTCTTCCTCTTTTAGTCATCCCCATGCAGGAGATACATTCAGTTGGAGAATAATCAGGTCCTAAACATTTTAGACACCAATCATGGGTGTCAGTGATGGAAATGGTACCGCCACACTTAGTACATTTTTTTTAAAACCACTAGTTGGCTTTTCCATAATTTTGGACAAATGGGGCCTAATGCCCAAAATGGCGCGTAGCACCAAAACAGGAAAGTTTCTGAAAAGGAACAGTGAAAGTTTAGGGGGTTTTTTGTTTTTTTTAGGAAAAGAAAAGAACCGGCGGTACCGGTAGGCGTTGTGCGGTAGGCAAACGCGACCACAAAAAAGAATTTAAGAAGGAATTTTCTGCGGTGACAGAGAATAGGTCCTGTTGGCTCCGCGGAAAACGAAGAACTGAAGAGGGACAGTTGGAAAGGCGGGAAGGCAGCGCGCATGTGCTGAGGGATGCTCCCAAAAGCGTTCCTATTGGACGCTACGGAGCGTTCCCGCGCAGGCTCCGTCGGTACCGACGATACCCGTATGGGAGGACTACATTCCTGCTTGTTCCTGGAGATATCGGATTCCACAGCTCTAGGCTACCGGGAACCCTAAGCTGAAAAATGGCTCCCTCTCAAGAGCCTCAGCATTTGCAAGAAGAATATCCTCTGAGAATGCCCTCGTACGGTAGCCCAACACAAGGGCCGGAGGGTAGGAGTTGCCTAAACCTCAACAACATTACGGAGTACCACCTATCCGAAAGCACTGTCCCTTCGGGACTCTCTCTCTCGAGGCAGCAGTGGGCTGCAAAAGTCTGACTTGAAGATCAAATAGCAGCCCTGCAGATGTCTGCCAACGGAACAGAGTGGAGATGAGCTACTGACGCGGCTCTGCCCTGACACGGTGCACCGTGACCCGACCCTGAAAGGGGAGGTCAGCTGCCTTGTACGCCCAGGCGATACAATCTGCTACCCACGTGGACAACGTATGTTTGGAGACAACTAACCCTAGTTTATTAGGGTCAAAGGAGACGAAGAGCTGAGTGGTCCTTCGATGCCGTTCTATGTAAAAAGACAACACCATCTTACAGTCCAGGATATGCAAGACTGCCTCAGCCCGGCTGGTATGTGGCCTGGAAAAGAAGGTCGGAAGAACCACCTACTGGTTAAGGTGGAAAGAGGAGACCACTTTTGGAAAGAACTTCGGGTGGGTCCATAGGACCACCCTGTTCCCATAGAACCGTATATATGGTCTATCAGAAACCAGAGCTTGTAGTTCACTCACACGTCTAGCCGAGGTAAGATGAAATTAGACCTTACCTGCTAATTGTCTTTCCTTGAGTTCTCTCCGGGCCAGTCCAGGGAACGGTAGGGTAGTCAATCCCCTTCAGCAGCTGAGGACTGAAAACTTAAAGTTTTGCTGACAGCTTAAGCCACTCCCCCTCGTGTCAGTACTCCAGTCTTCTCTTGCCAAAGCCGCTCTACCTACAACTAGGAACAAAGCTCAACTAGGAAACCAAAACACTATCAAAACTGTATACTTCCCCAGCAGAGGAGTGCACACACGAAACCCATGTGACCCTCCGAAAAAGGACTAACAAAGATATGTAATTGGCCTGCTGTGACCTACACATTTCTGCATTATCTCCTTCTCGTCTTATAATCTTTTTTTTTTTTCTTTTTGGTATTTAGACTCTTGCTATGCTAATTTTCTGAAACTGCTCCTGCACCCAGGAAGACGCACAGACTGCGGAACCGAAGTTCACTATAAAGCTCGGGTGGGCCCTGGACTGGTCCAGAAAGAACTCAAGGAAAGACAATTAGCAGGTAAGGTCTAATTTCATCTTCCTTATCGTTTCTCCGGGCCAGTCCAGGGAACGGTAGGGCAGTACCAAAGCAGTACCTAAATATGGGAGGGACCCGCGAGCCCTGCCACCACGGCCGAGGCCCCAAACCTAGCATCCTCCCTGGCGAGAACATCCAGCCGATAGTGCTTAGCAAAAGTATGCAGCGACGCCCAAGTTGCGGCCCGACAAATCTCCACCGGAGGTACCAAAGCAAACTCCGCCCAAGATGCCGCTTGGCTGCGCGTGGAATGAGCCTTGAGACCCTCCGGAGGCAACTGTCCCGCGGCCACATACGCCGCCGCCGCTATCGCCTGTTTCACCCAGCGAGCAATGGAAGCTTTAGTAGCAGCCTTACCTTTACTGGGACTTGCAAAAACTATGAATAACCTATCGGACTTGCGAAAGGAGGCAGTGGCCTTGAGATACCTCTGCAAAATGCGCCGAAGATCCAACTTCTTTAAAGAGCGATCCATGGGAGAGCCCGAGAGCTCAGAAAAAACAGGCAACGCCACCGTCTGATTTACATGAAAAGAGGACACCACCTTCGGAAGAAATGAAGGAACCGTTCGCAAAACCACCTTTTCCGGGAAAAATTGAAGATACGGCTCCCGGCACGAGAGTGCCTGCAAATCCGAAATCCTCCTCGCCGAACATTTATTTATTTTCTCTTATATACCGCGCTATTCTGCATCAGTGCGGTTTACATTGAACAAACTGAAATTACATTGAACAGGGCATTATAACTTGGAGATAACTATTTTACAGGTAACATGGACTATGGAGAGTTAAGTGGCTTGCCCAAGACCACAAGGAGCACCTGTGGGACTAGAAACCCCAGTCCTTCCGGCCCAAGGTTGCTGTCCTCTAGTGGGATTTGAACCCCCGACCTTCCGGCCTGAAGTACCTTGCCCCAACCACTAGGCTACTCCTCCACTCATAAGGCCACCAGGAAAGCATAAGGCCACCAGGAAAGCCGTTTTCCACGACAGTTCCCTCAAACCTACTGATGACGCCGGCTCAAAGGGAGGCTTCGTCAGTGCTTCCAGAACGATGTTCAAATCCCACGAGGGCACCACCATCTGCACCGGAGGCCGGATGAGCTTGGCCGCACGAAAGAAGCGCTGCACATCCACATGAGCAGACAAGCTGCGCCCTTGCACAGATCCCCGGTAACAAGACAGAGCTGCCAAATGAACCTTTAGAGTGCTGTACGCTAATCCCTTTTCCAGACCAGTCTGCAGAAAAAGGAGCAGCTCCGGCAAGGCTGTCCTCAACGGCCGAACGCGCCGCTGAGCACACCAAGCCTCAAACACTCTCCAGACCCTGGCGTAGGCTAGCAAAGACAAACTCTTTTTGGACTGCAGCATAGTGGCCACCACCGACTCGGAATATCCTTTCCGTCTCAGCCTGTTCCCTTCAAGAGCCAAGCCATAAGAAAGAAGCGACTGACCTGCGGCATCAGCACGGGACCCTGAGCTAGCAGATTCATCCGATCGGGCAGCCGCCAAGGAGCATCCACCAAGAACCGCACCAGGTCCGCGTACCAAGGCCGCCTGGGCCAATCCAGAGCTATGAGAATCACCTTCCCAGTGTGCACTGCTATCCGCTGAACCACGCGACCGATCATCGGCCAAGGTGGAAACACAAAGCAGCTGATCCGCCGGCCAAGGCTGGACCAATCCATCCAGACCCTCGGACATGTGCTCCCTGTGTCGACTGAAAAATCGAGGCGCCTTGGCATTGCGTAGGGTAGCCATCAGATCCATCCCCAGCTGACCCCAGCGCACTGTAATGTCGTGAAACACTGCCGCGTTGAGTTCCCACTCGCCGGGATCGAGAACATTGCGACTGAGAAAATCGGCCTGTACATTGTCCTTCCCTGCGACATGAGCCGCCAACAATGCTAACAGATGCGATTCCGCCCAGAGCATCAACTCCTGGCTCTCTTCCAGCAGAGGCACACTGCCGGTGACCCCCTGCCAATTGATACAGGAGACCGTGACCAAATTGTCGGAGAAAACCCGAACCGCTTTCCCCTTGAGCAAGGACTCGAAGTGCAGTAGCGCCAGCTGCACCGCCCTGAGCTCCAACCCATTGATGGACCACGAGCTCTCCTCCGAGGACCAGAGCCCCTGTGCCACCTGAGCTTGGCAATGAGCCCCCCAGCCTGACCGGCTGGCATCTGTCGTCACTAGTATTCAGTCCGGATCGCACAAGGGAATCCCTGCCCGAAGATGACTCGCATCCAACCACCAAAGCAGGCTACTGCGGACCAACTCCGGACAGCATAATTTCTGTGTGAGCCGATGTCGCTGCAGAGACCACCTGGACAGCAAGGCCCGCTGCAGCGGACGCATTCGCGCTCTTGCCCATGGCACGAGATCCAAAGCTGCTGCCATGGACCCCAAGAGCTGAAGATACCTCCAGGCCGACGGAGCGTCCAGCCTCAAGAATGCTCGCACCTGAGCCAAGATTTTCTCTACCCTGGCCTGGGGAAGGAATACGGAGCCCACTTCCGTGTCGAACAATGCTCCGAGGTAAACCAGCCTCCGCACTGGCTGAAGCTGACTTTTGGCGCGGTTTATCACCCAACCGAGTTGTTCCAAGACCTGAACAACCCGAGAAGTAACCGTAAGAGCGTCCTCCCAAGACGCTGCCCTGATCAACCAGTCGTCCAGGTAAGGATGGACTCTTATCCCCTCCTTTCGCAACGCCACCGCCAATACCACCATAACCTTTGTGAAAGTCCGCGGCGCCGTTGCCAGACCAAAGGGCAGGGCTCGGAACTGAAAATGCCCCATAGGCAGAGCAAACCTCAAAAACCGCTGATGTTCCTCTCTGATCGGAATGTGTAAGTAGACTTCCGTCAGATCTATAACCGAGAGCAGCTCCCCCGGGCGCACCGCCCGTATAACCGCTCGCGTCGTCTCCATCCGAAAATGAGGCACTCGTAGCACGTGATTCACATGCTTGAGGTCGAGAATAGGCCGAAAGGAACCCTCCTTTTTGGGAACCACAAAATAAATCGAGTATCGACCTAACCCGTATTGGGCGGAGGGAACCTGCACGACCGCCTGCAGCCGTACCAGACGGTCCAGTGTAGCCACTATGGCTTGTTTCTTTGGCCCCGGAGGACACGGTGAAGACACGAAGGCGTCCCCCAAAGGGTGAGCGAACTCCAGCGCATAGCCGTCTCGAATGATCTCTAGTACCCACTTGTCGGTAGTGATCGCGGCCCAGGCTGCAAGAAATTCCCGCACACGGCCTCAGATGGGAATTTCTGCCGGGGCCTGCTGACCTTCATTGCCCCTTTTTAGGAGTCCCTTGCTGGGCGCTGAAATAAGGTCTGTTGAACCCTCTCGCACCGCAAAAGGACTGACCCCGAGCACCAAAGCGACCTCTAGAATAAGGAGCAAAGTGCGCTCCTCTAAATCTGCGAGTCTCTCTACCTTGCCCCCGCTGAATCGGACCCGCTCTTAGAGCTTTGGGCCTATCCTCCGGCAACCGACCCCCCTTGGAGTCCCCGAGATCCTTAACAATCTTATCTAAGGCCTCGCCAAAGAGTAGCTTACCCTTATAAGGCAGCTTACCGAGCCGTGACTTAGAAGAAGCGTCCGCCACCCAATTCCGCAGCCACAGGAAACGCCTAGCCGCGATCAGCGACGCCATGGACTTCGCTGAGATTCTCACCAAATCATAGAAGGCATCCGCTAGGTAAGCAGCCACTGATTCCAACTTAGCCCCCTCAGCGGCCGCAGGTTCCCCTGCCTCCGCAGTGGAATCCCCTTGGAGCCAACGAATGGAAGCTCTCAACACATAGGCCCCACAAACGGACGCCTGTAGGGCAAGTGCACTAGCATCAAAGGCCTGCTTCAGTAGAGCCTCCAGCCTGCGATCCTGTAGATCCTTAAGTGCCGCTCCACCTTCCACTGGAATAGTGGTCTTCTTGGTCACCGCAGCAACCAAGGCATCCACCTTAGGCATCTTCAACAACTCCCGCTCTTCCTCAGAGTCGCCTCAGGGAACTCCCACTCCGACTCTATCATCTGCTTAATTACGCGGTGCAGCGGAAAACATTTCTGCTCTGCTCTGAATCCCTGTAATAACGGATCTTCCAGAGGGTCTTGCGACACTGCCGGCAACAGCAGATTCAAGGCCGCCAGCGATTGCGAGATTAGTGCTCCCAACTCCTCCTTGCGAAAAGCCCTAAAGACGTTAGGATCTTTGCCCAGAGCAAGTTCGCCCTCTTCGAGCTCGCCAGCCCAAGGGTCAAAAGCCGCCTCAGAAAAAATCTTACCTTCCTCCAACCCTTGAGGGACTGAGACAAGATGTTCACAGCTTTCCATGGCGGAACCTGAACCTGGCAGCTGTAGGGAAGACCCCTCACCAGGGTCCAAGCCCCCCGTGCTAGCAGAGCCCATATCCACGAGCTGGGAACTTGGGGAGTCACTGTTTGCCTGTGAGGATTTTAGCAAATAAGCCTTATGCAAGGCCAAGATAAAATCGGGCGAAAAAAATGCCTTCAAATCCTCCTGCATCGCCGGAGCCTTCTTTGCCAGCTTACTAGCAGAAGCAGAGCCCCGATCTGATTTCGCCTTTCTTTTGCCCTGCTTATGATGCCCCTCGTGAAGACCGACGGGCTCTCCCAAAATGGCTGACGTTCCCGCCATTTCTGCAGAGACCAGTGGCCTCTCTGCATCGAGCAAAGGCTTCCCTTCCATGAAAGGAAACAAGAGCCGCCGCTTCAGAAAGGGCTCCCTGGCTTCCACCGCACACGTGGCCCCCAAACCAAAAACGCCGAAGACATACCTTTCGCCGCGTGCCGGTCTCCCCTAGACTCCCGGTGCCGCGCGCGTGCCTGCGAACGCACCAGAGCTCCACATACAGCTAAGACACCCACCTGAGTGCAGGGCTGCCCAGCCGTGTTCCCGCTCCCCCGCTGCTCGCGGGGCTAAGGAACTCGCGGCTGAATGGCGCAGAGAGGTGGTAACCAGGGCTCCCAGCTCCAACTAAATCTCTTCTGCCGCCGTCAAGTACCGGAAGAAGGACAGGCTCTGCCCTTCCCGCTGCTGTCTAACAGAGCTCAGGTCCGATTCCATTATCTTTTTTTTTTTTTTTGTACTTTATGCCAGGGAAATATAGCAGTTTAAATAGCTCAGCTAGAGCTAACTGCTACTAAAAACTAGTGAAACAAACAACGCCTAAAAAATCAACTTGAGGGAGAAGATCAGCTTCGACGTCCCGTTCAGCTGCTGAGGACTGAAAGACTGGAGTACTGACACGAGGGGGAGTGGCTTAAGCTGTCAGCAAAACTTTACGTTTTTCAGTCCTCAGCTGCTGAAGGGGATTGACTACCCTACCGTTGACTACCCTGGACTGGCCTGGAGAAACGATAAGGAAGAGCTACCAGGAAGAGCACTTTCCAAGAAAGGAAGCGCAAATGGCAAGTAGGCATTAGCTCAAACAGTGGGCGAGTAGGTTGCTGAAAGACCACGTTCAAATCCCACTCAGTCGCCGGTGGACGAACCAGAGGCTTGAGAAGAAGCAGATCTCTGAGGAACCGGGACACCAAAGGATGAACCAACAGAGACTGTCCCTCCAGCGGTGAGTGGTGTGCTGATAAAGCACCGAGGTGGACCCAAACAGAGTTAGACTTCAGGCCTAGATCTGACAGGTGAAGTAGATACCGCAGTACTACTGGCACAAGGCAAGAGAAAGGCTCTTCATTTCGCTGAGCACACCATATCGTGAACCTACGCCACTTTAGGGCATAGGACTTTCTGGTGGACTGCCTCCTAAAGGCCAAAACCACCTCTTCAACCTCCTTAGGTAGAAGCAAGGGAGCTAGCACTATCCTCTCAGCAGCCAGGCCATCAGATTCAGGGACCTGAGATTGGGGTGCAGAAGGGAACCATGATCTTGAGACAGATCGTGTTGCAACCCCAGAGGGAAAGGAGTTTCCATCCGCCAACTGTAGCAGAATTGGAAACCATGGTTGCCTTGGCCATCTGGGGGCTACCAGAATCACCGAGGCCTTGTCCCGGAGAAACTTGAACAGAGTTCGGGCCACAAGGGGCATGGGAGGAAACGCATACAGGAGGCCCATAGACCAAGAAATCAGAAAAGCATCTGCTGCCATTCTCAGGGGATGCGGCTGTTTGGAGAAAAACCTGGGCAGCTGACGGTTCAGTGGACTTGCAAAGAGCTCGATGGATGGAAGTCCCCCATCATAGGAAGATCTGCTGGAACACCAATGGATTCAACTGCCATTCATTGGGGCTGGAGAATCCTGCTTAGCTTGTCTGCTAAGAAGTTCTCCTGACCAGGTAGATAAACTGCTTTGAGAAACATGCCTTGTTTGACTGCAAAGGGCCTGAGCCTCCTGACATAGGAGCCTGGACCCCGTGCCCCCTTGTTTGTTCACATAGAACATTGTTACCTGATTGTCGGTCTTAACTAAGACAGACTGGTGAGAGAGGGCATGAGAAAAAGTCTGTAGAGCCAAGTGGATTTCTTGCAGCTCCAAAAGATTGATTTGCTGTGTGGCCTCCCGAGGAGACCAGAGGCCTTGGAGTGCATGTGCCCTGGCAATGTGCACCCCAGCACTTTAAGAAAGCATCGGTCGTCAGCACCCTTGTGTGTGCTGGAGCCTGAAAAGGTACCCCCTGAGAAGGTTTGGGAGATGAAGCTACCACTGCAAGGCGTCCAAAAGTGGTTTGAACACATTTACTCTGTCTTGGAGGTCGCCCTGTGGCCTGCGCCCACTGAGCTCTGAGGCATCACAGAGCAGGCCGCATGTGCAGACGGGCACTCGGAGTCACATGTGCCGTGGATGCCATGTGGCCCAGGAGCCACAGGAAGTGCCTGGCAGGGACCTGAGAACTGCTTTGGAACTGGTTCGCCAAGTCCATCAGCCTGTGGGCCCTGTCCTCGGGCAACTAAGCTCTTGCCTGCAGGGTGTCTAATCTTGCCCCTATAAACTCTAGGTTCTGTGAGGGGAGCAAAGTCGACTTTGCGTAGTTTATGACAAAGCCCAGATGCTGAAGAAGAGAGACAGTGCGAAGAGTGGCCTGTCTGGCCTCCTGGAGAGACTGGCCCCTGATGAGCCAGTCGTCCAGGTATGGGAAGACAAAGATTCCCTGATTCATGAGATAGGCCGCAACCACCGCCAGGCATTTGGTGAAAACCCTGGAAGCAGAGGTCAGGTCAAAGGGAAGTACCCTGTACTGAAAAAGAGTAGTTACTCACCTGTAACAGGTGTTCTCCAGGAGCAGCAGGAATCAGCCCTCACATATGGGTGACGTCAGCGCCGACGGAGCCCTCGTGTGGAGCACTTCCCCAGCTTTCAAAGAAAGCCTTTGGGAATGCAGCGAGCGTGCGCGGTCCCCTTCCCGCCCAAGGGTGCCATCTTGCTCAGTCTGGTGACATAGCCAAAAGACAGCAAAAACAACAAAATGAATCATATGACTGCAACTCCAAGGGGAGGAGGGAGGGTCGTGAGGACTGATTCCTACTGCTCCTGGAGAATACATGTTACAGGTGAGTAACTACTCTTTCTCCAGGACCAAGCAGGAAGTCAGTCCTCAAATATGGTACTCTCTAGCTTAACATAAAAAAAACTGAAGTCCTGATTGCAACAAAAAATACAAAATACACTCCTCCAGCTAACATTAAAATCCTTAACGCAACTCTTCCAATCAAAGAAGAAATAAAATATTTAGGAGTCATCATTGACAAAACACTTAGTTTTACAACACACATCAAGAAATTAACAAAAACAATCTATTACAAATTACGTTCTATTCAACAACTAAGACCATTATTACAAGATGATGACTTTAGAACTGTTACTCAAGCCTTGATCATACCACATTTTGATTTTTGTAATAGCATACTACATGGTATAACCAAGAAGAACATCAAAGTCTTACAAATGGCCCAAAACGTAACAGCCAGAATTATACATAAAGCTAAACTATCAGACCATATCACACCTATTTTATTCACCCTACATTGGTTACCCATATTCAGCAGAATTCAATATAAGATACTGTTAACCACTTTCAAATTAATTAATGATATTGCCCCATCATACTTAACCACCCTCCTTCACAGCCCACCCGAAAATAGGATAAGACGGAGAAAAAACCTCAACACCTTAGCAGTCCCAGATACAATAAGAAAATCTAAACACTCAACAAGTAACAGTGCCTTTTCGCTTGTTGCTCCGATACTGTGGAACAATCTACCAGATCAACTAAGAGAAACAAAAGATCTTCTAACATTCAGGAAAATACTAAAAACCCATCTATTCACACAATACTACACCAATGGCCAAACAGGTATACCTTCCCAACCTCCATAAACCAAATCAATTACTCTAACCAATGGTACACCTTAATTGGAATCACTACAACTTCAAATGACATAAGTACACTTCTCACATTAATTGTAATATAGTTCATTATTGTTATGTAAACTAGTTCATAATGTACTGAATCAATTGTATTGATATTTGATTTGTTATAATGTATAATGTTCCTAGTTCTTAAAGTTCAATGTACCAGTTCAGTTTGTTATAATGTAAACCGCTGCTGATCCTTGGAAGCAGCGGGATATAAAAGCTGTCCAAATAAAAAAAAATAAAATAAATAATAAAAACCCAAGCAGAAAAATAAGCTCCCTTTAGAGCGTCAGCAGCCGTGAAAGAATCCTTTCTGAGAATGCCCCCGTACAGTAGCCCAACACAAAGGCAGGAGGGGTAGGAGTTGCCTAACCTCAAAGAGATTACGGAGTACCGCCTGCCCGAAAGCACTGTCCCTACGGGACTCCCTCTCGAGGCAGTAGTGAGCCGGAAAAGTCTGGCTTGAAGAGCAGGTAGCAGCCCGGCAGATGTCTATCAATGGAACAGAGTGGAGGTGGGCTACTGACGCGACCTTGGCCCTGACACGGCGGGCCGTCACTCGACCCTGCAAGGAGAGACCGGCTGCCCTGTACGCCCAGGCGATACAATCCGCTATCCAAAGGGACAACGTACACGTCGAGACAGGCAACGCCAGTTTATTAGGGTCAAGAGATTTGAAGAGCTGAGCAGTCCTTCGATGCCCCTGCGTAGGGTCTATGTAAAAGGACAACGCCCTTCTACAGTCCAGGGTATGCAGGATTGTTTCAGCCCTGCTGCCATGCGGCCTGGGGAAGAATGCTGGAAGAACCACTTCCTGATTGAGGTGGAAGGAGGAACCTTCGGAAGGAACTTAGGGTGAGTCCGCAAGACCACCCTGTTATAGAACCGTGTGTACAGTTTATCAGAAACCAGAGCTTGTAGTTCACTCACATGCCTGGACGAGGTAAGAGCCACCAAGAACAAGGCCTACCAGGAAAGTAAGCATAAAGGGCAGTTACTCACCTGTAACAGGTGTTCTCCAGGAGCAGCAGGAATCAGTCCTCACATATGGGTGACATCGACGTCGATGGAGCCCCCATGCGAAACATTTCCCAACTTTCTAAGAACGCCTTTGGGAATACACCCACGCATGTGCGGTCCACTTTCCGCCCAAAGGTGCCATCTTGCTCAATCAGATGATATAGCTAAAAGACAGCACAAAAAACAAAACGAACAAGGTACAACTGCAACTCCCAGTGGAGGAGGGAGGGTTGTGAGGACTGATTCCTGCTGCTCCTGGAGAACACCTGTTACAGGTGAGTAACTACTCTTTCTCCAGGACCAAGCAGGAAGTCTCTCCTCACATATGGGTGACTCCCTAGCTCTGGGCTACCAGGAACCCAGGCTGAAAAATAAAGCTCCCTCTGTGAAGCCTCAGCATCAGGGAAAGAATTTTACTGAGAATAGATCGCACCAGTAGCCCAACAAGAGGGCTGGAGGGTAGGAGTTGCTAAACCTCAAAGAGATTCCGGAGTACTGCCTGACCAAAAGCACTGCCCCTACAGGACTCCCTCTCCAAGCAGTAATGGGCTGCAAAAGTCTGGCTTGAGGACCAATTTGCAGCCCTACAGATGTCTACCAACGGTACAGAATGGAGATGAGCTACCGAAGCAGCCATTGCCCGGACACAGTGAGCTGTGACTCGACCCTGCAAGGGAAGGTCTGCTGCCCTGTAAGCCCAGGTGATACAGTCTGCCACCCATATGGACAAGGTACGCTTTGAGACAGGCAACCCCAAGTTGTTTGGGTCAAAGGAGACGAAGAGCTGAGTAGCCCATCTATGACCCTTAGTACGCTCAATGTAGAAAGACAAGGACTGTCACAGACCAGGGTTTGAAGTTCACTCACTCGTCTAGCCGAGGTCAGTGCAACTAGTTACTCACCTGTAACAGGTGTTCTCCAGGAGCAGCAGGAATCAATCCTCACATATGGGTGACATCGACGTCGATGAAGCCCCCATGCGGAGCATTTCCCCAGCATTCTAAGAAAGCCTTTGGGAATGCTGTACACATGCGCGGTCCCCTTCCCGCCTAAAGGTGCCATCTTTCTCAGTCAGATGACATAGCTAAAAGACAGCACAAAAAATGTAAAAATGAACTATGCACAACTGCAACTCCCAGGGGAGGAGGGAGGGTTGTGAGGACTGATTCCTGCTGCTCCTGGAGAACACCTGTTACAGGTGAGTAACTACTCTTTCTCCAGGACCAAGCAGGAAGTCAGTCCTCACATATGGGATTCCCTAGCTTAAGGATACCGGAGAGCCCAAGCTGAAAAATGAGCTCCCTCTAGCCTCAGCATCAGAGAAAGGATTTCACTGAAAACATACCCCCACCGGTAGCCCAACCAGAGGGCTGGAGGGTAGGAGTTGCCTAAACCTCAAAGAGATTCCGGAGCACTGCCTGACCGAAAGCACTGACCCTACGGGACTCCCTCTCCAGGCAGTAATGGGCTGCAAAAGTCTGGCTTGAGTACAAAGTTGCAGCCCTGTAGATGTCTGTCAACGGTACACAGTGGAGATGAGCTACTGAGGCAGCCATTAACCTGACACGGTGGGCCGTGACCCGACCCTGCAAGGGAAGGTCAGCTACTCTGTAAGCCCAGGTGATACAGTCAGCCATCCAGATGGACAAGGTACGCTTGGAGACAGGTAACCCCAAGTTATTAGGGTCAAAAGATACGAAGAGCTGAGAAGCCCTCCTATGCCCCTGCGTACGGTCAATGTAGAAGGATAAGGCACTTCTACAGTCCAGGGTATGCAGGACTGTCTCAGCCCGGCTGGCATGGGGCCTAGGGAAGAACGTTGGAAGAACCACCTCCTGGTTGAGATGGAAAGAGGAGACAACCTTTGGGAGGAACTTAGGATGAGACCTAAGGACTACCCTGTTGCTATAGATGCGAGTGTATGGCCTGTCACAGACCAGGGCTTGAAGTTCACTCACTCGCTTGGCCGAGGTCAGGGCCACTAAGAATAGAGTCTTCCAAGAAAGGAAGCGGAGAGGACATGTAGCCATTGGCTCAAAAAATGGGCGAGACCGTTGCTGCAAAACCACATTCAACTCCCACTCAGGGGCTGGGGGATGGAGAGGAGGCTTTAGCAAGAGTAAGCCTCTGAGAAACCTGGACACCAAGGCGTGAAAAGGACAAAGAGTGTCCCTTCACCAGTGAGTGGTGAGCTGCCAGAGCAGAGAGGTGAACGCGAACAGAATTGGACTTAAGGCCCTGATTGGACAAGTGCAGCAGGTACTGAAGCACTACTGGCACAGTGCAAGCAAAAGGATCCTCCTTGCACTGCTGACACCATAAGGAGAACCTTTTCCACTTGAAAGCATAAGTTTTCCTGGTGGATTGCTTTCTAGAGGCCAATACCACCTCTTCCACTTCCTGAGGCAGACCCCAGGGAGCCAAGACTACCCTTGCAGCCTCCAGGCCATCAAAATGAGAGATTTGAGATTGGGGTGCAGAAGGGAACCTTGATCCTGAGAGAGAAGATCGGGTTGCAACCCCAGAGGAAGTGCTGGTTCCACTGCTAGTTGAAGGAGTGGGAACCAGGGCTGCCTCGGCCACCTGGGGGCTACCAGAAGTACGGAGGCCTTGTCTCTTTGAATCTTGAACAAGGTTCGGGCCACCAGAGGAATGGGAGGAAACGCATATAGGAGGCCCTGGGACCAAGAAATCAGGAAGGCATCCGCTGCTAACCTCAGGGGGTGCGGTTGACTTGAACAGAACCTCGGGAGCTAGTGATTCAGAGGACTGGCAAAGAGATCCATTGATGGATGTCCCCATTACAGGAAAATCTTTTGAACCACTAACGGGTGCAGTTGCCACTCATGGGGCAGTAGAACCCTGCTCATCCTGTCCGCCAGGGAGTTCTCCTGGCCAGGGAGATAAACAGCCATTAGAAACATGTTGTGCCTGAGCGCAAAAGAGCAAAGGGCCTGTGCCTCCTGACACAGGAGCCTGGACCCAGTACCTCCCTGTTTGTTCACATAGAATATGGCCACTTGATTGTCCGTCTGAACCAGAACAGACTGGTGGGCTAAAGTGTGAGAGAAGGTTTTGAGGGCTAGGCGAATAGCTCGGAGCTCCAACAGGTTGATTTGTTGCGTGGCCTCCCATGGGGACCAGAGGCCTGGGCACACTGGTCCAGACAATGTGCACCCCAGCCCTGTAGGGAGGCATCGGTCGTCAACATCACAGTGGGCACAGGCACTTGAAAAAACACCCCCTGCAGTAAGTTGGGGGGGTGTAGCCACCACTGAAGGGAGTTCAGGAATGGTTTGGACACCCGTACTTTGTCTGGGAGGCTTCCTGTGGCCTGCTTCCACTGAGTTCTGAGGTACCACTGTGCAGGTCTCATGTGGAGGTGGGCATTGGGGGTCACATGCACTGTCGATGCCATGTGGCCTAGGAGCTTGAGACAAAGCCTGGCAGAAACCCGTGGCATGCTCAGAAATTGATTTGCCACGTCTATGAGCCGTTGTGCCCTGTCTTCTGGCAAGTAAGCCTTTGCTTGCAGAGAGTCCAGCCGCGCCCCAATGAACTCCAGGTTCTGGGAGGGGAGCAAAGTGGACTTTGCGAAGTTTATGACAAAGCCTAGGTGTTGAAGGATGGAGATCGTGCGGAGGGTGGCTTGCCTGGCCTCCTGGTAAGTCTGACCTCTGATGAGCCAGTCGTCCAGGTAAGGGAAGACAAAGATCCCTTGATTCCTCAAGTAGGCCGCCACCACTGCCAGGCACTTTGTAAAGACCCTTGGGGCGGAGGTTAGGCCAAAGGGTAGTACTCTGTACTGGTAATGGTTTCCTCCAACAATGAACCTGAGGTACTTTCGGTGGTCTGGATGAATGAGAATGTGAGTGTATGCATCCTTTAGATCTAAGGAGCATAGCCAATCTCCCTGCTGGAGGTAGGGCAGAAGTGTTCTAAGAGTAAGCATCTTGAACTTTTCTTTCTCCAAGAACTTGTTGAGATTCCTGAGGTCTAGAATAGGCCTGAGGCCACCGGTTCTCTTGGGTACGAGGAAGTACCTGGAGTAGAAACCGTGCCCCCGAAGGCGAGGAGGTACAGGCTCCACTGCCTTGTCCAGAAGCAGACCTTGAAGTTCTTGAAGGAGGAGATCTGTGTGTAGAGGAGGCCTTAGAGGCTCTCCTGGGAAGTAGGTATGGGGCAACTGCTGGAAATGGAGCATATAGCCTCTTTGGACTATGCTCAATACCCAAGCATCCCCTGTAATGGGTGGCCACCTCTGGGCAAACAGGGCTAGACGACCTCCTGTGCAGGAATGGGACAGCAGGGGCGGAAAGACTATGCTGTGGGAGTCAAAAAACCCCTCCCTGCTGAGTAGGAGCAGGAGCCGGAGGCTTGGGGGACTTCTGCCTATGGGACCCATGTCCCTGCCCCTTGGCCTCCTGACCCTGCTGGGGAGCTGGGGAGACCTAGTAGTGAGGGAACTATTTGTAGGCAGTGGCCTTCCTCGGGTAAAAGGGCTTTTTAGCCGAGCCCTTCTTTTTGTGAGAAGGGGCAGAAGTCTTCCTCGACAGCCTTGTCCTGGTGAGGTGCTCAGTTTTGAGCTCAGCCGCCTTCTCGGCCATGGGCTTGCCAAAAAGGTTTTCACCTCGGCAAGTGACATCGACCAACTTGTCCTGCACCCAAGGCTCGAGGTCCGATGACTGCAGCCATGCCTGGCGTCGAGCTGCGAAGCCGGCTGCCGCTACACGAGCCGAAGCCTCGAAGCCATCGTAGGCCGCTCGGGACATGAACTTCGAGCATTCCCGGATCCCTGAGGACAAAGACTGGAACCTCTGCAAAGGTTCACCGGAGAGGCCAGCAGAGAACCCGGCAATCACTTTTGCCAGGTCCCGTAAGTACATGCCCATGTACAGCTGATACGACTGGACACGGCAAGCAAGCATCGAGCCCTGGAAGAACTTTCTGCCGAAAGCATCCAGGTTCCGAGCCTCCCTGCTGGGGGGCACCGCAGAGTGCATCTTCTGGCTCTTCAGACGATGCATGGCCGATTCCACAACCACAGAATGGTGCGGCAGCTGTGCCTTCTGGAAGCCAGGGCTCTTGTGGCGTAGATAGATGTAATCAACCCGCTTGCTCAAGACCAGTGCCAAGGCCGGCGCCTCCCACATCTGGAAGAGGAGCCGTTCCAGCATCGGAGGAACCGGCACAGTAAAGGCCTCCTTCGGAGGAGAGTCATACGGGAGGGCCTCGAGCACCTCGGCTCGAGACTCCTCATCGGGGTCTGCGGGAATCGACAACGCCTTGGACATGTCCCGCACGAACTCCAAGAACTGGGTGTCCTCCGGGGGGGACCTACTCCGGGGCTCTGACTGCGGTGAGTCCGAAGGGACGCACCAAGTCCGGAAGATGTCGGGGGACTCCTCGTCCTCCGTCTCCCACGCTGACTCATCCGGAGAGGAGTCGAGGGGCTCCGATCGCGCGGGTCTCGGTGACACCCGCCCCGACGCCAAAAGGCACCGGCGTCGACGCCCTCTGTTGCGAGCGGCAGGTCAAGGGGGACAGTTACCGAGGACGACTTCGAGCCTTCATGCTCTCGAGTATCGGCTCGGTCTCCGGGGTTGACTTTGACGTCGATGTCCCGGTGGTCGGGGCAGATGCACCAGCGAGGCTAGCCATCAGTACCCGCTGCTTATCCATGAAGGCAGACAGTCTGCACTCCAAGGCAGTCAGCCTGAGTCCAAGCTCAGGAGACTCAGCAGCCACCGACTCGGGCCCCGCGGCGCCGGGCCCGACATCGGCTCCCTCGGAGGAGAGTCCACGAGGACTACAGGGCTTACGTTTCCGACGGTCTCCGGCTCCACATGAGGCATCTTAGATGGCTTCTCCTGTTCCAAGGGCCCGGGGCAGCGGTCGGGGGTCTTAGACCTGGCCCTCGAGGAACCAGGGACCTCTTCCGACGCCAACCTCACGAGCTGTTTCTTCCTCTTGCGTTCCCGATCAGGGGACCCCCTGTCCGAGGAACCCTGGCAATGCTCGGGATCAGATTCCCGAGACGTCGAGGCCTCAGATGAGGTCCGGATCCGGCCAGAGGCAGAGTCCGAGAAAATCTTTTACTTCTGGTGCTGACGGCTTCGAAGTGCCTTGGAGGACATTTTACCACACGGGCCACAGATCTTTGGATCATGATCTGGGCCGAGGCACCGAAGGCAGCAGTCGTGTGTGTCGGTGAGAGACATTAGTTTCTTGCACCGATCACACTTCTTGAAACCACTGGAAGCCATCGGGCAAAAAAGGGCCCCCGCGAGGTCAAAGGACCAGCCTTCCAGGGAAAACAGAAAAAAGGGCGCGAACGCCAGCCACGAAGGGCAAAAACCAAAAAATAGAGGACGGGCTCGATACCAGTGTACCGAACCTGGCGGGAAGGGGAACCAGCGTCGAACCGGAGAAAAAAAGACGAAGAATTTGCTGAAAAACACGTCAACTTTTCCGGATGACGGGGACAACGTCCGATGGGCTCCAGGGAAAAAGAAAGACTGAGCAAGATGGCACCTTTAGGCGGAAAGGGGACCGCGCATGCATGCAGCATTCCCAAAGGCTTTCTTAGAAAGCTAGGGAAATGCTCCGCATGGGGGCTCCATCGACGTCGATGTCACCCATATGTAAGGAATGACTTCCTGCTTGGTCCTGGAGAAAAGAGCCTTCCAAGAAAGGAAGCGGAGAGGACACGGAGCAATCGGCTAAAAAGGAGGGCGAGTAAGCTGCTGCAAGTCCACATTCAACTCCCACTCAGGGGCTGGGGGACGGAGAGGAGGCTTTAGCAAGAGCAAGCCTCTGAGGAACTGGGACACCAAGGGGTGAACCGATAAAGAGTGCCCTTCCACCTGTGAGTGGTGGGCTGCCAGAGCAGAAAGGTGTACCCCAACAGAATTGGACTTAAGACCCTGATTAGACAAGTGCAGCAGGTACTGAAGCACTACTGGCACACGGCAGGAGAAAGGGTTCTCCTGGCATTTATCACACCACAAGGAGAACAGCTTCCACTTCAGGGCATAGGTCTTTCGGGTGGATTGCTTCCTAGAGGCCAAGACCACCTCTCCAACTTCCTGAGGCAGGCCCCAGGGCGCCAGAACAACTCCTGCAGCCTCCAGGCCATCAAATTGAGAATTTTGAGATTGGGGTGCAGAAGGGAACCCTGATTCTGAGAAAGATCAGGTTGCAACCTCAGAGGGAGTGGGGTGTCCACCACCAGCTGTAACAGAAGTGGGAACCAAGGCTGCCTCGGCCATCTGGGGGCTACCACTATGACAGAGGCCCTGTCCCTTAGAATCTTGAACAAGGTTCGGGCCACCAGGGGCATGGGAGGAAAAACGCATACAGGAGGCCCTTTGACCATGAGATCAGGAAGGCATCCGCTGTGAATCTCTTGGGATGCGGTTGCCTGGAGCAGAACTGAGGCAGCTGCCGGTTCAGGGGACTGGCAAAGAGGTCTATGGATGGAAGTCCCCATTTCAAGAAAATGTTCTGAACCACCAAAGGGTGCAGTTGCCATTTGTGAGGCTGTAGAACCCTGCTCAATCTGTCTGCCAGGAAGTTTTCGTGGCCAGGAAGATAGATTGCCAAGAGTAGCATATTGTGTCGAAGTGCAAAAGAGCATAGGGCCTGCGCCTCCTGACACAGGAGTTTGGATCGCGTGCCCCCTTGTTTGTTCACATAGAACATCGCCACCTGGTTGTCTGTCTGCAGCAAGACCGATTGGTGGGCTAGGGTGTGAAAGAAGACCTTGAGGGCTAAGTGTATCGCCCTGAGTTCCAGGAGATTGATTTGTTGTGTGGCCTCCCATGGAGACCACAGGCCCGGTGTGCACTTGTCCAGACAATGTGCACCCCAGCCCTGTAAGGAGGCATCGGTTGTGAGTAGCACAGTGGAAACAGGTACCTGAAAAGGGATTCTCTGCAGAAAGTTGGGGGGGGGGGGGTGTAGCCACCACTGCAGGGCGTTCAGGAAGGGTTTGGACACCCTTACTTTGTCTCTTAGGCTTCCAGTAGCCTGCTTACACTGAGTCCTGAGACACCACTGTGCAGGCCTGATATTCAGGCGGGCATCGGGGGTCACATGCACTGTGGAAGCCATGTGGCCGAGGAGCCGTAAACAAAGTCTGGCGGAAACCAGTGGGTTGTCTAGAAACTGGCTGGCCAAGTCCATCAGCCCTACCGCTCTGTCTTCTGGCAAGTAAGCTTTGGCGTGCAGGGAGTTTAACCTTGCCCCTATGAACTTCAGGTTCTGAGAGGGGAGCAAAGTGGACTTTGCGAAGTTTATGACAAGGCCTAGATGTTGAAGGAGAGAGACAGTACGGAGGGTGGCTTGACTGGCCTCCTGGAGAGTCTGCCCCTGATGAGCCAGTCGTCCAGGTAGGGGAAGAAAAAAATATGCTGGTTTCTCAAGTAGGCCGCCACGACCGCCAGGCACTTTGTGAAGACCCTTGGGGCGGAGGTTAGGCCAAAGGGCAGCACCCTGTACTGAAAATGGTTTCCTCCCACTACGAACCTTAGGTATTTTCTGTGGTCTGGATGAATGAGGATGTGAGTGTACGTATCCTTCAGATCTAAGGAGCATAGCAAATCTCCCTGCAGGAGGTAGGGCAGCAGTGTTCCAAGAGTAAGCATCTTGAACTTTTCCTTTTCAAAGAACTTGTTGAGATTTCTCAAGTCTAGAATGGGCCGGAGAACTCCAGTTCTCTTCGGCACAAGAAAGTACCTAGAAACATAGAAATATGACGACAGAAAAAGACCACATGGCCTATCTAGTCTGTCCTTCCATAACAACTACAACAGTCCCCTTTTTACCTTTAGAGATCCTCTGTGTTTGTCCCATGATTTTTTGAATTCAGTTACTGTCCTCATCTCTACCACCTCCACTGGGAGACTATTCCACGGATCCACTACTCTTTCCGTAAAGAAATATTTCACAGAAACATAGAAATACCTGGAGTAGAAGTCCTGCCCCAGCAGCTGGGGAGGTACAGGCTCCACCGCCCTATTTTGAAGAAGACTTTGCAGTTCCTGGAGAAGGAGTTCCTGATGCAGAGTAGGTCTTGGAGGCTCCCCTGGAAAGTAGGAGGGGGATACCTGATTGAAATGGAGCAGATAGCCCTTCTGGACTATGCTCAGTACCCAAGCATCTCCTGTGATGAGCGGCCACTGGTGGGCAAACAGAGTCAACCGACCTCCTGTGCCGAGATGGGCCAGCAGAGGTGGAGAAGCTATGCAGTGGGAGACAAAAACCCCCTCCCTGCTGAGTAGGAGCAGGAGCTGCAGGCTTGGGGGCTTTCTGCCTACGGGGCCCATCTCCCTGCCCCTTGGCCTGCTGATCCTGCTGGGGAGCTGGGGAGGCCTGATAGTGAGGGAAAGGTTTGTAGGCAGATGACTTCATCGGGTAAAGCACAGTTACTTACCTGTAACAGGTGATCTCTGGGAACAGCAGGAAGTAGTCTTCACATATGGGTACGTCGGTACTGACTGAGTCTGCGCGAGAACGCTCCCCAATGTCCAAAAAGAAAGCTTTTGGGAGCATCCCACATGCATGTGTGCTGCCTTCTCGCCTAAACACTTACCTCTCATCAGTTGGGTTTGTAGCTGAGACCAAAGGAGGGAAGTAGAGAAATTAGAAAGAGAGAGAGAGAGAGAGAGGGCGCAACTCCTACGGGAGGTGGGTGGGTTGTGAAGACTTTTTCCTGCTGTTCCCAGAGATCACCTGTTACAGGTAAGTAACTGTGCTATCTCCAGGAACAAGCAGGAATGAGCCTTCACATATGGGGACTCCCTAGATTTAGATGCCAGGGAGAGCCCCCATAAGTTGTGTGTCCCTGGGACAGGGCTGCACTTCCCCACCTGGATCTCTGGCATCCCCATGAGGGATGGTGGGTAGGAGTTGATTAAGTATGGAACAGGAGTTTGAGAACAGCCTGACCAAACAAGGCATCCCGGCGGGAGTCCTTGTCCAAGCAGTAATGGGCTGTGAAGGTATGAACCGAGGCCCAAGTGGCTAAACGCCAGCTGTCGTCGATAGACACAGAGTTCAGATGAGCCATTGAGGCTACCATGGCTCTCACATTGTGAGCTGTGACATGGCCCTCCAGAGAAATGTTCTTGCTCTGATAGGCGAAAGAAATACATTGGGCAATCCAGTTAGAAAGTGTTCTCTTGGAGACTGGTTGTCCCAAATTAGAAGGATCAAAGGCAACAAAGAGTTGGGAAGACTTTCTATGTTGCTGTGTCCTCTAAGTAAAAAGTCAGAGCTCTTTTACAATCCAGGGTATGAAGATTCCTCTCTGCACTTGATGCATGAGGTCCTGGAAAAAAGACAGGTATGTAAACCTCTTGTTGAGGTGAAAAGGCGAGACCACCTAAGGCATAAAGTGTGGATTAGTCCTAAGGACCACCTTGTCATGATGGAACCTTGTATAAGGTGGATTAGCTACTAGTGCTTGTAATTCACTGAAGTGGCATGCTGATATGATTGCAATAAGAAAGAAACTTCCAAGAAAGGTATTTCAAGGAGGTGGTAGCTAAAGGTTCAAAAGGCGGCTTCATAAGCTGACCAAGAACCAAATTTAAGTTCCATGCCACCGGTGGTGGTCTAATGGGAGGCTTTGTTAAAAGGAGGCCTCTCATGAACCTTGCTACAAGGGGATGAGAGGAAACAGGTTGTCCATTTAGAGGCTTGAGGGAAGCTGCAATAGCACTCAAATGGACTCTAACTGAATTTGTTTTAAGGCCTGCATTAGACAGATGAAGGAGATACTCCAGCAACGATTCCAGAGGTATAGCATGGGGGTTAACACCCTTCTCAGAACACCAGATGTTAAACCTCTTCCACTTGAAAGCGTAAGAACGTCTAGTGGAAGGTTCTCTGGAAGCATAAAGAACATATTTCACTTGCTGAGAAAGATGAAGATCCTGGAGATCTAGGCCTTCAGCAACCAAGCCCTAAGATGCAGAGACTGGGGATTGGGATGCCACAACTTTCCCTCCTCCTGAGAGAGGAGGTCTGGAGCAGACCCTAACTCTAGGGAGGGAGCTTGAGAGAGATGTAGAAGCAGAGGGAACCACACTTACCGTGGCCAATGTGGAGCTATGAGAATCATGTGGCCTCTGTCTCTCTGAAGCTTGAATAGGGTTTTGGGAATCAGGGGAATGGGTAGAAAGGCATATAGGAAGTCTTGACCCCAGTGAAGGAGGAAAGCATCCCTTGCCTGAGCCCCGTGAGCCGGAATTCTGGAACAGAACCGGGGAAGTTTGGCATTCCACGGACTTGCAAAGAGGTCTATGTCCAGGGTTCCCCAAATTTGAAATATTTTGGAGACCTGGTCCATATGTAGGGACCACTCGTGTGGAAGCAGAACTTGACTGAGTCTGTCCGCCCAAGAGTTTTGAACCCTTGGAAGATAAACTGCCAGAAGGTGAATGTGATGCTCTCTGGCGAGGGCCCACAGTCACAGAGCTTCGTTGCAAAGTGACAGAGAGCACAGTTACTTATCTGTAACAGGTGATCTCTGGGAACAGCAGGAATTAGTCCTCACAAATGGGTACGTCGGTACCGACGGAGCCTGAGCGGGAAAGCTCCCCAGCTTCCCAGAATGGAAGCTTTTGGGACCTCCCACTGCACATGCGCGCTGCCTTCCCGCCTTCCTGACCAGCTCTCCTCAGTTCGAGTTTATAGCTGAGACAATAGAGAGAGGAAAGGAAGATAGATAAAGGATACAACTCCTAGGGGAGGTGGGTGGGTTGTGAGGACTAATTCCTGCTGTTCCCAGAGATCACCTGTTACAGGTAAGTAACTGTGCTATCTCCAGGAACAAGCAGGAATAAGTCCTCACATATGGGGACTCCCTAGCTAAGATGCCTGGGAGATCCCCTTCCAAGGGTTTGCCATCTTCGTATGGATCTCAGGCATCCATCCAGGGAAGGTGGGCAGGAGTTGTTCAAGTATGGAACAGGTGTTTGAGGACAGCCTGACCAAACAAGGCATCCCGGCGGGAGTCCTTGTCCAAACAGTAATGGGCTGTGAAGGTATGAACCGAGGCCCAGGTGGCTGCTCGACAGATCTGATCTATGGATACAGAGTGAAGATGAGCCATAGAAGTGGCCATGGCTCTCACATTGTGAGCTGTGACATGGCCCTCCAGAGAAATGTTCTTACTCTGGTAAGCAAAGGAAATACACTGAGCAATCCAATTGGAAAGTGTACGTTTTGAGACTGGAAGTCCCAAATGAGAAGGATCAAAAGCCACAAAACGTTGAGAAGAGTTTCGATGTGGCTGAGTCCTGTTGAGGTAAAAGGAGAGAGCTCTTTTAAAGTCTAGAGTATGAAGGTTCCTCTCTGCACTGGATGCATGAGGAGCCGGAAAAAAGACAGGTAGATATACCTCTTGATTAAGATGAAAAGGTGAGAACACTTTGGGCATAAAGTGGGGATTCGTCCTAAGGACCACCTTATCATGATGAAACCTAGTATAAGGTGGATGAGCCACTAAGGCCTGTAGTTCACTGATGCGGGGAGCCGAAGTGACTGCAATAAGGAAAAGAATCTTCCAGGAAAGAAATTTCAGGGAGGTAGAGACCAACGGTTCAAAAGGTAGCTTCATCAGCTGACCCAGAACCAGGTTTAAGTCCCATGCTACCGGAGGAGGTCGAATGGGAGGCTTGGTTAGAGTCAGGCCTCTCATGAATCTTGCAATAAGAGGATGAGAGGAGACAGGTTGTCCATTTATAGGTTTTAAGGATGCTGCAATAGCACTCAAATGGACTCTTACTGAATTCGTCTTAAGGCCTGCATTAGAAAGATGCAGGAGATAGTCCAGTAGAGAATTCAAAGAAAGTGCTAGAGGGTCAAGACCCTGCTGAGCACACCAAATGGAAAAACGTTTCCATTTGAAAGCATAGGAACGCCTCGTGGAAGGTTTCCTAGAGGCATGCAGGATATCTTTCACAGGTTGAGAAAGATTGAAGTCATGAAGGCTTAGGCCTTCAGTAACCAAGCTCTGAGGTGTAGGGACTTGGGGTTTGGGTGCCACAAAGTCCCCTCCTCCTAAGACAGAAGGTCTGGAGCAGCTCCCAGGTCCAGGGAGGGTACCTGGGAGAGATGCAGAAGTAGAGGGAACCACACTTGGCGTGGCCAGCGTGGAGCTATGAGGATCATCGACCCGTGATCCCTCTGGAGTTTGAACAGAGTCTTGGGAATCAAAGGAATGGGTGGAAAGGCATATAGGAATTCCTGACCCCAATGCAGGAGAAAGGCGTCGTTGGCCTGAGCTCCCTGACACGGAGTCCTGGAACAGAACCGGGGAAGTTTGGCATTCCACGGACTTGCAAAGAGGTCTATGTCCGGGGTCCCCCATTCCTGAAAGATTCTGCGTATCTGGTCCATGTGTAGGGACCATTCGTGTGGAAGCAGAACTCGACTGATTCTGTCTGCACGAGAGTTTTGAACTCCTGGAAGATACACTGCCAGAAGATGAATTTGATGCTCTCTGGCGAAGGCCCATAATCTGAGAGCTTCGTTGCAAAGCGACAGAGAGCCCGTCCCTCCTTGTTTGTTTATATAGAACATAGCCACCTGATTGTCTGTCTGAACTAGGACAGTCAGGTTGACAAGGAGGGTATAGAAGACTTTGAGGGCAAAGTATATTGCTCGCAGTTCCAGGAGGTTGATATGAAGGGTGGTCTCCTGAGGAGACCAAGTGCCCTGAGTGGAGAGGTCTTGGAGATGGCCTCCCCACCCTGTCTGGGAGGCATCTGTTGTGAGGGTTGCTTGGGGCAACAAAGGTTGGAAGGGGGCCCCCAACAACAGATTCTTGGTGGATATCCACCATTGGAGGGACCAAAACAGACGTTTTGAGGTGAGTATTTGGTCTGAGAGCACTCCCGATGCTTGAGTCCACTGGGTGGCCAAGGTCCATTGAGCTGCTCTCATATGAAGACGTGCATAGGGCACGACGTGTACCGTGGAGGCCATGTGGCCCAGAAGGCGCAGCATTTCCCTGGCTGTCAAGTGACTGCTGGACTGAGCTTGGGAGGCCAAGCACAGCAGACGTTGGGCCCTGACCTGAGGTAGGTAGGCCCTTGCAGTGGTGGTGTCCAACTGGGCCCCTATGAATTCGAGAGACTGAGTAGGGATGAGTTGAGACTTGGGAAGGTTTACTACCAGTCCCAGATACTGCAGAATGCGCCTTGTGCGGTCCAGGGAAATCTGGGCCTGTGACTGAGATGGAGCTCGGATGAGCCAGTCGTCCAGATATGAGAATACAAAAATTCCCAGGCCTCTTAGAAATGCGGCTACGACTGCCATGCATTTGGTGAACACTCTTGGAGCAGAGGCCAGACCGAAGGGAAGTATTCTGTACTGGAAATGTTTTCCCTGAAACAGAAATCGAAGATATTTTCTGTGGGATGGGTGGATGAGTATATGTGTGTATGCATCCTTGAGATCTAGAGAACAAAGCCAATCCTGACTCTGAAGGTATGGAAGGAGAATGCCCAGAGAAAGCATTTTGAATTTCTCCTTGTAAAGAAATTTGTTCAATTCTCTCAGATCTAGAATTGGTCTGAAACCCTCTGTCTTCTTTGGTATTAGAAAATAAGGGGAGTAGAAACCTGTCCCTTGTTGAAGAAGAGGAACCTCTTCTATTGCCCCTTGGGCAAGGAGGGAAGAGACTTCCTGACCCAACAGGGCCAGGAGAGATGGGGGAGAACTGAACTGCCTCACCATGATATGAGGAGGAAGGCTGGAAAAATGAAGTTTGTAACCCTCTCTGATAATAGAGAGGGTCCATTGCTCTGATGTAATTTGCCCCCATCTGGGAGCAAAGTGAGCTAACCTTCCGGGAATGGTGAGGGGCTCTGGTTGTTCTAGAGCCAGAAAGGTTACGTTCTCTAGGGGCAAGTCAAAACCCCTGAGGGGGTTGAGTCTGCTGAGGTGCAGCAGATGCCGCAGGCTTGGATCTTGCCTGTTTAGGTTGCTGACGCTTAGCAGCAAAGCGAGGCTGAGAAGATTGCTGGCCAGTATTTGTGGAAAATCTGGTCTTCTTGTAGTAAGGCCTCTTGAAAGACTTTTTCTTGGTAGGAGTAGAGGTAGACTTAGAGAGTCTATCTAAAGTGGCATTTTCTGCGTCCGTTTGAGTGGCTTTAATTTGCCAGTCTTTACCAAATAAGTTCTCACCTGTACAGGGCAGATTCCGCAAGCCATCTAGAACCCAGGGTTCTAGGTCAGAGGCCTGGAGCCAAGCAAGTCGCCGGGCTGCAATGGCAATGCCCGAAGCTCTACCGGCTCCCTCAAAGGAATCAAAAGCTGCTCTGTTGGAGAACTTAGAAACATCTAGAAGCTGTTTCACTAAAGAAATGAACTCCTCCTTTCTATCCTCAGGGATAAAGGGGGTAAAATGCTTTACCTTTAGGGCAAGTTCCCTTAGAAACATGCCCATATACAGACTGTATGAATTAATTCTGGCTATAAGCATACTAGCCTGAAAGATTTTCCTACCAAAAGAGTCAAGGGTCTTACATTTTCGCCCTGGAGGGGTAGAAGCATGCCTTTTGGTACTCAATCCTTTTCAGCGCAGACTTCACCACAATGGAATGGTGAGGCAGCTGAGTTTTTTGGAAACCAGGAGAAGGAGGGACCCTGTACATGGTGTCCAACCTACGAGAATGAGGTGACAATGTTAGAGGAGCCTCCCATAAGTCCATCAAGTGTTCTTGAAGGATTACATGGATAGGCAGGGTAACTGCCTCTCTTTAGGAATCTTAGGGTATCCTAAAATATCCAATTTCTTTGATCTAGGTTCTTTCTCAGAGGATGTAGTAATAGAAAGTCCTTTAGCAACTTCTATAATGAAGTCCTGAAAGGACAAATCCTCTGGTGGAGACATTCTCCTTTTTGGGGAAGAAGGCTCATCAGGAAGAACAAGAGAGAGCTCATCAGAATCATCAGAGGAGTCAAAATCCTCAGAGGAATCGGAGTATCCTCTATTCGCTTCCAACGCTCGATACGCATACCGATCGGTATCGACATCGGGAGTACCGGGCATGGGATCGGTATCGGGTGAAAACCCGGATCCGACTTGCACCGACTTGCGTTTGGAAGACGATGGCCTCGGTTCCGGTATGGAAGCCAATACCGGAACCGGACCCGGTACCGCTAGACGCGGTACCGAGGGCGTCGCAGCCTTAATGAAAGCCAGGATGGCTTGCTGCATGGACTCAACAGTATTGCCCATAGACGCCATTGCTGCCTGGATGTCGATACCGGTATGGGCCGGTATCCCAGAGCAGTCTAACAGGTGATCGGTCGAGGCCGTGCCATCGATGTCAATCTGTAACCCCATAGATGGTGCTTTGGAAGTCAGAGCTTCCCGCCGGGGTTGTTTGGCTAGGGCAGGGTCCTCAGATTCAAAATTGAGAGTCTCTCGATGCTTTGAAGGAGATTTGCTCTTTGAGGACCTGCCCGAAGAAGGTTTGGTTACCTGAGATCCATCTGGAGAGGAAGACCTGGATGACTGTGATGCTGGATTATCTGAAGCAAACAGCACATGGAATTTGTTGGCCCGGTTCTGCAACCCACGTTTAGACATCTGGGAGCAGGATGGGCAGTCCGGAATGGAGTGGTCAGGTCCCAAACATTTAAGACACCAGTCATGGGTGTCTGTGACAGAAATAACAGCACTACACTTGGTACACTTCTTGAAACCAGGGGCTGGTTTCTCCATGAGGAGATTTAGTGTAGGCCTGAGGCCTAACAGAATTCACCAAGTTGTGCTGAAAGAAAAGAAAAGTTGTTTTTTTTTTTTTTTAAGAAAGAAAAGAAAAGACCGACCGGCGGTACCGGTTTCGGTATGGGGAAGGCAGGTACGCGGTCTAAAGAAACAAACTAAAATAAGAATTTCTTCAGCGGTGACAGGAACACGACCTGCTGGCTCCACGGAAAAAGAGAAACTGAGGAGAGCTGGTCAGGAAGGCGGGAAGGCAGCACGCATGTGCAGTGGGAGGTCCCAAAAGCTTCCATTCTGGGAAGCTGGGGAGCTTTCCCGCTCAGGCTCCGTCGGTACCGACGTACCCATATGTGAGGACTTATTCCTGCTTGTTCCTGGAGATAGCCAGTTCCTCCCTGCTTGTTTATGTAGAACATGGCTACCTGATTGTCCATGTGGATAAGGACTGTCTTGTGGCTGAGCAGGGTGTGGAAAACTCGCAGAGCAAGGAAGATTGCCCTGAGCTCCAAGAGATTGATATGTAGACAAGTCTCCTGTGGAGACCAGATGCCCTGGGTGGAGAGGTCTTGAAGATGAGCTCCCCAGCCCATTGGAGAAGCATCTGTTAGAGTTGCTTGGGGTAGAAGCTATTGAAAGGGGGACCCCAGCAACAGGTTTTGAGGGGACTTCCACCATTGGAGGGAGAAAATAAGGCGACTTGTGTTTGCTATTTTGTCTGATAGGCATCCTAATGCCTGGGTCCATTGGGTGGATAAAGTCCACTGAGCTGCTCTCATGTGAAGGCGAGCATATGGTACCACATGAACGGTGGATGCCATGTGGCCTAGCAACTGTAACATTTCTCGAGCAGTTAGTAGGGGTTTTAACTCTGCTTGAGAAGCTAACTGCATCAAGCGAAGGCAACGGGTCTTGGAAAGATAGGCCCTTGCCCTTGTGGTATCCAGCAATGCCCATATAAACTCCAGGGACTGATTAGGGATCAAATTGGATTTTGGGATGTTTGGGCTGGTTAGAGAAGTCTTGGCCTCTGACTGAGTGGGAGCTCGAATGAGCCAGTCGTCCAGGTAAGGGAAGACGAATATTCCCAGGGTGTGCAGAAAAGCAGCAACCACTGCCATGCATTTCGTGAACACCCTTGGTGCAGAGGCCAGGCCAAAAGGAAGCACTCTGTATTGATAGTGCTTGTCCTGGAAAAGGAACCGAAGGAATCTTCTACGAGTTGGATGGATGAGAACATGACTGTACGCATCCTTGAGATCTAGAGAACAAAGCCAATCCTGACTCTGAAGGTATGGCAGCAGAGTTCCTAGAGAAACCATCTTGAATTTTTCTTTGCCTAGGAATCTCTTCAACTCTCTGAGATCTAAGATGGGTCTGAAGCCCCCTGTTTTCTTTGGAATAAGAAAATAGGGGGAGTAGAACCCTGTGCCCTGTTGTTGAGAAGGCACTTCCTCTATTGCCCCCTGGGCTAGAAGGGTGGCAACCTCCTGCTCTAACAGGCTGAGGAGGGAGGTTGGAGAATTGAACTGGTGCACTCTTGTGAGAGGGGGCAAGCTGGAAAAATGAAGCTTGTACCCCTCTCCTATGGAGGAGTGTGTCCAATGCTCTGCTGTGATTTGCCCCCACCTGAGAGTAAAGTGACATAACCTTCCTGGAATGGTGGAGGGCTCTGGTCCTTCTAGAGCCAGGAAGGCTAAGTTCTCTAGCAGAAAGTCAAAGGCCCTGAGGGGGCTGAGATTGCTGGGCTGGAGCAGGCCTCGCAGCCTTTGCCTTGCTCTGTTTGGAGGATTGCTGACGTTTGGAAGGGAACTGAGCTGCAGAAGATGCTCTCTGACTATAAGCAGGATAGAATCTTCCCTTTTTAGAAAAAGGTGTTTTCTTGAACAACCTTTTCTTAGCAGGAGCAGCTGTGGATTTGGATAGTCTATCCAAAGCAGAATTTTCAGCAGCCATCTGATTGGTAAGGATTGGCAAGCAAAAGCCAAACAGATTCTCACCTGTACAAGGGATATTTCCCAATTCATCTTGGACCCAGATCTCCAAATCAGATGCTTGAAGCCAAGCAATCCTACGTGCACCTATAGCTATAGCTGAAGCTCTGCTTACGCATTCAAAAGAGTCGAAAGCTGCACAGTTGGAGAATTTGGAGATATCCTGGGCATGTTTGAGCCCAGTGAGAAATTCTTGCATTTTATCATCAGATATAAAAGGACTTAAAGTCTGCAAATGGTCAGTGACTTCCTTTAAGAACATTCCCATATAGAGACTATAAGAATTAATTCTCGCAGCAAGCATGGAAGCTTGGAAGATTCTTCTTCCAAAAGCATCCAGGGTTCTACATTCACGTCCTGGTGGATTAGAGGCATGTCTCTTGGCACTTCTAATCTTTCTCATTCCAGACTCAATCACAATAGAGTGGTGAGGAAGCTGAGTTTTATGGAAACCAGGACAAGGAGGGACACGATACATGGTGTCCAACCTGCGAAAATGAGGAGAGGTGGTTAGAGGTGCTTCCCACATCCTTAGCATGAGATCATAAAGAATCTCATGAATAGGTAAGGTAGCTGCCTCTTTAGGAGTTTTAGGATATTGCAAAATATCTAACTCCTTGGCTCTGGGGCCACTGTAATAGAGAGGCCCCGAGCCACCTCTCTGATAAAGTCTTGAAAAGACAAGTCCTCTGGAGGAGACATCCTTCATTTAGGAGAGGACTCCTCCTGTCGAAGAAGCATCACTGCATCGACAGACTCTTCAGAATCCTCAGAGTCCTTAGAGGAATCGAAGTATCGTCTGTCTGGATGCTCTTGCAACGCCCGATATCCGTACCGACCGGGATCAGTATCGGGAATAACCGGTACCAGGGTGTCGGTACCGGAGGGCTTCAGAGGACAGAGTACCAGCATGGCGGACACCGATGTCGATGCCAACGGTACCGGGATCGGTACCAATGGCGATGCTGGTGCCGGTACCAGCAGAGTAGTCTGTTGCGGTACCACGGGCGTCGATGCCACAAGGAAGGCCACCAGACTGCGTTCTATGGACAGAATCCTCTGATCCATCGACGCCGCCAATGCCTGGAAGTCGGTACCGGCGGAAGCCACCGGTACCCCAGAGCATGGCACCAAGAGATCTATCGAGGCCACGCCATCGAGATCATCCTGGAACCCCGATGATGATGCTTTAGAGGCCAAAGCCTCCCGCCGGGGTAATTTTGCCGGTGCAGAATCCTCGAGGGCAAGGCCAGAGGAATCTCGCGGCTTAGAAGGAGATCTACCCGTCGAGGACCGGCTGGATTTATGTTTAGTTACCTGAAATCCATGTGAGGAAGAAGCAGCCATGGAAGACATCCATGCCACCGAAGCCGCATCATAGGGAAACAGGGTACTGAGCTTGGCAGCTCGGTTCTGTCGACCTCTCTTAGACATCATGGAACAGGCCACACAATCTGTTATGGAATGGTCAGGACCTAAACATTTTAGACACCAGTCATGGGTGTCGGTGACGGAGATAGTACCGCCAACATTTTGTGCACTTTTTAAATCCTGCGGCAGGCTTTTCCATGGTTAAAGGAAAAAGGTTCTGGGCCTAAGGACCAAAACTGAAGTGCACCTGAAGAAAAATAAATGGAAAAAAGGTTTGTTTTGTTTTTTTTGTTTTTAAGAAGAAAACAACAACGACCGGCGGTACCGGTGCAGCGTCGAAGAAGGTAGACGCGACAGAAAAGAATAAAGAAAACAATAAGGAAATTCTTCTGCAGTGACAGGAACACGACCTGCTGGCTCCGTGGAACAACAACTGAGGAGAGACAGTTGGAAAGGTGGGAAGGCAGCACGCAGGCGCTGTGGGATACTCCCAAAGGCTTTCTGATTGGACGCTGGGGAGCGTTCCCGCGCAGGCTCCGTCAGTACCGACGTACCCATATGTGAAGACTCATTCCTGCTTGTTCCTGGAGATCTGTGCTATCTCCAGGAACAAACAGGAATGAGTCTTCACATATGGGGACTCCCAAGCTAAGATGCCTGGAGGAGGCCCCAGCATGTTGCAAATCTAATGGATGGGCCATGCTTATTCCTCAGAACCTCAGGCATCCAAGGGATGGAAGGTAGGAGCTGAATTAGAAAAGAAAAAAGGGTGCTGTGGAACAGCTCGACTAAACAAGGTATCCAGAGGGGAGTCCTCGTATAGATCATAATTGTTAGAAAATACTGAATCTCAATTTTCTAATGTGGATCTTACTCAAAAGTATTGCATAAGTATTTGTTGAGGCTAATATGGGTCTGTAGTTGAGAGCCAGTACATTATCCTCAAAGAAATTCCCTCACTGTGACGTAGAGGAAAACTAAATTTTGCAATACAGGAAGAGATAAGAAGCCTTAATAGCTAGAACTAACCCCAGAAGAAAAAACTGGGGGAGTTTAATGAGGTTGGACTTTACAGAAGCTTTAGCTATTTCTCCAAAGTTCAAAGTTTAAACTCCTTGTCCTTGGAGCAGAATAAGGTCCTAGGAAAGAGTGGCGATAAATCTGACTGCTTTGGATGAAAAGATAGAAATACCCTTTGCAGAAAAAAGGATAGGTCTTTAAGACCCCCTTTATCCAGATGAAAGACAAAGGCATTTGTACTAGGCGTTGGGCCTCCAATTTCTTGAAGATCAGCAAAGTCTTTCGTAAGTGATGTCACTTATGATAATGACTTTACATGGAGAGCTTCAGATGCGACGTAACCGAAAAGGTAACGGTAAAAGAAAGTATTTCCTAATTTACCATAGAAATTGGTTGTCCATTAAGTTTTATGATATGCTGGACAGCATTAATATGGACAGTAAACAAATCTTTCGAAGTCAGATGTTGTATAGAGATTGACCCAATAACAAGAAGGATTAAGACCTACTTGAGAATACTGATGGGAGAATCTTTGTCTGGTTAAAAATGGAAGAACTATAGAGAAAGTTTCATGGAAACCGGTATTATGTTCTTCACTTACAAGGAGAGGACTAGATTTCTTTAAAAAAAGATCTAGCCCCTGAATAACCAGGTCTCGAGACGTACGTGAAGGAGTGCAGAGGAGATCCTTAGTCTTAAGACAGCAAGTCTGGATCCTTCTACAACTTCAAGTAGTAGCTGGAGAAAAAGATGCAATATAAGGGGATACCATGTTTGCCTCTCTATGAGGGCAATATGAGTATCATGTGTTCTTTTGTTCATCATAAGCTACAATGAAGTATAGGGAAGTAGAAGGAAAGTAATGAATAAGGACCGACTGCAGTGAAAAGAATGCATCCCTGTTATAGAAGTTCCAGTGAGATGTGGAACAACCCAGGGAATTGTGCAATTCTCTACGCTTTCACGTGGTCTAAGCCCTGGTTACTTTTCCTTAAAAGGAAATTTTTAAGGAAGATGGTAAGAGTAGGAAAAAAACAGTCATGTAGGAGCATGACTGGGCAGAGCCTACCAGCTGAAACCCTTTTTAACCATCTGGAAGCTACCTACTAGGAGTAGCTCTGAGGATCTCTGGCAAAGGCCCATAGTTGCAGAGCTTTCTTGTATAATTGCAGAGAGCATGTTGTAGGTTGCTTAGATGTGGCTGTTTAATTGCCAGTGTGCATCCTAATCTATTCTGTTGCAGCCAAAAAGAATTGAAAATGGCTAAGAATAGTAGACAGGCCTGATGCCTGCAACAATAAATTGTCCAAATGGGTTCTGGAACCTCTCGGAGTCATCTGTTATTAAGGCAGCAGAAAAAAGTTAGGTCCTATAGGTTGGAGAGGACCGACAGACAATTTGGAGTGGTAATACTCAATTTCTGTCTGATAAGATGTCTTAAAGAAGTATCTGAGAGGGTTAACTCAAAGATACACAGAGAAGAAGATGAACCGCAAAGGGGAAGAAAACTCTGTATGGAAACTACTTACTGGAGTAGGTATTGAAGAAAATCCTATGGGCTTACAGAATATGCCCTCCAGTTGATTAGCTGAATGTCTGGACTAAGAGGAATAGAAAGTAATACAGAGTAGAGAAGACTTACAATTTGTTAAATCTTTGAAGAGGTAGGGTCCCCTTGCAGTTAAATATGAGATATCCTCGTACAGGAAACTGTCAAGGTGAAGGGCATAATTCACCTTGTTAGTTGTTACTCCTCCTTTTCTTTTTAAAGAAGAAACCTGTTATCTTTAGGGTATGATGGTTCTCAATAGCTCTTGGAGCTAAAAGGATGGATTTCTCTTGTAGCAAGAGATTCATGCCCAGAGTCGAGGATTGAGTCAATGTATGACCGATATCTCAGCATGGATGAGATGAACATTAGATGCTTCTGTTGAAAAGAAGTAGGTTCAGAGGTTCTAAACCTCACACAGGAAAAGTGAATAAAATATCAGAAACCCTGCGACTGCTGGATTTGCTGAGCCTGTTGAGGTTTTGATTTTCTTAGCCTGGTTTGATGTTGCCTGTCTTTGGAAACATCTGCATGATGGGTAGAAGATGGATAAAACTTTTTTCCCCTAGGGCAGTGGTTCTTAACCTGGGTTCGATCGAACCCTAGAGGTTCAGTGAGTCAGTCTCAGGGGTTCGGCGGAGGTCAAGACACAAGACACGCACCCGACTCATATGATTCGTGATGACACGCCCCGCTTGGCCATCATTGGCTGCAGGTGATCACGCTACATTGCTTGGCCAATCTGTGCTGCAGGGAATTTGGTGCACTCAGTAGTCGACTTGTGACTGTCATGATGGTATGTTGTGTGATTTCTTTCTTAATATTTTAATCCATGTCAAGCAAAAAAAGGAAAGAGGTCGGATGAATATGTACAACATGGATTCGCATATATAACAGAACATGATGGGAGTCAGCGTCCTATCTGCATGATTTGCAATGCCAAGTTAAGCAATTCTAGTATAGTACCAGCAAAACTAACCTGCATGGAGATGGGGAATACAAGAACACAACGCCTGCTGAATTCAAGATGAAGAGATTCAATGAAAAGGCTGCCTGCTCTCGGCTTTGTACCCATCAACAAACCGATCCTCACAGCATCGTACGAAGTTGCTTACCTGATCGCAAAGCAGGGCAAACCACACACCATTGGTGAAACACTCATAAAACCAGCTATGTTGAAGATGGCGAATCTGATGCTGGGAAAAGCGGCCGAAGTTGAATTATCCCAAATTCCTCTTTCAAATGACACCATCAGCAACAGAATAGAGGACATGAACAAAGACATCTTGGTTCAAGTAGATGCAGATCTGATTTCAAGCCCGGCAAAATTCAGCCTCCAACTCGACGAGACCACAGACGTTTCAAGTCAGCTTGCTGTATTTGTGCGCTATGTGAAAGACGACATGATAAAGGAAGATTTTTTATTTTGTAAGCCTCTTACAACAACTAAGGCAGCCGATGTGAAGAAACTTGTGGATGACTTCTTCAGAGACAACAATCTTTCGTGGGATATGGTTTCTAAGCCGATGCACCACACATCATCGTTACGCATTGTATTCTGCACAGGCATGCGTTGGCAAAAATACCTTGCCTCCAGAAATGACAGAAGTATTAAAAATTGTAGTGGAATGTGTGAACTATGTGCGAAATAGTGCACTGAGGCACCACATCTTTAGTGAGCTGTGTAAAGAAATGGGCTCTGAATTCGAGGTACTTCTGTACCATTCTAACGTTCGGTGGTTATCCCGGGGACAGGCGCTGAATCGTATTTTTGCCATGCGTGTGGAATTAGCCCTGTTTTTGCAAGAGCACCAACATTGCCATGCAGATTGCCTCAAAAATTCTTAAGTTCATTCTCATTTTAGCGTACATGGCTGATATATTTGCATCTCTCAATCATCTCAATCAGCAGATGCAGGGTGGTGGAGTCATCATCGAAGCGGAAGAAAACCTGAAGGCTTTTCAAAAAAAGGAGAAATTAGGTCTTACCTGCTAACTGTCTTTCCTTGAGTTCTCTCTGGGCCCGTCCAGGGTACGTTAGGGTTGTCAATCCCCTTCAGCAGCTGAGGACTGAAAACTTCAAGTTTTGTGACAGGCTAAGCCACTCCCCTCCTGGTATCTACTCTTCAGTCTTCTACTGGCAAAGCAGCTCACCAATCGTAGTTGACAAACCAAAAATCAGAAAGCAAAGTAGAAAAGAAAAACTCTGTTAAGCCACTATATTCCCCAGAAGGACCTTTTACTCCAAATACGCCACACTGCCCTCTGCGACCATATTCATCCTTCTGTTTTTTTTATTTTATTTTATTTTTTCAAGAAAAACAAGTGTTAGTCTACCGTAAGTTTGCAACCGACGAAGATGTGTTCGAAAAACTCCTGGGAAGCCCCAAAAAGCATGTCACTGAGTATGCGACCAGCATCACGCAAGCCTGACGTACAAGCCCGTAATCGTAAGCCCCCTAAGCATATCGCACGTAGGCCAATACCGGGTGGGCCCTGAACGGGCCCGGAGAGAACTCAAGAAGAGACGATTAGCAGGTAAGACCTAATTTCTCCTTCCTTATCGTTTCTCCGGGCCCGTCCAGGATACGTTAGGGCAGTACCAAAGCAGTACCTAAAGCCGGGAGGGACCCGCGAGACCCACGATAATGGCTGAAGCCCCCACATTCGCATCCCGTCTGGCGAGCACATCCAGTCTATAGTGCTTAGTGAAGGTATGTAGAGAATCCCAGGTTGCGGCTCTGCAAATGTCCACAGGAGGAACTAGAGCATACTCAGCCCAAGACGCCGCCTGAGCACGAGTAGAATGAGCTCTGAGCCCCAGTGGTGGCTCCTTACCAGGCGCTTCGTAAGCCGCTACTCTGGCCTGCCGCACCCATCTGGAAATTGAAGCTTTCGTTGCCGCCTGTCCTTTCCGCGGACCCGCAAACATAAAAAATAACCGATCTCATCTGCGAAATGGCGCAGAGGCCCTAAGATACCTCCGCAAAACGCGCCCCAAATCCAAACTCCTGAGAGATCGATCCATTGGAGACTCGGACAGATCCGCAAAAACTGGTAATACCACCGACTGATTCACATGAAACGTCGATACTACTTTAGGAAGAAAGGAAGCTACCGGCCGTACCACCACCTTTTCCGGAAAGAATTGCAGGTACAGTTCACGGACAAGAGAGAGCTTGCAAATCCGAAATCCTCCTAGCCGAACACAACGCTACCAAAAACGCTGTCTTTCAGGAGAGCTCCTTTAAACCTCCCGAGGAACCGGAGAGAAACGGAGGCTGTGTCAACGCTTCTAGCACAATGTTCAAATCCCAAGCAGGTACTACTGGACGCAACAGAGGCCGAATTATCTTGGCCGCCCGAAAAAAACGCTGCACATCCCCATGTGCCGAGAGTCGACAATTTCGTACGGCACCCCTATAACAAGATAAGGCTGCCAAATGCACCTTAAGAGTGCTAAGGGACAAACCTTTCTCCAGACCCTCCTGAAGAAAGAACAAAAGACGCGCCAACGAAGCCGACCAAGGACTAACGCCACGTTGCCTACATCAAGACTCAAAGACCCTCCAGACGCGCGCGTACGCCATGGAAGTCGACGGCTTCTTAGAGCGCAACAAAGTAAATATCACCGACTCGGAGTATCCCTTGCGTCTCAACTGGTCCCCTTCAAGAGCCAAGCCGTAAGCAAGAAGCGATCTACCTGCGGCATCAGTACTGGCCCCTGACTCAAGATGTTGATTCAAGTAGGTAGCCACCACAGAGAACCCACTAACAACTGAATCAGATCCGCATACCACGGTCTGCACGGCCAATCCAGAGCAATGAGAATTATCAACCTCCTATGGTCCGCTAAACGCTGAATGACCCGACCTAGCATCGGCCACGGGGGAAACACGTAAAGTAGTTTGTCCAATGGCCAGGGCTGGACTAGAGCATCCAGCCCTTCCGACATGTGTTCTCGACGTCTGCTGAAAAAAGGAGACGCTTTGGCATTTCCGCGAGTCGCCATCAAATTCATCACTGGTTGCCCCCAGCGAACCGTAATGTCGTGCAACACCGCTGCATTGAGTTCCCACTCCCCTGGATCGAGAGTATGGCGACTGAGGTAATCGGCCTGCACACTGTCTTTGCCTGCCATGTGCACAGCCGACAACGCCCAGAGATGAGATTCTGCCCAAGTCATCAACTCCTGACTTTCCTGCAATAAGAGCACACTGCTTGTGCCCCCTTGTCGATTGATATATGAAACCGCCATCACATTGTCGGAGAAAATGCGCACCACTGTTCCCTCGAGTAAGCTGTGAAAATGTAGAAGCGCAAGACGCACCGCTCTGAGTTCCAAACGATTTATTGACCACAAGGTCTCCTCCTCTGACCAAACCCCTTGTGTGACATGAGACTGACAATGAGCCATGGTATTTTCAAGAACATCATATGGATGTGAAAGCTGGACAGTGAAAAAGACAGATAGGAAGAAAATTGATGCCTTTGAATTATGGTGCTGGCGGCGAATACTGTGTATACCATGGACTGCCCAAAGAACAAACCAGTCAGTACTAGAGGAGATCAAACCTAAGCTCTCTTTAGAAGCTCAGATGACAAGACTTCAACTTTCATATTTTGGACACATCATGCGAAGAGAGAGATCATTAGAGAAAGACATTATGCTTGGCAAGATAGAAGGTCAACGCAAAAGAGGAAGGCCAGCAATGAGATGGATCGATACAACAGCAGCAGCTACGGGTACCAGTCTGTCAACAATGAGCCGCCTGACTGAAGACCGAACACAATTTAGGATAGCTATCCAGAGGGTCACCATGAGTCGACTCTGACTCGACGGCACTTAACACCACCACAACAGTCCAGGGTATGCAGGACTGCTTTAGCCTGGCTTGCATGAGGCCTAGGGAAGAATGTTGGAAGAACCACCTCTTGGTTAAGGTGGAAGGAGGAGACAACCTTTGGGAGGAACTTTGGATGAGTCCTAAGGACTACCCTGTTCCTATAGAAGCGGGAGTAAGGCCTGTCACAGACCAGGGCCTGAAGCTCACTCACTTGTCTGGCCGAGATTAGGGCTATCAAGAAGAGTGTCTTCCAGGATAGGAAGGGTAGAGGGCAAGTAGCCATTGGCTCAAAAGGAGGGCGAGTCAGTTGCTGCAAGACCACATTCAGCTCCCACTCATGGGCTGGAGGACGGACAGGAGGCTTGAGCAAGAGCAAGCCTCTGAGAAACCGGGACACCAAGGGGTGAACCGACAGAGAATGTCCTTCCACCAGTGAGTGGTGAGCTGCTAGGGCTGAGAGGTGGGCCCGAACAGAATTGGACTTAAGTCCCTGATTTGATAAGTGCAGAAAGTACTGAAGCACTACTGGTAAAGTACAGGAGAAAGGATCTTCTGTACGTAGCTGACACCACACAGAAAACCTTTTGCACTTCAGAGCATAGGTTTTCCTAGTCAACTGTTTCCTCGAGGCCAGGACAACCTCCTCAACTTCCTGAGGTAGGCCCCAGGGAGCCAAAACTACCCTTGCAGACTCCAGGCCATCAAATTGAGAGCTTTGAGATTGGGATGCAGAAGGGAACCCTGATCCTGAGAGAGAAGGTCGGGTTGCAACCCCAGAGGCAGTGGGGGATCCACTGCCAGCTGAAGCAGAAGTGGAAACCAAGGCAGTCTCAGCCATCTGGGAGCCACCAGCAGGACAGAGGCCTTGTCCTGAAGAATTTTGAAGAGGGTTCGGGCCACCAAGGGCGTGGGAGGAAACACATACAGGAGGCCCTGCGACCAGGGAATCGGAAAAGCATCTGCCGCTAACCGCAGAGGATGCGGTTGCCTGGAGCAGAACTTTGGCAGCTGTTTGTTCAGGGGACTAGCAAACAGATCTATGGATGGAAGCCTCCATTTCAGGAAAATCTTCTGAACCACCAAAGGATGGAAATTTTGATTTATTAGAAACAAGCAAAAAAATACATACAAAAAGCAAAACAGGTAACCCAACCAAGACCCACACCCCCAAAACCCCCACCCACCCTGACAGAGCACAAACAAGAAACTGAACCCCCCCCCGTGACCTACCCCCCCAAACCCACCATCAAACACAGCAAACAGCCCATGTGCCCAACCCCCCACCCGACAACATCCCCTACCAGTCCAGGCAATGTTCATGTCCATGTCCATAGTATCCAACTGTTGAGGAATGCGAAACCCCCCCAACCTTGCCCGATACCCCCGCACCAGCATGAGAACCCAAAATACATTATCCACCACCCCCACCCCCGCCCCTAATAAGGAGCAGCAAACCCCAACCCCCCACCCCAATCCCTACCCCATCCCCCTCCACCCCACAAAGAAAACACATCAAAAGTCAAACCCACATCCCCTAACCAACATGCAAACCACCCAAACCCCCAAAACAAAAACAAAGGCAACAGCTGGCCCTTCCCCAACCAAAGCCCACCAAAAGAAACCAACGAAACAATACCAACCCATAAAAAGAACAAAACATAGTGCAGCCTTGCAACGCCAGACAACAGAGCGGGATGCACACAAGATCAAGAAAACTGCGGCACTCCTGAAATGAGCGGTAGTGTGACTTTTTAAACCCATCCCCCGAGGAGAGAGGGAGATCGGAAGAGTGGCCAAACCTCCCTTGAAAGCTGCAGTACCATCACCCCCCCCCCCCATCCACCGGGCGAAAACAAACCCCAAAGCCCTAAATAGTAAACCCCAGGGCAACCCTCCCCCTCACGGGGGGTGGAGGGTGAGGTGACGCCACAGACGCTCCCAACGATGGGCCTCCACCATCCGCCGTTCGCGTTGCGCCATGCTGGACACTTCCTCCAGAATGTCCCGCACCACCTCGTCGAGGGGCAAGACCAACCCCCGGGCCGAGACATGACAGCGCGCTTGCCACAGGTGGTAGCGCACTATGGCCATGACAAGGTAGAGGGTCCCGGAGTCCTGCCTTAGAGGAAAGGACCAGGCCCCGTACACCCACTCCGCTAACGTAAGGAGGGAAAGATCATGCAGGTGAAGAGCAGCGGACACCAACCGGCAGGCCGCCACATTAAAGGGGCACTGCCGGAGGAAATGGTCCATGGTCTCAGTCTGCCCTTCACACCCTGCCCTCGGACAGCCCCGCTCAGCCTGTGACCTGTACTTGAGGTTGTACCTCATGTACAAACGCCTGTGGAAAGACAACCAGGCCACATCCCGAACCTTCTTCGGCAGCCGAGGGGAGTTCAACTGCCCAAGGCCCCGCTGCATCACATCCGCTGGACAGTCCCGCAGGGCCCACCGTGGTTGAAAATGGGAGGTGAGTACCATCCGGTACAATCCTTTCCGCCCGAAGGACTGGGCGAGCGGGTCGGTCACCCCCCACCGCCGAATGAGCCCCACCATCGCAAAAACGTACGATGCGGCTTGTTCCCCACTCCGATGCACACGTGGGACCGAGGACGCCCCCTCCCACTGCTCCCAGAAGCGGGAGAACCACCCCCGATAGGAGGCCACCCACCAAACCCCACCCCCCTCCCGCATCCTATCCAAGTGAAACGCCATAGACAAGACTGACAGGAAGACAAGGGGGTGCAACATACCTAAACCACCCTGTTCCCGATCCAGGCAAACGATGTTGCGCTGGACAGGGTTCAGGCGGTTACCCCACAGAAAACAGAAAAAGACAGCACTAACAGACGCCTGACGGGACGAAGGAAGAACGAAGACCGTGGCCACGTGCAGAAAGAGGGGAAGCAGAAACGTCCCGAGGAGTTTGATCTTCTCCTCAAACGTACAACTCCACCCCCTCCACCGCAGCACCCGACACCGTGCAGTCTCAAGACAACGATCCCAATTGGACACCGCACAGTCCTCCGAGCCGAAGAAGAGGCCCAAAACGCAGACCCCCCCAACGGGAGGAGGAAAGGGGGCGCAGGAAGGCGGGGAGGCCTCCGAGGGTCCCAACCACAGCGTCTGGCACTTGCTGTGGTTGACAACATAGTCGGCTACCTCTGAGTACTCCACCACGGCCTCCCGCAGGGCCTCTACCCCTTCAGTGCCGTCCACGTAAACTGAGATGTCGTCAGCGTAGGCAACGACAGACACCGGGGGCGCACCAGGCACCTCCAGGTCCCACAACCCACCTGAGGACAATCTCCAGAGGAAGGGGTCGAGGGAGAAGACATACAGCAGGGGGCTCAAAGGGCACCTGTGCCATACCCCCGAGGCGACACAAAACGGCCGTCCGAGCCACCCGTTGATAAACGGGAAGCTCACCCCCCCTCGGTACAGCGCCTGCAAGACGAAGAGGAAACCCGCGGGGAGGCCGAAGTGCTGGAGCACCACCCACAGGTACCGGTGACTGACTCGGTCAAAGGCCTTGGACTGGTCCAAGGAGACCAACCAATGGTCCCGTTGGAGCGACCGGCCTCTCTCCACCATCTCCCGGATAGTGGCGACAGAGTCCAGAACCCCTCTCCCCCGAACGGAACAATACTGGGACGGTGACAGCAAAGCGCCCGACACTTCCACCAGTCAGTTGGCCAAACACTTGGCCAGGATCTTCCGGTCCGCGTTCAGAAGAGAGAGCGGCCGCCAAAAGTCCAAGGAGCTATCATCCTTCCCCTTGGAGAGCAGCAGCAGGACAGACTCGCGAAATGACCGCGGGAGAAACCCCGTGTCCATGATCTCCTGAAACAGGGAGGTCAGGAAGAGGGCCAGCTGGGAGATGAAAGTGAGATAGAACTCTACTGGGAGTCCATCATGCCCAGGCACCTTCCCCAAAGGCATGGCACGAATCGCCCTCTCCACCTCCACCTGCTGAATTGGAGCAGCGAGTGCATCAACCTGTGCCTGAACCACAGCCGAATACACCGGAGGAAGGCCCAGGTACTCTCGGATATGGGTGAGGTCCACAGGGCGATCCCCAAACAGGTCCGAGAAGTAGTCCCCCACCATCCGCAAAAGGTCCTCCTGGGAGGTATGAAGGGTACCGTCCTCATCCCACAGGGCCATGACCTCCCGACGCCGAACCCTCTCCCTGCAATTTAGGAAAGGGTCTGGAGTGGCGACCCTACCAGCCGCCCCCTCGAAGCAAAGGGAGGCATGGCGATCATAAAGCAGGACACGGAGCTGGACTCGCACCTCTTCCACCTCCTCCCGCGCTGCCCCTCGGGATACCAAACGGTCCAGCGACCTCCGGAGGACAGTGAGGTAGCAGGACCGAGCAATGGAGGTACCCCGGGAACGGAAGAGTTTGCGGGCACGCGTCTTCACCTCATCCCACCAAGCACCACGGGAAGGAAAATTACCCAACAGGGTTTCCTGGTCTGCGAGAAAGGCCAAGAACTCCTGGACCACCTCTGATGTTGCCAACAACTGCACATTCAGTCTCCACAGGCCAGGAACCCTGCTGAGCTCCTCGTGATTAGCCAAGAAGGACACGGAGAGGACACAGTGGTCCGAAAAGCCAACCGCCTGCAACTGCGGAGGGGAACACTCCACCCGGGCACTCACATATATCCGATCGATACGACTCCTGCAGGTCCCATGGTAGTAGGTGAAATCCGGCGACCGTGGAAAGGCCCAGTGGTATACATCCACTAGGTCAGCCGTCCGGGTCATCTCGGCCAAAAAGAGGCCCTCGTAACTGGGTGGGCAACGCTCCCCCCCTCGGTCCTGCAACAGGGTGGTGGTGTTAAAATCCCCTGTGAGGATCACCAAACGGGAGGTGTGTAATTAGGGGCGGATGACCCGAAACAGGGTCTTCCGCGCCAACTTAGACTGGGGGCCGTAGACCACCACGAAACAAAACCGATGGGGCCCGCAGCAGCCGTCTAAGAGCAAACACCGGCCCTGCTCCAGTTCCCACACATACTGCACCTGAAATAGGTGAGACGTGAACAAAACCGCCACTCCTGCGTAAGGCTGGGCCGCAAGTGACCAGTACGAAGGACCCCACCACCACTCCCGCTTCGCCCGATGAAGGCTAGCGAGCGAGGTGAGCCTGGTCTCCTGCAAAAAGATGACTTCCAGCCCAGTCGTGGAAAGAAAATCATAGGCCGCAGCCCGCGCCTGGTCCATCAAAATGCTGGCCACATTGATAGTGGCAGACGAGAACGCAGGAGTGCACGCCATGCCTATTTCGTGTACCGTGTCCCTTTCCTCCTCTTCTCACCAACCCCTGGATCCCCAGAATCCCGCTTGCAGGACAAGCCCGCAAGCTGGAGCAGCTCCTTGGGGTCCACGTCGACCACCTCTAGGATCTACTCCTCCTCCTGTTCGATCCTGTCACCCCAGGGGGTGCTGGTGCCCCCGGGACCACCAGGCAAAGCTGTCGCAGGGGCTAACCCAGCCTCCACGGGGTGAGGGGGCACAAACAGGTCAGGGGTCGGAGGAATGATCTCCTCCATGGGTCCACCACCGGTGCTGCCCCCCCCCCTCCCCGGACAGAGACTGAGACAACAGAACAGTGCCCACCCCCGCGGAGGAGGCCGGGACGGCCGGGTCAGCAGGGGGCTCCTGCGAAGGCCCAGCACCCAACTGCGGAGGCAAAAGCCCGTCCTCCCTCACCCGTCCCGGCAGCCTCTCCAGGGCTACCACCGAAAGCCGGGCGCCAGTATCCACACTTTTTGGAGGACCCTGACTGCGGCGCGCCTTCGGTATTTTCGGAGGCCGCCACTGAGGAAGAGGGGCCGCCTCCACCGCTAACCGCACCGAGCGCCGCACAGGGGGCCCTGCCTCCACAGGCAAGCCCTCATCCGCCTCAGCCCATCAGCAGCCAAGAAGATGAAACGGTTGATGTCCAACACGGGCTCTTCATCCAACAATGGGGATATCTCCCGTTTCTTCCTCTTGGCCTTGCCACCCTTAGGAGGGACAGTAGTCCATTCCTGCGGTGGCACCACCCGCGACCCCCTATCCTGTCGTGAAACATCGACCTTCACCACATGAACCCTCTCCTCCATCCTACCCAAATCCCCTCCCCCCCTGGTTGCTCCCTCGGCTCAATGGCCTCCTCCACCCTAGGGCCCCCAGATTCCTCCTGCGGGAGAGGGTCCTCCACACCCTCCTCCCGCACAGGAGCCCGAGGTGGGGCGACGACATCCCCCCCCCGGTCCATTGTGTGATGCGGAGCGGCAGCGGGCAAAGGGGTGGCCCAACTCCCCGCAAAGGTTGCACCTGATGAGCAAACACCCGGCCGAGGCGTGACCCCGTCCACCACAACGGGTGCAGACCTGCTCGGGACAGGTCATGCTCAGATGCCTGAATGAGCCACAGCGGTGACACTCGCGAGGTTGCCCGGGGTAGTAGCACAAGATGCGATCCCGACCAAGGAAACCAGCCGAGGGCACGTGATGCACGACATTTCCCACCTCACGCAAACAGATCTTACCCTTCCACGACCCGTCCCACACCCCTAGGGGCCCAGCGCCCTTAACCAGGGGTGAGAGAAGCACCGCATGACGCGACAACCAAAACTGGATGTCCTGCCCTGGGAGCGACTCATTCCTAACCAGGATGGTCACAGGTACCGCCCCCTGGCGAGAGATAGGCACAACATGGAAGTCTGCCCACCCACCTTGCCCCCTCTGCTGCTGGTATCGGTCCCAGAAAATCTCCAGCCCCCGTCTCAGCATGAAACTAACATCATACTCGATGGTGTTGTTCATGTGGATGAAGGCATAGAGATCTCCCGGAAGAAACCCCAGCCAAAGGACCATCCTCAAGACATTTTCCCTGGCCGGAGGGGGCCCCTCCATGGCCCACCGGATCTGCGCCACGTTGCGCCGTCGGACATCACCCCCTACCCCTCGGAACCCCCCCCCTTCCTCCCCCGCCCCCAGGACCCCTCTCTTGGGGAACCCCCCTCCTCCCTGCTCCACCAGAGGTCCCGGTACCAGCACCAGACCCCCTCAGGGCCTCTGCGAAAGTACGAGGAGGAACCGACCCCCCTGCCTCCAACCCCTCAACTCCCCTCCCCTCTCCCTCAACAGCCTGCGAGAGCGGCTGCTGTTGTGGCTCAGGATCCCCAGCTGCCGCCAATGGAGCGACAGTGGGATCGTGGAGCTCCATCTCCGCCAGGAGAGAATCAGGGATGCTCCCCCTGCCGCCCTCCGAGGCGCCCCCTGTCCACTCCGGTTCCCCTCCCATCCTATCCGATGGGACCTCCCTAACCTGTCCCCCCCGAAGTGCCGCAAAAGCCCCTTTAGGGCCTTCCGGGGTTTCGAGGGCTAACAAAAGGGCATCATGCAAGTGTTCCTCTGTGATGTTAGGTATACCAGGGAACCCCCCCAACACCCTTACCCTGTGTTCCCACACCCATCACCCCTTCCTGTGTCTCGGCCACCAGGACTGGGGAGCTACATGCTCCCTCCCCCTTCCTGGGGCTCCCAGGCGCTATCCCCATCCCCCATCCCCTCAGACATCGGCTCCCGTTCCCCACCCGAGACAACCACTGCCCCCCCTCCCACTGGAGAGCCAATCATCCCCTCTCCCTCCTGCTCCCCTACAACCACGGGAGTCCCGTGCTCCAGAACAAGAGCAGCGGACGTCCGAGGTACAGAGCCTCCACCCAGTTCACCAACCTCTGCTCCCTTTTGCAGGGCTCCCAGCAATAAGGCAGAACCTCCCTCCAGCAAAGCAGGACCCTGTAACACCAGCACAGGTGCTCCGGATGACAAGGGCAAACCCCCAAAACCCCCTCCCTGCTGCCCTCCACCAAGCCCAGTTCTTACCTCATTGCCGTTGCCAGCAGCAGCACAGAGATCAAGGACGGGTGGGCCGGCAGCCAGGACTCCAGCAGAGGGGAGACATTCCCCCCCGCAAGCCAGGCCCCCCTCGGCCCTCCCTGCAGCAGCCGGAGTAGAAAGCTGTGTCCCCAATTGCATGGGCTGCTGAAGAGACGAAGACTGCAGAGAAGCCTGTGCATCCCGCTCTGCTACCATACCCTCCAAAGATAATGGGTGAGCATTCTTCCGGCCCCCCCACGGGACCCCAGCCAAAGGGAGGCTATGCTGACCCTGCTCTTTCCCCTTCCTGGCTTCCTTCCGACGCCAGACAGCCACCTCTGGGAACAAAGGGCGGCCATCCCTCAGCTGTCTGGGAGCCGGAAGAGCAGCCAAGAGAGGGGAGTCCCCACCTTCAGCATTCCCCCCACCCCAGGTCCTCCCTGAAGCTCCCTTGTGCACTTCAATGTAATCCACACGGTGGACAGCCTGCACAGAGTCTGCGGATCCTCGACGTTGTTTCAGCACTTCCTGTAGAGAATGTGCAACCCGAGGAAACCCTTCATTGGAAGACTGTCGGGGGAGTCCAATCAGAGCCTCTGCAGGCCGCCTCCGTTGCTCCTGCAGCAGGGCAGAGGCAGAATCACGTCCTTCCCCACACTTCCGGGTGAACCCGGAAGTGACGTCACACAGCTTGCGGTGGCCATCTTGGATACTCGATCGGGCTGGGAGAAGCCCTGCAGACGCCTCCTCCATCGGGGCAACCCTCTCAGCTGTACTAACGGTGAGAGGTCTGACGTCACGGTGAACTCCCCGGCGGCCATCTTGGGGCATCCCAACAACGCACGACGATGTCGGGAGGGCAGGAAAAGGAGCTTGCAATGCCTGCTGATGAGAAAAAGCAGCTCCGCGGAAACCCTGCTCACTTCCCCGGCCATTGCTGCAGGAAACCGATGTCTGCACTTGGTTCGACAGCGCGGCTGCCAGGACCGGCTCCACTGGATCTAGGCGGGCTGGGACCCCGCCCTCAAACGCCCAGGAGCCATCTTGCACGGAGGAATGCAACGGACCGGGCACCGTATCTACAGCACCAGTGGATTTTACAGTCAGTCTTCCGTGATCGCTAACCACCTGCAGGTAAGCATCTCTTGAAGCAGATAAGGCAGTAGACGGTAAATGTTGCGCTCCTCTCCCGACTTCAACCTGGAAGGGCAAGGGCAGATAACGGGACCAGTGTTTTCCTACCGACTTACCCACCCCCGGGGGCCCCCCTGGACTGCATCCGTAAGGGCCGCCCAACGGTCTAGGTGGTGATACACTTCCGTGAGGGACCCACAACCCTGGTTATTCAAATAGGCAATCCCTTGGTACTTGGCCTTCAAGGCCCGCTTCACCTCCTTCAGATACTTTTTATAGGTCACCCACTCCGTACCAGGAATGGTGGCCTGCAGGCTCTCCAGGTGGGAGAGCTGGGCTTGCAGCTGGGCCGCCTCCTCCTGGAGACCCCGGAGCTGTCGCACCGCTGCTACAACCTCTTACGGGGCCCTAGCCGTTTCCTGGAAGGGCGGCAGGCCCGATCCTCCGTCCTCATCCTCACTGGAGGAGGTAGAGGCCTCCTCCAGGACCCAAGGCGGAGGGGGGACCCCGCCGCTCCCTGTACTGGTGGAGGAGCTTGGTACAACTCTCCAGGGCCTTCCCAGGGCCTCTCCCTGCCTCCACACCCTGCCCAGGATGGAGAAGCGAGCCTTCTCCAAGAGGTAGCAGGCCCAATCCTCCGGGCATGGGGGCCCCTCCTCCCTGGCCATGTACAGTCCTACCTGGGGAGCCCCCCTCCTGGGGCACCGGCTGAAAACAGGTCCCAGCATCCACAGCATTCTGCAGCAAAGGAGGCCTACCAGGCCTGGTAGGCCCCTGGGCCTGGGCCTCTCCCGCTGGAGGTGGCCCAGGACCCGACATCCAAACACAGTCAGTGAGCAAAAACTCCTCCCTCTAGCAGGAGCTCTCAAAGTAGGTCCTCTCACCACGACTGCTGAAGAGCAACTGAGTAGAGCTGCCACTCGTGGGGCTGCAGAATCCTGCTCAACCTATCGGCCAGGTAGTTTTCCTGGCCAGGTAGATACACAGCCTTGAGGAGCATGTTGTGCCTGAGAGCAAACAAGCAACTGTCCTGTGCCTCCTGACAAAGGAGCCTGGACCCAGTTCCGCCCTGCTTGTTCACATAAAACATGGCTACCTGGTTGTCTGTTTGAACTAGGACAGACTGATGAGCCAGAGTTGGAGAGAAAGTCCTGAGGGCCAACCGAATAGCCCTGAGTTCCAGTAGATTGATTTGCTGTGCAGCCTCCCAGGGAGACCACAGGCCCTGGGTGCACTTGCCTCGACAATGAGTCCCCAAGCCCTGCACAGGGACATCCCCTTGCAGTAGATTGGGTGGGTGCAGCCACCAGCGGAGGGAGTTCAGGAATTGTCTGGACACTCTTATCCTGTCTCTGAGGCTGCCTGTGGCTTGTGACCACTGAGTCCGAAGGAACCACTGTGCAGGCCTCATATGGAGCCTGGCATTGAAGGTGAAATGTACTGTCAAAGCCATGTGGCCAAGAAGCCTCAGGCAGAGTCTGGTGGAGACCAGTGGCCTGCTGAGAAACTGGTTTGCTAACTTTATCAGTCTTTGAGCTCTGTCTTCTAGCAAGAAAGCCTTTGCCAGCAGAGAGTCTAATAACTCTTGCTAACCATGTAAATAACTTGCCATTTTTGGTTCCTTGTAACATAGTTATGTTCCTTTTATTAATAGCTTACACACTGTTTTTCCATGTATCATAGTTCTTATGTAATACTTAATGTTTAATGTAATGCAATATTGCACTGTTCTGCTGTATTGTTGTTTTAAGTTCCTTGTAAACCGCCCTTGATCTCTGGAAGGGGCGGTATAGAAAAGCACATAAATAAATAAATAAATAACCTTGCTGCTATGAACTCCAAGTTCTGGAAGGGGAGCAAAGTGGACTTTGCGAAGTTTATTACAAACCCCAGTTTTTGAAGAAGAGCAATAGTCCTGAAGGTGGCTTGTCTGCCTCCTGGAACGTCTGACCCCTAATGAGCCAGTCGTCCAGGTAGGGAAAGAAAAAGATTCCTTGATTTCTAAGGTAGGCCGCCACCACTGCCAGACATTTGGTAAAGACCCTGGGAGCAGAGGTGAGGCCAAAAGGCAGTACTCTGTACTGATAATAGTTTCCTCCCACAATGAACCTGAGGTACTTTCTGTGGTCTGGATGAATGAGGATGTGAGTGTACGCATCTTTTAGATCTAAGGAGCATAGCCAATCTCCCTGCTGGAGGTAGGGCAGAAGTGTTCCAAGAGTAAACATCTTGAACCTTTCCTTCTCTAGGAATTTGTTGAAATTTCAGAGGTCGAGAATGGGTCGGAGGCCACCGGTTCTTTTGGGTACAAGGAAATACCTGGAGAAGAATTCTTGACCTTGTAGGTGGGTAGGCACAGGCTCCACTGCCCTGTCCACCAACAGACCTTGCAGCTCCTAAAGGAGAAAATCTGTGTGCAGGGGAGGCCTTGGAGGCTCCCCTGGAAAGTATGGAGGAGGCAGCTGTTGGAAGTGCAGCAGATAGCCCCTGTGGACTATGCTTAGCACCCAACTGTCTCCAGTGATGAGTGGCCACTTGTGGGCAAACAGGGCAAGGCGACCTCCTGTGCAGGGTTGGGAGAGCAGGGACGGAGAGGCTATGCCTAAGGAGTCAAAAAACCCCACCCTGCTGAGTGGGAGCAGGGGCCGGAGGCTTGGGTGTCCTCTGCCTACGGGGCCCATTACCCTGCCCCTTGGCCTGCTGACCCTGAGGGGGAGCTTGGGAGGCCTGGTACTGTGGGTACTGTTTGTAGGCAGTGCCCTTCCTCGGGTAAAAGGGCTTTTTACCTGAGCCCTTCTTCTTGTGAGAAGGGGCAGAAGTCTTTCTAGACAGCCTTGTCCTTGTGAGGTGGTCGGTATCGAGCTGTGCGACCTTCTCGGTCATGGGCTTGTCAAAAAGGTTCTCACCTCAGCAAGGGACATCAACCAACTTGTCCTGAACCCATAGCTCGAGGTCCGATGACTGCAGTCATGCCTGGCGTCGAGCCGCGATGCCAGCTGCCGCAACTCTGGCCGAAGCCTATAAGCCATCGTAGGCAGCGCGGCACATAAACTTGGAGCATTCCCGGATCCCCGAGGACAAGGACTTGTACCTCTGCAAGGGTTCCCTGGAGAGACCAGCAGAGAACCCGGCCAGCTCCTTGGCCAGGTCCCACAAGTACATGCCCATGTACAGCTGGTAAGACTGGACAAGGCAAGCAAGCATCGAGCCCTGGAAGCACTTTCTACCAAAAGCATCCAGGTTCCGGGCCTCCCTGCCAGGGGGCACCGCGGAGTGCATCTTCTGACTTTTCAGATGATGCATGCTCGATTCCACCACCATAGAATGGTGTGGCAGCTGCGCCTTCTGAAAGCCAGGGTTCTTCCGGAGTCGTTAGATAGAATCGACCCGCTTGCTTAGAACCGGCGCCAAGGACGGTGCCTCCCACATCTGGAAGAGGAGCTGTTCCAGCATGGAAGGAACCGGAACAGTAAAGGCCTCCTTCGGAGGAGAGTCATACTGTAGGGCCTCGAGCTCCTCGGCTTGAGGCTCCTCCTCGAGGTCCGCAGTGATAGCCAACGCAGTGGCCATATCCCGGACAAACTCCGAGAACCGGGTATCCTCTGGAGGGAATCTACTCCGGGGCTCAGACCGCGGTGAGTCCGATGGGACGCACCGAGTCCTGAAGGTGTTGGGGGACTCCTCGTCCTCGTTCTCCCAGGCGGACTCGTCCGATGAGGAATTGGGGTCCGACAGCGTGGGGCCTGTGAGCACCTGCCCCGACCCCGAAGGCACCGGCATCGATGCCCTCGGTCCCGAAGGGAGGTCGAGGGAGACTGTGACCGAGGTCGACCTCGAGCCTTCATGGTCTCGAGTATCGGCTCGGTCTCCGGGGTCGACTTCGAGGTCGATGTCCCGGTGGTCGGGGCAGATGCGCCAGACAGGCTGGCCATCAGTGCCCGCTGCTGTTCCATGAAGGCAATCTGCTCTCCAAGGCTGACAGCCTGAGACCCAGCTCAGGAGACTCAGCAGCCACCGACTCGGACCCCGGCAGCGCCGGGCCCGATGACGGCTCTCTGGGAGGAGAGTCCACGAGGACTACAGGACTTACGTGTCCAGCAGACTCCGGCTCCACACGAGGTACTTTTGGAGGCTTCTCCTGTTCCACGGGCCTGGGGCGACAGTCGGGGGTCTGAGACCTAGCTCTCGAGGAGCCAGGGACCTCTTCCGACGACGCCCTCGTGAATCGCTTCTTCCTCTTGCGTTGCCGGTCGGGGGACCCCTTGTCCGAGGAGCCCCGACGGTGCTTGGGATCCGATTCCCGAGATGTCGAGGCCTCAGACGAGGTCTGGGCCCGGCCGGAGGCCGAGTCAGAGAAAAGCCTTTCCTTTTGGTGCTGACAAATTCAAAGCGCCTTGGAAGACATCTTTCAACATGGTCCACAGAACTTAGGATCGTGGTCAGGACCCAGGCACCGAAGGCAGCAGTCGGGTGTGTCGCTGAGAGACATTAGTTTCTTGCACCGATCACACTTTTGGAAACCACTGGAAGCCACTGGGGAAAAAGAGTCCCCGCGAGGTCAAAGGACCGGCCTTCCAGGGAAAAATAAAAAAAAGGGCGCGAACGCCAGCCACGAAGGTCAAAAACTGAAAAAATAACATCGGGCTCGATACCAGTGTACCAAACCCGGCGGGAGGGGAACAAGCGTCGAACCAAAGAAAAAATAGCGAAGGCATCGCAAAAAAATCCAACTATTTTCTGGGAGGACTAGGACACACGTCCGACGGGCTTCATGGAAAAGAGAGACTGAGCAAGATGGCACCTTTAGGCGGGAAGGGAACCGCGCATGAGTGCCTGCATTCCCAAAGGCTTTCTTGGAAAGCTGGGGAAATGCTCCGCAAGGCCTCCATCAGCGTCAACGCCACCTATATGTGAGGACTGAATTCCTGCTTGGTCCTGGAGAAAACTTGTTATAGGTGAGTAACTACTCTTTCTCCAGGACCAAGCAGGAAGTCAGTCCTCACATATGGGACTCCCCAGCTTCAGGCTACTGGGGACCCAGAACTGAAAAATGAGCTTCCACTAGCCGCAGCATCAGGGAAAGGATTTCACTGAAACATACCCCCACCGGTAGCCCAACCAGAGGGCTGGAGGGTAGGAGTTGCCTAAACCTCGAAGAGGGCTGGAGGGTAGGAGTTGCCTAAAGTTGTTAAAACCCATGAGGATTGTGGAAAATTGCAAGAGGATCTTGATAAATTGGAAGACTGGGCATCAAAATGGCAGATGAAATTTAATGTGGAGAAGTGCAAGGTTATGCACCTAGGAAGAACAACCCAAACTATGGTTACACGATGCAAGGTTCCACATTAGGAACCACCACCCAGGAAAAAGATTTAGGCGTCATTGTGGATACCATGTTAAAACCCTCGGCCCAGTGTGCAGCGGCGGCCAAGAGAGCAAATAGAATGCTAGGTATGATAAGGAAAGGAATGGAAAATAAAACAAAAGATATTATAATGCCTCTATATCGTTCCATGGTGAGACCGCACCTTGAATATTGTGTGCAATTCTGGTCGCCGTATCTTAAAAAGGATATAGCGATTTTAGAAAAGGTTCAGAGAAGAGCCACCAAAATGGTAAAGGGGATGGAAGGCTACTCCTATGAAGAAAGGCTAAAAAGGTTGGGGCTCTTTAACCTGGAAAAGAGACGGCTGAGGGGAGATATGATAGAAGTCTATAAATTAATGAACAGAGTGGAACGGGTAAACGTAGATCGATTGTTTACCTTATCAGAATATAGAAAGACTAGGGGACATGCAATGAAGCTACAGGGTAAACTATTTAAGACTAATAAAAGAAAATATTTTTTCACTCAACGTGTAATCAAACTCTGGAATTTGTTACCGGAGGATGTAGTAAAGGCTGTTAGTGTAGCTGGGTTTAAAAAAGGTTTGGACAAGTTCCTGGAGGAAAGGTCCATAAACCATTATTAAGAAGGGACCCAGGATATCAATGCTTGAACCAATACAAGCATTGTGGAACCTGTGTCCCTTGGGGAAACTGCTAGGTACGTATGACCTAGATTGGCCACTGTTGGAAACAGAATACTGGGCTTGATGGACCTTGGTCTGACCCAGTATGGCATATCTTATGTTCTTATGAGATTCCGGAGCACTGCCTGACCGAAAGCACTGTCCCTACGAGACTCTCTCTCCAGGCAGTAATGGGCCGCAAAGGTCTGGCTTGAGGACCAAGTTGCAGCCCTACAGATGTCTGCCAACGGTACAGAGCAGAGATGAGCTACTGAGGCAGCCATTGCCCTGACACGGTGTGCCGTGACCCGACCCTGCAAGGGAAGGTCAGCTGCCCTGTAAGCCCATGCGATACAGTCAGCCACCCAGATGGACAAGGTACGCTTGGAGATAGGTAACCCCAAGTTATTACGTTCAAAATATACGAAGAGCTGAGTAGCCCTCCTATGCCCCTGCGTACATTCAATGTAGAAGGATAAGGCCCTTCTACAGTCCAGGGTATACAGGACTGTCTCAGCCCGGCTGGCATGGGGCCTAGGGAAGAACGTTGGAAGAATCACCTCCTGGTTGAGATGGAAAGAGGAGACAACCTTTGGGAGAAACTTAGGATGAGTCCTAAGGACTACCCTGTTCCTATAGAAGCGAGTGTATGGCCTGTCACAGACCAGGGCTTGAAGCTCACTCACTCGCCTGGCTGAGGTCAGAGCCACTAGGAATAGACCCTTCCAAGAAAGGAAGCGGAGAGGACATGTAGCCATCGGCTCAAAAGGTGGGCGATTCAGTTGCTGCAAGACCACATTCAACTCCCACTCAGGGGCCGCTGGACAGAGAGGAGGCTTGAGCAAGAGCAAGCCTCTGAGAAACGTGGACACCAAGGGGTGAACAGACAAAGAGTGTCCCTCCACCAGTGAGTGGTGAGCTGCCAGAGCAGAGAGGTGAACCCGAACAGAATTGGACTTAAGGCCCTGATTGGACAAGTGCAACAGGTACTGAAGCACTACTGGCACCGTGAAAGAGAAAGGATCTTCCTTGCGTTGCTGACACCACAAGGAGAACCTTCTCCACTTCAGGGCATAGGTTTTCCTGGTGGAATGCTTTCTAGAGGCCAAGACCACCTCTTCCACTTCCTGAGGCAGGCCCCAGGGAGCCAACACTACCCTTGCAGCCTCCAGGCCATCAAATTGAGAGATTTGAGATTGGGGTGCAGAAGGGAAAACGGAGTTACTTACCTGTAACTGGAGTTCTCTGGGGACAGCAAGATAAGTCAGCCACAATTGGTGACGTCATCCGACGGCGCCGAGACGGAAGTACTCTCCATAGCTCAGAAGGGCTTTGCCCTTCTGAGCATGAGCCAACTGGCCCCACCCCCGGCCCGCCCCTAGCTAACCAGTTCGTCACTAGCTGAGCCTTAGCCGCTAGGAGGCGGGCACCAGTTCCTGAGGACTAGTCCTTCCCCCTACCAGGGGAGGAGGGTGGGATGTGTGGCTGACTTATCCTGCTGTCCCCGGAGAACTCCAGTTACAGGTAAGTAACTCAGTTTTCTCCTAGGACAAGCAGGATGAGTCAGCAACAATTGGTGCCTCCCAAGCTGCCATGCGCTGTGGTGGATGGGGGAAGGATGAGGCTGAGGTAACCTCATCAGGGCCAGCGCGCAGTCCTGCGTGTCACAGCTAGAGCATGTGGGTTTGCAGTTGGCATGTCTCAGGAAGAGCCTGTGGGCTTGCAGTCGGGAAGCATGCAGACGAAACAGCTGCGGTGATGAAGCACGCATACGCAACAGCTGCGATGCGAAGTATGCGGATCATAGGCGGTCATGTACAGCGGGGCCTCGGGCCAGTAGCCACGAGGGTAGTGTAGATCGGAGCCTCACTACGGAGCATTAGAGAGCTGGTCACTGTAAGCAAGCGTGGGATGGCATGTAGGTGGGAGTTGAGGGTGGCGTGAAAGAAGCATTGAGACGACTAGGGGCATTGCTTGGATTCATTGGTGGGTCTACAGGAAGCTGGGGCCCACAGCCTATACCATGCCATGTGGTAACACACAGGTGATGACGACTACATCATGCTCTTAGGTGATGACGGCTACATCATGCTCTTATGTGGTAACTCTTAGGTGATGGTGACCTAGATTTGCCACTTTAGAAGAACAGACTAGTTTTGGTGGGCTCATTAGGCCACGGCATATCCTATGTTGATATAATAGCGGCGAGTAGCAAGCTCTGTGCTACGAGATCTGCGAGAGATGCCCCTCAAGCCTGCGTTAGGTTTGCATTGGTAGTAGGTGGGCCTGCCAGGATCATAACCTGTCGACGAGGATACAATCTGTCGACAGGGTCAGGCTATGCATGGTGTGAGTGTGTGCGTGCTGCTATCAGGGAGTGAAGCACGCTGGTGCCTGAGGGAGGGCAGGTAGTGCCCCTCGCAACAGTGGCACTTCGTGCTCGCCACGTGGCGAGTGATCAATTCGTGGTCAGCCCACGGACTGTGGGGGTTTTTTTGTATGGTGTTTGAGGCCGTGGTCGGTCTGGCGACTGGCTGGGGTATCCCATCGTCACATACAACCGAGGGCCTTAGTGTAGGGCATTAGGCACCGCTATACGGCGTAGTGGGGTGATGGTTTGCATCTCCCGGCCCAGGTCGGAACCTGTGATCGTGGCGCACTTTCCTTGGTGCGCGTAGGTGGCTAAAATCAGATTTGTGCACGCTAATTAAGTGCTGCCCTTGGGTTGATATAACGTAAGAAGCCAATCTGGCGTTCACAAGGCTGGCCTTGAGTCTGCCTTCCTGCCCTTACACGCTCCTTGATAGGGCTTGGATGCGTAGTAGGGTCCATTAATACGTGGACTGTATTGGCAGTAGCCCGACTGGGCGTTCTGTGACGTTCTGTGGTCATACGCACTGTCTGCGTGTACTGCACCATCGTGTTGCCACTGGTAGGGGCCCAATTCGGGGAATAGCTGCTCCTTGGCAGCAATGAAAGCAATGCGGAGACCGAGACGTGGAAGGTGTTTTCCCACATGTTGGTGGGCAGCAATCTGTTAGCCACCTCAACCCTGAGGGAGCGGAGGCAGGTCTCTGCAGGCAAAAATGTACCAAGCTCTGACCCTTAGGTGGTATCTGCGGATGAATAGAAGATGCGAGGTCCGCAATGAGCCTCCTGTTAACACCTTAGCTGGCCATGTTAATTGAGCCCTGAGGGGGATTGAACCCCTGATCCCTGCACCATTGGTCCGAGTTTAACCATAGTGCTGAGGTTCTGCTCTGTCTGATAGATGCAGGCCTTATTGTCACAGAATCATTGAACAGGGATTGGGTTGCAGGGACAACAGCTGTGTTGGGGCTTGAACCCGCGGCCTTTAGCTTCTGAACACACTGGCGGCTCCTGCCCCAGCTGGGGCTGAGCCCACGACCTTTAGCTTCTGAACCCACTGTGAGTGGTGCATCAGCGTGCTGCCACAGAGATGAGGGTTGTCTTCTGCATGCTCTCAGTATGCTGTGACTGTTGTTTCCAACATTCCCCGATGCGGTATGAGCTTAAGAATGGCTGGTCATGCCCTGCAGTCATTCGAGCTTCCTGATCTTCTAGGAAGTGCAGCTGTAGGTGGACCTGCAAGAATTCTTTAGGAGCGACGGGGAGTGTATCTCGCCGTAGCTGGGTAGATTGGCAAGGCTTTCTCTGGGTGCCACAGCAAGTTCGATTCGTAGGGCAGGCAAGCACGCACTGCTGTCCTGTATGGGACAGTCTGTCTAAGGGTAAGACATCAACTCACTATCCCTGGCGGGAGGGAGCTCACTTATTTCTCTACTTCGAGCAGGCACTCGGAAACTTTCCCTTTGGACGCTGGGGCGCGTTTCCGTGCAGGCTCCGTCGGTAGCGATGATAGCCGCATGTGAAGACTCACTCCTGCTTGTTCCTGGGGATAGTGGCTCGCCCAAGGGCCCAAGCAGAGGCTTGGGTGCATCGTGTTGCGATCTACAGTGCCGAGAGGGGTGCAGCAGGCGTTGCCGTCGGTGTCCTGACTGGGGATCTGATAGAGCCTGTAGTCGATAGAGCCTGTAGTCGGGTCCTCTTTTGGGAGGAGATGCAGATGGAGTCCCAGAAGTGCGATCCACTGGGGCAGTATCTAGGTCCCTTAATTGCCTGGTAGATGGTAACGTATTCTCGAATATGTGGGCAGGATTGGTGGTAGCCCCAGCTGGGCTTTGAACCAGTGACCTTCTGTTTTTGCATGCACTGTCTGTGTGCACTGCACCACCGTGTAGCCACTGTCATTTTTAAAGTATCAGCCCCTCCCTGAAGGGGATCCTGCAAGCCAGGGCGCCGGCTGGCCAGGGGTGGGGTAGCAGGTAGGATGGTGGTAGGTAGTGCCACCAGGGCTGGCAGTTAGGATGCTGGTCCCATTCGTGATGTGACTGGAATCTGACTGCCATGGTTCCATTTGCGACGTGGCTGGGATCTGGTTGCCCCATACTAGCTGAGAGGCTCGGGGCGTCCGCGAGCAGCTGAAGGCATTGGGTGGCACGGCATTGATGGAATCCCTGGGGATACGATAGTCAATTACCAGTAGGGTTGCAGGTGCCCCAGCTGGGATTTGAACTGCTCACTTTTGGATCCAGAACACACTGCCTGTGTTCACCGCACCGCAGTGTCCACCTCTGGGTTGCTAGGTCCGTGACCTTAACCCTTGGGCTACTCCTAAATAAATTGCCCCCTACAGCACTCATTCCCATAATACACACTGCCTCAGTGAGCCTTCTTCATTGGGCACGGTGGGGGAATGGAACCCTGATTCTTGCACCATTGGTCAGTGTCTTAATGATTGTGCTGTAGCTCTGTTTAGGCTGACGTAGTGTCTTTGCATCCTTTGAGAGCCTCGGTGAAGTGTGAGGGAGGCTAACGCAGGTTGGCAGGTACTGCCTCAGCCAGCCTTATGCAGTAGGCACCGTGGGGGACTGAACCCATGTCCCCTGCACCATCAGTCAGTGCCTTAACCATATGTTACACTGCTGTTTCAGAAGACCTGCTTGTCGTAGGGGAGAGCAGGCCCCAGGATAGCGAGAGCACTATCACAGGCCACTGACGATTCCTGCTAGCCTGGGATCACACAGCAGTGGATAGATAACGTGTAATCAACTCTGGAATTTGTTACCGGAGGATGTAGTAAAGGCTGTAGTGTAGATTAGGACGAGCTCCTGGAGGAAAGGTCCCTAAGCCATTATTAAGAGGGGACCCAGGATATCAATGCTTGAACCAATACAAGCATTGTGGAACCTGTGTCCCTTGGGGAAACTGCTAGGTACATATGACCTGGATTGGCCACTGCTGGAACAGAATACTGGGCCTGATGGACCTTGGTCCGACCAGTATGGCAAGCATGGAGATGCTGACATAGCGCTCAGGGTTTAGTATGATATAAATGGGCCCACTCGGGAGACGAACTCATGGCCCCTATAGCATCAGAGGTGCAGAGACATAGTGCTCATAATTTCCTTGGGTGTTAGTGATCCCGCAGCCCAATACTGGGCCTCCAAGGCTAGTGATACTATTTATTCAGTAGAATTAAACGTTGCACTACATGTGACAGCTTTAATGCACTGACCAGTGCTAGCACGGGAGCGCGGGAGCGGGTGACTGAACCGGCGCAGAGGCGTCTGCCGGGCTTACAGCAGTGGCAGCAAACACTCTGACTCCTCCGATGTGTGCATCAGCTCCGGGTGGTAGGGGCACAGTGCGACTGGCCTGGAGCGCTGGGCTGTTTAAGCATCATCATTGAGACGCTCCGATAGCAACCTCGGGGGCGATACGCCAGAGAGATATTCCCTGCGTGGAGAGAGCAATGCTCCGTGGCGTCTCTGTACCGTCGGGTCATCGCCAGGGTATCTTTATCTCTCTGTACTGTCGGGTCAGCGCCGGGGAGTCCTTACCCCTGCGCAGTATAAAGAGGGGGGGGCCGAAGTACGTGATAAAGAGGGCAGCTGGCTGAGAGCAAATGAAGCCAAGGGGAATTCCACTGCCGCTCCTTGTGATCGTACGGCTGTAAGCGTTCCGCTGCTGCAATCCAGATTTTCAGCTCTGTCCGCGCCGATACCTATGCGCCGAGCGGGGGGCTAGGTAAAACGGCAGTCTGAGACATCTTCGCGGCGCCGAGCAGCCCGTCGCACGGCCCCTCCTTCCAAGTAGGAATTATGCCGACCAATGGGAGGAGCCTTGCCTATGACGTAAGGGTCAAGATGGCCGCCGCCATGAGACCCTCGTGGCCGGCCAGCGAGTAAGGAGAGAGACTGCCGCAGGGCTTTTCCAGCCGGACCCGATGGCTCATCCACGAGCGAAGAAGGACAGAGCCTGCCGCTGGGCTTTTTATTTCACCTGGAGGATCCTTGAGTGCGCTGGAACCGAGCTCGATGCTGGGGTTGGAGGCCCTTAGGCACAACCTGAGCGGCGATGAGCCTGCAATCGGGGTGGAGGCCCTTAGGCACACCCGGAGCGGCGGCACAGCTGGAAACGGGGACAGTAATTCTGCCGACTGGGAGCGTCTGGTAAGGAGCTTAAGAGCAGCCCTGGAATTAGATAAGCTTCGACAGAAAAATTTATGCAAGTTTAAAGCAATACAATTCTGACAAGAATAGGAAAAACAAAACGCAACAGATGCAGTTTTCTAAGATTTGAGACTGGAGCACATGGACCACTGGAACGAGGTTCCGTCGGGGCCGCTCAGAAGGGAGCCTTGGAACATTAACTTAGCAAGAGAGGAACAAGGCTCCGACAGGATGAAGAATTAGATATCAAGATACATATGCTTAGGAATTGTTAGGAAAAAATAGCAAGATACATACGCTTAGGATTTCTTAAGTTAAAAGTTTGTGGAGAGTAGAAAGGTCCGTCTTGCTGGCAAGGCGGAAGAAGTGAAAACTGGTTAGCTAGGGGCGGGCCGGGGGTGGGGCCAGTTGGCTCATGCTCAGAAGGGCAAAGCCCTTCTGAGCTATGGAGAGTAATTCCGTCTCAGCGCCGTCGGATGACGTCACCAATTGTGGCTGACTCATCCTGCTTGTCCTAGGAGAACCCTGATCCTGAGAGAGAAGATCGGGTTGTAACCCCAGAGGTAGTGGGGTTTCCACTGCTAGTTGAAGCAGAAGTGGGAACCAGGGTGCCTTGGCCACCTGGGGGCTACCAGAAGTACCGAGGCCTTGTCCCTTACAATCTTGAACAAGGTTCGGGCCACCAGAGGCATGGCAGGAAACGCATACAGGAGGCCCTGGGACAAAGAAATCAGGAAGGCATCTGCTGCTAACCTCAGGGGATGCGGTTGCCTGGAACAGAACCTGGGTAGCTGCCGGTTCAGGGGACTGGCAAAGAGATCTATGGATGGAAGTCCCCATTTCAGGAAAAATTTTTGAACCACTAATGGGTGCAGTTGCCACTCGTGGGGCTGCAGAACCCTGCTCAACCTGCCTGCCAGGAAGTTCTCCTGGCCATGGAGATAAACAGCCTTGAAAAACATGTTGTGCCTGAGCGCAAAAGAGCAAAGGGCCTGTGCCTCCTGACACAGGAGCCTGGACCCAGTGCCTCCCTGCTTGTTCACATAGAACATGGCCACTTGATTGTCCGTCTGTACCAGAACAGACTGGTAAGCCAAGATGTGAGAGAAGGTTTTGAGGGCTAAGCGAATAGCCTGGAGTTCCAGTAGGTTGATCTGTTGCGTGGCCTCCCATGGAGACCACAGGCCCTGGGTGCACCTGTCCAAACAATGTGCACCCCAGCCCTGCAAGGAGGCATTCGTCATCAACACCACTGTGGAAACAAGCACCTGAAAAGGCACCCCCTGTAGCAAGTTGGGGGGGGGTGTAGCCACCACTGTAGGGAGTTAAGGAATGCTTTGGACACCCGTACTTTGTCTGTGAGGCTTCCTGTGGCTTGCTTCCACTGAGTTCAGAGGCACCACTGTGCAGGTCTCATGTGGAGACGAGCATTGGGGGTCACATGCACTGTTGATGCCATGTTGCCTAGGAACTTCAGAAAGAGTCTGGCAGAAACCCGTGGCATGCTTAGAAACTTGGTTGCCGAGTCTATGAGCCTTTGTGCCCTATATTCTGGCAAGTAAGCCTTTGCTTGCAGGGAGTCCAGCAGCGCCCCTATGAACTCCAGGTTCTGGGAGGGCAGCAAAGTGGACTTTGCGAAGTTTATGACAAAGCCTAGGTGTTGAAGGAGGGAGACAGTGCGGAGGGTGGCTTGCCTGGCCTCCTGATAAGTCTGACCCCTGATGAGCCAGTCATCCAGGTAGGGGAAGACAAAAAACCTTGATTCCTCAAGTAGGCCGTCACCACTGCCAGGCACTTTATAAAGACCCTTGGGGCGGAGGTTAGGCCAAAGGGCAGTACCCTGTACTGGTAATGCTTTCCTCCCACAATGAACCTGAGGTACTTTCTGTGGTGTGGATGAATGAGGATGTGAGTGTACGCATCCTTTAGATCTAAGAGCACAGCCAATCTCCCTGCTGGAGGTAAGGCAGTAGTGTTCCAAGAGTAAGCATCTTTAACTTTTTCTCCAAGAATTTGTTGAGATTTCTGAGGTCGAGAATAGGCCTGAGACCACTGGTTCTCTTTGGTACGAGGAAGTACCTGGAGTAGAAACCGTGACCTTGTAGGTGGGGAGATACAGGCTCCACCGCCTTGTCTAGAAGCAGACCTTGAAGTTCTTGAAGGAGGAGGTTTGTGTGCAGAAGAGGTCTTGGAGGCTTTCCTGGGAAGTAGGGAGGAGGCAACTGCTGGAAATGGAGCATATAGCTCTTGTGGACTATGCTTAATACCCAAGCATCTCCTGTATTGGGTGGTCACCTGTGGACAAACAGGGCTAGATGACCTCCTGTGCAGGGATGGGGCAGCAGAGGTTGAAAGGTTATGCTGTGGAAGTCAAAAAACCCCTCCCTGCTTAGTGGGAGCAAGAGCCGGAGGCTTGGGGGTCTTCTGCCTACGGGGCCCATGTCATAGAAACATAGAAACATGATGACAGAAAAAGACCACAAGGCCCATCTAGTCTGTCCTTCCATAACAACAACTACAACAGTCCACTTTTTACCTTTAGAGATCCTCTGTGTTGGTCCCATGCTTTTTTGAATTCAGTTACTGTCCTCATCTCTACCAACTCCACTGGGAGACTATTCCACGGATCCACTACTCTTTCCGTAAAGAAATATTTCCGCATATCACTCCTGAATCTATCTCCCTTCACCCTCATCCCATGTCCCCTCGTCGCAGAACTTGCTTTCAATTGAAAGAGGCTCTCTCCCTGAACATTTATGCCACGGAGGTATTTAAACATCTCAATCATATCACCTCTATCCCGCCTTTCCTCTAAGGTTCCCTGCCCCTTGCCCTGCTGGGGAGGCCTGGTACTGAGGGAAAGGTTTGCAGGCAGCTGCCTTCCTCGGATGAAAGGACTTCTTACCAGAACCCTTCTTCTTATGAGAAGGGGCAGAAGTTTTTATGGACAGCCTTGTCCTAGTCAGGTGCTCGGTTTTGAGCTCAGGAGCCTTCACGGCCATGGGCATGCCAAAAAGGTTTTCACCTCGGCAAGGGACATCGACCAACTTGTCCTGCACCCAGGGCTCGAGGTCCGATGACGGTAGCCATGCCTGGCGTCGGGCCCCGATGCCGGCAGCCGCTACACAGGCCGAATCCTCGAAGCCATCATAGGCCGCTCGGGATATTAACTTTGAGCATTCCCTGATCCAAGAACCCGGCAATTTCCTTCGCCAGGTCTCATAATTACATGCCCATGTACAGCTGGTATGACTGGACATGGCAAGCAAGCATCAAGCCCTGGAAGCACTTTAAGGTGTTTCCCACATCCTAAGCATGGTTTGCAGCTTGTCGTGCTGTGAGGACTTGTCTGCATCAGTGATGCTGAGAGCTAAACTATCAGTAGTTTAACTACTGGCAGGGTCTCCCAAGATGGACAGGTCTCAGCTGAGGTGCCAGACCAAGACAAACCACCCATCTGGGCAGCAGCAGAATGGGACAGTGTTGACGGCGGAGGATCACATTTTTGTGACAACGGCAACAACACCAAACTTAAACTTCGCGGAAGAAAGGCCCAGCAATCTACTTCTGTATCTTGCCATGAAAACCCAATGGATAGTTACAACAAAACAAATTGTGCTATGGTGCTGGAAGATGAGACCTCCAGGTCAGAAGGCACTCAACTAGCTACTGGGGAAGAGCTGAAGACTTTTCAGAGTAAAGCCAGCATTTATGATGTGGTTGGATCAAAGCCCTCGGGAAGTCTGACTGCTGATGTAACTGCGCATGAAATGAGAGTCAGAAGCTGTAAAGATGGAACGTGTACAACTTGATCTGTTGGGTGTCAACGAACTGAAATGGACTGGCATGGGGCACTTTGCATCAGATGATCACATGGTCTACTATGCTGGAAATGAAATACAAAGAATGAATCGTGTTGCATTTATAATAAAGAAGAAACTTTCAAGAACTGTAATGAAATACAATGCAGTCAGCGAACGCTTAATCTCTATTCGTCTATGAGGATTGCCCATCAACACAACTATAATTCAAGTATATGCCCCAACAACAGCTGCAGAAGAGAATGAAATTGAAGAGTTCTATGAACAAGTACAAGCTGAAATTGACAGAACATTCAAACAGGATATCCCGATAGTCATGGGTGACTGGAACGCAAAAGTTGGCGGCAAAGTAATTGGAAAATATGGACTTGGCAACAGAAATGAAGCTGGAGAAAGACTGATAGAATTCTGCAAGACCAATGATCTATTCATCTCAAACACCTTCTTCCAGCAACACAAGCGGCGACTGTACACACGGACTTCACCGAATGGATTATATAAAAATCAAAATTGACTACATATGTGGAAGTCAACGATGGAAAAGCTCTGTAACATCAACAAAGACAAAACCTGGAGCTGACTGTGGTACAGATCATCAACTACTAGTATGCAAACTCAAGCTAAAGTTGAAAAAGAGCAAACCACTCATGAATGCAGCAAAATATGACCTTGAGAATATACCACTGGAATTTAAAGATTGCCTGCAAAATCGATTTGCTGCTTTAGATACAAATAACACAGCTCCGGAAGAGTTATGGAATGACATCAAGAAGGCTGTGTTGGAAGAAAGCGAGAAGTCTCTACAAAAGGTGAAAAAGCAAAAACGGCCAAAATGGATGACGGAAGAAACTCTGAAAATTGCCCAGAAACGCAGAGAAGCTAAAGCCAGAGGAGAAAGAAAGACAATCGCAGAACTCAGAGATTTCCAACATGCAGCAAGACAGGACAAGGAAAAGTACTACAATGACACTTGCAAGGAAATAGAAGCAGAAACTATTGGAGGAAGAACAAGATCAGCTTTCCTAAAGCTACGAGAGTTAAAGAAAAAGTTCCAGCCTCGAATTGGAATGTTACAAGATGCTCAAGGTTCTATGTTGAATGATGCTGAGAAGATCAAGAAAAGGTGGAAGGAATATACAGAGTTTTTATATGATAAAGATCAAGTGGACCAACAGCCGTTTCAACCTGTACCTTATGATCGGGAACCATTGGTGATGAAAGAAGAAGTTGAAGCAGCATTGAAAGCCTTATCAAAGAACAAAGCACCAGGCATTGATAGCATTCCCATAGAAGTACTGCAGCAATCTGATGCAGCTGTTACCGTACTCACAAGGCTCTGCCAAGAAATATGGAAGACAACATCATGGCCAACTGACTGGAAAAGATCTGTGTTTATACCAATACTAAAGAAAGGTGATCCAACTGATTCTGAAAATTATCGCACAATCCCTCTGATCCCACATGCCAGCAAGATTCTACTGAAGATTATTCAAAAGACTACAACCATACCTGGAACAAGAACTACCTGAAGTGCAAGCAGGGTTCAGGAAAGGGCGAGGAACGAGAGACATCATTGCGGATGTGAGATGGATCCTTGAAAAGACTAAAAAATACCAAAAGGATATTTATTTGTGCTTTATTGACTATAGCAAGGCTTTTGACTGTGTAAACCATGAGAAACTCTGGGCCACATTAAGAAGCATGGGCATACTAGAACACCTGATCGTTCTCTTGCGCAATCTGTACATTGATCAAGAAGCAACAGTTTGAACGGAACAAGGAGAAACAGAATGGTTTAAAATAAGCAAAGGTGTAAGACAAGGCTGCATACTTTCCCCCTAACCTGTTTAATTTATATGCAGAACAAATCATCAGAGAAGCAGGATTGTATGAAGACAACAGAGGTGTGAAGATTGGTGGAAGATTCATCAACCTTCAGCAACCTTCGCTATGCTGATACCACATTACTGGCTGAAAGTGAAGATGATCTGAAACATTTGCTTCTCACAATCAAAGAACATAGTCTCAAAATGGGCCTGCACCTTAATGTAAAGAAGACAAAGATCATGACAACTGGCATAATCAACAGGTTCATCGTTGAAGGAGAAGAAATTGAAATTGTGAACAACTTTAACCTACTTGGATCAACTATCAATAAAGAAGCAACAAGCAGTCAAGAAATCAGACGACACATTGCTCTTGGCAGAATGGCTATGAAAGACCTAGATAAGATTCTCAAGAGCAGAGATGTCTCTCTCCATACAAAGATTCAACTTGTTCAAGCCATGGTATTTTCAATAACATCATATGGATGTAAAAGCTGGACAGTGAAAAAGACAGACAGGAAGAAAATTGATGCCTTTGAATTATGGTGCTGACGGCGAATACTGTGTATACCATGGATTGCCCGAAGAACAAACCAGTCGGTACTAGAGGAGATCAAACCTAAGCTTTCTTTAGAAGTTCAGATGACAAGACTTCGACTTTCATACTTTGGACACATCATGCGAAGAGAGATCATTAGAGAAAGACATTATGCTTGGCAAGATAGAAGGTCAACGCAAAAGAGGAAGGCCAGCAATGAGATGGATCGATACAACAGCAGCAGCTACGGGTACCAGTCTGTCAACAATGAGCCGCCTGACTGAAGACCGAACACAATTTAGGATAGCTATCCAGAGGGTTGCCATGAGTCGACTCCGACTCGACGGCACTTAACAACAATAACAAGCATGAGGTCGTGCAATATCTGATGAATGGGTAAGGTCGCGGCCTCCTTAGGGGCTGCCGGATACTGAAGAATTTCAAGTTCTTCAGCTCTTGGTTCTTTCTCGGAGGTCACCATAATCGAGAGGCCCCGAGCCACATCCCTTATAAAGTCTTGAAAAGACATGTCTTCCAGTGGAGACATCCGGCGCTGTGAGGAAGGAGCAGGATCTTCTGGAAGAGCCTCTCCGGTATCAACTGATTCATCAGAAGAATCGGAATCTGACAACTCGAAGTATCGATGGGCCGGGTGCTCCCACCTGGCCCGACAGCGGTACCGATCGAAATCAGCATCGGAATGCCTCGGGACTCCAGGGCCGGCATGCGTGGTAGCATGGAGAGCGGTGCAATGGTCGATGCCGGTACCGATGGCTGCGGAACCCATTGCAGAGGCTTTAGCAGTAGCGAGGACGCCAGCAATGCCATAAGCCTCAGCTCAATGGCTAGGACACACTGATCCATGGAGCCAGCCGATTCCTGGGTATCGGTACCCAAACAGCAGGCCACAACCCCAGAACACGGTACCAAGAACTCTCCAGAGGTGGATGCCTCGGGAACATCTTGGGACCCCGATAGTGCTTTGTTGGCAAAGACCTCCCCGCTGGGGCTGTTTGGCCAGTGTATTCTCTTCTAGGGCAACGCTTAAAGCATCTCGATGCTTAGGAGATCTACCCTTTGAGGACCGACCCGTCTTCGAAGAAGACCTAGGTTTGGTTACCTGAGATCCATGGGAGGAAGATGAAGCCCTGGATGATGTCGATGCCACGGACAATGCATCCGAGGCAAAGAGGGTGCAGAGTTTCACAGCTCTATTCTGCAGGCCCCTCTGTCATCTTTCTGCAAAGGAGACATTCCAATGTTGAATGGTCTGGTCCCAAACATTTGAGACACCAGTCATGAGTGTCGGTAGCAAAAATGGTACTGCTACATTTGGAAGACTTTTCAAAACCACTAGTTGGTTTCTCCATTTGAGGAACAAAGGGGCCAAGGCCCAAAATGGTGCCTAAGCACCTAGAGGGCAAAGACCCTCCAAGAAAAAACTTTTTCTTTTTTTTTTTTTTTTAAAGTTACAAAACAGAAGAAGAAGAGAACACTAAAGATATCGATGCTGACGTCGACGGGAAGGCAGACGCACCGAAAACATTTTCTGCAGTGACAGGAATTGCTCCCTCTCGGCTCTGCGGAAAACGAAAAACTGAGCAGGGAGAGTTGGAAAGACGAGAAGGCAGCAGCGCAGGCGCAGTGGAATGATCCCAAAAGCTTTCTTATAGGACGCTGGGGACCGTTACCGCGCGGGCTCCGTCAGTGCTGAAGTCACCCATATGTGAAGACTACATTCCTGCTTGTTCCTGGAGATATGTCTATGCCCTAGGAGAGTAGCGACCACACTAGTAGGGTGCAAACCTCTCTGAGCAGAACTTCCAACAATCTTGAGGCTGACCCCTAGCCTCATTACCTGGCTTCGGAGCCTTGGGACAGTCCTCTGGCAACTTCGACCCGTTCGTTTCGCCAAGATCTCTGACTATTTTATCTAGTTATTCTCCAGAACAACAGTTTTCCTTTATAGGGGAGCATGCTTAGACAGCACGTCCAATGACCAGTTTTGCAATCACAGGAAATGCCAGTCCGCAATAATTGAGGCCATGGACTTTGATAATGCCCACACCAAATCATAAAAGGCATCCGCCATTTAAGCTGAGGCTGACTCCAACTTTGCTGCCTTCGGACCCCCCGCTGGCAACTCTTCCTCTGAGCCTGGTAAACCCTGTATCCCCCCATCATTATCCCTTTGCCTGTCCGTTCCTCTTCTCCCTCCTTTTTTCTTTTTCCCCCTCCCACCCTATTGTCCCTCTCGCCCCTCTTGGGCTCTTTCCCCTTTCTATCTTTTCTCTGCACTCTCCTGTCCTATCGGTTTTTGGCGTTCCTTTCTGGCTTTGTTTCCAGTAGCCTCCGTTTGTATTGTACACCGCCCTGATGCTTCGGCCTGGGCGGTTCATCAAATTGTGCAAATAAAGATAAAGATAAAGATGGAGGCCCTGGTAACATAAGCCCCACAGATGGAGGCTTGAAGCATAAGGGTACACGTGTCAAATGCCTACTTCAACAACGTTTCTAACTTATGATCCTGTAAATACTTCAAAACTGCCCCGCCTTCCATGGGGATAGTGGTTTTCTTGGTCGCCACCGAGACCAAAGCCTTTACCTTCGGCATCTTGAGGAGTTCCTTCTCCTCCTAAGGAATGGGGTATAAGTGTCTCAAGGCCTTGCTGCCTCTCAAACCTGCTTCTGGCACTTCCCATTTCACCTCAATCATCTTCTTAATCACCTTATGCGCTGGGAAGGCAATCTGCAACGCCCTGAATCTTTGTAACAAAGGATCCTTGAAGGGCTCATCCACCACCACAAGGAACAATATTCAGGGCCGCTAGCAAATGACTGATTAAGGTCAACAGCTCATCCCAGTGAAACATTTGCATGGTGTTTGGATCCTCCCCTTAAGGTATCTTGCCTTTCTTCAATTCCTGCTGGCCTGGTTCCATCGGATCCTCAGAGACTGGGGACTGAGGAGACTCCTAACCCAACCAAGAAATCTTCTCCCTTCTCCCTTTCTTGACTGGAGGCTCCCCTGCCTTCTGAGTGTCCCCCTATGGGATATCCATGAGCTCCATGGAGAACTTATAAGTGATGTGTTCAGCATATTTAATAACTTGCTTCCGCTTCAGACAGTATTTATTTTATTTATTTATTTAACATCTCTTATATACCGCACTATTATCATCAGCGCGGTTTACATGGAACAAACATATACATACAGAAAAACTGTAGTGCATTTTACAAGTAACAGGAATTTGAACTTGGTAATAAAGGGAAACTATGTACACTATATAACTATATACAATAGTCTATACACATTAGTCACAGTTGAAGTTGTCTTGACCTGGTTATGGATGTAGTGTTTCTCTTGTGTAAAACTAAATTGGGAAATAGCTTAAGAAGAGGTGGTGTTTGAGACTTTTTTCTGAATTGTGTTAGGCTGGTTATGGCTCTCAGCTCTGGTGGGAGTGCATTCCAAGCTATTGGGGCATGAATGCTGAAGGCTCTTTTAGATGTTTCCTTATTGTATCTGACTGTTTGTCTTGGGATTGATAATGAGTTTATAGTAGTTGATCTTCTGGATCTATTGGGAGTCTGTGTGTGTAAAAGGTTGGCGATCGTTGATGGTGCTTGATTGTTTAAGGCTTTGAAAGTAATGATTAGTATCTTGTAGTGGATTCTTGCGTTGGTTGGTAGCCAGTGGAGTCTTTTTAGAATTGGAGTTATGTGGTCTGTTTTTGATATTCCTTCGAGTACTCTGGCAGCGGTGTTCATCGCCAGTTGTAGAGGATTTAATGATGATTGCGGGAGACCATGTAGAATTGCATTTGCGAAGTCGAGATGAGGCATCACCAAGGCTTGGTAGACAGTTCTGAAGTCTGTGGGTTCAAGTAAAGGTCTTAAGTGGCGTAGTGTGCGTATCTTGTGATATATTAGTTTTGTTATGTTTTTTATGTGGGTCTTCATATTGAGGCGCTGGTCAAGGGTAATACCTAGGTATCGTATCGTAGGTTTTACTGTCAATTCCTTGTTCTTTATTTTTAAGGTAGTGGGAGGTGTGAAGTTGTGGTCTCTTGTGATAAACATCACATCGGTCTTGCTATGGTTGATTCTTAGGTTCTGTGAAAGGAGCCAGTCTTCTACTGATTCAAAGCATTTTATCAAAGGTGTAAAATCAGGATGGTTGATGGAGAATGGCATGTATAGGAGAATGTCATCTGCATATGCTAGGCAGGTAACATTAAAGGAGCGGATGAGGTCACAGATCGGTTGCATGTATATGTTAAACATTAGTGCTGAAAGAGAGGATCCTTGTGGTACCCCTTGATCTTGCAGAAATGGTTCAGATGTCTTTTCCTCAATTCTTACTTGTTGCCAACGGTTATTTAGGTAAGATATACACCAGTCAAGTGCGGTTCCAAGTATTCCTTTTTCCTTAAGGCGATCGATAAGTATTTGATGGCTTACTGAATCAAACGCAGCTGAGATGTCCATGAATATAAGGATAAATCCTTGGTGGATATTATCTATTCCTATGATTAATGTATTGAATAGAGTGATGAGGAGGGTCTCAACTCCGTGGGCTTCTCTAAAACCATGTTGTGCAATGTCCAGTGGGGCTTCAGTGTCTATGTGTTGTTGTATTTGACGTTGTACTACTTTCTCAATTATTTTCGCTAGCAGAGGGATGCTGGATATTGGCCTATAGGATTCTACTTTTAGGGGGTCTAATTTGTTATTTTTTAGTAATGGTCTAATTGAGGTTTGTTTAAGGCACTGAGGAAAAGTTCCGGTTGAGAATGATTGTTCAAGGATATTGTGTATGAAGAAGCTTACTTCATGTCTAATATTTTTTATCCAGGCCGCTGGACATGGATCATTCGCTGCAGTGGTGGCATTTATTGATGCGATAGTGTTTTCAATTTCTTTGGTTGATAATGCGTTAAACTTGGTTAGTGTGGTTGACTGTGATAGCTTGTCTATATTTGTTGATTCTGTGATGTAGGTGTTGGTTGTTTTCTTCATTTTTGATTTTAAATAGTCAGCATAATCTTGTGGATGTATCGTTTGAGTATGTTGGGGGGTTGGTTCCCTTGCCATTGTCTTTACAATGTTGAAGAGATCATGATGTTTATTTAATGATTGCTTTAGGAGATTAGTATAGAATTGTTTTCTTCGATCTGCTATTTCCTGGCGATGCTTTTTTAGGTACTTGCAATAGGCTGTGTAGGCATCTGTGAGTGGGATCGTCTCCAGCGTTTTTCGAGTCTTCGAAGATGGAGGAGGGATGTTCTCAGTTCATTAGAATACCAAGCTACATGTGTCCGACGGTTGGGCTTTCTTGTCATATTTGCTGTTTGGGAATTGGTTCTAAGGGTGTGATCCCAGGTGTTGATTAGGCTATCCAAATCCGGTTCAGAGGTGTGTAGTATTGGGAGAATATTCTTGAGTACTTCGTCTTTGTCAAATGGGCGGAACCTCCTAGTTGTTGGTTTGGCGAGGGTGGATTTGGAGTTAATGGCCTTGGAAGAGTTGGGAATTTGGAATAAGATTAGGCTGTGGTCCGACCATGGTACTGGTATTATGGAGATGTCATAATTGTGGCCGGTTTCTGAGGTGGCTTGTGGAACAAATATTAGGTCGAGGGTATTTCCCATAGTATGAGTGGGTTCTTTGACTATCTGGTTGTATCCAAGGTTGTCGATCGCTTCTATAAATGCTGCGATTTGAGTATCATGTAGAGAGGGGAGGTTGAAATCTCCTAATATCCAATTAGATAATTGTGGTTTTTCCGTATTGCAGGCCCGGTCAACTATCGTTGGCAGATCATCAGCTGACGTTGTTGGAGCTCTATAGACTAGGTTGATTGAATGCTCATTGTTTGATATATTTAGTATGTTTAGGTGGGTTGTGCTAATACTGTTGTCTAACTGAAATTGTAGCTGACGTTTAGAGATGATGAGTACTCCACCTCCTCTTTGTTTGGTCCTGTGACACGTGTAGATTGAGAAGCCTGGGGGTAGTATCTGGTTGAGGATGATATTATCAGAGTCAGATAGCCAGGTTTCTGTGATCATCAAAACGTCAAGGTTGTGCGTTGTTATGAGATCAGGTATCAGAGGCCACTTTGTGCGGATGGATCTAATATTGATAAGGGCGCAATGCAATGGTGGCTGGTATTGTCGTTTAGGTTGAGATTTTTGGTGAGCTGAAGGGCAACGTGAATTAAATGAGAGTGGTGGGTATGGGTAGGGTTTGGGTCTGTTTGTGTCTTGTTTGACCATCTCTTCCAATTATTTCTTAATATTGGTATGGAGTTTTGGTCGCCATTAAAGGCATTTGAGTGTTCAACTAGTGCAGTGAGGAGGTAGGTAATGATGAGGGTTACCAGTGTATGCATCATTGATGAGGTCATTGTGTATTAAGGGAGAAGGATTACTGACAACAGTATATCTAGCTACTGGGAGACAGTACTTGCATGTAATGATTACTGACAACAGTATATCTAGCTACTGGGAGACAGTACCTGCATGTAATGATTACTGACAACAGTATATCTAGCTACTGGGAGACAGTACTTGCATGTAATGATTACTGACAACAGTATATCTAGCTACTGGGAGACAGTACTTGCATTTAGTGATTACTGACAACAGTATATGTTGCGTTATAACAAGTGTGCAAAAGTTCCAGGTATAGATAGTTCGATTTAGTGTGGTATACTTGCTGTGATCAATGAAATCTCCGTTGAGGATGGGAGCGGGCTCAACTTTATAGGAGCTCAAGCTGCTTGGATTCGTGGGAGATTTTGCAAACGGCGGTTTTCCTGTGGGCGTGAGTCTGCTTGTTAGATGGTTGATCGTTGGCAGTGGCTTATATTCAAGTTATTTGTATAGCTGGTATTTTGGATGCTGCTTGTTCGCTGGATATGTTTCTCTTTTTGCCTGTCGTGCCCCGCCTAAGGGCCACGCCAAAGGGCCCTTCCTGCCGCTACTATCCCCCGCAATGCCACGCCGCACAGCATAGTAAGGCTGGCCTGACGCTCTACACCCACGTACACCCATCGCTTGCCTGTCTGACACAGAGAGGAGGAGGGAGAGACATAACACCCAAAACACACTCTCCACCCGCTGCCCAAGCGAATGGCCTACGACCAGAGCTGCCCCTCAATCTCAGGCACTGTTACTAGCTTCCATACCAGGGCGGAAGCAATCTGTAACCAACACTTACTTTCACTATGAAACAACCACAGATGCCACCAGAGGCTGAATGACAGGAGCAACCCACTAAATCTAATCAGGAGTGATGGGTTGTTCGGCTGGGGTGGAAAGAGACCTATATCTCTAGGTATTTTGCCCCTGGGCCCTACCAGACCCAACCAAGAATCCTGGTGGCATGGATTCCGCTATTTACTGACCTGACCAGTGCCACAGTGATACCCACCCCTTAAGAGTCAAATGCCTTCCACTATTAGTCTTTTTGTAGAGACTGAAATGTGTTCTGCCTCAAAAGGTAGGCAAAGTCTCTTCAATGGAGCCCAGCCATGCGGAGGCTCCTCCTTCAGCTGTTGAGGACAGATACTGGTTACTGGGCTCCAAAGAGCAACCTCTTCTACTCTGGCATCAGAAGAACTAGACCTGCTCAGTCCTCAGCTTTTGGAGGGGAGAGACAACCCACACGTACTGGACTTGAGGGACGATTAGGAAATGCACAAGAAGAGAGCCCCTTTCAATTGAAAGCAAGCTCTGCTACGAGGGGACATAGGATGAGGGTGAAAAAGGATAGACTCAGGAGTAATATGCGGAAATATTTCTTTATAGAAAGAGTGGTAGATGCATGGAATAGTCTCCCAGTGGAGGTAGTAGAGACAAGGACAGTATCTGAATTAAAAAAAGCATGAGACAGACACAGAAGATCTCCTAAGGAAAAGAAGGGAGTTTAGTATTTGATATGGAAGGACAGACTAGATAGGTCATATGGTCTTTTTCTGCTGTCTTGTTTCTATGTTTCTCTATGTTTCTAAGAATTACAGGGAGGACAATCCGAACTCTGGAAACTCTCCGCTCAGAAATGAACCCCCTACACTTGAGTGCATAATTGCCGTCAATCCTCTAAAAGATGAGGCCAACAGCACAGATGTCAGATCCTCTGGCCGGTTAAATATACTTACCCATAGCGGCATTCACCACTTCCTGCCCTGAGGCAGGCAAGGTTGGGCTAACAGCATCTCTTGACTGAGAAAAGGGGAATAGGCACTCCCGGGACGACTTAGGAGCAGAATCCAGAAGCTGGAGATGAGGTACCATGCTTGCCACGGGCCAAACAAGGTTAGCTGGAAAGAGACATTAGACAAGTATCACAACAGTGTGCGCTAAGGTCATAGTTCGAAGGGCGTGCGCCAACTGTGCTTTTCCTGCAGCGCGCATTACAGGCGCTAGGGTAGGAGTGTGCATTGGAGATGCTTGGGCAGAAACGCAAACAAGAACCACATAACTGCCAGGTGCACAATAGAGAAAACCCTATTAATGTGTGTAGAATACGATGGGAAACCCCCCACCCAGCACCTATGGTTAACAGCGGTCTACTCCGAATTGCATCCTCCACAGATGGAATCAGTAACCTCCAACAAGGACAATAATGAGGTCAAACCCAGCCCCAGGCAGAGAATCCATGGGGGGCTCAGCTCTATTCCCCTGATACTGTTTTGCTGGCTTTGCACCACTGCATGTAAGGTGGCTGGCAGACAGATCCCTCTGAGAGCCTTCTGCAATCTTCGGGAGAGAGCGCAGGGAACAAAGGAGGAGGGAGGGGGCATTGAGGCTGTATGAGGCAGCCATACTTTTCCAAATCCTTCCAATTTCTGACTGCTCAACAGGCCCTTAAAAGCCTGAAGCTGAACCAATTTTCCCTCCTCCTATGGCTACTGTAATGAACCACAGTATAATGAAGCCTCCCCCGTCGCACTCTAATGAGAGATCAGCCTGCAGGCTGTCATTCACAAGCATTTTAAATCTAAATTTTCCTCTTCAATCCTCAGAATTTTCTTCAGAGAGGAGAAAATCTATCCACTATCTACTGGAGACAAAGAAATACTGAAGGGACCTCTGGTAGCTATGGCAAATAGAGGCATGGGAGTGATGTCACTGAAACCTGGGCTTTTCATGGGTTCTTTGTCTTCACTAATCTGCTGGTAGGGGTAACACAACCCACTTATCTGGACTGGTCTAGCAGGACGGTGGCGAAATTAGACCTTACCTTTCAACTGTCCTTCCTTGAGTTCCTCCAGTCCAGTCCAGTCCAGTCCGTGTGGGTCATCTCCCTCCACCAGCAGTTGGAGACTGAGCATGTCAGAATTGTGATGTCACAATAAAAGAGCTTCCTTATTAGGCTTCAGGAACGAGTATCCTATTGACAAAGCAGACTTCAAGAGAGCATAACAGACCAAGCCAGGGCATGAAACCCAGAATGGCTACAAAGAATGAACAAACTTTAGCAATGAACTGAACCTTATAAAGGTACAGGACTATGTACAAAGTGAAGAAAATAGACCTACAGGTCAGAGTTATACTTGCCAACAGGAGCTCTAGCCACTGACTGGAACGGAAAGCCTCTATTAACTAACTGAGGTGATTCTGATTGGAGACCTTCCCCGAGCACAGCCGAACAAGTCTGTTGCCTTAAAGCCAAGGCAGAGAAAGGAAGACATTCATCCAACAAGGAAGGGTGCTGGACTGGACTTGAGGGACTCAACGAAAGACAATTAGCAGGTAAGGTCTAATTTTGCCTTCGATATCATCCCTCAGTCCAGTTCAGTACGTGTGGGATGTACCAGAGTAGTAACTATTCATGGGAGGGACAGGCAAGACTGGCTGGAAATACAGAAGTCCCCAAAGCATGCAACGCCTGCTGTTTGCTGTTCCTGGCAGTAATAAAGCATGAAGGTTTGCAGGAAGGACCATCTCGCCGCCCTGTCAATGTCAGCCAGCGGACCCAGCCTATATTCCGCTCAGGAAGCCACTGGCAGGCTTGTTCAACGTGCTCACAATCCTTGCAGCATCTCCATACAATTCAGCAAATAAGCTGCAGCCAGCGCCTCTTTAAGCCATCGGGCCACTGATGCTAATGACACCACAGCTCCTGTACGCAGACTCACAAATAAGATGAATAGTCAATCCAACTCACGAAACAATCCCGTGCACTTTAGATACTGACGTAAAACTAAACACACATCTGAAAGGCCCGACTCACAATCCGCCTCGTGTTCCACTAAAGGAGAAAAACCCAGTAACGTTCTCATGTGGTTGACATGAAAAACAAGACACCACTTGGTCAGAAAATATAGGACGACATGCAAGCCTAACTTTTTTTCCTCAAAAGCATCAGAAAGGGCTCCGTACCAGATAAGGCTTGAAAGCTTTGACATCTGAGACACCGGGCCAATAGCCACCTGGAACAACTATTTGATAAACTGAAGAATAGCAATCACTTGGACCAGATGGTATACATCCAAGGGTGTGGAAAGAACTGAAATATGAGATTGCAGACCTACTATTAGTAATCTGTGAACTATTAAAATCATCTGTAATACCTGTAGATTGTAGGATGGCTAATGTAATGCCAATTTTTAAAAAGGGTTCCAGGGGTGGTCCAGGAAACTACAAACTAGTGAGCCTGACATCAGTATCATGAAAAATGGTAGAAACCATCATAAAGAACAAAATTACTGAACATGTAGATAGCCATGGCTTAATGCAGGGGTGTCAAACTCAAATACACAGTGGGCCAAAATGTAAAACTTGAACAAAGTCGCGGGCCAGCATTGAACAAATGAACCTTTTAATATGGACCCAAACAAGATTTGCTTTAACATTGAATATGAAGCAACACTTATTACTATACAATTTATAACTTAATAGTTCAGATATGCAAAAACCAATTTCAAATAAAAAAAACCATCAATGACATTCATTTATTAAATAAGATTTAAATAATAATAAATAATAATTTTTAAAATAAAATAACAATAATTAAATTAATCAACCATTCAAGCCCATGTCTTGGAGTAGCAAGAAAAAGTGCATAAAGAAAACGTTAATTATTGCTCAGTTTGCTGCACACTGATCTAATCTGATGTGCCCAAGCCAGATACCTGGCATCTCTTCTTGGATGATAGTTCATCAATGTCTGGGCTCAGGCTTTGAGCTGAGGAAATCCTCAGTATCGAGCGAAGGTGTTCATCAGTCAGACGTCTCCTGTGAGATGTTTTGGTCATCTTCATCGAGGAGAAAAGTTGCTCACATAGATAAGTGCTGCCGAACATGGAGAGCATCTGAGCAGCTTGGGTGCGGAGCTGAGGCATTGTGTCAGGGATGAACTGTGGAAATTGGGCGGCACCCACAGCATCATACTTTGACTTCAGCGTGTCATTACACTGGAGTTCAATTAGCTCCATTTGGAGGTTGGTTGGTGCGTTTTCCACATTAACTGCAAAGGGATTACTGAGCAGTTCAAACCTACATTTCTGGACATCAAAGTCGGCAAATCGCCGGCTAAACTCAGCGCCGAGTACACTGAGTTTTTCAGCAAACTGTGCGCATGGGAACAAGTTGGTAAAGAACTGCGTTTTCATGGTTTGGCAGCAGGGAAAATGGCCAAGGTTTCCTTGCAGCATCTGATTCTCCCACAGGCACAGTTTAGTTTTAAAAGCCCTCACTGCAGCGTACATGTCTGTGATGATGCGCCCCCGCCCCTGAAGCTGCAGGTTCAGCGCATCGAGATGGCTCGAGATGTCACACAGAAAGGCCAGCTCACACAGAAACTTTTTCTCCCGAAGCTCTGCTGTGTCCTTCCCTTTGCTTTCCAGAAACTGACATATTTCCTCATGCAGCTCAAAACATCTATTCAGTACTTTTCCTCGGCTTAACCATCTCACCTCTGTGTGATACGGCACGTCTGCGTATTCCGAACCACACTCCTCCAGAAGAGACTTAAACTGGCGGTGATTCAGACCTTTGGCTCTTATAAAGTTAACTACTTGTGTTACTGTGGTCATAACATGTTCCATCTTTAGGGCTTTGCCACACAATGATTCCTGATGTATGATGCAGTGATAAACAGTTAGTTCACCTGCACAGTTCTCTTCCTGCATCTTCTCCCGGACCCTGCCCACCAGTCCACTTGTTTTACCGCACATCGCTGGCGCACCATCTGTCGTTAATCCCACGAGTTTATCCCACGGCAGCTTTATTTCAGTTACGCATTTGGAAACCTCCTCAAAAATTTCCTTTCCTGTGGTTGTGCCATGCATTGATTTGAATCCCAATAGCTCCTCCGTAACACACATATTTGAGTCCACTCCACGGATGAAGACTGACAGCTGAGCAGTATCAGATGCGTCGCTGCTCTCATCCACAGCAAGGGAGAATGCAACGAAATCTTTTCCCTTTTCCAAAAGTTGGTCATACAGATTGGTGGCAAGATCACATGTGCGATCAGCTACTGTGTTTCTGCTCAGGCTCACGTTTGAAAAGGCTTGCTTTTTCTCTGGGCACACGATGTCACAAACTTTCAACATGCACTTTTTCACAAACTCTCCCTCATTAAAGGGTCGGGCTGATTTTGCGATCTCTGCTGCCACAATATAACTAGCCTTTACAGCAGCCTCACTTTGTGATGTGGCTTTTTTGAACATATTCTGTTGTGAAACCAAACTTCTTTTCATCTCCTCCACTTTCTGGCTCCTTTGAGTCATGTCCAGGTCCTTGTACTTGTCATGGTGTTTTGTTTCATAGTGTCGTTGAATGTTATACTCCTTAGTTATAGCCACATTGACTCCACAAATCAGACAAACAGGTCTGTCTTTTACATATGTAAACAAATATTCTGTCTCCCACCTGTCCAGAAAGTTCCTGTTGTCTGCCTTTCTTTTTGCCATTTTTGGGAAGGGGTTTCACAGTGACAGTTGTAGCTTGAGATCGCTATGACTTCTGTCACACAGGAGAGGGCGTTTCTGGGACCTGTCCTGATTGACACGCCAAAACAACAGCAAGGCATTATGGGATTTGTAGTATTAGCGATGAATGAATGCGCTGTATAATACCGGCGGGCTAGCTCTAGTAGTCATTTGGTATAGCCTCGCGGGCCAAATATAATTACACTACGGGCCAAATTTGGCCCGCGGGCCAGAGTTTGACACCTATGTCTTAATGGGAGACAGCCAACATGGCTTTAGCCAAGGAAGGTCTTGTCTTACTAATCTGTTATCTTTTTTTGAAGGTGTGAATAAACAGGTAGACAAAGGTGAGTCGTTTGATACAGTGTATCTGGACTTTTAGAAAGCTTTTGACAAGGTCCCTCATGAGAGACGTTTGGCAAAAGTAAAAAATCATGGGATAGGAGGCAGTGTACTATTGTGGATAAGGAACAGGTTAAAAAACAGAAAGCAGAAGGGTAAGGCTAAATGTCCAATTTTCCCAATGGAGAAAGGTAAATAGTGAAGCACCTCAGAAATCTGTGCTGGGTCCGCTGCTTTTTAACATATTCATAAATGACCTGGAAATGGGAACAGGAAGTGAGGTTATCAAATTTGCAGATGACAAAACTATTCAGAGTTGTTAAAACCCATGAGGATTGTGGAAAATTGCAAGAGGATCTTGATAAATTGGAAGACTGGGCATCAAAATGGCAGATGAAATTTAATGTGGACAAGTGCAGTTATGCACCTAGGAAAGACAAACCCAAACTATGCTTACACGATGCAAGATTCCACATCAGGAACCACCACCCAGGAAAAAGATTTAGGCGTCATCGTAGATAACATGTTGAAACTCTCTGCCCAGTGTACAGCGGCGGCCAAGAGAGCAAATAGAATGCTAGGTATCATAAGGAAAGGAATGGAAAATAAAACAAAAGATATTATAATGCCTCTATATCGTTCCATGGTGAGACCGCACCTTGAATATTGTGTGCAATTCTGGTTGCCCTATCTTAAAAAGGATATAGCGTTATTAGAAAAGGTTCAGAGAAGAGCCACCAAAATGGTAAAGGGGATGGAAGGATACTCCTATGAAGAAAGGCTAAAAAGGTTAGGGCTCTTTAACCTGGAAAAGAGACGGCTGAGGGGAGATATGATAGAAGTCTATAAATTAATGAACGGAGTGGAACAGGTAAACGTAGATCGATTGTTTACCTTATCAGAATATAGAAAGACTAGGGGACATGCAATGAAGCTACAGGGTAAACTATTTAAGACTAATAAAAGAAAATATTTTTTCACTCAACGTGTAATCAAACTCTGGAATTTGTTACCGAAGGATGTAGTTAAGGCTGTTCGTGTAGCTGGGTTTAAAAAAGGTTTGGACAAGTTCCTGGAGAAAAAGTCCATAAACCATTATTAAGAAGGGACCCAGGATATCAATGCTTGACCCAGTACAAGCATTGTGGAACCTGTGTCTTTTGGGGAAACTGCTAGGTACGTATGACCTAGATTGGCCACTGTTGGAAACAGGATACTGGGCTTGATGGACCTTGGTCTGACCCAGTATGGCATATCTTATGTTCTTATGTTCTGCCTGCAGGAAGACTCAGAGCCCATTTTCATTGCCCCAATTCTCAAACACTCTCCATAATCTCCTCTAAAGCCAGAAGGTAGAGCATTTGCAAGCCCTCAAAGGAGTGGCTATTACTGATACTGAGTATATCCTATGCTTCAGCCGCGCCCTTCCAAGAGCCAGGCAACAAGCAAGAAATGATCCCGTTGTGGCATGGACATCGGACCCTGCGAGAGAAGAGTGATTCTGTACAGCAGAAGCCAAGGTGGCACTGTCCAGAGCCTTAGTAGGTCAGGATACCAAGGTCAACATGGCCAATCAGGCTTGATGAGCATAAACTGTTTTTGATGGCTCACTATGCGCTGGATCCAATGGCCTATGAGAGGCCATGGAGGAAAAAGCACACAGGAGCCCTTCAGTCGGCCACCTTCACACCAGAGCATCAAAATCTCCTGATGTGTATTTCCAGTATCTGCCGAAGGACTGGTTCACTATGGCGATGGAAAGGGAGGTGATTAGATTGATGATTGACACACCTCCAATTGTTGGTGATGTCGAGATATACCAACATTGAATCACAGTCTCCTGGATCCAACCGGTAATAAATGAAAAAAAACCACCTGAACTTTCTCTTAGCCAACCACAAGAGCCACTGATAGGACCACCAGATTCACCTTCACCCACAGCAGCAGCGAGCGAAATTGTTTTTTTCATTAACATAGCACTGCCCGTGCCGTGCCCCCTGACGATTTATGTACATCACCATTGATGCGTTATCCAAGCACCCTGGCACTGCCCACTAAAAATATGAGCAAATAGGAGGCCTGGAGTGCCCAAAAGACCAGCCCTCATCTCTAACCAGAGTCCAACCCCCTTGTGACACCTGCAACTTGTTATGCACCCCCCAGCCCGATAGGCATCTATAGAAGAATGGCCCCAAGTCAGCCAAAGCTAATGGCTAGACTGGGATTACCCCAGTAACTAAAGCCACAATAGACAATATATCAACTCAATGACAGAACAACCCCTTTATGGAGAATCTATCAGCATAAGGAAGCTCACTGAGAAAAAAGAACTGAGAACAACTTAGATGAACTTCGCTGAGACACTAAGAGGAATGGAGCTTAAAGTAATTCAGACCAAGGCCAACTCCATGAGATTAACTTTTTCGTTTAGATTAACTCATTTATGCAAAATAAATCAGAATCACTTAGCAGGTCTGAGCTGAACATCATTTAGATCCGGGCAAAGCAATGGGAATAATGGAGTCTAGATTAACACAAATTATTCCAGAGAGCCATACGATCACTCTGTTTGGGAAATTCAGAGTAAACCAGCCCAATAGCAGCAGAAGAAATGAAATTAAAGTAGTGTAGAATAACTCAGATTCAACTAGAGCCACTTAGGATAACCTGGTTTAAACGAATATAGATCAAACCCGCCCAGACAGACGCAACTAAATCACTGTAGCACAGGACAACACCAGTTAATCCATAGACCCTCGGTTAACTCTGTTTAAAGGAATTCAGAGCAAACCCAAACCCTCCGGAGCACTGAAAGCCGCTCAACTCAGGTTAACAATTAATCCAGAGACCCATAAATTAGCTCCATTTAGGAGACTGCAGAGCAATCCAGAACAAACAGGTGCACTTAGATCACCTTAGTTCGGACTGATCCAGGTTAAGTCGGGTGAGGTAAATCCAGAGCAAACCAAACCCATCAGGGGCCCTTAGCTCTGCTTAGTTAGCGTAGTTACTCACCTGTAACAGGTGTTCTCCAGGAGCAGCAGGAATCAGTCCTCACTTATGGGTGACGTCGGCGCCGACGGAGCCCTCGCGGAGCAATTTTCCCCAGCTTTCAAAGAAAGCCTTTGGGAATTGCAGCGCGCATGCGCGGTCGTCTTCCCGCCCGAGGGTGCCATCTTAGCCAGTCAGATGACATAGCTAAAAAAGACAGCATAAAAATTTGCAAAAAAAGAACATAAGCAGACGATTGCAACTCCAAGGGGAGGAGGGAGGGTAGTGAGGACTGATTCCTGCTGCTCCTGGAGAACACCTGTTACAGGTGAGTAACTACGCTTTCTCCAGGACCAAGCAGGAAGTCAGTCCTCACTTATGGGACTCCCAAGCTCAAGGCTACCGGAGACCCTAAGCACAAAAATGAGCTCCCTCTAGCTCAGCAGCACAGGATAGAATCTTCGCTGAATTATCACCCACCGGTAGCCCACATCCGGGATGGAGGGTAGGAGTTGCTCAGACCTCAAAGAGATTACGGAGGACTGCCTGTCCGAAAGCACTGTCCCTACGGGACTCCCTCTCGAGACAGTAATGGACCGCAAAAGTCTGGCTCGAAGACCAAGTAGCGGCCCGGCAGATGTCTGCCAGCGGAACAGAGCGGAGGTAAGCCACTGACGTGGCCTTTGCCCGAACGCAATGAGCCGTGACTCGACTTTCTAAGGAGAGTCCGGCTGCCCCATAAGCCCAAGAGATACAGTCCGCAACCCAGATGGACAGAGTACGCTTGGAGACCGGGAGCCCCAATTTATTGGGGTCAAAAGACACAAAAAGCTGAGCAGCTTTACGGTGCTCCCGCGTACGGTCAAGGTAGAAGTTCAATGCCCTTCTACAGTCCAGGGTATGGAGGACCGTTTCAGCTCGGCTGGAGTGTGGTCTGGGAAAGAAGGTTGGAAGTACCACCTCCTGATTGATGTGAAAAGGGGAGACCACTTTAGGCAGAAATTTTGGGTGAGTCCGTAGGACTACCCTATTCTTGTAGAACCTAGTGTAAGGGGGATCAGACACGAGGGCCTGCAATTCACTTACGCGCCTAGCGGAAGTGAGGGCTATCAAGAACAGTGTTTTCCAAGACAGAAAACGGAGAGAACAGGTAGCCATAGGTTCAAAAGGCGGACAGGTGATCCGCTGCAAAACCACATTCAGGTCCCAGTCAGGCGCTGGCGGGCGCAGAGGTGGTTTAAGTAGAAGGAGACCTCGGAGAAACCTCGCTACGAGAGGGTCATTGGAGAGAGGTCTGCCATCCACTGGCACATGATGTGCTGAAAGAGCACTGAGGTGAACTTTGACGGAGTTGGACTTAAGTCCCAGATTAGAGAGGTGCAGCAAGTACTGCAAGATCACCGACACCGGGCAGGAGAAGGGATCCTGAGACTGTTGGGTACACCAGACTGCAAAGCGACGCCATTTAAGGGCGTAGCATTTGCGGGTAGAAGGCCGTCGCGAAGCTAAGACGACCTCCTCCACCTCCGCCGGCAGGAGAAGGGGAGCAAGGACTACCCTCTCAGCAGCCAGGCCATGAGGTTGAGAGACCTGAGGTTGGGGTGCAGAAGGGACCCCTGATCCTGAGTGAGGAGATCCGGTTGTACCCCCAGAGGGATTGGATCCTCCACCGCCAGTTGCAGCAGGAGCGGAAACCACGGCTGCCTGGGCCAGCGAGGGGCCACCAGGATCATGAAGGCTTTGTCTCGGAGAACCTTGAAAAGAGTCCGAGAGACCAGCGGGATGGGAGGGAAAGCGTACAGAAGGCTCCCCGACCACGAGATCAGAAAGGCGTCCGCCGCAACCCGAAGGGGGTGTGGCTGACGAGAGCAGAAGCTAGGAAGCTGCCGGTTGTGAGGACTGGCAAAGAGATCCACCGTGGGGAGACCCCACTTGAGGAAGAGCTTCTGAACTACCAAGGGATCCAGACGCCACTCGTGCGGCTGGAGGACCCTGCTGAGTTTGTCTGCAAGGCAATTTTCTTGGCCCGGGAGATAAACTGCCTTGAGGAGAATGCCGTGACTGACGGCCCAAGAGCAGAGCTTCTGTGCCTCCCGGCAGAGGAGGAAGGAGCCCGTGCCCCCCTGCTTGTTCACGTAGAACATGGCAACTTGATTGTCCGTCTGGACAAGGACGGACTGTTGGGAAGTCAGGTGGGAGAAGGCCTTGAGAGCTAGGCGGATCGCCCTGAGCTCCAGGAAGTTGATCTGCTGAGCAGACTCCCACGTGGTCCAGAGGCCCTGAGTACGTGCCTCTTGGCAATGTGCTCCCCAGCCCAGGAGGGATGCATCGGTGGTCAGCACCCGGGTCGGCTGAGGTGACTGGAAAGGCATTCCGAATATCAGGTTCGGCTGCCGGAGCCACCACCGGAGAGACGAGAGCAGAGGCTCGGAGACGCGCACTAGGTCTGCCAGGCCGCCTGTGGCTTGTCGCCACTGCTGGCGGAGACACCATTGAGCAGACCGCATGTTCAGGCGGGCATTGGGGGTCACATGGACGGTGGAAGCCATATGGCCGAGCAGTCTCAGGAAGCGCCTGGCGGAGACCAGGGGCTGGCTGCGAAAGCGGTCGGCTAGGTCCATGAGCCGTTGAGCCCTGTCGAGCGGTAGGTACGCTCGTGCCCGAGGAGTGTGCAGCCTTGCGCCGATGAACTCGAGATCCTGTGAGGGGAGCAAAGTGGACTTTGCGAAGTTTATGACAAAGCCCAAGTGCTGCAGCAGAGTCACCGTGCGGCGCGTGGCGTTGGCGACCTCCTGAGCGGACGCTGCTCTGATGAGCCAGTCGTCGAGGTACTGAAAGACATAGAGGCCGTGAAGCCGGAGATGGGCCGCCACGACCGCGAGACATTTTGTGAAGACTCGCGGTGCGGAGGATAGGCCAAAGGGCAGTACTCTGTACTGGTAATGATTTCCTGCCACCACAAACCTTAGGTATTGGCGGTGGCTTGGGTGGATGAGGATGTGCGTGTAGGCATCCTTTAGATCCAAGGAGCATAGCCAATCTCCCTGCTGGAGGTAGGGCAGAAGGATTCCAAGGGTAAGCATTTTGAACTTCTCCCGCACAAGGAACTTGTTGAGGTTGCGCAAGTCCAGGATGGGTCTGAGGCCCCCTGTTCTCTTTGGTATCAGAAAATACCTTGAATAAAAGCCTTGACCTCTCAGGTGGTGGGGCACCGGTTCCACCGCCTGTTCCTGCAGAAGACCTGCTAACTCCTGAAGGAGCAACTCCCTGTGCAGAGGGGGGCGCGAAGGTTCTCCCGGAAAATAGGAGGGAGGGACCTGATGGAAGTGGAGAAGGTAGCCTTCTCGCACGACCTGAAGTACCCAGGCATCTGCGGTGATGCTGGACCACCTGTGGCCGAAGTGAACCAGCCGGCCTCCGGTGCTGGGAGGAACCAGCGGGGGGGGAGAGGCTATGCTGAGCGAGTCAAAAACCCCCACCCTGCTGAGCAGGGGCTGGTGGTGCAGGCTTGGGGGCTTGCTGCCTACGGGACCCGTTACCCCGTCCCTTGGCCTGCTGGCCCTGTTGGGGAGCTGCAGGGGCCTGATAATGGGGGTACTGTTTGTAGGCAGCCGCCTTCCTCGGGTAAAAGGACTTTTTTTCCCGAGCCCTTCTTTTTCTGGGAAGGGGCGGAGGTCTTCCTAGAAAGCCTGGTCCTGGTGAGAGTCTCAGTCTCAATTTGTGCAGCCTTTTCCGCCATGGGCTTGCCAAAGAGGTTTTCGCCTCGGCAGGGTACATCGACCAACTTGTCCTGTACCCAGGGCTCAAGGTCCGACGACTGAAGCCAAGCCTGTCGGCGGGCACCGATGCCGGCTGCGGCCACTCTAGCCGAGGCCTCAAAGCCATCATAGGCTGCTCGGGACATGAACTTTGAGCATTCCCGAATGCCCGTGGACAAGGCTAGGAACCTCCGCAAGGGCTCCTCGGAGAGACCAGCGGAGAATCCGGCTAGCTCTTTAGCCAGATCCCGGAGATACATGCCCATGTAGAGCTGGTAAGTCTGGACACGACATGCGAGCATAGAGCCCTGGAAGCACTTCTTGCCAAGGCCATCCAGGTTACGGGCCTCCCTTCCAGGAGGCACCGAGGAGTGCATCTTCTGGCTCTTAAGACGATGCATGGCCGATTCCACTACCATGGAATGGTGTGGCAGCTGTGCCTTCTGAAAGCCAGGGCTCTTGCGGACCCGATAGATAGAATCGACCCGCTTGCTCAGGACCGGCGAGGAGGCCGGACTCTCCCACATGCGGAAGAGTAGTCGTTCCAGCATAGGAGGAACCGGCACAGTAAAGTGCTCCCTCGCGGGAGAGTCATACTGGAGGGCGTCGAGCTCTTCGGCTCGAGGCTCCTCCTCGGGATCCGCAGGGAAGGCCAAAGCCTTGGCCATATCCCTAACGAAGTCCGAGAACCGGGCATCCTCCGGGGGGGACTGCTTCCGAGGCTCGGACCCCGGTGAGTCCGATGGGACACACCGAGTCCGGAAAGAATCAGGTGACTCTTCCTCCTCAGACTCCCAGACCGACTCCGACGAGGACTCGGTGGGGTCGGCCCGGGCAGGGTGCGGCGCCAGCCGTCCCGACGTCGAGGGAGTCGGCGTCGGCGACCTCGGTCCCGAACGGGAGGCCGAGGGTGACCTCGACCGAGGATCGACTCGAGTTCTCATTGACTCGAGGATCGGCTCGGTCTCCGGGGTCGACTTGGACGTCGACGTCCCGGCGGTCGGGGCAGCGGCGCCAGCGAGGCCAGCGAGCAGTGCCCGCTGCTGGTCCATGAAGGCAGACAGTCCGCTCTCCAAGGCCGTCAACCTGAGTCCGAGCTCAGGTGACCCAGCAGCCCCCGACGGCGTCGGGCCCGACGTCGGCTGTCGCGGAGGCGAGTCCAGAAGGACCACAGGACTTACCCGGGCAGGCATCTCCGACTCCAGGCGAGGTCGCTTCGGGATGTGTTCCTTCTCCAAGGACCTGGGGCGGCTGTCGGGGCTATGCGACCTGGCCCTCGCGGAGCCAGGAGCGTCCACCGACGCCGCCCTCGCGGTTTTTTCCGTCCGACGATGGTCCCCGGAGGGAGAACCCCGGTCGGAGGAGCTCCGTCGACGGTCCGAGCTGGAGCCTTTCGACGCGGAGGCCTCCGACGAGGTCCGGGTACGGCTGGGGTCAGCGAAGATTCTCTCACGCTGATGCCGCCGACTCCTCAATGCCTTTGAGGACAGTTTGCTGCAGGGCCCACAGATCAGTTCCTCATGATCCAGGCCCAGGCAGCGGAGGCAAAAGTCGTGTGTGTCGGTTAGTGACATATTTCGGTCACACCGACCACACCGCTTAAACCCACTGGCAGCCATCGGGGGAAAAAGGGCCCCTGCGAGGTCAAAGGACCGGGCTGCCAGGGAAACCGAAAACGAAAGCTGACTAAGTCAGAAAAACCGAAAAAAGTAAGCGGACTCGAGACCGGCGTCGCGAGTCCGGGCGGGAAAGCGATCGGCGTCGAACCGAAAGGAAAAAGAATAAAATAATGAAGAAAATCGACTTTTTCGCGGGGACAAGACGGGGACGTCTGTAGGGCTCCGCGGAAAAAAGAAGACTGGCTAAGATGGCACCCTCGGGCGGGAAGACGACCGCGCATGCGCGCTGCAATTCCCAAAGGCTTTCTTTGAAAGCTGGGGAAAATTGCTCCGCGAGGGCTCCGTCGGCGCCGACGTCACCCATAAGTGAGGACTGACTTCCTGCTTGGTCCTGGAGAACAGGTCAATACAAAATAATCCAGGGACATGTAGGCAAACTCAGTTAAGGTGAATCCAGAGCAACCAGAACAATCCTGCTACCCAGAGATCACCATAGCTCAGGTTAATTCAAAATAATACAGAGACATGTAGGTCAACTCTGATTTGGGTGAATCCAGAGCAAACCAGAACCAATCCGGTGTACTTATATCACCTTAGTTCTGGTTCAACCAAAATAATTTATTTACGTATTTTACAGAATTTCTTTTTTGCTTTATCAATTCAGTCCAAGCGGTTTATAGTGTAACTAAAACATGATAATGTACATTAAACAGGGACAATGATAACTTGAACAATCCAAAGACATGTAGGTTAGCCCCGTTTAGGTGAATCCAGAGTGAACAGAATCAACCAGGTACACTGAGACCACCTGCGCTCAAGATAAACTCTGTGTAGAGACAGTCAGAGCAATTCACCAAGCCAGTTGCCCTTAATACCAATGAACCCAGAGGCACATAGAAATACTTGACTTCAGTGAATTCACAGCAAACGAAGGAATCAGGCGCACTTATCTCCCCCTAGTACAGGGTCATACTAAATAATGCAGAGACACTTGGTTGAGGTGATATCATAGCAAACCAGAACAAGGCAGATGCCCATAGATCCTCTAAACTCAGATTAATACTAATTAATACAGAGATACGTAAATCACCTTAGGTTAGGTGAATCCAGACCAAAGTGAGAACAACTCTGATGCCTGAGATTATCTTAGATCAGAGCAATACAAATTACACCAGAGACACTTAAACCGACTTAGCTTTGGTGAAAACTAAGTCAACCAGAACAAGCCAGGTGCACCAGTCTTAAGTACGGTTAAAACAAGACCAATCCAGACACATCTAAATCAACTCTGTTTGAGGGACTGCAGCGCAAAACAGAAGAAATCAGGGTACTTTGATTACTTTAGGGCAGAAGAATACAAAATACCCCGATGAAATAACTCCAACCAACATAGGCAGCAAGAGTAAGGTAGTTTAGGGTAATTCCAAAGAAGCCAGAACCACATAAAGAGGCAACCCCAAACCTGACAGCCCCCAAGAACAAACAACCATCATTATCCCACAATACCTCAGTGTTCCATGGTCCCCAAAAAATATTACCAAAACTTCAGCAAAGAAAACAGAGCAATGGCAGTTGTCATGTCTTAAAGGGCTGCCCCGACTAAGGAGAAAACCCTGGCCTGTCATGCTCGAATCAACCCTGAGAACCATAGTGAATATAGAGACCCCCACCTGCCAAAATGCCTTTCCGGCGGAACACTGAAACAAACAGGGAGTACTCATCCTAAGGCAAAGCAAAACAACTTAGTCACTAATCTTTTCCTCGAAGCCAAATCTGAGTATGAGGAAAAGAACCAGCACCAAGCATTCAAAATGATCGTTTTAACGCCAACAGGCCCGCCAAGCTCAAAGAAGCCAGTGCTGAACAAGTGAACATAAAAAAAACTGGAGAGTAAAGACTCTGTGCTTTAGCGCAAACTAGTAAGAAATACTAAGTGGCCACCCTACCGAAACTTTCTCAGACGGCCCTAAGAAAATTTCCCGGTATTACACTAATCCTGCCAGCAGTACAGAAGATCTAAAAAAAAACTCCCCCAAGAAGTCAATAAAAAGTATTGCAGGAGGCTGGACAGCCCTCCCACCAAAGGGAGCGATAGCCATCGACTCCTCCAGTCTCAACTGATGAATGCACAGCATCGATTTCCTCTCTACTCAAGGAGAAATCAGCCGGATATAATATGTTTATGTTTATGTTTAATAAAACTTGATTGACCGCCCTTCACAATAAAATCAGAGCGGTTTACAATGCATAAAAAACATTAAAAATAGGGCGCAAAGCCAGTAAAAGAAAAGGAAGTTACATATTTTAAAAGAGAGAGACAGAAAGGGCAAGAGAGGGTAGGAGGAGAGGAGTAAGGCTATAGAGAGGGGGGAGAAGTGGGGAGGTTAAAGGCTAGGGAAAAGAGGTGGGTTTTTAGCTGCTGTTTAAATGCTGAATGGGAGGACTCTAATCGGATAGCAGAGGGGAGGGAATTCCATAATGCGGGACCTATAAAGAAAAAAAGCTGATATAGAGGAAGCTGTGCAGTTCTAGCCATTCTCTCTTCATTTTCTTTTTCTTTTTTTCAAGCTACCAGTACCTGTCAGCTCAATCACTAAGAGCAAATGAAGGGAAGCCAGCAAAACCTCACTTACAGGTATGCTGGGCTATCAGTCTGGGGGGAAAGGGACCTGGACCACCAGGTATTATAACCATAGGGTTGCACCAGACCCACTTAAGGCCACCTGTCACAAAACTGCAGGCCCTGCACCTGCTAGATCTCATAACGGTCATATTGTAGCAGCAAAGCGCAGACAAACCAATGATACCAGGAGTCTGTTCAGAAGGTCCAAATCATTTATTTGTGCACAAGTCTCGAACCAGTCAATTTCAAAATGGCTGAGCAAAGTTTTCAAGCATTACAACAACTTTTATAGACTTCTGTTCCATTCTAGGTATAGAAAAACATTTCATTGGTCCCGGTAACCTCCCGTACCTCTTCCATTGGTCCCGGTACTGATAAGTTTATCCAATTATGTCCCTTCTGTGGGCATGACACCTGCATGCCCCCCTTCTAGTCCTAATTACAATGGCCAGTTCATCAACTTGTTACTTTCACACTCTCAAGGCCATAGAACCAATTTGTGCGTGTAGAAGAGCAAGGTTCTGTAACTCATCTGTCAGCACTCCTCATTATTTCTTTGCAGATGTACTTTTTCTTATCAGTAACTTTTAAACATGTCTTTTCTGTATTTTTCCATTTCTCAGTTCTACAGTTCTGCCTACCTAAGCTAATTCAATACTTCTACTGAGTTCTATCTTACAATAGCAGCATATTGGGGGATGTGCAATCCTATATGCCTCTCCACAGGCCTCATTTACAGGTCAAGCTAGCCATGCTGGCCTGCTTATGTCAGACACCGTGGGTCACAGGCCTGCACCTGCCACATTCCCCCCTTTGATTAATCTCACCCTATTACTCAATAAGGTGTGAGAATTAAATCACTTTTAGAAGAATCACATCATGATTGAAGGATTTCTACTAGGACTAGCTTTGTATAAAGCCATTATTTTAGTTGCGGTCTTCCGCTCTACTGTACTATCGATAGCATTATGAATGGAACGCATACAACATGGAATTAAACATGGTAATAAGAAGATAACAGCAACAAGGATTAGTACTAAAACAATGAAAGTCTTAAATCCTCCCAGTCAAGAGAAAAGGTTAGTAAACCAGTTAGGAAATTTCAATGCGTGCCAAGTCTGTACTGGCACATAAGCATGTCTTTGCATATCTTTAGCAATTTCTTCAACTACTTGACCTTTATCATCTATTTTCAAACAGCAATTAGTTAAATTCAGCTTACCACATACTCCTCCTTCAGCTGCTAACAAATAATCAAGTGCTAAGCGGTTCTGGTATATAGCAGTGCGCATCTGAGTACTTTGTCTAGCTAAGAGCGTAAGAGCATGACTAGTTTCATTAGTTATTATTTCAACTACTGCTTGTAAGCGAATAATACGATTGATCATATAAATTGGGGTACGATAACCATACATACCATCATCATTCCAAGTGGCAGGTCCATAATACTCAATAATTATTTCTGGTGGCCAATCATCACCTTGCCACTTCTCCCACTTGCCTATCTGTAAGGCTTCTCTTTTCTGTCTCAATGCTCTTTTGTGTCGGTGGGTAGTGTATACAGGGTATCCTAATTGTTCTCCATGTTCAGTGTTTAACAGGAAGAAAGAAGGTCTGATGGTTCCTAAGACACATGCTCCTCCCCAGTGTGGCGGGAGTTGTGCATATGCACGGTTTCCACAGATCCAATATAGGCCAGGTGGGGCTTGCCAGGCTTGGACTTTGGCAAGGTTAGTCCATAGACCTGCAAGTTCAGGAAATCTAGCTAATGGGTTAGGAGGTTCAGGATGTCTAATTCCTGACCACCAAGCTGTCTTTTTGGTCGTGGCATTATAGTACTTCTGGCTAAGACAGACCAGCTGTCCTACCTTTTGGGTGAACTGGGGTCCAGTTCTGGCATAGCAAAGACGTCCAACGATTGAGTGCGCTAACACCCATTCACTGGTAGTCTTGTGTAATTCAGTCTGGTTGTAAGTCATAGAATAATTTAATTCTTGGGCTTCCCATGGCCATTGATCTCCCATCTGGGTTCCGCCACAGAAATAACAATCTGAGATCTTCAGACTAGATACTACTGCTCCGGCTAATTCTAGAAATAAATTCTGTGAAGGGTGAGGGATCTCAAACTTATTTACATGCATAGCTTCATAAAAGGTATTATGAATATGATATTTAGATGACTTGTGGGCTTGAGTATTCAATCTGATATACACAATGGTCCCTGGATCTATTGCTCCTCCAGCAATACGTAAACCAAACTTGTATCCTTGTTTCCATGCATGGGGATTATGTACACGCAAGTGTAAGGGGTTGCAAGCATCTTTCTGACATTTATCATTTGTGGTTGGCTTGGTTAGAGTAGCCATTCGTTTATCTATTTTCTCATCAGTTATACCAGTGTTCCAGGTAGCATAAAAAAACTCATACCCAATACGGGCAATAGTAGTCTGCCGCTGTAGCAGTACTATAGCCTGATCCTGTTTTACCTGTACACTTCCACCAATTTGTGGCACCTTCTGGACACATATACTTATGGTCATTTCGATACGCTTTCTCCCATGTACCACAGGTGGACTGACTATCTCTATTAATGGCATTACATGCATCAAAATTCAAAACAGCAGGTTTAGTAATGTCCTTAAGTGGTGGTGTAGCAGCTAATATAGGTCCATCTGCATCCTTCCATCTTATTTCCAACGTGTAATAGGATGGATTCTGATGCGGATTATAGCATGCTTTGATTTTGCCATGAGTGCAAACATTTAGTTCAGTGGTGTTATAGATACACCGAGTTATTGTTCCCTTGCAGGTATAGTAAGAATGGTAAAGCAAAGTCTGAGTTACTTTCAGTCCAGTTCTAGTAGAAGTAATGCAAGCAGTGCATGGAGGTAAAGCATAAGTCAGTTCCAAACCTCCAAAGAGGGCAACCAAGGCAAAGCAAAAACAAAGATACATGTTGATGTTGATTGGAGTTCTTCTGAATCCTCAGCTTGCTGATCTTGATCACGACGGTCTTTTATTCTTCGTCCCGTTTGCTAATGAAGCAATTTAACGGGTGCTGAGTGTTGATTGAAGATCCTCAAGATGTCCAGTACACATTAACCAACTTATGAGCAATTTCAGTTGGCTTGTGAAGTCTGGCTTAGTCAATGTAGTCTTAAAGTAGTGTGTCAAATCACGCACACATTTGGTTCGTTGAAACAAAACTGTTGCTGCATGGGAAACAGCAATCCTCTTCGAAAGACTTGGCTACTGCAAAGCACTTGTGATGAAGTGTCTAGGCTGCTGGTTGCCGTCTTAGAGTAACTCGCAAGGGTACATCAGGATGCTGTTCTGCTGTCCACTGCTCTGGTTCAGGATCGGCGGCGGGCTGGACTCTGCTGTGGTGGATCCAGGCGTCGATCTCGGCTACCTTTACTGCAGTTGGGGTAGACAGGATGACGGTGTACGGTCCCTTCCAATGGGGTTCCAACGGTATCTTCTTCCAATCTTTGATCCACACCGAAGTACCAGGCTGGTAGGGATGCAAGGGTTCCGTCAAGTTGATAGGCAACTGGTCTTGGATCCACGTATGGAGAGTCTGCAGAACAAAACTAAGAGCTAGGAGTTCTTGTCTGGTTACTTCTGAACCAATCTGGGCTAAACTTCCTTTGACTCCCTGCACTATTGGTGGGGGTTTACCATACAAAACTTCAAAAGGGGAAAATCCTGTTGACTTTACAGGAGCTGAGCGTATTCTGAGTAAAGCTATGGGGAGCACTTGGGGCCATTTCAAGTGTGTCTCCTGACAAAGCTTGGACATTTGGGCTTTCAAGGTACGATTCATTCGCTCAACTTTCCCTGAACTCTGGGGTCTGTATGCAGTGTGGAGTTTCCATTGTATCTGCAAGGCTTTTGCTAACTGCTGAGTAACTTGGGAGACAAATGAGGGTCCATTGTCTGACCCTATTACTGCTGGGATTCCAAATCTGGGGACAATCTCTCTCATTAAGACTTTGGTAACTTCTCGGGCTTTCTCAGTTCTGGTTGGGAATGCTTCTACCCACCCAGAGAAAGTACAAACTAATACTAATAGGTAATGGTATCCATTGGCTTTTGGCATTTCGGTAAAATCAATTTGGAGGTTGTGCATGGGGGTGACACCTCCTGACTGAACTCGGGGTGCCGTAATAAGGCCTTGCTTGGCATTATTTTTGGCACAGGTTAAACATTGACGTGCTACTGAGGCTGATATGGTTGTCATCAGAGGGATGTAGAAATGTGGTCTGAGTGCTTTCTCCATAGCACTCTTCCCATAGTGGGTGGCTTCGTGGAAAGCTTTGACAAAAGATGGTCCTAATAGTTCAGGAATTACTATTCGTCCTGGAGGTTGACTGCCCTCTTCTGGTGGCAGCTCAATCCATCCATCTTTCAGTACTCCATTTTCTCTGTCACAATAGTAATCCAATTCTTTGGTGGTATATCGTGGGGTCCATAGATTCAAAGGTACTGGAAACAATGCTGCTTGCATTGGCATAGCTTGTGGGGCAATTTGTCCTGTCATAGCTGCTTGTCGTGCTGAGGCATCTGCAAATCTATTCCCTCGGGCAACTTCTCCTTTTCCTGCTTGATGTCCTCTGCAATGCATGACAGCTACACGTGTTGGGGCCCAAACTGCATCAAGTAACATCAATATCTCGGGACCATATTTGACTGATTTTCCTCCGGATGTGATGAGTCCTCTTTCTTTATAGAGAGCTCCATGGGCATGCAAGGTAGTGAAGGCATATTTGGAATCTGTATATACATTTAGCACAAGTTTTTCTCCTAACAACAATGCTCTGGTGAGTGCTATCAATTCGGCTTTCTGGGCTGATGTGCCTGAGGCTAGAGCTGATGATTCAACTACTTCGTGTTGAGTGACGACTGCATATCCGGCACAGCGTCGTCCATCAAGGATGAGACTGCTCCCATCAACGTAATAGATCTGGTCGGGATTGTCTATGGGCACATCTGTCAAGTCAGGTCGACTGGAGAACACAGTCTCCATGACTTCGATACAGTCATGTTCTGGGAGGTCTTCACTGATGGGTATCAAGGTGGCTGGATTCAGGGCATGGCTCACTTCAAGTTGTATCTGTGGGTTTTCACATAACATGCTCTGGTACTTCAACATTCGGGAATTGGTGAGCCAATAATTTGCTTTTTGTTCCATAAGGGCAAGGACTGCATGTGGCACAGTGACTCGTATGTTCTGTCCTAGTGTGAGTTTGTCTGCTTCACTCACTAGTAGCGCTGTAGCTGCAACTGCTCTCAAGCAAGGTGGCCATCCCTTGGCCACAGGGTCCAATTGTTTCGATAGGTAGGCTACAGGTCGCTCCCAATTTCCCAATTTCTGAGTCAACATGCCTAAGGCATTTCCCTGTGCTTCATGTACAAACAAGTGGAAAGGTTTGTGGACATCTGGTAGTCCAAGTGCTGGTGATGACATCAATTCTTCTTTTAACTTCTGGAAGGCTGTATCCTGCTCAAGTCCCCACTCCAGTGGTGACTTTTCTTCTCCTTTTGTGGCTTCATACAGTGGTTTGGCAATTTGGGCAAAGTTGGGTATCCAGATTCGGCAATATCCTGCCGCACCCAGAAAGGCTCTGACTTGCTTTCTGGTTGTTGGAGTTGGAATTCTACATACTGCTTCTTTTCTTTCTCTGCCTAATCTTCTGCTTCCTTGGGTGATACGAAAACCCAAGTATTTCACTTCTTTTTGGCATAGCTGTGCTTTGGCTCTGGAAACTTTGTATCCAGCTTCATCTAGTAACTGCAAGAGATCTTTGGTGGCTAGTATACATTCACTTTCTGATACGGCAGCTATCAACAGATCATCCACGTATTGGAGAAGCACTCTCTTCCCCGGGGCTACTGGATAGCTTGAAAGGTCTTGATTTAGTGCAGCACTAAAGATGGTAGGTGAATTCTTGAATCCTTGGGGTAATCTTGTCCAGGTAAGTTGGCCCCCTCTTCCAGAGATGGGGTCCTGCCATTCGAATGCAAACAATATTTGGCTTACAGGGGCTAATCTTATGCAAAAGAATGCATCTTTCAAATCCAGTACAGTGAAATGGGTAGCTTCAGCAGGTATCAGTCCTAGAAGAGTGTAAGGATTGGGTACAACTGGATGTATGGTTTCAGCTGCATCATTTACTCTTCTCAAATCTTGCACTGGGCAATAATCATCTGTCCCAGGTTTCTTTACTGGCAAAAGTGGAGTGTTCCATGGGGATTGACATACTTTTAGTAGGCCATACTCGAGCAATCTTTGTAGGTGGCGATGAATGCCTTCAATTGCGGCTCTTGGGAGAGGGTACTGTTTGACGTGCACTGGTGTAGCACTAGGCTTGAGGGTTACAATCACGGGAGCTATATGCTTGGCTAGGCCTGGGGGACTGCCTTCTGCCCATACTCCAGGTGGTGCATCGATGTTCTTTAGAGTTTGTTCAAAATAGGTATCTTGAATGGAGTCATCAACGTAATACCTCCATTCTTCTTCTCGGGGAACTGTCAGCAGCATTACTCCTGCTGGTTTGGCTTGGGAATTTACTGTCATTTGCATTTTTCCTTGCTCAGAGAAAGATATTTGTGCTTGAAGCTTGGCTAGCATATCTCGTCCCAGTAGTGGTACTGGACATTCGGGCATGTAAAGGAATTGATGAGTTACTTGCTGTCCTCCTAGACTGCATATTCGGTTTTGAAGAAAAGACTTTGTGGCTTTGGCACCAGTTGCTCCTATAATGGTGACTGCTTTTGTAGTGAATGGGGCTATCTTTTTGTCTATTACTGAATGCTGTGCTCCAGTATCAACCATAAAGTTCATAATTTGGTCTCCTATTTGTATTCCGACCATAGGCTCCTGGAGACCTAAAGCAAACTTGGAGCCCGGTCTGTCCTAATCCACGTCATCCTCATCATGGGCTGGTGTGGCCAATGCTTGAATGGCTCCTCCTCTCTCTCGCTGGTATTGTTCTCGATTGGCTCCTCCTCGGCCTCGGGGACAGCCTCGTCTTTCTTCTCGCCACTGATGATCGTTGTCGTCATCTTGCTGGGCGTCTTCGAGTTGCGGGCACGTATCTCTCCAATGTCCTTCCTCTCTGCAATAGGCGCATTGGTTCACGCCTAGTCTCTGGGTCCGGCCTCCGCCTTGACCACGCCCTCTTCCTCTGCTCCTTCGACTAGGGACACCTCCCCTTTTCTTTTCAACTATGGCCGCAGCCAAAAAATCAGCTTTCTTCTTCATCTTTCTATCACATTCTCGGTCTTTCAGTATCACGATTCACATACACTTTATGAGCGACTTCCACTAACTGTGTTGCATTCATGCCCGCAAACCCTTCTAATTTCTGTAATTTACGTCTAATGTCTTGTTGAGACTGGTTTACAAAAGCAGAATTCACCATACATAGACTTCCTGGTGCCTCGGGATCATAGGGAGTATACATTCTGTAGGCTTCAGTTAATCTTTCATAAAAATCTGCTGGGCTCTCATCTATCCCTTGGATAACTCCTGCAACTTTGGAAAGGTTCATAGCTTTTTGGCCCCCCCTTTTCAGGCCTTGTAAAAAGCCTTGGCGAAAACGGGCTAGGGCTGTGGATCCTTCATCTGTATTTGGATCCCATTGGGGGTCTTCATTCGGGAATTCTCTCTGAGCTGCTTCCCGACGGTCTATTATATTCTGCCCTGGTCCCGGAGCTACGGGGTTCTCTGCCATCCATTCAATAGCTGCTTTTCTAATTCTTGCTCGTTCTTCTGTTGTGAATAGGGTGGTCAGGAGCTGACGGCAATCTGGCCAAGTGGGTTGGTGAGTTTCCATAATACTAGTTACTAATTCTGTCAGCTCCTGGGGCTTACTAGTATAGGAGGCATAATGCGACCTCCAATTTAACAAATCAGTTGTAGAAAAAGGGATATATACATAAGTTAGGGGTCCCGCTACCACTTCATCATTATCATTCTTTACGGGCACTCCCGGGACTTGCCATAAGGGAAACAGTTTGGCTGCCATAGGTGTCTTTTGGGATCTAAGGGTTATTGTCATTGCCTTTGCAGGAGTCACTTCCTTTTTCTCAACAGGTTTTGCTTTGGGTTTCTCTTTTACTGGCGTGCTAGTGCTAGCGCTGGCTTTTTCAATTATTTGTACACTGTCCTCCTCGTCTGGGGGATTCTCTCTTTCTCCTTCTTCTATTTCCACTTCTGACTCACTTTTTATATCCTCCTCTTCTCTTTCCACTAATTCTTCCTCTTTCCTTCCTCCGGGAGGGGGATCAGGGGTTGGGTCCCGCCCCGGCTCTGGCCGTCTCTGGGGTTCTGGGGCAGGACGCCGGGCTACTCTTATTGGACCTGGGGTTCGGGGCTGCCTGAGGACTATTTCTGGGGAATCAGGATCTACCAAGATGGGCTTCTTCTTGGCTTTCTTATCCTGCTCCTTCATTCTAGGCTGTTCCGTTTTCTGTCTAGAATCTGTTTTAGCTAACATTATTCTGCACTGTTCCTCATAACAGCGCTGCGCCCAGGGGGGCGGATCTTCACAAATACTTAACCAGGAATCTATATGGGGTACTGATCAGGGTGCACTACCCGCACTCTACGGTGTATTGACTGAATAATCTCTACAGTGAACGTTCCCTCTCGGGGCCAGATGGGGTCTAGATCGGGCCACTCCCTAGTACACAAAATCTGCAAACGGGCTGCTGTCATTTTAATACCATAATCTCCTGAATATCCCTCTTTAAAATGTGCGATCATACATTCTAATGGAGTGTTTCTAGTAGACCCCGCCCCTCCCATTTCGATGTGTGCGCGCAACAACAGACAGAAGGGAAAAGGAGGGCGGACCGTGGGTAAGGGGTCCTCACGGCCCTGGAAACGTATAAGGAGTACAAATAACAAGACAAGACGACAATCGCTTCCCCCTTTTCGCGACCTGAACGCGGTCGCCCGGTCAGGAAATGCGCTACTCAGAGGTCCGCCTTCACTTGGTCCGTGCTGCCAGACCTCTCATTCACACTTCGTTCACACAATCATGCTAGCAACGTATCCCAGAATGCATTCGTTTCTATCTATTCTGACTAGTCTTTTTCCCAATTACAAAAAGGATGAGGGTTTCACCCAGCGAATTCCCATGCGGGGTTACTCGGCTCTTCCTTGAGAGTTGATCATGCTCTCTTACTGTGGTACAGATGAATTTTGACTATTGATTATGCCTCAGTAGTGAATATGCCTCAACTGTAAATAGGGGCACTTGAAACTGTTGAAACAATTTACATAACTACAGATACTGGAAAGATCAGGGAGGAGACCTTCTCCTAGCAAGCAAATGGAGACCCATTACAGAGAACAAAAGAACACTTCACCTAGGAGCCTTTCTACTAGCAGACAAATTGAAACCCATTAACAGGACAAAACAGGACAATTCACCTTGCCTTGGAAACATTTCTCCTAAGAATTCATCAATTGTAATGTAGACCAGGGGGGGTGGGGGTTCCCTTGAGCATTTTCAAGCACCTGGCCAGTGTCTTGGATGTGCTTAATGGATAACTGACTCTATACTACGTATGTGTCACATGATAGGAAATAACTGGATTGTTCTTGCAACTGGATAAAATGGGTACCTGTTTTCAGCTAGACAGAGAGAGAAATGGATTCATCTAGGAATGGACGCATTGCCTAGAGAAACTCCCGATTGAGAAGTCTCTCTTGTCTGGTTGAATCAGGGATCCATTCAATCGAAGTGTGACAGGGATGAAGTAAATCTCTTTCGGTGAAGTATATTCTTCTTCTGTAATTATCTTTCTAGTTATCTATTCTGTAATTAAGTGCTTTTATTCTAATAGTTTTCCAGATATCTTTTTAACTAATCATAGGTAGATATATGAATTACTTGCCTTTCTAAATAAGTACGAATTAAGAAGTTAAATAAGTGAAATTCAAGTTATCCCTGCTTTGTATTATAAATAAACGCACGTCTTCATTAACAAGGTGTGTTAGCCTTTGTTGAAGTAAGACACTTACCAATTCCCAATATCTCGAGATTACAAATTCCAAATTCCAAGTTCCAATGGCAGTACTGCTCTTTCTATTTCTGTCTAGACCCAAAATCAAAACTATACTCACCGGATCCGGTCCTCAAACTTCCCAAGCAGGCGCATGAGTTGGACCTCGGACTCCCCTCACTCGGGTTCGAGGCGTTGGCTCCAACCGGGCCCGGCACCCGCCGAGGTCCGACCAGCTCCCTCCGATACAAGGGACCGGTGGCGCCAGGGAGCAGCCCTCGTCGGAAGGGCGCGATCCCGGCAGGACCAAGCCTATAGAGGCGGAAAGTCGTGGTATATTGCCCTATATACACTTTGATTCCACAACTTCCCGGCCAACGCACCAAGGAATATGTACTTTTTCTTATCAGTAACTTTTAAACATGTCTTTTCTGTATTTTTCCATTTCTCAGTTCTACAGTTCTGCCTACCTAAGCTAATTCAATACTTCTACTGAGTTCTATCTTACAATAACAGCATATTGGGGGATGTGCAATCCTATATGCCTCTCCACAGGCCTCATTTACAGGTCAAGCTAGCCATGCTGGCCTGCTTATGTCAGACACCGTGGGTCACAGGCCTGCACCTGCCACAATATATAGTATCTGAGATGGACCCAGACCAAAGACAGACAAAGTAAGTCTGCTGTATATTTGGATTTATTTTTTTTGTGTGAAGTACTAGGCCCATGTTTCTGTCTAGTGGAATCCAGCCATGCAGAAGCTCCTCATCCAGCTGCTGGAGATTGAGATACTGGTTCCCGAAGCCTAAGTAGAGAGCTCTTCTACTGTGACATCACAATTCTGACATGCTCAGTCTCCACGTACTGGACTGGACTGGAGGGAAGATATGGAAATAGAAATGTATACTTAATAAAATCCTTAGAGTCACATAGTTACATAATAGCATAGTATATGACAGCAGATAAAAGCCAGCATGGTCCATCTAGTCTGCCCAGTAAGGTGGCTAGAAATGAAAGCCTAGTTACTCACCTGTAACAGGTGTTCTCCAGGGACAGCAGGAATCAGTCCCCACATATCGGTGATGTCGACAGAGCCCCCATGCAAAGCAAATCCCCAACTTTCGAAGAAAGCCTTTGGGACTGCATCACGCATGTGCGGTCCCCTTCCCGCCCAAGGGTGCCATCTTGCTCAGTCAAATGACATAGCTAAAAAGACGGCAAAAAGATAAAAATTAATCAAGGACTGCAACTCCAGGGGAGGAGGGAGGGTTGTGAGGACTGATTCCTGCTGTCCCTGGAGAACACCTGTCACAGGTGAGTAACTACGCTTTCTCCAGGAACAAGCAGGAAGTCAGTCCTCACATATGGGACTCCCTAGCTATAGGCTACCGAGAATCCATAACTGAAAAATAGGCTCCCTCTAGAAGTGAAGGGGAAAATGAATCCCCCTTCAGGTATCTTTGGCACAGGTTGGATTACTGTCCTCCATTTTGTGCTAACGTCTATAGCTCAGGCTTATGAAAGAAATAGCCTGCTGATCCTTTTCATCCTGAAACTGAAGAATCAGAAAGATTGAGCTATGAAATGAGCTAATATCCTGATCCAGAGCTGACACAATGAGAGGCTCTGAAAGCTACACAGCTAGTGAAAACTACCACCTGGGCCCCTCGAAAGAACAAAGGGGACCAAAAATAAGGAAGGAAAACATCAGTATCTAAAGTTAATCTGCAGGAAACATGATTAGCACAAGGCGAAGAGGACTGCCATGAGAATGGAGAGACAGGATGTCACAAGGGAAAGCAAGAGAGCAAAAGATTAAGGAGCAGATTTGCTTGAAAGAATAGAGAATAAAAAAAGAAAGGAAATCTGCTTATCAGCAATTTGAGCCTAAAAATGAAAATAAATATAGGGGAAAAATTCTGGCAGACATACACTAGCTGATCTCACTGGAGTGATGCTGTCTCTGTCCCCAGGACCCTTTACACTTAAGTCAGGTGCTTTGCTTGTTATAGATGTCTTGATGCTATGTATTGATATTGAAATTTATACCTTATCATTTAAAAGCAAAGCTTGTGATGTTACAGACCTGGCAAAATAAATAAAAAGTTTCCATGCTCTTACGGTGGCACAAGCAATTTGTTTAAGGTGGGTCCTGTATATATATATGTTGGGGTTGAACACAAGCAGCCAAACAAAAATAGAAAATTCCCCAAATAATCATAGGGGAAGCCCAGAAAAACCCCAACAGAAGAGCCGCAGCAGCCATGATAGGAGTTCATCCGAGAACGTAACACTCCGATAGCCTGACACCAAAGGGTCAGAGGGTAGGAGTTGCCTAAACCTCGAACAGATTACAGAGTATGCATGGCCGAAAGCACTGTCCCGTTGGGACTCCCTATCCAGGCAGTAATGGGCTGCAAAAGTCTGGCTTGAAGACCAGGTTGCAGCCCAGCAGATGTCTGCCAGCAGAACATAGCGGAAGTGAGCCACTGAATCGGCCTTAGCCCTGACCCGGTGGGCCGTGACTCGACACTGCAACGGGAGATCGGCCACCCTGTATGCCCAGGTGATACAATCCACCACCCAGGTGGACAACATACGCTTGGAGACAGGCATCCCCAGCTTACTCGGATCATAAGAGATGAAGAGCTGAGGAGCTCTTCAATGTCCCCGCGGACCCTCCAAGTAGAAGGCCAGTGCCCTCTTACAGTCCAGGGTATACAGAACTGCTTCTGCCCGACTGGCATGGGGCCTGGGAAAGAAGGTCGGAAGCACCACCTCCTGGTTGAGGTGGCAAGAGGAAACCACTTTCGACAAGAACTTAGGGTGCATGCGAATTACCACCCTGTTCCTATAGAACCGTGTGAATGGTCTATCGGACACCAAAGCTTGCAGCTCACTCACTCGTCTAGCCGATGTGAGTGCCACCAAGAATAGCGTCTTCCAAGAAAGGAAGCATAAATGGCAAGTAGCCGTCAGCTCAAAAGGTGGGGGAGTAAGCTGCTGCAAGACCACATTTAGATCTCATTCGGTCACCAGGGGGAGAAACCGGGGATTTCAGCAGAAGCAGACCTCTCAGGAACCTGGACACCAAAGGCTGTACAGAGAGAGGTTGCCCTTCCACTGGAGAGTGGTGTGCTGATAAAGCACTAAGGTGAACTCGGACCGAGGTTGACATGAGGCCTAAATCAGAAAGGTGAAGCAGGTATTGCAGCACCACAGCCACCTGCTCACTCTGCTGAGTACACCATACCTCAAACCTACGCCACTTAAATACATAATTTTTCCTAGTTGATTGCCTTCTAGAGGCTAGCAAAACATCCTCTATCTTTTTTGGGAGGAGAAGTGGTGAAAGGACTACCCTTTCAGCAGCCATGCCATCAGGTTGAGGGACCTGAGGTTGGGATACAGAAGTGAGCCCCCGTCCTGCGACAGGAGATTGGGTGAAAATCACAGAGGAATTGGAGTCTCCTCCGCCAGCTGCAGGAGGAGTGGAAACCAAGGCTTTCTCGGCCACCTGGGGACTACCAGGATAACAGAGGCCTTGTCCTGAAGCATCTTGAATAAGGTCTGAGCTACCAGTGGCGTGGGAGGAAACGCATATAGGAGGCCCACAGACCACAATATTAGGAAAGCATCTGCAGCTACCCTGTGTGGGTGCGGCTGTCTGGAACAGAAGCGGGGCAACTGGTGATTTTGAGGGTTTGCAAACAAATCTATGGATGGTCGCCCCAACACTGGAAGAGTTGTTGGGCTACGCTGTGATCCAGTTGCCAATCGTGTGGCTGGAGAATTCTGCTTAGCTCGTCTGCTAGGAAGTTCTCCTGACTTGGTAAGTAAACCGCCTTGAGAAACATACCCTGACTGACTGCGAAGAAAGCACAGTTACTTACCTGTAACAGGTGATCTCTGGGAACAGCAGGAATTAGTCCTCACATATGGGTACGTCGGAACCGACGGAGCCTGCGCGGGAAAGCTCCCCAGCTTTTCAGATGAAAAGCTTTTGGGGCTTCCCACAGCGCATGCGCGCTGCCTTCCCGCCTTCCTGACCAGCTCTCTTCAGTTCGAGTTTATAGCTGAGACAATAGAGAGAGGAAAGGAAGGTAGATAGATAGAAGATACAACTCCTAGGGGAGGTGGGTGGGTTGTGAGGATTAATTCCTGCTGTTCCCAGAGATCACCTGTTACAGGTAAGTAACTGTGCTATCTCCAGGAACAAGCAGGAATGAGTCCTCACATATGGGGACTCCCTAGCTAAGATGCCTGGGAGATCCCCCTCCAAAGGTAACCATCTTCGTATGGATCTCAGGCATCCAACCAGGGAAGGTGGGCAGGAGTTGTTTAAGTATGGAACAGGTGTTTGAGGACAGCCTGACCAAACAAGGCATCCCGGCGGGAGTCCTTGTCCAAACAGTAATGGGCTGTGAAGGTATGAACCGAGGCCCAAGTGGTTGCTCGACAGATCTGATCTATGGAAACAGAGTGAAGATGAGCCATAGAGGTGGCCATGGCTCTAACATTGTGAGCTGTGACATGGCCTTCCAGAGAAATGTTCTTACTCTGGTAAGCAAAAGAAATACACTGAGCAATCCAATTGGAAAGTGTACGCTTGGAGACTGGAAGTCCCAAATGAGAAGGATCAAAAGCCACAAAAAGTTGGGAAGACTTTCGATGTGGCTCAGTCCTGTTGAGGTAAAAGGCGAGAGCTCTTTTACAATCAAGGGTATGAAGGTTCCTCTCTGCACTGGATGCATGAGGAGCCGGGAAAAAAACAGGTAGATATACCTCTTAAGATGAAAAGGCGAGACCACTTTGGGCATAAAGTGGGGGTTCGTCCTAAGGACCACCTTATCATGATGAAACCTAGTATAAGGTGGATTAGCCACTAAAGCCTGCAGTTCACTGATGCGGCGAGCCGAAGTGACTGCAATAAGGAAAACTACCTTCCATGAAAGAAATTTCAAGGAGGTGGAGTCCAAAGGCTCAAAAGGTGGCTTCATAAGCTGACCTAGAACTAGGTTCAAATCCCATGCTACCGGCGGAGGTCGGATGGGAGGTTTAGTTAAGGTCAGGCCTCTCATGAACCTTGCAACAAGAGGATGAGAGGAGACAGGTTGTCCATTTATAGGTTTTAAGGATGCTGCAATAGCACTTAAATGGACTCGTACTGAATTTGTCTTGAGGCCTGCATTGGAGAGATGCAGGAGATAGTCTAGTAGAGAATTCAAAGGAAGTGCCAGAGGGTCAAGACCCCGTTGAGCACACCAAATAGAAAAACGTTTCCATTTGAAAGCATAGGAACGCCTGGTAGAGGGTTTCCTAGAGGCATGAAGGATATCTTTCACTGGTTGAGAAAGATTAAACTCATGAAGGCTTAAGCCTTCAGTAACCAAGCTCGGAGATGTAGGGACTTGGGGTTTGGGTGCCACAAAGTCCCTTTCTGCTGAGACAGAAGGTCTGGCGCAGCTCCCAGGTCCAGGGAGGAGCCCTGGGAGAGCTGTAGAAGTAGAGGGAACCACACTTGGCGTGGCCAGCGTGGAGCTATGAGGATCATCGACCCGTGATCCCTCTGAAGTTTGAACAGAGTCTTGGGAATCAAAGGAATGGGTGGAAAAGCATACAGGAATTCCTGACCCCAATGCAGGAGAAAGGCGTCGTTGGCCTGAGCTCCCTGACACGGAGTCCTGGAACAGAACCGGGGAAGTTTGGCATTCCACGGACTTGCAAAGAGGTCTATGTCCGGGGTCCCCCATTCCTGAAAGATTCTGCGTATCTGGTCCATATGCAGGGACCATTCGTGTGGAAGCAGAACTCGACTGAGTCTGTCTGCCCGAGAGTTTTGAACTCCTGGAAGATATACTGCCAGAAGATGAATTTGATGCTCTCTGGCGAAGGCCCATAATCTGAGAGCTTCGTTGCAAAGCAACAGAGAGCCCGTCCCTCCTTGTTTGTTGACATAGAACATGGCTACCTGATTGTCTGTCTGGACTAGGACAGTCCGGTTGACAAGGAGGGTGTGGAAGACTGTGAGGGCAAGGAAGATTGCTCGCAGTTCCAGAAGGTTGATGTGAAGGGTGGTCTCCTGGGGAGACCAGGTACCCTGAGTGGAGACGTGTTGGAGATGAGCTCCCCACCCTGTTTGGGAGGCATCTGTTGTGAGGGTTGCTTGGGGCAACGAAGGTTGGAAGGGGGTCCCCAACAACAGATTTTTGGAGGATGTCCACCACTGGAGAGACCAAAACAGACGTTTCGAGGTGACTACTTGGTCTGAGAGCAGTCCTGATGCTTGAGACCACTGGGTGGCCAAAGTCCATTGAGCTGCCCTCATATGGAGACGAGCGTAGGGCACCACATGGACCGTGGAGGCCATGCGGCCCAGAAGTTGCAGCATGTCCCTGGCTGACAAGTGACTTCTGGACTGAGCCTGGGAGGACAAGCTGATTAGTCGTTGGCCTCGGACCAGAGGGAGGTAGGCCCTTGCAGTGGTGGAGTCCAAGTGGGCCCCTATGAATTCCAGGGATTGAGTAGGGATGAGTTGGGACTTGGGAATGTTTACCACAAGTCCCAGATATTGAAGAATACGCCTTGTGCGGTCCAGGGAAATCTGGGCTTCTGACTGAGACGGAGCTCGGATGAGCCAGTCGTCCAGATATGGGAACACAAAGATTCCCATGCCTCTTAGAAATGCGGCTACGACTGCCATGCATTTTGTGAATACTCTTGGAGCAGAGGCGAGACCGAAGGGAAGTACTCTGTACTGGAAATGTTTTCCCTGGAACAGAAATCGAAGATATTTTCTGTGAGATGGATGGATGAGTATATGAGTGTATGCATCCTTGACATCTAGAGAACAAAGCCAATCCTGACTCTGAAGGTATGGAAGGAGAATGCCCAGAGAGAGCATTTTGAATTTCTCCTTGAATAGAAACTTGTTCAATTCTCTGAGATCTAGGATAGGTCTGAAGCCCCCTGTCTTCTTTGGTATGAGAAAATAAGGGGAGTAGAACCCTAACCCTTGTTGAGGAAGAGGAACCTCTTCTATTGCTCCTTGAGCAAGGAGAGAAGAGACTTCCTGACCCAACAGGGTCAGAAGAGATGGGGGAGAATTGAATTGCCTCACCATGGTATGGGGAGGAAGGCTGGAGAAATGAAGTTTGTAACCCTCTCTGATGATAGAGAGGGTCCATTGCTCTGATGTAATTTGCTCCCATCTGGGAGCAAAGTGAACTAACCTTCCAGGAATGGTGAGGGGCTCTGGTTGTTCTAGAGCCAGAAATGGTAAGTTCTCTAGGGGCAAGTCAAAACCCCTGAGGGGGTTGAGCCTGCTGGGGTGTAGCAGACACTGCAGGCTTTGACTTTACTTGCTTAGATTGCTGACGTTTAGCAGCAAAGCGAGGCTGAGCAGATAGTTGGCCAGTATTTGTGGAAAATCTGGCCTTCTTGTAGTAAGGCCTCTTAAAAGGCTTCTTTTTGGTAGGAGTAGAAGTAGACTTAGAAAGTCTATCTAGAGTGGCATTTTCTGCGTCCATTTGAGCAGCGTTAATTTGCCAGTCCTCACCAAATAAGTTCTCACCTGTACAGGGCAGATTCCTTAAGCCATGCACGACCCAGGGTTCTAGGTCAGAAGCCTGGAGCCAAGCAAGACGTCGGGCTTCAAAAGCAATTCCCGAAGCCCTGCCTGCAACCTCAAAGGAATCAAAGGCTGCCCTGTTGGAAAACTTGGAGACCTCTGAAAGTTGTGTCACCACAGAAGTGAAGTCCTCCTTTCTATCCTCAGGGATAAAGGGGGCAAAATGCCGTACCTTTAGGGCAAGTTCTCTGAGAAACATGCCCATATAAAGACTGTAGGAATTGATCCTGGCTATAAGCATACTAGCCTGGAAAATCTTTCTACCAAAAGAGTCAAGGGTCTTACATTCTCGCCCTGGAGGGGTAGAAGAGTGCCTTGTAGGACTCTTCATCTTTTTCATGGCAGACTTCACCACAATGGAGTGGTGAGGCAGTTGAGTCTTTTGAAACCCAGGAGAAGGAGGGACACGGTACATGGTGTCCAACCTACGGGAATGAGGAGACAGTGTTAGAGGAGTCTCCCACAAATCCATCAAGAGTTCTTGAAGGATTTCATGGATAGGCAGGGTAACTGCCTCTTTAGGAGCTTTGGAGTATCCTAAAATATCCAATTTCTTTGATCTTGGTTCCTTTTCAGAAGATGTAGCAATAGAAAGCCCTTTAGCTACATCAACAATGAAATCCTGAAAGGATAAATCCTCTGGAGGAGACATCCTCCTCTTTGGAGAAGAGGGCTCCTCAGGAAGATCAAGCTCAACACAGTCATCAGAGGAATTGAACTCATCAGAAGAATCTGAGTATTCTCTCTGTGCTTCCAATGCACGATACGCGTACCGACCGATATCGACATCGGGCGTATCGGGCATGGGATCGGTATGGGGCAAAAGCCTGAATCCGGCATGCGGAACCGATCGACGCTTGGAAGTCGATGGTCTCGGGTCCGGTGTGGATACCGGAACCCGAGTCGGTACCGATGGAATCGGTACCGAGGGCGTCGCAGCCTTACATAAGAACATAAGAACATAAGATATGCCATACTGGGTCAGACCAAGGTCCATCAAGCCCAGTATTCTGTTTCCAACAGTGGCCAATCTAGGTCATACGTACCTAGCAGTTTCCCCAAGGGACACAGGTTCCACAATGCTTGTATTGGTTCAAGCATTGATATCCTGGGTCCCTTCTTAATAATGGCTTATGGACCTTTCCTCCAGGAACTTGTCCAAACCTTTTTTAAACCCAGCTACACTAACAGCCTTTACTACATCCTCCGGTAACAAATTCCAGAGTTTGATTACACGTTGAGTGAAAAAATATTTTCTTTTATTAGTCTTAAATAGTTTACCCTGTAGCTTCATTGCATGTCCCCTAGTCTTTCTATATTCTGATAAGGTAAACAATCGATCTACGTTTACCCGTTCCACTCCGTTCATTAATTTATAGACTTCTATCATATCTCCCCTCAGCCGTCTCTTTTCCAGGTTAAAGAGCCCCAACCTTTTTAGCCTTTCTTCATAGGAGTACACTTCCATCCCCTTTACCATTTTGGTGGCTCTTCTCTGAACCTTTTCTAAAATCGCTATATCCTTTTTAAGATACGGCGACCAGAATTGCACACAATATTCAAGGTGCGGTCTCACCATGGAACGATATAGAGGCATTATAATATCTTTTGTTTTATTTTCCATTCCTTTCCTTATCATACCTAGCATTCTATTTGCTCTCTTGGCCGCCGCTGCACACTGGGCCGAGGGTTTTAACATGGTATCCACAAGGACGCCTAAATCTTTTTCCTGGGTGGTGGTTCCTAATGTGGAACCTTGCATCGTGTAACCATAGTTTGGGTTGTTCTTCCCTAGGTGCATAACCTTGCACTTCTCCACATTAAATTTCATCTGCCATTTTGATGCCCAGTCTTCCAATTTATCAAGATCCTCTTGCAATTTTCCACAATCCTCCTGGGTTTTAACAACTCTAAATAGTTTTGTGTCATCAGCAAATTTGATAACCTCACTCGTTATTCCACTTTCCAGGTCATTTATGAATATGTCAAAAAGCAGCGGACCCAGCACAGATCCCTGGGGTACACCACTATTCACCTTTCTCCATTGGGAAAATTGGCCATTTAGCCCTACCCTCTGCTTTCTATCTTTTAACCAGTTCCTGATCCACAGTAGTACACTGCCTCCTATCCCATGACTCTTTAATTTTGCCAAAAGTCTCTCATGAGGGACCTTGTCAAAGACTTTCTGAAAGTCCAGATACACAATATCAACCGACTCACCTTTGTCCACCTGTTTATTCACTCCTTCAAAAAAACATAACAGATTAGTAAGACGAGATCTTCCTTGTCTAAAGCCATGTTGGCTGTTTCCCATTAGGTCATGACTATCTACATGCTGAGTAATTTTATTCTTTATGATGGTTTCTACCATTTTTCCCGGTACTGATGTCAGGCTCACCGGTCTGTAGTTTCCCGGATCACCCCTCGAACCCTTTTTAAAAATTGGTGTTACATTGGCGATCCTCCAATCCTCAGGTATTAGAGATGATTTTAATGATAGTTCACAGATTACTGATAGCAGGTCTGCAATCTCAAATTTCAGTTCTTTCAACACCCCTGGATGTATACCATCCGGCCCAGGTGATTTGCTACTCTTCAATTTATCTAATAGTTGTAAGACATCTTCCCGATGTATCGATATTTCCTTCAATTCTTCCGCACCTTTAAATACCACTTCAGTCATGGGTAACATCCCTACATCTTCCTCAGTAAAGACCGAAGCAAAGAATTCATTCAGTCTCTCCGCTATCGCCTTGTCGCCTCTTAGTGCTCCTTTAACCCCTTTATCATCTAATGGACCAACTGACTCTCTCACAGGTTTTTTGCTACGAATGTACTTGAAAAGGTCTTTATTTCACGTTTTTGCTTCCGCAGCAAGCTTCTTCTCAAATTCTCTCTTTGCCTGCCTTATCAATGCCTTGCATTTGACTTGCCAGTGCTTGTGCTGTTTCCAGGTTTCATCATTTGGCTCTTTTTTTCCATTTCCTGAAAGATGCTTTTTTGGCAACAACAGCCTCTCTGACCTCACCTTTAAACCATGCTGGCAGTTTTTTGGACTTCCTTCCACTTTTCTTAAAGCGTGGAATACAGCTGGTCTGGGCTTCCAAGATAGTATTTTTCAACAACACCCAAGCTTGATGTACGTCTTTAACCTTTGCAACTGCTCCTTTTAGTTTTTTCTTAACTGTTTTCCTCATTTTATCATAGTCTCCCTTTCGAAAGTTAAAGAGTAGTACTGTGGATTTCCTTACTATCCCTCCTCCACTAATTAAATCAAAGGCGATCATGCTATGATCACTATTGCCAAGTGGCCCCAACACCCTTATCTCTTGCACTACATCTGGTGTTCCACTAAGGACTAGGTCTAATATTGCTTCCCCTCTGGTCGGTTCATGAACCAGCTGCTCCAAGAAGCAGTCATTTATTTCATCTAGGAACTTTATCTCCCTAGCATGTCCTGTTGTGACACTGACCCAGTCGATGCCGGGGTAATTGAAATCACCCATTATTATTACTGCACTGTAACTTTTGCTAGCTTCCTTGATTTCTTTGAGCATTTCATCATCGATTTGTTCATTCTGGCCAGGCGGACGATAGTACACCCCCACTGCCATCGCCTTCCCCTTTTTACATGGAATTTCAATCCATAGAGATTCTACAGCAAATTTTGTTTCTTGCAAAACTTTAATCCTTTCTGACTCAATGCCCTCTCTAACATAGAGTGCAACCCCTCCACCAATTTGATCAGCTCTATCATTTCGATATAGTTTGTACCCAGGTATCACAGTGTCCCACTGGTTGTCCTCCTTCCACCATGTCTCTGATATTCCAATCATATCTAACCTCTCGTTTAGTGCTATATATTCTAACTCTCCCATCTTGTTTTGTAGACTTCTAGCATTTGCATACAAGCATTTTAGAGACTGTATTTTATTCATATTAATTTGGCTATTGGTAGACATGGGTAATTTGGGATCTTTAAGTTCTGTCTGCTCCATACTCGAGGGCATTTGGGCTACTTTACTCTTTTTTGGAACCTCTCTGCTTTTTGTAGTATCCTTCAAGGATACATTCTTCCGAACCATGCGCTCTTCAGTCTTAATGAAAGCCAGAACGGCCTGCTGCATGGTCTGGACAGTATTGCCCATGGACGCCACTGCTGCCTGGATGTCGGTACCGGTATCAGCCGGTACCCCAGAGCAGTCTAACAGGTGATCGGTCGAGGCCGTGCCATCGATGTCAACCTGTAACCCCATAGATGGTGCGTTGGAGACCGGAGTCTCCCGCCGGGGTTTTTTGGCTTGGGCAGAATCCTCGGACTCAAGATTGAGGGCCTCTCGATCTTTTGAAAGAGATTTGCCTTTAGAGGATTTGCCCACAGAAAGTTTGGTTACCTGAGATCCATCCGGAGAGGAAGACCTGGATGACTGTGATGCTGGATTATCTGAAGCAAACAGCACATGGAACTTGTTGGCCCGGTTCTGCAAACCACGTTTAGACATCTGGGAGCAGAATGGGCAGTCTGGTATGGAGTGGTCAGGTCCCAAACATGTAAGACACCATTCATGGGTGTCTGTGACAGAAATAACAGCACTGCACTTGGTACACTTTTTAAAACCAGGAGCTGGCTTCTCCATGAGGAGAATTTGTGTAGGCCTGAAGGCCTAGCAAAAGTTACCACGTTGTGCTGAAAATAAAAAAAGATTTTTTTTATTTTTTTTTTTTAGAAAGAAAGAGACCGGCGGTACCGGTTTTGGTAAGGGGAAGGCAGGTACGCGGTCAAAAGAAACAAATTAAAATAACAATTTCTTCAGCGGTGACAGGAACACGACCTGCTGGTTCCGCGGAAAAAGAGAAACTGAAGAGAGCTGGTCAGGAAGGCGGGAAGGCAGCGCGCATGCGCTGTGGGAAGCCCCAAAAGCTTTTCATCTGAAAAGCTGGGGAGCTTTCCCGCGCAGGCTCCGTCGGTTCCGACGTACCCATATGTGAGGGCTCATTCCTGCTTGTTCCTGGAGATGCATAGTTCCAGGGTTTCCTGACACAGGATGCGAGAGCCTGTGCCCCCCTGTTTGTTCACATAGAACATCGCTACTTCATTGTCTGTCTGAATCAAGACAGATTGATGAGCCAGGGTTTGGCAGAAGGCCCAAAGAGCTAGACGGATCGCTCGAAGCTCTAGGAGATTGATTTGTTGTGTACTCTCCCACGGAGGCCACACACCTTGAATGAAGACCTGCTGGCAATGAGCACCCCATCCCAGCAGGGATGCATCTGTAGTCAGAAGGTTGTAAGGTTGAAGCCACCATTTCAAAGACTGTATTAGGTGATGGGACACCTTGATGTTGTCTCTGAGTCTGCCTGTGGCTTGTGTCCACTGGTCCCTGACGCACCACTGAGCTGTTCTCATGTGGGGTCGAGCATTGGGTGTCACATGCACCGTGGAGGCCATGTGACCAAGAAGGTGCAGAAAGTGTCTTAAGATGCGGGATCGGCGACTCACTTGCTGCACTAGGGCTATCAGTCTTTGAGCCCTTTCCTCTGGTAGATAAGTCCTTGCCTGAAGGGTGTCTAACCTTGCTCCTATTAACTCCAGTCCCTGAGAGGAAACCAGAGTGGACTTTGTGTAGTTGATCACAAAGCCCAGCTGCTGAAGCAACTCGATAGTAAGGGACATGGCCTGTTGGGCTTCTAGAGCTGACTGAGTTCTGATGAGCCAGTCGTCCAAGTAGGGGAATACGAAGACCCCTTGAGTCCTTAGAAAGTCCACCACCACTGAGGCACTTTATGAATACCCTGGGTGCCAAGGAAAGAAATGGAAAATAAGACAAAAGATATTATAATGCCTCTATATCGTTCCATGGTGAGACCACACCTTGAATATTGTGAGCAATTCTGGTCGCCGTATCTTAAAAAGGATATAGCGTTATTAGAAAAGGTTCAGAGAAGAGCCACCAAAATGGTAAAGGGGATGGAAGGATACTCCTATGAAGAAAGGCTAAAAAGGTTAGGGCTCTTTAACCTGGAAAAGAGACGGCTGAGGGGAGATATGATAGAAGTCTATAAATTAATGAACGGAGTGGAACGGGTAAATGTAGATCAATTGTTTACGTTATCAGAATATAGAAAAACTAGGGGACATGCAATGAAGCTACAGGGTAAACTATTTAAAACTAATAAAAGAAAATATTTCTTCACTCAACGTGTAATCAAACTCTGGAATTTGTTACCGGAGGATGTAGTAAAGGCTGTTAGTGTAGATGGGTTTAAAAAAGGTTTGGACAAGTTCCTGGAGGAAAGGTCCATAAACCATTATTCAGAAGGGACCCAGGATGTCAATGCTTGACCCAGTACAAGCATTGCGGAACCTGTGTCTTTTGGGGAAACTGCTAGGTACGTATAACCTAGATTGGCCACTGTTGGAAACAGGATACTGGGCTTGATGGACCTTGGTCTGACCCAGTATGGCATATGTTATCTTCTTATGTTATGTTATGTTCTGTCGGACTCCAAGGATCCGGGGCTGTGAGACGGACTAAGCGACCAAGCCCACAAGGGACCAGGTCATTCGGAGCTCTCAGAAGACACCGCCCTCACGGATTTTTTCTTCCTCCGGTGTTCCCGCGAGGGAGACCCCCTTTCAGAGGACACCAGATGCTGCTCGGGATCAGACAGCTACCGAGAGGTCAAGGCGTCTGACGAGGTCCGGGCCCGGGCGGTTGCGGACTCGTGAAAAATCCTCTCATGTTGCTGCTGCCTGCTCCTCAATAACTTAGAAGACATCTTCTTGCACAGGCCACAGACCACGGGGTCATGGTCGGGCCCGAGGCATCGGAGGCAGCAGTCGTGTGTGTCGGTGAGAGACATTAGCTTCGTGCACCAATCACACTTTTTAAACCCACTGGCAGCTATCGGGAGAAAAAGGGCACCCTGCAATGTCGAAGGACTGGGCTGCCAGCTAAAAAGAAAAAAAAAAAAAAAAAGAGCGCGAACACTAGTCACTAAGGACAAAAACCAAAAAACACCGGACTCGATACCAGTGTACCGAGCCACAGGCAGGAAGAGGAACCGACGTTGAAACGGTAAGCAGAAAATAGTATCTTCTCACTTATAACAATTTTTTTCCACGGGGAAACTAGGACGACGTCCATTGGGCTCCGCGGAAAAAAGGAGACTGAGCAAGATGGCACCCGAAAGGGACCGCGCATGTGTGATGCAGTCCTAAAGGCTTTCTTCGAAAGCTGGGGATTTGCTCCGCATTGGGGCTCCGTCGACGTCACCCATATGTGAGAACTGACTTCCTGCTTACTACTACTACTACTACTATTATTATTATTATTAAGCATTTATAAAGCGCTACTAGTCGCACGGAGCGCTGTACAGACGGTCCCTGCTCGTTAGAGCTTATAATCTAGTCAAGACAAAACAAACAAAACATAGAGCAACAGTATATTCAGGGTAAAAGTACAAGGCATGGCATTTACAATAAAACACAGTTACTTACCTTTAACAGGTAATCTCAGGGAACAGCAGGAATAAGTCTTCACATATAGATTTCGTCGGTACTGACGGAGCCTGCGTGGGAACGCTCCCCAGCGTCCAATCAGAAAGCCTTTGGGAGCATCCCACAGCGCCTGCGTGCTGCCTTCCCGCCTCTGCCAACTGTCTCTCCTCAGATGAGTTTTAAAGCTGAGACAAAGAGAGAGAGAGAGGGAAAGGAAAGATAGATAGAGAGATACAACTCCTAGGGGAGGTGGGTGGGTTGTGAAGACTTATTCCTGCTGTTCCCAGAGATCACCTGTTACAGGTAAGTAACTGTGCTATCTCCAGGAACAAGCAGGAATGAGTCTTCACATATGGGGACTCCCTAGCTTTAGATGCCAGGGAGAGACCCCAGAAGTTGTGTGTCCCTGGGACAGGGCTCCACTTTCCCCATGGATCTCTGGCATCCCATCAGGGATGGTGGGTAGGAGTTGATTAAGTATGGCACAGGTGTTTGAGAACAGCCTGACCAAACAAGTCATCCCAGCGGGAGTCCTTGTCCAAGCAGTAATGGGCTGCGAAGGTATGAGCCGAGGCCCAAGTGGCTGCTCGACAGATGTCGTCAATAGACACAGAGTTCAGATGAGCCATTCAGGCTGCCATGGCTCTCACATTGTGAGCTGTGACATGGCCCTCCAGAGAAAGGTTCTTACTCTGATAGGCGAAAGAAATACACTGGGCAATCCAGTTGGATAGTGTTCACTTGGAGACTGGTAGTCCCAAATGAGAAGGATCAAAGGCAACAAAGAGCTGAGAGGACTTTCTATGTTGCTGTGTCCTCTGTAAGTAAAAAGCCAGAGCTCTTTTACAGTCCAGGCTATGAAGATTCCTCTCTGCACTTGATGCATGAGGTCCTGAAAAAAAGACAGGTAGGTAGACCTCCTGGTTGAGGTGAAAAGGCGAGACCACCTTAGGCATAAAGTGTGGATGAGTCCTAAGGACTACCTTGTCATGATGGAACCTTGTATAAGGTGGATTAGCTACGAGTGCTTGCAATTCACTAATACGACGTGCTGATGTGATTGCAATGAGGAAGATAACCTTCCAAGAAAGGTATTTCAAGGAGGTAGTAGCCAAAGGTTCAAAAGGCGGCTTCATAAGCTGACCAAGAACCAGGTTCAAGTTCCATGCCACCGGAGGTGGTCTAATGGGAGGCTTTGTTAAAAGGAGGTCTCTCATGAATCTTGCTACAAGAGGATGAGAGGAAATAGGTTGTCCATTTAGAGGCTTAAGGGAAGCTGCAATAGCACTCAAATGGACCCTTACTGAATTTGTCATAAGGCCTGCATTAGACAGATGGAGGAGATACTCCAGCCAAGATTCCAGAGGTATGGCAAGGGGGTTAAGACCCTTCCCAGAGCACCAGATAGTAAATCTCTTCCACGTGAAAGCATAAGACCGTCTAGTGGAAGGTTTTCTGGAAGCATAAAGAACATCGTTCACCTGTTGAGAAAGATGAAGATCTTGGAGATCTAGGCCTTCAGCAACCAAGCCCTGAGATGCAGAGACTGGGGGGATTGGGATGCCATAACTTTCCGCCCTCTTGAGATAGGAGATCTGGAGCAGACCCTAACTCCAGGGAGGGAGCTTGACAGAGATGCAGAAGCAGAGGGTACCACACTTGCCGTGGCCAATGTGGAGCTATGAGAATAATGTGGCCTCTGTCTCTCTGAAGCTTGAACAGGGTTTTGGGAATTAGGGGAATGGGTGGAAAGGCATACAGGAAGTCGTGACGCCAGTGAAGGAGGAAAGCATCCCTTGCCTGAGCTGCCTGAGAACCCTGAGCCGGAGTTCTGGAACAGAACTGGGGAAGTTTGGCATTCCACAGACTTGCAAAGAGGTCTATGTCCCAGGTTCCCCAAATCTGAAAAATCCTGGCCACCTGGTCCACATGTAGGGACCACTCGTGTGGAAGCAGAACTCGACTGAGCCTGTCTGCCCAAGAGTTTTGAACGCCTGGAAGATAAACTGCCAGAAGATGAATCTGATGCTCTCTGGCGAGGGCCCACAGTCGCAAAGCTTCGTTGCAAAGCGATAGAGAGCCTGTTCCGTCCTGCTTGTTCACATAGAACATGGCTACCTGATTGTCCGTGTGGATAAGGACTGTCTTGCAGGTGAGCAGGGTGTGGAACACGCGCAGAGCAAGGAAGAATGCTCTGAGCTCCAAGAGACTGATATGTAGAGAACTCTCCTGTGGGGACCAGATGCCCTGGTTGGAGAGGTCTTGCAGATGAGCTCCCCACCCCATTGGAGAAGCATCTGTTGTAAGAGTTGCTTGGGGTTGAGACTGCTGAAAGGGGGACCCCAGCAACAGGTTTTGAGGGGACTTCCACCACTGGAGGGACAAAATAAGGCGACTTGTGTTTGCTATTTTGTCTGAAAGGCAGTCTAATGCCTGGGTCCATTGAGTGGATAAAGTCCACTGAGCTGCCCTCATTATGAAGGCGAGTATATGGTACCACATGCATGGTGGATGCCATGTGGCCTAGTAACTAACATCTCTCGAGCAGTTAAGTGGGGCTTCAACTCTGCTTGAGAAGTTAACTGCACCAAGCGAAGGCAACGGGCCTGGGGGAGATAAGCTCTTGCCCTTGTGGTATCCAGCAACGCCCCTATAAACTCCAGGGACTGAGTAGGGGTTAAATTGGATTTTGGGATGTTTATTACCAGCCATAAATACTGAAGGATACGCACTGTGCAGGTTAGAGAACTCTTGGCCTCTGACTGAGTGGGAGCTCGAATGAGCCAGTCGTCCAAATAAGGGAATATGAATATTCCCAGTGTGCGCAGAAATGCAGCTACCACTGCCATGCATTTTGTGAACACCCTTGGTGCAGAGGCCAGACCAAAAGGGAGCACTCTGTATTGATAGTGCTTCTCTTGAAAAAGGAACCGAAGGAACCTTCTTTGAATTGGATGGATGAGAACATGGGTGTACGCATCCTTGAGATCTAGAGAACAAAGCCAATCCTGACTCTGAAGGTATGGCAGCAGAGTTCCCAGAGAAATAATTTTGAATTTTTCCTTGACTAGGAATCTGTTCAATTCTCTGAGATCTAAGATGGGTCTGTAGCCCCCTGTTTTCTTTGGAATAAGAAAATAGGGGGAGTAGAAACCTGTGACCTGTTGCTGAAGAGGCACTTCCTCTATTGCACCCTGGGCTTGGGTGGCAATCTCCTGCCCCAAAAGGTTGAGGAGGGAGGTTGGAGAATTGAACTGGTGCACTCTTGTGTGAGGGGGTAAGCTTGAAAAATGAAGTTTGTACCCCTCTTTTATGATGGAGAGTGTCCAATGCTCTGCTGTAATCTGTCCCCACTTGGGAGCAAAATGACATAACCTTCCTGGAATGGTGGAAGGCTCTGGTCCTTCCAGAGCCAGGAAGGCTAAGTTCTCTAGCGGAAAGTCAAAGGCCCTGATGGGGCTGAGGTTGCTGGGCTGGAGGAGGCCTAGCAGCCTTTGCTTTGTTCTGTTTGTATGATTGCTGACGTTTGGTAGGGAACTGAGCTGCAGAAGATGCCCGCTGACCATAAGCAGGATAAAATCTTCCCTTCTTAGAAAAAGGTGCTTTTTTGAACAACCTTTTCTTAACAGGAGCAGCTGTAGACTTGGATAGTCTATCCAAGGCAGAATTTTCAGCATCCATCTGATTGGCCTTTGCTTGCCAATCTTTGCCAAACAGGTTTTCACCTGTACAAGGGATATTTCCCAATTCATCTTGTACCCAGATCTCCAAATCAGATGCTTGAAGCCAAGCAATTCTACGTGCACCTATGGCAATAGCTGAGGCTCTGCTTACACATTCAAAGGAGTCGAAAGCTGCACAGTTGGAGAATTAGGAGATATCTTGGGCATGTTTGAGCCAAGTGAGAAAGTGCTGTCTTATCTTCAGAAATGAAAGGACTTAAAGTCTGCAAATGATCAGTGATTTATTTTAGGAACATTTCCATGTAAAGACTATAGGAATTAATTCTCGCAGCAAGCATGGAAGCTTGGAAGACTCTACGTCCAAAAGCATCCAGGGTTCTACATTCACGTCCTTGAGGATTAGAGGCATGTCTTTTGGCACTTCTAATCTTTCTCATAGCAGACTCAGCCACAATAGAGTGGTGAGGAAGCTGAGTTTTATGGAAACCAGGACAAGGAGGGACACGATACATGGTATCTAACCTGCGAGAATGAGGAGAGGTGGTAAGAGGTGCTTCCCACATCCTCAACATGAGATCATACAAAATCTCATGAATAGGCAAGGTAGCTGCTTCCTTAGGAGTTTTAGGATATTGTAAAATATCTAACTCCTTGGCTCTGGGTTCTGTCTCAGGGGCCACCATGATGGATAGGCCCTGAGCCACCTCCCTGATGAAGTCTTGAAAAGACAAGTCCTCTGGAGGAGACATCCTTTGTTTAGGAGAGGACTCCTCCTGTGGAAGAAGCATCACTGCATCGACAGACTCTTCAAAATCCTCAGAGTCTTCAGAGGAATCAAAGTATCGTCTGTCCGGATGCTCTTGCAAAGCCCAATACCCGTACCGACCGGGATCGGTATCGGGAATGAACCGGTACCGGGGTATCGGTACCGGAAGGCTTCAGAGGACAGAGTACCGGCATAGCAGACACCGGACCCGGGATCGGTACCGATGGCGGTGCTAGAGCCGGTACCGGTGAAGTAGTCTGTTGTGGTACCGGGGGCGTCGATGCCACAAGGAAAGCCGCTAGAGTGCGTTCTATGGACAGAATCCTCTGATACATCGACGCCGTCAATGCTTGGAGGTCGGTACCGGGGGAAGCCACCGGTACCCCAGAGCATGGCACCAGGTGATCTATCGAGGCCACGCCATCGAGATCATTCTGGAACCCCAATGATGATGCTTTAGAGGCCGAAGCCTCCTGCCAGGGTAATTTTGTTGAAGAATCCTCAAGGGCAACGCCAGAGGCATCTCGATGCTTAGAAGGAGATCTACCCTTCGAGGACCGGCTGGATTTATGTTTAGTTACCTGAGATCCATGTGAGGAAGAAGCAGCCCTGGAAGACGTCGATGCCACCGAAGCCGCATCAGAGGGAAACAGAGTACTGAGCTTGGCAGCTCGGTTCTGCTGACCTCTTTTATACATCATAGAACAGGACATACAATCTGTGATGGAATGGTAAGGACCTAAACATTTTAGACACCAGTCGTGGGTGTCGGTGACGGAAATGGTACCGCCACATTTTGTGCACTTCTTAAACCCTGAGGCAAGCTTTTCCATGTTAAGGAAAAATGTTTTGGGCCTAAGGCCCAAAACGCAAGTGCACCTGAAGAAAAAACAAGGAAAAAAGTTTTGTTTTGTTTTTAAAAAGAAAGACCGGCGGTACCGGTAGAGCGTCGAAGAAGGCAGACGCAACACAAAAGAAATAAAGAAAAATAAAGAAATTCTTCTGCGGTGACAGGAACATGACCTGCTGGCTCCGCGGAAAAAGAAGAACTGAGGAGAGACAGTTGGGAAAGGCAGGAAGGCAGCACGCAGGCACTGTGGGATGCTCCCAAAAGCTTTCTGATTGGACGCTGGGGAGCGTTCCCGCGCAGGCTCCGTCTGTACCGACGAAACCCATATGTGAAGACTCATTCCTGCTTGTTCCTGGAGATAGGAAGACAAAGGACAGAAGTCAAGATCTGAAAGCGAAAGTGAAGAGGTAGGTTTTCAACCTGGATTTGAAGAGGGCTAGGGAGGGTGCCAGTCGTAAAGACAAAGGTAGGTTGTTCCAGGCGTAAGGTGCTGCAAGGTGAAAGGAGCGAAGTCTGGAGTTGGCGGTGCAAGTGGAGGGCCTGGATAGAAGTAGAGCTGTTTCAGTAGAATGTAAGGGACGGAAGCCGGACTGTAAAGGATCCAGGAGGGCATGAGAGGAGAGGAAGTCGAGGCAGCAGCGGTGGACTGCACACTCAAGTAATTTAGATATGAAGGGAAGGAGGGAGATGGGTCGATAGTTAGGACAGGTGGGATCGAGAGAGGGTTTCTTAAGGAGAGGTGTGACCACAGCATGTTTGAAGTCTGACAGTTGCAGTGGAGAGCGAAAGGTTGAGAATATGAGAGATGGAAGGGACAATGGTGGGGAAGATGGGGCTAAGGAGGTGGGTGGGGGTAGGATCAGAGGAACAAGTGGTGGGTTGGAGGAATAGAGGAGTGTGGTTTCCTCTTCAGTGATCACAGGGAAGGAAGAGATGGTGGCGGAGGTAGCAGGGATGGGGGGGGGGGAGAATTGGGGAGGTAGATAAAGAAGTGGGGAGGGTGATCTTGTGGATTTTGTCATGGAAGTAGTTGGCCAGCGTTTGGGCAGGAAGGGAGGGCGGGACCAGGGGCAGGGCACCTTGAGGAGAGAACTGAGGGTATTAAAGAGACGGCGAGGATTAGAGGCAAGAGAGTTGGTCAGATGGATGTAGTATTCTTGTTTGGCAAGAGCTATGGCTGACTGGAAGGAGCCAAGCATGAATTTGAAGTGTAGAAAGTCTTCCAGGGAGAAATATCTGAGCCAAGCACATTCAGCAGAACGGGTACAGGTGCATAGATAGCGGGTAGTGGATGAGAGCCAGGGCTGGGGTGCAGAGCATCTCACAGGATGTGGGGTGGATGGGGCAAGAGCATTCAGAGCCGAGGAGAGTGCAGTATTATAGGTGGTTACTGCCTCATCGACGGATTTGGAAGATATAATGGAAGAAAGAGATAGAGAAATGGTGGAGGAGAAAGTCAAGGGGTCAATAGTATGAAGGTTTCTAAAAGGTTTGGAGGAGATGGGACGAGGTTAAGGCAGTGGGAGTTGAAGATTAAAGCTTAACAGGTGATGGTCCGATAACGGAAGAATTGCATTACGGAAGTTCGATGGAGAGGACTTAGAGAAGAGTATCAAGTCAAGGCAGTGGCCGTGCTTGTGAGTGGGGGCAGTGGAACAAAGTTGGAGGTCAAATGAGGAGGTAAGGGCGAGGAACTTTAATGCATGGGGATCAGAGGCGTTATCGATGTGGATGTTAAAATCCCCAAGAATAAGAGTGGGGTAGGAGGAATTCAGAAAGACAGAATGACAGGAGTCGAAGTCGGTAAGGAAGGTAGAAGCAGACTTGTCAGGAGGGCGATAAACAACAGATACTCGGAGAGCAAGTGGTGTGAAGAGGCGAATGGAGTGGACTTCAGGGAAAGGAGTGAGACTGAGGCAGCAGGAGGGATTGGAATTGGCAAGCGGGAGAAAGTAAAAGCCCAACACCACCACCGCGGCCAGTGGAACAAGGTGTATGGGAGAACTGATAGCCACCGTGACAAACAGCAGCAGTAGATGCGGAGGAGCCAGGTCTCAGTTAGGGCAAGAAGATGTAGAGCGTTCGAGATAAAGAGATCATAAGTAAAGGCAAGTTTATTAGAGAATGAGTGTGCGTCCCACAAGGCACATGAGAAGGGGAGAGTGGAAAGGGAGAGGAGAGGGATATGGATGAGATTAGACAAGCTACGTGAGGATTGCTTTCCAGAGTAGGACAGAGATCGAGGGGGGCTGTTGTGTGAGGATTTCTTTCCAGAGTAAGACAAGGATCTTGAGGAGCCAGGGTTGGGGTTGATATCTCCAGATGAGTATGCAGGGTTGGAGTTGATATCACTGGATGAGTGTACGTTCCACAAGGCACATGAGGGAGGGAGAGTGGGGGGGGAGGGGAAGGAGAGGGATAGATGAGATTAGACAAGGTACGTGAGGAACACTTCTCAGAGTGAGATAGAAATCGAGGGGGGTTACGGTTGGGGTTGATTTCTCTGAATAAGTGTGTGGCACATGTGGGGGGTGGGAGTGGAAGGGGAAAGGAGAGGGATATGGATGAGATTAGACAAAGTACGTGGGGAAAGAATAGTTACTCACCTGTAAAGCACAGTTACTTACCTGTAACAGGTGATCTCTGGGAACAGCAGGAATTAGTCCTCACTTATGGGTACGTCGGAACCGACGGAGCCTGCGCGGGAAAGCTCCCCAGCTTCCCAGAAAGGAAGCTTTTGGGGCCTCCCACTGCACATGCGCGCTGCCTTCCCGCCTTCCTGACCAGCTCTCCTCAGTTCGAGTTTATAGCTGAGACAATAGAGAGAGGAAAGGAAGATAGATAGAAGATACAACTCCTAGGGGAGGTGGGTGGGTTGTGAGGACTAATTCCTGCTGTTCCCAGAGATCACCTGTTACAGGTAAGTAACTGTGCTATCTCCAGGAACAAGCAGGAATAAGTCCTCACTTATGGGGACTCCCTAGCTAAGATGCCTGGGAGATCCCCTCCCAAGGGTTCGCCATCTTCGTATGGATCTCAGGCATCCATCCAGGGAAGGTGGGCAGAGATGTTCAAGTATGGAACAGGTGTTTGAGGACAGCCTGACCAAACAAGGCATCCCGGCGGGAGTCCTTGTCCAAACAGTAATGGGCTGTGAAGGTATGAACCGAGGCCCAGGTGGCTGCTCGACAGATCTGATCTATGGATACAGAGTGAAGATGAGCCATAGAAGTGGCCATGGCTCTCACATTGTGAGCTGTGACATGGCCTTCCAGAGAAATGTTTTTACTCTGGTAAGCAAAGGAAAAGCAATCCAATTGGAAAGTGTACGTTTTGAGACTGGAAGTCCCAAATGAGAAGGATCAAAAGCCACAAAAAGTTGAGAAGACTTTCGATGTGGCCGAGTCCTGTTGAGGTGAAAGGCGAGAGCTCTTTTACAGTCTAGAGCAGCGATGGCGAACCTATGGCACGCGTGCCAGCTGTGGCACGCGAAGGCCTTGCAGCTGGCACGCGGGAAGGTCCGCCATCGAAAAAAAAACAACAACCCTGTCTGCTGCCGTTGTCGGGGCCGCCGCGGCAGAATCGAGCGTGCCGCGGGGCCCCCCTGTACCCGGCACAGCCTCTCCTCCCTGTAGCAGCTCTCTCTCGTTGGAGCTGCAGTCAGACTCGCCGGCTTGCAGAGCGCGAAGGGAAGAGTTTCCCTTTCGCGACTCTGTTAAGCCCGCGGGGGCTGATGGGAACTTCCCATCAGCCCCCGCGGGCTTAACAGAGCAGCGAGGGAAAAACTCTTCCCTCGCGCTCTGCAAGCCGGCGCGTCTGACTTCAGCTCCAACGAGAGAGCTGCTACAGGGAGGAGAGGCTGTGCCGGGTACAGGGGGGCCCCGCGGCACGCTCGATTCTGCCGCGGCGGCCCCGACAGCGGCAGCAGACAGGTTTTCTTTTTTTTTTAATTTTCCCTGTGCTGGGCTGGGCTGGGCTGGGGGTGGGGGGTGGGGGTTAGGAGTGGTGATGGGCTGGGCTGGGCTGGGCTGGGGGGCTTAGGAGTGGTGATGGGCTGGGCTGGGCTGGGCTGGGGGGGTTAGGAGTGGTGATTGGCTGGGCTGGGCTGGGGGGGTTAGGAGTAGTGATGGGCTGGGCTGGGCTGGGGGTGTTAGGAGTAGTGATGGGCTGGGGTGGGGGGGTTAGGAGTGGTGATGGGCACTGGGCTGGGGGTTAGGAGTGGTGATGGACACTGGGCTGGCTGGGGGGGGTTAGGAGTGGTGATGGGCACTGGGCTGGCTGGGGGGGGGGTAGGAGTGGTGATGGGCGCTGGGCTGGGGGGGGTAGGAGTGGTGATGGGCGCTGGGGGGGGGTTAGGAGTGGTGATAGGCGCTGGGGGGGCTTAAACTAAAAATTGAGTGATGGGGGATTAGGACTGGGAGTGGGCTGATGGGGAGGTTAGGACTGGAAATGGGCTGGTGGGATTAGGACTGGGCGTGGGCTATGGGGGGCTAGGACTGGTAATGGGGTGGAGGGGTTGCTAGGACTGGAAATGGGCTGAGTGGAAGGGGGCTTGAACTGCAAATAGCTGTTGGGGATGGGGCTTGGAATGGAAATGGGCTGAGGGGAAGTGGGGGGCTTGAACTGCACATAGCTGTTGGGGCCGGGGCTTGGAATGGAAATGGGCTGAGGGGAAGTGGGGGGCTTGAAGAAGGGAATGGATGCTGGGTGAGACTGGAACTAGAAGGGAGCTGATGTTGGGGGAGGATTAGAATGGGATGGGGCTGGGAGAGTAAAATGGAGAGGGGAAAAATATTTTGTGTAGGAGGGATGAAAAATCTACAATTGGCCAGGTATTGGGAGAGTAATTGGGGATTGAGGATGGAGGGGTAAAATTTGTGTGGATGAAATAGGAATGAGGAAAGAGCAAAAGGAGAAAGATTAGTATGTTAAAGCAGATGTAGAGAGAGAGAGAATGGAAAAAAAACTAGAAGAGAGAAGAAAGGACAAATGGACAGCAGACGATGGAGAGTTAGCAGAAAACATGAAGAAACCAGAAGAAAATGGCTGGACCAATTGCAACTGAAAAAAAATGCACAAAAGGTAGAACGATATCTCTTTATTTTGAATTTATTAACTGGAATATGTCAGCTCTGGGAAATGTGCATCATTAACATCTGCGCTTTGTTTGGTACAAGAGGAAATTCCTATTTGACATTGCCACTTGTTCTCTTTCCCCAGTATTCACTGAAATGTATTGGTTTAATATTTGCAGTGTTGCCTTTTGATAGGTAGGGTATGGTGCTTTGTGAGTCCTGGTAATGCTGTCAGGATACGGCGGGTTTGCTATGGGTTCTAAATGGGCAGCGTTTGTAGTAGTTCCTAATGTGCCTGGCGGTTGGCACTGGATTATAGTAATGTAGAAATCTTTTAGTCTTTCTTTATCCATACACTCATTAAGAGACATGTTTACTAAAAGTTAGTGTATGGTAACATTATGCAAATATTTATGCAAATAAGACCACTTATGCAAATGACGTGCTGGCACTTTGAGGAAATTCTTTGGTTTTGTGCGGCAGTTTGGGCACTCGGGCTCAAAAAGGTTAGCCATCACTGGTCTAGAGTATGAAGGTTCCTCTCTGCACTGGATGCATGAAGAGCCGGAAAAAAGACAGGTAGATATACCTCTTGATTAAGATGAAAAGGCGAGACCACTTTGGGCATAAAGTGAGGATTCGTCCTAAGGACCACCTTATCATGATGAAATCTGGTATAAGGTGGATTAGCCACCAAAGCCTGCAGTTCACTGATGCGGCGAGCCGAAGTGACTGCAATAAGGAAAAGGACCTTCCAGGAAAGAAATGTCAAGGAAGTAGAGACCAACGGTTCAAAGGGTAGCTTCATCAGCTGACCCAGAACCAGGTTCAAATCCCATGCTACCGGAGGAGGTCGAATGGGAGGCTTGGTTAGAGTCAGGCCTCTCATGAATCTTGCAATAAGAGAATGAGAGGAGACAGGTTGTCCATTTATAGGTTTTAAGGATGCTGCAATAGCACTCAAATGGACTCTTACTGAATTTGTCTTAAGGCCTGCATTAGAAAGATGCAGGAGAAAGTCCAGTAGAGAATTCAAAGGAAGTGCTAGAGGGTCAAGACCCTGCTGAGCACACCAAATGGAAAAGCGTTTCCATTTGAAAGCATAGGAACGCCTCGTGGAGGGTTTCCTAGAGGCATGAAGGATATCTTTCACTGGTTGAGAAAGATTGAAGTCATGAAGGCTTAGGCCTTCAGTAACCAAGCTCTGAGGTGTAGGGACTTGGGGTTTGGGTGCCACAAAGTCCCCTCCTCCTGAGACAGAAGGCCTGGCGCAGCTCCCAGGTCCAGGGAGGGTCCCTGGGAGAGATGCAGAAGTAGAGGTAACCACACTTGGCGAGGCCAGCGTGGAGCTATGAGGATCATCGACCCGTGATCCCTCTGGAGTTTGAACAGAGTCTTGGGAATCAAAGGAATGGGTGGAAAGGCATATAGGAATTCCTGACCCCAATGCAGGAGAAAGGCGTCGTTGGCCTGAGCTCCCTGACACGGAGTCCTGGAACAGAACCGGGGAAGTTTGGCATTCCACGGACTTGCAAAGAGGTCTATGTCCAGGGTTCCCCATTCCTGAAAGATTCTGCGTATCTGGTCCATGTGTAGGGACCATTCATGTGGGAGCAGAACTCGACTGAGTCTGTCTGCCCGAGAGTTTTGAACTCCTGGAAGATACACTGCCAGAAGATGAATTTGATGCTCTCTGGCGAAGGCCCATAATCTGAGAGCTTCATTGCAAAGCGACAGAGAGCCCGTCCCTCCTTGTTTGTTTACATAGAACATGGCCACCTGATTGTCTGTATGAACTAGGACGGTCAGGTTGACAAGGAGGGTATGGAAGACTTTGAGGGCAAAGTATATTGCTCGCAGTTCCAGGAGGTTGATATGAAGGGTGGTCTCCTGTGGAGACAAAGTGTCCTGAGTGGAGAGGTCTTGGAGATGGCCTCCCCACCCTGTTTGGGAGGCATCTGTTGTGAGGGTTGCTTGGGGCAACAAAGGTTGGAAGGGGGCCCCCAACAACAGGTTCTTGGTGGATATCCACCATTGGAGGGACCAAAACAGACGTTTTGATGTGAGTATTTGGTCTGAGAGCGCTCCTGATGCTTGAGTCCACTGGGTGGCCAAGGTCCATTGAGCTGCTCTCATACGAAGACGAGTGTAGGGCACCACGTGTACCGTGGAGGCCATGTGGCCCAGATGTCGCAGCATTTCCCTGGCTGTCAAGTGACTGCTGGACTGAGCTTGGGAGGCCAAGCACACCAGACGTTGGCTTCGGACCTGAGGTAGGTAGGCCCTGGAAGTGGTGGTGTCCAACCGGGCCCCTATGAATTCCAGAGACTGAGTAGGGGTGAGTTGAGACTTGGGAAGGTTTACCACCAGTCCCAGATACTGCAGAATGCGCCTTGTGCGGTCCAGGGAAATCTGGGCCTCTGACTGAGATGGAGCTCGGATGAGCCAGTCGTCCAGATATGGGAATACAAAAATTCCCAGGCCTCTTAAAAATGCGGCTACAACTGCCATGCATTTGGTGAACACTCTTGGAGCAGAGACTAGACCGAAGGGAAGTACTCTGTACTGGAAATGTTTTCCCTGAAACAGAAATCGAAGATATTTTCTGTGGGATGGGTGGATGAGTATGTGTGTGTACGCATCCTTGAGATCTAGAGAACAAAGCCAATCTTGACTCTGAAAGTATGGAAGGAGAATGCCCAGAGAAAGCATTTTGAATTTCTCCTTGTATAGAAATGTGTTCAATTCTCTCAGATCTAGAATTGGTCTGAATCCACCTGTCTTCTTTGGTATTAGAAAATAAGGGGAGTAGAAACCTGTCCCTTGTTGAAGAAGAGGAACCTCTTCTATTGCCCCTTGGGCAAGGAGGGAAGAGACTTCCTGACCCAACAGGGCCAGGAGAGATGGGGGAGAATTGAACTGCCTCACCATGGTAGGAGGAGGAAGGTTGGAAAAATGAAGTTTGTAACCCTCTCTGATGATAGAGGGGGTCCATTGCTCTGATGTAATTTGCCCCCATCTGGGAGCAAAGTGAGCTAACCTTCCGGGAATGGTGAGGGGCTCTGGTTGTTCTAGAGCCAGAAAGGTTATTTATTTATTTATTTATTTAACATGTTTTGTATCCCGCCTTTTCCTTCAATCAAAGCGGTTAATACAGCACAGAGTTAAACAAAGGTGAGGGAAACATACATTGCATTATCATTACATCACAACAAAACACTAGGAGTACAAACAGGGAACACAGTACATAACTTACATTACATTACCTTACATTAACTACAAACAGCATATCGCTGAACAGAATGAGCATATAGAATAAGCATATAGCAGCAGATAGTGGGTCCCGCACGGTCCACCGCCTAAGGGCCACGCCAAAGGGCCCTCTTGCGAGGCCCTCAGGCGCGGGCCCGCAAGGCACGGGCGCGCCATTGCTGAAGGGATTCTAAATGATTTGAAAAGTGCTCAGATTGGCTGCAGTTTTCTCTCACACACAGTTCCCAACTAAGTAGGCACAGCTGATTCTCACTCACTGCTCACAGGATCGTTGAAGCCTTTGCTGAAGGGATTCTAAATGATTTGAAAAGTGCTCAGATTGGCTGCAGTTTTCTCTCACACACAGTTCCCAACTAAGTAGGCACAGCTGATTCTCACTCACTGCTCACAGGATCGTTGAAGCCTTTGCTGAAGGGATTCTAAATGATTTGAAAAGTGCTCAGATTGGCTGCAGTTTTCTCTCACACACAGTTCCCAACTAAGTAGGCACAGCTGATTCTCACTCACTGCTCACAGGATCGTTGAAGCCTTTGCTGAAGGGATTCTAAATGATTTGAAAAGTGCTCAGATTGGCTGCAGTTTTCTCTCACACACAGTTCCCAACTAAGTAGGCACAGCTGATTCTCACTCACTGCTCACAGGATCGTTGAAGCCTTTGCTGAAGGGATTCTAAATGATTTGAAAAGTGCTCAGATTGGCTGCAGTTTTCTCTCACACACAGTTCCCAACTAAGTAGGCACAGCTGATTCTCACTCACTGCTCACAGGATCGTTGAAGCCTTTGCTGAAGGGATTCTAAATGATTTGAAAAGTGCTCAGATTGGCTGCAGTTTTCTCTCACACACAGTTCCCAACTAAGTAGGCACAGCTGATTCTCACTCACTGCTCACAGGATCGTTGAAGCCTTTGCTGAAGTTAAGTTAAGTTCTCTAGGGGCAAGTCAAAACCCCTGAGGGGGTTGAGCCTGCTGGGGTGTAGCAGACGCCGCAGGCTTGGACCTTGCCTGTTTAGGTTGCTGACGCTTAGCAGCAAAGCGAGGCTGAGAAGATTGCTGGCCAGTATTTGTGGAAAATCTGGCCTTCTTGTAGTAAGGCCTCTTGAAAGACTTTTTCTTGGTAGGAGTAGAGGTAGACTTAGAAAGTCTATCTAAAGTAGCATTTTCTGCGTCCATTTGAGTGGCTTTAATTTGCCAGTCTTTACCAAATAAGTTCTCAACTGTACAGGGCAGATTCCGTAAGCCATCTAGGACCCAGGGTTCTAGGTCAGAGGCCTGGAGCCAAGCAAATCGTCGGGCTGCAATGGCAATGCCCGAAGCTCTACCGGCACCTTCAAAGGAATCGAAGGCTGCTCTGTTGGAGAACTTAGAAACATCTAGAAGCTGTTTCACTAAAGAAATGAACTCCTCCTTTCTATCCTCAGGGATAAAGGGGGCAAAATGCCGTATCTTTAGGGCAAGTTCCCTTAGAAACATGCCCATATACAGACTGTATGAATTAATCCTGGCTATAAGCATACTAGCCTGGAAGATTTTCCTACCAAAAGAGTCTAGGGTCTTACATTCTCGCCCTGGAGGGGTAGAAGAGTGCCTTTTGGTACTCTTAATGTTTTTCAGCGCAGACTTCACCACAATGGAATGGTGAGGCAGCTGAGTTTTTTGAAAACCAGGAGAAGGAGGGACCCGGTACATGGTATCCAACCTACGAGAATGAGGAGACAATGTTAGAGGAGCCTCCCATAAGTCCATCAAGTGTTCTTGAAGGATTTCATGGATAGGCAGGGTAACTGCCTCTTTAGGAACCTTAGGGTATCCTAAAATATCCAATTTCTTTGATCTAGGTTCTTTCTCAGAGGATGTAGTAATAGAAAGTCCTTTAGCTACTTCTATAATGAAGTCTTGAAAGGACAAATCCTCTGGTGGAGACATTCTCCTCTTTGGGGAAGAAGGCTCTTGAGGAAGAACAAGAGAGAGCTCATCAGAGTCATCAGAGGAGTCAAAATCCTCAGAAGAATCAGAGTATCCTCTATTCGCTTCCAACGCACAATACGCATACCGGTCGGTATCGACATCGGGCGTACCGGGCATGGGATCGGTATCGGGTGAAAACCCGGATCCGGCATACACCGATCTGCGCTTGGAAGACGATGGCCTCGGTTCCGGTATGGAAGCCAATACCGGAACCGGACCCGGAACCGCTGGATGCAGTACCGAGGGCGTCGCAGCCTTAATAAAAGCCAGGATGGCCTGCTGCATGGTCTGAACAGTATTGTCCATAGACGCCACTGCTGCCTGGATGTCCGTACCGGCATGGGCCGGTACCCCAGAGCAGTCTAACAGGTGATCGGTCGAGGCCGTGCCATCGATGTCAACCTGTAACCCCATAGATGGAGCTTTGGAAGCCAGAGCTTCCCGCCGGGGTTGTTTGGCTGGGGCAGGGTCTTCAGATTCAAAATTGAGAGCCTCTCGATGCTTTGAAGGAGATTTGCTCTTTGAGGACCTGCCCGAAGAAGGTTTGGTTACCTGAGATCCATCCGGAGAGGAAGACCTGGATGACTGTGATGCTGGATTATCTGAAGCAAACAGCACATGGAATTTGTTGGTCCGGTTCTGCAAACCACGTTTAGACATCTGGAAGCAGGATGGGCAGTCCGGAATGGAGTGGTCAGGCCCCAAACATTTAAGACACCAGTCATGGGTGTCTGTAACAGAAATAACAGCACTACACTTGGTACACTTCTTGAAAACAGGAGCTGGTTTCTCCATGAGGAGATTTTGTGTAGGCCTGAGGCCTAACAGAAGTCACCAAGTTGTGCTAAAAATAAAAGTTGTTTGTTTTATTTTTAAGAAAGAAAAGAAAAGAGACCGGCGGTACCGGTTTCGGTATGGGGAAGGCAGGTACGCGGTCTAAAGAAAGAAACTAAAATAAGAATTTCTTCAGCGGTGACAGGAACACGACCTGCTGGCTCCGCGGAAAAAGAGAAACTGAGGAGAGCTGGTCAGGAAGGCAGGAAGGTAGCGCGCATGTGCAGTGGGAGGCCCCAAAAGCTTCCTTTCTGGGAAGCTGGGGAGCTTTCCCGCGCAGGCTCCGTCGGTTCCGACGTACCCATAAGTGAGGACTTATTCCTGCTTGTTCCTGGAGATCAGGTGTTATCCAGGAGCAGCAGGAATCAGTCCTCACATATGGGTGACGTCGGCGCCGACGGAGCCCTCGTGCGGAGCATTTCCCCAGATTTCAAAGAAAGCCTTTGGGAACTGCAGCACGCATCTGCGGTCCCCTTCCCGCCCAAGGGTGTCATCTTGCTCAGTCTGATGACATAGCTAAAAGACAGCAAAAAAATTAGCAAAATAAATCATATGACTGCAACTCCAAGGGGAGGAGGGAGGGTTGTGAGGACTGATTCCTGCTGCTCCTGGAGAACACTTGTTACAGGTGAGTAACTACTCTTTCTCCAGGACCAAGCAGGAAGTCAGTCCTCACATATGGGACTCCCCAGCTTAAGGCTACCGGAGATCCCAAGCGGAAAAATGAGCTCCCTCGAGCTTGTCAGCACAGAAGGAAGGAATCTTCTCTGAGAACGCCCCCCACCGGTAGCCCAACACCAGGGCCGGAGGGTAGGAGTTGCCTAAACCCCAAAGAGATTATTTTATTTATTTTATTTGTGTGCTTTTCTATACCGCCCCTTCCAGAGATCAGGGGCGGTTTACAAGGAACTTTAAAACAACAATATAGCAAAACAGTGCAATATTGCATTACATTAAACATTAGGTGAACATAAAACTAGATTACATAAGAACTAGGTTACATGGAAAACAATGTGTGGGTTATTAACATAAAAGGAAACATAAAACTATGTTACAAAGAACCAAAAAGTAGCTTTACATGGTTAGCAAAAGATTATAATAGTTATTTGTGATCATAAGTACAGTGTTGGGAGTAGACTAACTTGGGTGGATATGAAAATGGAATTAGGTGGGGTAGACTTGTGTTTGGTTTGTTGCATGTTTTTGTGTAGTAAATTTGATTTCAGGTTGTATGTTGCTATAGTGTTGACTAAATAGGTAGGTTTTAAGTTCCTTCCTGAAAGTTGTAAGATCTTTAATCTCTCTGAGGTTTAGTGGTAGTTTATTCCATTGGCTGGGAGCATAATATGAAAAAGCAGTGTTGGTGGTTATTTGTTTTGATTTTGTCACTGCAATGGGAATTAATAGCATGTTGAGGTTACTTTTTCTTCTGGTTCTGTTTTCTTGTGGGGTTTGGAGTAGAGTGGCCAACTGTGATGGGGCTAGGTCATTAATGAGTTTAAAAGTGGTGACAAGTGTTTTATATTGAATCCTACTATAGATAGGAAGCCAGTGGAGAGCGTATAGGATAGGAGAGATGTGATCGAATATTTTAGCTTTCATAATGATTCGAGCAGTGACATTCTGAGCTCTTTGAAGGATGTGTAAATTCTTTTTGGATGTTCCTTGGAGTATGCCATTGCAGAAGTCTAAATGTGGCATAATGAGAGCCTGGACAACTGTTCTGAAATCGTTGATGTCGATGAGGGGTCTGAGTTGCTGTATGGTTCTCAGTTTGAAAAATATAGTTTTGGCAGTCTGTTTTATGTGGTTGGTCATGCTTAGGGTTTTATGGAGTACTGCCTGTCCTAAAGCACTGTCCCTGCGGGACTCCCTCTCAAGGCAGTAATGGGCCGCAAAAGTCTGGCTTGAAGACCAAGTAGCGGCCCGGCAGATGTCTGCCAACGGAACAGAGCGGAGATGAGCCACTGACGCAACCTTCGCCCTGACACGGTGAGCCGTGACTCGACCCTCCAACGAGAGGCCGGCTGCCCCATAAGCCCAGGCGATACAGTCAGCGACCCATATGGACAAAGTACGCTTGGAGACAGGGAGCCCCACCTTATTGGGGTCAAAAGAAACGAAAAGCTGAACAGCCTTCCGATGCTCCCGCGTACGGTCAAGGTAGAAGGATAACACCCTCCTACAGTCCAGGGTATGCAAGACCATCTCAGCCCGGTTGGCATGCGGCCTGGGAAAGAAGGTCGTTAGAACCACCTCCTGATTGAGGTGAAAAGGTGAGACAACTTTAGGAAGAAACTTAGGGTGAGTCTGTATGACTACCCTATTCCTGTAGAACCTAGTGTAAGGAGGATCAGACACTAGTGCCTGCAGTTCACTCACTCGCCTAGCAGAGGTGAGAGCTACCAGAAATAAAGTTTTCCAGGAGAGAAAATGGAGAAGGCAGGTAGCCATAGGTTCAAAAGGCGGACAAGTAAGCCGCTGTAAGACCACATTCAGATCCCACTCAGGGGCAGGTGGACGCAAAGGAGGCTTAAGCAGAAGGAGGCCGCGGAGGAAACGAGCCACCAAAGGGTGGTTGGAAAGAGGCCTGCCGTCCACCGGCGAGTGGTGTGCTGAGAGAGCACTAAGGTGAACTCTGACAGAGTTAGACTTAAGGCCCAGATTGGAGAGGTAGAGCAAATATCATACGACCCATCCTAAAGAACAAGACTCTTAACAAGAAAGACCCAACATCCTACCGACCGGTGTCAAGCATATCCTTCCTGGCCAAGATCATTGAAAAGGCAGTACAAATGCAACTGCAAGATCACATCGATGACAATAACGCTTTGGACGTCCACCAGTATGGTTTCCGACAGCATCATGGCGTGGAGACCCTCCTCCTGGCCCTACTTGATAAACTTCTCAAAGGACTGGAAAACAGAAGCAAAATGTTCATGCTCGTTTTCATAGACATATCAGCAGCCTTTGATACCGTACATCACCCCACGCTCCTAAACAGACTCGCTTCCATAGGCATTAGAGGTGCCCCTCTGAAATGGTTCGCCTCCTACATAAACAGAATGCAGCAAGTCCACTTCAACAACGAGAAGGCCGCAACTTTCCCCCAAACCCAAGGCATACCTCAAGGCTCGGCCTTGTCTTCCCTCCTCTTCAACCTTTATCTACGGCCAGTTTGTAAAACATTCCAGGAACACCAGATCAGTTATCACATCTATGCTGATGACCTAATGCTCTACACTCAACTTGATGTAGACAACCCGAACATCAGTCAACTGGAAAAATGCCTCAGTGAGCTACAATTCTGGCTGCAACAGAATAACATGGCCATTAATCACAAAAAGACCGAAGTGATGTTCATTTCCAGAAAACCAGATTTCAACCCACCACCTACAGTCACCATGAACAATAACATCTACGCCACAAAAAGCGAGCTAAAATACCTGGGCGTGACACTGGATTGCAACCTAAAGATGGAAAAGCATCTCCGAATTACCAATCGAGCCATTTTCCACAAAATAAAAGTCTTGCACCCACTACGTAGTATCATAGAGCACTCAGATTTTAGGACCGTTGCACAAGCCCTCATCATTCCTCATCTGGACTACTGCAACGCCATACTACAAGGGTTGCCTAAAAAAACCCTCAACATCCTCCAAATGGCGCAAAATGTGGCAGCTAGATTAATCATGAGGAAAGGCCTGAAGGAGCATATCACACCAATTCTAATGGACCTACATTGGCTCCCCATCACTGCACGCATACAATACAAAATCCTAATCACCACATTCAAGCTCATTCATAATATAGCACCCTCGTTTCTCAACGCCCTTATCACATCACAGCCAAATAACAGAAGCAGAACCACCACACACCTCAATACCCTCATTGTTCCGGCTAGCCTGAGATCTGTCACTGCAACCACCAGCAACCGAGCATTATCATTCATAGCGCCACTGCTATGGAACCAACTACCATGCGAACTGAGAGCAATCAATGACCTGTTGGTATTCAGAAAAAAGCTAAAGATGCATCTTTTCCAGACACACTTCAATCCCACATAACCTCTTTCACCATGCACAAGGAAAGAACACTACACGTCAAACACCTATAGATTCCGACAGCCTGTAAATATGTACATACATGTGAAATCAATGTCTTGCAATCAAGTGTAAACCTGTAATCTGAATGTTTGTATCCTGTACGGAATCATTATGTATGTTTTAATCAATGGCCTGTACAACCATACTGTTATGTATAGCAAACCGCTGCTGATCGCTGGAAGTAGCGGGATATAAGTGTACACTAAATAAATAAATAAAATATTGCAACACTACCGCTACCAAGCACGAGAAGGGATTCTCACTGTGCTGAGTACACCATGCGGAGAATCTACGCCACTTAAGAGCGTAGCATTTCCTGGTGGATTGACGCCAAGAGGCCAAGACTACATCTTCCACCTCTCGAGGTAGTAGTAGGGGAGCTAGGACTACCCTTTCAGCAGCCAGGCCATCAGATGAAGGGACTGGAGGTTGGGGTGCAAGAGAGTCCCCTGATCCTGAGACAGGAGATCGTGTTGAAACCCCAGAGGAAGAGGTGTGTCCACCACCAGCTGTAACAGAAGCGGGAACCACGGTTGCCGCAGCCACCTGGGGGCTATCAGGATCATTGAGGCCCCGTCCTTGAGGACTTTGAACAGTGTTCTGGACACTAGTGGCGTGGGAGGAAACACATACAGTAGGCCTGTGGACCATGAGATCAGAAACGCATCCGCTGCTACTCTGAGGGGATGCGGTTGTCTGGAGCAGAATCTCAGGAGTTGCCGGTTCAGAGGACTGGCGAAAAGATCCATGGTGGGGAGGCCCCACCTGAGAAAGATCTGCTGAACCACCAACGGGTTCAATCTCCATTCGTGTGGTTGCAGGATCCTGCTCAGTCTGTCCGCCAGGTAATTTTCTTGACCTGGGAGGTAGACAGTCTTGAGGAGGATTCCGTGATTTACAGCCCAAGAGCACAGCCGTTGTGCCTCCTGACATAGAAGGAAGGAACCTGTGCCTCCTTGTTTGTTCACGTAGAACATGGCAACTTGATTGTCCGTCTGGACTAGTACAGACTGGTGAGAGGTGAGGTGGGAGAAGGCTCTCAGAGCTAGGCGTATCGCCCGTAGTTCCAGGAAATTTATCTGTTGAGCAGCCTCCCAAGGGGTCCAGAGACCCTGAGTACATGTCCCTTGGCAATGTGCTCCCCAACCTAGAAGAGAAGCATCTGTCGCCAGCACTTGAGAATGCGGAGGGGATTGAAAAAACACTCCGAGTACCAGATTCGGAAGATGAAGCCACCATTGCAGAGAGGAGACGAGTAGGTCGGATATTCTTACTGAGTCCGCTAGGCTCCCTGTGGCTTGATGCCACTGAGTTCGAAGGCTCCACTGAGCAGGCCGCATGTGCAGGCGGGCATTGGGGGTTACATGAACTGTGGAAGCCATATGGCCGAGTAGTCTCAGGAATTGCCTGGCAGAGACCAGGGAATTGCTGTGAAACTGCCTGGCTAGATCCATCAGCCTGTGGGCTCTGTCCATTGGCAGAAAAGCCTTCACCTGAAGAGTGTCCAGCCTTGCTCCTATGAATTCTAAGTTCTGGGACGGCAGCAAAGTAGACTTTGCAAAGCTTATGACAAACCCCAAGTGCTGAAGCAGAGCCATAGTGCGAAGGGTGGCTTGACTGGCCTCCTGGGAAGACTGGCCCCTTATGAGCCAGTCGTCCAGGTATGGAAACACAAAAAGGCCTTGAAGCCTTAGGTAGGCTGCCACCACTGCCAGGCACTTGGTGAACACCCTGGGAGCGGAGGTCAGGCCAAAGGGTAGTACTCTGTACTGATAGTGTTTTCCTCCCACAACAAATCTGAGATATTGTCTGTGGTCTGGATGAATAAGGATGTGAGTATAAGCATCCTTTAGATCTAAGGAGCAAGCACAGTTACTTACCTGTAACAGGTGATCTCTGGGAACAGCAGGAATAAGTCTTCACATATGGGTACGTCGGTACCGACGGAGTCCGCGCAGGAACGCTTCCCAGCGTCCAATCAAATAGCTTTTGGAAGCATCCCACCACGCCTGTGTGCTGCCTTCCGCCTTTCCCAACTGCCTCTCCTCAGTTAAGTTTTAAAGCTGAGACAAAGAGAGAGAGAGGAAAGGAAAGATAGAGATACAACTCCTGGGGAGGTGGGTGGGTTGTGAAGACTTATTCCTGCTGATCCCAGAGATCACCTGTTACAGGTAAGTAACTGTGCTATCTCCAGGAACAAGCAGGAATGAGTCTTCACATATGGGGACTCCCAAGCTGAGATGCCTGGAGTCCCGGCATGTCATGGGTTGGAACATGCTATCCCCCACAACACCAGGCATCCCGAGGATGGAGGGTAGGAGTTGAAGAAAGAAAGGTGCTGTGGAACAGCTAACCTAGGATTGCAGACAAGGGAGTCCATGTGTGGATGATAATTGTCAATGATATTGCAAAGAAAAAATATTGCAATATGGACCTCCCCTAACAGGACTTCAGAGAAGTATGGAGGTTCATGGGATCTACTGGGGAACCCAGTAGAGGAACCTCGAGAAGGACCTCACTGTGAAGTGGAGGTAGTAAACCTGTAGGAAAAACAATGGAGGTCAAAATCCTGAAAGGTAACAGGTAACCCCAGTAGGAAAAACTGGGGTAGTAAAAAAACAGTGGGCCTTCAGCGGAAGGCTTTATGATAAAAGCTGAACTCTTTTGGCGGCAGAGTGGCTCACTTAGGAACAAAAAGAGAAAGGCTTACCGATTTGGACAAACAGGCCCAGTCCTTGTGGGGAGAAAGGGTATGGGAACCCCTTGTATCCCAAAAGAAAGGACAAACGCCGGAGGCGTTAGAGCCTGTGATTAGCTGAAGATCCGCAATGTCTCTCTTAACTGACGTCAGCTAGGAGAGATATTGGAACATGGAGAGCTTCAGAAGCACCTAAATCTTAAGGTTATGGTGGGAGTTAACTACCACCGAAGTGGTTGTGAGTGTAGGACCCCAAACATGCTGGATAGCATAGGTATGGGTAAAGCCCATCTGTCAGAATCATATAGCTATATGAGCCTCGACAGTCAGGTAGATAAAGAGATAGATAGATAGGTTAGATAGATGAGAATATATCTATAGTGAGATATGAAGGGCATAAACTACACACAAATGATAGACATCTGTAAGATGTATGCTATAGGTATGAATATATAGGCCTCTATATGGGAGTCTGCAATGAAGCAGACAGAGATATGCCTACATAATGGTATTCACATAGGAAAATGTGGAGACAAAAGGTTCATCTAATAACAATTAGGTGGAACCTACTTGAGAAGACATATAAAGAATCAATTCCTACTGGTTATGAGCTACAGGGATGCTAGGTAGTGGAATAACCAGGATGGTTACGTGAAAAGCAGAGGATGATATCAGTCTGCAGTCAGCAAGTCCCGAATAGTCTAGAACTCTAGCATGGTAAGTGAACAGAAGACTCATAGGAATGAGATGCCATGATGACCTGCTTAAGGGCAAAAAAGGTACCATGCGTTCTTACCATGAGGACGAGCTGGAAGGAGAAAGCATATTCCCGATTGGAAATACTATGGACCAAAGCAGGGAATTAGCAACTCCTTAAGCTTTCACGTAAGAGAAGGCCTATGTCCTTTATATTAAAAAGGAGAACTTTTCTAGTCATGGGAGACATGACTGAAAAAGCCTTTTTCAACCATCTAGGATAGCTGTTGGAGAAAAAAAAACCATGCTCTCTAGCAAGGGCCCATAGTGGAGAGCTTCTCTGTAGAATTGCAGAGAGCATGATGCAGGAGAATGAGGAGATAGGTACTCGCTCTTCTGCAACCAGTTCTATGTCAACTATGCTGCCAAACCCAGGGGAATGGAGATGGCAGAAAGAGAAGACAATCCAACAAGCTTGTAGTGAAAAAGTTTCCAAGACAGATGACAGCACTGACTTGGAGCCACTACTAAGACCAGACAGAATATTAGTGGAGGACAAATCTGGTTGCTGGTGGACAAGAACCAGTGGTCCAAACATTAAGGCTCCTGCATTGGCAGCTGCTTGGCAGACAGCAGAAAGAATGTTACTGTTTAAAAACAGAAAGAACAGACAGAACAAGAGTAGAAAACTCTGGCCGTGTCTGATGAACTGCTTCAAAGCAAGATTGAAAAAGGAGTCAACTCAGAAGAGAACTCTGCACTGGAAAAGTAACAAAACTAGAGAGGCTGAAGAAAAAGCCCTCCAGTGAAGCAATACCGCTCTTACAGAGGAAAAACCTGGTTAAGAAGGTAAAGAGAATGGAGCTGAAGAAAACTTACAAAGTAGTAAGTTTATAGAAAGGAAAAAAGACATGCTGGCACAGGAAAATGATAATTACACTTACCTGGTAATTGTAGTTCCTTGAGTGACGACAGTGCAGTCCTCTACTTCTGGGTCGTCAACCTCTTCCTGCAGCATGGAGACTGGCATGACAAACTTGTGACATCACTAGATATAGCCTACTGTAGACTCCAACTCCTCCCAGTGTGATCTATTAACAAAGCAGACTCAAAAGAGCAAAAAATAAGAAGCAATGAAAGAACACCCTTACAAGGGTAACCTAAACTGAACTAGAACCGCTTGTCCCCTTCCCCCAAGGCTTTCGTACCCTTTGCCCTGACAGAAGGGAAAACTAACACACCCCCGAAACTCGCGAGGGATTTTTTTTTTTTTAACGCACTCACCTGCAACACTCCCCTCTTAGACCAATTGCGACTGTCGCTTGAGTATACGGGTGGGACGGAGGACTGCACTGTCGTCACTCAAAGAACTACTGGATAATTACACCAGGTAAGTGTAATTATCATTTCCTTATCGTTCCTCCAGTGCAGTCCTCTACTTCTGGGAAGTACCAGAGCAGTAATTAACGGATGGGATCCCTCAAACCGACAGACAATACCGCCGCTCCGAACCGGGCATCAGCGGAAGCCGCCACATCCAGACGATAATGCTTACTGAAAGAATGTAACGACGACCAGGTCGCCGCTCTACAAATGTCCCCCGGCGAAACCAGACTACGCTCCGCCCAGGAGCACGCTTGCGCTCTAGTAGAATGTGCCCGCAAACCAAACGGGTACCACTCTGCCCTTAAGCAGATAAGCCGTAGCAATGGCCTCCCTAATCCACCGAGCAATGGAAGCCTTAGCTGCCGCCTCGCCCTTGCGCGCCCCACCAAACAGCACAAACAACCGATCTGATTTTCGAACCGACTCGGTTACCTTCAAATACTGACGCAACGCCCTTCGCACATCTAAACAATGGAGCATACGATCCGCCTCATCGCCCTCCCGAGACCCGAGAACGGGAAGACAAACCGTTTGATTCAGATGGAAGGGAGAAACCACTTTAGGCAAAAAGGACGGAACCGGACATAAGACCACTTTTTCCCTAGAAAATGAAAGAAAGGGTTCCCTACACGAAAGGGCCTGCAACTCCGAGATACGCCTTGCCGAACAAATAGCCACCAAAAACACTGTTTTCAAAGTCAAATCCTTTACTGATGCTCGACGCAAGGGTTCAAACGGCGGCCTGGATAACGCTGTCAAAACCAGGTTGAGATCCCAAGGCGGAACTCTACACCCTGGCCGCAACTTAGAAACCGCCTTAAGGAAACGGCACACGTCAGGGTGCGCCCCTAGGGACACGCCCTGAACCTTACCCCGGTAGCAGGAAAGAGCCGCTAACTGCCCGCGCAAAGAACTGGCCGCTAGCCCCTTCTCGTAGCCAGCCTGCAAGAAATCCAACACAAACGGCACCGCTACTGTAGCCGCCCGTATCTGACGACGCGAACACCAATCCTCAAAGAGCTGCCAGACTCGCACATACGCCATACGCCAAACTCGCACATACGCAAAGTGGACACCACCGCAGACGAATAGCCCTCCTTTCTCAACTTAGCCCTTTCAATGGCCAGACCGTAAGCGAGAACCGACCCACTTGCGGCATGAAGAACGGACCTTGCACCAATAGATCTGCCCGTGCCGGAAGCCGCCACGGATCCCCGTCCAGCAGCAGCACAAGGTCCGCGTACCAAGGCAGACGAGGCCAGTCGGGTGCCACCAGCAGAACGCATCTCGGGTGAGCCCCAATCTTTTGAACCACCCGGTCGATTAACGCCCACGGAGGAAAGACGTACAAGAGCCCCTCCGGAAGCCACCGAAGCATCAACTCATCGATACCTTCTGCCATCCTTTCGCGCCTTCTGCTGAAAAACCGGCCCACCTTCGCTGAGCGGAATGTTGCCATAAGATCCATTATCGGTAGACCCCACCGATTCGCTATCTGCTCGAACACCTCGGGATGCAACTCCCACTCTCCGGCGTCCACCTGAATTCTGCTGAGAAAGTCCGCTGCAACATTGTCCTTTCCCGCAATATGAGCCGCTGAAATCGCCGGCAACCGCAGCTCCACCCATGCGAACAGCCGGTCCGCTTCCGCAGCCATCACGGTACTTCCCATGCCTCCCTGCCGATTGATGTAGGCTACTGTCGCCGAATTGTCCGACAACACTCGAACTGGGCGACCCAATATCAGACTCTCGAAGGCTTGCATAGCCCGGATCACCGCGCGAAGTTCCAGACGATTGATCGACCATGCGGCCTCCGAGGTCAACCACTGCCCCTACGCAAACCGGCCCTCGCAGTGCGCACCCCAGCCCCCCAGGCTGGCGTCTGTCAACAACGGTAGCCACTCCGGCTGTTCCAGCGGCATCCCCGCCGCCAACACCGATTTTAGCAGCCACCACCGAAGCAATCAGCGGACCTCGACCGGACATGGAAGCCACCTGCTCAGCGGATCTGTCTGATGCGACCACCGGCACAAGAGAGCTCTCTGCAAGGGCCTCATATGCACCCTGGCCCATGGGACAGCCTCCAAAGTTGCGGCCATCGTCCCGAGCACTTGGAGATAGCGCCACGCCGTCGGAGCCGGCACTGAGAGAAACTGCCGGATAAGGTGTCTCAACGCCTCTGCCCTCCGCTCCGACAGAAACACCAGCCCCTGCTGCGTATCGAAACGTACTCCCAGGTACTCGAGGCGCTGAGAAGGAACCAACTGACTCTTTGCCGGGTTGACCACCCAACCCAGGCCTTGCAAAAACTGCACCACTCTGCCCGTCTCTTACACACTCCTCCTGGGATCCCGCTCGAATCAACCAATCATCTAGATAAGGATGTACGAGAACGCCCTCTTTGCGCAACGCCGCCGCCACCACCACCATGAGTTTGGTGAAGGTGCGTGGCGCCGTGGCCAAACCGAAGGGTAGCGCCTGAAACTGATAATGACCCCAGGGAAGGGCGAACTGCAGCAACCTCTAGTGCGCCGCGCAAATCGGAATGTGCAAGTACGCCTCCGTCAGATCCACAGACGTTAAAAACTCTCCTTGCCGCACCACTACGATGACCGACCGGAGAGTCTCCATCCGAAAGTGGGGCACTCGAAAGCAGCGATTTACGGACTTGAGATCTAAAATAGGTGGCAGCGCGCCGCCCTTTTTGGGCACCACGAAATAGATGGAGTACCGACCCTCGCCATATTCGGCTTTCGGTACCTCAACCACTGCTCCGATCTGGAGCAATCCGTCCAAAGTCCCGCGAACCGCCGCCGTCTTCCGGGGCCTCTGCATGGCGATCGAACGAAGGAATCTTGTACGGGTCGCGCCAATTCTAAGGCATACCCCTGTTGGATGATCTCTAGCACCCACTGATCGGACGTGATGTGGGTCCAGGCGGAGAAGAACTCCCGAAGCCGCCCGCCTATGAGAGGCTCCTCCACCTGAACCCGCCTCGCTTCATTGCGATTTACGTGGGCCAGGGGCCGAGGATGACGAGAAACCTCTATTGGCCCCCCGAAATCCACAAAACCCCGGCCCATGGGTCGAATAACGGCCCCTTTGGAAACTCCCAAAGCGTGTCGACCGGAACCGACGAAAATCCCGAAACTGGCCTCAAAAACCGTGTGCCGCCTTCGCCTGCTTCGGCTTATCCTCTGGGAGCCTGCCCACTTTGGACTCTCCAAGATCTTTCACCAACTTCTCCAAATCTTCTCCAAAGAGCAGCCCCCCTTTAAAGGGGAGCTTGCTGAGACGCGACTTCGAGGGCCCGTCCGCCGCCCAATTTCGCAACCACAGCGACCGGCGGGCGGCGACCAACGACCCCGTACTGTTGGCCAGCGCCCTAATCAAATCGTAATGCACGTCTGCTAAGTACGCCGAACCGGACTCCAGGCGGTCCAACTCCTTAATCTCAGCAACATCCAGATGGGACGACTGTCGCAGCCGCTGGACCCATCGCAAACAGGCGCGGGCTACCCACGCCCCACAGATGGATGCCTGCAGAGAAAGAGAATCTGCCTCAAATGCCTGCTTCAACAGACCATCCACTTTCCGATCCTGAGTATCCTTCAAAGCCGTACTGCCTTCCACCGGAATAGTGGTCTTCTTAGTCACCGCAGACACCACCGCATCGACCCGTGGTGCCCGGAACCGGTCCATATCCTTATCGGCCAGGGGATAAAGACGTTTCATCGTGCGGACGCCCCGAAGACCCGATTCGGGCTTGTTCCACTCTTCCTGGATCATGCACTCGACCACTCGGTGGACCGGAAACACCACCTGTGTTTGTCGCACCGCTTGAATGACCGGATCCTCCACCTCGTCGTTCATCGCCGCAGGCGTAGCCAAGTTCAGCATCTGCAAGGTCTCCGCGATCAAGGCGGCGAGCTCCTCTCTGCGGAAAATCCTAATAATCTTAGCCTGATCTTCGGGCTCCGGAATCTCACCTTCTTCCAGATCCGGTAAGCCCTCTTCTGGGTCCCATTCGGGTTCCTGCGTCTCGGGCCACTCACCTGTTGCCAGAGGCGAGCCGGCCCACCGTGCCCGCTTAGGAGCTGGCGGTTCCTCGTCAAGCTCCATAACCGCCTTCACCTTCAATGCCGCCCCTGCGAGCACCGCCGCGCCTGGCTGTTTTCCCTGACGCCGCAAGCAAAACGCCTGATGCATCAGTAACACAAAATCAGGGCTAAACTCCAACAGCTGTGCTGATAGGGAAACCCCCGAGGGTCCCGCGAGCTCCTCCATCACCTGGCCTTGCGCCGGCAAACAGGGGGACTCTGTCCGCTCCCCCGCGGGCAGACCCTGTGCCTCTGAGCTATCCTTGCTCTCCATCTGCTGTTCAACAGACGACGATAGGGTCGCACAAGCTCTGCAGACTCCCGTATCGGCCACTGCGCCCCGCTGAGTACCGCACACCAAAGAGGCCGTGCCACCATCCCAACAAGCAGCAGCCACCTCCGGGTTTCCTAGCATGGCAAATATGTAATTATTATTATAATTTTTTTTTTTTTTTTTTACAAAAGCAGCTGGCTTAAAAGATAAAGGAAACCCTAAGGGCTAGCTCCAATGGCCCGCACCCGGAGTGCCCTAACACCCGCTGAAACCGAAGGCAGAACCAAAACCAAAGAAATAAACTAAAAGAAACCAAAAGGAACAAAGAAAGCAAATAAACAAAGGAAACAAACGAGAAACCGAAGAGGGAGCGAGAGAGAGCCACTGAGCCGCTCCCCCGCTCCACGTCCGCCAAAAACAAAGGGTACCGCAGGGACTCTGGGGCTACACGTGGCAGCTAAAATGGCCACTGCAACAGCTAACCTCGCTGAAAAAAGGGCGCCAAAGCTCCGCAGCACCCCGGCGATCCCCTAACAGCTCCGGACCGTAACAAAGGCACCCCCCCCCCGGCGAAAACACCTACTGGGAGTCCTGCCACGTTGGGAAAGCAGGAACGCCAAGGCCCTGAAAAGCAAAGCCAGCTCCGGCGCGCCGCTGTCCACCCCGACAGAATCGCGCTGCCGGGGAGACAAGCAGCGTGATCCCTCAAATATACAAAGGGAACTTGCTGTCACTGATGACTCCAAGAAGGGCTCTCTCCCAACAGTCCTGGGACAGAGAACCTCTGGTCCTAAATGAGGAGACTAACCTCGAAGTCCTGAGGAAGCCCCTCCCCCTGACAGCTTGAAATGCCGGGCAAAGGAGCAAGAAAGCCCACAGCTATGCCATTAAAGGTACAGTTCCCCTATAAAATAAAGAAAACACACTAACCCCAAGTACTGAAAGAAATCCTTTAAAACCACTAACACCTATCCTATTAGCTCCTTATTAATTCCTCCAGAGCCCTCCACCGGGCTCGCCAAGTCTTTCTGCTGCATGGAGACTGGTCACACTGGGAGGAGTCGGAGTCTACAGCAGGCTATATCTAGTGATGTCACAAGTTTGTCATGCCAGTCTCCATGCTGCAGGAAGAGGTTGACGACCCAGAAGTAGAGAACTGCACTGGAGGAACGATAAGGAACTATCGTTTGATAGCGGATAGACCTCTTTCCCTAGCAGGAAGAAGAGGAGAACCCTGTGACCTAGAAGCATGAACATCCTGACAGCTCATAGAACATAGAAAGAATGGATGTCTTTCGGGAAGAGATCCATGTTTAGGATTTAGAATGACAGCAGTGGATTGCCTCTACTGAGAAGAAGCAACTGCAGATTCTAATCCCAAGAGTCACAAGCATTTGATGGATTGATCAGAAACCCTGTAGTTGCTGGGTTTGCTGAGCCTGGTGAGAGGTTGAACTCTGCAGACCAGGACGATGCTTCCCCTGTTTGGGAACATCTGTATGATGGGCAGATGATGCATAAAACCTTCTTCTCCTATGGGAAGAAAGTTTGGCAGGACATTTCCTACCTACTGGGACAGAAGAAGGTGCAGAACAGCCCCTAGGAACAGGTAAGTCAGTGGACAACTGAGTAACCTGACGTAAAGACTCCTTGTTGAAAAGATTGTCTCCAGTGCAAGGAGTATGTCCCAGTCTTTGTTGTGCCCATTTGTCCAAGTCTGAAGCTTGGAGCAAGGCTCTACGTCGTGCCCCTATAGTTATAGCAGAAACCCTGCTAACAGACTCAAAAGAGGCTAGGGAAAGCACGAGTAAGAAACCAAGAGATATTCTGGAGATGCTTGAGCAGTGAAGAATAGCCTGCACTCTTGGACTCTGGAAGGGAAGGAGTCAAAAGATGTAATTGCTTTGTGACCTCCTCAAGAGACAGACTCATATAAAAAATATATGAGAGAATTCTTGCAGAAAGCATAGATGTCTGGAAGGTTTGACGTCCAAAAGGCATCTAGTGTCTTAGACTCACGACCTGGCGGATAAGAAGAGTGCTTTTTCTTACTCTTTACCCGCCTCATTGTTGATTCCACTACTATGGAATGATGAGGAAGTTGAGTCTTTTGAAACCCTGGAGAGGGGGGCACCTGATATAAAAGATCAGTTGCTCTGGAAGGTGGGGGTACCCTTAAAGGTGTTTCCCACATTCCTAGAAGGAGATCCTGCAAGGAATGATGCAAAGGAAACATTATGTTCTCCTTTGCTTTGGTAGAAACAGAGCCTTGTGCAGGATCATGTCCTGGGATAGGAATGGCAAGAGATCTTGCTATATCCAGGAGGAAACTCTGAAAAGAGGGATCCCCAACAGGACTCTCCCTTGGACAGGTTAGATCTGAAGAACTAGCCTGAGCACCGACAGAGCTATCCAAATATATAGGAATAGAAGATCCTGCAGAGTGCAGTGTGGAATGCTTAAGGGATGGTCGCCGGTACGGGCTGTCAGGAGCAGCGACCATCATTACCACATTGTCCATGCCAGGTATCGACTCCAAGCTTGGTATAGCAGGGAGCAATCCTGTTGAAAAAAGCATGGCAGGAGTTTGCCACGATGCTACTGTGGATACCGGTACCAATGCCAATACCGGTACCGGTGTCGAGCCCGACAGACATCGGAGCAGTCATCAGTGATCTTCAATCGGTACCGAGGTAACCGAAAACCTCTGGGCGCTATCCTCGGTACCGAGCCACCGGTATCGATCGGTGTCGGTACCAAAGCGTATTGGTAGCCAGTCTTCCAGACTAGAGATCGATGCCAAACTCGGCATCGAGGGCAGCTCAATCGGCCTCGAGGGAACCGAGAGTTGCGGAACCGAGTCTTCGGTACTGCCGAGAGCCGGTACCAAGGCGAGTCGGTACGTAGTCCTCCAGACTGGAGATCGATTTGAGACTCGGCATCGAAAGAAGCGAGGCTATCGATGCACGTCTGGAGGGTACCGACGTCTGTGGTAGTATCGGTGCTGATACCGATAATGGAAAGTCAGTCTGGAGAGTATCCACCGGTCCCGAAGGCACCGAGGATGCCAGATGACCATCCATGGTGAGGAGTATCTCATCCAACACCAGTGCCGATGCCGGGGTATCAGTACCGCTCGAAGCGGCTGCCACCACCGGATACGGCTTAGGTATGTTCTGTGAGGGGTGAACCCCAGGAACAACCTGAAACCCCTGAAAGGCTTTGGAGACCGAAGACTCCTGCCGGGGTTTTAAAGCCAGTGGGCCCTCGAGGGCAAGGTCGGAGCAGTCTACATGCTGTGCATGAGACCTACCACTCGAGGGCTGGCTAGTCTTAACAGACTGTTTGTGGGTTACCTGATCCTGTGTAGAAGAAGGGGACGGTGCCCCGAAGTTGGAGGGAAACCGTGTATCGAGGGAACCTCGATGTTGAAGACCTCTTCTCAGCAAACCTTTGTCAGGACCCAAACAGGATAGACACCGACTTCGAGGGTCTAAAAATAAAGTTGTACTGCCACAGTCTGAACATTTCTTGGAGAAAGTGGCTGGCGGTTCCATGAAGGAAAAGAAGAGGCCTGAAAGGCCTAAGAAACCGCGGGACACTATGAAGAAAAAAAAAATATCCCGTGAAAAAAGGAAGATTTTACAAGAAAAGAAAAGAAAACACAGGCGGTACCAGTGGCGTCGGGAAGACAGCCACGACCACAAGAAAAATAAAGAAATAAAACAAGAATTTTCTGCGGTGACAGGAGGACGTCCTGCCGGCTCCGCGGAAAACGAAAACTGAGGAGAGGCAGTTGGGAAAGGCGGGAAGGCAGCACGCAGGCGTGGTGGGATGCTTCCAAAAGCTCTTTGATTGGACGCTGGGAAGCGTTCCTGCGCAGACTCCGTCGGTACCGACGTACCCATATGTGAAGACTCATTCCTGCTTGTTCCTGGAGATTAGCCAATCTCTCTGCTGGAGGAAGGGCAGCAGGATTCCAAGGGTAAGCATCTTGAACTTTTCCCTCTCCAGGAACTTGTTGAGGTTGCGCAAGTCTAGGATGGGTCTGAGGCCTCCTGTTCTTTTTGGTACCAGAAAGTACCTGGAATAAAAGCTGTGACCTCTCAGGTGGTGGGGCACCGGTTCCACAGCCTGTTCCTTTAGTAGACTTGCTAACTCCTGAAGGAGTAGGTCCCTGTGCAGAGGGAGGCTCCCCTGGAAAATAGGAGGGAGGTACCTGGTGAAAATGGACAATATAGCCCTTTTGGACTATATGAAGCACCCAGGTATCTGATGTGACGGCTGACCACCTGTGGGCAAAGTGGGCCAGCCGGCCTCCTGTGCTGAGAGAAGCCAGCTGAGGAGAAGAGGCTATGCTTTCTGAGTCAAAACCCCCACCCTGCTGAGCAGGGACCGGTGTTGGTGGCTTGGGGGCCTTCTGCCTACGGGGCCCATGACCCTGCCCCTTGGCCTGCTGACCCTGTTGGGGAGCTGTAGAGGCCTGATAATGAGGGTATTGTTTATAGGCAGAGGACTTCCTCGGGTAAAAGGTCTTTTTTCCCCGAGCCCTTCATTTTCTGAGAAGGGGCAGAGGTTTTCTAGACAGCCTAGTCCTGGTCAGAGTCTCGGTCTCAAGTTCTGCAGCCTTTTCAGCCATGGGCTTGCCAAAGAGGTTTTCACCTCGGCAGGGGACATCGACCAACTTGTCCTGTACCCATGGCTCGAGGTCAGATGACTGTAGCCAAGCCTGTCGGCAGGCACCGATGCCGGCCCCGGCTACTCGGGCCGAAGCCTCGAAGCCATCATAGGCTGCTCGAGAGATAAACTTCGAGCACTCTCGAATACTGGTGGACAAGGCCTGGAACCTCTGCAAAGGTTCCTCGGAGAGACCAGCAGAGAATCCGGCAATCTCCTTTGCCAGGTCTCAGAGATACATGCCCATGTAGAGCTGGTATGTCTGGACACGGCAAGCAAGCATAGAGCCCTGGAAGCACTTCTTACCGAAGGCATCCAGGTTCCGGGCCTCCCGGCCGGGAGGCACCGAGGAGTGCATCTTCTGACTTTGTCGATCCATGGCCGATTCCACAACCATGGAGTGGTGCGGTAATTGTGCCTTTTGGAACCCGGGGCTCTTGCGGACTCGATAGATGGAATCGACCCGCTTGCTTAACACTGGCGTCGAGACCGGGGTCTCCCACATGCGTTAGAGCAGTCGCTCCAGCATCGGAGGAACCGGAACAGTAAAGGCCTCCTTCGGGGGAGAGTCATACTGGAGGGCCTCGAGCTCCTCGGCTCGAGGCTCCTCCTCGGGATCCGCGGGGAAGGCCAAAGCCTTGGCCGTATCCCGCACGAAGTCAGAGAACCGGGTATCCTCCGGTGGCGATAGTCTGCGAGGTTTGGACTCCGGCGAGTCCGATGGGACACACCGAGTCCGATAGGTGTCGGGTGACTCTTCATCCTCCGTCTCCCAGCCCGACTACTCGGAGGAGGTGTCGAGCGGCTCCAGTTGGGCGGGCACCGATGCCCTCCGCCCCGACGCCGAGGGTACCGGCGTCAACGACCTCGGTCCCGAACGGGAGACCGTGGCCGAGGATCGACCCGAGCCCGCATGGACTCGAGGATCAGCTCGGCCTCCGGGGTCGACTTGGATGTCGAGGTCCCGGTGGTCGGGGCAGATGCACCGGTGAGACCAGTGATCAATGCCCGCTGCTGTCCCATGAAGGCAGCGAGGCTGCTCTCCAAGGCTGTCAACCTGAGTCCGAGCTCAGGAGACCCAGCAGCCCCCGACTCGGGCCCCGACGGCATCGGGCCCGACGTCGGCTCCCTTGAAGGAGAGTCCACGAGGACTACAGCACTCACGTGTCCAGGAGACTCCATCTCGAGACGAGGTTGCTTGGCAGGCCTCTCCGACTCCGAAGACCCGCGACAGCTATCGGGGCTATGCGACCTGGCTCTCGAGGAACCAGGAGCATCCACCGACGACGCCCTCACGGGTTTCTTCTTCCTGCGTTGTTCCTTCGAAGGAGACCTCTGCTCAGAGGAGCCCCGACGCTGCTCGGGGCCGGAGTCCCGAGACGTCAAGGCCTCTGACGAGGTCCGGGCCCATCCGGACGCGGAGTCAGAGAAGATCCTATCCTTCTGGTGCTGCTGACTCCTCAACGCCTTTGAGGACATTTTGCCACACGGACCACATATCATCGGGTCATGATCGGGTCCGAGGCAGCGGAGGCAGCGGTCATGTGTGTCAGTAAGAGACATAAGTTTCTTACACCGATCACACTTTTTAAACCCGCTGGCAGCCATCGGGGGAAAAAGGGCCCCTGCGACGTCAAAAGACAGGGCTGCCAGTGAAAAAAGAAAAAAATGGCGTGAACGCTAGTCACGAAGGACCAAAACCGAAAAAGGGAGAGTGGGCTCGATACCGGCGTATCGGGCCCAGGCGGGAAAAGGATCCGGCGTCGAACCGAAGGAGAAGTACAAAAAACAGGGAAATCAATTTTTTCCTCAGCAAAAAACGAACTATGTCCGTCGGGCTCTGCGGAAAAAAGAAGACTGAGCTAGATGGCACCCCTGGGCGGGAAGGGGACCACGCATGCGCGCTGCAATTCCCAAAGGCTTTCTTTGAAAGCTGGGGAAATGCTCCGCACGAGGGCTCCGTCGGCGCCGATGTCACCCATATGTGAGGACTGACTTCCTGCTTGGTCCTGGAGAATACATGGAGTATCAACCGCAGCCATAACTGGTCTCGCGGAATTGGTTCCACGGCTCTTAGCTGCAGGAGACAAGTCAAGGTCTCTTCAACTGCCGCTGACACAGCTGCCGTCCACTTTGGGCGATTGAAGGAGCTCTTGTTCTTGCTCCTGCTCCGGCAGAGGGTACAGGCACGTCATGGATCGCACCCCTTTAAGACCGGCCCCTGACAGATCCCACTCATCCTGGATCATCTATCATATTACTCCATGTACCAGGAAGACTTTCTGTGATTTCTGCACCGCCTGAAGCAGTGGATCCACCAGTGCCTCTGCCGGGAGATTAGCAGGCATATTCAGGGCCTTGAGGGACTCCAAGATGAGTGCCGGCAGCACCTCCCGGGGGAACATCCGAACAACCCAGGCCCGATCCTCCTGTTCTGGTATCTCTCCTTCCATCTCCTCTTGCAGATCTAGCTTGGTGTCAACGTTTTCCCCATGCAGCCTCTCCGACTATGGTGACTGCAGTCACTACTCTGAGCCTCTAGCCCGCTTAGACGCCACTGCTCCTGGCTTGTGCTCTTTTGCATCCGATGCCCTCTTAGCCCCACGTTCCGGGGCTGAGGAGCCACTTACCAAGCCCTGTTGATGTAGGCAAAACACCTTATGCAAAAGACAAAAACTTTGGTGAGAACTCCCCTGGGAGGCCTATTGCTCCCTTGGCTAGAGAGGTGGATGGCCCGGACATCATGCAGGGACCAGGAGCCAGATCCATTTAAGATAACACGGCACCCCCTGCTTCCAGGGTCTCTTGCGACCAGGAGGGACTCTCCTGCCTCGTCTCGTCCTGCAGGCCCTGCTCCAATGACTTAGCCTCTTGCATGGAGTCTAGGCAGATGCCTCCCTCCGAGACCAGACCCCGTTGGGTCCTGCATATCTTGAGAATTTTTAGAATGTGCTACCCTGTTGTATCTCAAAGATATGACATGGACCTTGCACTGATCCCATCAGACTCTGACACTTTCTCAGAGTAAAACTTAACATTTTTATAAGGAGTACAGCTTCCCTTACAAGCAATATCATCTTTTTAAAATGGAATATTCCAAAATATTCTGTAAATAAGTTACTTTAATATATTATTATTTAGCTATTTTACTAAACAGCTAGTAGCACGGTCTGCCTTACTCTGACTACATTTGCTTTTGCTGTCTAACTGCTGTTCTGTACTCACTGCTGAGGCTCTTCCTGTCTCCACAGGCTGCCGCTGATACCACCTAACCTGCTAGGTCTCCCCGGAAGTGACGGGGACCCAGAGTGTGTGCAGCCTGACTCCCACAAGTGACATCGATACCGCACCGCCCCATTTAAAGAGCACACTGGTGGCGTTCATCGCCGCTACGGCGCGTGCACAAGGAGCACAACATGCTCCTTGTGCGTGCTCCTTGGGGCGGTGACAGGGGCGCCCCTCGCATGGACTCTCAAAACATTCTGGGCTCCCCTCTTACTGCGAACCGGCACTATCCAGATTCCAAACACAATACTGCTTCTTTCAACAATACAGGAGTTAACACCAGGTACCTTCTTTACTTTGCCGCCTTCCTTTTGCTTATGCCGCTATACCTGTGATATGGGGTCACCGACCCCGTAGTTCCTCACGTTTCTAATGCCGAAATGTCTCTGGCCTGCGAGTACCTCCTCGAGCCTCCCCGGCCAATCTGATTACTTGTGTACCCCCCTTAAACCCTGCAAACATTCCCTCCTTGGCGACTAACTCACTCCTTACGACTGGGCCTGCTTAACTGCCGCTCTCTTCGGACAAAAACGATCCTTATTTATGATCTCATCGAACAGGAATCCCTCGATGCTCTGTTCCTTGTTGAGACATGGCTTAAGGAGGGTGAAGACCCCCTCCTGGCACTGTGTTTACCCCCAGATTATAACGCTCTTTCCATTCCAAGTATTGGGCGGACTGGCGGCGGTGTCGCAACTATTCACCGTTCTTCGGTCTCTCACTCAAATCTTTTCCCCTTCACTGCAATACCCAGAATATCTCTTCTCCTCCGTCTAAACTACTACCCAGCTCTTCACTTTTTAGTAGTTTACTCCCCTCCTTCATCTCCTCTCCTTCTCTGGGAATCTCTCCTTTCCTCCATCTCTGATCTGGTTTTGCAATTTCCTCAATTGATCCTACTTGTTGACTTCAATGTCCACTTCGACTTACCCGTCTCCCCAAGGGACATCTCATGTGTCTCACTCCTTGAAGATCTCTCTCTGATACAGCATGTCACTTCCCCAACTCATGCTGCTGGCTATACTCTAGATCTGGTCATCTCTCATGTGAATTCCCCATGTCAACTCCTGTCATTTACTCACAAACCTGTCCCATGGTCAGACCATCTCTGCCTTGCGTTTTCCCTACAATTTGTAGTGTCTGCTTCTGTTCCCTTTGGCCCATCTTCCTTACCAGTGCAATCCTTTTGTCGCATTACTCCAGCAACACTCCAGAACTTCCCTACTGCAAACCAGCTTCTTCCTTCTGATTTCTCCTCCCTCTCACCATCTTCCCAGGTCACTTTATGGAACACGGAACTCCGTCATGCATTGGATCATATTGCACCCTTGCAACCTCGTCATTCACGCCATGTAGTCTGTCATCCTTGGTTTCATGCTGGTCTCCGATTACAGCGTTCACATTTACGCAGAACACCTCTGGAGGAAAGCTCGAACATCAGCAACATACCACCATTTCAAATTTTGTCACACACAATATCGCTCTAAGCTAAATGTACCTTCTATTCTGAATCAATTGCATCAGCCCAACAGGTCTAGACATTTATTCTCAACCCTTCATGCTCTTTCACAACTGCAATCCCGTTCCTCACGTAATGTTATTGCTTCTGATTGAGTTCCCAGTGCCACCCAGTTGGCCTCCTTCTCCTCCAAAGTTCATAACTTGCGCCTGTCTCTTCCATTTTGTCCTCATGTGCTTCCACCCCCTCCCTATTTCACCCCCTCCATCCTCTCCGTTATCCCACTCTTGAGTTAACTTCCATCCCCTCACATCCCCGGAACCTCTTAACCTTCTTTCCACCATTCGCAAGACCACTTGCCCATCGGATACTATACCATCTGCCTGGCTCTCCGAACCCTCTCTTGGCCTACTCACGCCACTACTCACTATCATCAATTCCAGTCTTGCTTCCGGATCTTTTCCCCACCTATGGAAATACGCCCTGGTGCGACCCCTCCTGAAGAATGCCACTTTAGAATCGTCGGTTCCAGCAAACTATCGCCCCGTACCAAATTTACCATTTGCCTCTAAACTCCTAGAGAAAGCAGTTTTCACGCAACTCTCCCATCATCTTGACTCAACACACTTTCTTCACCCCCGTCAGTCCGGTTTTCGGCCAGGCCATAGTGTCGAATCCATCATTACTGCTGTCATGAATGAAATACATTTTTCACATGATCATGGTGATATCTCGGTGGCGGTGTCTTTAGATCTCTCTTTTCTCTCTAGATTACAGGATATAGGTGTTCGTGGTACTGTCTATCACTGGTTCCACTCTTTTTTATACTCTCTCGTTCTTTTGCTGTGACCTCTGTTTCATCCACCACAGACCACTTTCCTCTTACCTGTGGTGTCCCACAGGGTTCAGTATTAGCTCCACTATTATTTAATGTGTTCCTGGCCCCTTTGGCATTATTAATTCAACAATCAGGTATTTCAGGATATTATGCTGATGACATTTTCCTCTTACATCACACCTCCTCCTCCCATCCAGACATCACCCCTCTAAACGAGTGCTTATCCCTAGTTTCTACCTGGTTTTCCTCAAACTGTCTTGTTCTCAACATTTCTAAAACTGCTGCTATCTGGTTTCCTCACAGCTCTGTCTGTCCGTCCGTCACTTACTCCTTCTTTCTCAGGTACTCCAATTTCCTTAGTGCCTAAGCTCTGTTATCTAGGTGTCTCTCGATAGTGCTCTCACATTTAACGATCACATCTCCCAGGTCTCCCGACGTTCTTTTATTTGTCTTCGGCGCATTCGTGCCATCAGGCCGTTCTTATCCCCTCAAGCTTTGATCACTCTCCTTCTTTCACTGGTCATCACTAGATTAGATATTTGTAACTCCATATTTACCGGTATCCCTCAATATCAGCGTCGACGACTACAACTCCTACAAAACACTGCAGCCCGGATGGTTACCTATGCCTCCCCTCACGACCATATTACTCCAATTTTGCAACAGCTTCATTGGCTTCCGCTGAACTTCCGGATACAATTTAAGATCCTCACACTGGTCCATCAAGCTATTTACTCCCACAGACCTCAGTACCTAGCCAACTTATTAACCTTTCATACACCCACCCGAAGCCTCCGCTCTATCCATATCAACCGTTTACACCTCCCTTCCCCTTCACAAGCACATTTTCAGTCAACTAGACAGTCAGCTTTCTTTTATGTCGGTCCCTCCCTGTGGAACTCCCTTACCTACTGCCCTTCGACTGGAAGAGTCTTACCCCAAATTCCGCTCCCTCCTAAAAACCCACTTTTTCTCCTCCGCCTTCAGCCTTCCCCCCCTAATCTCTTGATTCTCTCCTCCTTATTTCTGAATATTACTATTTTCTTTTTCATTCTCTTCTTCTTTCCTTGTTTATATTGACTAAATTTCCTTTCTTCTTTGATTTTTTTTTTATGAATTGTAAACCGCCCCGATGTAATGGGGGGGGCGGTATATCAAATGTTTAATAAACAATAAGCAAACAAACAGCTGTTAAGATGTTAAAAGTGAGTTCTATGTTATAATTGCGTTACGTTCATTGTAAATGGCCCTTGATCTCTGGAACGGGCGGTATATAAAAGCAAATAAAATATCACAAATTTAGTAGGTACATAATCTGGACTAAGATTTAAATAGCAGCGCGTCCGGCGCATGGCCCTCTCTTCCACCAGCACCCTAGCTCTCCTCCAGCTCTCCAGGCGGGGATCGAGCGAGCCGGGACACCAGGACTCCACCTCCAGCTCTCAGCTACCCAATCGGGGCAGCGGCGGGCCGATTTAAAAAGCAGCGCGTCCGGCGCACCCAGGCCTTGCGGGCCCGTGCCGGAGGGCCTCGCTAGAGGGCCCTTTGGCTTGGCCCTTCGGCGCGGGCCCAACAAGACGGGCCGACGAAAACCCCACCACTCTGCAGCTCCTATTATTTACAGCATCCTGCCTCCTAACTATCAATAGTTCGATCTCTCCAACAAGAGCACCGTCGGTCTCCTTTCCCGCTGCACCAGAAGATTCAAAGGAACTTCCGGATCACAACTCCATCCAAGAAGAAACACAACGCCTTTCCCCCAAATCTCGCCTGTATCCCACCAGCCTGACCAGAAGAGCTGCCTACACCTCCCACCAACTTTACCCTTCTGAAGAAGTCCGCTGCGTCCTCAGAACCGGCATCCTTAAGGAAGTTGAAATAATCGCGCTGTGAACAAGGTAAAACTGACAAGGTTCCTCCCTGTCATCTCTACTGTTCAATATATACATGCAACCTATCTGCAATATCATTAGATCATTTAACGTGAGCTGTCTGATATATGCGGATGACATTCTCTTATACATGCCTTTCGACAGTTCAAATGGACCTTACACCAATTATAGAATGTTTCAATGCGGTATCCGTTTGGCTACAATCACAAAACCTCCGCATCCAGCACAAAAAAACGGAGGTACTGTTCATCTCAAGAGACCCTGACTTTATTCCACCATCCCATGTAAGAGTCAAGGAAGCGGAATTACAAACCAAAGCAGCAATAAAATACTTCGGGGTCACCCTAGACCAACATCTGGACATGAAATCTCACATAAGCAACATAGTCAAAGCTGTTTATTTCAAAATCCGTTCACTCAGACATCTGCGCTCCCTACTGGACCCAGATGATTTCCGGACAATATTCCAAGCACTAATCCTGCCTCATTTTGACTTTGCTAATTCCATTTTACAAGGTCTCCCTCAATCTACACTGAACCCGTTACAACTGGCCATGAATGCCACAGCAAGGGTCCTCCACGGAGCCTCCAGAAGTGACCATGTGACTCCTATTCTAAAGCAGCTTCATTGGCTACCTATACACGGAAGGATTATATTCAAGACTTTACTCCTCTCATTCAAGGCCATCAATTGCCTCTCATCTACGGCACTCACTGAGCTTATCCACACAGTGCCCCCCAACAGATCCAGAAGGTCAACAACCCTAAATCTACTAATAACCCCGAAGTCCTTGACCTAATGCAACAGCACAACGGCAAATAGGGCTTTCAGTATTTACGTCCCCAAATGCTGGAATGCACTACCACCAGACATTCGAGCTATTAGAGATCTGTCTCAATTCAGGAAGGCAATCAAATTTCACCTCTTCCTCCAATTCTACCCAGCCAGCAACCGAGTCTAACCCTGAGTCTAACCCCACCTAACCGAGTCTAACCCCACCTAAGAAACTAGTGTTCTTATATTCCCAGCCTTTACTATTTATTATCTCGTGTATATAGTTCAACCCAGTTAGCCAAGTTGGTACTCCTGTTCCTTGTAAAACCAAACAAACAGATTGTTGTCTTGGTCGTTTTGTTATATTGTAAACCGCGCTGATACCGAATAGTGCGGTATATAAGCAACTGTAATAAATAATAAATAAATATTCAAAGAATGATAATTACACTTACCTGGTAATTGTAGTTCCTTTAGTGACGACAGTTCAGTCCTCTACCTCTGGGTTGTCAATCTCCTCCTGCAGCTAGGAGACTGGTTTGTCAGAATGACGACATCACTGGATATAGCCTGCTGCACTTCCACTTGCATCCCAGTATAAACTATAACAAAGCAGACTCAAAGGAGCAACAAATAAGTAGCTAAACAAAAGAACACGTAGCACTAGAAAACTAGGCGCCCTTCCCCCAACAAGGCTTTCTTACGACCTGCCCCGTCATCGAGAAGGCAACAAAGCACAGAATGGAAGAAATGTAGACTCACCTGTAAACAGCTGTCGCCGGCCACCAATCAGGAACTCCCTGAAAACACCCGGGCGGGAAGGAGGACTGAACTGTCATCACTAAAGGAACTACAATTACCAGGTAAGTGTAATTATCATTTCCTTAGTGTTCCTCCAGTTCAGTCCTCTACCTCTAGGATGTACCAGAGTAGTGATCAATGGGAGGGGGACCTTTCCAGCAGGCAGACAAGACCTCCGCACCGAAACGAGCATCCGAAGCTGCTGCCACATCCAGGAGGTAATGCTTACTGAACGTGTGCAGCGACGACCAAGTCGCAGCCCGACAAATGTCCCCCGGGGGTACCAACCCATGCTCCGCCCAAGACGCCGCCTGCGCCCTCGTAGAATGCGCTCGCAGCCCAACCGGCGCCACACGCCCATGAAGCAAATAAGCAGACACAATCGCCTCCCTAAGCCAGCGGGCGATAGAAGCTTTAGCCACCACTTCCCCTTTGCGAACACCGCCGTAGAGAACAACCAACCACTCAGACTTTCGGAATGCCTCCGTGACCCGCAAATACTGATGCAAGGTTCGCTTCACATCAAGCCGCCTAAGACTGCGACTGGAGGCGTCGCCCTCCAAGGACCCCAGAACAGGCAAACACACCGCCTGGTTCACATGAAAGGGAGACACCACCTTGGGCAAAAAGGACGGGACCGTCCGCAAAACCACCTTTTCCCTTGAAAAAGACAAGAAAGGTTCTCGACACGACAAAGCTTGAAGTTCGGAAACGCGCTGAGCGGAACAAATAGCCACCAGAAAAACCGCCTTCAAAGTCAAATCTTTCACGGACGCCCGACGTAAGGGCTCAAAGGGTGACTCGGCCAGCGCAGTGAGAACGAGATTCAGGTCCCACGGTGGAACAGACACCCTATGTGCCGGGCGCAACAGTGCGGCCGCCTTCAGAAAACGACTCACGTCCTGATGAGCCCCCAACGGCACGCCATTGACCTTGCCCCGATAACAGGAGAGGGCGGCCAACTGTACGCGCAAAGAACTGGCCGCTAGCCCTTTCTCAAAGCCACTCTGCAGAAACTCCAACACTAGCGGAACAGAAGCCGAACTCGGCCCAACCTGGCACGGTGCACACCAATCCTCAAAAACACGCCAGACACGCACATAAGCCAGGGAAGTCGAGGACTTACGCGCTCTCAGTAAGGTCGCGACTACCGCCGACGAGTAACCTCTCTTTAGGAGCTTAGCCCTCTCAATGGCCAAACCGTAAGCGAGAACCGATCCACTTGCGGCATGAGCAGGGGCCCCTGTAGCAACAGATCCAACCGTGTCGGCAACCGCAAAGGTGCCCCGTCCAGAAGACGAATAAGACCGGCGTACCAGGGACGCCGCGGCCAATCGGGTGCCACCAACAGCACCTTCCCGGCATGCGCTCCGATCTTTTGAATCACCCGGCCTATTAACGTCCAGGGCGGGAAAACATACAGAAGACCACTCGACGGCCACGGACGAAGCAAGGCGTCGATGCCCTCCGACATTCGCTCCCGACGCCTGCTGAAAAAACGACCAACCTTCGCCGATTGAAAGGTCGCCATGAGATCCATGACCGGAGTCCCCCAGCGCCAGACTATCTGTCGGAAAACTGCGGGATGCAGCTCCCACTCTCCGGCATCCACCTGCACTCTGCTGAGGAAGTCCGCGGTGACGTTGTCTTTGCCGGCAATGTGCGCTGCCGAGATCGCAGCCAAGCGAGGTTCCACCCATGCGAACAACTCGTCGGCCTCGGCCTCCATCGCGGCACTCCCGGTGCCGCCCTGCCGGTTGATGTAGGCCACCGTGGCCGAGTTGTCGGACAGCACTCGCACTGGCTGAGCGCGCACTAACTCCTCGAATGCCTGAAGGCCCCGGAACACCGCCCGAAGCTCCAGGCGATTTATCGCCCAGGAGGCCTCCAGGGGAGTCCAACATCCTTGTGCAAACTGGCTCCCGCAGTGGGCTCCCCAGCCCACCAGACTGGCGTCCGTAAGCAATGGAACCCATTCCGACTGTTCCAGTGACAGACAGGCTGCCAGGGAGGAGGGGAGAAGCCACCAGCGGAGGGACCACCGAACCGAGCTCGGGCAAGAGAGATGCTTGCTGAGGGGATCCCGTTGATGCGACCAACGATGTAGCAACGCCCTCTGCAGAGGACGCATATGAAACCGTGCCCACAGGACTGCCTCCAAAGTCGCCGCCATGGTGCCCAGCACCCGGAGATAATCCCACGCCGAAGGCGCCGACACCGACAGGAACCGGCGCACTAGGGCCTGCAAGCCCTCTGCCCGTTTGACCGGGAGAAATACACATCCCTCCTTCGTATCGAACCGGACCCCCAGGTATTCGAGGTCCTGAGTAGGCTGTAACCGGCTCTTGGTCGGGTTGACCACCCAACCCAACTGTTGTAGGAACTGCACCACCCAGTCCGTCACCCGGAGACTCTCCTCCGCGGACTTGGCCCGAATCAACCAGTCGTCGAGGTAAGGGTGGACCAGGATCCCTTCCTTGCGCAATGCCGCCGCCGCCACCACCATAATTTTGGTGAAGGTCCTCGGCGCCATCGCCAAGCCGAACGGCAACGCCTGAAATTGAGTGGCCCCAAGGGAGGGCGAACCGCAGGAAGCGCTGGTGAGCCTCTCGAATCGGAATGTGCAAATACGCCTCCGAGAGGTCTAGAGAAGTCAAGAACTCGCCGCGTCGCACCGCCACTATGATGGAGCGCAACGTTTCCATTCGAAAGTGCAGCACTCTTAAACACCGATTCACCCCCTTTAGGTCGAGGATTGGTCTCATTTGACCGCCCTTCTTGGGCATCACAAAATAAATGGAGTAACGACCCATGCCGTAATCGGCTCTTGAACTTCCACCACGGCCCCCAGCCGAATTAGTCTTTGCAGAGTTTCGCGAACCGCAACGGTCTTCCGGGGGCCTTTGCAAGGGGACAAGACAAAGGAGTCTCGTACGGGCCGTGCCAACTCCAACGCGTAGCCGTGTTGAATGATCTCCAACACCCATTGATCGGACGTGATGAGGGTCCAGGCGGGAAGAAACTCCCGAAGTCTTCCGCCTATGGGGGTTTCCCCCGCCGGGACCCGCCTTGCATCATTGGGCTTTGCGCGCAGCGGAGCCAGGGATGGCCGAGAAGCCTCTATTTGCTCCCCGAAACCCACGAAACCCCTGGCCCCGAGAGGAAAACCGGCCTCTCTGGAATGCCCCGGGACGCGTCGAGCGAAACCTTCGAAAGTCTCGAAACTGACCCCGACCGCCCAGGCCGGGCTTGGCCGACTTTGGTTTGTCTTCGGGCAGCCGACCCGCCTTGGACTCCCCGAGATCCTTCACCAACTTCTCCAAGTCTTCACCAAACAACAAACCTCCCTTGAAGGGAAGTTTGCTGAGACGGGACTTAGAAGACCCATCCGCCGCCCAATTGCGAAGCCATAACGACCTGCGGGCCGCCACTGCAGAACCCGTGCTGTTGGCCAGAGCTCTAATCAAATCATAGTGCACATCGGCGAGGAAGGCCGCACCGGACTCCAAACGATCCAATTCCGTCATCTCCTCAGAGTCGATATGAGAGGATTGGCGCAGCCGCTGAGCCCAGCGTAAACATGCTCTGGCCACCCAAGCTCCGCAGATAGAGGCCTGAAGCAAAACAGAATCCGCCTCAAAGGCCTGCTTTAGCAGACTGTCCACCTTACGGTCCTGGGCATCCTTTAAGGCCGCACTGCCTTCAACTGGAATAGTTGTTTTCTTCGTAACAGCAGAGACCACCGCGTCAATCCGTGGCACGCGGAACCTCTCCTTAGCAGAATCCGCTAGGGGATATAACCGATTCAACGTCCGAATTCCACGCAGCCCAGCTTCCGGCTTATCCCATTCATCCTGAATCATCTTCTCCACCACACGGTGTAAGGGAAACACCACCTGGGTCTGTCGAACCGCTTGGATGACCGGATCCTCCACTTCGTCCTCCACCGCCGCCAGAGGCGCAAGATTCAGGATCTGCAACGTTTCCGCAATCAGAGCAGGCAACTCCTCTCTGCGGAACACTCTGATGATTTTAGCTTGATCCTCGGGCTGCGGAATCTCACCTTCTTCCAGGTCCTGCGATCCGTCCTCAGGATCCCAATCCGGATCATCAGCCGCCTGCCAGGAACTGTCCCCCGGCTCGGAAAGCTTTGCTTGCTTCGGGGCAGGCGAGGCAGCGCCGAGCCCTCCCTCTGCCACTAATAGCGGGGACTGGGCCACCGGCGAGCCCGAGCACGGCCGCTTGCCCTGCTGACGCAGGTAAAACGCTTGATGCATAAGCAGGACAAACTCCGGACTAAAGGCACTGAGACAGGCCTCCGGAGCAGGCAAGGATATCCCAGACGGCCCCGTCAGCTCCTCCGACTCTGCCTCGGGCGCCAAGAGGCATGCGGAAGCAGGCTCCACCGCCACCGGCGGACCCTGCGCCTCAGTGGTCTCGGGCCTCCATTTGTAGCTCCACTGCCGAGGAAAGGGCAGCACAGCCCCTGCACACCCTGGTGTCACCTACAGTGCCCCTCCTGGTGCCACACACGAGGCACTGAGGCCGGGCAGCCATATGGGGAGAAAAACAAACGGCAGAGCCCGCGGAGAGAGAGGCCCGGGCCTGAGCTATGTGAGTTAGTTCGCCTTTGCTTTTTTTTTTTTTTTATTTCTTCTTTCAAGTGTGAAAGGAAGAGCAATCGAAGTAACAAAACCCCCACAGCCCCCCTCCCCCCGAACCGGAAGGGGCCGACGGAAGAAATGGAACCTCAAAGGCCCGAAAAAAAAAATATCAAAGAAACTAAACAAAACAGAAAGCAAGAGAAAACAAACGAAACCAAAAGCAAACCCCAAAGGCAAATTAAAGAAAAGAAAAGAAACCGACGGATTTGGCTGCCACGCAGCTGCAACGCGGCTCCCAAAATGGCCGCCGGGAGCAAAGTGAAAAAGGCGCCAAAAACACCGACGCTGCAGAGCCCCCTCGGAGCAACGCGGCCTGGCAAAAAGAAGAGCCGGGAGCCGGCAAACACTTACCGCTCCTGAAGACAGCTGGCACGCTTCAAACGCTACAAATCCCGGGCCCAAAATAGCAGACGCGCTGCTGCCAGAGAGACAGCCGCGGCACTCAAACAGTACCGCGGTGTGCATTAAAATAGAAGGACTCACCCCCGTAAAGTCAGGGAGGTGAGGCTTCGGGGGCCAAGCGGGAGAGGGGAGATGACTCGAACAGCCTGAGTCAGAACCCCTCCGGAAGAAGCAGAGCAAGGTGCAAGAAAGCCTTTCTTCCTTCTCCTGTATGCTGCCAAGAAGCAGTCGGGGCTAACGCTGCCCTTGTCCTTCTCCTAAGGTGTCTGTTTAAAAAAAAAAAGACAGTAGCAGAAAACCCCTTGCTACCCACTAAACTATCCTAACAGCTTTCTGGCTCCTTATCCATTCCTCCAAAAAGCCTCTCCCTAAGGCTAGTCATGTCCTCCTGCTGCAAGGAGACTGGTTACACTGGGATGCAAGTGGAAGTGCAGCAGGCTATATCCAGTGATGTCATCATTCTGAAAAACCAGTCTCCTAGCTGCAGGAGGAGATTGACAACCCAGAGGTAGAGAACTGAACTGGAGGAACGCTAAGTAACTCTTAGCATTCTCCAAGCCCACACTGACTTCAACAATAGCCTGATTCTTCCATCAGTTATCCCCTTGCATTGTTTATAGTCTCATAGTATGTCTTACTGCTGATATCCCTGAAAATACCTGGTTTAGCTGTACCCATATATCACAGTGTCACTGTTACATCATAACTATTTTGTTGTTTCATTGTTTCTCTTCTCGCTGATACATTGTTATCTGTGAACTCTATCCAAACCTGCCTACTGTTTTGCTTACGATATCCTCTACCTAACCTCATAACCCTATACTGAGTACCCTGCCTAAGATCAGTACTCCCATCATGCATCAATTCCTGTGCTTATTCTTTACCCTCCTTACTGCCTGGATCCCCATCCTAACACATACTCTAGACCCCGGCATCACTCAGATCCCAATCCTCTACAACACCAGAAGCAGCAGGACGGAATTCCCTTGCCATACTACCACGAGAACCAGGATATCATATTCACACCTCCTGCATATCCCTCTGCTGAGTTCTAAGAAGTCTCCAACTGAGAAGCACAAGAGCCAACGCCTACTCAAATGCGCGCTAATAAATGCCAGATCCATACGCTCAAAATGGCCAGCAGCCAGTGACCTGATAACAGCCCACAGCCTTGATATATTGCTGATAACTGAGACGTGGCTAACCGACAGTGACAATGTTATCATCAACCAGCTTCTACCGCCAGACTTCTCCATCTTTGTCTGCCATAGGTCCAACCAGAGAGGGGGCGGCACACTCATCCTTGCCAAATCTTCCCTCCAGTTTAAGTTAAACAATACCACCAGCACATCCCACCTGGACGCTCTTTCCATCTCGAATGAGCACTGTACGATCAACCTACTATACCGAGCTCCATCATCGTCCCCAGATGACCTACCGACCATAATCGACATCGCCTGTAATTCCCTTAACCCGCGATCTCCAAATTGGCTAGTAGGAGATTTCAACTTGCTTTCCTTACAAGTCACTCACTCATCAGCCTTCCTTGAAGCTATGTCCCAACTGGGCTATGAACAACTTACCGACGCTCCCACTCATAGTAAAGGAAGCAAACTGAACTTGATCTTCGCTCTGCAGGCTGCAGCCAACTCAACCCAAAGCCTTCTTACCTCCATAACCCCTGTACCCTGGTCTGACCACAAATTACTTCTATTCCACATCCCCACCAACTACCTCACCGTTGATTGCAGTAAAGCAGAGCTTCCCCCGAGAACCTTAGCAACACGTTTCCGACCCTTCGTTAAGGAAGAAGCCCTTGAGAAGATTTTACCTGCACTCTCCAGCGCCCCACTCTCCCCAGACGATTTAGTATCCAATTGGGACAATGCTCTTAGAGCCGCTGCCTACCTCCCAGCTGCTAACAGAGTTTCGACTAAACGAGAACATACCCCATGGTTCTCACAAGAGCTACGAGGATCCCTCCTTCAGCTGCGCAGATTTGAGAGACAGTGGCGTTACTCCCGGACCTCTGCGGCACTCTGTGCATACACCTCATACCTACAAACCAGGGCTGTGGATTCGGTAGATAAATGTTCCGACTCCGACTCCTCAGTTTTTTGTACTTCCGACTCCGACTCCCCGACTCCGACTCCAACTCCTCTGTATTAATATGTGAATGTATTTTATACATTCCTTGAAGGAAAGAAAGGCAACATACATGTCATTACCACAGGACTACTGGCTGGGAAGCCAACAGTCTACTGTATTGAACAGTTTAAGCAAAAGACAAACACAATGAAAACAACAAAGTTTTATTAATTTTTTTTATTAATTAATCAAGTGGCTGGATAGTAGCCAGTCCAAAAATACAAACCACATTATTTGGTTGTTTATGGTAACTTTGTCAGATATAAAGAATTTTCTTATTTGTGTTTGTTCTCCAGTAGATTTCTGAATGTTTTTTGTCACAGAAGTAGATGCAATGTTTTCATTGCTATCTTTCTCATTCACGGCTTCTAACACTTTGGGATGAAAACACTAAGTGTCTTTTCAAATTTGATGCTCTTGTAGGTGCATTTTTATCAGGCCCACTGAAACTGCTAATTTTTGCATCACATTGTTTTTCACCATCATCATCTTTTCTAAAACATTGGCACATGTTATGTTTTCCATCACTTGATAATGCAAAGTGCTCATAAACAGTAGACTTTGTCGTGTTTGTTGTTAGTAGTCTTTTTGCCATTGTTTAGGATGCCTCTTTCCCTAAAATATAAAATGTTATACTAACTGGCATATAATTAGATTTTTAATATCAACATACACAGTCTTGTAAGTTGTACGTACATGGCTTTATACAAACAAATAAGCTATATATAGTAATTACACTTACCTGGTAATTGTAGTTCCTTGAGAGACGACAGCTTAGTCCTCGACGTATGGGTAGTGCACCTCCTCCTGCAGCATGAAGACTGGACCAATCAGATTTCAGCTCCACTGGAAGAAGCACACCCTGCAACTCAGGAACTCCAGTGAACTACTGACAAAGCAAACTCAAACACATAGCTAACCTTTAGTAAAACTGCTCTCATAGGAAATATATTCCGCAACCTAACTGGGTTTTTTTTTTTTTTTTTTTAAATCAACTGGTGGCGTAGGCCACATACTAAAAATTATAACCAACCGGAACGGAAAGTCCCGCTCCTGCCACAGCGAAAAACTTAGAGAGAAAAGAAAGTAACATGAAACGCACTCACCTGGAAATATCGTCTTCTTCATCCAAGGCGTGCCGTGCGAAAAGAAATCAGGGAGAGGCAGGAGGACTAAGCTGTCGTCTCTCAAGGAACTACAATTACCAGGTAAGTGTAATTACTATTTCCTTATCGTTCCTCCAGCTTAGTCCTCGACGTATGGGATGTATCAAAGCAGCCTAACGGGTGGGATTGTGCCAGCCGGCACGCAGAACCGCAGAACCAAAGCCAGCATCGCTCGCCGCCAAAACATCAAGACGATAATGTTTACTGAAAGTGTGCAAAGACGACCACGTGGCCGCTTTACAAATATCTACCGGTGAAACCAGACTGAATTCCGCCCAGGATGTCGCTTGTGCTCTCGTAGAGTGAGCCCGCAGTCCCGGCGGCGGAGACCGACCGTGCAATATGTAAGCCAAACCAATCGCCTCTTTAATCCATCTGGCAATAGAAGCCTTCGCTGCCGCTTCCCCTTTACGAGGACCACCAAACAGCACAAACAAGTGGTCTGATTTACGAAAATCATTTGTAACTCGTAAATAACGGCGGAGAACTCTTTTGAGGTCCAACCGACTCAAACCACGATCAGAAGCATGCCCTTCGGACTCCGAAAAAACCGGAAGAGAAACAACCTGATTCAAGTGAAAAGGAGAAGTCACCTTTGGCAAGAAAGATGGAACAGGCCGCAGAACCACTTTGTTAGGCGAGAAAGACAGAAAAAGCTCCCTGCAAGAAAGAGCCTGGAGTTCGGAAATACGGCGTGCGGAACATATAGCCACTAGGAACACCGTTTTAAGAGTCAAATCCTTTACCGAACTACCAGAGAGCGGCTCAAAAGGAGCTGCACTTAGGGCACGTAGCACTAAATTAAGATCCCACGCGGGAACCGATACTCTACGGGTTGGCCGTAACCTAGACACAGCACGCAAAAAACGAACTACATCCGGATGCGCCCCTAAAGCCACGCCCTGAACTTTACCGCGATAACAAGACAGAGCCGCCAATTGGACTCGCAAAGAGCTGGCGGCGAGACCCTTAGTAAAACCGTCTTGCAAAAAATCCAGAATTATCGGCAGAGAGGCCGTAGCCGCTCTGATCTGGTGTCTGGAACACCAGTCCTCAAAAATACGCCAAACCCGAACATAGGCCAGCGAAGTGGATCGCTTTCGCGCCTGCAAGAGGGTCGCTACCACTGAGCGGGAGTAACCGCGTTTTCTTAGCCGAGCCCTTTCAATAGCCAAGCCGTAAGAGAGAATCTCTCCACTTGGGGCATGCGAAGTGGACCCTGACACAACAGGTCCGGTAATAAGGGAAGTTTCCAGGGAGGACCGTCGATCAGCCTCATCAGATCGGCATACCAAGGACGACGCGGCCAATCCGGCGCTATTAAGAGCACCCGACCCCGGTGGGCTTCGATACGTTGAATAACGCGCCCCAACAGTGGCCATGGAGGGAATACATAAAGCAGACCCGTGGATGGCCACACCTGCAACAGAGCATCCAGACCTTCGGACATCGGCTCTCTTCGCCGACTGTAGAATCGAGCCGCTTTTGCTGAGCGGCACGTGGCCATCAGGTCCATGAGTGGTTGGCCCCAACGCTGCACCAGCTGCGCGAACACCCGGGGATGTAGCTCCCATTCTCCGGGATCCACCTGAACTCTGCTGAGGAAGTCCGCCGTCACATTGTCTTTTCCGGCGATATGTGCTGCGGAGATGGCTGACAGGCGAGGCTCTACCCATTCGAACAACGTCCGAGCCTCCGCCGCGAGGCCGACACTTCCGGTTCCCCCTTGCCGGTTGATGTAGGCCACGGCCGTTGCATTGTCTGAGAGCACCCGAATCGCTCGAGCCGATATCCGAGTCTCGAAGCCCTGCAATGCCAAGCGAATGGCTCGAAGCTCCAATCGATTGATCGACCAGGCGCTCTCTTCTGGGGACCAAAGACCCTGGACGAACTGGCCCTCGCAGTGAGCACCCCAGCCCGTCAGACAGGCGTCCGTTAATAGCGGAATCCAGTTCGGCTGCTCCAATGGCATCCCCACTCGCAGAGTGAGCGGATTCAACCACCAGGAGAGATCCCTTCGAACCGACATCGGGCAAGGCAGACGCCTGCTCAGCGGATCGGACTGGTTGGACCAGCGGCGGAGTAAGGCCTGCTGGAGGGACCGCATGTGAAACCGCGCCCAAGGAACCACCTCCAGAGAGGACGCCATCGTCCCCAACAACTGCAGGTATCGCCACGCCGACGGGGCTGGAGATCCTCGAAACTTTCGCACCAGAGACTGAAGAGTCAAAATCCTGCATTCGGGTAGAGAAACCAACCCCTGGCAAGTCTCGAATTGCACCCCTAAATATTCGAGAAGCTGTGTTGGAACCACATGGCTCTTGAGTGGGTTGATCACCCAGCCGAGAGACTGTAAGAGAGTGATGACCTTTTCTGTCGCTGCCAAGCTCTCTGCGCGCGATTTCCCGCGAATCAACCAGTCGTCCAGATAGGGATGAACCAGCACCCCGTCCTTGCGGAGAGCCGCGGCAACTACCACCATGATCTTGGTGAATACGCGAGGTGCGGTCGCTAGACCGAATGGTAAAGCCTGAAACTGGAAATGCCCCCACGGAAGCGCAAAGCGCAGATACCTCTGCTGGTCTTCTCGAATAGGGATATGGAGATAAGCCTCCGTGAGGTCGAGGGACGTAAGAAATTCGCCTCGGCGAACGGCCACTATGACAGACCGTAGCGTTTCCATCCGAAAGTGAGGAACTCTTAGACAACGATTCACTCCTTTGAGATCCAATATGGGTCGCAGATCGCCTCCCTTCTTTGGCACCACGAAATAAATGGAATACCTTCCCAGACCATATTCCGCTGGTGGAACTGGAATGACCGCCCCCAGCTGAAGAAGCCGATCGAGCGTTTGGCGCACCTGCAAGGTCTTCTGAACCCCTCGACAGGGAGACGCTACAAAGGAGTCGAGTACTGGTCGGGCCAAATCGAGAACATACCCGTCTTTGATAATGTCTAGTACCCACTGATCGGAAGTAATTTGGATCCAAGCGGAGAGAAAATGTCGAAGGCGTCCTCCGATCATCGGCCGCTCCACCTGGACCCGCTGTCTTTCATTGGGGTTTGCGGGGGCCCGGGGCACCTCCCGCCGTGAACCCTCGACTGGCTCCACGAAATCCGCGAAAACTGGACACCCGGGAACTATATCTACCCCGCTGGGCGCTGGCGTAACGGGGTGACCGGAACCTACGAAAGTCCCGAAATTGTCCCCTAGTGACCGGAATGGATCTACCCCGCTTGGGCCGATCTTCTGGTAAGCGACCGCCTTTGGATTCACCTAGATCTTTGACCAACTTATCCAAATCCTCACCAAAGAGTAGTTTACCCTTAAAAGGTAATTTGCCCAACCGTGACTTAGAGGAACCATCGGCCGCCCAATTTTTTAGCCAAAGAGCTCTACGAGAAGCCACTACCGAAGCCATGCTATTGGAGAGAGCTCTGATGAGATCGTACTGTACATCCGCCAAATAAGCCGTACCAGACTCCAAGCGGTGAAGTTCCGTCAGCGTATCAGTGTCTAAGGATGGAGAACGCTGAAATCGCTGAACCCACCGCAAACAGGCACGGGCTACCCAAGCCCCACAAACCGAAGCCTGTAACGCAATCGCATCCGCCTCAAAGGCCTGCTTCAACAGACCATCCATCTTCCTGTCCTGCGGCTCCCTCAAAGCCGCACTCCCTTCAACCGGAATGGTGGTCTTCTTCGTCACCGCCGACATGGCTGCGTCGACCTTGGGAGATCGAAAACGTTCCAAATCCGTTTCTGCCATAGGATAAAGACGACGCATGATCTTAACTCCCTTGAGACCAGTCTCAGGAGTGTCCCACTCGGTCTGAATCATCTGGTCAATAACTTTATGAAGTGGAAAAACCACTTGAGTCTGACGAACAGCTTGAATGATGGGATCTACTCCGTCCGCCTCTTCCGCCTTAGGCGCAGAAGACAAGCCTAACGTCTGAAGCGCTTCCGAAACAAGAGCTGGAAGCTCCTCACGCCTGAACACCCGAATAATCCTCGCTTGATCCTCCGGCTCCGGAAGCTCTCCTTCCTCCAAGCCGTCTACATCTCCCTCCGGATCGAACTCGGGATCATCCCCCTCAGGCCAGTCCGCCTCCACAGAACCAGGGTCGTGCAACCGCGGCCGCTTCGGGGCTCTGATGTCGGACAATGGAGGCTCTCCAAGAGGGGGCTGGAGGGATAGTCCCTGCGGTGGTAGAGGCGCCCCTCCCATAACCTGACGCCTTCGACAGAACGCCTGATGCAGAAGCAATACAAAATCTGCAGAAAAATCCTCCAAGGGCAACGACTCCCCCAGAGCTAGTTGCGCCCCAGGCGCCGAGGTACTGTTAGGAGCAAGCCCCGAGGGACCCTCTAGCGGTGATTCTAAATCTCCTGATGCGGCACCAGACTGTGCCGATGCAGGCAAAGAATGCTCCAGGCGCTGTTCCATGCTGCGAGACAGTGAGGCGCAGCGAGGGCACACGCCGGTCTCTGCGTCGGCACCCCGCCGAGATCCACAAATGAGGCAAAGAGAACCCGTGGACATGGGGAGTCTAGCGTGTTTAAAACGCCAGCCAACCGCAGCCAAAAAAGATAGGGGAACCAACAGCACACTGACCCAGAGGAACCAAGCGGGAACTGGGCAGTGTTCAATAAAGGAAAGCGGTGCAGGTCAAGAGAAAAGGTCTGACCAGCAAGTGGGGAAAGGAGGCTATGCCTGCTTTCCCTCATAGGCATACATATCTTCCCTTTGTGTCTTTATTTTATTTTTTTATTTTTTTTTTTTTGGAAGCCTAAGAATAATAGCAAATGCAATTAAAAAACCTCCCAGAACTAAAGAGGTTACTTCCTCAGACAGCTGCCACGGAGAAAATCAGCGAGGGAATGAGACACACAACTCCTGCCCTATAAGAAATAGAATGAAGCAGCGTACTAACCACTGACAAAGGCAAAATAAAGCAAATAACAATAAAAGAAAGTCACTGAAATCAAATTCAAATGAAAGGAAACTAAAGGAAATCAAAAATCTACCGCGGGGTAACTGAAAGAAAAAAACCGCGGACCGAGAAAAAATGGCCGTGGCAGACCCGCAAGCGTTTTGGCGGGCTTTTGCAGCCTCACGGTGAAGGGAAGGGCCCGAGGAAAATAAGCCCGTTGCTGCCGCGAAAACGGGAGCCCCCCGGGGTCGCTTCCCCCCTCGAATATATGCGACTGTCCTGAACAGCTGAGGGAGGGAGTGAACGTGGCTCAAAAGCCGGCCAGCTTCCCCTCAGCTGCAATCACTCACCGGCACACACGCAGCTGTCTTCAGTCTCTGGAGACGAGCTGCAGCTCAGCCTTCGTTGGAGCTCTGCCCCGAAGAGCCTTGGGGCAGAGATCCACTTTCCCCAAAGTCAAAAAGTACACAGAGAGTCGTCAAGGTCTGAGCAGGAGAAGGAGCTTCCTCCGGTTTCCTCCCCCCGCCCCCACTGAGTGCCGAGAATCACAGTGAAAATTTAAAGGGACAGCGTATTAAATAAGAAAAAAAAGGTAAAGAAGCCCTAAAAGGACCCAAATAAAGGTTAGCTATAGGCAAAGAATACTATCTAAATAACTAGTGAGCCCAGCTACGCTCACTAACGTCCTCCTGCTGCATGAAGACTGGACACACTGGAGTTCCTGAGTTGCAGGGTGTGCTTCTTCCAGTGGAGCTGAAATCTGATTGGTCCAGTCTTCATGCTGCAGGAGGAGGTGCACTACCCATACGTCGAGGACTAAGCTGGAGGAACGATAAGGAAATCCCAGCACTAAACCTAGACATGATTTGTCCTATACAGAAAAACATGCACAGACATGTACTGTACACACACACATAACACAGAGCCTACATTTTAGTACTCAGAGCATATAAACAATCTGCACTATACATAAACATTCATACATTCCTGCAGCACCACACTTACAAACCTAGGATAGACAGTTTCTTCCAGAAACATGTACACATGTCTTCCCTCATACTGACAAGCAGGCATGCAGGTTTTAAAATAAATATAAACACTTACAGTTGAATCCAAGAAGCTGTTCCACCAAGTTCTTCTAAGCTCTTCTAGCAGAGAGAGGTAGTTGGGCAGAAGCTGCTGCCTTCTCCTTTTTTGTGTGTTTTTTTAATTCCAATCTAAATTTAATTGGAGTCGGAATCGGAGCATTGTTTGCCGACTCAGACTCCAGGTACCCAAAATTTCCTCCGACTCCGACTCCACGACTCTGACTCCACAGCCCTGCTACAAACTCACCGAAAAATGACGATGGATAAGAGAAAACAGTACCACTCGGAGATATTAATGCAATCTATAAACAAACCTCACAACCTTTTCAATATCGTAAAATCCTTAACAGGTGATCCAGCTACAACTCATTCACACATGCCGCACCCACAGGACTACGCAAATCATCTACAATCGAAGATGATCCAGACAAACATGATTTCTACCTCCACATCCCACACCAACCCATTCTATGCAAATTCTCTGAGGTATCCAACAGAGAGATTGAAGATATCATCTCATCTATTAACCTAACCACCGCACCCAATGATCCCTGCCCAGCCAACTGGATCAAAGAGCTGCGTCACGAGCTTAGCCCAACCATAAGTAAAATTTTCAACCATTCTTTCTTAACTGGGTCCTTCCCACAGAGCCTGAAGTACTCATCTATTCGCCCACTCTTGAAAAATAGCAAACTCGACCCTTCTAAAGTCTAATCTTTTAGACCAATTTCGAGCATCCCCGTTAGCCAAAATCATGGAAAAAGTAGTCCAGCGACAAATCCAACATCATGTGGACACTGAAGCCCCTCTCGACCCTTCTCAACACGGCTTCAGAGAAGCCCATGGGGTTGACACCCTCCTCACAACCCTCTTTAACAACCTAGTCATAGGCCTTGACAATGTCCATCAAGGATTTATTCTTATCTTTCTGGACATTGCAGCCGCCTTTGATTCAGTTAACCATGATACTCTTCAACGCCTTCAAGAAAAGGGCATTCAAGGCCTAGCTCTATCCTGGTGCAAATCATATTTAAGTAACAGATGGCAACAAGTCCGAACAGGCTCAGCGACATCAGAACCATTTCCCCTGATGCAAGGTGTACCTCAAGGGTCATCCCTATCTGCATTAATGTTTAACATCTATATGCAGCCCATTTACGTATTGATCCGTTCCTTCAACATCCAATGTTTAGCCTATGCGGATGACATCCTGATGTATGCTCCTTTCAAGATTCACCAGCCAGACTTCGTACCAATAGTAAGATGCTTTGAAGCTGTAGCGAACTGGCTCCTCACACAAAACCTACGTATAAACCACAACAAAACAAACGTCCTGTTCGTCACAAGGAGCTCAAGTTTCAAACCACCATCTTCACTACAAGTCAACACGATGGAACTGAAGGCACAAACCACAATCCGATATCTAGGTATTACGCTAGATCAGCGGCTCGACATGTCAGCGCACATTAAGAACTCCACCAAAGCAATATACCATAAGATCCGATCACTTCGATATCTCCACCCATTACATGACTTCTCCGATTATCGATCAATCTTCCAAGCCTTGGTAATCCCACATCTAGACTTTGCCAATATCATCCTCCACGGGCTCCCACAATCAACACTGAACCCTCTCCGTCTGGCCATGAACTCAGCTGCGAGAGTTCTCGTAGGAGGATCACGTTCCGACCACATAATGCCGGTCTTGAAGAGCCTACACTGGTTACCTCTACAGGCCAGAACTCTCTATAAAGCTCTAGTCATGACATTCAAGGCCTCAAGAACCCAACCCCTCTTGCCCATCAGTAATCTTATACATGTCACTCCAGCTAATAGAACCAGAAGGCCCTCTTCTTTGAACACCATTGATCTTCCAAGATTGTTGACGAAATGCTCTAAAACAGCCTACAGAGCATTCTCCCTTTTCGCACCCAGAGCTTGGAATGCCCTCCCACCTGAAATCAGAGCCATCACAAACTTAACGTCATTCAGGAAAGCTCTTAAATACCACCTGTTTCTAATATATTATTCGGAATCTACATCCAGTGAGCACTGCTCCCCAGGCGACTCCATTCCTATGACCCCTTCAGAAAACAGTTAATCGACATGACCCTACAATCACCACCCCCTGTCTTTACCCCCTTTTGATACTCAGCACTTGCACTCGTAATGTATTTACAACCACCATGTAATTAAATTATCATACCATGTATATAGTTCCCCCAGTTATCTCCAGGTTAGTTTACCCTGTTCACTGTAAAAAACCAATGTTGCCTTTACATTGTGTTTGTTTTTTTGTTCATATGTACACCGCACTGATTAAAAGAGCGCGGTATATAAGAAATGAAAATAAATAAATAAATAAGAGACAAGGGATGATCATGTCTGTTTACTGACTGACCATAGACAGATGGAAGGATTTCATTTGTCTCCTATCCACTGACTGTCTCTATCTTTCTACTTATATACATTTCTTAAATGCAGGTACTTCCTGTTTTTCACAGAACAAAACTGTAGCTACTACAAACCTCTATGCAGCACTTTTTCCTGATCTTTCACTTATTCCTGTCTCTAACATTTTGCCTGATCCTTCTCAGGAGACAGTCACAATGTTTCAACAAACTTTCACTTACATCACCTGACCAGGCACAACAGCTCTCTGAAATCCGCCCAGCAACAAGACAACACCACAGGTAGGCTTTTTCCACAGGTCTGCAGCAAGTCATTGTGCACTGAATAAGCATGCCTTGTATTATACAGCTCAAAACCTAAAAATGTGGCAACCCCGCTTGATACCATCCCATACCAGGCAGTACAATCTGGCCAGCATGGTGGGAAAGGCTGCAGGCACTCCCCAGGAACACCCTCAATCTGTACCTGGGTAGGTAAAAGGATCCCTAGCATAGTGCACCTCCACAAGCTCAGGCACAGAGCACTAGAGTACCTGAAGTAAAATAAAATAAAAGGATTGTGAAAGGAAACTGCAAATGGCCCCCTAGGAAGGAGCTGCTCTGTCCTGCTTTATTCTCTGGTGCCTGCCCCTCCCGGGTGTCCAAAATACAGAGCGGGGTTAAAACGCACGTGGGCCTGAAGAAGAAATCACACCTAAACACAGCTGGGGGAGTTCCCCATGCTGCTTCAGACTCCCAAACACGCAGCTGTAAGCCCCTCTGTCTCCTCGTGCTCCAGCGAGGTTCCTGCTGTCTTCCCACTCTCCACTCCTACCTTGGAGACTCTTTGCCACATGGCTTTTCTACCCCTCACACTCAGCATTCCTTCCCGACTTCGGTGCTGAGGGGAGCGACTCGGGGCTGCAGGCTTTTACTCCTGTCAATCAACTGCTGCCCCGTGGCAGCTCCTCACCCGATAATGGGTTCGGGAGCCGCCAGAAGTCTTGGACTGAGGAAGGCCCTCACAGAATTCCCCCCAAAATCCTGGGGGGGGGGAGAGAAGGAATATCCTTCCCTCAGCTCTGTTGTCCCCTGGGTTCTTTCTAATCCTTCTGATTTTTTTCTGCATTTAAAAACAAAGAAACATGCACCTTAACAGGGGAAATAAAAACCAAACTAACTAAACCTAGTCCAGCACCCTGGCTCCTCCTCCAGCTGCTTGGAGATAGAGCATACTGGGACTGGTAGGAAGTGAAAGCTGCTTAAATACACTAGTGTTATCAAAAAGATGACACGCTCAGTCTCCAAGCTGCTGGAAAAGGTACACTACTCAGAGGTGCGGGACTGGACTGGAGGGACAATAAGGAATAACAAATTAAAATAAAATATATGGTAAAACATAGTAATAATCAAAATATAATGAAATAATATTAATACTACTAATTAGACTTACTGAGTAAAAATAATCAAAGCTAAAATAAAGTAAAACAGACATTGCTCATCATAAAAACAATTAAACCTTCTAAAAAGCATACACATATAAAATCCAAACTGCACATACATAAGCCATACTGTGTCTAAATAAATAATTATTACAATGGATGAGGCTGAAATATTTCCTTTATAAAAATGGCACTTTTTAGGGATTACTGTTAAATATCTAAAAGTTCTATGTAAATCTGTTAAGTTCCTGCTCCCTATAAACCGCCTTGATTCCCAGATAAGGCAGTATAAAAAATAAATAAACTTACACATGCAACTAGCAGTGGATGGCAAACATGCATTCACATCTATATGTCTGCTGAATGATACACATACTTTGCATTTTACAAAGTAGATGTGTAAATCCCAAACATCAATGAACTAAACCCCTAGCAATTGTACTTTATACCTGTATTAAATTATACTTGAGCTAGCACATTTAACATGTAGAGAACCTTTGTAAGTTTATCGTCTTAGTATACATTACCAAAGAAATCTTGCTTTTCATAAGGCCAAAGGATATTCCAAGTACAGACAGAAGTACAGTGTAAGGAATATTATTATTCTTCATTATACTTCTTATCATTGCTGAAAATTTTGAACAAAAAAAAACTATTGTAAAAAGCTGAAATTTGTTCTTATTTGCTAATTATCTTTCCTTTCTAAATTTCATAAGAAGTTAGAGCCTAGCAGCAGCTAAGAGATATAATTTAAATCAAATCAGAATATAGCTTATCTCAGCAGCACAAGACAGGGTACTGTGTAGCAGACCTCTTAATAAGTGTTATTTACCTCCCCCCCTCCCCACACCCACCCACCCCTGGATAATCATAGCTTTCTAGGTACTTACACATCTTAAAAGGCAGGAGGTGCTCTCAGGTGAAGCTCATTACCCAAATCAGTCATACACTAAGAACCTGAGATTAGTTAAGCTTCAAGTGAACAAGATATATTACACGTATTAGGTACAGTGTTATTAGTATAAATATCCATAGCAACACTTAGTAAGTAAAGAACTTAGATCTAAACACAAACTTAAAACTAAGAAGACGACAGCAGTCCAGCAGCGGGATAGGGGCTTTCCAGTCTTTTGCATTGAGTGTCACATGTATGATTTTCTCCCAGTTGGTGAGAGGTCTTACATGTGCACTAAGTGCAAGGAGCTCTTTGCTCTCAGGGAACGAGTCCGTTCTCTAGAGGCTAAAGTAGCAGACTTGGAAAGCATAAGACAGACAGAGAGGTACATAGACGAGACCTACAGGGATATAGTCCTGAAGTCCCACCTCCAGTCTGGCAGCATCCCTGTTGCCATGGAGGAGAGGTGTCACGTGACAGGAGAGCATCACCCTGGTGTGGCAGGAAGTGATAGTGTAACTAGGACCTGTCCTCCAGGTGATGTAAAACCCTCTCGCACCGAGGAAGTTTCTCCAGGGCCATGTGCCCATGAGGGAAGGGTTAGGACAGCCGTTATAGTTGGTGATTCGATCATTAGGTATGTAGATAGCTGGGTGGCTGGTGGACGTGAGGATCGCCTGGTAACATGCCTGCCTGGTGCGAAGGTAGCGGACCTCACGCGGCACCTAGATAAGGTCTTAGATAGTGCTGGGGAGGAGTCTGCTGTCTTGGTACATGTCGGTACCAATGACATAGGAAAAGGGGTTGAGAGGTTCTGGAGGCTAAATTTAGGCTTTTAGGTAGGAAGTTGAAATCCAGAACTTCCAGGGTAGCATTCTCCGAAATACTTCCTGTTCCACGCGCAGAACCCCAAAGAAGGGCAGAGCTCCGGAGTCTCAATGCGTGGATGAGACAATGGTGCAGAGATGAGGGGTTTGGATTTGTTAGGAACTGGGGTACATTCTGGGGAAAGGAGGGGCTCTTCCGAAGGGATGGACTTCACCTTAACCGGGATGGAACCAGGCTGCTGGCATTAACCTTTAAAAAGGGGATAGAGCAGCTTTTAAACTAGATATTAGGGGAAAGCAGACAGTCGCCCAAGAGCGGATGGTTCGGAAGAATGTATCTTTGAAGGATACTACCAAAAGCAGAGGAGGTTCCACAAAAGAGTACAGTAGCCCAAATGCCCTCAAGTATGGAGTAGACTGAGCTTAAAGATCCCAAATTACCCATGTCTAACAACAGCCAAATTAATATGAATAAAATAAATTCTCTAAAATGCTTGTATGCAAATGCTAGAAGTCTAAAAAATAAGATGGGAGAGTTAGAATATATAGCACTAAACGAGAGGTTAGATATGATTGGAATATCAGAGACATGGTGGAAGGAGGACAACCAGTGGGACACTGATACCTGGGTACAAACTATATCGTAATGACAGAGCTGATCAAATTGGTGGAGGGGTTGCTCTCTATGTTAGAGAGGGCATTGAGTCACAAAGGATTAAAGTTTTGCAGGAAACAAAATCTGCTGTAGAATCTATATGGATTGAAATTCCATGTATAAGGGGGAAGGCAATGGCAGTGGGGGTGTACTATCGAGCGCCTGGCCAGAATGACCAAATGAATGATGAAATGCTAAAAGAAATCAAGGAAGCTAACAAACGTTACAGTGCAGTAATAATAATGGTTGATTTCAACTACCCCGGTATCGACTGGGTCAGTGTCACGTCAGGACATGCTAGGGAGATAAAGTTCCTAGATGAAAGAAATGACTGCTTCTTGGAGCAGCTGGTCCATGAACCGACCAGAGGGAAGCCATATTAGACCTAGTCCTTAGTGGAACACCAGATCTAGTGCAAGAGATAAGGGTGTTGGGGCCACTTGGCAATAGTGATCATAGCATGATCACCTTTGATTTAATTAGTGGAGGAGGAATAGTAAGGAAATCCACAGTACTACCTTTTAACTTTCGAAAGGGAGACTATGATAAAATGAGGAAAACAGTTAAGAAAAAACTAAAAGGAGCAGTTGCAAAGGTAAAAAGACGTACATCAGGCTTGGCTGTTGTTGAAAAATACTAATCTTGGAAACCCAGACCAGCTGTATTCCACGCTTTAAGAAAAGTGGAAGGAAGTCCAAAAAACTGCCAGCATGGTTTAAAGGTGAGGTCAGAGAGGCAGTTGCCAAAAAAGCATCTTTCAAGAAATGGAAAAAAGAGCCAAACGACGAAACCTGGAAACAGCACAAGCACTGGCAAGTCAAATGCAAGGTATTAATAAGGCAGGCAAAGGGAGAATTTGAGAAGAAGCTTGCTGCGAAAGCAAAAACGCGAAGTAAAGACCTTTTCAAGTACATTCGTAGCAAAAAAATTGTGAGAGAGTCAGTTGGTCCATTGGATGATAAAGAGGTTAAAGGAGCACTAAGAGGCGACAAGGCGATAGCGGAGAGATTAAATGAATTCTTTGCTTCAGTCTTTACTGAGGAAGATGTAGGGATGTTACCCATGACTGAAGTGGTATTTAAAGGTGCGGAAGAATTGAAGGAAATATCGATACATCGGGAAGATGTATTACAACTATTAGATAAACTGAAGAGTAGCAAATCACCTGTGCCGGATGGTATACATCCAAGGGTGTTGAAAGAACTGAAATATGAGATAGTACACAGATTACTAATGGCAGGTCTGCTATCATTAAAATCATCTCTAATACATTAGCGTTCCTCCAATCTTCAGGTAACACCAATTTTTAAAAAGGGTTCCAGGGGTGATCCGGGAAACTACAGATAGGTGAGCCTGACATCAGTACCGGGAAAAATGGTAGAAACCATCATAAAGAATAAAATTACTCAGCATTGGGATAGTCACGACCTAATGGGAGACAGCCAACATGGCTTTAGACAAGGAAGATCTTGTCTTACTAATCTGTTATGTTTTTTTGAAGGAGTGAATAAACAGGTGGACAAAGGTGAGTCGGTTGATATTGTGTATCTGGACTTTCAGAAAGCCTTTGACAAGGTCCCTCATGAGAGACTTTTGGCAAAACTAAAGAGTCATGGGATAGGAGGCAGTGTACTATTGTGGATCAGGAACTGGTTAAAAGATAGAAAGCAGAGGGTAGGACTAAATGGCCAATTTTCCCAATGGAGAAAGGTGAATAGTGGTGTACCCCAGGGATCTGTGCTGGGTCTGCTGCTTTTTGACATATTCATAAATGACCTGGAAAGTGGAACAACAAGTGAGGTTATCAAATTTGCAGATGACACAAAACTATTTAAAGTTGTTAAAACCCAGGAGGATTGTGGAAAATTGCAAGAGGATCTTGATAAATTGGAAGACTGGGCATCAAAATGGCAGATGAAATTTAATGTGGACAAGTGCAAGGTTATGCACCTAGGGAAGAACAACCCAAACTATGGTTACACGATGCAAGGTTCCACATTAGGAACCACCACCCAGGAAAAAGATTTAGGCGTCATTGTGGATACCATGTTAAAACCCTCGGCCCAGTGTGCAGCGGCGGCCAAGAGAGCAAATAGAATGCTAGGTATGATAAGGAAAGGAATGGAAAATAAAACAAAAGATATTATAATGCCTCTATATCGTTCCATGGTGAGACCGCACCTTGAATATTGTGTGCAATTCTGGTCGCCGTATCTTAAAAAGGATATAGCGATTTTAGAAAAGGTTCAGAGAAGAGCCACCAAAATGGTAAAGGGGATGGAAGGCTACTCCTATGAAGAAAGGCTAAAAAGGTTGGGGCTCTTTAACCTGGAAAAGAGACGGCTGAGGGGAGATATGATAGAAGTCTATAAATTAATGAACGGAGTGGAACGGGTAAACGTAGATCGATTGTTTACTTTTTCAGAATATAGAAAGACTAGGGGACATGCAATGAAGCTACAGGGTAAACTATTTAAGACTAATAAAAGAAAATATTTTTTCACTCAACGTGTAATCAAACTCTGGAATTTGTTACCGGAGGATGTAGTAAAGGCTGTTAGTGTAGCTGGGTTTAAAAAAGGTTTGGACAAGTTCCTGGAGGAAAGGTCCATAAACCATTATTAAGAAGGGACCCAGGATATCAATGCTTGAACCAATACAAGCATTGTGGAACCTGTGTCCCTTGGGGAAACTGCTAGGTACGTATGACCTAGATTGGCCACTGTTGGAAACAGAATACTGGGCTTGATGGACCTTGGTCTGACCCAGTATGGCATATCTTATGTTCTTAACAGCAGGAATAAGTCTTCACATATGGGTATTGTCGGTACCGACGGAGCCTGAGCGGGAACGCTCCCCAGCGTCCAGTAAGAAAGCTTTTGAGAGCATCCCACAGCACCTGCGCGCTGCCTTCCCACCTTTCCCAACCGCCTCTCTCCAGTTCGAGTTTTAAAACTGAGACAAAGAGAGAGAGAGGAAAGGAAAGATAGAGAGATACAACTCCTAGGGGAGGTGGGTGGGTTGTGAAGACTTATTCCTGCTGTTCCCAGAGATCACCTGTTACAGGTAAGTAACTGTGCTATCTCCAGGAACAAGCAGGAATGAGTCTTCACATATGGGGACTCCCTAGCTGCAGATGCCAGGGGAAGACCCCAGGTTGTGTGTCCTTGTAAAGGACTCTACCTCCCCCCATGGATCTCTGTCATCCAACCAGGATAGGTGGGTAGGAGTTGATTAGGAATGGAACAGGTGTTTGAGAACAGCCTGACCAAACAAGGCATCCTGGCGGGAGTCCTTGTCCAAGCAGTAATGGGCTGTGAAGGTATGAACCGAGGCCCAGGTGGCCGCTCGACAGATTTGGTCGATGGACACAGAGTTTAGATGAGCCATTGAGGCTGCCATGGCTCTCACATTGTGAGCTGTGACATGGCCCTCCAGAGAAAGGTTTCTACTCTGGTAGGTGAAAGAAATACACTGAACAATCCAGTTGGACAGTGTTCTCTTAGAGACTGGAAGTCCTAAATGAGAAGGATCAAAAGCAACAAAGAGTTGAGAAGACTGTCTATGTTGCTGTGTTCTTTGTAAGTAGATTCCTCTCTGCATTTGATGCATGAGGTCCTGGAAAAAAACAGGTAAATATACCTCCTGGTTCAGATGAAAAGGCAAGACCACTTTAGGCATAAAGTGTGGATAGGTCCTGAGGACTACATTATCATGATGGAACCTTGTATAAGGTGGATTAGCCACCAAAGCTTGCAACTCACTGATGCGGCGTGCTGAGGTGACTGCAATGAGAAAAACAACTTTCCAATAAAGAAATTTCAAGGAGGTGGTGGCTAAAGGTTCAAAGGGTGGCTTCATAAGCTGGCCAAGAACTAGGTTTAGGTCCCATGCCACTGGAGGTGGTCTAATGGGAGGTTTAGTTAAAAGAAGGCCTCTCATGAATCTTGCTATAAGAGGGTGAGAGGAAATAGGTTGTCCATTGAGAGGCTTTAGGGACGCTGCAATAGCACTCAAATGGACTCTTACTGAATTCGTTTTCAGGCCTGCATGGGATAGATGCAGGAGATACTCTAGTAGAGAATTCAAAGGTATTGCAAGAGGGTTTAGAGCCTTCTCTGAACACCAAATGGTGAATCTTTTCCATTTGAAAGCATAGGAACATCTAGTAGAAGGCTTCCTAGAGGCATGAACAACATCTCTGACTTGTTGAGAGAGATGAAAATCTTTAAGGTCTAGGCCCTCAGCAACCAAGCCCTGAGATGGAGCAACTGGGGGGTTTGGGTGCCACAATGTTCCCACTTCCTGGGACAGAAGGTCTGGTGCAGAGCGTAAGTCCAGGGAAGGAGCTTGAGAGAGATGCAGAAGTAGAGGATACCACACTTGGCGTGGCCAATGTGGTGCTATGAGATTCATGGTCCCTCGATCTCTCTGAAGCTTGAATAGTGTTTTGGGAATTAGGGGAATTGGTGGAAAGGCATAAAGGAAGTCTTGACCCCAGTGAAGGAGGAAGGCATCCTTGGCCTGAACTCCCTGACACGGAATTCTGGAACAGAACCGGGGAAGTTTGGCATTCCACGGACTTGCAAAGAGGTCTATGTCCGGGGTTCCCCAAATTCGAAAACTCCTGGCTACCTGGTCCATGTGGAAATTTTGTTTATTAGAAACAAGCAACAAAAGACATACAAAAAGCAAAAACAGGCAACCCAAACAAGACCCATACCCCCAAAACCCCCACCCACCCCGACATAGCACAAACAAGAAATTGAAACCCCCCCGTGACCCACCTCCCCAAACTCATCACCAAACCCAACAACCACCTCACGTGCCCACCCCCCCCCCAACAACCCACACCAGTCCAGGCAATGTCCATGCCCAACCCCCCCCCCCCCCAACAACAACCCACACCAGTCCAGGCAATGTCCATAGCCATGACCCGAATGTCCAACTGTTGGGGACTGCCAAGGCCCCACCCAACCATGCCCAAAATACCTATTCCACCGTCCCCACCCCCGCCCCTAAGAAGGAGCAGCAGCTCCCCCACCCCAATCCCTGCCCCATCCCCATCCTCCCCACAAAGAAAATACAGCAAAGGCAAAACCCACACCCCCACCCCCCCAAACAAAAACATAAAGGCAAATCTGGCCCTTCCCCAACAAAAGCACACCAAAACAAAACAAAACCAAACCAAACCATAGGATGAACAAAAAGCCAGTGCTGCCCTGCAACACCAGACAGCAGGAGAGGGATGCACACAGAACGAACAACACTGTTTCACATAACAAAAAGATTGGGAAATCCATCCCCCAAGGTGAGAGGGAGAGCGAACAAGTGGCCAAAACCCCTCAAAAACGGCAATACCATCTCACCCACCCCCCCCACCGGAAGAAACACCCCAAATCCCTAACAAAGAAAGCCCAGGGAAACCCTCCCTCTCACGGGGGCGGAGGGTGAGGTGACGCCACAGACGCTCCCAACGATGGGCCTCCACCACCCGCCTTTCGCGTTGCGCCATGCTGGACACTTCCTCCAAAATGTCCCGCACCACCTCGTTGAGGGGCAGGACCAACCCCCAGGCCGAGACATGACAGCGTGCTTGCCACAGATGGTAGCGCACTTCAGCCGTGACGAGGTAGAGGGTCCCGGAGTTCTGCCTTAGAGGAAAGGACCAGGCCCCGTACACCCACTCCGCATACGTAAGGAGGGAAAGGTCACGCAGGTGAAGAGCAGCGGACACCAACCGGCAGGCCTCCACGTTGAAGGGGCACTGCCGGAGGAAATGGTCCATGGTCTCCGTCTGCCCTTCACACCCTGCCCTCGGACAGACCCGCTCGGCCTGTGACCTGTACTTGAGGTTGTCCCTCACATACAAACGCCCGTGGAAAGACAACCAGGCCACATCCCGAACCTTCTTCGGCAGCCGAGGGGAGTTCAACTGCCGAAGGCCCCGCTGCATCACATCCGCTGGACAGTCCCGCAGGGCCCACCGTGGTTGAAAGTGGGAGGTGAGTACCATCCGGTACAATCCTTTCCGCCCCAAGGACTGGGCGAGCGGGTCGGTCACCCCCCACCGCCGAATGAGCCCCACCATCGCAAAAACGTACGATGGGGCCTGTTCCCCACTACGACGAACACGTGGGACCGAGGACGCCCCCTCCCACTGCTCCCAGAAGCGGGAGAACCACCCCCGATAGGAGGCCACCCACCAAACCCCACCCCCCTCCCGCATCCTACCCAAGTGAAACCCCATAGACAAGACTGACAGGAAGACAAGGGGGTGCAACATACCTAAACCGCCCTGTGCCCGATCCAGACAAACGATGTTGCGCTGGACAGGGTTCAGGCGGTTACCCCACAGAAAACAGAAAAAGACAGCACTAACAGACGCCTGACGGGACGACGGAAGAATGAAGACCGTGGCCACGTGTAGAAAGAGGGGAAGCAGAAACGTCCCGAGGAGTTTGATCTTCTCCTCGAACGTACACCTCCACCCCCTCCACCGCAGCACCCGACACCGTGCAGTCTCAAGACAACGATCCCAATTGGACACCGCACAGTCCTCCGATCTGAAGACGAGGCCCAAAACGCGGACCTCCCCCATGGAAGGAGGAAAGGGGGCGCAGGAAGGCGGGGAGGCCTCCGAGGGGCCCAACCACAGCGTCTGGCACTTGCTGTGGTTGACAACAGAATGGGCCACCTCTGAGTACTCCTCCACGGCCTCCCGCAGGGCCTCTACCCCTTCAGTGCAGTCCACGTAAACTGAGATGTCGTCAGCGTAGGCAACGACAGACACCGGTGGCGCACCAGCGCCTCCAGGCCCCACAACCCACCTGAGGACAATCTCCGGAGGAAGGGGTCGAGGGAGAAGACATACAGCAGGGGGCTCAAAGGGCACCCCTGCCGTACCCACGAGGCGAAACAAAAAGGCCGTCCGAGCCACCCATTAATAAACGGGAAGCTCACCCCCCCTCTGTACAGCGCCTGCAAGACGAAAAGGAAACCTGCGGGGAGGCCAAAGTGCTGGAGCACCACCCACAGGTACCGGTGACTGACTCGATCAAAGGCTTTGGACTGGTCCAAGGAGACCAACCAGTGGTCCCGTTGGAGCGACCGGCCTCTCTCCACCACCTCCCGGACTGTGGCGACAGCGTCCAGAACCCCTCTCCCCCGAACGGAACAATACTGGGAGGACGACAGCAAAACGCCCGACACCTCCACCAGTCGGTTGGCCAAACACTTGGCCAGAATCTTCCGGTCCGCGTTCAGAAGAGAGAGCGGCTGCCAAATGTCCAAGGAGCTATCGTCCTTCCCCTTGGAGAGCAGCAGCAGGACAGACTCGCGAAATGACCGCGGGAGAAACCCCGTGTCCATGATCTCCTGAAACAGGGAGGTCAGGAAGGGGGCCAGCTGGAAGATGAAAGTGCGATAGAACTCCACTGGGAGTCCATCACGCCCAGGCACCTTCCCCAACGGCATGGCACAAATCGCCCTCTCCACCTCCACCTGCTGAATCAGAGCAGCGAGTGCATCAACCTGTACCTGGACCACAGCCGAATACACCGGGGGAAGGCCCAGGTACTCTCGGATATGGGTGAGGTCCACGGGGCGATCCCCAAACAGGTCCAAGAAGTAGTCCCCCACCATCTGCAAAAGATCCTCCTGGGAGGTATGAAGGATACCGTCCTCGCCCCGCAGGGCCATGACCTCCCGACGCCGAACCCTCTCCCTGCAATTCAGAAAAGGGTCTGGAGTGGCGACCCCACCAGCCGCCCCCTCGAAGCCTAGGGAGGCATGGCGATCATAAAGCAGGCCACGGAGCTGGACTCGCACCTCTTCCACCTCCTCCCGCGCTGCCCCTCGGGATACCAAATGATCCAGCGACCTCCGGAGGACAGTGTAAGTGAGGTAGCGGGATCGAGACATGGAGGTACCCCGGGAACGGAAGAGTTGGCGGGCACGCGTTTTCACCTCATCCCACCAAGCACCACGGGAAGGAAAAACACCCAACAGGGTCTCCTGGTCTGCGAGAAAGGCCAAGAACTCCTGGACCACCTCTGATGTTGCCAACAACTGCACATTCAGTCGCCACAGGCCAGGACCCCTGCTGAGCTCCTCGTGGTTAGCCAAGGAGGACACAGAGAGGACGCAGTGGTCCGAAAAGTCAACCGCCTGCAACTGCGGAGGGGAACACTCCACCCGGGCACTCACATATATCCGATTGATACGACTCCTGCGGGTCCCATGGTAGTAGATGAAACCCGGCGACCGTGGAAAGGCCCGGTGGAAGACATCCACTAGGTCAGCCGTCCGGGTCATCTCGGCCAAAAAGAGGCCCTCGTAACTGGGTGGGCAACGCTCCCCCCCTCGGTCCTGCAACAGGGTGGTGGTGTTGAAATCCCCTGCGAGGACCACCAAACGGGGAGGTGTGTAAGTAGGGGCGGGTGACCCGAAATAGGGTCTTCCGCGCCAACTTAGACTGGGTGCCGTAGACCACCATGAAACGAAACCGATGGGACCCGCAGTAGCCGTCTAAGAGCAAACACCGGCCCTGCTCCAGTTCCCACACATATTGCACCTGAAATAGGTGAGACGTGAACAAAACCGCCACTCCTGCGTAGGGCTGGGCCGCAAGTGACCAGTACGAAGGACCCCACATCCACTCCCGCTTCACCCGATGAAGGCTAGCGAGCGAGGTGAGCCTGGTCTCCTGCAAGAAGATGACATCCAGCCCACTCGTGGAAAGAAAATCATAGGACGTAGCCCGCGCCTGGTCGGTCAAAATGCTGGCCACGTTGATAGTGGCGCATGAGAACGCAGGAGTGTACGCCATGCCTATTTCGTGTGCAGTGACCCTTTCATCCTCTTCTCACCAACCCCTGGATCCCCAGAATCCCGCTTGTAGGACAAGCCCACAAGCTGGAGCAACTCCTCAGGGTCCACGTTGACCACCTCAAGGATCTCCTCCTCCTCCCGCCCGACCCTGTCACCCCAGGGGGTGCTGGTGCCCCCGGGACCACCAGGCAAAGCTGTCGCAGGGGCTAACCCAGCCCCCATGGGGCGAGGGGGCACGGACAGGTCAGGGGTTGGAGGAATGATCTCCTCTGTGGGATCCACTACCGGTGCTGCCCCCCCCTCCCCTGACAAAGATTGAGACAACAGAACAGTGCCCACCCCCGCGGGGGAGGCCAGGACGGCCGGGTCAGCAGGGGGCTCCTGCGAAGGCCCAGCACCCAACTGCGGGGGCAAAAGCCTGTCCTCCCTCACCCGTCGGGCACCAGTATCCACACTGATTGGAGGACCCTGACTGCGGCGCGCCTTCGGTATTTTCGGAGGCCGCTGCTGAGGAAGAGGGGCCGCCCCCGCCGCTAACCGCACCGAGCACCGCACAGGGGGCCCTGCCTCCACAGGCAAGCCCTCAGCCGCATCAGCGGCCAAAAAGATGAAACGGTTGACGTCCAACACGGGCTCTTCATCCGGCAATGGGAATGTCTCCCGTTTCTTCCTCTTGGACTTGCCGCCCTTAGGAGGGACAGTAGTCCATTCCTGAGGTGGCACCACCCGCGACCCCCTATCCTGTCATGAAACATCGACCTCCACCACATCAACCCTCTCCTCCGTCCTACCCAACTCCCCTCCCCCTGGTGGCTCCCTCGGCTCAATGGACTCCTCCACCCTAGGGCCCCCGGACTCCTCATGAGGGAGAGGGTCCTCCACAACCTCCTCCCGCACAGGAGCCCGAGGTGGGGCAACGACATCCTCCCCCCCGGTCCATTGTGTGATGCGGAGGGGCAGCGGGCAAAGGGGTGGCCCAACTCCCTGCAAAGGTTGCACCGGATGAGCAAACACCCGGCTGAGGTGTGACCCCGTCTACCACAACAGGTGCAGACCTGCTCGGGACAGTTCATGCTCAGATGTCTGAATGAGCCACAGTGGTGACACTCGCGAGGTTGCCCGGGGTAGTAGCACAAGATGCGATCCCGACCGAGAAAACCGGCCGAGGGCACGTGCTGCACGACGTTTCCCACCTCACACAAACGGATCCTACCCTTCCACGACCTTTCCCACACCCCTAGGGGCCCAGCGCCCTTAACCAGGGGTGCAAGAAGCACCGCATGACGCGACAACCAAAACTAGATGTCCTGCCCTGGGTTTGACTCATTCCTAACCAGGATGGTCACAGGTACTGTCCCCTGGCGAGAGATAGGCACAACACGAAAGTCTGCCCACCCATCCTGCCCCCTCTGCTGCTGGTATCGGTCCCAGAAAATCTCCAGCCCCCGTCTCAACATGAAACTAACATCATATTCAATGGTGTTGTTCATGTGGATGAAGGCATAGAGATCCCCCGGGAGAAACCCCAGCCCAAGGACCATCCTCAAGACTTTTTCCCTGGCTGGAGGGGGCCCCTCCCCAGCCCACTGGATCTGCGCCACATTGCGCCGTCGAACCTCACCCCCTACCCCTCGGAACCCTCCCCCACTTCCTCCCCCGCCCACAGGACCGCTCCCTTGGGAAACCCCCCTCCCCCCAGCCCCACCGAAGTCCCACCTGAAGTCCCCGGAGCAGCACCAGACCCCCTCAGGGCCTCTGCAAAAGTACGGGGGGGGGACCGACCCCCCGGCCTCCAGCCCCTGACCTCCGCTCGCCTCCCCTGCAACCGCCTGCGAGAAAATCCGCTGCGGTGGTGCAGGATCAACAGCCACCTCTAATGGGGCGACTGTGGGGCTGGGCAGGATCATCTCTGCGAATACAGAATCAGGGATACTTTCTCTACCCTCTCCCTGGGTGACACCTGGCAACTCCGGATCTCCTCCCTCCCCCTTATCCAAGGTGTCCACCAGACCCTGTTGCCTCCTAAGTGTATCAAACGCCCCTTTAGGGCCATCCGGGGTCTCCAGGGCTAACATGATGGCGTCATGCACCTGCTCTTGTGACACCCGGAATACCAGGGAACCCCCCTGTACCGCTGCCCTGCATTCCCAGCCCTTCCTATGTGTCTCCTGTGTTTTTGCTACCATAACTGGGGAAAGACACGGCTCCCCCCCAGTCCTGGGATCCGGGTGCACTATCCCATCCCCGCTGAAGTCGGTCACCCCCCCTCCCACTGGTGGGCCAGTCGTCCGCTGCCCCTCCCTCTCCCCCACAGCTACAGGAGATTCCTGCTCCTTTACAGGGGCATCAGACACCGTAGATACAAGACCTCCAATCAACCCACCATCCTCTACCCCCTGCAAGGCTCCCGGCAACAAGGCAGGACCGTCCTGAGACAGCAGGACAGGGCCCCCGAGGACCAGTCCCCCCGATCCCCCTCCCCTCTGCCCCCCTCCAATCCCAGTTCCTACCTGATTGCCGGTGCCAGACATGGCACAGAGGGTAGGGACATCCAGGCCGGCAGCCAAGACTCCAGCGGAGGGGGCGGACGCCCCCCCACGAGACAGGCCCCCCTCGGCCACACCATCCGGAACGACAGAAGCCTGTGCATCCCGCTCCACCAACACCGGTTGCAGGGACAGCTGCGGAGTACTCTTCCGGCCCCCCCCCCCCCAGCTGCAGGCGAAGGAACGCAGCCCCTACCCGGGTCCTTCCCCTTTCCTGCACCCTTCCAGCGCCAGACAGCCACCTCCGGGAACCAGGGGCGGCCAGGCTGCAGCCTCCGAGGCGCCGGAAGGGCAGCCAAGACAGGGGAATCCTTACCCATAGCAGCCCCTCCACCCGAAGACCGCACAGAACAGCCGGCAGAAGCAGCAGAAAAAGTAACCAGAGAAGGAGCCAACATGGAATCTGCGGATCCCCGACGCTGCAACAGGACATCCGAAAAGGAAACATCAGCTCGAGGGAATCCTCCGATGGAAACCTGTCGGGGGAGGTCCACCAAATCCTCCGCAGACCGCCGCCAGTGCTCCTTCGGCAGGGCAGAGGCTGACCCATGGCTGTCTTCACACTTCCGGGTAAACCGGGAAGTGACATCACTCGACTGACGGCGGCCATCTTGAATCCTCATTTGGGCTGGGGGAAGCCCTGCAGACAGCTCCTCCAGCGTGGCAACCCTCACAGCAGCACGGACGGGCAGAAGGCTGACGTCACCACGGACTCCCCGGCGGCCATCTTGGGGAATCCCTGCAACACTCGGCGACGGAGAGGCAGGGAGAAAGGCCGAAAATGCCCGTTGATGGGGGGGAATCGATGCCGCTGAACCCCCCTTCCATTGCGGGACCTGCGTTGCACGGATCCATCAGCTGTGCACGGGGAGAAAGAGGGGATGCCATTCCAGGAGCCCGCAAACACTGGCGGGCCGAGACCCCTCCTAGGAACGCCCAAGCGCCATCTTGGAACGCAGGATCCAGCAGACCAGGAACCACGGGCCCAACACCCTCGGACTGGACATCCACACTGCGACCAACACCTGTCACCTGAAGGTAAGGGTCCCAGGACCGAGATATAATACATGGGATTTGCACGGAGCGTTCTTCTCCCCTCACAGTAGTTGGACATGGGAAGGGCAGGTTGCGGGATTGTCGGTGTCCACCCGGTCTACCTACCCCCGGGGGCCTCCCCTGAACTGCAGGCATACTGTTAGTCCACCAGTCATAATTGTGGTACATCTCAGCAAGGGACCCACAACCCTGGCTTTTTAAAGAAGTGATCTCATGGTACTTGGCCTTCAAGGTCCGCTTCACCCCCTTCAGATATGTTTTATATGCCACCCACTCCGTACCAGGAATGGTGGCCTGCAGGCTCTCCAGGTGGGAGAGCTGGGCACACAGCTGAGCCGCCTCCTCCTGGAGACCCCGGAGCTGTCGCACCGCCGCCACAATCTCTTCCGGGGCCCTACCTGGCTGCTGGAAGGACGGCAGGCCCGACCCTCCGTCCTCATCCTCACTGGAGGAGGTAGAGGCCTCCTCCAGGACCCGAGGCGGAGGGGGGAACCCGCCTCCCCCTGTACTGTGCGAGACAATACTCCAGGGTCTCCCCAGAGCCTCTCCCGGCCTCCACCCAGCCTCAACACCCTGCCTGGGAAGGAGAAGCGAGCCGTCTCCAGGGGGTAGCAGGCCCGAGCCTCCGGGCATGTGGGTCCCTCCTCCCTGGCCATGTGCAGTCCTAACTGGGGAGTCCCCCTCCTGGGGCACCGGCTGGGAACAGGTCCCAGTATCCACCGCAGTCTGCAACGAGGGAGGCCTACCAGGCCTGGTAGGCCTCTGGGCCTGGGCCTCTCCCGCTGGAGGTGGCCCAGGACCCAACATCCAAGCACAGTCAGGTAACTAGGCTCTGCCCCCTAGCAGGAGCTCTGCACAGTAGGTCCTCACACCTCGACTGCTGAGGAGCAACTGAGTAGAAATTTTGTTTTATTATACACAAGCAACAAAAAGACAGACAAAAATCAAAAACAGGCAACCCAAACAAGACCCACACCCCCCAAAACCCCCACCCACCCCGACATAGCACAAACACGAAATTGAACCCCCCCCATGACCCACCTCCCCAAACCCACCACCAAACCCAGCAACCAGCACACGTGCCCACTCCCCCCAACAGCAACCCGCAGTAGTCCACACAATGTCCATGTCCATTCCAACCCCCCCCCCCCCAACAGCAACCCACAGCAGTCCATGTAATGTCCAATGTCCAGAATGTCCATCAGGACTGCCAACCCCCCCCCCCACTCACACCCACAAAACATATGCCCCCGTCCCCACCCCCGCACCTAAGAAGAAGCAGCAGCTCCTCCACCCCCCACCCCAATCCCTGCCCCATCCCCACCCTCCCCACAAAGCAAACATAGCAAAAGCAAAACCCCCACCCCCACCCCCCCAAACAAAAACAGAAAGGGGAAACTAGCCCATCCCCAACAAAAACCCACCAAAACAAAACCAAAGATACAAACCAAAGAAGAAAACAGAACCCAATACTGCCCTGCAATACTAGACAGCAGAGCGGGATGCACACAACACGAAGACAACTGTTCCACAACACAAAACAATTGGGAAAACATCCCCCAAGGAGAAAGGGAGAGCAGACAAGTGGTCAAACCGCCGCAGAACGACAGCACCAGCGCACCCTCCCCCCCACCCCCCACCGGGAGAAAAACAACCCCAAATCCCTAACCAGGAATAACCCCAGGGAAACCCTCCCCCTGCTTTCTTGCCCCCCCCCCACCCCCGGGAGACAAAGCAACCCCAAATCCCTAACAAGGACGAAACCCCAGGGAAAACCCTCCCCCTCACGGGGGGCGGAGGGTGAGGTGACGCCACAGACGCTCCCAACGATGGGCCTCCACCACCCGCCTTTCGCGTTGCGCCATGCTGGACACTTCCTCCAAAAATGTCCCGCACCACCTCGTCGAGGGGCAGGACCAACCCCCGGGTCGAGACAGGACAGCGCGCTTGCCACAGGTGGTAGCGCACTACAGCCGTGACGAGGTAGAGGGTCCCGGAGTCCTGCCTTAGAGAAAAGGACCAGGCCCCGTACACCCACTCCGCATACGTAAGGAGGGAAAGGTCACGCAGGTGAAGAGCAGCGGACACCAACCGGCAGGCCTCCACGTTGAAGGGGCACTGCCGGAGGAAATGATCCATGGTCTCCGTCTGCCCTTCAAACCCTGCCCTTGGACAGACCCGCTCGGCCTGTGACCTGTACTTGAGGTTGTCCCTCACGTACAAACGCCCGTGGAAAGACAACCAGGCCACATCCCGAACCTTCTTCGGCAGCAGAGGGGAGTTCAAATGCCGAAGGCCCCGCTGCATCACATCCGCTGGACAGTCCCGCAGGGCCCACCGTGGTTGAAAGTGGGAGGTGAGTACCATCCGGTACAATCCTTTCCGCCCCAAGGACTGGGCGAGCGGGTCGGTCACCCCCACCGCCGAATGAGCCCCACCATCGCAAATATGTACGATGGGGCCTGTTCCCCACTCCGACGCACACGTGGGACCGAGGACGCCCCCTCCCACTGCTCCCAGAAGCGGGAGAACCACTCCCGATAGGAGGCCACCCACCAAACCCCACCACCCTCCCGCATCCTACCTAAGTGAAACGCCATAGACAAGACTGACAGGAAGACAAGGGGGTGCAACATACCTAAACCGCCCTGTGCCCGATCCAGGCAAACGATGTTGCACTGAACAGGGTTCAGGCAGTTACCCCACAGAAAACAGAAAAAGACGGCACTGACAGACGCCTGACGGGACGACGGAAGAACAAAGACCGTGGCTACGTGCAGAAAGAGGGGAAGCAGAAACGTCCCGAGGAGTTTGATCTTCTCCTCGAACATACACCTCCACCCCCTCCACCGCAGCACCCGACACTGTGCAGTCTCAAGACAACGATCCCAATTGGACTCCGCACAGTCCTCCGACCCGAAGACGAGGCCCAAAACGCGGACCTCCCCCATGGGAGGAGGAAAGGGGGCGCAGGAAGGCGGGGAGGCCTCCGAGGGGCCCAACCACAGCGTCTGGCACTTGCTGTGGTTGACAACAGAGTGAGCTACCTCCGAGTACTCCTCCACGGCCTCCCGCAGGGTCTCCACCCCCACAGTGCCGTCCACGTAAACTGAGATGTTGTCAGCGTAGGCAACGACAGTCACCAGGGGTGCACCAGGAGCCTCCAGGCCCCGCAACCCACCTGAGGACAATCTCCGGAGGAAGGGGTCGAGGGAGAAGACATACAGCAGGGGGCTCAAAGGGCACCCCTGCCGCACCCCCGAGGCGACACAAAACGGCCGTCCGAGCCACCCGTTAATAAACGGGAAGCTCACCCCCCCTCGGTACAGCGCCTGCAGACGAAGAGGAAACCTGCGGGGAGGCCGAAGTGCTGGAGCACCACCCACAGGTACCAGTGACTGACTCGATCAAAGGCCTTGGACTGGTCCAAGGAGACTAACCAGTGGTCCCGTTGGAGCGACCGGCCTCTCTCCACCACCTCCCGGACTGTGGCGACAGCGTCCAGAACCCCTCTCCCCCGAACGGAACAATACTGGGAAGGGGACAGCAAAACGCCCGACACCTCCACCAGTCGGTTGGCCAAACACTTGGCCAGGATCTTCCGGTCCGCGTTCAGAAGAGAGAGCGGCTGCCAAATGTCCAAGGAGCTATCGTCCTTCCCCTTGGAGAGCAGCAGCAGGACAGACTCGCGAAATGACCGCGGGAGAAACCCCGTGTCCATGATCTCCTGAAACAGGGAGGTCAGGAAGGGGGCCAGCTGGGAGATGAAAGTGAGATAGAACTCCACTGGGAGTCCATCACGCCCAGGCACCTTCCCCAACGGCATGGCACAAATCGCCCTCTCCACCTCCACTTGCTGAATCGGAGCAGCGAGTGCATCAACCTGTGCCTGGACCACAGCCGAATACACCGGGGGAAGGCCCAGGTACTCTCGGATATGGGTGAGGTCCACGGGGCGATCCCCAAACAGATCCGAGAAGTATTCCCCCACCATCCGCAAAAGATCCTCCTGGGAGGTATGAAGGGTACCGTCCTCGCCCCGCAGGGCCATGACCTCCCGACGCCGAACCCTCTCCCTGCAAGTCAGGAAAGGGTCTGGAGTGGCGACCCCACCTGCCGCCCCCTCGAAGCATAGGGAGGCATGGCGATCATAAAACAGGCCACGGAGCTGGACGCGCACCTCTTCCACCTCCTCCCGCGCTGCCCCTCGGGATACCAAACGATCCAGCGACCTCCGGAGGACAGTGTAAGTGAGGTAGCGGGATCGAGCCATGGAGGTACCCCGGGAACAGAAGAGTTGGCGGGCACGCGTTTTCACCTCATCCCACCAAGCGCCACGGGAAGGAAAAACACCCAACAGGGTCTCCTGGTCTGCGAGAAAGGCCAAGAACTCCTGGACCACCTCTGATGTTGCCAACAACTGCACATTCAGTCGCCACAGGCCAGGACCCCTGCTGAGCTCCTTGTGGTTAGCCAAGAAGGACACGGAGAAGATGCGGTGGTCCGAAAAGTCAACCGCCTGCAACTGCGGAGGGGAACACTCCACCCGGGCACTCACATATATCCGATCGATACGACTCCTGCAGGTCCCATGGTAGTAGGTGAATCCCGGCGACCGTGGAAAGGCCCGGTGGAAGACATCCACTAGGTCAGCCGTCCGGGTCATCTCGGCCAAAAAGAGGCCCTCGTAACTGGGTGGGCAACGCTCCCCCCCTCGGTCCTGCACCAGGGTGGTAGTGTTGAAATCCCCGGCGAGGACCACCAAACGGGAGGTGTGTAAGTAGGGGCGGATGACCCGAAACAGGGTCTTCTGCGCCAACTTAGACTGGGGGCCGTAGACCACCACGAAACGAAACCGATGGGGCCTGCAGTAGCCGTCTAAGAGCAAACACCGGCCCTGCTCCAGTTCCCACACATACTGCACCTGAAATCGGTGTGACGTGAACAAAACCGCCACTCCTGCGTAGGGCTGGGCCGCAAGTGACCAGCACGAAGGACCCCACCTCCACTCCTGCTTCGCCCGATGAAGGCTAGCGAGCGAGGTGAGCCTGGTCTCTTGCAAAAAGATGACATCCAGCCCGCTCGTGGAAAGAAAATCATAGGCCGTAGCCCACGCCTGGTCTGTCAAAATGCTGGCCACGTTGATAGTGGCGCACGAGAACGAAGGAGTGCACGCCATGCCTATTTCGTGTGCAGTGACCCTTTCCTCCTCTTCTCACCAACCCCTGGATCCCCTGAATCCCGCTTGCAGGACAAGCCCGCGAGCTGGAGCAGCTCCTCGGGGTCCACGTTGACCACCTCGAGGATCTCCTCCTCCTCCCGCCCGACCCTGTCACCCCCAGGAGGTGCTGGTGCCCCCGGGACCACCAGGCAAAGCTGTCGCAGGGGCTAACCCAGCCCCCATGGGGCGAAGGGGCACGGACAGGTCAGGGGTCGGAGGAATGATCTCCTCCGTGGGGTCCACCACCGGTGCCGCCCCCCCTCCCCGGACAAAGACTGAGACAATGGAACAGTGCCCACCCCCGCGGGGGAGGCCGGGACGGCCGGGTCAGCAGGGGGCTCCTGCGAAGGCCCAGCACTCAACTGCGGGGGCAAACGCCCATCCTCCCTCACCCGTCGGGCGCCAGTATCCACACTGATTGGAGGACCCTGACTGCGGCGCGCCTTCGGTATTTTCGGAGGCCGCCGCTGAGGAAGAGGGGCCGCCCCCGCCGCTAACTGCTCCGAGCGCCGCACAGGAGGCCCTGCCTCCACAGGCAAGCCCTCATCCGCCTCAGCCGCATCAGCAGCCAAAAAGATGAAACGGTTGATGTCCAACACGGGCTCTTCATCCGGCAATGGGGATGTCTCCCGTTTCTTCCTTTTGGACTTGCCACTCTTAGAAGGGACCGTGGTCCATTCCTGAGGTGGCACCACCCCCGACCCACTATCCTGCCGTGAAACAGAAACCTCCACCACATCAACCCTCTCCTCCGTCCTACCCAAATCCCTTCCCCCTGGTGGCTCCCTCGGCTCAATGGACTCCTCCACCCTAGGGCCCCTGGACTCCTCCCGAGGGAGAGGGTCCTCCACAACCTCCTCCCGCACAGGAGCCCGAGGTGGGGCGATGGCATCCCCCCCCCCCGGTCCATTGACGGACTGGAAAGGGGGGCTGTTACTTCTGGAGAGAAATCTGAAATTGGGAGTATATACTTCTGGGAATTTTTCTGAAAGGAATTGTTTTTCTTTTAAAGCTAATTAATCTGTGAACCCACTATTTTTTTTGTTAAATCAGTCAGGGCCTAGTAGCAACAGTTTAAGATTCAATTTAAAAACACAGAAGAGAACTTTCTGGTTACCTTTCATACCCAGTAGACAGCTGTAGTTTAAATTTCATAGTCACTCAGGGCCTAGCATCAGCAAAGTACTTTTAGTTTCAAATTAAAACACAGAAGAGAGCTTTCTGGTTAAATTTAGAATCCAGCAGAGAGCTTGTAGTTTAAATTTCATAATAGGTTAGAGCCTAGTAGCAGCAAAGAGCTATAATTTAAATCAAATCAGAATATAGTTTTCCTCAGCAGCACAGGACAAGGTACTGTGTAGCAGCCCTTTTTTAATAAGTGTTATATCCCTCCCTCCCTCCCCACACCCACCCTCCCCTGGAAATTTCACAGCTTTATAGGTACTTGCACAACTTAAAAGACAGGAGGTGCTCTCAGGTGAAGCTCATTACCCAAATCAGTCATACACCAAGGACCTGAGATTAATTAAGCTTCAGGTGAACAAGGTATATTAAACTTCTTAGGTACAGTTTTAGTGGTATAAATATCCATTGCACCCTTTAGTACATATAGAACTTAAAGATCTAAACACAAACTTAAAACTAAGATGCAGACAGCAGTCCAGCAGCGAGATGTGGGCTTTCCAGTCTTTTGCATTGAGTGTCACATGTATGATTTTCTCCCAGCTGGTGAGAGGTCTTACGTGTGCACTAGGTGCAAGGAGCTCTCTGCTCTCAGGGAACAAGTCCGTTCTCTAGAGGCTAGAGTAGCAGACTTGGAAAACATAAGACAGACAGAGAGGTACATAGACGAGACCTACAGGGATATAGTCCTGAAGTCCCACCTCCAGTCTGGCAGCATCCCTGTTGCCATGGAGGAGAGAGGTCACGTGACAGGAGAGCATCACCCTGGTGTGGCAGGAAGTGATCCTGTAAATAGGACCTGTCCTCCAGGTGATGTAAACCCCTCTCGCACCGAGGAGGTTTCTCCAGGGCCAAGTGCCCATGCGGGAAGGGTTAGGACAGCAGTTATAGTTGGTGATTCGATCATTAGGCATGTAGATAGCTGGGTGGCTGGTGGACGTGAGGATCGCCTGGTAACATGCCTGCCTGGTGCGAAGGTAGCGGACCTCACACGCCACCTAGATAAGGTCTTAGATAGTGCTGGGGAGGAGTCTGCTGTCTTGGTACATGTTGGTACCAATGACATAGGAAAATGTGGTAGGGAGGTTCTGGAAGCTAAATTTAGGCTTTTAGGTAGGAAGTTGAAATCCAGAACTTCCAGGGTAGCGTTCTCCGAAATGCTTCCCGTTCCACGCGCAGGACCCAATAGGCAGGCAGAGCTCCGGAGTCTCAATGCGTGGATGAGACAATGGTGCAGAGATGAGGGGTTCGGATTTGTTAGGAACTGGGGAACATTCTGGGGAAAGGAGGGGCTCTTCCGAAGGGATGGGCTTCACCTTAACCGGGATGGAACCAGGCTGCTGGCATTAACCTTTAAAAAGGAGATAGAGCAGCTTTTAAACTAGATAATAGGGGAAAGCCGACAGTCGCCCAAGAGCGCATGGTTCGGAAGAATGTATCCTTGAAGGATACTACAAAAAGCAGAGAGGTTCCAAAAAAGAGTAAAGTAGCCCAAATGCCCTCGAGTATGGAGCAGACAGAACTTAAAGATCCCAAATTACCCATGTCTACCAATAGCCAAATTAATATGAATAAAATACAGTCTCTAAAATGCTTGTATGCAAATGCTAGAAGTCTACAAAACAAGATGGGAGAGTTAGAATATATAGCACTAAACGAGAGGTTAGATATGATTGGAATATCAGAGACATGGTGGAAGGAGGACAACCAGTGGGACACTGTGATACCTGGGTACAAACTATATCGAAATGATAGAGCTGATCAAATTGGTGGAGGGGTTGCGCTCTATGTTAGAGAGGGCATTGAGTCAGAAAGGATTAAAGTTTTGCAAGAAACAAAATTTGCTGTAGAATCTCTATGGATTGAAATTCCATGTAAAAAGGGGAAGGCGATGGCAGTGGGGGTGTACTATCGTCCGCCTGGCCAGAATGAACAAATGGATGATGAAATGCTCAAAGAAATCAAGGAAGCTAGCAAAAGTTACAGTGCAGTAATAATAATGGGTGATTTCAATTACCCCGGCATCGACTGGGTCAGTGTCACAACAGGACATGCTAGGGAGATAAAGTTCCTAGATGAAATAAATGACTGCTTCTTGGAGCAGCTGGTTCATGAACCGACCAGAGGGGAAGCAATATTAGACCTAGTCCTTAGTGGAACACCAGATGTAGTGCAAGAGATAAGGGTGTTGGGGCCACTTGGCAATAGTGATCATAGCATGATCGCCTTTGATTTAATTAGTGGAGGAGGGATAGTAAGGAAATCCACAGTACTACCCTTTAACTTTCGAAAGGGAGACTATGATAGAATGAGGAAAACAGTTAAGAAAAAACTAAAAGGAGCAGTTGCAAAGGTTAAAGACGTACATCAAGCTTGGGTGTTGTTGAAAAATACTATCTTGGAAGCCCAGACCAGCTGTATTCCACGCTTTAAGAAAAGTGGAAGGAAGTCCAAAAAATTGCCAGCATGGTTTAAAGCTGAGGTCAGAGAGGCTGTTGTTGCCAAAAAAGCATCTTTCAAGAAATGGAAAAAAGAGCCAAATGATGAAACCTGGAAACAGCACAAGCACTGGCAAGTCAAATGCAAGGCATTGATAAGGCAGGCAAAGAGAGAATTTGAGAAGAAGCTTGCTGCGGAAGCAAAAACGCGAAATAAAGACCTTTTCAAGTACATTCGTAGCAAAAAACCCGTGAGAGAGTCAGTTGGTCCATTAGATGATAAAGGGGTTAAAGGAGCACTAAGAGGCGACAAGGCGATAGCGGAGAGACTGAATGAATTCCTTGCTTCGGTCTTTACTGAGGAAGATGTAGGGATGTTACCCACGACTGAAGTGGTATTTAAAGGTGTGGAAGAATTGAAGGAAATATCGATACATCGGGAAGATGTCCTACAACTATTAGATAAACTGAGGAGTAGCAAATCACCTGGGCCGGATGGTATACATCCAAGGGTGTTGAAAGAACTGAAATTTGAGATTGCAGACCTGCTATCAGTAATCTGTGAACTATCATTAAAATCATCTCTAATACCTGAGGATTGGAGGATCGCCAATGTAACACCAATTTTTAAAAAGGGTTCGAGGGGTGATCCGGGAAACTACAGACCGGTGAGCCTGACATCAGTACCGGGAAAAATGGTAGAAACCATCATAAAGAATAAAATTACTCAGCATGTAGATAGTCATGACCTAATGGGAGACAGCCAACATGGCTTTAGACAAGGAAGATCTTGTCTTACTAATCTGTTATGTTTTTTGAAGGAGTGAATAAACAGGTGGACAAAGGTGAGTCGGTTGATATTGTGTATCTGGACTTTCAGAAAGCCTTTGACAAGGTCCCTCATGAGAGACTTTTGGCAAAACTAAAGAGTCATGGGATAGGAGGCAGTGTACTACTGTGGATCAGGAACTGGTTAAAAGATAGAAAGCAGAGGGTAGGGCTAAATGGCCAATTTTCCCAATGGAGAAAGGTGAATAGTGGTGTACCCCAGGGATCTGTGCTGGGTCCGCTGCTTTTTGACATATTCATAAATGACCTGGAAAGTGGAATAACGAGTGAGGTTATCAAATTTGCTGATGACACAAAACTATTTAAAGTTGTTAAAACCCAGGAGGATTGTGGAAAATTGCAAGAGGATCTTGATAAATTGGAAGACTGGGCATCAAAATGGCAGATGAAATTTAATGTGGAGAAGTGCAAGGTTATGCACCTAGGGAAGAACAACCCAAACTATGGTTACACGATGCAAGGTTCCACATTAGGAACCACCACCCAAGAAAAAGATTTAGGCGTCCTTGTGGATACCATGTTAAAACCCTCGGCCCAGTGTGCAGCGGCGGCCAAGAGAGCAAATAGAATGCTAGGTATGATAAGGAAAGGAATGGAAAATAAAACAAAAGATATTATAATGCCTCTATATCGTTCCATGGTGAGACCGCACCTTGAATATTGTGTGCAATTCTGGTCGCCATATCTTAAAAAGGATATAGCAATTTTAGAAAAGGTTCAGAGAAGAGCCACCAAAATGGTAAAGGGGATGGAAGGCTACTCCTATGAAGAAAGGCTAAAAAGGTTGGGGCTCTTTAACCTGGAAAAGAGACGGCTGAGGGGAGATATGATAGAAGTCTATAAATTAATGAACGGAGTGGAACGGGTAAACGTAGATCGATTGTTTACCTTATCAGAATATAGAAAGACTAGGGGACATGCAATGAAGCTACAGGGTAAACTATTTAAGACTAATAAAAGAAAATATTTTTTCACTCAATGTGTAATCAAACTCTGGAATTTGTTACCGGAGGATGTAGTAAAGGCTGTTAGTGTAGCTGGGTTTAAAAAAGGTTTGGACAAGTTCCTGGAGGAAAGGTCCATAAACCATTATTAAGAAGGGACCCAGGATGTCAATGCTTGAACCAATACAAGCATTGTGGAACCTGTGTCCCTTGGGGAAACTGCTAGGTACGTATGACCTAGATTGGCCACTGTTGGAAACAGAATACTGGGCTTGATGGACCTTGGTCTGACCCAGTATGGCATATCTTATGTTCTTATGTTCTTATTGTGTGATGCGGAGGGGCAGCGGGCAAAGGGGTGGCTCAACTCCCCGCAAAGGTTACACCGAATAAGCAAACACCCGTCCGAGGCATGACCCCGTCCACCACAACGGGTGCAGACCTGCTCGGGACAGTTCATGCTCAAATGACGGAATGAGCCACAGCGGTGACACTCGCAAGGTTGCCCGGGGTAGTAGCACAAGATGCGATCCCGACCGAGGAAACCGGCCGAGGGCACGTGCTGCACGACATTACCCACCTCACGCAAACGGATCCTACCCTTCCACGACCCGTCCCACACCCCTAGGGGCCCAGCGCCCTTAACCAGGGGTGCGAGAAGCACCGCATGACGCAACAACCAAAACTGGATGTCCTGCCCTGGGAGCGACTCATTCCTAACCAGGATGGTCACAGGTACTGTCCCCTGGCGAGAGATAGGCACAACACGAAAGTCAGCCCACCCTCCCTGCCCCCTCTGCTGCTGGTATCGGTCCCAGAAAATCTCCAGCCCCCGTCTCAGCATGAAACTAACATCATACTCAATGGTGTTGTTCATGTGGATGAAGGCATAGAGATCTCCCAGGAGAAATCCCAGCCCAAGGACCATCCTCAAGACCTTTTCCCTGGCTGGAGGGGGCCCCTCCCCAGCCCACCGGATCTGCACCACATTGCCCCGTCGGACCTCACCCCCTACCCCTCGGAACCCTCCCCCACCTCCTCCCCCTCCCACAGGACCGCTCCCTTGGGAAACCCCTCTCCCCCCAGCCCCACCTGAAGTCCCCGGAGTAGTACCGGACCCCCTCAGGGCCTCTGCCAAGGTACGGGGAGGAACCGACCCCCCGGCCCCCAGCCCCTGACCTCCGCTCGCCTCCCCTGCAACAACCTGCGAGGGAATCTGCTGCTGTGATGCAGGATCCACGGCCACCTCTAAAGGGGGGACCGTGGGGCTGGGCAGGATCATCTCTGCAAAGACGGAGTCAGGGATACTGTCTCTACCGGATCCCTGGGTGCCACCGAGAAACTCCGGAGCACCCCCCTCTACGAGGCCCTGTTGCCGCCTGAATGTATCAAAGGCCCCTTGAGGGCCGTCCGGGGTTTCCAGGGCCAGCATGATGGCATCATGCACCTGTTTCTCGGTGACACCCAGGAGGACCAGGGAACCCCCCCGTACCCCAACCCGTCGTGGAGCTCCTGCGTCTCTGCTACTACCACCGGGGACGGACACTGCCCCCCCCCCCCCAGTACTGGGATCCGGGGTTTGTACCACCCCATCCCCCAGCCCCACAGACTGCAGTCCCTGCCCCCTATCAGGAGAAACCACTGCCCCCCCTCCTACTGGTGGACCAGTCGTCCGCTCTCCCTCCCTCTCCCCGCCAGCGACAGGAGATCCCTGCTCCTTTCCATTGACAGCAGACACCGATGACACCAGACCTTCGACCAACCCACCATCCGCCACCCCCTGCAAGGCCACCGGCAAGAAGGCAGGACCGTCCTGAGACAGCAGGACAGGTCCCCCCGGACCCCCTCCCCCCTGCCCCCCGTCACCCCCAGGTCCTACCTGATTGCCGGTGCCAGACGTGGCACAGTGGTCAGGGACATCCAGGCCGGCAGCCAGGGCTCCAGCAGAGAGGGCGGATGCCCCCCCGCGAGCCAGGCCCCCCTCGGCCACACCAGCGGGAACTACAGACACCTGTCCATCCCGCTCCACCGACACAGGTTGCAAGGACAGCTGCTGAACACCCTTCCTGCCCCCCCCCCCCCGGGGCTGTAGACACCGACAAGCAGCCCCGACTCTGCTCCTTCCCCTTTCCTGCACCCTTCCGGCGCCAGACAGCCACCTCAGGGAACACTGGGCGGCCATCCTGCAGCCGTCTGGGAGCCGGAAGGGCAGCCACAACAGGGGAATCCTGACTACCAACCGCCCCCCCCCCCCCCCCACCAAACACCTGCACCGGGACCCTGGCAAGTGCTGCAACAGAAGTAGCCCGATGTACAGCAGACACGGAGTCTGCAGACCCCCGACGCTGCAAAACCGGAATCAAAGTGGAAGAGGCAGCCACCCAAGGAACTTCCAACAGCAAAATTTGCTTGGAGAGAGGCAGAAAATCCTCCGCGGATCTCCTGCGGTGCTCCAGCGTCAGGGCAGAGGCAGACCCACGGCGATGTTCACACTTCCGGGAAGACCCGGAAGTGACAGCATCCAGCTGGCGGCGGCCATCTTGGAACTCCAAGCGACCCGGGGAAAGCCCTGCAAACACCTCCTCCTGCGGGGCAAGTCCATCACTGGGAGTGACATCAGAGCAAGAACCTCGGCGGCCATCTTGGAGATGTCCCCCAGCAGACACAGATGTTGGAAAAGCCGTCGAAGGAACCAAAGCGGCTGCACGAACCTTCCGCTCACCTCCCCGGCCGTCGGCACAGGAGACCAGCAGCTCTTCCTGATGGAACGGCACGGCGGCCATCACCGGCTCTCGCAGATCTCGGCGGGCCGTGGCCCCGCCCCCAAACATCCCGGCGGCACCGGCCACTAAGGAAACCGGATTTTCTTCAGGCACTGTTATGACAGCATCCACGGAGGTCATCTCCAACGGCCCAGAAACAGCAGTCACCGGCAGGTAAGGAAATCGAGAGTCAGCAACATGTGATAAGGGTAAATGTCGACTCCCCAATTCACCCCAGAAGGGCAAGGGTAGAGAAAGGGACCTTGTGAGATCTACCAGCCGTCCCACCCCCGGGGGCCCCCCCTGGACTGCACCCTGGGCTGCCCAATGATCGTGGTGCTGATAAGTTTCCGCGAGGGACCCACAACCCTGGGTTTTCAAAGAGATAATCTGATGATACCAGTCCCTCAGGGCCCGCTTCACCCCCTTCCTATAGGTCTTATAGGCCACCCACTCCTCACCGGGAATGGTGGCCTGCAGGCTCTCCAGGTGGGAGAGCTGGGCTTGCAGCTGGGCCGCCTCCTCCTGGAGACCCCGGAGCTGCCGTAGAGCCGCCACGATCTCGTCCGAGGCCCTAGCTGGCTGCTGGAAGGACGGCAGGCCCGACCCTCCGTCCTCATCCTCACTGGAGGAGGTAGAGGCCTCCTCCAGGACCCGAGGCGGAGGGGGGAACCCGCCTCCCCCAGTACCATACGAGACAGTCCTCCAAGGCCTCCCCAGGGCCTCTCCCTGCCTCCACCCAGCCTCCACACCCTGTCTGGGAAGGAGAAAGGAGCCTCCTCCCTGGGGTAGCGGGCCCGAGCCTCCGGGCATGTGGGTCCCTCTTCCCTGGCCATGTGCAGTCCTACCTGGGGAGTCCCCCTCCCGGGGTACCAGCTGTAACAGACTGCCATCCGCCCCATCCGGTTGCAGCGAAGGAGGCCCACCAGGCTTGGTAGGCCTCTGGGCCTGGGCCTCTCCCGCTGGAGGTGGCCCAGGACCTGACATCCAGGCACTGAGTGAGACTTAGACTCCTCCCCCTAGCAGGAGCTCTCCAGGATAGGTCCTCACTCTACCACTGCTGAAGAGCAACTGAGTGGAGGGACCACTCGTGTGGCAGCAGCATTCAACTGAGTTTGTCTGCCCAAGAGTTTTGAATACCTGGAAGATATACTGCCAGAAGATGGATGTGATGCTCTCTGGCGAAGGACCACTGTCGCAAAGCTTCGTTGCAAAGCGACGGAGAGACAGTCCCTCCCTGCTTGTTTACATAGAACATGGCTACTTGATTGTCTGTATGGATGAGGACTGTCCTGTAGCTGAGCAGGGAATGGAACACTCTGAGAGCTAAGAATATTGCTCTGAGTTCCAATAGACTGATATGCAGAGAAATCTCCTGTGGAGATTAGATGCCCTGGGTGGAGAGATCTTGCAGATGAGTTCCCCAACCCTTTGGAGAAGCATCTGTTGTGAGAGTTGCTTGGGGTAGCGGTTGCTGAAAAGGGGACCCCAGCAACAGGTTTTGAGAGGACTTCCACCACTGGAGAGACCAAAATAGACGACTGGAGTTTGCTATTTTGTCTAACAGGCAACCTGATGCCTGAGTCCATTGGGTGGACAAAGTCCATTGAGCTGCCCTCATGTGAAGGCGAGCATATGGAACCACATGCACGGTGGATGCCATGTGGCCTAATAGTTGTAACATCTCTCGAGCAGTTAATTGGGACTTTAACTGAATCTGGGAGGCTAACTGCACCAGACGTAGGCAACGGGCCTGAGGAAGATAGGCCCTTGCAGTTGTGGTATCCAGGAAGGCCCCTATGAACTCCAGAGACTGAGTAGGGGTGAGATTGGATTTTGGGATATTTATTACTAGTCCCAAATACTGAAGGATACGCATTGTGCAGGTTAGACAAGTCTGGGCCTCTGACTGGGATGGGGCTCGAATGAGCCAGTCGTCCAGATATGGGAATACGAATATTCCTAGAGTGCGGAGAAATGCAGCTACTACTGCCATGCATTTCGTGAACACCCTTGGTGCAGAGGCCAGACCGAAAGGAAGCACCCTGTATTGGTAGTGCTTTCCTTGAAAAAGGAACCAAAGGAACCTTCTGTGTGTTGGATGGATGAGGACATGAGTGTACGCATCCTTGAGATCTAGAGAACAAAGCCAGTCCTGACTCTGAAGGTATGGAAGCAGAGCCCCTAGAGAAATCATTTTGAATTTCTCCTTGAATAGAAACTAGTTCAATTCTCTGAGATCTAATATGGGTCTGTAGCCCTCTGTTTTCTTTGGGATAAGAAAATAAGGGGAGTAGAACCCTAAGCCCTGTTGAAGAAGAGGTACTTCTTCTATTGCCCCTTGGGCAAGAAGGGTAGCAATCTCCTGACCTAGAAGGCTGAGGAGAGATGTTGGAGAATTGAACTGTTTCACCATGGTGTGAGGAGGAAGGTTTAAGAAGTGAAGCTTGTATCCTTCCTTTATAATGGAGAGGGTCCATTGCTCTGCTGTGATTTGCTCCCATCTGGGAGCAAAATAAGTCAACCTTCCTGGAATGGTGAGGGGCTCTGGGTTTCCCAGAGCTAGAAAGGCTAAGTTCTCTAGTTGCAAGTCAAAGGCCCTGAGGAGCTTGAAGCTGCTGGGCTGTGGTAGGCCTGGCAGCCTTGGACTTGACCTGTTTAGGTGGTTGCTGACGCTCTGCAGCAAAACGATCTGCAGAAGATGTCTGCCCATGAGCAGGATAATATCTTCCCTTTTTAGAAAAAGATGTCTTTTTGAACAATCTTTTCTTAATAGGGGCAGAGGTAAACTTTGAAAGTCGATCCAAAGCAGAGTTCTCAGCATCCATCTGAGTGGCCTTTGCTTGCCAATCCCTGCCATGTACAAGGAAGGTTTCCCAACTCGTCTTGGACCCAGAGTTCCAAATCAGAGGCTTGTAACCAAGCAATTCTGCGTGCACCTATGGCAATAGCCGTGGCTCTGCTTACACACTCAAAAGAGTCAAAGGCTGCACGGTTGGAGAATTTGGAAACATCTTGAGCATGTTTGAGCCAAGTGAGAAATTCCTGCCTTTTATCTTCTGAAATAAAAGGAGCTAAAGTCTGCAGATGCTCTGTGACTTCTTTTAGAAACATCCCCATATAGAGACTATAGGAGTTGATTCTGGCGGCAAGCATATTGGCCTGGAAAATCCTTTGGCCAAAAGCATCTAGAGTCCTACATTCACGTCCTGGAGGGTTAGATGAGTGTCTCTTTGCACTCTTTATTTTCTTCATAGCAGACTCAACCACAAATAGAGTGGTGAGGAAGCCGAGTCTTATGAAAATCAAGACACAGTACATGGTGTCTAACCTACGAGAATGAGGAGAGGTGGTGAGCGGAGTCTTCCACATGCCCAACATGAGATCATAGAGGATCTCATGAATAGGTAGGGTAGCTGCTTCCTTAGCAGCCTTAGGATATTGCAAAATATCTAATTGCTTGGCTCTAGGCTCTGACTCAGAGGCCACTGTGATGGAGAGGCCTCTAGCCACTTCCCTAATGAAGTCTTGAAAAGACAAGTCCTCTGGAGGAGACATTCTTCGTTTTGGAGAATCAGACTCCTGAGGAAGAAGCACCGGTGCATCGACAGAAGCCTCCGACTCAGAGTCTTCGGAGGAATCTAAGTATCACCTGTCTGGATGCTCCAGTAAGGCCCGATACGCGTACCGAGTGGGATCGACATCGGGAGTAAGCGGTACCGGTTCGGTACCAATGGGCATCATAGGACAGGGTACCGTTGCAGCCGACACCGAAGCCGATGCAATCGGTACCGGCACTGGGAACTGTACCGATGCCGGAGTCGGTACCAGCAATGGGGATTGTTGCGGTGCCGAAGGCGTCGAAGCCTGCATAAACGCCGTAAGGGTGCGTTGCGTGGACAGAATTTTCTGATCCATCGACGCCACCAGAGTCTGGATGTCGGTACCAGTGGAGGCCACCGGTACCCCAGAACACGGCAACAGGTGATCGGTCAAGGCCGAGCCATCGATGTCAACCTGTGACCCCATAGATAATGCTTTGGAAGCCGGAACTTCCCGCCGGGGTAATTTTGCCGGAGCGGAATCCTCGAGGGCAAGCCCGGAGGCATCTCGATGCTTAGAGGGAGATTTGCCCTTCGAGGACCGGCTAGATTTATGTTTGGTTACCTGACATCCATGGGAGGAAGAAGCAGCCCTGGAAGACGTCGATGCCACCGAGGCTGCATCAGAGGGAAACAGGGTACTGAGCTTGGCTGCTCGGTTCTGCCAACCCCTTTTAGACATCATGGTGCAGGACACACAATCCGTGATGGAGTGGTCAGGACCCAAACATTTCAGACACCAATCATGGGTGTCGGTGACAGAAATAGTACCGCCACATTTTGTGCACTTTTTGAACTCGGAAGCGGGCTTCTCCATGAGGAGAAAATATTTAGGCCTAAGGCCCAAACTAAAAATGCACAGCTGAAAGAATAAAATTTTTTTGAAGAAGAAGAAAGAAAAGAAAAGACCGGCGGTACCGGTCTGACGTCGAAGGCAGACGCGACACAGAAAAATAAAGAAAAAAATTAATTACTTCTTCTGCGGCGACAGGAACACGACCTGCTGGCTCCGCGGAAAAGAACTGGAGAGAGGCGGTTGGGAAAGGCGGGAAGGCAGCGCGCAGGCGCTGTGGGATGCTCCCAAAAGCTTTCTTACTGGACGCTGGGGAGTGTTCCCGCGCAGGCTCCGTCGGTACCGACGATACCCATATGTGAAGACTCATTCCTGCTTGTTCCTGGAGATAACTATAATCACTCCACCAAATTACCAAAACTCTCATCAGGTACTAAACATTAAACAAAACATTGGTAAGATACAGACACAATTTGTTTTTTTAAAGTGGGAAAAAAGAAACAGAGCCTCAAAACCCAAGGTAACATAACCCAGCTTTAATGCCAAGAAGCCAACCTTTCAACACATCATAGGCTCTTTATACCTCCTTCCAACCCTTAAAACCTATTCATAACAATCATTAACTGCTCTTCTCTTTGTTTCAGTTTTCACTTTTTTGTTATAAGAACATGAACACTATATATTGCACACAGTAACAACTCTGAATGCCAGGACCAAAACATAAAAAAACACTTATCACAAAGTTTTAAACATTTAGCCTGGCACACCCAAAGACCCACACACAATATACACAAAACCAATGGGGGAAGCCAAAACCAATGGGGTTCAAAACCAATGGGGGACACCACACAAAGGCAGCCCAAGCGTTTCGCTGGAAATAGCTTCTTCAGGGAAAACCCCTCCCAAACCTTGTGCAAACCACTGAAAAAAAAAAGAGAAAAAGCAAAATCAACTCTCTTAAACAGTCGTACCATCAAGAGAACATTAGAAAACACGCCATGACCAGCCAACACTTCATTAGTCAGAACTCCCAAAATCAGAGGCACTTAAATCACAAGCACACACTCCATTCAACCTGTGCATTCAGGCCCCCTGGGGAGACTGTTCCCAAACAATAAATCCAGCGCTGTTCACAAAAAAGGCGGCATTCATCTATGCTTTTGTTGCCTTTGCCCAAAAGCACCTTTTCAATACAGAAACCACGAAGATCAAGAAAAGTGTGATTGAAATCCAGGCAATGTTGTACCAAGGGGGCATCCCGCTGCCAGCACTTCAACCTGCTCTTATGTTCTTGTAGGCGCAACTTAAAAGATCTCCATGTTTTGCCTACAAAGGCCAAACCACACGGGCACCGAATAAGGTACACCACGCAGCTAGAGGTACAAGTGGTATTGCAGCGGATTGCATATTGAGTGCCATTATAAGTGAAGGAACTCACATTCTAACAAACCACACAAACAGTGCATCCCCCACATACCACCCGGGCTAGCCAAACCCTGAGCACAAACACGCAAAAGGGTTGGGCTCAAAATTTCTTTTAAGTTGCGGTTCCTGGTCCAAACACGTGGTTTCTTACCCCGAAGGCCTAGGATCACCTGGGTAACCCCAAAATGCTTTCAAACAATCCATTGTAGACAATAGCTGAATGGGGAAAATTGGGTTACAAAATGAATGAACTCACTCTCATCACAAAACAAAAATCAGGCACGATCATTAAACCTAGCTCTTTTATATGCCCTGTCCCACAACATATTTAGGATACCCCCGTGATAAAAAAAATCCTCCTTCAAGGACCGGGAGTAAAAAGCATAATCACCTGTTGTAGAACAATTACACTGAAATCTAATAAACTGGGAGAAGGGCAAACCCTCAAGCAACCTATGTGGATGGGCACTAGAAAAATGTAATGAGAGTATTCCGATCGGTGACCTTCCCATAAACAGTGGTGCCCCAACCCGTAGCCAACTTCATTACCCGAACATCCAGAAAAACAATCTCACATTCATGAAAATTTAAAGTAAACTGTATGTTAGGATGACAAGAGTTGAGCCATTGATGAAATTGTAGTAAAACAGGTCCACCGGGCCACTCCATATCACAAAAATATCATCAATATAATGGCGCCACATCCGAACATGTGGGGAAAAGAGAGAGGGAAACAACCATCTCGCCTCAAAATCCCCCATGAACAGATTTGCTACCGAGGGGGCAAAAGTAGCCCCCATGGCCACACTTGAGACCTGTTGGAAAATCTTTTGATCAAACTCAAAATAATTGTGATAAAGAGCAAACTTCGCCAACTCCTCAGTAAAGGAGAGGAGGCCCTCAGACATATCTCCCCCCTCTGTCTCAGAGCTTTGGACACCACCCCAAGGGCTTCAACTAGAGGGATGCTTGTATACGACGCCATGACATCAAAAGTAACTAATACCATGTCAGGCTCAAAAGCTAACGCCTCAGCCTCACCCAAGATAGTCAAAACGTGAGTGGTGTCCTTAAGATAGGATGGAATGGTGGACAATAGTGGACGCAGAAACGAATCCACAAAAACAGACAAAGGTTCTAAAGGTGTGCTCCTGGTAGAGACAATGGGCCTACCAGGGGGATTGACCACACTTTTGTGAATTTTGGGTAACATAAAAACGTGCTACAGAAGGGGAATCCACATTCAGGCAAGCATACTCTTTCTTCCTAATCAAATGATCCTAGTAAGCAATTCTCGTTATGTCCTGGATCTGCTTCTTAAAACAGAGTGGGATCCTGAGTCAAGAGAAGATAAGTTGATTGATCATTCAACTGCCTGTAGGCCTTAGTCATATAACAATCCACATCCATCACAATTGCCCCGCCCTTGTCAGCCTGTTTGATGACTATGTCGTCCATAGCACACAACTCTCTTAATGCAACTCTTTCATCCAAAGATAAAACATTCCTAATTCTACTGGGTCTACAAACTTCCAGCTGTTCCACATCCTGTAACACCAACTGGCAGAAAACCAGAAGGGCAGGATGTAATGGACCCGGGGGAGACCAACGAGATTTATATGGCAGGGCAAGACGTGCAGGATAAACAGGGGTGGGGGAAACAGAAGTGGAAGACACACCATCACCAGGAAACAAACCAACATCCTCAACAACATCATTCTTATCAGTGGCAGTATGAAAGAAAGCTTTCAGACTCAATTTCCTAATAAATCTCTCCAGATCCACCCGGAATTGAAGAGAGTTAAAAACAGCCCGGGGCACAAAAGACAAACCTTTATTTAGCAAAGCCAACTGTGAGGCTGTCAAAGTCTTCCTTGATAGATTCACGACCAAAGTTCCTGTTTTGGCCCTGGCAATTCAGAGTTGTTACTGTGTGCAATGTATAGTGTTCATGTTCTTATAACAAAAAAGTGAAAACAGAAAAAAAGAAAAAAAGAGAAGAGCAGTTAATGATTGTTATGAATAGGTTTTAAGGGTTGGAAGGAGGTATAAAGAGCCGAAAAATGTGTAGAAAGGTTGGCTTCTTGGCATTGAAGCTGGGTTATGTTACCTTGGGTTCTGAGGCTCCGTTTCTTTCTTCCCACTTTTAAAACAAAACTTTTTGTCAATATCTTACCAATGATTGTTTAATGTTTGTTAGTACCTGATGAGAGTTTTGGTAATTTGGTGGAGTGATTATAGTTTTTTTGCATTAGAAGCCTATTCCAGCAGGACCTTGAAGAGGGTCTGGGCGATTAGTGGCATGGGTGGGAAGGCATACAGAAGGCCCTCCAACCACAGGATGAGAAAGACGTCAGCCGCTATCCGAGACGGGTGCGGTCGGGGACAGCAAAAGCAGGGCAGCTGAGCACTGGCTGAGCTGGCAAATGGGCCCAGACTCAGGGTGCCCCATAGTTGGAATAGCCGCTGCCCCACCCTGGAGTCTAGGCGCCACTCGTGCAGTTGGAGGATCCTGCTTAGCCTGTCCACTAGGGTATTGTCTTGGCCTGGAAGGTATACTGCCTTGAGGAGCATATAAGCAAAGGGCTACTGCCTCCTAGCAGAGGAGCAGAGACCCTGTGCCCCCCTGTTGTTCAGATAGAACATTGCAACCTGGTCGTCTGTTAGGACTAGCACCGACTGGTTCTGTAGTCGGTGGTGGAAGGCCTTGATAGCTAGGAAAATGGCCCTGGGCTCCAACAGACCGATCTGCCCCTGGCTCCCCTCCAGAGACCAGCTGCCCTGTGTGTGTGCAATTCCTCACAGTGGGCACCTAAGCCCAGTAGGGAGGTGTCTATAGTAAGGACCCTTTGGGGATTTGGGTGCTGGAAGGGCATGCCCTTCTGCAGGTGCTATGCGTCCTGCCACCAACTGAGTGACTCTGCTAACTGATGGGACACTGAGACCCTGTCTTGGAGCCTGCCCTTGGATTGAGTCCACTGTGAGCAGAGGAATCACTGAGCTGCCTACATTTGGAGATGGGCATTGGGGACCTCATGGACTGTGGATACCATATGGCCTAGTAGGTGGAGCATTGACCACGCCGACACTGCGTGATGGCGCTGCACAGGGCTCTGAGGCGATCCACCCTGTCCAGCGGGAGGAAAGCCCTGCTCTGGAGAGTGTCCAGACGAGCTTCTATGAACTCCAGATCCTGTGTTGGAGTGAGGTGAGATTTGGGGTGGTTTATCACAAACCTCAGATGTTGTAGGACATTGATGGTGCAGGCCATTACCTGTTGCACCTCTGAGGTCGTGTCTCCTTTCACTAGCCAGTCAACCAGGTATGGGAAGATGAAGGCCCCTTGGAGACGGAAGTAGGCCACCACCATTGCCAGGCATTTGGTGAAGACTCATGTGGAGGCGAGGCCAAAAGTGCTCCCAGCCATGAACCTTAAGTACTGTCTGTAGCTAGGGTGGATAAGGATGTGGATAAGGAGCATAGCCAATCTCCCTGCTGGAGGTAGGGCAGCAATATTCCAAGGGAGTGCATTATGAACTTCTCCCGCACCAGGAATTTGTTCAAGTTTCTCAAGTCCAGGGTGGCCCTTAGACCTCCTGTTCTTTTTGAGACCAGAAAGTACCTGGAGTAGAACCTCTTTCCTTTTAGGTGGTGGGGTATGGGTTTCATGGCCCTGTCCTGAGAAAGCCTGCAAGTTCCCGTAGTAACAGGGCCTGGAGTAGAGGAGTCTGAGGGGACTCTCCTGGAAAGAATGGAGGTGGCATCTGGTACAGGTGAAGGAGGTAACCTTCCTGACCACTTGAAGTGCCCAGGAATCAGTGGTAATGGCAGACCACTGATGGGCAAAATGAATCAGATGCGCCCCCCCCCCACACTGGTAGCTGGTCCCCCATGGGTAGAAAGGCTATGCTCTGGGAGTCAAACCCCGATCCAGTCGGAGGTTTGGGGCCTTAAGGCTTGCGTGGGCCCTGGCCTGCTCCCTTGCCCTGATGACCCTGCTGCAGGGTCTAGAGGGCTTGGTATTGGGGATAGCCTCAATAAGGCTGGCCTTTCCGGAGGAAGGGAGGCTTTTTTCCCCCAGTGGTTTCTTCTTGGGAAGAGTGGAGGTCTTCCTGGAGAGTTGAGTCCTGGTGACATACTCGGTCTCTATCTCTGCCGCCTTGTCCTCCATCAGATTGCCAAAGAGGTTTTCTCCGAGACAGGGGACATCAAAGAGTTTCTCCTGAACTTATTGCTCGAGGTCCAATGCCTGGAGCCAGGCCTGGCGTCAGGCACAGATGCCTGTGGTGGCCACCCTAGCGTTAGACTCGAAGCCATCATAGGTTGCTCGAGACAAGTACTTTGAGCACTCCCCGACGGACTTCATGAGGGTTTGAAATCGCTGGAAGTGATCTCCACTGACACCCGCCAAGAAACCTGTGAGTTCTTTAGTCAGGTCTCTGAAATACATGCCAATATACATCTGATATGCTTGCATTCGGCAAGCCAGCATAGAGCCCTGGTAGCATTTTCACCTGAGGGCGTCGAGGGCACAGGACTACCTACCTGCCCGGGGGCACTGAAGTGTGAGTTTTTGGGCTTTTCTGTCGGCACACAGTTGACTCGACCAACATGGAGGTGTGAGGGAGTTGCGCCTTTCTGAAGCCGGGACCCCGCTGGACCCGATAATGGTATCCAGGTGTTGGCTAACTATCTGCACCAATGACTGTTTTTTCCCACATCCGGAGGCGTCGCCCAAGGATGGTGGGGATGGGGACCGTAAGGGCCTCCTTAGGTAGAACCTTGAATTGGAGAATTTTGTGTTCCTCCATGTGAGGGTCCTACATTCTGTGGTGAGAGACAATGCCTTCGCCATGTCCCAGACAAATTCAAGGAACAGGGTGTCCTCAGGAGGGGACCGGCACCGTGACGCTGGGGGAGACGGATCAGAGTGGAGATCGTGGTATGCGTCTCTCCGGGGAAGCCTAGTCTTTGGACTCCCAGTCCGAATAGTCTTTCAAGAACTCGAGGCCTGATGGCTCTTGGGGTGTCATTGGATCCGGCCTTCGGGGGCTGTTGCCTGACCGGAGCCAGAAGCGTTTGCTGGGGAGGATCTCACTCCCTAGGATGGGGAGCGGGATAGAGACCCCTACTGAGGATCGACTCGAGTCATGGGGCTCTCGGGGATTTCTTCAGCAATCCGGGGAGTCCTCGATATCGAGGTCCCTGTGGTCTCAGCGCATGTGCCGGCAGAGCCAGGCATCAATGCTTACTGCGAGGCAAGGAAGGCAGAAGCGCTGCGTTCCAATGCCATCATCCTGGCTTCCCACTCAGGAGCTGCAGCCTTAGATATGGATGCTGGGGTGACCGGGCCGGGTGTCAGTAAGGAAAGGGAGTTTGACGGGACATGCCTCGGGGGTCTGAGACCCATCGGCAGAGGCCTTGGCATCTGTTCTGGTTACCTTTGCCGGCTGCTCGCACTCCGACTCCTCAGATACCCTCCGGGGGCTGTGGGACCTCATACGGGACTTGCTGTGTGTGTCTGATTTCCAGGAAGAGGCCATCAAGGATTTCTTCTTCTTGCGCTCTCACTCTGGGGAACCCTTGTCGGATTGTCCGCGTGCCTGCTCGGGGACCGCAGGGGCTTTACGTGACTGAGGATCTGTGCAGGCCTTAGTGCGCGCAGCTAACGGGGATACCGAGGCTGAATCTGACCTGTGGAAGATGTCACCTTGCTTCTGCCAGCAACTCTGGATGGCCTTAGCAGACATCTTTTTGCACAGGTAGCAAACTCCTGGGTCATGGACAACACATGGACACCGGAGGCAACACTCATGTGTATCAGTAAGGAACATGTTCTTCGAGCACCGATCACACTTTTTGAACCCACTGGCCATTGGGGCACAAAGGACCCTCACGAGGTCAAAGACCCTCGACGCAACCAGTGGTCAGAGAAGGCACAAAACTACTCAGGAGAAAAACACTAAAACAAACAGTTCCAAGCCTCAAAGCCGGGGCAATGGGGCTCAGAGGCAGAAAAGGGACCAGTGCTAACCAGTAAAACAAATGCACTTTAATGCACAAGAAAATCAACTTTTTTCTAGGGGAACAAGACGAACGTGGTGGCATCTCCCAAAGACTCTTTGAAAGCTGGGGAGATGCTTCTGCGGGGCTCCATCAGCGCAGATGTCACCCATACATGAAGACTGACTTCCTGCTTGTTCCTGGAGAAAGAAAATTATTAAAATATCTCCTTCCTTATCATTCTGCTAGACCAGTCCAGACAAATGGATGTACTCAAGCAGTCAGGAGACAGGGTGTGTGGAAGACAATGCCCCAGATAGGATTGCCCTGCTAAAGGCACCATCTGCTCCAGCTCGCACATGCAATCTGTAGTGCTACACAAAGGTGTTCAGAGACAACCAGGTTGCTGCCTTGCAGATGTCCTCTGGAAATACCAAGGCAATTCTCTCCAGGAGAAGGCTAATGTTCTAACAGTGAGCTTCAACTCCCTCCAGCACTCACTTACCACCCAGAAAGTATGCTGACATAATAGCCTCCGAAATCCAGTTGACAATAAAGGACTTGGCCACTGCAGATCTCTTCTTCAGACTACCAATGAGGACAAAAGGATAAGCTGATCCCAAGAAGAATTTAGTGATCTCCAGGCATCTGATCAACACACTCCATACATCAATCTGAAGATTGATGCATAGCAGAAAGACAGTGTGGTTAAGATGAAAGGAAGGTAGCACTATGGGAGAAAGGATGCTACAGTCCACAAGTAGACAGAAGCCATCAAGATGACCAAGACAGGTTCCCTGGAAGACAAGGTCTGCATTTCAGACACCATCTGGATGCTATAGCCAAATGGAAAACCACCTTAAGGGTCAAATCCTTGAGGGAGGCCTTATGAACAGTCTCAGAGCAAGCCCTTTCAGCGCCTTCAATACCAGAGACTCCACTGATAGACCAACTGCTTCCCTCTCTTTCGCAAATGGGAGACATCAGGGAGGACCATCAATAAAATCCCTTAGATGCGATCCCTGCAACACGCCAAAGCTGCCACCTGAACTTTGAGAATACAGGGCCAAGCCCTAGTCCAGGCTGAAATGTAAGGAGGATAAAAAAGCGATAGTGCTCACTTTCATGGCCTTCATGGACTGAGATCAACAACACTTCTCAAAAAATCTCCAGAAATTCGTACATAATCTAAGGATGTAGAGGACCACCTGGGACTTAAGCAGGTGGCTAATGATTGCTACAGAATAACCCTTTCTGTAGCCTGCATCTCTCAAAAGCCAGGCCATAAGTGAGGAAGGACTGTGACATTCCATTACCAGAAGCCCCTGCCACAGAAGGATCTTTCTGAGGTAACAAGAGAGGGTGGGGACCCCAGCAACAGGTTCAAGAGATCTATGTATGAAGGCTTGCAAAGCCAAATCAGACCAGGGTGGGCTCAAATCCTGCACAGAATAAAACTCACCAAGAGGGAGACAAACAGCATCCTTCTTGAGGCCACTCCAGAAGGAAAACTATCAAGTCCGCCAACCACAGATACTTACCCCAGCTTAAAAGTTCCCCTCTTTATCATTCTCCAAAGTATCCATCAAGTCGAACATAAGAAAGTTCCAGCTCTACACCATGAGGTCTCATGAGCGAGGGCTGAGCTCTCACTCACCTGGATCCATGACATTCCGACACAGGAGGCTGGCCTGCATGTTATCTACACCTGCAATGGGTGCTGTGGACAATGCAATCAGATGCTCCTCTACCCAGCAACATAGCTTTGTAGACCCAAGAGCCACTCCAGCATTGGGACTTCCATATCGTTTGCTGGCATACGCTACCTCCGTGGCAATATTCGAGAGGATACAGATGCTCTGCCCACTAAGAGGCCTGGATTTCTCCCAAACCACACATATCACTCTGGCCTCTAAGGGGATAATCACTCAATTCTCCTAAGTGAAGCAGAATCCCTGGGTTCACTGGCTCAAGCAGTGTGTAACCTAACCCATCGGGATACCACCCGAGGTGACAAGCACCCAATTTGGTGCTTCCAACAGCATCTCAGTCAACAGGCAATGGGACTGCAACCACCACCTCAACTGCTCCTTTCTGAGGAAAGTTCTGGTAAAACAAATTGGACCAGAGAGACTAAAGGATCAGCAAGCATCTCTGCAGCAGGCATACAAGTGCCCTGGTGCACAGAACCGGCCAATGCTATGGACTCAAGGAACTGGAGGTAGTTTCAGGCCTGTGGAGCTGACTGACCACTAAATACCCAGGAGGTAGCTTTGAGGCTTGAGGGGCCTCTCCACTGTGAGTGGAAACAAGCCCCCAGGTGATCTAAGACACTTTCTAGCTTTCATGGACTGAGATCACCATCTCTCAAAAGAGAACCAAACTGCTCTTGACATAATTCATCAGTAACTCCAGCCTTTCCAGCCAGTAAATCACCAGATCTGTCTCATCTCTGGACTTCTCCAGCAAGTCAACGTTGACGGTTCAGTGGACTGGCAAACAGATCCATAGTGGGAAGACCCCATCTTAGGAAGATCTGTTGAACTACCAGAGGATTCAACTGCCATTCTTGTGGCTGTAGGATCCTGCTCAACTTGTCTGCCAGGTAATTCTCCTGTCCAGGGAGATAGACCGCCTTGAGAAGTATGCCAAGATTGACTGCCCAGAAGCACAGGTCCTGTGCTTCCTGACAAAGAAGTCGGGATCCTGTGCCCCCTTGCTTGTTCACATAAAACATAGCAACTTGATGTCCGTCTGAACTAAGACGGACTGGTGAGAAAGGACATGAGAGAAAGTTCGCAGGGCTAAGCGGATTGCTCTGAGCTCTAGGAAATTGATCTGCTGTGTGGCCTCCCAAGGAGACCACAGGCCTTGAGTGCATGCTCCTTGGCAATGTGCACCCCAACCTTGAAGAGAAGCATCGGTTGTCAGCACTTGAGAGCGTGGAGGTGCTTGAAAAGGCACCCCTTGCAGCAGATTCGGAAGATGAAGCCACCACTGCAGAGAAGTTGCCAGTAGCTTGGACACCCTCACTTTGTCCATCAGGTGTCCTGTGGCTTGCAGTCACTGAGTCCTGAGGCCCCACTGAGCTGGCCTCATGTGCAGACGGACATGGACCATGGATGCCATGTGGCCTAAGAGCCTTAGGAATTGTCTGGCGGACACTAGAGAATTGCTGTGGAACTGTCTGGCCAGATCCATCAGTCTGTGTGCCCTGTCCATGGGTAAAAAGGCCTTCGCCTGAAGGGTGTCTGGTCTTGCTCCTATGAACTCCATGTTTAGTGAGGGGCGCAAAACGGACTTTGAGAAGTTTATGACAAACCCCAGATGCTGGAGAAGAGAGACAGTGCAGAGGTTGGCTTGCTTGGTCTCCTGTGGAGACTGACCCCTGATGAGCCAGTCATCCAGGTATGGAAAGACAAAGAATCCTTGAACTCTGAGATAGGCCGCCACCACCTCCAGGCACTTGGTGAAAACCCTGGGGGCAGAGGTTAGGCCAAAAGGGAGTACCCTGTATTGGTAATGGCTTCCTCCCGCCACAAATTGGAGATATTGTCTGTAGTCTGGATGAATAAAGGATGTGAGTATAAGCATCCTTTAGGCCTAAGGAGCATAGACAATCTCCCTGCTGGAGGTAGGGCAGCTTGATTCCAAGGGTAAGCATCAAACGTTTCCCTCTCCAAGAACTTCTTGAGATTCTGCAAGTCTAGGATGGGCCTGAGGCCTCCTGTCCTTTTTGGTAACAGAAAGTACCTGGAATAGAAGCCTTGACCTCTCAGGTGGTGGGGCACCAGTTCCACCACTTGCACCTTTAGAAGACTTGCTAACTCCTGTAGGAGGAGGTCCCTGTGCAGAGGGAGTCTTGGAGGCTCCCCTGGAAAGTAGGAGGGAGATACCTGGTGGAAGTGGAGGAGATAGCCCCTCTGGACTATGCTTAGCACCCAGGTATCCCTTGTTACGGCTGACCACCTGTGGGCATACAGGGTCAGCAGGCCTCCTGTGCTGAGAGGGGCCAGCTGAGGAGGAGAGGCTATGCCACTGGAGTCAAAACCCCGCTCCCTCTGTGCAGGAGCCGGAGCTGGTGGCTTTGGGGTTTTCTGGCTACGGGGCCTATGTCCCTGCCCCTTGGCCTGCTGACCCTGTTGGGGAGCTACGGAGGTCTGAAAGTGAGGGTATGATTTGTAGGCAGATGACTTCCTCGGGTAAAAGGTCTTTTTTCCTGAGCCCTTCTTCTGAGAAGGGGCAGTTTTTTCCTAGACAGCCTTGTCCGGGTGAGAGTCTCGGACTCGAGTTCCGCAGCCTTTTCCGCCATGGGTTTGCCAAAAAGGTTTTCACCTCGGCAGGGGACATCGACCAACTTGTCCTGAACCCATGGCTCGAGGTCCGATGACTGTAGCCAGCCCTGACAGCATGCACCGATGCTGGCCGCGGCTACTCGGGCCGAAGCCTCGAAGCCATCATAGGCTGCTCGAGAGATAAACTTTGAGCATTCCCGGATCCCCGATGACAGGGACTTGAACCTCTGCAAAGGTTCCTCGGAGAGACCAGCAGAGAACCCAGCAATCTCCTTTGCTAGGTCTCGAAGGTACATGCCCATATACAGCTGGTAGGTCTGGACACGGCAAGCAAGCATAGAGCCCTGGAAGCACTTTCTACCGAGGGCATCCAGGTTCCGGGCCTCCCGGCCGGGAGCCACCAAGGAGTGCATCTTCTGACTCTTCAGACAATGCATGGCCAATTCCACAACCATGGAGTGGTGCGGTAGCTGTGCCTTCTGGAACCCGGGGCTCTTGCGGACTCAATAGATGGAATCAACCCGCTTGCTCAGAACCGGCATCGAGGCCGGCGCCTCCCACATGCGGAAGAGCAACTGTTCCAGCATCGGAGGAACCGGTAAAGACCTCCTTGGGGGGAGAGTCATACTGCAGGGCCTCGAGCGCCTCGGCTCGAGGCTCCTCCTCAGGGTCTGTGGGGAAGGCCAAGGCCTTGGCCATGTCCCTCACGAAGTCTGAGAACCAGGTATCTCCGGGGGGGGGGAGGGGGGAACCGTCTGAGGCTCAGACTCCAGTGAGTCCGAAGGGACACACCGGGTCCGAAATGTGTCCGGGGACTCCATGTCCTCCATTTCCCAGCCCGACCCCTCCGAGGAGTCGTCGAGCGGCTCCGGTCGGGCGGGCACCGATGCCAGCCGCCCCGTCGCCGGAGGGCACCGGCATCAGTCCCGCAGGGGAAGCCAAGGGAGACCTCAGCCAAGGATCGACTTGAGATCTCATGGACTCGAGGATCGGCTCGGCCTCCAGGGTCGACTTGGACGTCGATGTCCTGGTGGTTGGGGCAGATGCACCGGCGAGACTGGCGATCAGTACCCACTGCTGTTCCATGAAGGCAGCCAAGCTGCTTTCCAAGGCCGTCAACCTGAGTCTGAGCTCAGGAGACCCAGCAGCCTCTGACTCGGGGCCCGACGTCGGCTCCCCCGGGAGGAGAGTCCACAAGGACTATAGTACTCACATGACTCTGGGCCTCCGTCTCCACACGAGGTTGTTTAGCAGGCCTCTCCGACTCCGAAGACCTGGGACGGCGCTCGGGGCTATGCGACCTGGCCCTCAAAGAGCCAAGTGCGTCCACCAACGACGCCCTCGCGGGTTTCTTCTTCCTGCGTTGCTCCCGCGAGGGAGACCCCCTCTCAGAGGAACCCTGGCGATGCTCAGTATCGGAGTCCCAAGACGTTGAGGCCTCTGACGAAGTCCGGGCCCGGCCGGACGCGGAGTCAGAGAAGATTCTCTCTTTCTTTTTGGTGCTGCCGGCTCCTCAACGCCTTCGAGGACATTTTCCCACATGGGCCACAGATCATCGGGTCATGATCGGGCCCGAGGCAGCAGTCATGTGTGTTGGTGAAAGACATAAGTTTTACACCGATCACACTTTTTAAACCTACTGGCAGCCATCGGGGGAAAAAGGGCCCCTGCGAGGTCAAAAGACAGGGCTGCCAGTGAAAAATAGAAAAATGGCGCGAACGCTAGTCACAAAGGACAAAAAAAGCGAAAAATGAAGTCTGGGCTCGATATCGGTGTACCAGGCCCAGGCGGGAAAGGGAAATCGGTGTCGAACTGAAGAAAACACGGATCCACGTCGAAAAATCAACTTTTTCCTCGGGTGAAAACGAAACACATCCGTCAGGCTCTGCGGAAAAAAGAAGACTGAGCAAGATGGCACCCTTGGGTGGGAAGGGGACCGCGCATGCGTGCTGCATTCCCAAAGTCTCTTTGAAAGCTGGGGAAATGCTCCGCATGGGGACTCCATTGGCGCCGACGTCACCCATATGAGGACTGACTTCCTGCTTGGTCCTGGAGAAGCATAAGTCCAAGGCTTCCCGACAGAGGGAATGGGACCCCGTGCCCCCTTGTTTATTCACAAAGAACATGGCGACCTAGTTGTCTGTCTGGACCAGGACGGACCTGTGGCTCAGGACCGCCGGAACGCCTTTAGGGCGAGACGGATTGCACGCAGTTCCAACAGGATGATCTGTTGAGCACTCTCGTCTGGGGACCAAACACCCTAGGTGTGGTACCCCTGGCAGTGGGCTCCCCAGCCCAGCAGAGAAGCATCTGTGGTGAGGGGCCTGAAAAGGCATCCCCATTTCCAAGTGACGGGGTGAGAGCCACCAGGTCAGGGACTGCACCAGGTGCCAGGTCACTTTTACTCTGTCCTGGAGATGCCCCGTGGCCTGGGACCAAGGAGGTCATGTGCCTGGGGAGGCACAACAGGTGTCTTGCTGGCACAGAGAGACAGCGCTGTATGTTTTTGGCCAGCGCCATGAGCTTGCCTACATTGTCTGCAGGTAGGAAGGCCTTTTAGTGAAGGGTATTGATCCTTGCCCCAATAAATTCCAGCTCTTGAGTCGGGAGAAGGCTGGACTTGGGATAGTTGATAACAAAACACAAGTGCTGAAGGACCTGGATAGTGAATGCTGTGGCCTGCTGCGCCTCGGGGCCCATGATGCCCCTGATGAGCCAGTCATCTAGATAAGGGAAGACAAAGATCCCCTGAAACCTGAGAAAGGCGGCGACCACTGCTAAGCACTTTGTGAAGACCCTGGGGGCCGAGGCGAGGCCGAAGGGAAGCACCCTGTATTGAAAATGATGGTCCCCCACCACAAAGCGTAGGTATTGCCTGTGGTTCAGGTGGATTAGGATGTGTGTATAAGGAGCACAGCCAGTCTCCCTGGCAGAGGTAAGGCAACAATTTTCCAAGGGAGAGCATCTTGAACTTCTCCCTCACCAGGAATCTGTTGAGGTTGCACAGGTCAAGGACAAGCCTTAGGCCCCCTGTCCTCTTTGGCATGAGGAAGTACCTGGAATAGAACCCCTTGCCCTTGAGATGGTGGGGCACTGGTTCCACCGCTCGGTCCTCAAGAAGCCCTGCCAACTCCTTCAAAAGAAGGTCCCGGTGAAGGGGAGGCTGGGAAGGCTCTCCAGGGATATAATGTGGACACACTTCGGCTAGGTGGAGGTGGTAACCCTCCTTGATCACCTGTAATGCCCATGCATCCGTGGTGATAGCTCCCCACCTTTGGGCATACAGGGTGAGCCGACCTCCTGTGGGCTGTCAAGCTCCAGTTGGGAGAGGGGCCATTCTGCAGGAGTCAAGAGCTCCTTCCAGGCTGGACAAGGGCCAGAGCCAGAGCCTGGGGCTTGGGAGCCTTCTGCTTACGTTGGCCTGCTGCCCCTGCTGGGGAGCCAGGAAGACCTGGTAAGGGGGGGTAGTTTCAGTAAGCAGTGGATTTCCTCAGGTAAAACGTTTTTTTACCCAAACCCTTCTTTCAGGGAGGGGCCGAGATCTTCTTAGAGAGCCTAGTCCTTGTCATGAACTCAGACTCCAGTTCGGCGGACTTGTTGGTCATGGGTTTGTTGAAGAGGTTCTCCCCCAGGCATGGGACATCGACCAACTTGTCTTGCACCCATTGTTTGAGGTCCGATGGCTGTAGCCAGGCTTGGCGACATGCACCGATGCCCACTGTGGCTATCCTGGCCACCGACTCGAACCCGTCGTAGGCCGCCCGAGACATGAACTTGGAGCATTCACTGACGGCTTTGGATAGGCCCCTGAAGAGCGACCAGCTGAGAACCCAGCGATCTCCTTCGCCAGGTCTCTCAGGTACATGCCCATGTACAGCTGGTAGGCCTGGATCTGACAAGTCAGCATTACGCCCTGGTAACATTTCCTGCTGAGGGCATCCAAGATGCGGGCCTCCCTACCGGGTGGCACCGAGTAATGAGTCTTCTGATTTTTCAGTCGACGCATGGCCGACTCCACCACCATGGAGTTGTGCGGCAGTTGTGACTTCTGAAACCCAGGGCTCCGGCGGACCCGATACATCAAGTCTAGCTGCTTGTTGATCACCGGCGTCTCTCACATGCAGAGCATAAGGCATGCCAAGACAGGAGGAATGGGCACCATGAGAGTCTCCCGAAGAGGAGCCTTATACTGGAGGATCTCGAATTTGTCTGCTCGAGGGTCCTCCTCGAACTCCGTAGGGAAAGCCAAAGCCTTGGACATATCTTGAATGAAGTCCCGAAAAACATGATCAGCCCCCCAAGGCCAATCAGGCCCTACGGCAGCATTGAAAGAACCGGTGCCCCCTTGGTGCGCCCACACCGGCGGGACCATGCCTAAGGGCCATGCCAAAGGGTCCTTTGGCGAGGACCTGTTACGAGGACCACAAAACAATCCTCCTCCTACTGCAGAGAACAGGCACCGAATCTCCAAACCACGGATAACTGTAAGTCAATTATACTCCAACATAGCTAAACACCACTACTTGAATCCACCTTGCATACCAAGATGGAACATAAACCCCAGCATACAAGACATACAAACCTCAAGGCAAACAACAAAAGCACAAACAGACATTCCTCCAAAAGCTATATGCTAGCTTACTAATTCTTATTATATGCGCTCACCCCACAAATGCTTACTACTACACTACCTACTTTACAGCCATTCAACCCTCCCCAATATATGTATCATATCTTCCTACCGTCTACCAACCCATCTACATATCTGCACCCTACAAACATACAGGCAAGAAGCCCTCCAAATATCTACAAACAGAAACACCCCCAAATATTCCCACACAAACACACCCATCATATACCACCCGCATAACCATAGGACTGATCAACGCGAGATCAATATTTAACAAAACAAACACTATTATTGATCACATCCAAGAAAACACTGATACCCTATGCATTACAGAATCATGGCTCAAAAGCTCAGACCAGGTGATACTGAATCAAATAACACCGCCAACATTCACAGCATACAACTGTCCCAGAGCCCACAAATCAGGAGGTGGTGTTCTAATTCTTGCCAGATCAGACCTAAGACTCAAAACGTCTACCACAAAAACTTCTGAATACTGTGACTTCATCAACACAGAAAACAAGTACCTATCCATCTGCCTTATCTACCGACCCCCCAAGACCTCAAATGATGACACGTCCAACATCCTAGACATGATATATGCAGCAAACCACCCACACAAAACCCTCATCGTCCTAGGAGACCTGAATCTCACATCTGCATCTACAACACTTGAAACGGCTTTTCACAAAGCAATGGAATCCATTGTCAGCCTTTTCTTGGAGGTGGTTGTGGATAGAGGAGAGGCTTAGAAGGACCACTGGATGACCTACAACCTGGACCTGGACCTCCCAGACAGCAAGTGTGGATGATTTCTGATCCCTTACCATTGCCGGCAAGATAAACCTTTGTCTTACATTACTGGTGGGGTTGTCTGAGTGAGTCTCTGCTGCTGCAAGCTGGATGCGTGTTTTGAAGTCAAGACACAAGAGAGTTATTTTTCAGGTTCTCTTTCCTAATCTTTAGATGGTACCTCCCTCTGCTTCTCCTGATTGGCCTTTCCACCTGGTCGCCTCGGAAGTGATGCGACCGCGCCTCCCTCGTGGACACCACCGTGTATAAGAACCTCCCCGGTACCTCCCTCTGCCTCTCCTGATTGGCCTTTCCACCTGGTCGCACTCCGCGTGACCGCGCCTCCCTCGTGGACACTACCATGTATAAGAACCTCCCAGGTGCAGCGCACCGAAGGAGCGCACTCAAGGAGCAGGACGTGCTCCTTAGACAAGCTCTTTGGGGCGAGCTACAGGGCGAGAATCCAGAGCCCCCCCCCCTGCTACCCCTCACTTCTGTTCCACACCTCCACTCCAGCCATAGTCACTGTTACAATATTGGTGTCCTGGGTCCGTTCTCTCTCCTCACAGGATCCTATGGTAAGTTACTTTATCCAATCACTCTTCTGTGTTTCCCGCTTTTATTACTCCTGCTTTCTCCCGCTATGTCCTCTATACATAAGAACATAAGATATGCCATACTGGGTCAGAACAAGGTCCATCAAGCCCAGTATCCTGTTTCCAACAGTGGCCAATCTAGGTCATACGTACCTAGTAGTTTCCCCAAAAGACACAGGTTCCACAATGCTTGTACTGGGTCAAGCACCGATATCCTGGGTCCCTTCTTAATAATGGTTTATGGACCTTTCCTCCAGGAACTTCTCCGAACCTTTTTTAAACCCACCTACACTAACAGGCTTTCTGAAAGTCCAGATACACTATATCAATTGACTCACCTTTGTCCACCTGTTTATTCACACCTTCAAAAAACCATAACAGATTAGTAAGAGAAGATCTTCCTTGTCTAAAGCCATGTTGGCTGTCTCCCATTAGGCCATGACTATCTACATGCTGAGTAATTTTATTTAATTTTATTCTTTATGATGGTTTCTACCATTTTTCCCAGTACCAACGTCAGGCTCACTGGTCTGTAGTTTCCCGGATCACCCCTGGAACCCTTTTTAAAAATTGCTGTTACATTGGCGATCCTCCAATCTTCAGGCATTAGAGATGATTTAATGATAGTTCACAGATTACTAATAGCAGGTCTGCAATCTCATATTTCAGTTCTTTCAACACCCTTGGATGTATACCATCCAGCCCAGATGATTTGCTACTCTTCAGTTTATCTAATAGTTGTAATACATCTTCCAGATGTATCGATATTTCCTTCAATTCTTCCGCACCTTTAAATACCACTTCAGTCATGGGTAACATCCCTACATCTTCCTCAGTAAAGACCGAAGCAAAGAATTCATTCAGTTTCTCCGCTATCGCCTTGTCGCCTCTTAGTGCCCCTTTAACCCCTCTATCATCTAATGGACCAATTAACTCTCTCACAGGTTTTTTGCTACGAATGTACTTGAAAAAGTCTTTATTTTGCGTTTTTGCTTCCGCAGCAAGCTTCTTCTCAAATTCTCCCTTTGCCTGCCTTATCAATGCCTTGCATTTGACTTGCCAGTGCTTATGCTGTTTCCAGGTTTCGTTGTTTGGCTCTTTTTTCCATTTCCTGAAAGATGCTTTTTTGGCAACAACAGCCTCTGACCTCACCTTTAAACCATGCTGGCAGTTTTTTGGACTTCCTTCCACTTTTCTTAAAGTGTGGAATACAGCTGGTCTGGGCTTCCAAGATAGTATTTTTCAACAACCACCACCAAGCTTGATGTAAGTCTTTAACCTTTGCAACTACTCCTTTTAGTTTTTTCTTAACTATTCTCCTCATTTTATCATAGTCTCCCTTTCGAAAGTTAAAAGGTAGTACCTGTGGATTTCCTTACTATCCCACCTCCACTAATTAAAACAAAGGCGATCATGCTATGATCACTACTGCCAAGTGGCCCCAACCCCCTTATCTCTTGCACTAGATCTGGTGTTCACTAAGACTAGGTCTAATATGGCTTCCCCTCTGGTCTGTTCATGAACCAGCTGCTCCAAGAAGCAGTCATTTATTTCATCTAGGAACTTTATCTCCCTAGCATGTCCTGCCGTGACACTGACCCAGTCGATACCGGGGTAATTGAAATCGCCCATTATTATTACTGCGCTGTAACTTTTGTTAGCTTCCTTGATTTCTTTGAGCATTTCATCATCCATTTGTTCTATACCTGTTTTTTGGGGTTGGTGGCCTGCCCCTCATGTCCCCGGTTCCCTAGGTCTTTCACCACGTAATCTCTCCAATTTGACTTACTCTACATCCTCCGGTCTCACCATCCCTTCATTCACTCCTTTTCCTTCAGCTTGCTCTCCTGAACTGCCGCTCATTCCATTCCAAAACACCTCTGATTCATGACATCATTACACAACATACCTTAGATTTATTCTTTCTGACCGAGACCTGGTTGAGGGATGGTGAGGAGCCCCTCCTCAACTGTTGCCTGCCCCCAGGCTACTCTGCCTTCTCTACCACCCGTCAGGGAAGGAGCGGTGGAGGAGTTGCTGTTCTGTATCGTTCCTCCCTCCCCCCTCTCCAGGAACAAATCATCCCCCGCTCTTCACTACCATGAATCTCTACTTCTTCGCATAGGCACCTCTCCCCCCTCTGTATTTTCTTCTCATCTATGATCCTCCTGCTCTTTCTGCCCCTCTGAGGGATTCTCTCTTATCAACTCTGAGGCTCCTCTTCTTTATCCCCACCTCTTGATCTTAGGAGATTTTAATATCCACGTGGATTCTCCTTCTTCAGCTTTTCTTACTTTCCTTTCTGATCTCTCTCCCCGTCAATTTGTTTCCTTCCCCACTCACTCGGCTGGACATTCTCTTGATCTTCTAATTTCCCTTCTTACTTCCCCTTTTTCCTCCTCTTCCCTCTCTTCTTTATCCCTTCCCTAGTCTGATCATCTCTGCCTCTTTTTCTCTCATCCCCTCCCCTCAAGTCATTTCCCCAGGCTCTCCTGCCAGCACTTCTTTGCCCTCATATTCCCGTAAAATTAACGCTAATACCCTTCTTCAATTTCCGCCCTCCAATGCCTTGTTCCCCGCTGACTTTCACTCACTTTCTGTTGATGCCCAAGCTCACGTCTGGACCTCTACCCTTTCTGACACCCTCAACACTCTGGCGCCCCTCCAACCCCGGCCCATCCGTCCTCATTGTTCCCAGCATCCCTGGTTCCACCCCGGTCTTTTTCTTCATCTCCGATATCTCCATTGTGCAAAACACCTTTGGCGCAAGCATCCCTCCTCTTCTGATTTGAACAACTTCCGCCAATGTTTCCGTTATTACCGTTCCCTCCTGCATTCAGGCAAGCAATCATATTACCCCAATCTTATCTCCAATTCTGCCAATTCTTCCAGTCAACTTTACTCTGTTCTTCGTACCCTTTTTCCACCCCTCATTCCGCCCCATCCTCCTTTCCCCCCAATCTCCCTGACCTCTCTTCCCTAGCCACCTTCTTCACCTTTAAAGTCCTTTCCCTCCATCTCACTTTCCTTTCATGCCCTCCTCCTCTTTCCCCCACCACTGTTGTGCCATCCCCTCTGTCTACTCCTCCCTCCCCTCCGTCTTCTCCTTCCCCTTCCCTTTCTCATCTTTGGTCCACATTCGAGCTTATCTCCCTTCCAGTTCTGTCCAAATTTTTTTTCTACTCAGAAAACCACCTGTCTCTCTGATCCTATTCCTTCTCACTGGCTTTTGGAACCTTCTTTAGCTCTCTCCTCTTTTATCCTTTCTATTTTCAATTCTAGTCTATCTACTGGGATTTTCCCCCCACTATGGAAGCACGCCTCTGTCCGTCCTCTTCTGAAGAACAGTTCTCTTAACCCCCTCCTCTATCTCTAACTGCACCCCATTTCTAACCTCCCTTTTCTTTCTAAACTCTTAGAAAAACTAGCTTTCTTCCAACTTTCTTCTCACCTTGAGGCCTCACTCACTCTTCACCCACGGCAATCTGGTTTCCATCCCGGTCACAGCACGGAATCTGTTCTTCTTTCTCTTCTTAATGAATTGCATGCTGCACACGACCATGGTTCTATTTCTCTCGCTGCCTCTTGATCTATCTGCTGCTTTTGACTTGGTTGATCACCGCACCCTTTTGGTTTGTCTTAGGGAAGCTGGTCTCGCCTGTTCAGTACTTCAGTGGTTTCGCTCTTTTCTTTCCTGTCGTTCTCTCTCAGTTCTTTCTGGGTCCTCTTCCTCTCCTTCTACTCCACTCCCTTGTGGTATCTCCCAGGATTCTGCCCTCGCTCCTCTTCTCTTCAATATTTTTCTTGCTCCTCTTGTACTCTTGGTCCATCAACATGGTATTTCAGCTCACTATTACGCCGATGATATCTTTCTTTTGTATCACACAGATTCTTTTACTCCCGATATTACTCTCCTCAATACCTGTCTTTCCTCTGTGGCTTCCTGGCTTTCCTCTAATTTCCTTCATGTCAACCTCGCCAAAACCTCTGCTATTTGGTTCACGCTTGGGAATTCTTCCCCTCCCTCCCTCACTCCCTTGTTTTCTTCTTCTTCTTTACCTATCCCTGTGGTTTCTTCACTTTGGTATCTGTGTCACTCTTGATTCATCCCTCTCTTTCAAAGATCACATCTGCTCTGTAGTTCAATCTTCTTTCTTCACTCTGAAGCAGCTTCGCGCTGTTCGTCCTTTCCTTTCCTTCTCTTCCCTGACCACTCTATTCCTTTCTCTTGTGGTATCCCGTCTTGATTATTGTAATGTCGCACTAGCCAGTATCCCTCAGTCTCAACTTTGTCTCCAACGCATTCAGGACACCGCCACTCACATTCTTACCCATACCTCATGCTTTGATCATGTCACCCCCCTTCTCCATCTGCAGTGGCTTCCCGTCCCTTTCCGAATTCAATTTAAGTTTCTCCTTTTTGTCCACAAATCAATTCACACAGGTATTCCCCTCTATTTTGCTGACCAGGGTCGTCTCTACATCCCCCTCCGCACTCTTCGCTCTATCCACACCAACCGCATGTCACTCCCTTCCCCTTCCCAGGCCCACTTGGAATCCACCCGTTTCTCAGCTTTTTACTCCCTTGGCCCAAGGCTCTGGAACTCGCTTCCCCTTGCTCTCCATCTAGAACATTCTATTACTGCAATCGAAGCCGAATTAAAAACCTACCTCTTCTGTCTTGCTTAAGACCTACCCCCCTCCCTCTCCCCCCTTTCTCCCCTTTCCCGTTGATGTATTGACCACTGTCCCTTCCTACCAGAGTACCCCCCGCCCTCCCTGCTGATACATAATCTTCTTTGCCTTTTTCTTATCCTGCTCTTATCTTTTCTGTCCTGCTTCTTTGAATTTATGGCGTTCCTTTTTCTTTTCCTTTCTTGCAACATTTTTTTAAATTTGAATTTTATATGCTTTTATTGTAAACCGTCCAGATAATATACCGCCCAACAACAAAAAGTTTTAAAATAAACATAAACAGCTAAAGCAGATCCTCTCTGTTCCCTCACATCGCTCTGGCTCTACACAGATCGCATTTTTGTACCAAAGAACCCCCTGAATCAAGGCCTAAAACCACACCAATACCATTGTCAGACCACCAAGCTATACGAGTCGAGCTCCAACATTATACCCACCATTCATCTAGGAGAACTGAACATCCAACCAGACGCTTCAAAGCTTTTAACAAAGAACAATTCCTCAAAGACACCTGCCAATCCCTTCCCCAAGACTTCACCGACCTAGACGAAGCTACCAACGCATGGAACAACACTATCCTGGCAGCATCTCAACCCTCACCTCAAAAGAGCTCACACTACAACACGAACAGACCCAGATCGACACCTTGGTACTCAAACACCATAAGAGTCCAAAACGAAAACTATGACAACTCGAAAGCCACTAGAGACTTAACAAATCAGAAACCACATTGAGACAATATCAGGAGAAGCAAAAAGAATATAATATAATTAACAAACAAGAATACCATACAAACCTTGTTCTAAAAGCCTGCAACAAGCCTAAAGAGCTCTTCCACATTGTACACAACCTTACAAATGACCCAACCACGAAGGATGAAAGCAAGATCCATCCTCAAATCTTTGCTGATTTTCTAATAGCTAAGAATAACCACAATCACAGCACACCACCTACGAGCATCCCTCCTATGGGCACAGCAACTACCGATACTAACTGTAATATCACCAAGCAATGGAAGAATTTCAGCATTCCATCATTGAAACAAATAACTCAAGACCATCACAGCTCTAAACACCATCACTTCTCCATTGGACCCCTGCCTGGTGACATGGATTAAATCCACTAAAGATCATCTAAGCACATATATTCAAAAAATAGTAAGCACCTCTCTCAACCAGGGCTACATGCCCAAAGCACTCAAACAATCTACTATATGCCCTATTCGTAAAACCACATCAACTAGCAACACTGACCCTAACAATGACCCAGCAAACTACCGCCTAATATCAAGCCTTCCGTTCCTAGCAAAAATAATCGAAAAAAAAAAATCGTACAAAGACAGCTTCAAGATCATATTGATCAATACGCCCCACTGGACCCTCACCAAGCATGGATTCCGTCCAAACCACGGCGTTGAGACATTTCTCATTCATCTATTTGATAACATACTAAAAGGTATAGACAAGATAAAGAAAGGCTTCCTACTTCTCTTTATCGACATATCATCCGCATTCGATACATTACATCATCACATCCTTCTGAAGCGCCTAATGGAAATTGGCCTCCAAGACACCACCATAAAATGGTTTCAATCATACCTTGAAGACAGCCTCACCTCAGCACCCTTCCACACAACACAAGGAGTTCCCCAAGGCTCCTCATTATCTGCACTCCTCTTCAACATATATATATCCAACCTATCTGGAAAATATTTAATAAATACAAGATTCAATATGCCATATATGCCAACGATGATATGGCATATACTCCAATCCAACTGGATGCCCCAGACTACACAAACTTATCAACCTGCATTCACAAAATAACGACATGGCTGAACAACAACTTAAAAATCAACATTAAAAAAAACGGAAGCAATCACCACCACAAGGGATTCCACATTCACTCCTCCTACCACCATCAACATTTCAAACACACCAATCACTGTAAAAGAGGAAGTTCGGTATCTTGGAGTGATACTAGACAAACAATTTACTCTTCAGGCACACATTAACAAAAACATCCAAAACAGCCTTCTTCAAACTAGCAATGCTCCGAAGACTAAAACCTCTACTCAGCAAGGAACACTTCCATACAGTATGCCAGGCAATTATCACACCTGTCCTGGATTATAATCTCCTCTTCCAAGGCCTACTCAAACAATCCACCCATCCCCTTCAAATCGTCCAAAACACTGCTGCCCGCATTATTGCTGACGCGTCACTACAAGACCATATAACTACCATACTACAAGATCTGCATTGGCTACCAAATCTCCTCAAGAGCAAAATATAAATCAGCGTTCACAATCTTCAAGATCAAAAACATGTCAGCAGAAATACTTCAAGAGCTCATCAGAACCAAAACAAAAGAAAGACCAGACAGCATAAAAACACAATACCAACTCCTAGATTATTTACAAATACCAATAAATCCACATCCATGCAAGCTTTCTCCCTGGCTGCCTCTGCTATTTGGAATGCACTCCCAGAGAAGCTACGATCCACAACTGATTTAAAAGACTTCCGCAAGTTACTCAAGACTACCTTATTCATTGAACATTATTACAAAGACCAACAATCACACCAATCTCAATCTTAATATGGGAAGTTACAAGACTGTCTACGTTTGAAATGCAATATCACAATTTACAATTGAACGCTCATAGTAAAAGGAGCATGAAGTTACAAGCCTGTTTAAATTGTTACAATATGATAATGTTTACAATTGAAAGTTCTTTGTAGAAGTTATTGTTATTGTTTAAAATTGATGTCCTTGAATAAGTTAATATTAAGTCATTGTTTGAAAGACCCCCAATGTACCCCCACTACCCTCCCTGTATATAACCACTCGTACATAGCTCATCCTGTCAATAGCACACCAAGAAATCACCTCCTCCACTCCGTGTTAACACTGCATGCCTACCCCTACTGACACTGATTTTTGATTGTTTGAAGTGTAAACCACTTTTGATTTCAGGACAAAGCAGTATATAAATCCTTTTAAATAAATAAATGTCCTCTGGTGGGGACCTTCTCCGAGGCTCCGATACCGGGGAATCGGACGGGACATCTCGGTGATGGCGGGTGTCCGGTGACTCCTCGCCCTTGGACTCCCAAGCAGAGGCCTCCGAGGAAGACTGGAGGCACTCCTCGGGCCCCGGCACCATCCGCTCCAGCGCTTGCTGGCTCAACGGCAACGACATCAGTCCCGATGAACAGGAGGCCGAGCATGACCTCGGCCGAGGATCTACTCGGGCTCGCAGGGCTTCAAGGATCAGCTCGGCCTCCAGGTCAACTTCAACATCAAACACCCGGTGGTTGAGGCGGAGGAAGCTGACGTGCCGGATACCAATGCCCGATGCTGCTTCAGGAAGACAGTGATACTGTGCTCCAAGGGCGCCATCCTGGACATCAGTTTTGCAGGCTCCGCAGCCTTTGACTCGGGCACTGATGTGCTCGGGACCAAAGCTGGTTCCCCCATAGGGGCATAGGGGAGTCCTCAACTAGGATAGGATGTACTTGCCAGAGCCGGAGTCCACGACCGGGTCCTTTCGGGGAACTTTGGCTGGGTGCTCCTTCTCCGGCGACTCGGGCCAGTGCTTGGGGCTCTGAAACCAGCCCCGCGAGGGACCTGGCCATTCCGAACCATCCAGAGACACCGCCATCGAGGATTTCTTCCTTCTTTTCGGTTCCCTGGAGGAAGACCCCCCTCTCCGAGGCCCCTCAACGACGCTCGGGTTCAGAGTGCTCCTCCCGAGGCGTGGAGGCCTCAGACTGGCTCTCAGAGGAAAGATTTTTTCATGCTGCTGGCAGGTTCTCAAGGCCCTCGAGGACATCATTTTGCAGAGGCCACAGACCACTGGATCATGATCCAGGCCGAGGCACCAGAGGCAGCAGTCATGCGTATCAGTGAGGGACAATCTTCCCGCACCGATCACACTTTCTGAACCCACTGGTAGCCATGGAGGAAAAAAGGACCCCAGCTAGGTCAAAGACCCTTCGGGCTTCCAGCGAGGAAACAAGGGCAGAGACGCCCAAAAGAGAAAATTTGAAAAAAGAAAATGGGGAGCCAGCCTAATACCGAGGTACCGGGATCGGGTGGGAAAGGTACCGGTGCAAGACCGGAAAAAACAGCCAAAAGGCACAGAAGGAAAGAAAATTCAACTTTTTCCGAGACAGGGACAGACTACGTCTGATGGGTTCCACGGAGAAAAGGAGACTGAGCTAGATGGTTCCTTTGGGTGGGAAGGGGCCACGCATGCGTGGTAGCAACTCCCAAAAGCTTTCTTTGAAAGCTGAGGATTTTTTCCACGCGGGTCCGTTGGCGTCGATGTCACCCATATGTGAGGATTACTTCCTGCTCATTCCCAGAGAAATATGGCTAGATAAATATTGTTAAAAATTGTCAAGAGCTAAAAACTGCCTGTAAAAAAAATCATGTGTTAGAAATTTGTTAGTAATATTTGTATAATGTGTATTTTGAGAATTTTTTTAGATGTTCCAATATATAGAGAACAATTTGTATAAATCCCACTATTCATCTTGACTAGTTGTTTTTGTGGCACTTTTTTGGATATATTTTTGAGACACGGACAAAATAGCCTGCAATTAAAGGAGCTGCTGAAGTGTTTCCTTGAAAAATGAGTGGGAAATCGCACTGCCATAATTCAAATATTTTGAATCCTATTTCCCACGCTGGCCTGAAACAGTGACTGTAGGGTTAGATGTTAGGCATCTGCAGAAGGAGCTAATATACCTCCAATCTCGACTGAGGACCCTAAGGATTCATTCATCTGATGAGGTATAGGTCCCATTAGGGAGAAACAGCTGGAGCCACACTCCAATCAGTTGCCCTCGCGAAGGACCAAACTCCTTGAGAATTACTGGCTTCCTAAAAGAAGCCATAGGACACAAACTCTCAAAAAAGACTACTCTTTCCAGGCTTTACACATGGCCCTACAAGGGATTCTCCTGATACCACTAGATCTTTCAGGAGTTTCCAAGGGCAAACCTCCCAAAGAACTTTTACCACTTAATCTTCCATTGCCTCAGAAAATTCCAAGTTATCAATGTCCCTGTTTAATGCACATTACCAAGTTTAAGTTACAATGTAAACCACCTTGACTGAAATGATAAAGCGCTATAAAAACCTGTTCAAATAAATAAATTTCGCCAGACCCACCCCAAAGAGTTACTGCCCCTTAAGGGGAGTTTGTTCAGCCATGGCTCAAAGGCAGCATCCGCCAACCACGTGAAGTAGCAGTATTATCATCTGGCTACCACCACCAGTCTGGACTTGGAAAAGATTCTTATCAAATCTTGAAGAGCACCAACCACCTAGGCAGTTCACTTTCCACTTTGTAACATAAGGTTGCAGCTACAAAGGGAGGGCTTGACCCTAAAGGCAAGGCTCTTTGAGCACAGTGCTCCCCTCCACAGGGCACTCATGCGCTGTGTTACCACCATGACCAGGGCTCCCACCATAGGGAACCCAAGAGGATGATCCAGCTCAACCTGGGGCTAAGGATACAGTCGAGACAGTATCTTAGGGTCCTTAGGGCCCAACTCGGAGGATTTCTCCTGATATCTTGTAGAGCACTGCATAGGGTAAGGTAGGTAGAGAAATAAATGCAGCACAATGACAGATAATTTTGCCTGAGAGCAGGCTCAATAATATGCAGAGCCGCCTATCCTGAAAGAGCATTAAAAAAACAGCCTTCTACAAAATATTCAGACCACTGAGATCCTAGTCTCCCACCAGGGAAGTCATCCCACCATCCCCAGAGACTTACCCTCTGTACAGAGGCTAGGATAAGCACAAGGGCAAACTGCGTGTGTTGACACTCTTACTTCCTGTGACAGAGGCACTCAGGAATCCCAGGACCATCTTATGGTAGGACAGGGCCTTGTCCCCCTCCCCACAGAGGAAGCTACCAGGCAGCTACAAGAGACTGGAAACAGGGAGGAGTGGCCCAGTGGTTGGGGCAAGTTACCTCAGGCTGGAGGGTCAGGGGTTTGAATCCTGCCAGAGGACAGCAACCTTGGGCTGGGAGGACTGGGGTTTCTAGTCCCACAGGTGCTCCTTGTGGCCTTGGGCAAGCCACTTAACCCTCCATTGCCTCAGGTACAAAAACAGATTGTGAGCCTTTTGGGGATAAGGGAAATATATATATACAGTACCTGAATGTACACCACTTTGACTTGTAGAAAAGTGGTATATAAGCCTAGTTAAATAAATACTGTAAATAAGCCTGTGAGCTGTTTCAGCAGCTGCAGCTCAAGTTGAAAAGTAGATCCCTCAGGGGCCAACAGGCTTGAGGCTAGGGTCACACCACCAGGCTCCACCTCTGCCAGGACAAAAAAGGCCATCTCAAATGGCCATTCTGATCATGAGCAGGAAAAAAAAAAATACAAGGTGGTGACAGAAGCCACAGAAATGCTACTCGCACTGTGCTGTACTGTATTTGCAACATCTTTATGGTTTTTGTGGCAATCTTTGCAGGTCCTGTTGCTGCCCGAGGCCCTCTGAAGCCCCAATCACATGATCACAAGATCCCTGGAAGTTCCCTGCTGCATAAATTAAAAGCCATTGCAGTGGTCCTGCTCCTTGGGGCAGCTCAGACAGCCTTGTCTGTCGCTTGATTGCTCATTCTCCTTGCCGGTGCCCCCTCTTGCCTTTCCCTTATTATGAGCTCAGCTTGGCAAGCTCTTTACCACAATGTGCTTCATCCCAGTGCACCGGAGTCAACACCCTCCCATGCCATCTAGGCCCCTGGCCACCAGAAACTTGAATAACCTTACTTTTTGCACTAGTTTCTTTTGATCCTGACCCTGACCCCCCACTATGCCCCCCCCGGACCACTACCAGGGTGCACTTCTCAATTGCAGGTCACTTCGCTGCAAGGCTACTCTCCTCTCAGATTCGATTTCTCAGCATTCATTGGATATCTTATTCCTGAAAGAGATCTGGCTGAAGGAGGGGGAGAAGCCCTAACTGTATTTCAGCCTTCCCCTGAAATACAGTGCTGGTCCACCTCTTGTACTACTAGAACAGGTGTTGGTATTGCAATACTCTTCAGAGATTCTTTGAATATCACTAAAGTAGACTCCTCGACCTTCATTACTGAGTCTCTACTGGTCCGCATTCTGGCACACCCTGACATCCACACTTCTTTATGTTCACCTTCGAGTCCTCCCTTGTGGGACTCTCCTTACAATCACGGAGACTTATCTCCTTCAGCGACCTCTTAGTTCTTGGAGACTTTAATGTCCATTTTGACTCCCCAGTCAAATCACGGAACAAGCTCTCTCTCTCTCTCTCCTGTCAGATCTCTTCCTCTTTCAGCATATCCATTCCCCCTACACATGTGGCTAGTCATACCCTGGACCTGGTTATGACTACCTCTGCGTTCCCTTTCTTGTCATCTTTCTCCACTCTCCCCCTTCCTTGGGCTGATCACTACTGTGTCACCTATCATTTCCAGTATTCCTATCTTTGTCCTCACCAGCATCCTGTTCATGACCAGCTTCTTACCTACTTGCGTTCCATCACTCCGGCTGCCCCCTCTGTTTTCTCTCCCTCAGATTCCTTTTGTTCCCTGTGGATTTTGATTCACGCACGGTCAACGTACAGGTTGACTGCTAGAATAATCTGCTCCTTTCTGCACTGGACTGTGGCCCTCTCTTCGTCCTAGAAGGCTTTTCCACTCATCCCACTGCCATTCATGGTTTCATTCTGGTCTTGCTCTCACGTGTCATCAGCTACATAGAGCTGAAAGCACCTGGTGCAGGCTGTGCACATCTACCTCTCTTTTTGCCTTCAAAGATCTTCACGCTCTTTACAAGACTATGGTCATCAAAGCTGAAAAAGACTATTTGATAACCTCATCTCTAATTCCGCTAATTGCTCTAAGGAACTTTACTCAAATCATTTCCCGCCTGCTACACCCCCTGGGCTCCTTAACATCCCAGGGTGATCTTCCTATCGCAGACCAACTTGCTCACTACTTGTCCATGAAAGTTTCTGACCTACAGACGTTTGCCCCAATCCCCCCTGGAGACAGCATCTGCGAGGCTCTGGACTCCAACCCCTCCCTCATGTAATTCTCTCACTCACTCATGGGCTGACTTCAACCACATTTTGATTGGGGCTCATACAAAATCTCTTGCCTCTTCTCATAAGACGATATGCACTTCTGACCCCATTCCTTCATCCTAGATTCCTATTAGTTCCTTGGCTGTCCTTCCACACATCCTCTCTATTATTAACAATAGTTTGGCCTCCAGGACTGTCCCCCTTCACTGGAAGGCTGCCATGGTGAAACACATCTTGAAGAACTCCTCCTTAGATGCAGCTTCCCTAGTTCACTACCATCCGGTTTCTAATCATCTCTTGCTTTCCAAAATCCTAGAAAGACTAGTTTTCTACAATCAACTTGAGAAATCTAACATTCTTCACTCGTGCCAATCAGGATTCCACTCTGGTCAGAACAATAAAACAATTTTGCTTTCCCTCCTTAGTGAAACCCATGAATCCATTGATAGAGGTAATATCTCTCTTGCCATCTCACTTGATCTGTCCTCTGCTTTCAACTTAGTGGATCACACTATCCTTCTCTCTTGTTTGCAAAATATTGGTTTCTGCTGTATTGTTCGTCAGTGTTTCCAATCCTCTCTCTCTGATCGCACATAGTTTAAAGGGAGAAATCAAACATGGATTTAAACAAGGAAAGTCTTTTCTTACTAATCTGTTATATTTTTTTTGAAGGTATGAATAAACAGGTAGACAAAGGTGAGCCGGTCAATATAGGGGTATGCTTACTAAACAGCGTTAACGTCACCAGCAGTAAGCAGAGCGTTAATGTTACCTACGCCATATAAAGGATGTGGGGGGCTAGCATAAAGGTAGCCATGGGCCACTTAGCGCGGAACAGGGCGCCCTGGCCACATTCCACACGGAACAGGGCGCTCTGGCCACGTACCGCGCAGTAACGTATCAGCCGACGGCAAGGTGACAAGCAGCAAGATGCCCTGAGAGTTTAATGCACCCTGAGGGGCTAAGGTGCCCAAAGTTAAGGTGCCCCAAGATTGATGGATGGACAGGTGGTAGTTGATAAAGTTTTGCCAGTTGATATTGTAGTCAGTAAGTGGGATATGAGCCACAGCTAAGGTCACGCACTCTGCCCATTAGATAGCCTGGATTGAAAAGAGCACTCATAAAATAGCTTACACTGCATATATGCAAGGGTGCCCGGGGCTGGGCTGAACCCTCACCCTTTTGGATGGTATGTGCACCAGCCCAGAAAAAAAGTACAGAAACAAAAAACACATGTGGGAATCAAATCAGCCATCTGGGGTGTCCAAACATAGTGCATGAACAACTATGCTAACACTGCAAGGAATCTGCTGTGGCAGGAATTACTAAGAAAGGGTTCGTATGTATCTGCCAACAATGTAGAAGCAAGTTGATAGATCCACGTCACCCCTGTAGGGTGTGGCTGCGTGTCTAGTATATATGCGATGGAGGCCCAGACCCACACCCACACCCACGGTGCAGTCCCAAGAGTGCCCACTTTGCGGGTTATGCATCTGCTGCGTTCACATTACCAACACTCTATAATGGGCCACAGCTGAGGCTGCACTCTACGTCAGGTAGCCTGCATGGAGTGCATAATGTAGCACACACTGAATAGATGCAAGGGTGTTTGGGGCAGTGCTGAAGCTGCACCCCTTTGCATGGTATTTGCAGCAGCCCAGAGCAAAATGAACTGAAAACAACCCGTGGGAATTGATCCAGCTTCCTAGTGTGTCCAAACACAGTGCTCTAACCACTATGCTAACTTTGCACAATAAATGCCATGGAAATACTTTCCACTAAAGGGAACGTATGTATGTATATTTGTATCTGCCTGCAATGTTTCAGTAGGTTTGCAGCTCATCCTGCTGATACATTTCAGGGAGGGGTGGCAAAGAGAGGTACGGTCAACATGATTATGCCGGAGCATACGTTGGGGAGTGTGGAAATGCAGCAGGTTAGAAAGGTATGTTTCCAACTGGTCCCATGTACATTCATTGCTATGTCCACAGCTTATCCGCAGGACAGATCCCATCTAGGAGCTGGATTGTGTGCATTGTGCAGTATGCTCCTCATTGTAGTCCTATGAACCGCAGGCCTGATTCTCATGAGCGTGTGTGTAGACAGTATGTGGTGTATTATGAGCCAACCAACACTTGTTATCCATGCCATGCCCTCTATCACATTCCTGCCTATTAGTGAAAACCTGACAATCCAGCAAATGCATACTCTGCAACAACAGTGGAGATGTATGGAGAGCCTCAGATGCGGTTCGGATAGTATCTGTACAAAGAGGTGCGAGTGGGGGCTGTCTGTTGCACCTCAACCTGGATGTCCAGTGCCGAATACGTCATAGGCCATCTATGTCCTAGATACCAAAAAAATGTGCCACAGAAAATTCTTTGGAACTATTTACAAAATGAGAAGGAAGCAAGAAATCAGAACCATTCTGCTAAGTATCGTCCATGAGAACTACCCAGAGTGTAGTGGTGAACTTCTTAATGGAGTCCTCCAGGGAAAATAGAAGCACTGGGCGAGTCTGGCTAAGACTGAAAATCACAGAAAGTAGTAGTTACCAAAAGGGGGGGTCCTGAATGGGCTCAAGGAAAGACAATTAGCAGGTAAGGTCTAATTTTGCCTTCCGTATCATCCCTCCAGTCCAGTCCAGTCCAGTACGTGTGGGATGTGCCAGAGCACTAACTAAACATGGGAGGGACCTGTGAGTCCAGCTTGGAGCACTGAGGCCCCAGGACACACATCGTTAGAAGCCTGCACATCCAGACGGTAATGGCACATACAAGTATGTAAGGACGACCAAGCAGCCACCCTACAAATATCAGCTGGCAGAACTAGAACATACTCCACCAAGGATGCCATTTGCAACCTCATTGAATGTGCCTTCAGACTGCTCAGCACAGCTCTACTCTTTAGCACATAGACCGAGGCAATCGCCTCCTTCACCCAACGAACGATCCAAGCCTTGGAAGCCGCCTCACCCTTGTGCAGGCCCCCAAACAAAAACTCCGCTTAAGATACAGATGCAATACTCTGCATAAATCCAAACTGTGCAGTTGACGATCCTCTTGGACTCCGCCAAACGAGAAAAACACAGAACCATGCTGCACCACCTTCTACCAGAAAGTTAGTCTTTTTGATCACAGCAGAGACTAGGACATCCACTTTAGGCATCTTAAGAAGTTATTTTTCCTCCTGAGCACTAAGGTACAGACGGTTCATGTCCAACCATCTCTCAGGCCGACTTCAGGCACCTCCCATTCCACCTCAATCGTGTTCTTGATGACTCTGGACAGGAAAAGTTGGTGAAGACTTGAAACCGTTAGAGGGAGTCCTCCCGGGGTTATTCTGCAACTGCAGGAGCCGGAATAATGTTGTGCACTATCAGCAAGTGAGCAATCAGTGCTGACAGCTCTTCTCTGTGAAGCACATGAACCACATTCAAAATCTCCCATTGAGAAATCTCACCCTCTTCGTTGTGGTGCCACCATCTCCCTCCAGAGATCCGCTGGCCCTTCCAGGGGATTCTCAGAGTGCGGAGACTTAGGAGAATCCTGGTCCACCCAAGGATCCTTCTTTACTTGCTTCTCTTTGGTTGAAAGGTCCTCTGCATTCAGGGTGTCAGCCAACTTATCTGCTCAAGAGGATTTAGAAGACTGAGTTCCCAAATTGCTTCCCAACTTTCTTTTCAACAAAAAGGCTTTATGCAAGGCTAAAATAAATACAGAATAACCCCAGAAATGGCAGCCTCCGTTGTCCATGGTGCTTAAAATTACTGTTTTTGCCGTTTGCGATGTTTCTTGGGCTCAGAAGGGGAAATGGCCTTGGTTCCCTCCAAAACCGCAGGAGCAGCAAAGAGTGAGGGAGTCTGCCCTGAATCTTCCGAAGTGGGAGGAGTGGCCTAGTGGTTAGGACAAGGTACTTCAGGCCGGAGGGCCAGGGGTTCAAGTCCCACCTGGGGACAGCAATCTCAGGCCGGAGGGACTGGGATTTCTAGTCCTATAGGCACTCCTTGTGGTCTTGGGCAAGCCACTTAACCCTCCATTGCCCATGTTCCCTGTAAAAATTAGCGTGTGTGTGTCATATCCCCTCGTGTTAAATATATCTCCCAATTGACCGCTTTGACCCGGTGAAAAGCGGGATATAAATACAGCTAAATAAATAAATAAAATAAAGCTAAAAAAACTTCAGCCAATATTCCCTGCCTAATAGAGAGCAGACAAAACCCCTCACGAAGCAAACCATGGCCCCCCCTCAGAAGCTGAACAGCAGGAGGGAGCCAGTAGCATGCAGGAAAAAGCGCATGGGGCAACGAACCTTGACGGCCTAAAGAGGAAAAGAAAAAAATACTCAAAGCCGACAGCCGGAAACAAAAACCTCCAAACACCACCAATCCTGCTGCCGCCGAAAACCCTAACACCAAGGGGCTTTGTCTTTGGTTTCACTTTTGCTGTCTCTTTTTAAAGGCGCAGTTGCTGAATACACTGAAGTAAAATGAGCAGAGCCTTACATTTTCAGCAAAAGGGGGGGGGCTGGACCACCAGGTATTTGACCCCTGGCCTGTACCTGACCCAGTCAAGGGCCCCGGTGCTTAACAAACAGACCCTGCCAACTGCCAGCTCTACCTAGCAAACAGTTTTGCACAGCAAGAACACAATCTGAAGGCTAAATAGCCCATTACCATTTGATCTCTGCTTTATTCTTTTTCATTATTATTCAGAATCAGAAGAAATCATTCCAGTGGAGTTCAGCCACAGGGAAGCTCTCCACCAGCTGCTGAGGACTGAGGATTTATGGAGCCTGTAGGGGGAGTTCTTCTACTTTGACATCAGAAATCTGACATGCTCTGTCCCCAGCTGCTGGTGGAGGGAGACAACTCACACGTACTAGTCTAGACTGGAGGGACGACAAGGAATGGTTTATGTACCTTTCCTCCAGGAACTTGTTCAAACCCAGCTACATTAACAGCTTTTACTACATCCTCTGGAAACAAATTCCAGAGTTTGATTCTGCATTGAATGAAAAAATATTTTCTCCAATTAGTCTTAAATGTGCTACATTGTAGCTCCATTACATGTTCCCTAGTCTATCCATTTTTTGATAAAGAAAACATCTACATTTACCCTGTCCTATCCATTCACAGCAGTGCTATTTCCCTGCTGCCAGGCCCTGCAGACATATATACCTCTGAAGAGCCTTTTTCACAAGTTCTGGGGGAGAGCCAAGGGATGGAGGGGGCACTGAGGTTCTGCAAGGTGAAGGATCCTTCTCCAAAACTCCTTTTTCGAACTTCTGGCTGAGGAGTGGCAGGAGGAAAATTCAGCTAAGTGCTATCCTACGGATGGGACCCAAATAACCAACTGAGCACAGCACCAGTTTGACAATTAACAGGAAAGAAAAGTATTATTTCGCCAGACACACACACACCCCCCCCCCCCCCCCCCCCGATACAAGCGAGTTTGCAGAAAATCAGCTGGCCGGATACCTCAACTAAAGCTATTTGTTTGGACTTTTGGTGGCTACTACCTACTTCCATTTTGGTTTTATCCTTCTGTTGCTCTTGTCTGTGGAGATTTCCTTCTCCTTTTGGTCGATTACCCAAAAAAGCTCCAGTTTTAAGGGTGACTCTAGTGGAATCTTCCAGTCTTGAGCTCCAGGGAGGAAGTTGCCCTGCAGGATGATTACTCTCAAGCTAAATCAGATTTTTCACAGATTTTCACCAGAGGTGCATCAGATTGCATCCATCAATTGCAGGACACAGAGAAATAAAAAGGTGTGCTCCTAGCTGTATCTATGATTCTAGCAGAATGAGGTCATAAGCCTCTGCAATCTTCTGTCTCTACCTCTGCTGGTAAGAGGACATAACCCACTTGTCTGGACTAGTCTAGCAGAATGATAGGGGGGGGGAGACGTCGTCATCAACTTATGAAAGAGGGGCCTGGGTCCAACTTACAAGCCTTCTTTAAGGGCTCCAAGGGGTCCAGCTGTTCCTCCTCACTCCCATCAGAGGAAAGTAACCTGTGGGAAACAGCACTGGATCCTAGGCAGCTGTCAGCTCAAGAGACAAAGATTTACCTTCACTCAGAGTTCCAAAGGGCCCTTTGGAGTTCAATCCAAGATCTCTGCACGGTTTGTTGCTGTTAAGTGCCGTCGAGTCGGAGTCGACTCATGGCGACCCTCTGGATAGCTATCCTAAACTGTGTTCGGTCTTCAGTCAGGCGGCTCATTCTTGACAGACTGGTACCCGTAGCTGCTGTTATTGTATCGATCCATCTCATTGCTGGCCTTCCTCTTTTGCGTTGACCTTCTATCTTGCCAAGCATAATGTCTTTCTCTAATGATCTCTCTCTTCGCATGATGTGTCCAAAGTATGAAAGTCGAAGTCTTGTCATCTGAGCTTCTAAAGAAAGCTTAGGTTTGATCTCCTCTAGTACCGACTGGTTTGTTCTTCGGGCAGTCCATGGTATACACAGTATTCGCCGCCAGCACCATAATTTAAAGGCATCAATTTTCTTCCTGTCTATCTTTTTCACTGTCCAGCTTTCACATCCATATGATGTTATTGAAAATACCATGGCTTGAACAAGTCGAATCTTTGTATGGAGAGAGACATCTCTACTCTTGAGAATCTTATCTAGGTCTTTCATAGCCATTCTGCCAAGAGCAATGCGTCGTCTGATTTCTTGACTGCTTGTTGCTTCTTTATTGAGAGTTGATCCAAGTAGGTTAAAGTTGTTCACAATTTCAATTTCTTCTCCTTCAACGATGAACCTGTTGATTATGCCAGTTGTCATGATCTTTGTCTTCTTTACATTAAGATGCAGGCCCATTTTGAGACTATGTTCTTTGATTCTGAGAAGCAAATGTTTCAGATCATCTTCACTTTCAGCCAGTAATGTGGTATCATCAGCATAGCGAAGGTTGTTGATGAGTCTTCCACCAATCTTCACACCTTTGTTGTCTTCATACAATCCTGCTTCTCTGATGATTTGTTCTGCATATAAATTAAACAGGTAGGGGGAAAGTATGCAGCCCTGTCTAACACCTTTGCTTATTTTAAACCATTCTGTTTCTCCTTGTTCCGTTCGAACTGTTGCTTCTTGATCAATGTACAGATTGCGCAAGAGAACGATCAGGTGTTCTGGTATACCCATGCTTCTTAATGTGGCCCAGAGTTTCTCATGGTTTACACAGTCAATAGCCTTGCTATAGTCAATAAAGCACAAATAGATATCCTTTTGGTATTCTTTAGTCTTTTCAAGGATCCATCTCACATCCGCAATGATGTCTCTCGTTCCTCGCCCTTTCCTGAACCCTGCTTGCACTTCAGGTAGTTCTTGTTCCAGGTATGGTTGTAGTCTCTTTTGAATAATCTTCAGTAGAATCTTGCTGGCATGTGGGATCAGAGCGACTGTGCGATAATTTCTACAGTCAGTTGGATCACCTTTCTTTAGTATTGGTATAAACACAGATCTTTTCCAGTCAGTTGGCCATGATGTTGTCTTCCATATTTCTTGGCAGAGCCTTGCAAGTACGGTAACAGCTGCATCAGATTGCTGCAATACTTCTATGGGAATGCTATCAATGCCTGGTGCATTAACCTTTAAAAAGGAGATAGAGCAGCTTTTAAACTAGATATTAGGGGAAAGCCGACAGTCGCCCAAGAGCAGATGGTTCGGAAGAATGTATCTTTGAAGGATACTACCAAAAGCAGAGAGGTTCCACAAAAGAGTAAAGTAGCCCAAATGCCCTCAAGTATGGAGCAGACAGAGCTTAAAGATCCCAAATTACTCATGTCTAACAGACAAATTAATATGGATAAAATACATTCTCTAAAATGCTTGTATGCAAATGCTAGAAGTCTAAAAAATAAGATGGGAGAGTTAGAATATATAGCACTAAATGAAAGGTTAGATATGATTGGAATATCAGAGACATGGTGGAAGGACGACAACCAGTGGGACACTGTGATACCTGGGTACAAACTATATCGTAATGATAGAGCTGATCAAATTGGTGGAGGGGTTGCTCTCTATGTTAGAGAGGGCATTGAGTCAGAAAGGATTAAAGTTTTGCAGGAAACAAAATCTGCTGTAGAATCTATATGGATTGAAATTCCATGTAAAAGGGGGAAGGCAATGGCAGTGGGGGTATACTATCGAGCGCCTGGCCAGAATGACCAAATGGATGATGAAATGCTCAAAGAAATCAAGGAAGCTAACAAAAGTTACAGCACAGTAATAATAATGGGTGATTTCAACTACCCCGGTATCGACTGGGTCAGTGTCACGTCAGGACATGCTAGGGAGATAAAGTTCCTAGATGAAATAAATGACTGCTTCTTGGAGCAGCTGGTTCATGAACCGACCAGAGGGGAAGCCATATTAAACCTAATCCTTAGTGGAACACCAGATCTAGTGCAAAAGATAAGGTTGTTGGGGCCACTTGGCAATAGTGATCATAGCATGATCGCCTTTGATTTAATTAGTGGAGGAGGGATAGTAAGGAAATCCACAGTACTACCTTTTAACTTTCGAAAGGGAGACTATGATAAAATGAGGAAAACAGTCAAGAAAAAACTAAAAGGAGCAGTTGCAAAGGTTAAAGACGTACATCAGGCTTGGCTGTTGTTGAAAAATACTATCTTGGAAGCCCAGACCAGCTGTATTCCACGCTTTAAGAAAAGTGGAAAGAAGTCCAAAAAACTGCCAGCATGGTTTAAAGTTGAGGTCAGAGAGGCTGTTGTTGCCAAAAAAGCATCTTTCAGGAAATGGAAAAAAGAGCCAAACGACGAAACCTGGAAACAGCACAAGCACTGGCAAGTCAAATGCAAGGCATTGATAAGGCAGGCAAAGGGAGAATTTGAGAAGAAGCTTGCTGCAGAAGCAAAAATGCGAAGTAAAGACCTTTTCAAGTACATTCGTAGCAAAAAACCTGTGAGAGAGTCAGTTGGTCCATTAGATGATAAAGGGGTTAAAGGAGCACTAAGAGGAGACAAGGCGATAGCGGAGAGACTGAACGAATTCTTTGCTTCAGTCTTTACTGAGGAAGATGTAGGGATGTTACCCATGACTGAAGTGGTATTTAAAGGTGCAGAAGAATTGAAGGAAATATCGATACATCGAGAAGATGTATTACAACTATTAGATAAGCTGAAGAGTAGCAAATCACCTGGGCCGGATGGTATACATCCAAGGGTATTGAAAGAACTGAAATATGAGATTGCAGACCTGCTATTAGTAATCTGTGAACTATCATTAAAATCATCTCTAATACCTGAAGATTGGAGGATCGCCAATGTAACACCAATTTTTAAAAAGGGTTCCAGGGGTGATCCGGGAAACTACAGACCGGTGAGTCTGACGTCAATACCAGGAAAAATGATAGAAACCATCATAAAGAATAAAATTACTCAGCATGTAGATAGTCATGAACTAATGAGAGACAGCCAACATGGCTTTAGACAAGGAAGATCTTGTCTTACTAATCTGTTATGTTTTTTTGAAGGAGTGAATAATCAGGTGGACAAAGGTGAGTCGGTTGATATTGTGTATCTGGACTTTCAGAAAGCCTTTGACAAGGTCCCTCATGAGAGACTTTTGGCAAAACTAAAGAGTCATGGGATAGGAGGCAGTGTACTATTGTGGATCAGGAACTGGTTAAAAGATAGAAAGCAGAGGGTAGGGCTAAATGGCCAATTTTCCCAATGGAGAAAGGTGAATAGTGGTGTACCCCAGGGATCTGTGCTGGGTCCGCTGCTTTTTGACATATTCATAAATGACAAGGAAAGTGGAATAACGAGTGAGGTTATCAAATTTGCAGATGACACAAAACTATTTAAAGTTGTTAAAACCCAAGAGGATTGTGGAAAATTGCAAGAGGATCTTGATAAATTGGAATACTGGGCATCAAAATGGCAGATGAAATTTAATGTGGACAAGTGCAAGGTTATGCACCTAGGGAAGAACAACCCAAACTATGGTTACACGATGCAAGGTTCCACATTAGGAACCACCACCCAGGAAAAAGATTTAGGCGTCATTGTTGATACCATGTTAAAGCCCTCGGCCCAGTGTGCAGCGGCGGCCAAGAGAGCAAATAGAATGCTAGGTATGATAAGGAAAGGAATGGAAAATAAAACAAAGGATATTATAATGCCTCTATATCGTTCCATGGTGAGACCGCACCTTGAATATTGTGTGCAATTCTGGTCGCCGTATCTTAAAAAGGATATAGAGTTATTAGAAAAGGTTCAGAGAAGAGCCACCAAAATGGTAAAGGGGATGGAAGGATACTCCTATGAAGAAAGGCTAAAAAGGTTAGGGCTCTTTAACCTGGAAAAGAGACGGCTGAGGGGAGATATGATAGAAGTCTATAAATTAATGAGCGGAGTGGAACGGGTAAACGTAGATCGATTGTTTACCTTATCAGAATATAGAAAGACTAGGGGACATGCAATGAAGCTACAGGGTAAACTATTTAAGACTAATAAAAGAAAATATTTTTTCACTCAACGTGTAATCAAACTCTGGAATTTGTTACCGGAGGATGTAGTAAAGGCTGTTAGTGTAGCTGGGTTTAAAAAAGGTTTGGACAAGTTCCTGGAGGAAAGGTCCATAAGCCATTATTAAGAAGGGACCCAGGATATCAATGCTTGAACCAATACAAGCATTGTGGAACCTGTGTCCCTTGGGGAAACTGCTAGGTACATATGACCTAGATTGGCCACTGTTGGAAACAGAATACTGGGCTTGATGGACCTTGGTCTGACCCAGTATGGCATATCTTATGTTCTTATGTTATGTTCTTATGTTCTTTGATTAGGCTTTCAATGCTGCTTCAACTTCTTCTTTCATAACCAATGGTTCCCGATCATAAGGTACAGGTTGAAACGGCTGTTGGTCCACTTGATCTTTATCATATAAAAACTCTGTATATTCCTTCATCAGAGAAGCAGGACTGTATGAAGACCACAGAGGTGTGAAGATTGGTGGAAGACTCATCAACAACCTTCGCTATGCTGATGATACCACATTACTGGCTGAAAGTGAAAATGATCTGAAACATTTGCTTCTCACAATCAAAGAACATAGTCTCAAAATGGGCCTGCACCTTAATGTAAAGAAGACAAAGATCATGACAACTGGCATAATCAACAGGTTCATCGTTGAAGGAGAAGAAATTGAAATCGTGAACAACTTTAACCTACTTGGATCAACTATCAATAAAGAAGCAACAAGCAGTCAAGAAATCAGACGACGCATTGCTCTTGGCAGAATGGCTATGAAAGACCTAGATAAGATTCTCAAGAGCAGAGATGTCTCTCTCCATACAAAGATTCGACTTGTTCAAGCCATGGTATTTTCAATAACATCATATGGATGTGAAAGCTGGACAGTGAAAAAGACAGACAGGAAGAAAATTGATGCCTTTGAATTATGGTGCTGGCGGCGAATACTGTGTATACCATGGACTGCCCGAAGAACAAACCAGTCGGTACTAGAGGAGATCAAACCTAAGCTTTCTTTAGAAGCTCAGATGACAAGACTTCGACTTTCATACTTCGGACACATCATGCGAAGAGAGAGATCATTAGAGAAAGACATCATGCTTGGCAAGATAGAAGGTCAACGCAAAAGAGGAAGGCCAGCAATGAGATGGATCGCTACAATAACAGCAGCTACGGGTACCAGTCTGTCAACAATGAGCCGCCTGACTGAAGACCGAACACAATTTAGGATAGCTATCCAGAGGGTCGCCATGAGTCGACTCCGACTCGACGGCACTTAACAACAACAACATATTCCTTCCACCTTTTCTTGATCTTCTCAGCATCATTCAACATAGAACCTTGAGCATCTTGTAACATTCCAATTCGAGGCTGGAACTTTTTCTTTAACTCTCGTAGCTTTAGGAAAGCCGATCTTGTTCTTCCTCTAATAGTTTCTGCTTCTATTTCCTTGCAAGTGTCTTGCTTCTATTTCCTTGTCCTGTCTTGCTGCACGTTGGAAATCTCTGTTGAGTTCTGCGATTGTCTTTCTTTCTCCTCTGGCTTTAGCTTCTCTGCGTTTCTGGGCAATTTTCAGAGTTTCTTCCGTCATCCATTTTGGCCGTTTTTGCTTTTTCACCTTTTGTAGAGACTTCTCGCTTTCTTCCAACACAACCTTCTTGATGTCATTCCATAACTCTTCCGGAGCTCTGTCATTTGTATCTAAAGCAGCAAATCGATTTTGCAGGCAGTCTTTAAATTCCAGTGGTATATTCTCAAGGTCATATTTTGCTGCATTCATGAGTGGTTTGCTCTTTTTCAACTTTAGCTTGAGTTTGCATACTAGTAGTTGATGATCTGTACCACAGTCAGCTCCAGGTTTTGTCTTTGTTGATGTTACAGAGCTTTTCCATCGTTGACTTCCACATATGTAGTCAATTTGATTTTTATATAATCCATTCGGTGAAGTCCATGTGTACAGTCGCCGCTTGTGTTGCTGGAAGAAGGTGTTTGAGATTAATAGATCATTGGTCTTTCAGAATTCTATCAGTCTTTCTCCAGCTTCATTTCTGTTGCCAAGTCCATATTTTCCAACTACTTTGCCTTCTTCTTTGTTGCCAACCTTTGCGTTCCAGTCACCCATGACTATCAGGATATCCTGTTTGCATGTTCTGTCAATTTCAGTTTGTACTTGTTCATAGAACTCTTCAATTTCATTCTCTTCAGCAGCTGTTGTTGGGGCATATACTTGAATTATAGTTGTGTTGATAGGCAATCCTCGAAGACGAATAGAGATTAAGCGTTCGCTGACTGCATTGTATTTCATTACAGTTCTTGCAAGTTTCTTCTTTATTATAAATGCAACACCATTTCTTCTGTCTTTCATTTCCTGCATAGTAGACCATGTGATCATCTGATGCAAAGTGCCCCATGCCAGTCCATTTCAATTCGCTGACACCCAACAGATCAAGTTGTACACGTTCCATTTCATTCTTGACCACCTCCAAATAGTAATTACGCTTACCTGGTAATTGTAGTTCCTTGAGAGACGACAGCTTAGTCCTCGACGTATGGGTAGTGCACCTCCTCCTGCAGCATGAAGACTGGACCAATCAGATTTCAGCTCCACTGGAACCATCATACCCAGCAACTCAGGAACTCCAGTGAACTACTGACAAAGCAAACTCAAACACGTAGCTAACCTTTAACAATAGCGCTCTCACAGCAAATGTATCTCTTAAGAATAACAGGTTTGTTTTTTTGGGGGGGTTTTTTTAGTAGCCAAATCCTTTACGAAGAGTAACGGAAAGTCCCGCTCCTGCCACAGCAGAAACGGATAGGTAGAAAAGAAGGAGAAACAAAAAATATTAGAACGCACTCACCTGGGAATACTGACCTCTGAACCCAAAGCGTGCCATGCTAAAGGAAAGAACACAGGGAGAGGCAGGAGGACTAAGCTGTCGTCTCTCAAGGAACTACAATTACCAGGTAAGCGTAATTACTATTTCCTTATCGTTCCTCCAGCTTAGTCCTCGACGTATGGGATGTATCAAAGCAGCCTAACGGGTGGGATTTTGCCAGCCGGCACGCAGAACCGCGGAACCAAAAACCGGCATCGCTCGCCGCCAAGACATCAAGGCGATAATGTTTACTGAAAGTGTGCAACGACGACCATGTGGCCGCCTCACAAATATCCACCGGCGAAACCAAACTGAATTCCGCCCAGGACGCTGCCTGCGCTCTCGTGGAATGCGCACGCAACCCAGCCGGCGGAGCCCGACCGTGCAAAAGATAAGCCGAACCAATCGCTTCTTTAATCCATCGAGCAATAGAAGCCTTCGCCGCCGCTTCCCCTTTGCGAGCACCGCCAAACAGCACGAACAACCGGTCTGATTTACGAAAATCACTGGTAACTTTTAAATAACGTCGCAAAACCCTCTTGAGGTCCAACCTACTGAGTCCGCGATCAGAAGCATGCCCTTCGGAGTCCGAGAAAACCGGAAGGGAAACAAACTGGTTCACGTGAAAGGGAGAAGTCACCTTAGGTAAGAAGGAAGGCACAGGACGTAGTTCCACTTTGTGAGCCGAGAAAGACAGAAAAGGCTCCCTACAAGAAAGAGCCTGAAGCTCAGAAATACGGCGGGCCGAACAAATCGCGACCAGAAATACCGTCTTAAGAGTCAAATCCTTTACAGAACTCCTAGAAAGCGGCTCAAAAGGCGCTGCACTGAGAGCTCGCAGCACCAAATTAAGATCCCATGGGGGAACCGAGACTCTACGGGCTGGACGTAACCTAGAAACCGCCCGCAAAAAACGAACGACATCAGGATGAGCACCTAAAGACACCACATGAACTTTGCCGCGATAACATGACAGGGCCACCAATTGGACACGCAAAGAACTGGCGGCCAGACCTTTAGTAAAACCGTCCTGCAAAAAATCCAGTATTACCGGAAGAGAGGCCGTAGCCGCTCGGATCTGATTCCTAGAGCACCAGTCCTCAAAAATGCGCCAAACCCGAACATAGGCCAGCGAAGTAGATCGTTTGCGCGCTTGCAACAGTGTTGCCACCACCGACCGGGAGTAACCGCGTTTCCTTAGCCGAGCCCTTTCAATAGCCAGGCCGAAAGAGAGAATCTCTCCACTTGCGGCATGCGTAAGGGACCCTGACACAACAGATCCGGAAACAAGGGAAGTGTCCAAGGAGGACCGTCCACTAACCGCATCAGATCGGCATACCAAGGCCGACGAGGCCAATCCGGCGCTATCAAAAGCACCCAACCCCGGTGAGCTTCGATGCGCTGAATAACGCGCCCCAGAAGGGGCCACGGAGGAAACACGTAGAGAAGACCCGTGAAGGGCCAAGTCTGCAAAAGAGCATCCAGACCTTCGGACATCGGCTCTCGCCGTCGACTGTAGAACCGAGCTGCCTTCGCCGAGCGGAAGGTGGCCATGAGGTCCATGACTGGCTCGCCCCAACGCTGAACTAGCTGTGTGAAGACCGTGGGATGGAGTTCCCATTCGCCGGGATCTACCTGAACTCTGCTGAGGAAGTCCGCCGTTACATTGTCTTTCCCGGCGATGTGTGCTGCGGAGATGGCCGGCAGGCGAGGCTCTACCCACTCGAACAACGACCGAGTCTCCGCCTCCAAACCGACGCTTCCGGTTCCGCCCTGCCGGTTGATGTAGGCCACGGTCGCTGCATTGTCGGAGAGAACCCGAACCGCCCGAGACGATATCCGGGTCTCGAAGTGCTGCAAGGCCAATCGAACAGTCCGAAGCTCCAATCGGTTGATCGACCATGCACTCTCCTCCGGAGACCAGAGCCCCTGAACGAACTGGCCCTCGCAGTGAGCGCCCCAGCCCGTCAGGCAGGCATCCGTTAAGAGCGGAACCCAGTCCGGCTGCTCCAAGGGCATCCCCACTCGAAGAGTGAATGGACTCAACCACCAACTGAGATCCCTCCGAACCGCCATCGGGCAAGGAAGACGTTTGCTCAGGGGATCGGACTGGTTGGACCAGCGACGGAGCAAGGCTCGCTGGAGTGAGCGCATGTGAAAACGAGCCCAAGGCACCACCTCCAGGGAAGACGCCATCGTCCCCAGCAACTGCAGGTAGAGCCAGGCCGACGGGGCTGGAGAACTGCGGAACCTCCGCACCAGAGACTGAAGAGTCAAAATCCTGCGTTCGGGAAGAGAAACCAACCCCCGGCACGTTTCGAACTGTACCCCCAAATATTCGAGAAGCTGAGTCGGAACCACATGGCTCTTGCGTGGGTTGACCACCCATCCGAGAGACTGCAAGAGCGCGATGACTTTCGCCGTCGCTGCCAAGCTTTCTGCGCGAGACTTCCCGCGAATCAACCAGTCGTCTAGGTAGGGATGAACCAGTACCCCGTCTTTGCGAAGGGCCGCAGCAACCACCACCATGATTTTGGTGAAGACGCGTGGCGCGGTCGCCAGACCGAAAGGCAATGCTTGAAACTGGAAATGACCCCACGGCAGCGCAAAGCGTAGGTACCTCTGCTGGTCCTCCCGAATAGGGATATGGAGATAGGCCTCCGTGAGGTCGAGAGACGTGAGAAATTCGCCTCGGCGGACGGCCACTATGACAGACCGTAGAGTTTCCATTCGAAAGTGGGGAACCCTCAGACAACGATTCACTCCTTTGAGATCCAAAATGGGACGAAGATCGCCACCCTTCTTTGGCACCACGAAATAGATGGAATACCTTCCAAGGCCATATTCCGCTGGCGGTACGGGAATAACCGCCCCTAGCTGAAGAAGACGATCGAGCGTTTGGCGGACCTGAAGGGTCTTTCGAACTCCCCGGCATGGGGACGCTACAAAGGAATCGAGCACGGGACGGGCCAAATCGAGAACATACCCGTCCCGTATGATGTCTAGCACCCACTGATCGGAAGTAATTTGGGTCCAAGCGGAGAGAAAACGTCGCAGACGCCCTCCGATCACCGGCAGCTCCACCTGGACCCGCTGCCCTTCATTGGGGCTTGCGAGGGGTCGGAGAAGCAACCGCCGAGAACCCTCGGCTGGCTCCCCGAAAGCCGCGAAAACTCGACGCCCGGGAGCTATATCTACCCCGCTGGAAGCTGCCATAACGGGGCGACCGGAATCTACGAAAGTCCCGAAACTGTCCCCTAGCGACCGGAAGCGACCTACCCCGCTTGGGTCTATCCTCCGGCAGGCGACCGCCTTTGGAGTCTCCCAGATCTTTGACCAACTTATCCAAATCCTCTCCAAAGAGCAGTTTACCTTTAAAAGGCAATTTGCCCAAGCGCGACTTGGAAGAACCATCGGCCGCCCAATTTTTTAACCAAAGGGCTCGACGTGACGCCACCACGGATGCCATGCTGTTGGAGAGAGCTCTGATGAGATCATACTGGACATCCGCCAAATACGCCGTGCCGGATTCCAAGCGGTGAATCTCCGTCAGCATATCGGTATCTAAGGAAGGAATGTGTTGAAACCGCTGAACCCAGCGTAAACAGGCACGGGCCACCCAAGCTCCACATACGGAAGCCTGTAAAGCCAGTGCGTCCGCCTCAAAGGCCTGCTTTAACAGCCCATCCATTTTGCGGTCCTGCGGCTCCCGTAAAGCCACACTCCCTTCCACCGGAATGGTTGTCTTCTTAGTCACCGCTGACACGGCTGCATCGACCTTGGGAGACCGAAAATGCTCCAGATCCGTTTCTGATAAAGGATAGAGACGACGCATGATCTTGACGCCCTTGAGACCAGACTCAGGAGTGTCCCACTCGTCCTGAATCATCTGGTCAATAACCTTGTGAATGGGAAAAACCACATTAGTTTGTCGTACTGCCTGAATAATGGGATCTGCCCCGTCCGCCTCCTCCACCTTAGCAGTAGGGGCCAGTCCTAGCGTCTGAAGCGCCTCCGAAACAAGAGCAGGAAGCTCTTCACGTCGGAACACCCGAATAATCTTCGCTTGATCTTCCGGCTCCAGGAGCTCGCCTTCCTCCAAGCCGTCAGCATCCCCCTCCGGGTCAAACTCGGGATCATCCCCTTCAGGCCAATCTGTCTCCGCAGAACCAGGGTCGTGCATCCGCGGACGCTTAGGAGCCCTGTGCTCAGTCAACGGAGGTTCTCTCGGAGAGGACTGGGACGACAACTCCTGCGGTGGAAGAGGCGCCGCTCCCATGACCTGGCGCCGACGGCAGAATGCCTGGTGCAGGAGCAAAACAAAATCGGGCGAAAAATCCTCCAAGGGCAATGCTCCTCCGAGGCCAGACTGCGCTACAGGCGCCGAACCACCGTTAGAAGAAAGCCCCGAGGGCCCCTCCAGCGGCGATTCTAAGTCCCCTGATATGGCACCAGACGGCGCCGTCGCAGGCAAAGAACTTTCCAGACACTGTTCCATGCTGCGAGAAAGCGAGGCACAGCGTGGACACACTCCGGTCTCTGCGTCGGCACCCCGCCGAGATCCACAAATGAGACAAAGAGCTCCGGCTGACATGGATACCCTAGCGCCGGGATAAGTAAGCCGGCAGCGGGCAAAAATGGCAGGGAGAAGTCTGCTCACTGACCCAGAAGAACCATGCGGGAACTGGGCAGTAGCACACAATGGAAAGTCTTTGTAGGGAAGGTGAAAACTTTTCCCCTGCGCCTGGTGTCAAAATCAGCTTGTCTTCTTTCTTTTTTTTTTTTTTTTTTTTTTAAAACTCCCCCAAGAACACCCGAGGGCTTATCAACAGAACCAAATCACCAAAGCAAACAACCAATTAATGTCCCGCAAGAGAGGGGAAAGTACTCGTTGAAGCACCCCCCCCCCTCCGTATCCGCGGGAACGCTGAAGGACAAGGCTAAAATAAGAAAGAAATTAAAAGGACATAAATAAACTCAATAAACTAAAAGGGATAAATTAAAAGAAATGAAAGAAGTGAAAGAAAACAATAAATCTACCGCGGGACACCCCGGAGAGAGAACCGCGAGGCAGTAAAGATGGCCGCGGGAGACAGGCAAATTTTGGCGCGCTTCTGAATGTTGCTCCGTCAAAGCAAACAGCCCGAGGAAAAGAGCACTGCGGCTGAAAACTTCGCCCCGCTGAAATGGTATACACTGGGAGCCCCCCAAGCCCGATGAGAGACCCCCTAACAGCTGGGGAAATTACAGAACTTGACTCAGCAGCCGTCCCGATTTCCCACAGCCGACAGCACTTACCGGCACTAATTCAGCAGCCCTCTCCAACCTCCGGAGAGGAGCTGCAGTACAGCCGCCGCTGGAGCTCTGCCCCGAAGGTTCCTGGGGCAGAGATCCACTTCCCCCCAAATAGACAGTGTAAAATAAAGTCGCGGCAAAGGCTGAGCAGGAGAGGGACCTCCCTCCGGCACCCCCCCCCCCTTCTACTGAGTGCCGTGATAACCAAGGAGAAATTTAAAGGGGACAGCCGTCTAATCTAAAATAAATGAAAATAAGCCCTAATAGGACTCAAATGAAAGGAAAAGGTTAGCTAAAGACAAATACAACTATCTGATCAACTAGTGAGCCCAGCTAGGCTCACTAACGTCCTCCTGCTGCATGAAGACTGGACACACTGGAGTTCCTGAGTTGCTGGGTATGATGGTTCCAGTGGAGCTGAAATCTGATTGGTCCAGTCTTCATGCTGCAGGAGGAGGTGCACTACCCATACGTCGAGGACTAAGCTGGAGGAACGATAAGGAACTTCCCTTGGTTTATGCTTCGTACGTTCCATGTTCCAATGTGTAAGACATCTTTACAGCTTCTGACTCTCATTTCATGCGCAGCTACATCAGCAGTCAGACTTCCCGAGGGCTTTGATCCAACCACATCATAAATGCTGGCTTTACTCTGAAAAGTCTTCAGCTCTTCCCCAGTAGCTAGTTGAGTGCCTTGTGACCTGGGGGTCTCATCTTCCAGCACCATAGCACAATTTGTTTTGTTGTAACTATCCATTGGGTTTTCATGGCAAGATACATAAGTAGATTGCCGGGCCTTTCTTCCGCGCAGTTTAAGTTTGGTGTTGTTGCCGTTGTCACAAAAATGTGATCCTCCGCTGTCAACACTGTCCCAATCTGCTGCTGCCCAGATGGGTGGTTTGTCTTGGTCTGGCACCTCAGCTGAGACCTGTCCATCTTGGGAGACCCTGCCAGTAGTTAAACTACCGATAGTTTAGCTCTCAGCATCACTGATGCACACAAGCCCTCACAGCACGACAAGCTGCAAACCAAGTGAGAGCTCTGCACGGTTGTGGGGGGTGCAAAGAAAAAGGCCTATCAGAGACTTTAATATGTTGAGAAAACGAGGGAGAAGGGAAGATTTAATTATGTATGTATGATAATAGCAGAGAGCAGATTGTCAGGCTTTAGGTAAAGCAATGCTGATAGGCCTTTTTCTTTGCACTCTGCACGGTTGTGGGGGTGCAAAGAAAAAGGCCTATCAGCATTGCTTTACCTAAAGCCTGACAATCTGCTCTCTGCTATTATCATACATACATAATTAAATCTTCCCTTCTCCCTCGTTTTCTCAACATATTAAAGTCTCTCGTCACTCTTTCCTCCCCAACAACCCTGTTGTTCACTCCAGAGTTGTTTACTCACTGGACAAATACAATTTCTCCACTCTTTGGCAGACTTCTTTTACACGTCTCTAGCAGCAACCAGACTGAGGGAGAGATTTCAACTATGAAATCCTAAATTCTCATTTTAAGCCACCTCATTTAATTGACACAGGTATTAAAGGTAGAAATCAACTTCTTGACTGCTAAATGTTTACAACACAAAGCATTTTTATGACGCGATTGATTTGAAAAAAGTATAGCGTAAACGAGTTTACAAACATCTCTCTTACCTCCGAAAATGCAAGATCCGAATATAAAAAACAAGGAATTGGGGAGATAGCCCCTAAAGACATAGTCTGTGGCGTCCGTTCGAAAGTCACCAGTTTCATTCCCAACAGCATGGCGCCCAGTGATGAAGTCCTGAGGAGCAGGAAAATGGGGAGAGAAAAAAAAACCCATTCTTTTTTCTGTACTTCACTCACCATTACCCTCCCTTGTTCAACTCCCTTTGCTCCCCTCCTTCTGTACAATTCCGTCAAAAGCACTAGCTTCCCAACTTAAAACGCGCGCCACCCATAGACAGTTATACGACGCGCATGCGCGATGAGCCTTACTTTTTTTTACCGCTCTTTTCTCGGGTAGTGAGACTGTGAAACGATCTGTCTTTTCTCGTTCTCCAATCACGTATTGGCGCAACCTTAAGATGCTGCGTAGGCCCGGAGTTCATTGACTTGACGTTTATGAACGCAGTACACACTTTTCAGTAGTTTAAACTTACTGGACTTTAGTGCTTTTTGTATCCGAAAAAAAAGACAATATCAAGGTATAGAAATAGATGGACACATAACACACCCAGGTCCATCGTTGCAAGAGTCTTAGGTGCCCTGAGTAGTAGTAGCTTTCACTGCTCCACCCCTCCCCCCCTTTCCCTCACCTAAACCTATCCTTAAGTCTCCATTGCTTCCCTCCTTCAGTTCCTTGTTCCTAATGGAAAGTCTTCCCTACTAGTTTATTCATACGTTCCCTTAAGAATAATGCATGTTGTTGTTAACTAGTGACTTGGCAAGTACCGTACTGCAGTAGTACTTTGTTCCATGGCTTACACTGTGGCAGGTGCAGGCCTGTGACCCACGGTGTCTGACATAGGCAGGCCAGCATGGCTAGCTTGACCTGTAAATGAGGCCTGTGGAGAGGCATATAGGATTGCACATCCCCCAACATGCTGCTATTGAAAGAAAGAACTCAGTAGAAATATTGAATTAGCTTAGATAAGCAGAATTGCAGAATTAAGAAATGGAAAAATACAGAAAAGATGTGTTTTAAAGTTACTGATAAGAAAGAGTACATTTGCAGAGAAATATTGAGGAGTGCTGACAGATGAGTTACAGAACCTTGCTCTTCTGCACGCACAAATGGTCCCATAGCCTTGAAAGTGTGAAAGTAACAAGTTGATGAACTGACCATTGTAATTGGGACTAGAAGGGGGGCAGGCAGGTGTCATGCCTACAGAAGCCCACAGAAGGAACATAATTGGAGAAACTTATCAGTACCGGGACCAATAGAAGGGCTACGGGAGGTACGGGAGCGTACCGGGACCAATGAAATGTTTTTCTATACCTAGAATGAAACAGAAGTCTATAAAAGTTGTTGTAATGCTTGAAAACTTTGCTCAGCCATTTTGAAATTGCCTTGCTTGAGACTTGTGCACAAATAAATGATTTGGACCTTCTGAACAGACTCCTGGTATCATTGGTTTGTCTGCGCTTTGCTGCTACATATTCCTTGGTGCGTTGGCCGGGAAGTTGTGGAATCAAAGTGTATATAGGGCAATATACCACGACTTTCCGCCTCTATAGGCTTGGTCCTGCCGGGATCGCGCCCTTCCGACGAGGGCCGCTCCCTGGCGCCACCGGTCCCTTGTATCGGAGGGAGCTGGTCGGACCTCAGCGGGTGACGAGCCCGGCTGGAGTCAACGCCTCGAACCCGAGTGAGGGGAGTCCGAGGTCCAACTCATGCGCCTGCTTGGGAAGTTTTGAGGACCGGATCCGGTGAGTATAGTTTCGATTTTGGGTCTAGACAGAAATAGAAAGAGCAGTACTGCCATTGGAACTTGGAATTTGGAATTTGTAATCTCGAGATATTGGGAATTGGTAAGAGAGCTTGATCACCTCTCAAGGAAGAGCCGAGTAGCCTGGCATGGGAATTCGCTAGGTGAAACCCTCATCCTTTTTGTAATTTGGGAAAAAGACTAGTCAGAACAGATAGAAACGAATGCATTCTGGGAATACGTTGCTAGCATGATTGTGTGAACGAAGTATGAATGAGAGGTCTGGCAGCACGGACCAAGTGAAGGCGGACCCCTGATTAGCGCATTTCCTGACCGGGCGACCGCGTTCAGGTCGCGAAAAGGGGGAAGCGATTGTCGTCTTGTCTTGTTATTTGTATTCCCTATACGTTTCCAGGGCCGTGAGGACCCCTTACCCACGGTCCGCCCACCTTTTCCCTTCTGTCTGTTGTTGCGCGCACACATCGAAATGGGAGGGGCGGAGTCTACTAGGAACACTCCATTAGAATGTATGATCGCACATTTTAAAGAGGGATATTCAGGAGATTATGGTATTAAAATGACAGCAGCCCGTTTGCAGATTTTGTGTACTAGGGAGTGGCCCGATCTAGACCCCATCTGGCCCCGAGAGGGAACGTTCACCGTAGAGATTATCCAGTCAATACATCGTAGAGTGCGGGTAGCGCACCCAGATCAGTACCCCTATATAGATTCCTGGTTAAGTATTTGTGAAGATCCGCCCTCCTGGGCGCAGCGCTGTTATGAGGAACAGTGCAGAATAATGTTAGCTAAAACAGATTCTAGACAGAAAAAGGAACAGCCTAGAATGAAAGAGCAGGATAAGAAAGCCAAGAAGAAACCCATCTTGGCAGATCCCGATTCCCCAGAAGTAGTCCTCAGGCAGTCCCGAACCCCAGGTCCAGTAAGAATAGCTCGGCGGCGTCCTGCCCCAGAACCCCAGAGACTGCCAGAGCCGAGGCGAGACCCAACCCCAGACCCCCCTCCTCCTGGAGGAGAGGAAGAGAAAGAATTAGCGGGAAGAGAAGAGGAGGATGTAAAAAGTGAGCCAGAAGCGGAGCTAGAAGAAGAAGGAGGGGATTCCCCAGAAGAAGAAGAAGAGGACAGTGTACAAATAATTGAGAAAGCCAGCGCTAGCACTAGCAAGCCAGTGAAAGAAAAACCCAAAGCAAAACCAGTTGAGAAAAAGAAAGCAACTCCTGCAAAGACAACGACAATAGCCCTTAGATCCCAGACCCAAATGACGCCTGGGACGACAGCCAAACTGTTTCCCTTAAGGCAAGTCCCGGGAGTGCCCGTAAAGAATGATAATGATGAAGTGGTAGCGGGACCCCTAACTTATGTGTATATCCCTTCTCTACAACTGATTTATTGAATTGGAGGTCGCACTATGCCTCCTATACTAGCAAGCCCCAGGAGCTGACCGAATTAGTAACTAGTATTATGGAAACTCACCAACCCACTTGGCCAGATTGCCGTCAGCTCCTGACCACCCTATTTACTACAGAAGAACGAGCGAGAATTAGAAAAGCAGCTATTGAATGGATGGCAGAAAACCCTGCAGCTCCGGCGCAGGGGCAGAATATAATAGATCGTAGAGAAGCAGCTCAGAGAGAATTCCCGAATGAAGACCCCCAATGGGATCCAAATACAGATGAAGGATCCACAGCCCTAGCCCGTTTTCGCCAAGGCTTTTTACAAGGCCTGAGAAGAGGAGGCCAAAAAGCTATGAACCTTTCCAAAGTAGCAGGAATTATCCAAGGAATAGATGAGAGCCCAGCAGATTATTATGAAAGATTAACTGAAGCTTATAGAATGTATACTCCCTATGATCCCGAGGCACCAGGAAGTTTATGCATGGTGAATTCTGCTTTTGTAAACCAGTCTCAACCAGACATTAGACGTAAATTACAGAAATTAGAAGGGTTTGCGGGCATGAATGCAACACAGTTATTGGAAGTCGCTCATAAAGTGTATGTGAATCGTGATACTGAAAGACAGAGAGAATGTGATAGAAAGATGAAGAAGAAAGCTGATTTTTTGGCTGCGGCCATAGTTGAAAAGAAAAGGGGAGGTGTCCCTAATCGAAGGAGCAGAGGAAGAGGGCGGGGTCAAGGCGGAGGCCGGACCCAGAGACTAGGCGTGAACCAATGCGCCTATTGCAAAGAGGAAGGACATTGGAGAGATACGTGCCCGCAACTCGAAGACGCCCAGCAAGATGACGACAACGATCATCAGTGGCGAGAAGAAAGACGAGGCCGTCCCCGAGGCCGAGGAGGAGCCAATCGAGAACAATTCCAGCGCGAGAGAGGGGAGGAGGAGCCATCCAAGCATTGGCCACACAGGCCCATGATGAGGATGACGTGGATTAGGACAGACCGGGCTCCAAGTTTGCTTTAGGTCTCCAGGAGCCTATGGTCGAAATACAAATAGGAGACCAATTTATGAACTTTATGGTTGATACTGGAGCAGAACATTCAGTAATAGACAAAAAGATAGCCCCATTCACCAAGAAAGCAGTCACCATTATAGGAGCAACTGGTGCCAAAGCCACAAAGTCTTTTCTACAAAACCGAATATGCAGTCTAGGAGGACAGCAAGTAACTCATCAATTCCTTTACATGCCCGAATGTCCAGTACCCCTACTGGGACGAGATATGCTAGCCAAGCTTCAAGCACAGATATCTTTCTCCGAACAAGGAGAAATGCAAATGACAGTGAATTCTCAAGCCAAACCAGCAGGAGTAATGCTGCTGACAGTACCCCGAGAAGAAGAATGGAGATACTACATTGATGATTCGATTCAAGATACCTATTTTGAACAAACTTTAAAGAACATTCATGCACCACTTGAAGTGTGGGCAGAAGGCAGTCCCCCAGGCCTAGCCAAACATATAGCTCCAGTGATTGTAACCCTCAAGCCTAGTGCTACACCAGTGCACGTCAAACAGTACCCTCTCCCAAGAGCCGCAATTGAAGGCATTCATCGCCACCTACAGAGATTGCTTGAGTATGGCCTACTAAAAGTATGTCAATCCCCATGGAACACCCCACTTTTGCCAGTAAAGAAACCTGAGACAGATGATTATCGCCCAGTGCAAGATTTGAGAAGAGTAAATGATGCAGTTGAAACTATACATCCAGTTGTGCCCAATCCTTACACTCTTCTAGGACTGATACCTGCTGAAGCTACCCATTTCACTGTACTGGATTTAAAAGATGCATTCTTTTGCATAAGATTAGCCCCTGTAAGCCAAATATTGTTTGCATTCGAATGGCAGGACCCCATCTCTGGAAGAGGGGGCCAACTCACCTGGACAAGATTACCCCAAGGATTCAAGAATTCACCTACCATCTTTAGTGCTGCACTAAATCAAGATCTTTCAAGCTATCCAGTAGCCCCGGGGAAGAGAGTACTTCTCCAGTACGTGGATGATCTGTTGATAGCTGCCGTATCAGAAAGAGAATGTATATTAGCCACCAAAGATCTCTTGCAGTTACTAAATGAAGCTGGATATAAAGTTTCCAGAGCCAAAGCACAACTATGCCAAACAGAAGTGAAATACTTGGGTTTTCGTATTACCCAAGGAAGCAGAAGATTAGGCAGAGAAAGAAAAGAAGCTGTATGCAGAATTCCAACTCCAACAACCAGAAAGCAAGTCAGAGCCTTTCTGGGAGCAGCAGGATATTGCCGAATCTGGATACCCAACTTTGCCCAAATTGCCAAACCACTGTATGAAGCCACAAAAGGAGAAGAGAAGTCACCACTGGAGTGGGGACTTGAGCAGGATACAGCCTTCCAGAAGTTAAAAGAAGAATTGATGTCATCACCAGCACTTGGACTACCAGATGTCCACAAACCTTTCCGCTTGTTTGTACATGAAGCACAGGGAAATGCCTTAGGCATGTTGACTCAGAAATTAGGAAATTGGGAACGACCTGTAGCCTACCTATCGAAACAATTGGACCCTGTGGCCAAAGGATGGCCACCCTGCTTGAGAGCAGTTGCAGCTACAGCGCTACTAGTGAGTGAAGCAGACAAACTCACACTAGGACAAAACATACGAGTCACTGTGCCACATGCAGTCCTTGCCCTTATGGAACAGAAAGCAAATTATTGGCTCACCAATTCCCGAATGTTGAAGTACCAGAGCATGTTATGTGAAAATCCACAGATACAACTTGAAGTGAGCCATGCCCTGAATCCAGCTACCTTGATACCCATCAGTGAAGAACTCCCAGAACATGACTGCATCGAAGTCATGGAAACTGTGTTCTCAAGTCGACCTGACCTAACAGATGTGCCCATAGACAATCCCGATCAGATCTATTATGTTGATGGGAGCAGTCTCATCCTTGATGGACGACGCTGTGCCGGATATGCAGTCGTCACTCAACACGAAGTAGTTGAATCATCAGCTCTAGCCTCAGGCACATCAGCCCAGAAAGCCGAATTGATAGCACTCACCAGAGCATTGTTGTTAGGAGAAAAACTTGTGCTGAATGTATATACAGATTCCAAATATGCCTTCACTACCTTGCATGCCCATGGAGCTCTCTACAAAGAAAGAGGACTCATCACATCCGGAGGAAAATCAGTCAAGTATGGTCCCGAAATATTGATGTTACTTGATGCAGTCTGGGCCCCAACACGTGTAGCTGTCATGCATTGTAGAGGACATCAAGCAGGAAAAGGAGAAGTTGCTCGAGGAAATAGATTCGCAGATGCCTCAGCACGACAAGCAGCTATGACAGGACAAATTGCCCCACAAGCTATGCCAATGCAAGCAGCATTGTTTCCAGTACCTTTGAATCTATGGACCCCACGATATACCACCAAAGAATTGGATTACTATTGTGACAAAGAAAATGGAGTATTGAAAGACGGATGGATTGAGCTGCCACCAGAAGAGGGCAGTCAACCTCCGGGAAGAATAGTAATTCCTGAACTGTTAGGACCATCCTTTGTCAAAGCTTTTCATGAAGCCACCCACTATGGAAAGAGTGCTATGGAGAAAGCACTCAGACCACATTTCTATATTCCTTTGATGACAACCATATCAGCCTCAGTAGCACGACAATGTCAGATCTGTGCCAAGAATAATGCCAAGCAAGGCCTTATTACAGCACCCCGAGTTCAGTCAAGAGGTGTGACCCCCATGCACAACCTCCAAGTTGATTTCACCGAAATGCCAAAAGCCAATGGATACCATTACCTACTAGTATTAGTTTGTACTTTCTCTGGGTGGGTAGAAGCATTCCCAACCAGAACTGAGAAAGCCCGAGAAGTTACCAAAGCCTTAATGAGAGAGATTGTCCCCAGATTTGGAATCCCAGCAGTAATAGGGTCAGACAATGGACCCTCATTTGTCTCTCAAGTTACTCAGCAGTTAGCAAAAGCTTTGCAGATACAGTGGAAGCTCCACACTGCATACAGACCCCAGAGTTCAGGGAAAGTTGAGCGAATGAATCGTACATTGAAAGCCCAAATGTCTAAGCTTTGTCAGGAGACACACTTGAAATGGCCTCAAGTGCTTCCCATAGCTTTACTCAGAATACGCTCAGCCCCTGTAAAGTCAACAGGATTTTCCCCTTTTGAAGTTTTGTATGGTAAACCCCCACCAATAGTGCAGGGAGTCAAAGGAAATCTAGCCCAGATTGGTTCAGAAGTAACCAGACAAGAACTCCTAGCTCTTAGTTTTGTTCTGCAGACTCTCCATGCGTGGATCCAAGACCAGTTGCCTATCAACTTGACGGAACCCTTGCATCCCTACCAGCCTGGAACTTCGGTGTGGATCAAAGATTGGAAGAAGATACCGTTGGAACCCCATTGGAAGGGACCGTACACCGTCATCCTGTCTACCCCAACTGCAGTAAAGGTAGCCGAGATCGACGCCTGGATCCACCACAGCCGAGTCAAGCCCGCCGCCGATCCTGAACCAGAGCGGTGGACAGCAGAGCAGCACCCTGATGTACCCTTGCGAGTTACTCTGAGACGGCAACCAGCAGCATAGACACTTCATCACAAGTGCTTTGCAGTAGCCAAGTCTTTCGAAGAGGATTGCTGTTTTCCATGCAGCAACAGCTTTGTTTCAACGAACCCAATTTGCGTGTGTGATTTGACACACTACTGTGAGACTACGTTGACTAAGCCAGATTTTACAAGCCAACTGAATTGCTAAGTTGGTTAATGTGTGCTGGACACCTTGAGGATCTTCAATCAACACTCAGCACCCGTTAAATTGCTTCATTAGCAAACGGGACGAAGAATAATAGACCGTCGTGATCAAGATCAGCAAGCTGAGGATTCAGAAGAACTCCAATCAACATTAACATGTATCTTTGCTTCTGCTTTGCCTTGGTTGCCTTCTTCGGAGGTTTTGAACAGACTTATGCTCTACCTCCATGCACAGCTTGTATTACCTCTACTAGAACTGGACTGAAAGTAACTCAGACTTTGCTTTACCATTCTTACTATACCTGCAAGGGAACAATAACTCGGTGTATTTATAACACCACTGAACTAAATGTTTGCACTCATGGCAAAATTAAAGCATGCTATAATCCGCATCAGAATCCATCCTATTACACGTTGGAAATAAGATGGAAGGATGCAGATGGACCTATATTAGCTGCTACACCACCACTTAAGGACATTACTAAACCTGCTGTTTTGAATTTTGATGCATGTAATGCTATTAATAGAGATAGTCAGTCCACCTGTGGTACATGGGAGAAAGCGTACCGAAATGACCATAAATATATGTGTCCAGAAGGTGCCACAAATTGGTGGAAGTGTACAGGTAAAACAGGATCAGGGTATAGTACTGCTACAGCAGCAGATTACTATTGCCCGTATTGGGAATGTGTTTTCTATGCTACCTGGAACACTGGTATAACTGATGAGAAAATAGATAAACGGATGGCTACTCTAACCAAGCCAACCACGAATGATAAATGTCAGAAAGATGCTTGTAACCCCTTACATTTGCGTGTACATAACCCTCATGCATGGAAACAAGGATATAAGTTTGGTTTACGTATTGCTGGAGGAGGAACAGATCCAGGGACCATTGTATATATTAGATTGAATACTCAAGCCCATAAGTCATCTAAATATCATATTCATAATACCTTTTATGAAGCTATGCATGTAAATAAGTTTGAGATCCCTCACCCTTCACAGAATTTGTTTCTAGAATTAGCCGGAGCAGTAGTATCTAGTCTTAAGATCACAGATTGTTATTTCTGTGGCGGAACCCAAATGGGAGACCAATGGCCCTGGGAAGCCCAAGAATTGAATTATTCCATGATTTACAATCAGACTGAATTACACAAGACAACCAGTGAATGGGTGTTAGCACACTCAATCGTTGGACGTCTTTGCTTTGCCAGAACTGGACCCCAGTTCACCCAAAAGGTAGGACAGCTGGTCTGTCTTAGCCAGAAGTACTATAATGCCACGACTAAAAAGACAGCATGGTGGTCAGGAATCAGACATCCTGAACCTCCTAACCCATTAGCTAGATTTCCTGAACTTGCAGGTCTATGGACTAACCTTGCCAAAGTCCAAGCCTGGCAAGCCCCACCTGGCCTATATTGGATCTGTGGAAACCGAGCATATGCGCAACTCCCACCACAATGGGGAGGAGCATGTGTCTTAGGAACCATCAGACCTTCTTTCTTCCTGTTAAACACTGAACATGGAGAACAATTAGGATACCCTGTATATACTACCCACAAACACAAAGGAGCATCTAGACAGAGAAGAGAGGCCTTACAGATAGGCAAGTGGGAGAAGTGGCGAGGTGATGATTGGCCACCAGAAAGAATTATTGAGTACTATGGACCTGCCACTTGGAATGATGATGGTATGTATGGTTATCGTACCCCAATTTATATGATCAATCGTATTATTCGCTTACAAGCAGTAGTTGAAATAATAACCAATGAAACTAGTCATGCTCTCACGCTCTTAGCTAGACAAAGTACTCAGATGCGCACTGCCATATACCAGAATCGCTTAGCACTTGATTATTTACTAGCAGCTGAAGGAGGAGTATGTGGTAAACTGAATTTAACTAATTGCTGTTTGAAAATAGATGATAAAGGTCAAGTAGTTGAAGAAATTGCTAAAGATATGCAAAGACATGCTTATGTGCCAGTACAGACTTGGCACGCCTTGAAATTTCCTAATTGGTTTGCTAACCTTTTCTCTTGGCTGGGAGGATTTAAGACTTTCGTTATCTTAGTACTAATCCTTGTTGCTGTTGTCCTCTGCTTACCATGTTTAATCCCATGTTGTATGCGTTCCCTTCATAGTGCTATTGATAGTACAGTAGAGCGGAAGACCGCAACTAGAATAATGGCTTTATACAAAGCTAGCCCTAGTGGAACTAGTAAGAATCCTTTAATCAGGATGTGAATTTTCTGGAAAGTGATTTAATTCTCACACCTTATTAAGTAATAGGGTGAGATTAATCAAAGGGGGGAATGTGGCAGGTGCAGGCCTGTGACCCACGGTGTCTGACATAGGCAGGCCAGCATGGCTAGCTTGACCTGTAAATGAGGCCTGTGGAGAGGCATATAGGATTGCACATCCCCCAACATGCTGCTATTGAAAGAAAGAACTCAGTAGAAATATTGAATTAGCTTAGATAAGCAGAATTGCAGAATTAAGAAATGGAAAAATACAGAAAAGATGTGTTTTAAAGTTACTGATAAGAAAGAGTACATTTGCAGAGAAATATTGAGGAGTGCTGACAGATGAGTTACAGAACCTTGCTCTTCTGCACGCACAAATGGTCCCATAGCCTTGAAAGTGTGAAAGTAACAAGTTGATGAACTGACCATTGTAATTGGGACTAGAAGGGGGGCAGGCAGGTGTCATGCCTACAGAAGCCCACAGAAGGAACATAATTGGAGAAACTTATCAGTACCGGGACCAATAGAAGGGCTACGGGAGGTACGGGAGCGTACCGGGACCAATGAAATGTTTTTCTATACCTAGAATGAAACAGAAGTCTATAAAAGTTGTTGTAATGCTTGAAAACTTTGCTCAGCCATTTTGAAATTGCCTTGCTTGAGACTTGTGCACAAATAAATGATTTGGACCTTCTGAACAGACTCCTGGTATCATTGGTTTGTCTGCGCTTTGCTGCTACAACACCTTCTTCCTTATAGCATTGTGGTAGGCTATGGCCTATAATAGCGTGCAAATATGAAATGCCTGTAAGCTAGGCCCTGATCCCAACCCCCATCTGAGAAAAACCAAAGTCTGTAAAAGTTTGAGAAAACTGCTTTAAACTGCTTAACAAGACGTTTTTCATTAATTCATAAATCCTTTATTATTCTCTTGAGTTCTGATGATAGAAATGTTTCAATACTTGCATTCCTAGAGCTAGATACGACCTCGCAGTAGAATTGTATTGTAGCAGCAGATAAGCATGCAATAAATAAAACCAGGAGTCGTTTCAAGGATCCAAGCCAGTTTAATGTGCACATGGCTCAAGCAATAAGCAATTTCAAAATGGCTGAGCAATGGCTTCTAGTAAAACAACAACTTTTATAGCTTTCTTGTCCATTCTAAGCATAGGCAAACTTTTCATTGGTCCCAGTACCCCTCTCACCCATCTATTGGTCCCGGTACTGATATGGCTACCCAATCGGGACTCTGGTCTGGGCTCAGCACCTGGTTGCCCCCCTTCTAGTCCCAATTACAATGGTCAGTGTCTCTAACTTGTTACATCTCTCCTCCAAGGTCGCTTAGCTTGTTAAAACATATGGGAAGCAGGGCACTGTAACCTTGCTTTTTGCAGAGTTAATTAATTCCATAGAAGCATAGCACACCTTATCAGTACCAATTAAACTTGTTTTTCTATATTTTCTAAGTTTCGTTTCTGCTTAGCTATGTTCAGTTAAACTGAGTTAAGTTTCAATTCTATGGTGTCATCATTCAGGGGGGGTTTCATTCCTCTGGGCCTAACTACAGGCTTCAGTTACAGGTCAAGCTGCTTAGGCCTGTCTGCTTAGTTCAATTAGCATGGATCATAGGCCGTCGCCTACCACATTCCCCCCTTTGATTATTCTCACCCGCATGTTAATAAGGTGTGAGAATCAAATCACATAATACTAGGTAAAGGTATCACTCTGTGGTATAGGGTAGTAAGTTCACGTAGCTAGTATCTTTGTAGCTGCCTTATGCTCTACAGTGTTATTAATAACTGAAGTTATCATTCGCAAGCAAAGTGGCAAGAAACAAGGGAGCAACAGGCAGATAGTCAAAGTCCATAGTTTGGCAAGAGTGGGAAAAAGAACTAAAGGATTAGAAGGTTCAGTTGCATCTTTGTTGTGCTGTCATAAAGCTTCTGATTTAGACAGACCAGCTGTCCATCCTTCATAGTAGATTGTGGTCCAGTCCAAACAAAACACAAACTGTCGACAATGGGGTGGGCCAATACCCACTCACTAGTAGTATTATGTAAATCAGTCTGATTGTATAGGATAGAATAGTTCAGTTCTTGCGTCTCCCAGGGCCACTGATCTCCCATCTTAGTTCCTCCACAATAGAAACAGTCAGAAGTGTGGAGACTAGATGCTATTGCTCCAGCAAGTTCAAGAAACCAGTTCTGGTGGTGGCATGAGGAATTGCAACGGTGGCTTGCATAGCCTTGTAGAAAGTCAAGATCTAGAACAACTTTTGGATTGGAGAGTATACCAATGCAAGTATAGGAAGAATGATAAAACAAGGTCTGAGTGACCTTCGGTCCAGTTCATGTTGTACTTATACAGGCTGCCCAGGGAGATAAGGCAAAAGTCATTTCAAAGCACTCCAAAACTGTTGCCAGAATAAAGCAATAATAAGGATTCATAATGAGCATAGTCTCTGGAAAATTGGTGGAACTGTCGACTTCCACAACAGATAACAGATGTAGGGTTGATTGTAGATCCTCAAGCTTCTGCCGTACGTAGACCTACCAGCGTTTTGGCAGGAGTAGGGCTGTAGATTCCAAAGTATCACTGTCCTCTGGGATGTCTCAATTTCTTAAAATATCATAGCATAGTCTCTTAGGCTATTATTGCTTCTTTAGAGCAGTTCACTCTTTAGAAGATCAAAACAGTCTTTTCAGAGTATTTAAACACAGTCTCTTAGAAGATTCAATTTCTTAACACAACACAGTCTCTTTCTGATGATTGCAGTTTTTTTTTTTTTTTTCCCAGATGCGAAGCTTACTTTCAGATAAACAAACAGTCTTGAAATAGTGCAGTTTCTGAGGGACCAATAAGTCTTAGGTCCGTGGTTGTTGCCCTAGGGTGAGGTGCAATGGAGTCTCAGGATGCTGTACAGTAGTCCAGTGATCAGGTTCAAGAGCAGCTGCTGGCTTCACTTGATTATGATGGATCCAAGGTTCAAATTCTGCGACTTTTACTGCAGTTGGAGTTGACAAGATGACGACATAGGGTCCCTTCCAATGCAGGGCTAACGGTATCTTTCTCCACTCTTTGATCCACACCGAGACTCCAGGCTTGAAAGGATGCAGGGGTTCAGGCAAATTGATGGGTAATCGATTTTGTACTCAGGTATGAAGACTCCTGCAAAACAGAACTTAAAACCAATAGTTCATGTCTAATAATTTCAGATCCTATCTGTCTCATATCTCCTTTTATTTCCTATACAATAGGCAGTGGTTGCCCATACAGAATCTCAAAAAAAGGGAAACTCCTAAAGACTTAGCAGGGGCTAAGTATATCCTAAGAAGGGCTATGGGAAGAACCTGGGGCCACTTCAGGTAAACCTCTTGGCAAAGTTTAGACAACTGAGATTTCAGGGTTCTATTCATACATTCTACTTTTCCTAAATTCTGAGATCTATAGGCAGTATGTATCTGTTAATATCAATATCTTGGGGCTATACTTAATGGACTTGCTTCCTAAGGTTATCCACCCTCATTCTTTGTACAGGGTCCCATGTGCATGCAAGGTTGTAAGGGCATACTTGAAATCTGGGTACACATTTAGACAGGGCTCTTTTCCTATTGTTAGTGCTCTAGTGAGGACTATCAGTTCAGCTTTCTGTGGTGAAGTTTCTGGGGCCAGGGCTGAGGACTCAACTATCAAATCAGGGGTCACCACTGCATATCTAGCACAACAATGTCCATTGATGATGAAACTGCCTTCAGCCACAAAGAAAGTCTGTTCAGGGTTCTCCATAGGGACATCAGTCAAATCCAGGCGGCTTGAGAATACAGTGTCCATAATTTCTGAACAGTCATGATCAGGGGATCAAGACTAACTGATAACAACATAGCAGAATTGAAAGCTTGACTGACCCTTCAGTTGTATCTGGGGTTTTCACACAACATACTCTAATACTTCAACATTCATAGATTTGTTAGCTAGTAATTTCCTTTGTATTTCATATTGGTTAGAACAGAGTGTGGTACAGTAACTTGAAGATTCTGTCTCAAAGGGATTTTTCTTTTAGTTTTTGCTTACTAGGAAGGCTGTAGCTGTAACAGCTTCTCAAATAAGGTCCAAGAGATTGAGTCAACACTCCTAGAACATTTCCTTGCGACTCATGAACATAGAGACTAAGGTTTTCTGGACATCTGGTAGACCCAGAGCTGGTGATAACATCAGAGCGGTTTTCAAAGATCAAAAGACTGCATTCCTATTCAAGTCCCCATTCCAATGGAGACTTTTTCATTCCTTTGGTAGCTTGATACAATGGTTTTGCTAGCAGCGCAAAATTGGGGATCCATATACAACAGTACCCTGTGGCACCCAAGAAGGCTCTCACTTGCCTCCTGGTGGTTGGAGTAGGAATACTGCATACAGCTGCTTTGCGTTCTGGTAAGGGTTCCAGGCGTCGAATTCCGCTGGACAACTGGAATCCTAGGTATTTAACTTGTTTGACATAATTATGCTTTGGCTCTTGAGACTTTGTATCCAGCCTCATTAAAAAGGTGCAAGAGTTCACTGGTGGCTTGTGGACATTCACTTTCTGAGTTGGTGGCTATAAGCAAGTTGTCCACATACTGGAGAAGAATTCTTTCTCCTGGAATTACTGGACAACTTGTCAAATCTTTTTGCTGAGTAAGGTGAGTTCTTGAATCCTTGAGGTAATCTTGTCTAGATGAGTTGGCCCCCCCTCCTTGTAATGGGGTTTTGGGCTAAGCGTATGCAGAAAAAGGCATCTTTTTAAGTCCAGAATGGTGAAATATATAGCTTCAGCAGAGATCAGTTCCAAGGGAATATAAGGATTTTGGTACCACTGGTTGTATAGTTTCAGCTGCATCATTCATTCTTCTTAGATCCTGCACTGGGCGGTAATCACCTGTCCCAGGCTTCTTGACTGGCTTGAGGGTGACAATGACAGGGGCTATGTTCTTCGCTAGGCCAGGTGGATTATCTTCTGCCCATCCTCCAGGTGGGGCTATGAGGTTGGTAAGTGTACAGCTTGTTGCTTTGGATGCAGGTGAATAGAACCGCCATTCTTCTTCTTGGGGGACAGTTAACACCATCAGGCCAGCAGATTTTGAGTTTCATTTTTTTTTTTCCTTCAACAAAGGATATCTGTGCTTGAAACTTTGCAAGCAAGTCTGGCCCAAAAATGGAATAGGGCATTCAGGCATATACAGGAACTGGTACATTATTATTATTATTATTATTTTTTTTTAGTTCACACATGCGGTTCTGCAAAAAAGGCTTTGTGGCCTTAGCCCCAGTAGCTCTGATAATGGTGGTGCATCTAGAAAAACACAGGGGCTACTGGCTTTAGTATTCTGCTCCTGTATCCCCCATAAAAGTCCATATATTGGTCCCCTATTTTTCAGACTGACTCCTGGGGACCCAGGGAAACTGGAGAGTCCGGTCTGGCCTAGTCTTCATCCATGCTGTAGCCCTCTTCGGCTGCCACTCACGCTATAGCTGCTTCACTCTCGTGCTGAAACACTGTGCTTGGTTTTATTCTATGACTCTGCAATCAAGTACTCCCTCCTCCCCTCCTGGGGTGGAGTCAAGATACGGGCATTCACTTCTCTAATGTCCTTCTTTTTCTATAATGGGCGCACTCACACCCAGTTTTCACGTCCGCTGCTCCTTCGATTAGGAAAACCTCCACATCATTCAAATAAATATCAGCAAAAAGATCTGTTCTCTTTTTCCATCTTACAATTCTTACATTCTCTGTCCTTCTTCAACAATCCACACACCCTCTTGATCAACTTTTTCATTTAAATATTATGCCCGCAAATTCATCCAGTTCTCTGCAATTTCCGTTCATTAGTTCAATCAAGTCCTAAAACTTCTCAGTGTATAATGCAGTTTTTTCAGTTCTAAACAAGTCTGGTCAGCTGATTTTCACTTCTGGTCCAGAGGGGGTGCACATCCCCCTGCTTTTCTCCTAGCAACGCTCTATCCAGGAGGTTGATTTTTTTTTAAATGATCTACTTCTCTGCTGTGGGCACATTAGTTCACGCCCACTGGGGGGTGACATCATCGGTGGACTGGGCTCCATCCCCCCCTTAAGCACTCTAAGCGGAGCTCCTTACAGAGAGAGAGAGAGAGAGAGACAGGATATCTAGAGATTCTGGGGCAAAATATAGTGAACTAAGGAAATATAACTAGCAGAAGTCACTCCCTTTCACATAGCATTCCTGATTGGGACAGAGACATTTCATAGTCTTCAGTAAATCCCTTACTGAAATTCTTGATCATACTTGAAAAGACACTTATTATTTCTGTAAACATAGGGCAGGCAGGAAACACTTAGATTGAGCCCATACATCCATTATGCTTATTGCAACTTATTCCAAACAGGAACAATTTAGATACAGTTAGAATAAAAATAACTATCTGCCAGCCGTAATCAGCATGTCTCTGCAAAAGAAATTATTACTTTTTTTTTAGTTCAGAAAGCAAATATTCAAAAGACATTCCGGATATTTTTCATAAAGTACAGCACACCTTTCCCTTTTTTCAAATACAGAAAAACAGATTAATTTATCTTAAAAGCCAATATTGTAAAGGTCAGTGTAGCTAACTGATTTGTTCATTAGTAACTAGTACAGAGTTTCAAATGACTTATACTTGTTCATAAAAAGGTTAGTGCAAACACTCCGCAAGATAAACTTTTTTTTTTTTTTTTAAACTTTGATTGAATGAATCCTTTATTTTAAACAAGCAAAAGAGACTGCTCGCTCAATCGGGAACGGCTGTCTCATTCCCTAGTAAGCTGTGTGAGCCACACCTCTCCGCTCACTGGAAATGAAATAATCACAGTTTCACACACACACACACACAGAGACACAGACAGAGACATGCCGGCATTCGAATAAGAACTTAACCCTTTCCAGGCTAAGTCCCAAAAACTATCGGGACCCACAATCCTGACTAAACATTCTTATTAAATGATATATAAATGATATATATATTACATAACCATAGCAGAACAGGTACAATTATCCTGAAATAAGCACAAACTAACAGCATTGAGATTTAAACCTGCACAGGTTTAGAAAGACGACACTGTACATTCTTTCCTTCAGACACGCCCCCTGTCAGCTTTTCACACTGCAGTAGAAAAACGAACTGGGTCAGACCAGCTTTTGGATTTTTAAAATGATTCTAGGTGTTTTGGGTCTTCGTTCTGCTCTATTAATACAATTTCTTAATCAGTGAACTGTCACAAATTACCCAACAGAATAATCTCACATTTATAACAGAAGGGAAACTCGCAGTTTCAACAGATAACAAAAAACAGATCCACAGTTAGGACGGACAATACACCAAACGCTTCCTCCGTTTCGCGACCTAGACGCAGTCACCCGGCTAGGAACTGCGCTAGTCCAGAGTCCACTCTCGCCTGGTCCGTGCTGCCAGACCTCTCATTCACACTTCATTCACACAGTCATGCTAGCAACGTATCTCAGAATGCATTCCTTTCTATCTATTCTGACTAGTCTTATCCAATTTCCCAATTACAAAAAGGATGGGGGTTTCACCCGGCGAATACCCATGCGGGGTTACTCGGCCCTTCCTTGAGAGGTGATCATGCTCTCTTACCAATTACCAATTTTCTCGAGATTACCAATTCCAAGTTCCTGTCTGTTCTGACTAGGCTGAATCATGATTCTCTATAACAGCTGTACCTCGCGAATACTCATGCAAGGATTTTCAAACAAAGACTTAAGTCTTACCAAACAAGAAGGACGATGGCTTCACCTCGCGCATACTCATGCAAGGTTAATAGGACCGTCCTTGAGAGGGGATCAGTGCTCTCATTACCAAATTCCAAATTCCAAGTTCCAAGTTCTCGAGATTACAAGTTACAAGTTTCAAACTGCAGTTCTAACTCATCTGTCTAGACAGGTTTTCAAAACTATACTTACCAGATCTGGTTCCCAAGCTTCTGAGTTGGATCCTGGACTCCCCCGGGTCGGAAGTGTTGGCCAGCTGGACTCAGTGCCTGCCGAGGCCAGGCAGAACCCCCTCCGATTCAAGAGGATCGGTGGGCCCAGGGAAATTCCCCTGTGTCGGATTGGCATGGTTCCAACTGGACCAAACCTCAAGGCGAATTACGTGGATTTATTCACTTGAACACCATCCACCACTCGCACTTCCAGGCCAAATGCACCAAGAAATGTAGCAGCAGATAAGCATGCAATAAATAAAACCAGGAGTCGTTTCAAGGATCCAAGCCAGTTTAATGTGCACATGGCTCAAGCAATAAGCAATTTCAAAATGGCTGAGCAATGGCTTCTAGTAAAACAACAACTTTTATAGCTTTCTTGTCCATTCTAAGCATAGGCAAACTTTTCATTGGTCCCAGTCCCCTCTCACCCATCTATTGGTCCCGGTACTGATATGGCTACCCAATCGGGACTCTGGTCTGGGCTCAGCACCTGGTTGCCCCCCTTCTAGTCCCAATTACAATGGTCAGTGTCTCTAACTTGTTACATCTCTCCTCCAAGGTCGCTTAGCTTGTTAAAACATATGGGAAGCAGGGCACTGTAACCTTGCTTTTTGCAGAGTTAATTAATTCCATAGAAGCATAGCACACCTTATCAGTACCAATTAAACTTGTTTTTCTATATTTTCTAAGTTTCGTTTCTGCTTAGCTATATTCAGTTAAACTGAGTTAAGTTTCAATTCTATGGTGTCATCATTCAGGGGGGTTTTCATTCCTCTGGGCCTAACTACAGGCTTCAGTTACAGGTCAAGCTGCTTAGGCCTGTCTGCTTAGTTCAATTAGCATGGATCATAGGCCGTCGCCTACCACAGTATCAATACCTAGAAACTGTGCCATTGTTAGTGTTGTAGCAAAGTGCAATCAATGAATAAATCCAGGAGTCAATTGACAGGGTCCAAGCCAGTTTATTGTGCACAGGCCCAGTCAGTCAAAGCTTCAAAAGGAACTGAGCAAAAGTTTTTACAGAGACTTACAGAGTTTTTACAGTGTTTTTACAAGAGTTTTTTACAGTGTTTTTACAGAGTTTTTACAAGAGTTTTTACAGTGAGTGGAGGAGTAGCCTAGTGGTTGGGGCAAGGTACTTCAGGCCGGAAGGTCGGTGGTTCAAATCCCACTAGAGGACAGCAACCTTGGGCCGGAAGGACTGGGGTTTCTAGTCCCAAAGGTGCTCCTTGTGGTCTTGGGCAAGCCACTTAACCCTCCATAGCCCATGTTCCCTGTAAAATAGTTATCTCCAAGTTATAATGCCCTGTTCAATGTAATTTCAGTTTGTTCAATGTAAACCGCACTGATGCAGAATAGCGCGGTATATAAGAGAATGTAAATAAATAAATAAAAATAAATAAATAAAATCTTAACCATTTATACCTCTTTTTCAGTTTGATACATGAGAACTTTCTATTGGTTCTAACTCGATACATACAAACTTCTCATTGGTTCTACGCTCCCTGCACCTGTCCAATTAGAAATCTCTCCGGGGCCTAGCAACCAGCCCCCTCCCTTAGGATTTTTCTAACAATGGTGCAGTTCTTGATTTTGTTACTTCTCTACTGCAAGGTTATCCCTAGCTCCAGGAATGCATGTATTGAAACATTTCTTTTCTTTCACACACAAGAGAATAATGAAAGGCTTATGAATTCATAAAAACTTCTTATTAAGCACTTTAAAACAGTTTTCTCATTTCTCACAGATTTTTGGTTCTTTTCTAGCTATAATGGGAGTTAGGATCCAGGCCTAACTTACAAGCCTTTCATAATAGCAGGCCATGCTAGGCCATAGCCTACCACATTCCCCCCTTTGATTATTCTCACCCGCAAGTGAGAAAGGGTGAGAATTAAATCACTCATTAGTCAATTAACACACTATACAGGTGTAATAGCATCATCGTGTGGTATAGGGTAATATTGCCACATAGCTAATATCTTTGTAGCTGCCTTCATTTCTACATTGCTATCAATGGCTGCTGACTTTATTCAACTGTGATGAATCCAGGGTTCGAGTTTTGCAACTTTAACTGCTGTTGGGGTTAACAAGATGACAACATAAGGTCCCTTCCAATGCGGTGTCAACGGTGTCGTTTCTCCACTCTGATCCACACCGAGACTCCAGGCTTGAGAGGATGCAGGGGTTCTGTTAGATGGATGAGCAGCTGGTCTTGTACCCACGTATGAAGACTCTGCAAAACAGAACTTAAAACCAATAGTTCTTGTCTAGTAATTTAAGATCAAATCTGTTCCATATCTCCCTTTATTTCCTATACAATAGGCGGGGGTCGCCCATACAGAATCTCAAAAGGGGAAACTCCTAAAGACTTAGCAGGGGCTAAGTATATCCAGCCCCCTCCCTTAGGATTGTTCTAACAATGGTGCAGTTCTTGATTTTGTTACTTCTCTACTGCAAGGTTATCCCTAGCTCCAGGAATGCATGTATTGAAACATTTATTTTCTTTCACACACAAGAGAATAATGAAAGACTTATGAATTCATAAAAACTTCTTATTAAGCAGTTTAAAACAGTTTCCTCATTTTTCATAGATTTTTGGTTCTTTTTCTAGCTATAATGGGAGTTAGGATCCAGGCCTAACTTACATGCCTTTCATGGTAGCAGGCCATGCTAGGCCATAGCCTACCACACTGCCCCCTTTGATTATTCTCACCCGCAAGTGAGAAAGGGTGAGAATTAAATCACTCATTAGTCATTTAACACATTATACTGGTATAATAGCATCATCGTGGGGTATAGGGTAATATTGCCACATAGCTAATACCTTCGCAGCTGCCTTCCACTCTATAGTGTTATCAATTGCTGAAGTTATCATGCGCAAGCAAAGGGGTAGGAGACAAGGGAGCAATAAGCACATAGCTAATATGACTAGTACAATAAACATGAGGGCTTTTAGACCACCAATCCATGAAAATAATGACCCAAACCACCCATCCATTTTCAAACTGTGCCAGGTCTGGACCAGCACAAATGTCTGCTCTCTCATCTGGGTGGCTAGATCTTCAACTACATGCCCATTATTATCAATCTGTAAACAACAATTACTTAAATTTAACTTTCCACATACCCCACCTTCAGCTGCTAACAAATAATCTAAAGCTAAACGATTTTGATAAATGGCTGTGCGCATTTGCGTACTCTGCTTTGCCAGAAGAGTTAGTGCTTTACTAGTTTCATTAGTTATTATTTCAACAACAGCTTGCAAACGTATTATTCGATTAATCATATAAACAGGAGTACGATATCCCCATGTCCCATCCTGCTCCCAAGTAGCAGGTCCATGGTATGAGATAATTCTCTCAGGTGGCCATTCTTCAGATGTCGCATCCCATTTGTCCCATTGGCCTATCTTCAAGGCCTCCTTCAGTTGTCGACTTCTGTACACAGGATATCCCAGTTGTTCTCCCTGGGATGTAGGCAAAAGGAAAAAGGAAGGTCGTATGGTTCCCAATACACATGCGCCTCCCCAATGGTGAGGGAGCCTAGCATATGCTCAGGTTCCGCAAATCCAGTACAGTCCAGGTGGTGCTTGCCAGGAATTATATGCTGCTAAGTTAGTCCAGATACTGGCAAGTTTGGGAAAACGAACTAGAGGATTGGAAGGTTCAGTAGCGTTGACTCCTGACCACCAAGACGTCTTCTTAGTGGTACTGTTGTAGAACTTCTGATTGAGACAGACCAGCTGCCCCACTTCCATATTAAACAATGGTCCATAACAAGAAAAACATAAGTTACCCACAATGGAGTGGGCCAATACCCATTCACTCGTGGTATTGTGTATATTAGTCTGATTGTATGGAACGGAATAGTTCAGTTCTTGTGCCTCCCAAGGCCATTGGTCTCCCATCATAGTTCCTCCACAAAATAAACAGTCTGAAACGTGGAGACTGGATGCAACTGCTACTGCTAGCTCAAGAAACAAGTTCTGGGAGGCAGGAGGAATTTCAAACTCTGCTTTCATGGCCTTGTAGAAGGAGTGATGTATACGATAGGGTGAGGATACATGGGTCTTGGTGTTTAATTGCAGATACAGGATAGTCCCAGGATCTATACCTCCTCCTGCTATACGCACCCCATATTTGTATCCTTGCTTCCATTGGCTAGGGTTGACTTTGAGGAGTTGCAGAGGATTACAGGCACCTTTCTGGCATTTCTTGGGCTCTGGTAGTTTGATCTTTGTCAGACTGCCTTTACGATTGTCCCCGTCTTGTCCCACAGGTGCATTTTTCCATGTGGCGAAATATACACAGTCCCATTTTGGGCAAAAGTAATCATGTTTAGATGTAGTGGTGTAGGTGGTGGCTGTAGAACTCTTTCCTGTACACCGTCCCCATCCGTAGGTTCCTTCTGGACACATATATTTATCATCATGGTAGTATGCTCGCTCCCATGACCCACATCTGTGGTAAGCATTTCTGTTAATTGCATCACAAGCATCAAAGTTCAAGATAATAGGTTTTGTGGGGTTTGCAAGGGGTTTTGTCGCATTTAAAATGGCTCCATCTTCATCATTCCAGCGTATCTCAAAGGTATAATATGAAGGGTTTTGTCGGGGGTTATAACAAGTCTTACTTTTCCCCTTTGTGCAAATATTCAGTTCGGTGCCATTATATATACACCGGCTGACTGTACCAGTGCAAGTATAGTAGGAGTGATAGAGTAAAGTCTGAGTAATCTTCTGTCCTGTTCGGGTGGTGGTTATGCAGGCTGCACAATGGGGTAGGGCAAACGTCTTTTCCAGGATTCCCAGGATCACCACTCCCACAAGGCAATAGTGGAAGAACATTGTGATTACAGTCTTTGGAGGTTAACTGGTATGATGAGCTTGATGAGTATGATGAGCTTGTTGAGTTTTCTTCTGTTTCTGCTGTGATGGTCACTCTCGCGTGACGAAAGTAGATTCTGACGATTCTCTATAACGCCGGCTGTCTTCTCAATGTGAGTCGCAATGGAGTCTCAGGATCATTCACTGACGTCCATTGGTCAGGATCAGGAGTAGCTGCCGGCTTCACTCGACTATGGTGGATCCAGGGTTCAAATTCTGCAACTTTCACTGCAGTGGGGGTTGACAGGATGACGACATATGGTCCCTTCCAATGCGGCGCCAGCGGGGTCTTTCTCCACTCTTTCACCCACATGGATGTTCCTGTCTTGAAGGGATGCAGAGGCTTGGTCAGGTTGATGGGTAGTCGACCTGGCTAGGAACAGTGACTCTACAGCCCAAAAGGACTTTCAATCTCTGGGGGAGAAACTCAAGCACGTTGTTAACACTGTTGCATTCTCAGAGGTTCTACCTATTCTTGGTAAGGGGACAAAAAGACTGCATCACATTAACAGCTTTAATACATGGCTCCAGACCTGGTGCAGAAAAGAAGGATTCGGATTTATTGGCAACTGGGACAACAGATGGACCAACAAGAGACTATACTGTGCTGATGGACTACATCTCTCTTCCGCAGGGAAAAGAATCCTAAGTGAAAAATTCAGGCAGTATGTGGACATGCATTTAAACTAGGAAAAGGGGGTGACGGATGTGGAAGGTCAACATCTGCATGCCACCCCCAACAAAAGCAGAACAACATCAGAAACAGCCACACTTTTAAACCACACATCAAAAACATGTGGGAGGAAGTGGGCAGAACAAAATCAATGCAAAATACACACAAGCCAGGAAAGTGCTGGAAAGCAATCAGCACAAATGCTCGAAGCTTAGCCAACAAAATTCCAGACCTGGAAGCCCTAATGGTGGAAACAGAGTTGGACATTGTGGCCATTACAGAAACATGGTTTAATGAATCACATGATTGGGATATAGCCATAGCTGGCTATAATCTATTCAGAAGGGACCGAGAAAATGGAAAAGGAGGAGGAGTAGCCTTGTATGTCAAAAGCAATATTAAAGCTACTGAAATGCAGGGGACATGGGGAAAAGAAGAAGCGGTCTGGATTGCGTTGGAGAGAGGAGATGGCACCGTCATCCATATTGCTGTAGTCTATAGACCTCTGACTCAAATTGAAGAGAGAGACAATGAATTGATTATAGATATTGCCAAGATAGCATCAAAGGGGGAAGCAATCATATTGGGTGACTTTAATCTACCTGATGTGGATTGGATTACTCCTTCTGCACATCTGGAAAGAAGCAAAAAAATTGTGGATGCTCTCCAAGATGCATTATTTAGACAAATGGTGATGGAACCAACCAGGGAAAGCTCAACGCTGGATGTAGTGCTCACCAACGGTGATAGTGTGTCGAATGTCTGCGTGAGTGCCCCTGTGAGCAACAGCGACCATCACACGGTGTGGTTTGAAATAAAAGCCATGGTACAGGCCAATCATAGCAAGCTCAGAGTCCTAAACTTCAAATACACTGACTTCAATAAAATGGCAGAGTACGTAAAGGAGGAGATGACGGGGTGGGAAGAGATAAAGGAAGTGGAATTGCAATGGGCTAAACTAAAGGAGGCAATAAAAGGAGCAACAGATAAATATGTAAGAAAAGTAAATAAAAGCAAGAGGAGAAGGAAACCTATTTGGTTTTCCAAAGAGGTGGCTGCTCATATAAAGGCAAAAACCACAACTTTTGCAAAATTCAAAAGCTTGCAGACAGAAGAACATAGAACTGAATACAGGATCCAACTCAAAGAGTCTAAAAGAGTAATAAGGATAGCAAAATCAAAAGCAGAGGAAAAGATGGCTAAAGATGTTAAGGGTGGCAACAAAAATTTCTTCAGGTATATTCAGGAAAGGAAAAAGATCAGAGTTGGAATTGCAGGACTCAGAAGTGCTGGGAAAGGACTTGTGGAAAGTGACACTGAAAAAGCAAAATTGCTAAACAATTACTTCTGCTCTGTGTTTACTAAAGAAGATCCTGGGGATGGACCAGCTGTGACTCCCAAATATAAAAATGGGAATGAAGTAGATACCACACCATTCACAGAAGAAGAGGTGTTAGAACAACTTGCTAAACTGAAAGTGGACAAAGCCATGGGACCGGATGGGATACATCCCAGGATACTGAAAGAGCTCAGAGAGGTTCTTGCAGGACCGATAAAGGATGTCTTCAACAGATCCTTGGAAACAGGAGAGGTTCCTCAGGACTGGAGAATGGCTGATGTCGTACCTCTACACAAAAGTGGTGACAGGGAAGAAGTGTCAAACTACAGGCCCGTGAGCCTTACCTTGGTGGCGGGAAAAGTAATGGAGGCACTCCTGAAAGAGCGAATAGTGAACTTTCTGAAAACCAACAGCTTGCAAGACCCGAGGCAACATGGTTTTACCGAAGGACGATCTTGCCAAACAAATCTGATCGAGTTCTTTGACTGCGTGACCAGGGAACTAGATCAGGGGCATGCGATGGATGTCATCTACCTGGATTTCAGCAAAGCCTTTGATACTGTTCCTCATAGGAGGCTTGTCAACAAACTCAGTAGCTTGGGGATGGGTCCCAAGATGGTAAACTGGATTAGAAATTGGTTGACTGACAGATGACAGAAGGTGATTGTACATGGAGCTCACTCGGATGAGAGGAAGGTGATTAGCGGGGTGCCCCAGGGTTCGGTCCTGGGCCCGGCACTGTTCAATGTATTTGTGAGTGATATTGCTGAAGGACTGAATGGAAAAGTCTGTCTTTTTGCAGACGACACAAAAATTTGCAACAGAGTGGACTCCCCCGAGGGAGTGCTTAACATGAAGAAAGATCTACAAAAGCTGGAAGACTGGTCTAAAGCTTGGCAACTACGATTTAATGCAAAAAAGTGCAGTGTTATGCACTTGGGTAGCAGAAATCCAAGAGAAATGTACGCGATAGGGGGAGAAAGGTTGGTATGCACAGTTCAGGAAAAAGACCTTGGTGTGATTATCTCTGCTGATCTCAAGGTGGCAAAACAGTGCGACAAGGCGGTGGCAAAAGCCAGGAGGATGTTGGGCTGCATACAAAGAGGGATTACCAGCAGAAAAGAAGAGGTACTTATACCACTGTATAGGTCACTGGTGAGGCCTCACTTGGAATACTGTGTTCAGTTTTGGAGACCATATCTTGCAAAGGATGTAAAAAGACTGGAGACTGTTCAGAGGAAGGCGACCAAAATGATTTGGAGCCTGCGTCAGAAGCCTTATGAGAAGAGACTTGAAGACCTAAATATGTACACTTTGGAGGAAAGGAGGGACAGGGGAGATATGATTCAGACCTTTAAATATTTAAAGAGAAATGATGAACAAACAAACCTCTTCCAAAGACGGGGAACCTGTAAAACTAGAGGGCATAACATGAAACTGCAAGGGGGTAAATTGAAAGCCAATATCAGGAAATATTTTTTCACTGAAAGGGTGGTGGATGCTTGGAATGCCCTCCCGATGGAAGTGGTAGGGGCGAACACGGTGACGGAATTCAAAAAGGCATGGGACAAACACAGAGGATCCCTTTACAGAATTAGGATAAAAACAAAATAAACGGTACCATCTAACTTCTGAACCATATAACGTCTCAACAAATAGGGGTGACCTACATGGAGTGGTGGGTTTACCCCTGAACAAGGATATGGGGAGGGGTGGCCTGTGCGGAGCGACAGGTGCACCTACTCTTTTCATCTTGCTGGGCAGACTGGATGGACCATGCTGGTCTTTATCTGCCGTCAACTACTATGTTACTATGTTACTATGATCTTGCACCCAACATTTGGAGATTCTGCAAGACAGAACCTAAAGCTAATAGTTCTTGTCTAGTTATTTCAGATCCTATCTGTCTCATCCTCCCTTTATTCCCTGCACTATGGGTGGAGGTCGAGATAGGCATGTATAGTAACACGTCGTCAGCGTAGATTAGGCAATTGGTAGTTGGTAAAAGTGCAGGAATTTGGTTGCAGACCATGCACTCACATCATTTTCTGCATGTAAATAATATTTATGAATTATTTGTTCCTATTTCTGGAGGCTTTGTGTACCCTCAAGAGCATGCAGAGTACTGAGGGCTCCTTTTACTAACACTTAGCATGTGCTATGTGCTGAATGGCCAATTTTGTTCCTATGGACTGTGTAGCAGATGGCACATTTTAAGTGTTAGTAAAAGGGGTCTTGAGATATAAGAAGAGCTAGTTGGAAATTCAGTATAGATTTCTTAATAGGTTATTAGGCTTGATCCATTCGAGAGAATTTTCTATACTGTTAAGAAGCAGACACGAGGGGCCCAATATTCAGAGCAATGAATAGAGAAGAGCCACCAAAATGGTAAAGGGGATGGAAGGATACTCCTATGAAGAAAGGCTAAAAAGGTTAGGGCTCTTTAACCTGGAAAAGAGACGCTGAGGGGAGATATGATAGAAGTCTATAAATTAATGAACGGAGTGGAATGGGTAAACGTAGATCGATTGTTTACGTTATCAGAATATAGAAAGACTAGGGGACATGCAATGAAGCTACAGGGTAAACTATTTAAGACTAATAAAAGAAAATATTTTTTTCACTCAACGTGTAATCAAACTCTGGAATTTGTTACCAGAGGATGTAGTAAAGGCTGTTAGTGTAGCTGGGTTTAAAAAAGGTTTGGACATGTTCCTGGAGTAAAGGTCCATAAACCATTATTAAGAAGGGACCCAGGATATCAATGCTTGACCCAGTACAACCATTGGGGAAACTGTGTGTACGTATGACCTAGATTGGCCACTGTTGGAAACAGAATACTGGGCTTGATGGACCTTGGTCTGACCCAGTATGGCATATCTTATGTTCTTATACAAAATCTCAAAAGGGGAGACTCCTAGGGATCTGTTGGGAGCTGAACGTATCCTAAGAAGGGCTATAGGGAGAACTTGGAGCCACTTCAGGTGTGTTTCTTGGCAAAGCTTGGATAACTGAGTTTTCAAGGTTCTATACATACGTTCCACTTTTTCTGAGCTCTGGGGTCTGTAAGCAGTGTGTAACTTCCTTTGTATTTGCAGAGCTCGAGCTAACTGTTGGGTCACTTGGGATACAAATGATGGACCATTATCTGACCCTATAGTTGATGGTATTCTGAATCGGGGAATGATCTCATGAAGCAATACCCTAGTGACTTCTCGGGCTTTCTCAGTTCGGGTGGGGTAGGCTTCTACCCATCCCGAAAATGTACAGACTAACACTAACATATAGTGATATCCATTTGCACGGGGCATTTCAGCAAAGTCTACCTGTATATCACTCATTGGGGTCACCCCTACTGACTGAACTCTTGGGGGTGGAATGGGACCTTGCTTAGCATTATTTTTGGCACATATCAAACATTGCTGTGCCACCGAGGCGGTCAGGGATCCTAGCAGTGAAATACAGAAATGGGGTCTCAGGGCTTTTTCCATAGCTGTTTTTCCATAGTGTGTGGCTTGGTGAAAAGCTTGAACAAAGGCTGGCCCTAATGCTTCAGGGATGACTGTAGGACCTGGAGGTGGACTACCTTCTGGGGGTGGCAACACTATCCAACCTTGTTCTGTCAAGGCTCCTCCCTCCTTCTCACAATAATAGCCTAACTCTCTTGTAGTGTATCGGGGTGCCCAGGAACTGAGGGGCACAGGGAATAGGGCTGCTTGCATTACAGTATCTTGGGTCCTAACTTGTCCTGTGGTGGCTGCCTTCTGGGCTTTGGCATCTGCAAATCTATTCCCTCGGGTGACTTCTCCTGCTCCTGCCTGATGACTTCGGCAGTGCATGACTGCCACTTGTTTGGGGGCCCACACAGCATCTAATAACATCAATATCTCGGGCCCATATCTAATGGCCTTACCCCCTGAGGTGATCAACCCTCGCTCTTTATACAAGGCTCCATGTGCATGCAAAGTGGTGAAAGCATATTTGGAATCTGTGTACACATTTATGCGGAGTCCTTCTCCTAATGTCAAGGCTCTGGTGAGGGCTATCAATTCAGCTTTCTGGGCAGAAGTTCCTGGGGTCAGGGCTGAGGACTCAACTACCAGATCAAGGGTCACCACTGCATATCCAGCACAACGATGTCCATTGATGACCAAACTGCTTTCATCCACAAAGAAAGTCCGTTCAGGGTCCTCTAGAGGGACATCGGTCAAATCAGGGTGACTTGAAAATACAGTGTCCATGGTTTCTAAACAGTTGTGATCAGGTGGCCCAGGACCAATTGGGAACAACGTAGCAGTGTTCAAAGCTTAGCTGACTTTCAACTGTATCTGGGGGTTTTCGCACAGCATGCTCTGATATTTCAACATTCGTGAATTGGTCAGCCAGAAGTTTCCTTTGTGTTCCATGAGAGTCAGAACAGAGTGTGGCACGGTGACTTGAAGAGTTTGCCCCAGTGTGAGTTTGTCTGCTTCGCCCACTAGGAGGGCTATTGCTGCAACAGCTCTCAAACAAGGGGGCCATCCTTTTGCAACTACATCCAATTGTTTTGACAGATAGGCTACTGGTCGTTGCCAAGATCCAAGAGATTGAGTCAGTACTCCCAATGCGTTTCCTTGTGACTCATGGACAAAAAGATGGAAAGGCTTCTGAACATCTGGAAGACCTAGAGCTGGGGATGACATCAGGGCATTTTTCAGAGACTGGAATGCCGCATATTGTTCAGGTCCCAATTCTAGTGGAGATTTTTCCATTCCTTTGGTGGCTTGGTACAGTGGTTTTGCAACCAGCGCGAAGTTGGGGATCCATATGCGACAGTACCCCGTGGCCCCCAGGAAGGCTCTTACTTGCCTCCTAGTGGTTGGAATAGGGATACTGTATACAGCTTCTTTGCGTTCTGGTCCCAGACGTCGGATCCCACTGGACAACTGGAATCCTAGATACTTGACTTCAGTTTGGCATAGTTGTGCTTTGGCTCTTGAGACTTTGTATCCAGCCTCTTTGAGAAGGTATAAGAGTTCACTAGTGGCTTGTAGGCATTCATTTTCTGAGTTGGTGGCTATGAGTAAGTCATCTACATACTGAAGAAGAACCCTCTTTCCTGGGTCCACGGGGTAACTTGAGAGATCTTGATTCAGGGCAGCACTGAAGAGAGTAGGTGAATTCTTGAATCCTTGGGGTAATCTGGTCCAGGTGAGCTGGCCCCGCCTTCCTGTTGTGGGGTCTTGCCATTCAAAAGCGAATAAAAGTTGACTGGTGGGGGCTAGGCGTACACAGAAAAAGGCATCTTTCAGGTCCAGGACTGTGAAATGAGTAGCCTCAGCGGGGATCAGTCCCAAGAGAGTATAAGGGTTTGGTACTACAAGGTGTATAGTTTTAACTGCATCATTCATTCGCCTTAGGTCTTGTACTGGGCGGTAGTCCCCTGTCCCAGGTTTCTTTACTGGGAGAAGGGGAGTGTTCCAAGGTGACTGGCATTCCTTGAGAAGTCCATACTTCAGCAGTTTCATCAAATGGCAGTGGATTCCTTCAATGGCTGGTCGAGGGAGAGGATACTGCTTTACATGCACTGGTTCCACTCCTGGCTTGAGGGTGACAATGACAGGGGCTATGTTCTTCACTAGGCCAGGTGGATTATCTTCTGCCCATACTTCAGGTGGGGCTATGAGGTTGGTAGGTATACAGGGACTAGTTGACTTTATTGGAGGTGCACTATAGAACCGCCACTCTTCTTCTCGGGGAACAGTGAGCACCATCAATCCAGCAGGCTTTGGGTTCACAGTCATTTTAATTTCTCCTCCTTCAGCAAAAGATATTTGTGCCTGGAGCTTAGCAAGCATGTCTCGTCCCAGTAGTGGAATAGGGCACTCAGGCATATACAAGAACTGGTGCATTATTTTCTGTCCCCCTAGGTCACACATGCGGTTCTGTAAGAAAGACTTTGTGGCTTTATTTCCAGTGGCTCCAACAATAGTGACAGATCGTGAGGACAGAGGAGCTACTGGCTTGGCTACTACTGAATGTTCTGCTCCTGTATCTACCATAAATTCCATGTATTGGTCCCCTATCTTCAAACTGACCATAGGCTCCTGGGGACCCAGTGTGAACTTGGAGCCTGGTCTGGCCTAGTCTTCATCTATGTCATCCAGGTCATAGCCTGTTGCTACTGCCACTCCCTCAATGGCTTCCTCCCTCTCTTGCTGGAACTGTGTTCGGTTCATTCCTCCCCTCCTTTGAAATCGTCCTCCTGGCCTCCAGGGACTCCCTCCTCCCCTCGCGGGGGCGGAGTCCAGATGCGGGCATTCATTTCTCCAATGTCCTTCTTCCTTGCAGTAGGCGCACTGATTCACACCCAATTGAGGCCTTTCGCTTCTGTGGCCTCTTCCACGTCCTCTGGTCCTTTGATTAGGAAAACCTCCTCCACGTCGTTCGGTTATAGCAGCAGCAAGAAGATCTGCCTTCTTCTTCATCTTTCATTCACTTTCTCTGTCTCGTTCATTTTCACGATTCACAAATACTTTCTGAGCGACTTCCATTAACTGTGCTGTATTCATGCCCGCAAATCCATCCAATTTCTGCAATTTTCGTTTTGTCTCTCTGGGACTGACTAACAAAGGCCGCATTTACCATGCGTAAATTTTCCTGAGCGGCGGGATCATATGGGGTATACAACCTATAAGCTTCAGACAACCGCTCATAAAAGGCCGCTGGGCTCTCATCTGGACCCTGGAGAACTTCCGATACTTTCCCGTTATTCATGGCCCTCTGGCCTCCCTTCTTCAGTCCCTGCAATAAGGCCTGGCGAAATCTGGTTAGGGCCGCCGCCCCCCTTTCATCATTTGTGTCCCACCCGGGATCTTCATTTGGATATTCTGCAACAGCTGCTTGTGGGGGGTTTATTCCTCCCCCTTCTACAGAGTTTTCTTCTAACCAACGGAGGGTTGCTTGCCCGATTCGCCCTCGCTCCTCGGTAGTAAAGAGGGTGGACAGGAGCTGGCGACAATCGGCCCAGGTAGGCTGATGGGTTTGCATAATGCTAGACATTAATTCTGTTAATTCCTGAGGCTTGGCTGTATAGGATGCATAATGCGTTTTCCAGTTTAATAAATCTGTGGTGGAAAAGGGTACATAAACTAAGCTGGTTGGTCCTGGCGCCATCTGGCCCTGATCATTTAAAACAGTTATTCCAGGCACTTGGCGTAATGGCATCAGGTGCCCTGCTTTCTCCTTCTTCTTCTTGGGAGTTACGCTTCTTAAATCATAAGGCTCCCGGGCACAAGCCTCCTTGGTGGGTGACCCTAAACTGGCAGGAGAGCCTCCGCTTTTTGTCTCGTCAGAGGACTCGAGTCCCCCTGATGTGCTTGGGCCTGACTCGGGACTATCACTCGGGGTAGGGTGCTTCTTAGGCTGCTGCAGCGGTATTTTCTGGGGCTCCTCATCTGGCTCCACCTCAGGCCGTGGTGCTGGGGGAACTAACTTCTGTGGGTACTGGGGTAACCTAGCCAGGATATCTGGGGACTCTGGGGCAGAATACACAGGCGGCTTCTCCTCCTTAACTTTTCTGGTTCCCCTAGTAGTAGCTACAAATATTTTACAGCACTCCTCATAACAGCACTTCATCCATGAGGGCTGCTGTTCACAAGCACTTAACCAGGAATCTATATAGGGGAATTGGTCAGGATACACTCTTTGTATAAGCTGATGAACTAAAAAAACTGTTTCTAAATCGAAGGTGCCCCCATGGGGCCATGAAGCAGCTAGCGCGGGCCACTCCCTTTCACATAACATTTTTAATCTAGACGGAGTCATTTTCATACCATAATCACCCGAAAATCCTTTACGGAAATTCTTGATCATACATTCCAACGGAGTTTGCGTGGACTCCCCCCCTCCCATAATTTGAACGTAACTGCGTACACTGACTACGTACTCTACTAACTACGTACTCTACGTACATGTAATGACGTACAAGACAACGAACAATAAGGATAGGTAGTATGGCTGTAGGTAAGGGGTCCGTCCACCACAGAACACTGGGGGGGACAAACACCACTCGCTTCCTCCTTTTCGCGACCTAGGTGCGGTCGCCCGGCCAGGAACTGCGCTACTTAGGAGTCCACTCTCGCTCGGTCTGTATTTCAAGATCTCTCACTCACACAAGCAAGCATATTTCAACAGGAAATCATATTTCAAGTGCCCAGGTTTTCTGACTAACTGACTATTTCAAACAAGAAGGGTCGATGGCTTCGGCTTCTGCTTTCTCTTACGCGGAGCTTACTAGGACCGCCCTTATGGGAGGTGATCAGACTCCCTTGTCTCGCACACACTCATGCGAGATTTCCCAGTTAGTCTATACCAAATATACCAAATCAGTCCTGCGCACGCAAGACGTTGTCCCAGGCTGTACTTTCTGACTATCGAATCACAAAAATGTCTACTCACCGGATCCGGTCCCCGATACCACACCAGCTCCTGAGTTGGAACCTGGACTCCCTCGGGTCGGAGGTGTTGGCCAGCTGGACCCGATGGCCCGCCGAGGCAGGCGGAACTCTCTCCAGCACAAAGGGGCCGGTGGCACCTGAGGTTTCCCCTGCGGTCAGACAGACACGGTTCCAACCGGGCCAAACTTCAAGGCGAATTTCGTGGATTATTCACTTGAATACCATTTACCACTCGCACTTCCTGGCCAACGCACCAAGAATATGCTGTAGCAAAGTGCAATCAATGAACAAATCCAGGAGTCAATTGACAGGGTCCAAGCCAGTTTATTGTGCACTGGCCCAGTCAGTCAAAGCTTCAAAAGGAACTGAGCAAAAGGTTTTACAGAGACATAGCCATTTATACCTCTTTTTCAGTTTGATACATGAGAACTTTCTATTGGTTCCAGCTCGATACATGCAAACTTCTCATTGGTTTCACGTTCCCTGCACCTGTCCAATTAGAAATCCCTCCGGGGCCTAGCAACCAGCCCCCTCCCTTAGGATTGTTCTAACAATGGTGCAGTTCTTGATTTTGATACTTCTCTACTGCAAGTTTATCCCTAGCTCCAGGAATGCATGTATTGAAACATTTCTTTTCTTTCACACACAAGAGAATAATGAAAGACTTATGAATTCATAAGAACTTCTTATTAAGCAGTTTAAAACAGTTTCCTCATTTTTCATAGATTTTTGGTTCTTTTTCTAGCTATAATGGGAGTTAGGATCCAGGCCTAACTTACAGGCCTTTCATAGTAGCAGGCCATGCTGGGCCATAGCCTACCACACCCTTACTGTCTGTTGTCGTGTACGTCACTACGATTATGGGAGGGGCGGAATCCACGCAAACTCTGTTGGAATGTATGATCAAGAATTTCCGTAAGGGATTTTCCGGAGACTACGGAATAAGAATGTCTCCGTCTCGATTAGAAATGCTCTGTGAGAGGGAGTGGCCGTTGCTAGCTACTTCATGGCCCCATGAGGGCACCTTTGATATTAGTCTCCCGTGTTCATCGGATTGTACAAAAAACGTTCCCTGACCAGTTCCCCTACATAGACTCCTGACTGGGTATTTGTGAGAGGCAGCCTTCTTGGATGAAGGGTTGCCATGAGGAACAGTGTAGAATATTAGTAGCAACCACCAGGGGGACCCGGAAGTTGGAGGAGGGGAAGCCACCTGTGTATTCTGCCTCAGAGTCCCCAGAAATCCTGGCCCACTTACCCCAATATCCATATAGGTTAGTTCCATCAGCTCCACCACCTGAAGCAGAACCTAATGAGGTAACCCAGCAATTACCGCTGCAGCAGCAAAGGAAGCCCACTTCCCCGAGTGATATCCCCGAGTCTGGCCCAAGTATATCAGGAGGAACAGGGTCCCCCGATGATATTGGGAGCGGAGGCTCTCCTGCCAGTTCAGAGTCACCTGCCAAGGAAGCCTATACCCGGGAACAGTATGATTTAAGGAGTGTAACCCCAAAGAAGAAGGAGAAAGCAGGGTGCCTAATGCCATTGCGTCAAGTACCTGGTCTACCTATCCTAAATGAACAGGGCCAGATGGCGCCAGGACCAACCAGTCTAATCTACGTACCTTTTTTCACTACTGATTTATTGAATTGGAAAACACATTATGCGTCCTATACTGAAAAACCCCAAGAATTGACAGAGTTAATGTCTAGTATAATGCAAACTCATCAGCCCACCTGGTCTGATTACCGCCAGCTCCTGTCCACTCTTTTTACTACCGAGGAGCGAGCGCGAATCGTGCAAGCAGCCATCTGCTGGTTAGAATTAAACACTAAAGACACAACTTTATCCTGGATGCAACTTTATCCTGGATGAGTGGAATGTTACATTTTCAGTTGTATTCTCTTTCTGAAGTGCAGCCCCCTGCGGATGTCACAGCTCTTCACCCTGATCTCGAAGACACTTCCTTTGAAACCAAAACTCTATGGACTTCATGGGGTGCGTCTTGTGACACTCAGGGCTACTGGAAGAAGGAGCACCTACTCATTTGCCCTGACTCTCTTTTGTTTCCACTTGCTCTGTTCCTGCATCATAAACTTCACTTATCCGCTGCAGCCATGACTCATGCCTTTGCGGTATTGTGGTATCACCCGAAGTTTGTTTCTGTGGCACAGGCCGTGTATGCTGCTTGCTTGGATTGCTTGCAGGCTGTCAGGGTGGGGCCCCTTCTGAAGATTGCTGCTGCTCTTCCCAAGCCCCCTGGCCCGTTTTTGATTTTGCAGCTTGATTTTACTGATTTGCCCTGTGCCAGAGGAGGGAAGCGGTATTTGTTGGTGATCACTTGTCTTTTCTCTGGTTGGGTGGAGGCTTATCCCACTACCAGTATGACAGCTGGGGTTGCCATTAAGTTGTTGCTCACTCAGTTTATTCCTGTCTGGGGTGTACCTTTTGTTCTTTCTTCTGATCAGGGTCCGGCCTTCATCGCACGTGTCTGGGAGGATACTGAAAATTGGTTTGGTGTAAAAAGACAGTTCCACATGCCCTATCACCTGCAAAGCTCTGGCCAAGTGGAGCGGATGAATAGGACTCTCAAAGGTTTCTTGCGCACTATGACACAGGATTGGGCTACAGATTGGACAGAAGCCCTTCCTTTTGCCCTTATGGCGGTGCATTACTCCCCCCAGCGCACTCGAGGAGGTCTGACACCATATGAAATAGTTACTGGACGTCCAGCTACTTCTCCACATGCCTTGGCAGTTATCCCAGACCCCCAGTTGTTGCGCAGCGATATCTTAACTTATTGTGCACGATTGCACTCAGCCCTGTCTGTTTCCCCTTTATTGAAGGTGAATCCTCAACAAGATGCTCCTCCAGAATCATCCCATCCGGACATGAAACCAGGGGATTGGGTCCTGATTAAGAATTTGCATCCAAAGACACTTCTGGCTCCGAAATTCCTAGGTACATTTCGTGTACTTCTGGTGGGATATTCAGCCTGTAAAGTGGAAGGACATTCTCGTTGGATACATCTTACGCAGTGTAAGAAGGCTCCCTCACAAGATTCAGAAGATTCCCTGCATCCATGATTCAAGAAATACAACGCAGACTTCTCGGACAACAGTGATATTGCAGAAAAGATTTTTTATGCTTTAAAGTACTTTCAGTGAAAGGAATGGTGACATCACAGAAAAAGATTATTGTATTAAGTAGATTCTGAATGGACAATTCATGCAAAATGCTCTTGTTCGGCATTTATAGTATTGCTTAGAGGGCTGAGGTCATTTTAGATTAGTGTTTTTCCTGATATATATGTAATGACCTTTAGGTACTTAACCTTTACTTCATAAATTTATTGAGCCTTAGAGGCTAATCATAGCTATAGTATATATCCTCATTATATAAAGGAGAGTATTAAGAAGAGTAGGTATATTTTCAGTTTTGATTTAGTATATTTTGAAGTAATTATAGATTTAGTATATTTCAAAGTAATTATAGTTTTAGATATTTAAAAGTTTTTGCTAAGAATGTTTTTATATCTAATCTTAGTTATGCTGAGGCATATTAGTAGTAGTAAAGCGGTGCTGCAGTTAGAACCTTGGGAATGTTATGATGAATATTCAAATATTTTTGAGACACAGGTACACTCAGTGACAAAACATTTCAATTTATCAGACTGTGCAGTGTGTCTTCCATCTGTGACAGCTACTCAGCATGGATTTCTACCTAGGGTTAGGCCTAAGACCTTTGAGGAGTTTCATGACATAGCCTTTAATCTAACTTCTGTACAATGGTCTCATACAGGCCCAGAACCTAGAATAGTTAGTCCTATGCCTCTGCAACATCCTCCAATATGTTTTATGGCTCAGGGTAAGGGAAAAAAGGTAGGGGATACTCCATGGAATGTTTGTAGAATAGTAATGCTGCATAATTCTTCTATCTGGTATAAGAAATCCCTTGTAGGAAACTCTTATATTTCAGTGGTACAGTTAATGTCAGTTCAAGGGAACCAGGTGCATGATTATGAATTACTACAATATAATAGTTCTGGCTACCCTTTGAATGCCTCTAGTTCAGACCTAGGCATACATAGCTGGAGTTTCCCTTTACTAGGGTATTATCATCCCTGGAAACGTAATTTATCTGGAGGGTTTAATGAAATGGCCATGACTCAGTGGGCTTTGAATAATTGTATCCAGAATATATCTTGTCCTCAGAATTTGACAATCTGGGAAGATGGCTTAGTGGCTTTAGAAGGAGATTATATTGTGTGTGGTATGTTTGCATATACAGAATTTCCCAGAGGTTGGTCAGGTACTTGTTATATAGCCCAATTAGATACTCCGTGGCGATTTGTACCTTACCAGAACATTACTTTATTATCAACCCTGAACAATTCTGTTAGAAGAAAAAGGGATGTTTCTTCACAGGATAAGGCCATAGAGGCTGCTCAACAACTGGTAGACACTACAAAACCTTTAACTAAATCTCAAATAGATGCATTCACAGGTACTGTGTGGCTTTCAACTTTTGGAGCTATAGCACCCACTAGAGAATATGGTACCCAGATTATGCGACTACAGGCAGTTGTTGAACTTACAGCCTTAGACCTTACTGAGGCAATTAGTGTCTTGCAAGGTGCAGTAAACAAAGTGTCAGCCTATGCAGCCCAGAACCGAATGGCTTTAGACTATCTCCTAGCAAAGGAAAATGGTGTGTGTGGAGTAATAGTTGGTTTTTGTTGTAGTATGCTTGATAATAATGGAAAAATAGTAAAAGGCCTATTGGATAAAGTTAGAAACCATACTTTTGTTTCAAGTGATAGTTATGTAAGTTCTTTTTCAGCTCTATTTGATTCTGTTTCTTCATTTTGGAATTCATTATCCAGGCCTTTGCAAGGCTTATTAGCATCATTGCTTGGCATTTTGGGGATTCTAATTTTAGGAGCACTAATTCTCTGTGTACTATCAGCTTGCTGTAAGAAATCCGTGGAATCACTGACCCCTACAATGATGTTACAGATTGACCCAGAAACTAGTTTTATTTCCACTTCAATGGCAATGTCTGAGTTTCCTTACTTTGGGAATGATTCTTTACAGAATCAGAGGAGGGACTGAAAGTAAGCTTGTCTGTACAGGGTGGTATACACTATCAGACTGTCAAAGAAAACCTGAGAAAGAGTTAAATTTGTTCAGAACTTTGCTTAGAAATAAACGTCATATATTTGCTTACTAAGTAGGTGAAGAGATACAAGTCCTGTAAATAAGAAAAGGGGCAGGTTGTCCTCTAGCCTTTCAGTCTCAGGGTTATTAGATATCAAGCAGTCAGCAGTAAACAGTTATGTCTTGGAATACATGTATGTCTCCTCATACTGACCTATGCTGATTAGAAATTGACCTATGATGTGATAAATACGTAATATCTGACGTGGAATAATAAAGTGAAATTATGCTATATCCTCCAAAAGAGCCTTATAAATGAAGTGAACCATAGCTAATAGTTAGAGTAAACAAAGAGAACTTGTTTCTATTTGTTTCTCTCTGCAAAGCTTTGGTGTATCTATATAGAAGTGTGTGGTATTTTATTGCTGTCTTTTAGATTCCCTTCTTATTGCTTTGAATGTAATTTTCTGTGACTCCAAGAGCCCTGCAGGTTGCTGGTGAGGGGGGGGGGAAAACAGAAGCCCACAAGAAGAGAATCCCGTAGAGGGGGGGGGGGGGAAATGAATCTCCCACAAGCAGCCGCCGCAGCTTTCCCAAATGAAGATCCTAGATGGGATCCGAATGACGAAAGGGGGGCGGCGGCCCTAACTCGATTTCGCCAGGCCTTGTTGCAGGGCCTGAGGAAGGGAGGCCAGAGGGCTATGAATATCGGGAAGGTATCAGAAGTTATCCAGGGTCCAGATGAGAGCCCAGCGGCCTTTTATGAGCGGTTGTCTGAAGCCTTCTACCTAGGGGGCAAGAAACATGTGAAACCTTTTCAATAGGTGTTAACACCAGGTGGCAGATCAAAAGGCCATTTTGAAAGACTCCTCCTATCCAAGCAAGGACTGTTAATTACCCAGGAAGTTGGTCACAGCTTACTTCAGCAACACAGGCATAAATAGCTCAACCAGAGCTCTGTGATCCTCTGTCTTGAAAGACTGGTAAGGGGGACTGTTGCTTCTGGAGGGAGATCTGCAACTGAGAGTATTTACTTCTGGTAATTTTCTAAAAGGAATTCTTTGTATTAAAGCTAATTAATCTGTGATCCACTATTTTTGTTAAATCAGTCAGGGCCTAGTAGCAGCAGTTTAAGTTTACATTTAAAACACAGAGGAGAACTCTCTGGTTACATTTCATACCCAGCAGAGAGCTTGTACTTAAAATGTAATAGTCACTCAGGGCCTAGTAACAGCAAAGTACTTTTAGTTTAAATTTAAAACACAGAAGAGAGCTTTCTGGTTACATTTGGAACCCAGCAGAGAGCTTGTAGTTTACATTTAATAGTCACTCAGGGCCTAGCATCAGCAAAGTTATTTTAGCTTAAATTTACAACACAGAAAAGAGCTTTCTGGTTAAATTTAGAACCCAGCAGAGAGCTTGTACTTTAAATTTCATAAGAAGTTAGAGCCTAGCAGCAGCTAAGAGCTATAATTTAAATCAAATCAGAATATAGCTTACCTCAGCAGCACAAGACAGGGTACTGTGTAGCAGCCCTCTTTTAATAAGTGTTAATTCCCTCCCACCCTCCCCACACCCACCCACCCCTGGGATAATCGTAGCTTTATAGGTACTTACATATCTTAAAAGACAGGAGGTGCTCTCAGGTGAAGCTCATTACCCAAATCAGTCATACACTAAGGACCTTAGATTAGTTAAGCTTCAGGTGAACAAGGTATATTACACGTATTAGGTTCAGTTTTATTAGTATAATTATTCATAGCAACCCTTAGTAAGTAAAGAACTTAGATCTAAACACAAACTTAAAACTAAGATGCAGACAGCAGTCCAGCAGCGGGATGGGGGCTTTCCAGTCTTTTGCATTGAGTGTCACATGTATGATTTTCTCCCAGTTGGTGAGAGGTCTTACGTGTGCACTAGGTGCAAGGAGCTCTTTGCTCTCAGGGAACGAGTCCGTTCTCTAGAGGCTAAAGTAGCAGACTTGGAAAGCATAAGACAGACAGAGAGGTACATAGACGAGACCTACAGGGATATAGTCCTGAAGCCCCACCTCCAGTCTGGCAGCATCCCTGTTGTCATGGAGGAGAGAGGTCACGTGACAGGAGAGCATCACCCTGGTGTGGCAGGAAGTGATCTTGTAACTAGGACCTGTCCTCCAGGTGATGTAAAACCCTCTTGCACCGAGGAAGTTTCTCCAGGGCCATATGCCCATGAGGGAAGGATTAGGACAGCCGTTATAGTTGGTGATTCAATCATTAGGCATGTAGATAGCTGGGTGGCTGGTGGACGTGAGGATCGCCTGGTAACATGCCTGCCTGGTGTGAAGGTAGTGGACCTCACGCGCCACCTAGATAAGGTCTTAGATAGTGCTGGGGAGGAGTCTGCTGTCTTGGTACATGTTGGTACCAATGACATAGGAAAATGTGGTAGGGAGGTTCTGGAGGCTAAATTTAGGCTTTTAGGTAGGAAGTTGAAATCCAGAACTTCCAGGGTAGCATTCTCCGAAATGCTTCCTGTTCCACGCGCAGGACCCAAAAGGCAGACAGAGCTCCGGAGTCTCAATGCGTGGATGAGACAATGGTGCAGAGATGAGGGGTTTGGATTTGTTAGGAACTGGGGAACATTCTGGGGAAAGGAGGGGCTTTTCCGAAGGGATGGGCTTCACCTTAACCGGGATGGAACCAGGCTGCTGGCATTAACCTTTAAAAAGGAGATAGAGCAGCTTTTAAACTAGATATTAGGGGAAAGCTGACAGTCGTCCAAGAGCAGATGGTTCAGAAGAATGTATCTTTGAAGGATACTACCAAAAGCAGAGAGGTTCCACAAAAGAGTAAAGTAGCCCAAATGCCCTCAAGTATGGAGCAGACAGAGCTTGAAGATCCCAAATTACTCATGTCTAACAGACAAATTAATATGGATAAAATACATTCTCTAAAATGCTTGTATGCAAATGCTAGAAGTCTAAAAAATAAGATGGGAGAGTTAGAATATATCGCACTAAATGAAAGGTTAGATATGATTGGAATATCAGAGACATGGTGGAAGGATGACAACCAGTGGGACACTGTGATACCTGGGTACAAACTATATCGTAATGATAGAGCTGATCGAATTGGTGGAGGGATTGCTCTCTATGTTAGAGAGGGCATTGAGTCAGAAAGGATTAAAGTTTTGCAGGAAACAAAATCTGCTGTAGAATCTATATGGATTGAAATTCCATGTAAAAGGGGGAAGGCAATGGCAGTGGGGGTGTACTATCGAGCGCCTGGCCAGAATGACCAAATGGATGATGAAATGCTCAAAGAAATCAAGGAAGCTAACAAAAGTTACAGCACAGTAATAATAATGGGTGATTTCAACTACCCCGGTATCGACTGGGTCAGTGTCACGTCAGGACATGCTAGGGAGATAAAGTTCCTAGATGAAATAAATGACTGCTTCTTGGAGCAGCTGGTTCATGAACCAACCAGAGGGGAAGCCATATTAGACCTAATCCTTAGTGGAACACCAGATCTAGTGCAAGAGATAAGGTTGTTGGGGCCACTTGGCAATAGTGATCATAGCATGATCGCCTTTGATTTAATTAGTGGAGGAGGGATAGTAAGGAAATCCACAGTACTACCTTTTAACTTTCGAAAGGGAGACTATGATAACATGAGGAAAACAGTCAAGAAAAAACTAAAAGGAGCAGTTGCAAAGGTTAAAGACCTACATCAGGCTTGGCTGTTGTTGAAAAATACTATCTTGGAAGCCCAGACCAGCTGTATTCCACGCTTTAAGAAAAGTGGAAAGAAGTCCAAAAAACTGCCAGCATGGTTTAAAGTTGAGGTCAGAGAGGCTGTTGTTGCCAAAAAAGCATCTTTCAGGAAATGGAAAAAAGAGCCAAACGACGAAACCTGGAAACAGCACAAGCACTGGCAATTCAAATGCAAGGCATTGATAAGGCAGGCAAAGGGAGAATTTGAGAAGAAGCTTGCTGCAGAAGCAAAAACGCGAAGTAAAGACCTTTTCAAGTACATTCGTAGCAAAAAACCTGTGAGAGAGTCAGTTGGTCCATTAGATGATAAAGGGGTTAAAGGAGCACTAAGAGGCAACAAGGCGATAGCGGAGAGACTGAACAAATTCTTTGCTTCAGTCTTTACTGAGGAAGATGTAGGGATGTTACCCATGACTGAAGTGGTATTTAAAGGTGCGGAAGAATTGAAGGAAATATCGATACATCGAGAAGATGTATTACAACTATTAGATAAGCTGAAGAGTAGCAAATCACCTGGGCCGGATGGTATACATCCAAGGGTATTGAAAGAACTGAAATATGAGATTGCAGACCTGCTATTAATAATCTGTGAACTATCAGTAAAATCATCTCTAATACCTGAAGATTGGAGGATCGCCAATGTAACACCAATTTTTAAAAAGGGTTCCTGGGGTGATCCGGGAAACTACAGACCGGTGAGCCTGACGTCAATACCGGGAAAAATGATAGAAACCATCATAAAGAATAAAATTACTCAGCATGTAGATAGTCATGAACTAATGAGAGACAGCCAACATGGCTTTAGACAAGGAAGATCTTGTCTTACTAATCTGTTATGTTTTTTTGAAGGAGTGAATAATCAGGTGAACAAAGGTGGGTCGGTTGATTTTGTGTATCTGGACTTTCAGAAAGCCTTTGACAACGTCCCTCATGAGAGACTTTTGGCAAAACTAAAGAGTCATGGGATAGGAGGCAGTGTACTATTGTGGATCAGGAACTGGTTAAAAGATAGAAAGCAGAGGGTAGGGCTAAATGGCCAATTTTCCCAATGGAGAAAGGTGAATAGTGGTGTACCCCAGGGATCTGTGCTGGGTTCGCTGCTTTTTGACATATTCATAAATGACCTGGAAAGTGGAATAACGAGTGAGGTTATCAAATTTGCAGATGACACAAAACTATTTAAAGTTGTTAAAACCCAAGAGGATTGTGGAAAATTGCAAGAGGATCTGGATAAATTGGAAGACTGGGCATCAAAATGGCAGATGAAATTTAATGTGGACAAGTGCAAGGTTATGCACCTAGGGAAGAACAACCCAAACTATGGTTACACGATGCAAGGTTTCACATTAGGAACCACCACCCAGGAAAAAGATTTAGGCGTCATTGTGGATACCATGTTAAAACCCTCGGCCCAGTGTGCAGCGGCGGCCAAGAGAGCAAATAGAATGCTAGGTATGATAAGGAAAGGAATGGAAAATAAAACAAAGGATATTATAATGCCTCTATATCGTTCCATGGTGAGACCGCACCTTGAATATTGTGTGCAATTCTGGTCTCCGTATCTTAAAAAGGATATAGAGTTATCAGCTCCCAGCCGGCTCTGTGCTCCCCGATCGGGGTAGAGCACGCCTGAGCAGGCTTCAGCCATCTTAGCCTGCTCAGGAGACCTCCGGCCCAATCGGGGCTGTGGGAGGCGGAGCCTTGCCCCAGAAAAAGCAGCCGCCGTCGAGGAATCAACCTCTCTTCAGCTCCCAGCCGGCTCTGTGCTCCCCGATCGGGGTAGAGCACGCCTGAGCAGGCTTCAGCCATCTTAGCCTGCTCAGGAGACCTCCGGCCCAATCGGGGCTGTGGGAGGCGGAGCCTTGCCCCAGAAAAAGCAGCCGCCGTCGAGGAATCAACCTCTCTTCAGCTCCCAGCCGGCTCTGTGCTCCCCGATCGGGGTAGAGCACGCCTGAGCAGGCTTCAGCCATCTTAGCCTGCTCAGGAGACCTCCGGCCCAATCGGGGCTGTGGGAGGCGGAGCCTTGCCCCAGAAAAAGCAGCCGCCGTCAGGCGGGCCCGCGCCTGTCGGGCCCGCGCCTGAGAGCCTCGCCAGAGGGCCCTTTGGCACGGCCCTTAGGCAAAGGCTCTCTCAGATGAAACCGAGTAACAGCCAAGCCAAGAAGCCTGCAACTACACCCGACCCCCAACTTGATCCCTCAGTCGTCTCCAGCGAGCTGTCCAACTTCACAGCAAGTATACTACAACTCTATAACCAAGAAACTCACTCAGCAGTTCAAAGCAATCCCACATACTACCACTGATAGCATTTCATGACTGTCCCTTGAATATACACCTTAAGATCCAACGAACTGACTATACTCCTGACTAGTCCCATACTGTTGTCAGTAACCATCAATATTCTGCTGTCTTATGTTGTCACACACTATCTTATACTGTCGTCAGTATTCACTCCTAACTGATCTCCCACTTCACCCTCACTAAGCAACACCACTCACAAACACTGTCTTCATCAGCCTGCCTATTACAGTTTATTTATTTATTTATTTGAGTGCTTTTCTATACCGCCCCTTCCAGAGATCAGGGGCGGTTTACAAGGAACTTAAACAACAATATAGCAGAACAGTGCAATATTGAATTACATTAAACATTAGTTGAGCAAAAAACAGGGAACTTAAACAACAATATAGCAGAACAGTGCAATATTGAATTACATTAAATATTAGGTGAACATAAACTAGGTTACATAATAACTAGGTTAAATGGAAAACAATGTGAGGGTTATTAACATAAAAGGAAATATAAAACTATGTTACAAGGAGTCAGTTGTCTGTATCGCATTCACACACACACACACCTGACACCTGTTATATTTTGCTGTAGCCATTACTAGCTCTGTAACATACACCTTAATCAGTGACATCTTTGTTACCTCCTCATAGCCTGTATACTGTACTGTGAAATTACCTGTATACTGTATTGTATATTCTTACCACCCAAAACTCAATTACCCCCCCATATTACATCCCAGAAACCAAAATGTCTCTCCACCTCATTACTCTCCTCAGTTTCTATCTTCTCACAGATTGGCTCGGAACCACCACTGCCTACTCCCCCACCTACAGTTTTATCCCCATCCTCAAAAACCACGGAAAGCAATGGGCAGGCAACCCTTTTCAGTATCCGACTAGGGAAGCGCATATCCGACACTCCCACCTGATCCACATTGCAATACAGCAATCCAGCAACCTGAAGCAACACAAACCATCGCCCTCACAAAGCCTAAAATGTGCCCTTATAAATGCTCGATCAATTCGGAAAAAATGGCCTGTAATCCTAGACATAGTTACCCTCCATGATCTTGATGCTCTCATGATCACCGAAACCTGGTTATCTAAAGAGGACAATGTCCTTATCAACCAACTCATTCCACCAAACTTCACTATACACACAACCCACAGAGAAAACAAGAAAGGAGGAGGAGCACTCATACTCACCAAGTCTGAACTCCTCTTCAACATGACCAACTCCCATAGCACAAACAATCTGGACATAATCACCATAGCCAATAAACAATGCTCCATAAACCTGGTATACAGAGCCCCCTCGAGCTCCCCAGACGATCTGCCCACTATATTGGATCTGGCCGCTAACACCAACAACCCCAACACTCCAAACTGGATCATGGGAGACCTGAACCTCCCATCACTACAACAAAACCAATCCTCATCACTCCTCAATGCCATCGAAAATCTTGGTTATAAACAAATGATCACTGAACCCACTCATACCAAAGGAAACATTCTTGACATGGTATTTGCCCCACACCATTTCTCTGAGCAAAACAGCAACATTGTAGAATCGATCACCGATGTCCCATGGTCTGACCATAAACTTATAAACCTACGAATCCCCCTGAACAACAGTCATAATCTGAACACCAGCAAACTCGCCAATACATCCAGAGTAACACGGGGCTTTCGACCTTTCAACAGAGAACTTATTCTGTCAAGTACCCAACCAATCCTCAACAACACATCACTCAACCTTGACGAGTCAATCGCTGCCTGGAACAACAGCCTCAACGCTGTTGCTCAACTACCAAACAAAAAGACCTTTTCAGGGAAAAGAACCTCTGCTCCATGGTTTTCTCCGGAACTACGGGCCTCTCTTACTCACCTACAAAGGCTAGAAAAACGCTGGCGCCGCACACTAGCCACCAATGACCACGAAGCCTACATTCTTCACCTCTCAACTCACCGTGAGGCAATCGCAGCCAGAAAGAAGCAATACCACTCAGATATGCTCAAGAGATCTTTGAACAAACCTCGTGACCTTTTCAACCTGGTTAAGTCACTATCAAAGGAACCATCCTCTGAACAAAATAATGATATTCACCCGCAAGAATTCGCTGATTACTTGCAATCAAAACTCCTACAGACAGATGAACTCTCAAAAAACAATATACAAGAAACAACCTGCCCAACATCCCTATCCGCACTTAACACGCCTTCTTCCAAACACATTGAAGACACCATCTCCTCACTCAACACGACCACTGCGCAAACCGATCCCTGCCCAGCCTTTTGGATAAAGGATCTGCGGTGTGACTTTAGCACCTTCATTGCAAGAATCATGAACCTCTCCTTCACTACTGGCTCCTTCCCATCTGCATTAAAACTCACATCCATCAGGCCACTGCTAAAAAACGCTAAACTAGACCCAAAACGGCCAGACTCATACAGGCCTATAGCCAGTATCCCCCTCTTAGCAAAGATCTTTAAGAAAGAGGCACAGCGCCAAATCCAAGACCACATCGACTCCACAGCCCCTCTAGACTATTCTCAACACGGATTCAGAGAATTCCACGGCATGGAGACACTGCTTACCACCCTCTTCAATGATGTTCTCAATACCATAGACAACATCCGACAAGGCGTTGTGCTAATCTTCTTGGATACAGCAGCAGCGTTTGACTCGGTAAATCACGAGATTCTCCTCGGTCGACTGAAAGAAAAAGGCATCTGCAACTCAGCACTTGAATGGTGTAAATCATACCTCGACACTAGGATGCAATACGTCAAATCCGCAACAGGAGAATCAAAACTTTTCCAACAAAGACAAGGCGTTCCGCAGGGGTCCTCACTTTCATCCCTCTTGTTCAACGTCTATATGCAGCCTATCTGCAATATCATCAGGTCCTTCAATGTGAAATGTATGATATACGCCGACGATATCCTACTATACATGCCATTTTCCACAATGCAAATGGACTTATTGCCTATAACAAACTGCTTCGATGCAGTCTCACAATGGCTCCTGTCACAGAACCTCCGCATTCAGCATAAGAAAACTGAGGTTCTCTTTATCACAAGAGACCCCAACTTCACCCCACCACCACATATAAGTGTCAAGGGAGCTGACCTAGGCACCAAGGATACAATAAAATACCTCGGAGTCACACTAGACCATAGACTCGACATGAAATCACACATAAACAATATCGTAAAATCTGTATACTTCAAAATACGCACCCTCAGACACCTGCGTCCCCTACTAGACCACGAAGACTTCAGAACCATCTACCAAGCTCTGATACTGCCGCATTTCGACTTCGCCAATTCCATTCTACAAGGACTACCACAATCCACCATAAGCTCCTTGCAGCTCGCAATGAACACCGCTGCCAGGGTTCTTCTAGGAGCGGCCAGAAGTGAACACATCACACCTATCCTCAAACAGCTCCATTGGCTCCCTATACACGGAAGACTTACATTCAAAACCCTCATTCTCACATTTAAGGCCTTAAATGGTTTATCGTCCACATCACTTACCGCACTCATCCAATCCGTTCCATCAAATAGAAATAGGAGACATGCAGCATTAAACTCACTAACAACCCCAAAGGCTATTACAACGTGCAGCCTATCAACATCAAACAGAGCTTTCATGTTTAGCGCACCAAAATACTGGAATTCTCTCCCACCTGATCTCCGTGCCATAACCGACCTAACCCAGTTCAGAAAAGCCCTTAAATTGCACCTTTTCATCAAATACTACCCCACATGAACCGTAACATAACAACCTCACCCTAGCACATTCCACAATATCCCTCTTGTCCCAAGCACCCCTGATAATTCTATGTAAATAGTTTGAGCATGTTATCTAGCTAATAGATTATATACTCCATGTAAATAGTTATCCCATGTTATCCAAGTTGATACTCCTGTTATATGTAATACCAAACAGCCTGTTGTTCTGGTTTCTTTCTGTTATTTGTAAACCGCGCTGATGTCAAAGAGTGCGGTATATAAGAAGTTGAAATAAATAAATAAATAAATAAATAAATAAATTAGAAAAGGTTCAGAGAAGAGCCACCAAAATGGTAAAGGGGATGGAAGGATACTCCTATGAAGAAAGGCTAAAAAGGTTAGGGCACTTTAACCTGGAAAAGAGACGGCTGAGGGGAGATATGATAGAAGTCTATAAATTAATGAGCGGAGTGGAACGGGTAAACGTAGATCGATTGTTTACCTTATCAGAATATAGAAAGACTAGGGGACATGCAATGAAGCTACAGGGTAAACTATGTAAGACTAATAAAAGAAAATATTTTTTCACTCAACGTGTAATCAAACTCTGGAATTTGTTACCGGAGGATGTAGTAAAGGCTGTTAGTGTAGCTGGGTTTAAAAAAGGTTTGGACAAGTTCCTGGAGGAAAGGTCCATAAGCCATTATTAAGAAGGGACCCAGGATATCAATGCTTGAACCAATACAAGCATTGTGGAACCTGTGTCCCTTGGGGAAACTGCTAGGTACATATGACCTAGATTGGCCACTGTTGGAAACAGAATACTGGGCTTGATGGACCTTGGTCTGACCCAATATGGCATATCTTATGTTCTTATGTAAGCCTATAGATTGTATACCCCATACGATCCAGCCGCCCAGGAAAATTTGCGTATGGTAAACGCAGTTTTTGTCAGTCAGTCCCAGAGAGATATAAAACGAAAGTTACAGAAACTGGATGGATTTGGGGGCATGAATACAGCCCAGTTAATGGAAGTTGCTCAGAAAGTGTTTGTGAATCGTGAAAATGAACGTAACAGAGAAAGTGAACGTAAGATGAAGAAGAAAGCAGATCTTCTTGCTGCCGCTTTAGTTGAATGACGTGGAGGAGGTTTTCCTAATCGAAGGAGCAGAGGACGTGGAAGGGGTTGTGAAAATAATTGGACCCCACTGTGTTCGAATCAGCGCGCCCATTGCAGAGAAGAAGGGCATTGGATAAGTGAATGCCCGCATCTTGGCTCCACCCCCAGGAGGGGAGGAGGGAGTCCCTGGAGAACAGGAGGTCGATTTCAGAGTCGTGGAGGAATGAACCGAGCACAGTTCCAGCGAGAGAGGGAAGAAGCTATTGAGGGAGTGGCAGTTGCAACGGGCTATGACATGGATGAAGACTAGGCTAGACCGGGCTCCAAGGTCACCCTGAGTTCCCAGGAGCCTATGGTCAGTTTGAAAATAGGGGACCAATATATGGACTTTATGGTGGATACAGGAGCCGAACATTCAGTGGTGGCAAAGCCGGTGGCCCATTTTTCCTCTCGATCTGTCACCATTGCTGGGGCCACTGGGGCTAAGGCCACTAAGCCATTCCTGCAGAACCGCATGTGTGAACTAGGGGGACAGAAAATAATGCACCAGTTCCTGTATATGCCTGAATGCCCTATTCCACTCTTGGGCCGAGATATGCTTGCCAAGCTCCAGGCGCAAATATCTTTCGCTGAAGGAGGAGAAATGCAGATGACTGTAAGGCCTGCTGGATTGATGGTACTGACTGTCCCCTGGGAAGAAGAATGGCGATTCTACAGTACAGCTCCAACCAAATCAGCTAGTTCCTGTATACCCACCATCCTTTTAGCCCCGCCTGAAGTATGGGCAGAAGATAATCCACCTGGCCTAGCGAAGAACATAGCCCCTGTCATTGTCACCCTCAAGCCAGGAGCGGAACCAGTGCATGTGAAGCAGTATCCTCTTCCTCGACCAGCTATTGAAGGTATCCACTGCCATCTGATGAAACCGCTGAAGTATGGACTTCTCAAGGAGTGCCAGTCACCTTGGAATACCCCCCTTCTCCCAGTCAAGAAACCTGGGACAGGGGATTACTGCCCAGTACAAGATCTGAGGCGGGTAAATGATGCAGCTGAAACTATACACCCAGTGATACCAAATCCTTATACTCTCCTGGGACTGATCCCCGCTGAGGCTACTCATTTTACTGTCCTGGACCTGAAAGATGCCTTCTTCTGCATACGCCTAGCCCTCACCAGTCAACTTTTGTTCGCTTTTGAATGGCAAGACCCCACAACAGGAAGGCGGGGTCAACTTACCTGGACTCGATTACCCCAAGAATTTAAGAATTCACCTACTCTCTTCAGTGCTGCTTTAAATCAAGATCTCTCAAGCTACTCTGTGAACCCAGGACAAAGGGTTCTTCTTCAGTATGTGGACGACCTGCTCATAGCCAAAAATTCAGAAAGTGAATGTCTACAAGCCACCAGTGAACTCTTGCACCTTCTAAACAAGGCAGGATACAAAGTCTCAAGAGCCAATGCTCAATTATGTCAAACTAAAATTAAATATCTAGGATTCCAGTTGTCCAGCGGAATTCGACGCTTGGGACCAGAACGCAAAGAAGCTGTATGTAGTATTCCTACTCCAACCACCAGGAGGCAAGTAAGAGCCTTCCTGGGGGCCGCAGAGTACTGTCGTATATGGATCCCCAATTTCGCTCTATTGGCAAAACCATTGTATCAAGCTACCAAAGGAATGGAAAGGTCTCCATTGGAGTGGGGACCTGAACAGGATGCAGCATTTCAATCTCTAAAAGCCGCTCTGATGTCATCGCCAGCTCTGGGTTTACCAGATGTCCAGAAACCTTTCCGTCTTTATGTTCATGAGTCGCAAGGAAATGCTCTAAGGGTGCTGACTCAATCTCTTGGATCTTGGCAACGGCCAGTAGCCTATTTGTCAAAACAGTTGGATGTGGTTGCAAAAGGCTGGCCCCCTTGTTTGAGAGCTGTTGCAGCCACAGCCCTCCTAGTGAGTGAAGCAGACAAGCTCACTCTGGGACAAAATCTTCAAGTTACTGTACCACATTCTGTTCTGACCCTCATGGAACACAAAGGAAGTTTCTGGCTCACAAATTCACGAATGTTGAAGTATCAGAGTATGCTGTGTGAAAACCCCCAGATACAATTGAAGGTCAGTCAAGCTTTGAACCCTGCTATGTTGCTCCCAGTTGGTCCTGGCCCCCCTGATCATGACTGTTTAGAAATTATGGACACTGTAGTCTCAAGTCGCCTGGATTTGACTGGTGTCCCTTTGGAGGACCCTGAACAGACTTTCTTTGTGGATGGAAGCAGTCTCGTCATCAATGGGCATCGTTGTGCCGGGTATGCAGTGGTGACCCTTGATCTGGTAGTTGAGTCCTCAGCTCTGGCCCCAGGAACTTCAGCACAGAAGGCTGAACTGATAGCTCTCACTAGAGCACTGACAATAGGAGAAGGGCTCCATCTAAATGTGTACACAGATTCCAAGTATGCCTTCACAACTTTACATGCACATGGAGCCCTTTATAAAGAACGTGGGTTGATTACCTCAGGAGGCAAGTCCATTAGGTATGGGCCCGAGATATTGATATTATTAGACGCCGTGTGGGCCCCTAAGCAAGTTGCAGTCATGCACTGTTGAGATCATCAAGTAGGAATAGGAGAAGTTACTCGAGGGAATAGGTTTGCTGATGCCACTGCCCGAAAAGCAGCCACAACTGGATGAGTTTTGACCCAAGATACCTCGGTTCAGGCAGCCTTATTCCCTGTGCCCCTTAGCTCATGGGCCCCCCGATACACCACAAGAGAGTTAGATTACTTCTGTGAGAAGGAGGGGGGTGTCCTAACAGAAAAAGGTTGGATAGTGCTGCCACCTCCAGAGGGTAGCTCACCTCCAGGTCCCACAGTAATTCCTGAAGCATTAGGACCGGCCTTTGTTCATGCTTTTCATCAGGCCACACATTATGGGAAGACTGCCATGGAAAGAGCCCTGAAACTTCATTTCTGTATTTCACTATTAGGACCCCTGTCTATCTCAGTGGCTCAATGTTTAACATGTGCTAAGAACAATGCTAAGCAGGGTCCCAATCCACCCCCAAGAGTTCAGTCAGTAGGAGTTACCCCTATGAGTAATATTCAGGTGAATTTTACTGAGATGCCACGAGCAAATGGATATCACTACCTGTTGGTCTTAGTTTGCACCTTTTCTGGGTGGGTAGAGGCTTTTCCCACCCGAACTGAAAAAGCCCGAGAAGTCACTAAAATTCTGCTCCATGAGATTATTCCCCGATTTGGAATACCATTAACTATAGGATCAGATAATGGACCCTCATTTGTGTCCCAAGTAACCCAACAGTTAGCCCGAGCTCTACAGATACAATGGAAGTTGTACACTGCCTATAGACCTCAGAGTTCAGGGAAAGTAGAACGTATGAATGCAAAATGCAATGTGTGACTTCGAGTCAGTCCTGACTCCTGGCGAACGCATGAATAGGACCCTGAAATCTCAGTTGTCCAAACTTTGTCAAGAAGCACACCTGAAGTGGCTCCAGGTTCTCCCTATAGCTCTTCTTAGGATATGTTCTGCTCCAACCAAGTCTTTAGGAGTTTCCCCTTTTGAGATTTTGTATGGGCGACCCCCACCCATTGTGCAGGGAATAAATTGAGATATGAAACAGATTGGATCTGAAATTACTAGACAAGAACTATTGGCTTTAAGTTCTGTTTTGCAGAGTCTTCACACCTGGGTACAAGATCGATTGCCCATCAATCTGACGGAAACTCTGCATCCCTTCAAGCCTGGAGTGTCAGTGTGGATCTTTATCTTTATTTGCAGATTTAATATACCGCTCTTTACCAGTGGCATCAGAGCGGTGTACAATAGTAAAATATACAGGCTGCCGAAATAGAAAGGGAACGCCAAAAATTTAAAGAGCAGGATAGGAAGAGGAGACAAAGCAGACAGCAGCTAATACAGCAGAAGGACAGAACAAAGGAGGGATGCAGTCAGAATCAACGAGGTGAGGGGGAGAGGGGAGCAGATGGGGGAGGAAGGTTAAAGGCGGTGCAAAAAAGGTGGGTCTTCAATCTGGCCCTAAAAGTGGAGAAAGACACCGTTGGCACCGCATTGGAAGGGACCTTATGTTGTCATTTTATCGACCCCAACTGCAGTGAAAGTTGCAGAGCTTGAACCCTGGATCCATCATAGTCGAGTAAAGCCAGCAGCCGCTCCTGAACTTGGTCAATGGACTTCAGTAGATGACCCTGAAACTCCATTGCAGCTTACATTATGGCATTGTAAAAGTCTTTAGAATCTACAATCTTACCCCGTCATACAAGTGTGGCAGTCGATAGGCCTACATACAGCGGGAGCAGAAAAGAAGAAGAAGAAAAAGACTTTACAAGTTCATTGTTCTCAATATTTCAATTAATCTCTAAAGACGGTAGTCATGATGTTCCTTTACTACTGTTTTATGGGGGCGGTAGCCCTGGGATCCCTGGAAAAGACTTTTGCCCTACCCCCTTGTGCAGACTGTATAACTACCACCCGAACTGGGATAAAGGTCACTCAAACTTTACTTTATCATTCCTACTATACTTGCACTGGTATAGTTAGCCGATGTGTGTATAATGGTACAGAATTAAATATCTGTAGGAAAGGAAAGAGTGAAATTTGCTTCAGTCCTCGTCAGAACCCCTCTTATTATGTACTGGAGTTGCACTGGAATGATGAGGAGGGGGTCCTCATAAGTGGCACACATCAACTCTCCGATCCCACAAGACCCGTTATCCTGAATTTTGACGCCTGCGATGTGATAAACAGGAATGCTTACTACAAGTGTGGGTCTTGGGAACAAGCCTACTATTATGATGATAAATATATGTGTCCTGAAGGAGCATATGGATGGGGACGGTGTACTGGAAAGTATTCCCCAACCGTCTACAGCAAGTCATTAAAAGATGCCTACTTCTGTCCAAAGTGGGAATGTGTGTATTATTCTACTTGGTCTGGTGGGCCTACTGGACAAGATGGAGATAATCGCAAAGCCAGCTTAGAAAGATTATCATTACCTGAGCCTTAGAAGTGCAAGAAAGGTGCCTGTAATCCCCTACAGCTCCTCATACTTAACCCTACCCAGTGGAAGCAGGGGTTCAGATTTGGGTTACGTATAGCGGGAGGAGGCACAGATCCTGGAACCTTTATATATATACAGCTAAATACTAAGACCCATGTATCCTCACCTTATCGAATACATCACTCCTTTTATGAGGCCATGAAGGCGGAATTTGAAATCTCTCACACCTCCCAAAACTTGTTCTTTGAACTTGCTGGGGCAGTAGCATCTAGTCTCCACATCTCTGATTATTTCTTCTGTGGCAGAACTAAGATGGGAGACCAATGGCCCTGGGAGGCGCAAGAAGTGAACTATTCCATTCCTTATAACCAAACTGCTTTACATAACACTACTAGTGAGTGGATACTGGCTCACCCTATTGTTGGTAACTTGTGTTTTGCTCGTACGGGACCACAGTTTACTATGCTAGTTGGACAGCTGGTCTGTCTCAATCAGACGTTTTACTACAGTACCACTAAGAAGACGTCCTGGTGGTCGGGGGTAAACACTCCAGAACCCTCCAACCCTTTAGTCCTCTTTCCTACTCTTGCCAAGATCTGGACTAACCTGGCTTCTCATAGTACCTCTCTGTTGTCAGAAACTGAGCCTCAGAATCAACCAGTGGCACTTAGAATGCAGGGACTATCAAAATGTCCTTATCATGTGCCGGTATTACATCAATGGCTCTAATAGATAGGAACTAATGACATATCAAATATAATGCGTTGTTGATTCAAATAAAGAAAAATACTCATCTTATTGTTTAGTTGAATGTGCCAAAAAGTTCCTTTAAACGCATTGCTATGTTCGTTTCTGCTTTCAACTTTCGTTAGTTGTTCTCAGTCTCGTTATAACTGTGTTGCTGAAAAAAGCATGTCCCAACGCCAACGATATGAGGCGCCCGTGCGTTTCTCCAAGAATGGGTTTCTCAAGGGACTCCAACAACAAATAAATATCCTGTAAAAAATGACATCAATAGTGACTGAATAATGATATTCAAAAACTTCACCGTAATACTGAAACCACATTAAAATAAGAAGGAAAGATGCAAAAACACCCGCCCAACCTTATCGCAGTGCAGCTCCTTATCTTAAGGCACAAACTCCCGCTTATTCTCTAGGGAAGCCAAAAAAATGCCGCGCATGCGGGCTGGAAAAGAAGGCTGCCATTTTTAAATGCCTCACTAAGCCCGAATGAAGTCGAGCTGAGTTGCTATTGGTGGAACATCAAACACAGACCGCCCAATCAATATTGAAATTGAGGCCTCCCGGCTGTACCGTGTCTAAAGTATAAATCCACCACTGCTCACGGTAAAGTAATAGTTGGTCCCGTGATCGCCCTTACCCACCTCCTACTACGTGTTCAATAGCCCAACAACTAAGTTGGTCAAAAACGTGTTGATGTAACAAACAATGTTCCACTAGAGGAGCTTCTTTTCTAGTGCAGCGAAGCCTGCTTTCATGTTTTTTCATCCGGATCTTAAATGGGCGAATCGTTTTGCCGATGTACAATAAGTTGCATGGGCATTTCACAGCGTATACTACGTGGGTAGACTCACAAGTAGTGGTGTGCCTCAATTTATAGGTTGTACCTTTATAATCAAACTGAGAACATTCAACGGTGATATCACATATCGTGCAATGGCCACACCTACTGTGACCAATCAAAAAAGCTGCATGACTAGCTACCATTGTATCTCGCAATTTTGTGGGGCTTAGATATTCCTTCAAATTATGACTGCATTTCCATACGCAGCGTATCGATGTGTCTTGCATGCCGGGAACCAGCTGAAGTATCGCTCGGTGTTTCCTCAAGATCTTCTGCAAACCAGAGCTTATTGGGGAATAGGAGGTAATTAGGTTAATGCTGCGATTTGTACTTGAATCTTCCAAATTCCTTTTAGGAATTAACAACAGATCACGATTGTTATGTAAAGCTCGTTGATAAGCCTTTTGTACCAAGGAAGACGGATACCCACGATCAATAAAATTCTCTCTTAGACCCACTGCCTGTTTCTTATAGGTCTTCACGTCCGAACAGTTCCGCCGGTACCGCAAAAATTGGGATAGCGGCAGACTGTTCTTCAACTGAGGAGGGTGTGCACTATCGTTTTTCATGAATTCATAAATCCTTTATTATTCTCTTGTGTTCTGATGATAGAAATATTTCAATACTCACATTCCTAGAGCTAGAAACGACCTCACAGTAGAATTGTATCAATACCTAGAAACTGTGCCATTGTTAGAACAATCCTAGAGGAGGGAACCGAGAGCTAGGCCCAGAAAGGGTCTCCGATTGGACAAGTGCAGGGGGTGTTGGGACCAATAGAAAGTCTGCATGTATCAAACTGAAAAGAAATGTATAAAATGAATATGTTTCTGTGAAAACTTTGCTAAGTCCTTTTTGATGCTTTACTGTCTGAGCCTTGTGCACAATAAATTGGCTTGGACCCTGCAATTGACTCCCGGATTTATTCATTGTTTGCACTTCGCTGCTTCAGCATGCCTTTCTTCTCATTATTGTGAATGTTGTTCTTTTTAAACCATTTTGACTGGTAGAAAAACGGTATAGCAAAACCAGTTCAATAAATGATGTAAATAAACAAGCTTTTTAAAAAAATATACAGACCTTTGAGTCTGACATCAGTACCAGACAAAATGGTAGAAACCATTATAAAGAAACATAGAAACATGATGACAGAAAAAGACCACATGGCCCATCTAGTCTGTCCTTCCATATCAACAACTACAACAGTCCACTTTTTACCTTTAGAGATCCTCTGTGTTGGTCCCATGCTTTTTTGAATTCAGTTACTGTCCTCATCTCTACCACCTCCACTGGGAGACTATTCCACGGATCCACTACTCTTTCCGTAAAGAAATATTTCCGCATATCACTCCTGAATCTATCTCCCTTCACCCTCATCCCATGTCCCAAGAATAAAATTACCGATCATGTATATAGTCATGGTTTAATGGAAGAAAGCCAAAATAGATTTAGCCAAGGAAAGTCTTGTCTTACTAATCTGTTATATTTTTTTTGAAGGTGTGAATAAACAGGTAGACAAAAGTGAGCCGTTGGTATAGTGAATCTGGATTTTCAGAAAGCATCTGACAAGGTCCTTCATGAGATACTCTTGGCGAAGTTAAAAAGTCATGAGAAAAGAGGCAGTGTACTATTATGGATCAGTAACTGGTTAAAAGATAGAAAGCAAAGGGTAGGGTAAATGGCCAATTTTCCCAGTGGAGAAAAGTAAATAGTGGAGTACCCTAGGGATCTGTGCTGAGCCCACTGCTTTTTAACATATTCATAAATTACCTGGAAATGAGAATAACAAGTGAGGTGATCAAATTTGCAGATGACACAAAATTATTCAAAGTTGTTAAAACCCAAGAGGATTGTGAAAAATTGCAAAAGGACCTTGATAAATTGGAAGACTGGACGTCCAAATGGTAAATTAAATTTAATGTGGACAAGTACAAAGTTGTTATTGTTTAGTGCCGTTGAGTCAGTGTTGACTCATGGCGATCCTCTGGATAGTTGTCCTAAACTGTGTTCAATTTTCAGTGAGGCGGCTCATTTTTGACAGACTGGCACCCATAGCTGCTGTTATTGTATCGATCCATCTCATTGCTGGTCTTTCTCTTTTGTGTTAACTTTCTGCCTTGCCAATCATGATGTCTTTCTCTAATGATCTCTCTCTTCGCATGATGTGTCTAAAGTATGAAAGTCGAAGTCTTGTCATCTGAGACCTAAAGAAAGCTTAGGTTTGATCTCCTCTAGTACTGACTGGTTGTTCGGGCAGTCCATGGTATGCACAGTATTCGTCGCCAGCACCATAATTCAAAGGCATCAGTTTTCTTCCTGTCCATCGTTTTCACTGTCCAACTTCCACATCCATATGACATTATTGAAAATACCATGGCTTGAACAAGTTGAATCTTTGTATGGAGAAAGACGTCTCTGCTCTTCAGAATCTTGTCTAGGTCCTTCATAGCCATTCTGCCAAGAGCAATGCATAATCTGATTTCTTGATGGCTTGTAGCTTCTTTATTGATAGTTGATCCAAGTAGGTAAAGTTGTCTACTATTTCAGTTTCTTCTCCATCAGTGATGAACGTATTCATTTTGCCAGTTGTCAGGATCTTTGTCTTCTTTACATTAAGGTGCAGGCCCATTTTAAGACTATGTTCCTTGATCTTAAGACGCAAACATTTCAGATCATCTTTACTTTGAGCCAGTAATGTGGTATCATCAGCATAGCGATGGTTGTTGATGAGTCGCCCACCAATCTTCACACCTCAGTTGTCTTCATACAATCCTGCTTCTCTGATGATTTGTTCTGCATATAAATTAAATAGGTAGAGGGAAAGTATGGAGCCTTGTCATACACCTTTGCTGATTTTAAACCATTCTGTTTCTACTTGTTCCGTTCAAACTGTTGCTTCTTGATCAGTGTAAAAGTTGTGCAAGAGAACGATCAGGTGTTCTGGTATATCCATGCTTCTTAATGTGGCTCAGAGTTTCTCATGGTTTACACAGTGAAAAGCCTTACTGTAATCAATAAAACACATAGATATCCTTTTGGTATTCTCACCCTCGCCCTTTCCTGAACCCTGGCACTTCATGTAGTTCTCGTTCCAGGTATGGTTGTAGTCTCTGCTGAATAACCTTCAATAGAAGCTTGCTGGCATGTGGAATCCGAGTGATTGTGCTATAATTTCTATACCAAAAATAGAACCACAAATTGCAAATAAGAAAACCAATATCAAAAGCACATTGCAATTATAAATAACTCAAGTCTATAAAGGAAATCCCAATGTCATCATATTTTAACCGTGAAAAAACATTCACTCATTACAACAAATGAAGGCAGATACATTTAATATGTAAGATATTTATTAAACATATATATGTAAACATTTCAAATATAAATGTACATTATCATCAGCTCGTTACATGAGCAGCATCAGTATATTGTATGATAAAACTTTATAAATAGCTTCTAGCTAATATACCAAAATACCAATCAACCTATCCACTGCATAATATCTCATAAACAGCATCCAGCTAATTAAATACCCCCAAAGACAGCAAAGTACAAAAAAAATATATTAACAAGAACCACATGACACAAATAATAAGACCAACCACAAGAACCTCACAATAAGAAATAACATACAACCCCTCTTATTTCAACAAACCCATTTCCAAATCTTTAGACAATCTAATTAACATTCTTGTTCTAACTCATTTCGGAACCAACTGTGGCTCATGTTATGATGAAACAAAGTTACTCCAACAGGTGTCACTCCTATATAGCAACACTCTCACAGGTATTCAAAACGGCTTCCTCAGGGTAATATATTCATCCTACAAATAAACACAAAAGATTATATATAACCACAAACATCACTGCCACTATTATGTATAACAAAAAACATATTTAACTTGTACTTATACCGACCTCAAACCTCACAGGCCACTCCTTCTGCAAATGGCTCCCGTCTAACGAAAAAACGCCAAAGAATGAAATCAACGCATGCGCTTTTATATCGGCCACCCCGGCTGTCAAGATATTTAAAAAAACAATGCCACTCCACTTGAGAGTTTAACCCATGTGAGGTCATACTCTTCCAACAAAATATGTATTGTTGCTCTCTACGGCACAAACGCCGTTGAAAATTGCCTCCCACACCACCCCTATCTGTTCTAAAATGAAACATCGTAAGTCTTCAAAAGAATGGTTATTCAAAATCCAATGTGTGACAAGGGGGACCGACTCCACCCATCTACGAATGGCTGAAAAATGTTCAATTATCCGTTTTTTAAAAGGGCATGAAGTTTGCCCAATATAAATCATGGAGCAAGGACACACTATGAGATAAATTACTCCAACAGAGTTGCAGTCCGTACTATCTTGCAAAACCCAAAAACGGGTGTGTAAAAGATCGTATCTCAATGGTTACTGCGCAAACCACACAATGCTGACATTTTAGATATCCCGGATTGCTCACACTTGGAGTGTGTAGAATGCGAGAATGCACCAAAAGATCCCTTAAATTCTTACCCCTTCGAAAAGAAAAAATCGGAGGGGTAGCGAATATGGGATGTACACTCAAAATATTCCAATGGGACAAAATCAAATTGCGTACATGACTGGCCTGGGCCGAAAAAGGTAAAATGCAAGTCAAAGATGGTTCACCTTTATCTCATGAACGTAAAAACAACCATTCACGATGGGCATTAGATGCCCTTTTATAAGCCCTATTAATGACTGAAGGTGGATACCCACGCCGTTGAAACTTTCGTTTCATATTGTAGCAGCAGATAAGCATGCAATAAATAAAACCAGGAGTCTTTTCAAGGATCCAAGCCAGTTTAATGTGCACAGGCTCAATCAATAATCAATTTCAAAATGGCTGAGCAATGGTTTCTAGCAAAACAACAACTTTTATACCGTTCTTCTCCATTCTAGACATAGGCAAACTTTTCATTGGTCCCAGTAACCCCTCTCACCCATCTATTGGTCCTGGTACCACTACGTAGCTATCCAATGAGGACCTTGATCTGGGCTCAGCACCTGGTTGCCCCCCTTTCAGTCCTCATTACAATGGACAGTTCTTAGACTTTCGATACTTCTCTCCTCCAAGGTCACTGGCTTGCTGGAATATGAGTGAGAGCGGGGCACTGTAACCTTGCTTTCTGCAGAGTTAATTAATTCCATAGAAGCTGTGCTCTCTTATCAGTACCAATTAGACTTGTTTTTCTATATTTTCTAAGTTTCGATTCTGCTTAGCTATACTAAATTGTGTTCAGTTAAGTTTCAATTCTACGGTGTCATCATTCAGGGGGGTTTTCATTCCTCTGGGCCTAACTACAGGCTTCATTTACAAATCAAGCTGCTTAGGCCTGTCTGTTTAGTTCAATTAGCATAGATCATAGGCCTTCGCCTACCACATTCCCCCCTTTGATTATTCTCACCCGCAAGTGAGAAAGGGTGAAAAGCAAATCACATATTACTAAAGAAAGATATCACTCTGTGGTATAGGGTAGTAGTTTCACATAGCTGGTAGCTTTGTAGCTGCCTTATGCTCTACAGTGTTAATAACTGAAGTTATCATTCGCAAGCAAAGTGGCAAGAAACAAGGGAGCAACAAGCAGATAGTCAAAGTCCATAGTTTGGCAAGAGTGGGAAAAAGAACTAAAATAATTAGAAGGTTCAGGAGCATTTATGCCGGACAACCAAGATGTCTTCTTTGTTGTGCTGTTGTAAAACTTCTGATTTAGACAGTCCAGCTGTCCGATCTTCATAGCAAATTGTGGTCCGGTCCGAACAAAACACAAACTGTCAACAATGGGGTGGGCCAATACCCACTCCCTAGTAGTATTATGTAAATCAGTCTGATTGTAGGGGATGGAGTAATTCAGTTCTTGCGTCTCCCAGGGCCACTATCTCCCATCTTAGTTCCTCCACAAAAGAAACAGTCAGAAGTGTGGAGACTAGATGCTATTGCTCCAGCAAGTTCAAGAAACAAGTTCTGGGAGGCATGAGGAGTTGCAACGGTGGCTTGCATAGCCTTGTAGAAAGTCAAGATCTAGAACAACTTTTGGATTGGAGAGTATACCAATGCAAGTATAGGAAGAATGATAAAACAAGGTCTGAGTGACCTTCGGTCCAGTTCATGTTGTACTTATACAGGCTGCCCAGGGAGGTAAGGCAAAAGTCATCTCAAAGCACCCCAAGGCTGCTGCCAGAATAAAGCAATAATAAGGATTCATAATGAGCACAGTTTCTGGAAAAATTGGTGGAACTGTCGACTTCCACAACAGATAACAGATGTAGGGTTGATTGTAGGTCCTCAAGCTTCTGCCGTACGTAGACCTACCTGTCCTCTGGGATGTCTCAATTTCTTAAAATATCATAGCATAGTCTCTTAAGCTATTATTGCTTCCTTAGAGCAGTTCGCTCTTTAGGAGATCCAAACAGTCTTTTCAGAGTATTTAAACACAGTCTCTTAGAAGATTCAATTTCTTAACACAACACAGTCTCTTTCTGATGATTGCAGTTTTCTCCAGATGCGAGGCTTACCTTCAGATAAACAGATAGTCTTGAAATAGTGCAGTTTCTGAGGGACCAATAAGTCTTAGGTCTGTGGCTGTTGTCGTAGGGTGAGGTGCAATGGAGTCTCAGGATGCTGTACAGTAGTCCAGTGATCAGGTTCAAGAGCAGCTGCTGGCTTCACTTGATTATGATGGATCCAAGGTTCAAATTCTGCGACTTTTACTGCAGTTGGAGTTGACAGGATGACGACATAGGGTCCCTTCCAATGCAGGGCTAACAGTATCTTTCTCCACTCTTTGATCCACACCGAGACTCCAGGCTTGAGAGGATGCAGGGGTTCAGACAAATTGATGAGTAATCGATTTTGTACCCAGGTATGAAGACTCTGCAAAACAGAACTTAAAACCAATAGTTCATGTCTAATAATTTCAGATCCTATCTGTCTCATATCTCCTTTTATTTCCTATACAATAGGCAGGGGTTGCCCATACAGAATCTCAAAAAGGAGAAACTCCTAAAGACTTAACAGGGGCTAAGTATATCCTAAGAAGGGCTATGGGAAGAACCTGGGGCCACTTCAGGTAAACCTCTTGGCAAAGTTTGGACAACTGAGATTTCAGGGTTCTATTCATACATTCTACTTTTCCTAAATTCTGAGATCTATAGGCAGTATGTATCTGTTAATATCAATATCTTGGGGCTATACTTAATGGACTTGCTTCCTAAGGTTATCCACCCTCATTCTTTGTACAGGGCCCCATATGCATGCAAGGTTGTAAGGGCATACTTGGAATCTGGGTACACATTTAGACAGGGCTCTTTTCCTATTGTTAGTGCTCTAGTGAGGGCTATCAGTTCAGCTTTCTGTGGTGAAGTTTCTGGGGCCAAGGCTGAGGACTCAACTACCAAATCAGGGGTCACCACTGCATATCTAGCACAACAATGTCCATTGATGATGAAACTGCCTTCAGCCACAAAGAAAGTCTGTTCAGGGTTCTCCAGAGGGACATCAGTCAAATCCAGGCGGCTTGAGAATACAGTGTCCATAATTTCTAAACAGTCATGATCAGGGGGTCAAGACCAACTGGTAACAACATAACAGTATTCAAAGCTTGACTGACCTTCAATTGTATCTGGGGATTTTCACACAGCATACTCTGATACCTCAACATTTGTGAATTAGCTATAAGTTTCCTTTGTGTTTCATTATAGTTAGAACAGAGTGTGGTACAGTAACTTGAAGATTGCTCACTAGGAGGGCTGTAGCTGCAACAGCTCTCAAACAAGGGGCCAGTCTTTTGCAATCACATCCAATTGTTTTGACAAATAGGCTACTGGTCGTTGCCAAGATCCAATGAGATTGAGTCAACACTCCTAGAACATTCCCTTGTGACTCATGAACATAGAGATTGGAAGGGTTTCTGGACATCTGGTAGACCCTGAGCTGGGGTTGTCATCAGGGCCTTTTTCAGCTCCTGGAATGCTGCATCTTGCTCAGGTCCCCAGTCTAATGGAGATGTCTCTACTCCTTTGGTAGCTTGGTACTCTGGTTTTTGCTAGCAGCGCAGAATTGGGGATCCATATACGACAGTACTCTGTGGTACCCCAGAAGGCTCTCACTTGCCTCCTGTTGGTTGGAGTAGGAATACTGCATACAGCTGCTTTGCGTTCTGGTAAGGGTCCCAGGCGTCGAATTCCGCTGGACAACTGGAATCCTAGGTATTTAACTTGTTTGGCATAATTGCACCTTAGCTCTTGAGACTTTGTATCCAGCCTCATTAAAAAGGTGCAAGAGTTCACTGGTGGCTTGTAGACATTCATTTTCTGAGTTGGTGGTTATAAGCAAGTTGTCCACATATTGCAGTAGAATTCTTTCTCCTGGAATTACTGGATAACTTGTCAAATCTTTTGCTGAGTGAGGCAAGTTCTTGAATCCTTGAGGTAATCTTGTCCAGGTGAGTTGGCCCCGCCTCCTTGTAGTGGGGTCTTGGGCTAAGCGTATGCAGAAAAAGGCATCTTTTTAAGTCCAGAATGATGAAATGTATAGCTTCAGCAGAGATCAATTCCAAGAGAATATAAGGATTTTGGTACCACTGGTTGTATAGTTTCGGCTGCATCATTCATTCTTCTTAGATCCTGCACTGGGCGGTAGCCACCTGTCCCAGGCTTCTTGACTGGCTTGAGGGTGACAATGACAGGGGCTATGTTCTTTGCTAGGCCAGGTGGATTATCTTCTGCCCATACTCCAGGTGGGGCTATAAGGTTGGTAGGTATACAGGAACTAGCTGGCTTGATTGGAGATGCACTATAGAACTGCTACTCTTCTTCTCGGGGAACAGTCAGCACCATCAATCCAGCAGGCTCTGGGTTCACAGTCATTTGCATTTCTCTCTCTTCAGCAAAGGATATCTGTGCCTGAAGCTTTGCAAGCAGATCTCGGCTCCAAAAATGGAATAGGGCATTCAGGCATATACAGGAACTGGTACATTATTATTTTCTTTTTTCCTAGTTCACACATGCGGTTCTGCAGAAAAGGCTTTGCGGACTTAGCCCCAGTAGCTCTGATAATGGTGATGCATCTGGCCTAGTCTTTATCCATGCTGTAGCCCTCTTTAGCTGCCACTTACTCTATAGCTACTTCCTTCTCCTACTAGAACATTGTGCTTGGTTTATTGTTTTATGACTCTGCAATCAAGTACTCCCTCCTCCCCTCCTGGGGAGGAGTCAAGATACGGGCATTCACTTCTCTAATGTCCTTCTCCTCTGTAATGGGCGCACTCACACCCAGTTTTTCACTTCCTCTGCTCCTTTGATTAGGAAAACCTCCTCCACATCATTCAACTAAAGCATCAGCAAGAAGATCTGTTCTCTTCTCCATCTTACAATTTTTACTTTCTCTGTCCCTCTTCAACAATCCACATATTTTCTGATCAACTTTCATTTAACTATTATGCCCGCAAATTCATCCAGTTTTCTGTAATCTCTGTTCATTAGTTTAATCAAGTCCTAAAACATCTCAGTGTATAATGCAGTTTTTTTTTCAGTTCTAAACAAGTCTGGTCAGCTGACTTTCACTTCTGGTCCAGAGGGGGTGCACATCCCCCTGCTGCGGAGGTGGCTGGCAAACTAGGGAATCTGCAGGGAGGAGTCCCCCCCCTCTCCTGGGCTCTGTTTCTCCTAGCAACGCTCTATCCAGGAGGTTGGTTTTTTTTTTTTTTTTTAAATGATCTACTTCTCTGCTGTGGGCACATTACTTCACGCCCACCGGGGGGGGGGGGGGGTGGCATCATCGGTGGACTGGGCCCCATCCCCCCCTTAAGCACTCTGAACGGAGCTACTTACAGAGAGAGAAACTGATGGGACAGGATATCTAGAGATTCTGGGGCAAAATATGGTGAACAGCAGAAACCACTCCCTTTCACATAACATTCCTAATTGGGACAGAGACATTTTTATTACCATAATTTAAATACAGTTCTTAAAAATATAAAAAAACTATTATTTTTGCAACATGTTATAACATCTATTCCAATAGAAAGAAATATGGCTCTTAATATGACGGGACATATCTGTTACGTATGACTAGAATAAAAATACTTAGCAACTAGCTGCCAGCCGTAATCAGCATGTCTCTGCAAAAGAAATTATTATTTTTTTTAGTTCAGAAAGCAAATATTCAAAAGACATGAAACGGATACTTTTCCATAGCTGTGGTGGATATCTAAAATGCATATACACCCTCTTTTTGTTTTGTTTTGTTTTGTTTTTTTTTAACAATAAATAGGTCTTCATTAGTCACTAGTACAGAGTTTAACAATCCAATGTAATTACCTTAAATCTTACAGTATGGGGAAGCATGCATTCAAATGACTTATACTTGTTCATAAAAAGGTTGGTGCAAACACTCCGCAAGATAAACCTTTTTTTTTAAAACTTTGATTGAATGAATCCTTTATTTTAAATAAACGGGAGACCTCTCAACCGAGAGTTGCTGTCTCTTAAAACACATTTTTTCCCTTCTCTGCAAGCTACACCCCTCTGCTCGCTGGGAAACAACTGAACTGTGCTCATAAAAAAGAGACTTCTCATTCACACGCACAGAGAGATGCCAGAAAAAACAATTTAAATCAGTGTCAAGTCGTGATCTAATAATTACTTTGTAGATCAAAGGAAAAACAAAGACAGTTCTCTATCATTTCCTATTTAAACTATTACAGTGCTTACTGAAAATTTGAACATACAGCCGACAGAAATTCCTCTCACTTGGTCCGCAACCCGTAAGGGATTAATACAAACTTAACCCTTTTCAGGCTAAGCCCAAAAACTATCGGGACCCACAATCCTGACTAAACATTCTTATTAAATGATATATAAATGATATATAATACATAACCATAGCAGAAGGAACATTGCTATTAAAAACATATTGAATAAAACAGGTACACTGTTCCTGAGGTAAGCACAAAAGACACTGTACATTCTTTCCTCCAGACACGCCCCCTGTCAGTTTTTCACTGTGCAGTAGGAAAGCGAACTGGGGAGACCAGCTTTTTGATTTCTAAAGTGTCTCTAGGTGTTTTGCGTCTTCTTTCTGCTTTATTAATACAATTTCTTAATCAGTGAACTGTCACAAATTACTCAACAGAATAATCTCACATTTATAACAGAAGGGAAACTTGTGGTTTCAACAGAGAACAAAAAAAACCAGATACACAGTAGGACAGACAATACACATCAAACGCTTCACAATCATGCTAGCAACATATCCCAAAAAACCCAGTCCTGTCTGTTCTGACTAGGCTGAATCATGATTTTTTTTTTTAACAGCTGTACCTCGCGAATACTCATGCAAGGATTTTCAAACAAATTTTTCCCCACGCATACTCATGTAGGGACCTCGCGAATACGCATACGAGGTTGACTTAAGTCTTACCAAACAAGAAGGACGATGGCTTCGCCTTGCGCATACTCATGCAAGGGTAATAGGACCGTCCTTGAGAGGGGATCAGTGCTCTCATTACCAAATTCCAAGTTCCAAGTTCTTGAGATTACAAGTTACAAGTTTCAAATTCTTACCAAAGTTTCACAAGTTTCAAAGTGCAGTTCTAACTCATCTGTCTAGACAGGTTTTCAAAACTATACTTACCGGATCCGGTCCCCGATACTTCACTAGCTTCTGAGTTGGATCCTGGACTCCCCCGGGTCGGAGGTGTTGGCCAGCTGGACCCAGTGCCTGCCGAGGCCAGGCAGAACCCCCTCCGATACAAGAGGATCGGTGGGCCCAGGGAAATTCCCCTGCGTTGGATTGGCATGGTTCCAACCGGACCAAACCTCAAGGCGAATTACGTGGATTTATTCACTTGAACACCATCCACCACTCGCACTTCCCGGCCGACGCACCAAGAAATGTAGCAGCAGATAAGCATGCAATAAATAAAACCAGGAGTCTTTTCAAGGATCCAAGCCAGTTTAATGTGCACAGGCTCAAGCAATAATCAATTTCAAAATGGCTGAGCAATGGTTTCTAGCAAAACAACAACTTTTATACCGTTCTTCTCCATTCTAGACATAGGCAAACTTTTCATTGGTCCTAGTAACCCCTCTCACCCATCTATTGGTCCTGGTACCACTACGTAGCTATCCAATGAGGACCTTGATCTGGGCTCAGCACCTGGTTGCCCCCCTTTCAGTCCTCATTACAATGGACAGTTCTTAGACTTTCGATACTTCTCTCCTCCAAGGTCATTGGCTTGCTGGAATATGAGTGAGAGCGGGGCACTGTAACCTTGCTTTCTGCAGAGTTAATTAATTCCATAGAAGCTGTGCTCTCTTATCAGTACCAATTAGACTTGTTTTTCTATATTTTCTAAGTTTCGTTTCTGCTTAGCTATACTAAATTGTGTTCAGTTAAGTTTCAATTCTACGGTGTCATCATTCAGGGGGGTTTTCATTCCTCTGGGCCTAACTACAGGCTTCATTTACAAATCAAGCTGCTTAGGCCTGTCTGTTTAGTTCAATTAGCATAGATCATAGGCCTTCGCCTACCACAATATGTTGCGTTTGTGCCGTAGAGAGCAACAATACATATTTAGTTGGAAGAGTATGACCCCACATGGGTTAAACTCTCAAGTGGAGTGGTATAAATACGAGTTAAATATGTTTTTTGTTATACATAATAGTGGCAGTGATGTTTGTGGTTATATATAATTTTTTGTGTTTATTTGTAGGATGAATATATTACCCTGAGGAAGCCGTTTTGTGGCGAAACTGTGACTTATGTTGGGAGAGGGTGATTCTCTTTATAGCAATGCCGGTGGCCTCTGCTTTATGGGAGAGGTTTCACTGTAGAACGTTTTTTTCATCTTGAAAGACGGTATAGGTCAGTTTTCGGTAATTGTGATATCATAAGGTGTGTTGTCCTGAATATGATATATATGGTTGGTGATTATTTGCCAATTTGTAATAATTTCTCTTTTTGTTTTAGGATGTTCATCTAGATTCCGGTCTTTAATTTACACTGCTTATTGTGAGAGGTTTGATGACATGATAGGAAGGTGTGCTAATTTGTTACGAATAGATGTTCATTTGGGGGTATGTTTACTAAAGGGCGCTATTTGCGCTGCTGTCACGTTATCGGGTGATAAGGCACGTTATCGTGCGATAATGGCACTTTACTGGGCTCAAAGGTACCTTATCGCGCGATAACGCATGCAGCGGCACAAACGAGCGCTGAAAGCGGAGAAAGGCTCCCGGAGGGCGGAGGAAAGCTCCCCAGGGGCAGAGAGAGAAGGTCAATGGGTGGAGGGGAGGGGAGAGGCTCCCTGCACACTAACGCTGTGGATTCCGGGGCTGAAAACTAACGCCAGTAAACCATTTACGTCAGCAATGTACAGCAAAGCAAGGGAAACCTACAAAAAGTGAGAAGTGTGATACATGTGCACGGAACAAAAGGGCAAATAAACATTGAAAAGGACCTGAACAAAATGGAAAAAAAAACATAACCAAGCTGGCCAATAGTGATATTAATGGGAAACAGCAAAAAACACTACCGAGAAAGCTCAATAAAAAAGATATTAATTTTGGAAGGGTCTATGCTCTGTCCCCATACAAGATGAATGATCCCACAGTGAAATAGCGCTGATCAGGGTTTCCCCTTGTTATTGGACAGGTTTCCTATGGCGTGCACATGTTCCGCAACAGCAGGGTGGGCATGTTGGAATGGGCAACTGGACAGATGCTGGAAAAGTGGATACAGAGGGCTGCAGGCGGCACATGCTGTGGTGCAGCTGGGCCACAGTGCGGACTAGGGTGATGCCCAGGTGGCCCATAGGAATGCTGAAAGAGTAGAGCAGCCAGACAGCAACTGATGAGGGCCCAACATGGGCACGAGTGTGTTTCCCACAGTGCCACAGGGGATAGTCCCCAGCAGGTTTAGGTTTAGGTTTATTTAAAACTTGTTATACCGCTCAATACCATGGGCACCTGAGCGGTTTACAATAAATAAAATAAGCAAGTTAATTAAAACAAGCACTCGGCTGCAGAAAGGAAAGGAACACCATCAATTGTAAGAAAAAGGAGAGAAGAGAAGGGAAGAAAAGCCGGGGCAGAAAAGAGAAATAAACAGAGGGAGTAATGATGAACGGGTACTATCAGGGAGGGAACGGGAGGGGGAAACATACAGTACATGGGTAATCACAATAGAACGGAAAGAGGAGAGGATAGACTAGGGAGGAGGGTCAAACGCAAGGTAGAAAAGGTGAGTTTTTAGCTGGGTTTTGAATGATTGATAGGATTCCTCTGCACGGAGAGAGGGGGGAGTGAATTCCAGAGGTGCGGGGCCAGGAAATAGAAAGCAGAGGAGTGGGTTTGTTCTAGGCGGGCTTGTGCGGGGGAGGGGAGGACCATGCGGTTTATGTGTATGGAGCGGAGGAGACGATGGGAGGTACGGAATTGTATCTGGGCAGGCGGTGCTGGGGGGAAGCGTGGACATCTATGCAGGCACCCCTACCCCAGAACCCACACCATAGGCAGACGCCTACTGGCACACTGGATGGCCTGAGACTGCGCACCACCAGCACCACCAGCAGTAGGGCATGTCAGCATGGTGGCAGAGGGGTACTGGTGGTGGAGGGGGCAGTGGCAGCTGCACATAGCAGACCATGGCCTAGCCCTGTGTAGGTGGGTGCCATGCAACAGTCAGGCCCTGTCTGACGAATATTCATGGTATTCCCAGGGAATGCACTGTCCCTGTGGCAACACAGTGGTGCAGTACACACAGTCAGTGTGTTCAGGAGCAGAAGGTCACAGGTTCAAGTTCCAGCTGTGGTTCCTGCCAACCCACTCCCCATATTTTACCCACTACTAAACCGTGGTAATAAAGAGGGAACCTTTATTGCAGATAACAGCAACATGTCGCAAACGCCTATATTTTACCCTACAGAGCACAGACACCATAGACATGTGCAATACCTAGAGCAGAATTTCCCAAATGCAGTCCTGGTGGGCCAAACACCATTCAGGTTTCATGCTGTCTCCAATAAAGATGCCTGTGCTGCATTATTATGCGCCACCCCCATGGTATGCAAATTATCTCATGCATATTCATTAGAGACAGCATGAAAATCCGAACAGTGTTTGGCCCACCAGGACTGGAGTTGGGAACCTCTGCCCTAGAGCAGCGGCCAACAGGGGCAGGAACACCCATACCCACAGGCTCCACTATCCAAAGCCTCATGGAGGGTCAGGCTGTTGGGCCCTGCATGCAGCAGCATCTCCCAATACTAGCACTTGCATACCTTAGCAATGCCGCCCTAAACCTGCGAATATGTTACACATATATCAAAAGGTTGCTATGATTAATGGCAGATAGCAATTCCTAAGTTAAGCACAATTTGCTGATAGAGCTGCATCATAGCAATCTTTTTGATATCTGTGGAACGTGTTTCAGTTTTGGTTTCTGACAGTGTTTACCACCCCTGGGAGTGACCCCAACCGTATTGCGTACCATAGCCATGCCTGCACTCTGCCCAGGACTGGTGTGGTGGCCAGGGCTTCCAAAAGCCTCTATAGTTGCACAATCCTGGCATAGGTGTGGGAGTGTGTGTCTGTCCATCCAGTGTGTGGTGGCTGCCAACACCTTATGCAGCCCACACTGCATGCACTGTTTCCAGTGTTAGCCTGCCAATGTGCATAATGAGGAGCAAGGTACCGTGGGTATGGCCCGGACAGGGCGGCCTGGGCAGGATGCATCTGCACAGGGCATAGGGCAATGGCTGGAACATTGTAGTGCCTGGCCACAGCATGTCCTGCTGGGAGGTCACTCTCACCCTGACTGAGCAGTGACCATGGCATGGCTAGGTCCCCCCATAGTGCTATATTGTATTTCTCTCAAGTGATATATATGGGTTCTCTTTTCTGGGGCCTAATCACTGGCCTATCTGCTTGGTGGGTGTGCTCACATCCCAGTTTTGGGTGCACACATCTGCTCCAGCAACATGCACTATGGACTACCTAGCTAGCCACTATGTCTGCAGTTAGTATGTGTATGGCTGGAACAACTTGCAGGGTGTAGTGGCTGGCGACTCACTGTGCTCGCTGCTGGTGAATGTCAGATAGTGGTGGGGGGCAGCTGAACATTTCTAGGCCTACCGTCTGTCTGCTATTGCTTTATGGATGCATACAGATCTGCATTGACTGCCCTGTAGGGTGTCTGTTCCCCAGCAGGACTGGGGTTGATGGTCCCCTCTAATGCCACCATTGCAGGGATGTAGAATGTGGATCTGTTGGTGGGAGATCCTGTCCCCCACCCTGAGACCCAGAGGGCAGGTTGGGTGGTACTAAATAATCTGCCTATGGGTCCAAACACCACCCGCCTCCCCCTCCCCTCTGTCACTTAAATCATGTGACCATGGCACCCACACAGGATATGCACTATTCTGTGTACATCATACTCTACAAGGGCTGGATGTGACTGGTAAATACAGATGGACACAGGTGTATCCTAGGTGTGTCTGCAAGGACTACCTATCACATACTGGCACTGATGGTGACCTGCAGCATAGCCAGCTCAGCTAAGCCAGGTGCTGTGGACATGGTGCTGGATGCCCCACCTCACCCTCAGGGTGAGCACAGTACCCACACAATGTGACGGTCTGTAGCTACTCTGTGCCAGTAACACACACGGTCAGTTCCACCTACCAGGCCGAGGTGCTGTGTGGGTGCATACCCCATCTTGTGATCATCTGTAGACTGCTGATCTGCATGTGCAGTGCATCATGGATACAGGTGGGTTAACCCTATCCTGGTAACCACAGCAGACAGTTTATGTGGTGACCTGCAGCCCCTCTGTAGCCAGCCAGGGGTGTGTTAGTAGCAATAGAGATGTAGCCCACTGGTTACTTCACTGCCTATGGAGCCAGAGGTCATGGGTTTGATCCCACAATGGGGTTATTTGATAGGGCTGTCCAAGGCATTGTCTATTTTTAATGTAAATTAGTGCAGCCAGCAAAAACACCCTCACAGTGCTGTAACCCTAAGGTGCCTCATAAGGCGCCCCATAAAGTGCCTTATAAGGCATCCTATAGAGGACATTATAGGATGCCTTGGCGGACAGTGCACTTTATAATGTGCCCTCTGGAGTGCATTATAGGGTGCCTTATCTGGCACCTTAGGTTACGGAACTGTGAAGGTGTGTTTTCTGGCAGCACTAATTAAAATAAAACTAAAATGCCTCACAAAGCACTGCTTAAACATAAAGGGTAATGCCTCAGCCAGCCTTATTCATTAGGCATACTGGGGGATTGAACCCATGACCCCGTACCATCTGTCAGTGTATTAACCATGGTGCTACACCTCTGCTGCTCTGCTTGCATGTCAGCGTGCCTACTTAAGATTAACGCGCGTTAACATGCATAGCTCAATCCATCGCCTGATAATGTGCGCAGTGCTCGTTATCGCACAATAATCCCGGTTTGCTACGTTTAGACCGGAACGCCCACTTCTTTTATGGCATCCTGCACACTATCGCCAGGCGCACGTTAAGACTGCTTAGTAAACATACCCCTTGGTGTATAAACATCTTTCCTTTTAACACATGGGGCGATGCGTTCATATATATCACCTCTGTTTTTCAGTGATATGGGACGGACCTTATTTGAGCTGGGTCCATAATACTGTGCTGCTATATAGGAGTGACACCTGTTGGAGTAACTTTGTTTCATCATAACATGAGCCACAGTTGGTTCCAAAATGAGTTAGAACAAGAATGTTAATAAGATTGTCTAAAGATTTGGAAATGGGTTTGTTGAAATAAGAGGGGTTGTATGTTATTTCTTATTGTGAGGTTCTTGTGGTTGGTCTTATTATTTGTGTCATGTGGTTCTTGTTAATATATGTTTTTTGTACTTTGTTGTCTTTGGGGGTATTTAATTAGCTGAATGCTGTTTATGAGATATTATGTAGTGGATAGGTTGATTGGTATATTGGTATATTAGCTAGAAGCTATTTATAAAGTTTTATCATACTATATACTGATGCTGCTCATGTAACGAGCTGATGATAATGTACATTTATATTTGAAATGGTTACATATATATGTTTAATAAATATCTTACATATTAAATGTATCTGCCTTCATTTGTTGTAATGAGTGAATGTTTTTTCATGGTTAAAATATGATGACATTGGAATTTCCTTTATAGACTTGAGTTATTTATAATTGCAATGTGTTTTTGATATGTGCTATAATTTCCACAGTCAATTGGATCACCTTTCTTTAGTATTGGTATAAACACAGATCCCTTCCAGTCAGTAGGCCATGATGTTGTTTTCCAAATTTCCTGGCAGAACATTGTACGTATGGTAACAGCTGCATCAGATTGCTCTAATACTTCTATGGGAATGCCATCAATGCCTGGTGCTTTGTTCTTTGATAAGGCTTTCAATGCCGCTTCAACTTCTTCTTTCATCACCAATGGTTTCGGATCATAAGGTACAGGTTGAAACAGCTGTTGGTCCACTTGATCTTTATCAAATAATAATTGTGTATATTCTTTCCACCTTTTCTTGATCTCAGCATCATTCAACATAGATCCTTGAGCATCTTGTAACATTCCATTTCAAGGCTGGAATTTTTTCTTTAACTCTTGTAGTTTAAGGAAAACTGATCTTGTTCTTTCTCTAATAGTTTCTGCTTCTATTTCCTTGCATGCGTCATTGTAGTACTTGTTTTGTCTTGCTGCATGTTGGAAATCTCTGTTGAGTTCTGTAATTTGTCACGCCCATAGCCCCTTACATGTGTATGGAGGGGCGTGCTTGTTAGATAGAGTTCCCCAATTAAGCAATGTTCCAGACTGGCTATCTTGCAAAGGATTATGGTACTGGTAGTCCAGTCATGCGGTGCTTGCCTTTGAGGTAAATGAAGACAATGTAGTTGGCTCGAGTGTAAGGCAGTAACAGAATATTTATTTATGAGGTAAATCCAGATGCACACAGATTCTACTTGGTAACACCTTAGGATGTATTTTCCAGGATTTTATATTCAAAATAATAATACAACTGAAAGGTAAAGCAAGTTGCTTGTAAAGTCCATTAACAACAGATAGCCTTTCTCAGTCACTGCTGACACACCTGCTCAGCAGGGCTGGAGTAAAAGAAAACCAAAAAGTAAAAGCTTCATCACCAAAAACAGCTTTTCTTTTCACATTTAAAACACTTTGGTATCCAACGTATGCATAGCTTGAGCTGTGTGCTGCTCTGATACCAGCTGGCTAACAAGCTCCAATCAACAGCTCTTTTCCTTCTCTGCACAAGTATTTACACAAACTTCTAGTGCCAGTTACTAGAACGTTTCCCTTTTGATGTTTGATCCCACTTTCAGGATTTCTCTGTGCTAGCAACCTTGCATAAAGAACAGTCCATGAGATTATCATCCTCCTCTGTAATTATAGCTTGTTCTTCAATTTGCATAGGTTCTATATCAGGAGCTGGATCAGAGAGCTTTATTAACTGACCTTCACTAGGACAAGAACTGTGTCTAAACACTTTGCCTTGCTTTAGGTTAGACAAACGTTCATAGTTCATACCTGGGTTAAAGCTGGCATTAGGCTGTCCTCTCAAATATTCTGGCCAGTATTCATTGGAGCTTTTATAACCTGTCCTCCAGTCTATATTCCTGGACCTCAGGGTATCTGCTCCATACCTCTTCTTAGGGTTCCCAGCTGAAGTTCTCCAAGCCTTTGGATTTCCCCAATCCCTTGAAGCTGGCTTCTCCCAGGAATCTCTCCAAGAACCTGAACCTCTCAGAACTCCTCTTTCCTTGCTCTCACACTTGCCGTCAAGCTTCCTCTCAGGATTGCCCCCTCGCTCTCCTCGTCTCCCAGGCTTAAGCTTGCTCCGTCCTCTCTCTGCATATTCTGTTCTAGTTTTAAAGTTCCCAGTTTCCAACCCCTCCCTTGCACTCCCCAGGTGTGGCTGATTAAAGTCTCTCCTGGCAGCTGAGTAATTAGGAGTGACGTAAGGGTTTCTCCATCTGGGCTTATACTCCTGCACCTCATCTCCACTAGAGACTCTCTGCAGGCCACTGCAGCCTGGAATAACCTGTCTTCTTGGTAAATATGCAGTTTTATTCCTGTAACCTGCCAAAACAGGTCCCTTGATTAGGGTAAATTCCCTTCCTTTGTTACTATTCTCTGGGCTCTGGGCAGCTTCCTCATCACAAATTGCCTCTCTTTCTTCTCTGACTTTAGCTTCTCTGCATTTCTGGGCAATTTTCAGAGGTTGTTTGGTCATCCATTTTGGCTGTTTTTGCTTTTTCATCTTTTATAGAAATTTCTCACTTTCTTCAAACACAACCTTCTTGATGTTATCCCATAACTCTTCTGGAGCTCTGTCATTTGTAGCTAGAGCAGCAAATCAATTTTGCAGGCAGTCTTTAAATTTCGGTGGTATATTCTCAAGGTCATATTTTGCTACATTCATGAGTGGCTTGCTCTTTTTAAACTTTAGCTTGAGTTTGCATATTAGTAGTTGGTGATCTGTACCACAGTCAGCTCCAGGTTTTGTCTTTGTTGACCTCCACAGATGTCGTCAATTTGATTTTTGTACAATCCATTGGGTGAAGTCCATGTGTTCAGTTGCCACTTGTGTTGCTGGAAGAAGGTGTTTGAGATGAATAAATTGTTGGTCTTGCAGAATTCTGTCGGTCTTTCTCCAGCTTCATTTCTGTTGCCAAGTCCATATTTTCCAACTATTTTGCTCCTTCTTTGTTGCCAACGTTTGCGTTCCAGTCACCCAGGACTATCGGGATATCCTGTTTGCATGTTCTGTCAATTTCAGCTTGGACTTGTTCATAGAACTTATTAATTTCATCCTCTTCTGCAGTTGTTGTTGGGACAAATACTTGAATTATAGTTGTGTTGATAGGCATTCCTCATAAAACAGAAATTAAGTGTTCACTGATTGCATTATATTTCATTACAGTTTTTGCAAGTTTCTTCTTAATTATAAATGCAACACCGTTTCTTCTTTATCTTTCATTTCCAGCAGAGTAGTCCATGTGTTCATCAGATGCAAAGTGCTCGATGCCAGTCCATTTCAGTTTGCTGACACCCAACAGATCGAGTTCCACATGTTCCATTTCATTCTTGACCACCTCCAACGTCCCTTGGTTCATGCTTCGTATGTTCCATGTCCCGATATGTAAGACATCTTTCAGCTTCTGACTTTTCATTTCCTGTGCAGCTGCGGTCAGTAGTCAGACATCCTGAGGGCTTTGATCCAACTACATCATAAATGCTGGCTTTACTCTGAAAAGTCTCCAGCTCCTCCCCAGCAGCCAGTTGAGTTCCTTCCGACCTGGGAATCTCATCTTCCAGCACTATAGTGCAATTTGTTTTGTTGTAATTATCCATTGGGTTTTTGTGACAAGATGTGGAAGTAGATGGTCAGGCCTTTCTTCCGCGCAGTTTAAGTTTAGTGTTGTTGCCATTGTCACAGAAATGTGATCCTTCGCTGCCAACACCGTCCCATTCTGCTGCTGCCCAGATGAGTGGTTTGTCTTAGTCTGGCACCTCAGCTGAGACCTGTCCATCATGGGAGACCCTGCCAGTAGTTAAACTATCAATAGCTTATCCCACAGCATCACTGATGCACACAAGCCCTCACAGCACAACAAGCTGCAAACCAAGTGAAGGAGTGCACATTTTTGCACCTAGGAAAGAACAACCCAAACTTTGGTTACACGATGCAAGGTACCACCTTAGAAACCACCACCCAGGAAAAAGATTTAGACGTCATTGTGGATAATACATTGAAACCCTCTGCTCAGTGTGCAGAGGTAGCCAAGAAAGCTAATAGAATGCTAAGAATCATAAGGAAAGGAATGGAGAATAAATCCAAGGATATTATAATGCCTCTATATTGTTCCATGCTTCGACCACACCTTGAATATTGTGTGCAATTCTGGTCGTCATATCTTAAAAAGGATAAAACGGAATTAGAAAAGGTACAGAGAAGAGCCACCAAAATGGTAAAGGGGATGGAAGGATACATGTATGAGGAGAGGCTAACAAGGTTAGGGCTCTTCAACTTGGAAAAGAGATGGCTGAGGGGAGATATGATAGAGGTCTATAAATTACTACTACTACTACTGAGCATTTATATAGCGCTACAAGACGTGCACAGTGCTTCACAGACATGTAAGAGACAGTCCCTGATGATCAGAGCTTACAATCTAGTCAAGAAAGACAACACAAGGGAAACATAAGGAGATCAGGTGAATCAAGATCTGAAAGCGGCAGCGAAGAGGTGAGTTTTCAGCCTGCATTTGAAAAGGGTCAGAGAAGACCCCTGACATACAGACTCAGGTAGTTTATTCCAGGCGTAAGGTACAGCAAGGTGAAAGGAGTAAAGTCTGGAGTTAACAGTAGAAGAGAAGGGCACAGATAGAAGCAATTTGCCAGAAGAGTGGTGTTCCTGAGGGGGGTGTAGGGAGAGATAAGAAAGGAAATGTAGTGAGGAGCTGAAGGAGTGAATGCATTTATAGGTCAGCAGGAGAAGTTTGAACTGGATGAGCAAATGGATATAGAACCAATAAAGTGACTTGAGAAGAGGGGTAATATGAGCATGATGAGGCTGGCGGAAGATTAGCTGCGCAACAGAGTGTTGAACAGATTGAAGGGGAGAGAGATGATTCATAGGGAGACCTGCAAGGAGTAGGGTACAATAGTCAAGAAGGGAGGTGATTAAGAAATGGATAAGTGTCTTAGTAGGAATGGGAGGATTTTGTTGATGTTATAGAGAAAGAAACGGTAGGTCTTAGCTATCAGATGGATGTGTGTGGAGAAGGAGTCAAAGATGATCCCAAGGTTGCAAGCTGAGGAAACAGGGAGGAGTAGAGAGTTATCCACAGAGACTGAGAAAGGAGGAAGAGGAGAGGAGAGGAGATTTTAGGGGGAAAAATAAGCAGCTCTGTTTTGGCCATGTTCAATTTCAAGCGCCGGTGAAACATCCAAGCAGCAATGTCAGAAAGGCAGGCAGAGATACAGGTCTGGATTGCCGGAGAGATTTCAGATATAGAAAGGTAGATCTGGGAGTCATCAGCATAAAGATGATACTGAAAGCCATGGGAAGAGATGAGCGCACCAAGGGACTGGGTATAGAGAGAGAAAAGGAGTGGACTCAAGACAGATTCTTGGGGTACACCAACAGTGCTGGTTAGCAGCAGAGGAGGATCCACCAGAAGAAACACTGAAAGAGTGATGGGAGAAATAAGAGGAGAACCAGGATAGTACAGAGCCCTTAAAACCGAGCGAGGGTAGGGTATCAAGGAGAAGGTTGTGGTCAACAGTGTCAAAAAAGCAGAGAGGTCAAGAAGGATGAGGACTGAGTAAAGGCCCTTGGATTTTGCCAGGGAACAAGTCACTGGAGAATTTGGCAAGAGCTGTTTAAGTAGAATGTAAAGGACAAAAGCCAGATTGTAAAGTATCCAGGAGGCCTTGAGAGGAGAGAAGGTCAAGGCAACAGCAGTGAACTGCACATTTAAGTAGTTTAGAAATGAAGGGGAGGAGGGAGATGGGTCAATAGTTAGAAGGACAGCAAGGATCAACTGAGGGTTTCTTGAGGAGAGGTGTAACTGCAGCATGCTTGAAGGCTGCAAATACAGTTGCAGTGGAGAGCAATAGGTTGAGAATATGAGAAATAGAAGGGACAACAGTGGAGGAGAAGGGGCTTAGGAGACGGGTGGGAATAGTGGAGTAAGTAGTGAGTTTGGAGGAGGAAAGAAGGTGTGCGGTTTCCTCCTCAGAGATCACAGAAAAGGAAGAGAGGGTAGCAGAGGTAGAGGGGGAAAGTTGGGAATGAAGAGGGGAAGGAGGGGAAGTAGCTGACTTTGTGGGGAATTGAGGGTGATCTTGTGGATTAATGAATGGAGTGGAACGGGTAAACGTAGATCGATTGTTTACGATATCAAAATGTAGAAAGACCCAGAGGACATGCAATGAAACATAGAAACATAGTGGCAGAAAAAGTCCACATGGCCTGTCTAGTATGCCTTTCCATATCAACCTCTACAATAGTTCCTTTTTTCCTTTAGAGATCCTCTGTGTTTGTCCTATGCTTTTTTGAATTCAGATACTGCACTCATCTCTACCACCTCCACTGGGAGACTATTCCATGGATCCACCACTCTTTCTGTAAAGAAATATTTCAGCATATTACTCCTGAGTCTATCCCCTTTCACCCTCATCCTATGTCCCCTCGTAGCAGAGCTTGCTTTCAATCGAAAGAGGCTCTCCTCCTGTGCATTTATGCCACGGAGGCATTTAAATGTCTCAATCATATCACCTCTATCCCGCCTTTCCTCTAAAGTATACATATTAAGATCCTTAAGTCTGTCCTCATATGTTTTATAACAAAGACCACTAACTATTTTCATAGCCACCCTCTGCACCGACTCCAACCTATTTATATCCTTTTGAATGTGCGGTCTCCAGAATTGCACACAATACTCCAAATGAGGTTGCACCAAAGACTTATACAGAGGCACTATCACCTCCTTTCTTCTGCTTGCCATTCCTGTCCCTATGCCCCCAAGCATTCTTCTAGTTTTTGCTGTTGCCTTTCCTACCTGTTTAGCTATTTTAAAATCATCAGACACAATCATGCCTAGGTCCCACTCTTCTTCTGTGGACAGAAGTTCTTCACCCTCTATACTATAATCGCTCCCTTGGATTGCTGCAGACCAAATGCATGACCTTGCATTTTTTAACACTGAATCTCAGCTGCCAAATTCTAGACCATTCTTCAAGCTTAGTTAGATCCCTCCTCATGTTATCTACACCTTCCTGGGTGTCTACTCTATTGCAGATTTTGGTATCATCCACAGAGAGACAAACCTTATCCGACAGCCCTAATGCAATATCACTAACAAAAATGTTAAAAAGAATCAGACCTAGGACCGATTCCTTGGACACACCACTGGTAACCTCCTTCTGCTCAGAGTGAGCTCCATTTACCTGTACCTTCTGCTGCTTCCCACTCAACCATTTTATAACACAAGCAGTAACTTTAGGGTCCATCCCTAGGGTGCTCAGTTTGTTTATAAGGTGCCTGTGCGGAACGGTGTCAAAGGTTTACTGAAATCTAAATACACCACATCTAAGGCTCTCCCTTGGTCCAACTCCCTGGTCACCCAGTCAAAGAAATCAATCAGATTTGTCTGACAAGACCTGCCTCTGGTGAATCCATGCTGCCTTGGATCCGGTAATCCGTTGGACTTCAGAAACCTCATTATTTTCCCTTTCAGCAGCGCTTCCAATAATTTACTCACCACCGAGCGTAAACTAACCGGCCTGTAGTTTTCAATCACATCCTTACTTCCGCTTTTGTGTAAAGAGACCACATGTGCCTCTCTCCAGTCTTCTGGCACTAGTCCCGACTCCAAAGAGGCATTGAATAGATCAGCCAGTGTAGTTGCTAGAATGAACCCAAGTTCCCTCGGTATACTCAGGTGTATCCCATCCGATCCCATTGCTTTGTCTACTTTAACTTTAGCTAGTTCTTCATGAGCACAGTCTTCTGAAAATCATTCAAGATGCCCCTCTCTTCTTTTCCTATTTGTGTGTGTTTTCTGAGGTCCTGCCTCCTGGTTGTTTATCTGTGTACACAGAACAGCAATACTTGTTAAGTAATTCCACTTTATCCTCATCAGCTTCTACATATTCCTCCCCTTCACCCTCGAGTCAGATAATACCACTTTTGCCCTTCCTCTTCTCACTAACATATCTGAAAAATGTCTTATCCCCCCCCCCCCCCCCGCAATTTTATTACATTGGCATTTCCTCCTCTTTTTGAAGCTTTGCTTTCCTGACAACTTTGCTAGGTTCTCTAAGTTTTTCCTCTAGCTGTGATCTCTTGTATTTCATGAAGGCCTCCACCTTTTCAGCTACTTCTTTCGAAAACCATAGCTCCTTTTCCTTTTACCTTTATTTACTATTTTAACAAAAAGGTTGGATGCCCTTAAAATATCCCCTTTCAGTTTTGCCCACTGTTTTTCTACAGTTTAACCCCCATATAAGACTAATAAGAGAAAATATTTTTTCACTCAATGCATAATCAAACTCTGAAATTCATTACCAGAGGATGTAGTAGAAGCTGTTAGTGCAGCTGGGTTTAAAATGGGTTTGGACAAGTTCTTAGAGGAAAAGTCCATAAACCATTATTAAAGGGGATCCGGGAAATCCACTGCTTGTCCCAATACAAGCATTTTGGAACCTGTGTCTTCTGGGGAAACTGCCATGTACTTGTGACGTAGATTGGCCACTTTTGGAAACAGAATACTGGTCTTAATGGACCTTGGTCTGACCCACTATGGCATATCTTATGATCTTCAGGCTAGCAGAGGGGGGAAAAAAGAGAACTCTAACAGCAGAAAAGTAGCTTTACCTAAGAACACAAAAAATTCCTCCTTTGCAAAACAGCTACATTGTGGGCCTTTCTATGAAAGGTAGCCACTGTAACTGTTTTAGTACTTGGCTTATGTGGTTGACTTGAGCAGTACTACAGAGACTGCAGGCAGCAGTGTTTTGAGCCAGCTGCAGAGGATGTAGTGTATATTTTGGGTGCCTTACAGTAGTTGAGGTGTGGGAGGACTAGAGACTGAAAAACGGTACATAAGTCTTGGAGTAATGGTCGCAGGTGTTGTTTTTATTTTATGGTATATGGTTTTGCGATGTTACTAATGTGCAGCTGTAAGGTTAGATGTTATGGTTATTCCTAAGTAACCTACTTCGGACTTCACTTTAAGTTTGCCCTTGCAATTCTTTTAGTAGATGGTGGGCTGTAGTTTCGTGTCTCTGGTGATATAGAGAACTTCTGTTTTGTTGTAGTTTATGAGAAGATTGTGTTGGAAAGCCTTTATGTGACTGAGTTAAAGCATCTTATTAGAGAGGTGTATACTGGTTTTGTGGTGGAGAAGGATACATATATCATGACATTGTTCACGTAAATGTAGTAATGCACTGTGAGCTTGAATTGTACAAATGGCCTGAAGAAAAATATAAACAAAGACATGGGGAGGGGTGGCCTGTACAGAGCAGCAGGTACACCTGCTCTTGCTATCTTACTGGGCAGACTAGATGGACCATACTGGTCTTTATCTGCCGTCACTTACTATGTTACTATATTAAATAGGAGTAAGGAGAGGGCGGAACCCTGAGGGACTCCTTGTTTTTGGGGATATGGGGCTGACTTTTGACTTCCTATTCTTATTTGTTGTTTATGGTCAATTAGATAAAATTTGAACCATTTCAAGGTTGTGTCGCACAATCCTAGTGACTATTTTGCAGAATTGAATCAAAGACTGCTTTGGTGCCCAAAAATATCAAAATGAACCCTTGATGTGGTTTTTCAGTACCCCTTATGAGCCTATCCATAAGAGCTGTTAAAAGGGTTTCCACTCCATGACTGGGCCTGAACCCATATTTTTTATTTATTTAAAAGGATTTATATAGCACCTCATCCTGTAAATCAAAGCGGATTACACTTCAACCAAATCATGTTACATAGTACGTGGGTGTAGGCATGCAGTGGCTATTTCGGTGCGTTTGCATAAGTGTAGATAACGTACAACTAAATTTCATGATGAGCTATTTACATACAAAGTGCTATATACAAGGTGGCGGTGCAGGGTTGGCTAGGGTGGGAGGGAGGGGGAGGTAGGAGCAGGGCATGGGGGCAGGAACGATTAGGATGCAGACTGTAGGGGTTGTTGGCCAGGTCACGTGATATCACCATAATGTTCTATGTAGAGTGTTGATTTGAGCAACTTCCTGAAGTCCTTAAGGTCAATAGTTGATCTTAGGCAGTCCGGGAGGTAGTTCCATAGAGAGGGAGCAGCCAGCGATATTGCTCTCCTTGTAGTAGTTTGCCTTACTTTGGTGAAGGCGCTCGAGGTTGTGATGGTATCTGTGGTGCCTCTCCTCCTAGGTCTGGTGCTTGAGTCAGAGCTAATGAGGGTCTGCATACTGTTCGCTGAGAGGTTCTGTTTGATTTTAAAGATGTTTAGTAGGGTTTTATATCGGATGCGAGAACTTGAGGCATCTGATGGTTCTCATTTTGAGGTATGCGTTCCTTGTGGTTTTGCTGTAGGTTCAGATCTTTGTCAAGAATCACTCCAAGGAATTTTACTTCGGGTTTTATTGGTATAGTGATGTTGTTCAGCTTGATAGTGGGTGGGGGGGTGGTGAAGGCGGAGTTTTGGGTGATAAGTAGAGCTTCTGTTTTGTTGTAGTTTATGGTCAAGTTGTTTTGTAGAAGCCAGCTTGTTATTTGTTGAAGGCAGTTCGCTATTTTAGAGTAGTCTGGGTTGTCGAGGTTGATTGGGGTGTATATCATAATGTCATCTGCGTAGATAGTGTTTTGAATCTTGTGGTTATTGATGATGGAGCAGATAGGCTGTATGTAAAGGTTAAATAACAGTGCAGAGAGGGAAGAGCATTGTGGTACACCCTGTTTGGCTATGAATGGTAGGGAGGTGACTGGGCCACATTTGACTGGGAGCTATCGGTCTGTGAGATATGAGGGGAACCAATTCAAGGTGGTGCCATATAGGCCAATTTCCTGTAGTGTCAAAAGCTGATGTGATGTTGATGAAAATCATAATGATGCCTCTCTTGACATTGTCAATAACCTTGATCAAGTTATCGAAGAGGTATATCAGTAGGGTTTCGACGCTGTGGTTTGGGCAGAAACCGTGTTGATTAGGGTCCAGTGGGGCATGGTTGTCAATATGGACCTGGAGTTGATATTGAACAATCTTTTCAATAACCTTAGCCAGGAGTGATAGGCCTGAGATAGGCCTGAAGGCAGCTGAGTTGGTTTTATTTAGTGGAGAGTTTTTCGAGATGGGGCGTATGGTTGCTAGCTTTAGGGTGTTTGGCATGATACTGAGGGTCAGGGAGTCGTGCACCATGTTGTGGATGATGTGGATAAGATCTTCCTTCACTGATTTAATCCAAGCCATTGGGCATGGATCTGTAGGAGCGGTGCTGGTGTTGAGCGTGGCGATAATGTGGGAGATCTGATCTGTCGATGAGATGCTGAACTTGCCCCAGATTTGGTTGGGTGCTGAAGGCTTGGAAGGGGTGCTCCTGGTCAGTTGTGGGGAGGCAGTGAATTTGGCTTGAAGGTAGTCGGCAAAGGTCTGCGTATGTATCAGTTCAGATTTCTCAGGATTAGGTTCATTGGTGAGGGTTCTCACTATTTCAAATAGTTCTCTGGATTTAATGGAGGATCTGAGAATAAGGTTTGTGTAGTATTCTATTTTCTGTTGATTAATGAGGTTGTTATATTCCCTTTGCTTTGTCTGATAGAACTTCTGTATGTTGTCTGATATGGTGCATCTCCAGCGACAAGTTCCTGGAGGAAAGGTCCATAAACCACTATTAAAAAGGGACCCAGGATATCAATGCTTGACCCAGTACAAGCATTGAGGAACCTGTGTCTTTTGGGGATATTGCTAGGTACGTATGACCTAGATTGGCCACTGTTGGAAACAGGATACTGGGCTCGATGGACCTCGGTCTGACCCAGTATGGCAAGTCTTATGTTCTTATGTTCTAGTCTTCGTAGTGTTCTCTTTGAGTTCCGGATCGCCTTTGAGTACCAGGGGGCGGAACTGGTTTTAGAGCGGTGAGCTCTAGAGGTCTTGGCCTCTGAGGCTTTGGCAGCAGAAGAGACGATCTTGTTCCAGTTGTCAATTTGCTCGTTTATATCATCTGATTTTGTGATCAGGTTGGGTAGAGTATCAAAGCTACCTGTAGGTAGCTTGTCCTGACGATCGTTTGGGCCTGTCAACTATAGCTCAATTTTTATTATCTGGTGGTCCGACCAGGGCACAGGTGTAATCGAGGTGCTTGTGATGATGTCCTTTTTTATTAGGTAGTGGGGTGCAAAGATGAGATCAGGTGAGGATCTGTGTCTCTGTGTGGGGCTCTGATCAACTGGGTATATTGCAGTGAGTTCATTGCTCTCAGGAAGGATTCTGTATCCTTGTTCGTGGCAGATTTGAGGTTGAAGTCCCCAAGCACCAGCAGAGTTTTGTGGAGGGTATTGACTGCGCAGACCGACTCCAGTATAGAGGATAGTTCGTCCGGGGGGGCATGTGGAGCTCTATAAGTGAGACACAGGGCTAGGTTCATGTTCTCAAGAATGATTGTATTGCATTGACTTGTATTGCATTGACTACACAACCAAATGCTCAGAATAAATCTAAAAAAGACAGAAGTCTTATTCATTGGAAGGGACCAGTCATTCACTCCCCCCTCATCAATCAAGGTGAACAACGCAGAACTCATCTCCAAGACAACGATCAAATACTTAGGCGTAACACTTGATCAGCACCTGGACATGCATGCTCACATAGACAATACTATCAGGACAATCTACCATAAATTACGGACACTACGCCTCATAAAGAACACCCTGGAACCAAATGACTTCAGAACAGTCTTTCAGGCCATAATCATGCCCCACTTCGATTACGCCAACTCCATCCTACTTGGCCTCCCAATGAGCTCGGGGCTGTGGGAGGGGGAGGAGCAGCAGGCCGGCCCAAAAGCGATCCGCCGCCGGCGGGAAACCCCAGAGAGCACCATCTTCTTCCCCTGTTCGGGGAATCGAGCACCGCCCGGCCAGCCGGCTCTCCCGAGCAGCACCTCCGGCCCATTCGGGGCTGTGGGAGGGGGAGGAGCAGCAGGCCGGCCCAAAAGCGATCCGCCGCTGGCGGGAAACCCCAGAGAGCACCATCTTCTTCCCCTGTTCGGGGAATCGAGCACCGCCCGGCCGGCCGGCTCTCCCGAGCAGCACCTCCGGCCCATTCGGGGCTGTGGGAGGGGGAGGAGCAGCAGGCCGGCCCAAAAGCGATCCGCCGCCAGGCGGGCCCGCGCCCGGTCGGGCCCGCGCCTGAGGGCCTCGCCAGAGGGCCCTTTGGCGTGGCCCTTAGGCAGTGGCCCACCATGAGGCACCCACACGGATCATCAACGCTCTAAAGAAACCTTCTATCCTCCAAGCCATCGCCTCATCCAACACGGAGCAGCCCTCACGCTGCAACCAGGTTTGCCAAACCATATCAACCCGTCTAATATATAAGACTATAAGTGACTCATACCAACTAGAATTAACTAATTTGTTAGTACTTCCCACATGTTATTACTCTCTGCATTACTTAACAAATGGTTGCTTGTGCCTAGAGTCACCTAGACAAAATTTGTTACATAGTGTTCAATCCTAACATAAAGATTGAAACTTTGTTGCTACTACTTGTTCAACACTCCAACTAAAAAGTGTTAAAGTGTTACTGCTGATTACTTACCTGCTGCCTACCATACTAATAACATTCCACTATAAAAAGCCACTTCTTTCCCACATTTTAGCAACCATGACCTCTCCAGCCATAACGTTAGTTTGCCTACTCCTCAGTGTATTATATGAAGCCAATTCACTCTCCCAAGATCACCACCATATCACTACAATACATAGCTCGAACAAAAAACACTTCCACAACTTTCACCAATATACACAAAACCCCTGCCATAAGAGACACTCTCACCTGCTACACATTGCATTAGACCAAACACCCATCACAAAACGCAACCGACCTGTTCCTCAACAAGAAGAACTCAGATGCGCCCTCATAAACGCCAGATCTGCACGTAAAAAATGGCCAGCCATTTCGGACCTAATAATCAAACAAAAACTAGACATTCTAATGGTCACAGAAACATGGTTTTCTGACTCTGACTCAGTTATAATAAACCAACTCACACCACCTAATTACTCCACCTACACATGTAACAGAGCGAATAAAAGAGGAGGAGGTGTTGCCATAATAGCAAAGACCGACCTTCAATATCGTACAATCACAACCAAGAGCACAAAACAATTAGACGTTATCTCAATATACAACAACCACAATACCATCAACCTTATATATATTACACCAAACTCATCATCAGAAGAACTTTCCAGCGTAATTGACCTAGCCTGCAACCCAGTACACCCAGATAAACCTAACTGGCTAATGGGCGACTTCAACCTCCCTTCCATACAAACTGCCCTTTCTACCTCATTCTTAGATGCAATGAAAAACCTCAACTACAATCAACTCATAAATCAACCCACTCATCAACGTGGCAATATGCTCGACCTTGTCTTCGCTCCACCCACCTACACGTCCGCAAATGATGATTTTGACCTATCCATCATTCCGGTCCCATGGTCAGACCATAGCCTAATAACACTCACAATACCAGCACATAAGGACCCATCAACGGACACAACTAAACGTTCACCAACAAACTCCACACGCTTCAGACCTCTCAACGAAGAGGAAATCAAGAAACATATACTTCCAATACTCAATCAACCCTCTACCAACATCAATGACATGGTCACCACATGGAATGAAACCATCAACCAATACGCCATACTACCACCAACCCATAAAAACCCAACAACAAAGAATACTATAGTGAAGAAACCATCTGCACCATGGTTCTCCCAAGATCTAAGGAAGTCCCTTACTATCTTGAGGAAGCTCGAAAGAAAATGGCGTAAATCTCATAATTTAACAGTTCAAAAAACATACTTATCCCACCTGCGAGCCCATCATGAAGCAATATGGAACACAAGAAAAACCTACCACGCTGAACTCCTCAACCGCTCCCTAAATAAACCTCGTAAACTCTTCAATCTAGTAAAGTCACTAACTACAGAACCATCACCACCTCAACAGGAACCCATACACCTGCAGAAATATGCCAACTTTATACAATCCAAAGTGATCAGAACAACAACTTCTTCATCTCCAAGTCCCCCCCAGCAACACGTACGAGTTCTCCCACTACTGAAGCTCTCATCACCCTCAGCTAAATACGTGGAAGACATTATAGTCAAAATGAATACCACCACAGCTCCTAACGACCCATGCCCAGCGCACTGGATAAGAACTATGCGATCTGACTTTAGCCCAGTCATAGCAGAAATAATAAAGATGTCCTTCTCATCTGGCATCTTCCCATCGGCACTAAAACAGACTTCTATAAGACCGTTGCTAAAGAACAACCAACTAGACCCAACAAAGGAAGAATCATACCGCCCGATATCTAGTATACCGCTGCTATCCAAAATAATCGAGAAAGTAACCAACAATCAGATACAACAACACATAGACATCTCCTCCCCCCTCGACCACAGCCAGCACGGATTCAGGGAAGCCCACGGTGTAGAGACACTGTTAACCACATTAACCAACACACTCATCAGTGGATTAGACGACATTAAGAAAGGCTTTGCCCTAATATTTCTCGACATATCTGCAGCATTCGACTCGGTGGACCATGAAATACTACTAACCCGTCTATATGACAAAGGAATCCACGGACTAGCATGGCAATGGTGCAAATCATATCTCGAAGATCGCTTGCAACACGTCAGGACTGTTACAGGTACCTCACAATCTTTCCAGTTAAAACAAGGAGTACCTCAGGGATCATCCCTATCCGCGCTGCTATTTAATATTTACATGCAGCCTATATGCGACATCACTCGGTCCTTTGGCATATCCTCGTTGATCTACGCTGACGATGTGCTAATATTCACACCAATCAATGTCAAGCTCCCAGACTACACAACACTAGTAGATTGCTTTAACGCAATAGCAGACTGGCTCCTAACCCAGAATATGCGAATAAACTATAAAAAACCCGAGGTACTGATAGTCACTAAAAACAGAGAATTCTCACCCCCTGAGACCCTAAAAGTACGAGATGCAGACCTCCCAATCAAGCCCTCCATAAAATACCTTGGAGTAATACTAGACCATCACCTGGACTTTAAAGAACATATCAACCGCACGGTGAAAACCATTTATTTCAAGATAAGGACCCTACGCCATCTGAAAAACATGCTTGAACCAGACAGCTTCAGAACCATATTCCAAACCATAATCACACCCCACTTCGACTATGCGAACATAATACTCCATGGTCTTCCTAAAAACACCCTAAATACTTTACAACTTGCAATGAATGCCGCAGCCCGGGTACTATATGGCGCTTCAAAGAGCGAACATATAACACCCATCCTAATGGAGCTTCACTGGCTCCCCATATACTGCAGAATAGCATATAAAGCTCTTCTCATGACATTTAAAGTGATAAATACTTTAGCTCCTTCTTCAATGTCTAAACTCCTCCATCCCACCCCCGACATCAGAGCCAGGAGGTCAGCAGCGACAAACACCCTAGTTACACCACCTGAGGCCACAAAATGCAAACGTTCAACTACAGACAGGGCCTTTGCATACTACGCTCCTAGATGTTGGAACAACCTACCCCCCAACATAAGAACTATTACTGACCTCAAGCATTTCAGAAAAGCCATAAAGCATCACCTCTTCATTCTACATTTCCAAGGCTCATTATCATCATTCTAAAATGCACAGTAAAATTGTAAATACCTCATACTAAGAAATTCTATCCTTTGTATATAGATTCTTATTTACAAATATGTACAAAGTTTCTCAAAGTATAAAAGTTCTTTATAAATATGTACTAAGTTTGTCAGATGGCTGCCTAGGGTGAGAACTTACACAATCTTGACGATGCATATATTCATATGATTCTTGCAAGGTATTGTGGGTATTGTAGTTCATTCACTCCCAAACACAGCTGATGACAATAATTTGAGTTGTGAAACCAAGTGGTAAGATCAATAAAATACTTCTTTTATTGATGGGGTTTTAATTCACCCAGCACATGTATGCTTGATAGCACTATAAATGAGGTTACTTGCTTGCAGTGTTTAAATGGATAACAAAAAGTCACAAAGTAAACCAGAAAACAACCTTCAGCTTGTCAGGCAATTAGCTAATGTTTTCTTAGCAAATAATTACCAAATACAAAGGCACAACGAAAAGAATAAACTTTGCTGGTTAGGTTAACTTCTGCTTATTTTCCACGCTGATCTCAGCAGTGATTCTCCCTTGCTCACACACACAATCAGGTGCAGCCCTAATTACTATCCATGGACCAGCTGAAAGCCTTTAGCTGGCTGGCTGCTACTGTGTGAGCCCAAATCCTGCTTTAAGAGCTGTTTGCAGTGGAAATAAAGAACAAAGTTAGGTTTCTTTGTGATGGCTGATGTGTTTGCTCATAGAAAACTAGCAATAGCATTTAGATAAAGAACAGTCCATGTAAATAGTTTTATCTGCTGTATTTCCCCCTGCATCAACAATCATAGGGTCAATATCATACATTGGCACAGATGAGTCTTTCATTAAGGCACTATCATGAGAATGCTTATTCCCTTGCTGCCATTCTCTATTATAGATAGGGTCTGGATCAGTGTTCATACCTGAGCCTCTCCTGCTATCATTATTCCTCTCTGTATAGCCTGGCCAATATGTAATCCAATTCTGATGTCCAGCCTTCCAATCTTGATCCCTGGACACTGGATCTTCTCTCACATACCTTCTGGCCTTGGTCTGAAAGTCCCTTCCACATGCAGTCTTCTCTCTTCCAGGTAGCCACTGGTGATTCCTATCTCTGCCACTCCATTCCTCTGGCTGAATCCAGTCCAATGGACTCTGCTGGCCTTTGGAATACCTCCCAGTATGAGTACTGCCTTGGAATCTCCCAGACCTTCCAATGGCCTTTCTTCTCTTCCTTCCAGAGAGTTTCCTTCTCTCTCTATCTGCTTGGCTTGGCTTCTGTTTCTCCAGGTGATACTGGTGCTTGTAGCCGTTGCTGAAGCTCTCCCCTCTGTATCTCTTCCTGAAGCTGTTCTTGAAACTGTTGCTGAAACTGTTTCCTGAAGAATAATCTCTATTCTTATTCTTTCCTAATGTGTGCTGCTCCCTAACACAGCGCAGCTGTGTTGAATCAAGCCCTGCCCTTTGAGATGAGTGCTTAGGGATTACCTCATAGCTCTCTTGATTGCACACACATTCTCTCACTTCAGCCCCTCTCATGGCTGCTGGAAAGCTGGTGCATTCTGGGACTGGTAGTCTTTTATGTGAAAACTCTGTTTTCTCAATTCTACCAGAACTGACAGGTTGCTTGTTCAGAGTCACATCATCTTTTCTATAGCTCCTACCTGAGCTATGATAAGCTTCCTTATCACAAGTTTTACAAAGTTTTTACAAATATGTACAAAGTTTCCCATGGTTAAATTCCTAGTTGTATTTGCCTGTTATATGTAAACTCATTACAGTCTGTTACGTGCAATGAGTATTCTGTTTAATGTAAACCGCGCTGACGAAAAAGAGTGCGGTATAAAAGAACTATAAATAAATAAAAATAAATAAAATAAAATAAACCCCTTGCAGCTGGCGATGAATACCGCAGCTAGAACCCTCTATGGAGCATCTCGCAGAGATCATATCACCTCCATTCTGAAGAGCCTGCATTGGCTCCCCGTTCAATACAGGATCACATTTAAGATCCTAACCATGACCTTCAAAGCAGTCAACGGTATCACCGCAACTACCCTGTCAGATCTGATTCAACCTACACCAGACAACAGATTAAGAAGAGCCACATCCTGCAATACCATCCTCCTTCCAAAAGCCATCACAAAATGCAACAAATCCACTAGAAAGCGTGCCTTTGCTTTGTTTGCCCCCTCATGCTGGAACTCCCTTCCAACAGAAATCCGGACCATAAACAACCTCCCCCAGTTCAGAAAAGCTCTCAAGCAGCACCTATTTATACAACACTTTTCTAACTCTGACAGCATCACCTAGACAGTATCACATGACCCTACAGTCTCTCTACCCGATGCCGCCTAACCAATCTCCTACGATAACTCTCCACCTCATCCAACCCCCCCTTAGGGCCTGTATCATAAACTCAGCTATGATGCAATCCCCTCTTGTATATAATGTATAAAGTTCAATTGTTATCCATGCTTAAATTCCCCTTTTGTATATTATGTATAAAGTTCACCCGTTATCCATGTTTAAATTCCCTGTTTTATGTAAGTTCAATGTACGGTTACTCCACATTGTACCAACTTGTTACTTGTAAACCGCGCTGATGCCGAATAGTGCGGTATAGAAAAACGTTAAATAAATAAATAAATAAAATAAATATTTGTGGTGGCTTGAGACTTGAGTCTTAGGTTGCTTCCTGCAATGATCAAAACTCTACCTCCTTTCCCACCTGTCCTTCCAATTATCAACCCATCTCCCTCCCTCCTTTCATTTCTAAACTACTTGAACGTGCTGCTCACCACCGCTGCCTCGACTTCCTCTCCTCTCATGCCCTCCTGGATCCTTTACAGTCTGGCTCTCGTCCTTTACACTCTACTGAAACGGCTCTTGCCAAGGTCTCCAGTGCCTAATTCCTGGCAAAATCCAAGGGCCTCTGTCCTCATCCTTCTTGACCTCTCTGCTGCTTTTGACACTATTGACCACAGCCTTCTCCTCCATACGCTGCCCTCGCTTGGTTTTAAGGGCTCTGTACTATCCTGGTTCTCCTCCTATCTCTCCCATCGCTCTTTCAGTGTGTGTTCTGGTGGCTCCTCCTCCTCTGCTATCTCACTCCATGTTGGTGTACCCCAAGGATCTGTCTTGGGTCCGCTCCTTTTCTCTCTATACCCAGTCCCTTGGTGCGCTTATCTCTCCCCATGGTTTTCAGTACCATCTTTATGCTGATGACTCTGAGATCTACCTCTCTATGCCTGAAATCTCTCCGGCTATCCAGACCGGATCTCTGCCTGCTTCTCTGACATTGCGGCCTGGATATCTCACCGCCACTTGAAATTGAATATGGCCAAAACTGAACTTCTTATTTTTCCCCCTAAAACCTCCCCTCCTCTTCCTCCTTTCTCAGTCTCTGTGGATAACTCTGTACTCCTTCCTGTTTCCTCGGCTCGCAATCTTGGAGTAGTCTTTGACTCTTCTCTCTCCTTCTCCACACACATTCATCTGATAGCTAAGACCTGTCGTTTCTTTCTTTATAACATCACCAAAATCCGTCCTTTCCTTTCTGAACACACTATTAAGACGCTTATCCACTCCTTAATCACCTCCCATCTTGACTACTGTAACCTACTCCTTTCTGGTCTCCCTTTGAATCATCTCTCTCCACTTCAATCTGTTCAGCACTCTGCTGCGTGACTAATCTTCCACCAGCCTCATCATGTCCACATTACTCCTTTTCTCAAGTCACTTCACTTGCTCCCTATCCATTTCCTCATCCAGTTCAAACTTCTCAACAAATATTTTTGTTCTGTGCTCACAGATGAAGAACCAGGAGCAGGACCTCAGAAAACACCCACAAATAAGAACAGAAGCGAGGGACATCTTGAACAATTTTCAGAAGACTGTGTTCATGAGAAACTAGCTCAACTTAAAGTAGACAAAGCGATGGGACCGGATGGGATACACCGTAGAATACTGAGGGAACTTGGGGACGTTCTAGCAACTCCACTGACTGACCTTTTCAATGCCTCGTTGGAGTCGGGAGTGGTGCCAAAGGACTGGAGAGAGGCTCATGTGGTGCCTTTACACAAAAGCGGTAGTAAGGATGTGGTTGAAAACTACAGGCCGGTTAGTTTAACTTCGGTGGTGAGTAAATTATTGGAAACGCTGCTGAAAGAGAAAATAGTGAGGTTTCTGGAGTCCAGCGGATTACAGGATCCGAGGCAGCATGGATTCACCAGAGGCAGGTCTTGTCAGACAAATCTGATTGATTTCTTTGACTGGGTGACCAGGGAGTTGGACCGAGGGACAGCTCTAGATGTGGTGTATTTAGATTTCAGTAAAGCCTTTGACACTGTTCCTCACAGGCGACTTATAAACAAACTGAGCACCCTAGGGATGGACCCTAAAGTTACTGCTTGGGTTAGAAATTGGTTGGGTGGGAGGCGACAAAGAGTACAAGTAAATGGAGCTCACTCTGAGGAGAAGGATGTTACCAGTGGTGTGCCCAGGGATCTGTCCTTGGTCTGATTCTTTTTAACATCTTTGTTAGTGATATAGCGGAAGGGCTGTCGGGTAAGGTTTGCCTCTTTGCGGATGATACCAAAATCTGCAATAGAGTAGACACCCAGGAAGGTGTAGATAACATGAGGAGGGATCTAGCTAAGCTTGAAGAATGGTCTAGAATTTGGCAGCTGGGATGTAATGTTAAAAAATGTAAGGTCATGCATTTGGGCTGCAGCAATCCAAGGGAGCAATACAGTATAGAAGGTGAAGTACTTTTGTCCACTAAAGAAGAGCGGGACCTAGGCGTGGTTGTGTCTGATGATCTTAAAGTAGCTAAACAGGTAGAAAAGGCGACGGCAAAAGCTAAAAGGATGCTTGGGTGCATACGGAGAGGAATGGCTAGCAGAAAAAAGGAGGTGATAATGCCTCTCTATAAGTCTTTGGCGCGACATCATTTGGAGTATAGTGTGCACTTCTGGAGACCGCACCTTCAAAAGGATGTGAACAGGATGGAGTCGGTGCAGAGGGTGGCTACTAAAATGATTAGTGGTCTTCATTATAAAGCATATGAGGACAGACTGAAGGATCTTAATATGTACACCTTAGAGGAAAGGCGGGATAGAGGTGATATGATTGAGATGTTTAAATACCTCCGTGGCATAAATGTTCAGGGAGAGAGCCTCTTTCAATTGAAAGCAAGTTCTGCTACGAGGGGACATGGGATGAGGGTGAAGGGAGATAGATTCAGGAGTGATATGCGGAAATATTTCTTTACGGAAAGAGTAGTGGATCCGTGGAATAGTCTCCCAGTGGAGGTGGTAGAGATGAGGACAGTAACTGAATTCAAAAAAGCATGGGACAAACACAGAGGATCTCTAAAGGTAAAAAGGGGACTGTTGTAGTTGTTGATATGGAAGGACAGACTAGACAGGCCATGTGGTCTTTTTCTGTCATCATATTTCTATGTTTCTATGGCAACACATCACACACATACACATATGAAGAAGGGAGGTGGGAGATAGGTACTCAGTGTAGGTGGGATCTTTAATAAAAGTGTGGACACAGTGGAGGCACACCATACACACAGACAGGCCCATATGACAATGGTTGATATGAGTGAACAGCAAACAGGAGAGTTGCTAGGCAATTATGGTGGATCTGAGGCCCCCTGCCCCTATGCACAGGTTAAAACAGGCTGTGGGAGCCCTGTTGAGCATATATATATTTATATATATATATCTATATATATATATATATATATATATATACATAGTGCCCGATATTTGAAGGGCATTTACATGGTTTACAGCCTAGTAAATCATGTAAATGCCTTAGATGGGGATAATCAACAGCACATAGTGCCGTTGAATATCCCCATCTATGTCCCCTAAGCGGCCCGAGGCTATCCAGTTAGCATCGGGGGGTGTCGGGAGCATTCCAGGGTGGAGCGGAGGCGGAGACGTGAGATATCCGGGCAGCAGCGGTATTACATGCTGCCCGGTTAGTGCTCTGCATCGAAAAGATAGGCAAGGAAAATCCTCATCTATCTTTACAGCTCAGGTGCTAGCTGGAACTGGGTAACTTGGCAACTCTGGCAAACGTTCTGAGGGAGCAGCCTCTTGTGGATACAATGGCAAACAGAGTACATATCTCACACATATGAGCCCTTGTAAGACCCAGTGCACCATTCCCCTGACCTAATTTGGAAGCAGTTTGGACATTTGATGTAGCCAGGGCTGGCCCAAGCGTTTCTGCCACCCTTGGCAGAAGCCCCAGCTGTGCCACCCCCAGCTGTGCCGCCCCCTGTGCTGAGCCGCGCTACCATAAATTCTGATGGCAGATTGAGGGGGGCATGGCTTGGCTCAGCTCAGCGCCAAGCCATGTGCTTCGGCACACATGGTCTGCTACTTCTGACCCTCCTCCAACATAACTTCGGGGGTTCAGAAGCGGCAGGCCATGTGTGGTGAAGCACATGGCCTGCCTTCCACAGAGATCTGCTGTCCTAGGTGGCCGCCTAGCCTGCCTAGTGTATGGGCCAGCCCTAGATATAGCGACCTACTTGCTGTCCATGAGCTGCCTATTTTGCATTGGGACATGTGCCACTTAACTACTTGAGTCCCTCCTCCCACAGTTCAAAATAAGCACTGTGCCTGTTCGTATCCTGTACACATATAACCTCAGAACAACACACATACAAATTGGAGATGTGCAGGCACTACCCCTATGCTACCTATTACTACAATTGTACATAGGCACTACCCCTATACCCCTATTACTACAATTGTACATAGTTTTATAAGATGATTCCCTTAAATAACAATCCTACTTTGTACATAGTTAAACCTGTTAAACCATGTTCGATGTAAGAAATGTTGTTCCTTTGTAAACTGCCCCTGATCTTGGGAAGGAGCGGTATAAAAATAACAATAAATAAATATGCATATTTATAAAATGGGAACATAATTGTTTGTGGCCCCATTTTAGAAATGTCATCAGTATTGTCTCAGCCCAAATCATGGCGCCAAAACAAAGGTTGCTTACTAGAAAAAACAACTTCTACCCGGGTGAGGTGGAACTCCTGCTGAGGGAGGTGCTCCTGTGCTAAAAGGGGGTCTGTGTGAGTGCTTATCAGAAACAGTAACTCTGGCTGGACATCTGTCAGTAACTGAATGCCATCTATCACCGTGACATAGTCCCAAAGACCTGAAATGGAAGTGAAGGGAGGTCAGGAGGAGGGCTAAAGCCTTGAAGAGAGGACCAGATGGCCAATCACAGGAGACTCTGAGGGAGGTTAGAGACCTGGATACATCAAGTGCATCCCAAGAACACAGTATCTGTTGCACACTTCCTACATCTGTCTTCCCCATACCTGCATACCCTGCCACTTCATGTTGCTATCTCCTCTCTGCCTAGGTACTATGTGTGAGTACAGAACTACCACCTAAGCCATCTGGGATACCTATTTTGAGAATGTATGTCTGATGTACTGACAGGAATGCATGCAGCATGGGAGACCTGGGTCATAGTCACCAACAGTATTTGACTGGAAACAGTTCAGAGGAAGGCAATCAAAATGATTTGGAGCCTGCACCAGAAGACATATGAGAAGAGACTTGAAAACCTAAATATGTATACGTTAGAGAAGAGGAGGGACAGGGGAGATATGATACAGATCTTTAAGTATTAATGAACAAACAAACCCTTTTCAAAGACAAGGAAGCTGTAAAACTAGAGGGCATAACATGAAGCTGCAAAGGGATAAACTGAAAGGCAACATCAGGAAATCAACACAAACTTAACTATCTCTTATAATTCAACAAATAGGGGTAACGTGTACAGAATGGAGGTACACCCCTAAACAAAGGCATGGGGATGAGTGACCTGCATGGAGCAGCAAGTGCACCTACTCTTGTCACCTTGTTTGGCAGACTAGATGGACAATGCTGGTTTTTATCTGCTGTCATATACAAAGGGAGGGTCCGAGGAAATAAAATGCTGAATGGTAAGTAGATTGAAGATGGGCCAGAGAGGGAGAGGGTAGGAGAAGACAGTTCATATGACTTGCATGAAGAGAGCATTGTGGGGCAAGCGGAATAAGTGAGGATGCTAAGTAATCCGGGGAATACAGTTAAGCGTTTTATGGACTTGGATGAGAATCTTGTAATGAATACAGGATGGTACAGGAAGCCAGTATAAATGGATGAGGAGGGGGATGATGTGATCAAATCTGGATGCGTGAAAAATTAATACAAATGCACTAGGGTTAGCACAGAATTATTATAACTGGGCATATAGCCTCAGGAACTGGAAGATATTGTTCTTACCCCGATTTCTAAGGATAAAAACGCCAGTCTAGCAGATGTAGCTAATTTTCATCCTATAACAAATATCCGTTTGATAGTGTGGTGCTCGCGCCCCTTCCAAGCGGTCGCCTAGTAGGGACGGGAAGCCATTTGGAATTCCTCTTTAACAAGGATTGTAGTTGTGTATAGAGATAAATGAACCAAGTGGTTGTTTCAAAGCACACAGGAATTTTATTAGCTTCCGTGGCAAGCGGGTAACAAATCTTTAAAGCAGTTGTACACTCAAGTCAAAGAAAATAAAGGATAATCTTCTCCCATTAAAGCAAAGCTCACAACAAGTGTTGTAGTAGAATTATTTACACAGGCTTTCTTTTCTTTTCCCTTTATGATGCTTCTCACTTCCGTAATCATAAAGCACATGTATTTACAATTCCTAACTTCTCACTGCTCTCAGGCTTCCATTACTTAGCCACAATGCACATATCACAGTCCATCTCAGAACAAGCTGAAGTCAGGTCAGTTTCTTTACTTTCTACCTCCATGCTTTCTGCTGAGCTGTATCTTGGCAAAGTTTGAAAACGCTCGGGCACTTTATGCTTAATATCCTTTAACAGGTTAAACAGCCTATTCCACTGAATGGCTCCTTCTCCTCTAGGTAGGACTTCAACGGGCTTCTCCTGTTCAGTTTCCCCTGAAAACCCCTTCTTCCTAATCCGGGTTTTCCCAGGCCTAAACCTCTCTTCAGAGTCAGAGCAAGAAACACAGGGTTTTGGCTTTACTGCTTTCTTTCTCCTACCTTGGAGTCTTGTTGCAGCACCTTCCTGGCTGAGGCTTCTGTGGCTTGTGACTCTCTCTGCCTCTGAGCTAGACAGGGAATCAGGGTAAGATCTCCTCTTCCCTTCCTGGGGCTTCTGCTGCCTGAAGACAGACCCTTCATCAGAGGAGTCTAAGCATTCTTGCCTTAGCCTTCCCAAAGCCAACCTTTTCTCTCTCTCTCCCTCTTGCCAGTCTGTTTGGTCCTCTGCCTGGAACCTTCTCTGTAGCTTCCTTGGCTGCAGTGCTGGCTGCTCTTGTCTCTGCTGCTGCTCTCTTTGTGGCTGCTCCTGCCTTGGCTGCATTTCCCTTGGCTGCTTCTCTCTTGGCTGCCTCTCTCTTGGCTACTTCTCTCAACTTTGTTTGTTTTCTCAAACTTAAACGTTGAGCAGGGCACCTCCCTTTCTGACTCCACCCACTTGTACCTCCTACTCTTACCTGAGGTTGTCATGGAGTCTGGGAGTGGCTTAAACCTAGCTCTACCCTCTTGGTTTCTCTCAGGGATTTTGCTGTGGTGTATGTGTTCTAGTGCACCCATCCCCCGAAAAGAAGAAAAAGTTCTTCTTTCTCTTTTATTTCCATGCTGAGCTGCACTCTCCTTACCACAATAGTTAAAGTCAGGGCCGGCCCGTCCATTGAGCAAGAATGTTTTTTGCACAGGGCCCCGCGTTTCGGGGGGCCCCATGCAAAGAACATTCTGCTTTTTTTTCTTAATTAAATAAAAAAAAAAAAGCTGGCCGCCGCAGCGGCATGGAGTGTCCTGCGGGGCTCCCTCTGCAAGGCGGAACTCTCCCAGCGTGGCTGAGCCCCTCTGCGCTGGCTTGAAGATATGCGAAGGGAGAGTGTCTCCCTCGCGTCTCTGTTAAGCCCGCAGGGGCTGATGAGAAGCAGGGGCTGATGGGAAATTTCCCATTTGCCCCTGCGGGCTTAACAGAGACGCGAGGGAGACACTCTCCCATTGTGTATCTGGAAGCCGGCGCAGAGGGGCTCAGCTGCGTCGGGAGAGTTCAGCCGGGCAGAGGGAGCCCCGCGGGACACTCCATGCCGCCACGGCGGCAGCGGGCAGCTTTTTTTCTTTTTTTAAATTGCCATGAGCCGATGGGGGGGGGGTAGGACTGGCAATGGGCTAGGGCGGGGGTAGGACTGGCAATGGGCTAGTGGGGTAGGACTTGCAATGGGCTGGGGGGGTTAAAGACTGGCAATGGGCTGGGGGGGTAGTACTGGCAAAGGGCTGGGGGGGGTAGTACTAGCAATGGGCAAGGGGGGGAGTGGGGTAGGACTGGCAATGGGCTGGGGGGGTTAAAGACTGGCAATGGGCTGGGGGGGGTTAAGACTGGCAATGGGCTGGGGGGGTTGAAACTGGCAATGGGCTAGGGGGGGTTAAGACTGACAATGGGCTGGGGGGGTTAAGACTGGCAATGGGCTAGGGGGGGTTAAGACTGGCAATGGGCTGGGGGGGTTAAAAATGGAAATGGGCTGGGGGGGGATAACACTGGCAATGGTCTGGGGGGGTTAAGACTGGCAATGGGCTAGGGGGGGTTAAGACTGGCAATGGGCTGGGGGGTTAAGACTGGCAATGTGCTAGGGGGGGTTAAGACTGGCAATGGGCTGGGGGGGTTAAGACTGGCAATAGGCTATGTGGGGGTTAAGACTGGCAATGGGCTATGGGGGTGGGGTTAAGACTGGCTATGGGGGGGGGGTTAAGACTGGCAATGGGCTGTGGGCTGATGGATTCTGTCTGGAAAGGGGGTGATGGGGGGTTAAGACTGGCAATGGGCTATGGGGGGTGGGGTTAAGACTGGCAATGGGCTATGGGGGGGTTAAGACTGGCAATGGGCTGTAGGCTGATGGGGGCTGTCTGGAAATGGGGTGATGGGGGGTTAGGACTGGTAATGGGCTATGGGGGGGGTTAAGACTGGTAGTGGGCTGATGGGGTGGGGTTAGGACTGTTAATGGGCTATGGGTGGTGGGTTAAGAATGGTAATTGGCTGTGGGCTGACGGGGCCTGTCTGGAAATGGGATGATGGGGGGGTTAGGCTGGTAGTGGGCTGATGGGGTGGGGTTAGGACTGGTAATGGGCTATGGGGGTCTTAAGACTGGTAATGGGCTGTGGGCTGATGGGGCCTGTCTGGAAAAGGGATTATGGGGGGTTAGGACTGGTAATGGGCTATGGGGGGGGTTAGGACTGATAATGGGCTATGGGGGGGCTAGGACAGGAAATGAGCTGATGGGGAGGGGTTAGGACTTGAGGTGGGCTGATGTGGTTAGGACTGGTAATGGGCTGTGGGCTGATGGGGGGTTTAGGACTGGCAATGGGCTATGGGGGGGCTGACTGGAAATGGGCTGATGGGGGGTTAGGACTGGAAGTGGGCTGATGGGGGCTTAGGACTGGTAATGGGTTATAGGGGGGCTTAAACTGAAAATGGGGTGATGGGGAAGTTGACGGGGGGCTAGGACTGGTAATGGGATGGGGGGTTGCTAGGACTGGAAATGGGCTGAGTGGAAGGGGAGGCTTGAACTGCAAATAGCTGATGGGGAGGGGGCTTGGAATGGAAATGGGCTGTGAGGGATGGGAGCTAGGACTGAAATGGGCTGATGGAACAGCAAGGATAGGACTGGAAATGGGCTGTTGGGGGGAGCTGATTGGAAATGGGCTGTGGTGGGGGCTTGAATTGAAATGGACTCATGGAGGGGCTAGAACTGGAAGTAGGCTCATGGGGGGGCTTGGACTGGAATTGGGCTGAGTGGAGGGGAGCTATGATTTGACATGGGCTGATGGTGGGGCTAGGAAATGACTAGAAATGGGCTGATGGGGGCTAGGATTGGAAATGAGCTGATGAAGGGACTTGGACTGGAAATGGATGGGGGAGCTAGGACTGGAAATGGGCTGATGGGGGGCTAGGACTGGAAATGGGCTGATGCAGGGACTAGAAGGGAATGGATGCTTGGTGAGACTGGAACTAGAAGGGAGCTGATGTTGGGGGAGGATTAGAATGGGATGGGGCTGGAAGAGTAAAATGGAGAGGGGAAAATATTTTGTGTAGGAGGGATGAAAAATCTACAATTGGCCGGGTATTGGGAGAGTAAGTGGGGATTGAGGATGGAGGGGTAAAATTTGTGTGGATGAAATAGGAATGAGGAAAGAGCAAAAGGAGAAAGATTAGTATGTTAAAGCAGATGTAGAGAGAAAGAATGGAAAAAGACTAGAAGAGAGAAGAAAGGACAAATGGACAGCAGATGATGGAGAGTTAGCAGAAAACATGAAGAAACCAGAAGAAAGTGGCTGGACCAATTGCAACTGAAAAAAATGCACAAAAGGTAGAAAGATATCTCTTTATTTTGAATTTATTAACTGGAATATGTCAGCTCTGGGAAATGTGCATCATTAACGTCTGCGCTTTGTTTGGTACAAGAGGAAATTAATTTATAGTTTTATTTCTACAGTGTTGTTGTACATTCCAAGTTTGGCTTTTGGGGTTCCCAGTTTAATTATTGCCTTCCTGTTTCTAAATTGTGATTCCTTGTTTGGTGATGGTCTATGTTCTGCATGTGTAACTGAACTGAGGTATTCTGTTTATGTAATTCCTATTTGACGTTGCCACTTGTTCTCTTTCCCCAGTATTCTCTGAAATGTATTGGTTTAATATTTGCAGTGTTGCCTTTTGATAGGTAGGGTATGGTGCTTTGTGAGTCCTGGTAGTGCTGTCAGGATACGGCGGGTTTGCTATGGGTTCTAAATGGGCAGCGTTTGTAGTAGTTCCTAATGTGCCTGGCGGTTGGCACTGGATTATAGTAATGTAGAAATCTTTTAGTCTTTCTTTATCCATACACTCATTAAGAGACATGTTTACTAAAAGTTAGTGTATGGTAACATTATGCAAATATTTATGCAAATAAGGCCACTTATGCAAATGAGGCCCCGCACCGAGTCTCCGCACATGGCCCCGCACCCCTCTTGGGCCGCCCCTGGTTAAAGTATTAGAAGCCATAGTGGCTGGACAGCTGGATCAATGCTTAGACAAATTTGATTGCCTGGATAACTCATAATTCGGATTCAGGAAGGCACATAACACCAAGTTGCTTACAGGGATTCTCACTTCAGACAAATACTGAGCTATCTGAAGGCCATATAACGATTTTCCTACAGTTTGATCTCACTGCAGCCTTTGACTTGGTTGACTGTGGCATTTTGTTAGCCATTTTTGATCATCTTGGAATTTCAGGATTAGTGTACAAGTGGTTTTCAGGTTTTTTAAAGAACAGGTTATATCAAGTTAGAAATGTCATGGATTGCTCAGGATGTTGGCGAGCTAGGTGTGGTGTTCCGCAGGGCTCCCCGCTCTCCCCAGCACTCTTTAATGTTCTTATGAAACATTAGGCTGGTTTCTCCTTCAAAATAATCTTAAACTAAATACATATGCAGATGACATTTCCATTCTGTTAACATTCACATCACCATCAAGTGACTTTTACACATAAATCAGTCATACCTTACAGTTACTTGTAAAGGTGGGCGAGGACTTTGCGATTCCAGTTAAATACATTTAAAACAAAGGCTTTGGGCTTTAATAATGCTAAACCGCTTCCTAATTCTTTAGCTGAGATTTTAAAACATTTAAATTTAGTCTCCAACCAGGTACTCTGTGTTCTTAGTTTCTACTGGATGAAAATTTATCATTTGAGGCTCATATTAGTTCTTTTGTAGCAAGGTCCTTTTTCAGATTATGTCAATTATGTAGAATCAAAACTTTTTCTGAGTAAATCAATTTCGGCTCTTAATTCAAAGTACCATTCTTTTCTATTTGGACTATGGAAATTTTCTGTTTCTGAATTATTTGCAGAAGCAGATGAAACGTCTGCAGCTCTGTCAAAATACCGTGGCTCGTCTTATTTACAATGTATCTAGATACACCCCAGTGACTCCATTGTTTACAGAATTGCATTGGTTTAGGGTTTTGAATCAGGTTAAATGTAACATTTACATAATTCTATGTAAATTTTTCACTGACTATGTGCCCGAATATCTCTCCTCACTTTTGCTTCCAAATTTATCAACTAATTGCAAACGTTTACAGGCGTCTAGTGTTATTTTGTTCCTTCATTCAAAGGCATCAGAATAAAATCCAGATTTAAACAGACAGTTCCTTATATGGCAGCGAAATTATGGTCACAGCTACAAAAATTAAATCTATTCTATCCTTCCTGCACTTTTGTAAAACTTTAAAATCCTGGTTGTTCAATAACTATCAATTTTATGTTTCTTATGAACTTTTTTCATTTTTATTAGCCACACTGAACCACTGGATCTGGGAGTGTTGTGGTAAATAAGTATATGTTAAATTACGATAAATAAGTATATGTTAAATTAGATTAGGACATCTCTAGCACCAACCATTTTAGCAACTTCTGCAGTGCGCTTAATGCCTCCTGCAGCACAATGTCCAACATCAGGCACAACACACCGAGAAGATAGAGTTGCTGTAAAAGTCACTTGTTCTCCAGGAATACCACATCCAAATCCAGGGGAGACAGCTGCAGGCAACAGAGATCCTCAATGAGTCCATCATGGGGCTGCACAGTGTGATACAGTGGAGCCAATGGAGGTTAGTGAAAGTACAGAACTCACCTCAAAATGGGCTAGGCAGAGAGATCCAGCATGGCTAAAAAGGGCTGAGCACCCGGTGCCATCAGCACAGGTAGGAAAGAAAGGGTTAGAACGGAACTTTCCTGTCTGCAACAGTGACGCAGTTAGAATCCAGGATTCTAATTACCAGCACCTGCCCCAGGAGCAGACGTTACGTGCAGAGAGGGGAGGTACAAAGGGACCTGGTTAGAACCAGGAAGTCAGAACAGCCCTGAGAGCAGCCCTGAGAACAGCGCTGAGAACAACTTCAGGAATAAGGCTGAGAGCAACTACGAGAGAAAGTCTGGGAGACAGAACAAATACCTGAGAGCAAGTAAGCAGGACTCTGCAGGGGAAGGTGACACTCCGATGCAGCTAGAGTTTCAGCAGCAATCAGGCAAGTCACGGAAGCAGAGAGGGTTCCAAAGCTCCAGGAGAAGTTTTAATCCCAGGGAAAGCGTTGAAGGTCTGGGAGGTCCAAAAGCTCTCAGAGAAAGCTCCAGGCAATTACCAAGGAGCGTTAGAGAAGCGTACCACTGGCAAGACAGCCCCCAGGAGGATTTCCTGGAAGGCAGGAAGTGGAACACTAGCCCCGAGAGTTTTTACAAACCTCGGAGGAACTTGCTACACGAGGCTAGAACTTTGCCACGAGAGAAAAACCCCACAGCTGATGCCTGCAACCTAGATAAGGTAAAGAAGACAAAACCTTACATTGGGGAAGGAAGTGAAACTGGGTGTTTTTATAGTCCTTATTGGCAGCAAGGTTTTAACCTGGGAAAGGGTTCCAACTTCCAAGTGAGAGAGCCAAGAGAGACTGGCTATAAGAGAACTGATTACAGAAGAGGTTTTTACAATCCCGAGTTAGAGCAGTGCCTGGGAGAGGGGAAAGTTTACCCTCCCCCGACCAGTGAAGCTACCACTTGTTATATGAGTGAGCCTGGCTGCGTCAGCTACCAGCCAAGTATAAACCAAGATACAAGCAGTAATAATTACATTGACCAGGAGCCCATGGATTGTACAATTTGTCTGAATGATGAAATAACCTCTTTGCGTTAGACCTCTCTGTGCAAGGAACAAGAGAGAAGAAAATTGCTCAAGCTGTGTTTTGTTTAAGTTCTGCATTATTGTATTCCAAGCATTGATATTCGCCGGGGAACGGGAATAAACCCCACTTTACTTTATCACCTTGACTGTCTGACTCTCTGTCTTAAAAAGAAGTAGCAACAAGGTGACTCAAAACACCCTAGGCGACTGCCTAGGGCACTCACTGAGTCTCTCCCTACGAGGCTTGGTGACAACAGGGACCTGCAGCAGTACATGTACAAAACTGTCAAAGTCCTCCTTCACCTCTGGATGCCACCACAATAACCTATGTACCCGTCTACACAGGCACAAAAGAGGAGGGCACCTCTACAGTCCACCAGCACCCTACCTCCTCCAGCCAGTGCCTACCCCAGAGTTGGTTCAAGTTTGTTGGCATCTTAGGCAAACTTTAAACCTTATGCCTCCCTGACTGTCAGAATCTATTGTTTAGCTTTTAATGCCCTGCTCTTTGCCACCTCCCATAAGCTGCCGCCCTAGGCGGCCACCTAGTTTACATGATGATTGGGCTGGCCCTGCCTTCAGTTTAGAAATCAGTCAAAAATTGCCTTCATCAGGGGCTTTTGGCTATAAAAACATATAAATAATAGCCAAAAGCCCCTGATAAAGGCATAAGCGAAACACGGCCTGTGTCGGGCCTGGCTAATTAAGTAAGAGTGTTCTAATAAAAGGTTCTTTCCTTGCTACCCATGTTTTTTGACTGGTTTCTGTTATTAGCACGTGGGTTCGTGCTTTCTGGTTGGACCTGCCTTCAGTTTAGCCACATCGGTTCCGCCATTTGTTTGGCCACCATCCCCTTCTTTCAACATATTAGATCCCATTCTTCATGGAGGGGGGAATGCCTTCACTCTTCCCCCTTCTATGAGGCCTCTCAATGGGCAAGTGTACTGGATGATGTCTTCAATAGCTTCTCAAAGTCCAGTAAGACATCAGCCAGCATACCCTCATTCCAACATTGTCAGGACCAGGAGGCTGGGACACAGGATAAGATGCAGACAGGCAGGAGTTGGAAGAGAGGATGTGGGAAGAAGTGAATCTGTCTTCCTATAGGAACCCTTTGTGGAGTGTTAGGGGGCTGTTGGGTGGCTTGGGAGAGGGCAGTGGGCTACCTCCTTGGGGGTGTGTAGGGGTACTCAGTGCTTGGGGAGGTTGTCAGTACTACCACTGAGCTGGTGGGGGAGGATGGAGTTGTACAGGGCTGGTGATGGGGGGGAGGTGGTGTTGGGGAGGGGGTAGAGTTGTGCAGGGCTGGTGCAAGCACTTTCCAAGAGAGCCCGTAAGCTAGCTTTTGCTACTGACTTATTAACTGTGTTACTAGATGCCCAGAGCAGTGATAATGATAACTGATCAGCGGCAATATTCAGCCATGTCCATTTGAAATTAGGCACTTGAAAGGTTCGCCTAACTTTAGCCAGATTAGCTAACTGGTCAATGGCTAAATATCGCTGCTGTCCGGTTAGCTAACATGCTATCCAGGCAGCTTGGTTATTCAATGCCAATGTATGGATATGACTCCGGCATTGAATATCCGGGACTAACATAAGAACATAAGATATGCCATACTGGGTCAGACCAAGGTCATCAAGCCCAGTATCCTGTTTCCAGCAGTGGCCAATCTAGGTCATACGTACTTAGCAGTTTCCCCAAAAGACACAGGTTCCACAATGCTTGTATTGGGTCAAGCCTGGGTCCCTTTTTAATAATGGTTTATGGACCTTTCCTCCAGGAACTTGTCCAAACCTTTTTTAAACCCAGCTACACTAACAGTTTTAACTACATCCTCCGGTAACAAATTCCAGAGTTTGAGTACATGTTGAGTGAAAACATATTTTCTCTTATTTGTCCTAAATAGTTTACCCTGTAGCTTCATTGCATGTCCCCTACTCTTTCTATATTCTGATGACGTAAACAATCGATCTACGTTTACCTGTTCCACTCCGTTCATTAATTTATAGATTTCTATCATATCTCCCCTCAGCCGTCTCTTTTCCAGGTTAAAGAGCCCTAACCTTTTTAGCCTTTCTTCATAGGGGTATCCTTCTATCCCCTTAACCATTTTGGTGGCTCTTCTCTGAACCTTTTCTAATAACGCTATATCCTTTTTCCTGGGTGGTGGTTCCTAATGTGGATCCTTGCATCGTGTAACCATAGTTTGGGTTGTTCTTCCCTAGTTGCATAACTTTGCACTTATCCACATTAAATTTCATCTGCCAGTCTTCCAATTTATCAAGATCCTCTTGCAATTTTTCACAATCCTCAAGGGTTTTAACAACTTTAAATAGTTTTGTGCCATCTGCAAATTTGATAACCTTACTTGTTATTCCCTTTTCCAGGTCATTTATGAATATGTTAAAAAGCAGTGGACCCAGCACAGATCCCTGGGGTACACTACTATTCATCTTTCTCCATTGGGAAAATTGGCCATTTAGCCCTACCCTCTGCTTTCTATCTTTTAACCAGTTCCTGATCCACAATAGTACATGTGGGCTTACACTAGCCCCCTCCTCACCAGCAACCTTGCAGGGCTCTTGGAGCTACAGAAGACTACATTCAAAACAATGGGAAGGTAATCTAAAAGACAGCAATAAAATACACACATCTATATACATACACCAAAGCTTTAGTGGAGAGAAACAAACAGAACCAAGTTCTCCTTGTTTACTCTAACTGATAGCCATGGTTCACTTTATTTATAAGGCTTTTTTGGATGATACAGCATAATTTCACTTTATTATTACACGTCAATTATTACATCTCTATCACATGATAGGTCAACTTTAATCAGTGTGGGTCAGTATGAGGAGATATACTGTCAGACGGCTGCCTGGGTGAGAATCTTCACAGTCTTGACAATGCATATATCTATATGATTTTTGCAAGGTATTGTGGGCAATGTAGTTCATTCACACCAGACACAGCTGCTGACAATAATTTAGTTGTGCACAAGTGGTAAAGCCAATAAGATACTTATTTATTTATGCGGTTATTTCTCCCAGCACAGATATGCTTGGTAGCACATAAATTAGGTTACTTGCTTGCAGTGTTTAACTTGGTAAAACAAAGTCAAAAATCAAAATCAGGAAAACAACCTTTAAACTTGTCAGGCAATTAGCTAATGTTTTCTTAGCATATCTCTAACAAACGAAAAGCCACAAAGAAAGAAATAAACTGTTCTTGTCAGGTTAACTTCTGATTACTTTCCACACAGATCCAGAAGTGATTCTCTCCTAGCTCACAAGCAATTAGGTGCAGCTCAATTGCTATCAGTTATCCAGCTGAAACCTCTTAGCTGGCTGGCTTTCTACTGTGTGAGTCAAATACTGTTTCAGGAGCTTTTCTTAGTAGAATAAAGAACCAATTTATATTTCTTTGTGATGGTTGCTGTGCTTTATCACAGAAAGTTACCAACAGAGTTTGGATAGAGAGCAGTCCATATAAACAATATCTTCATCTGCTATTATTCCCCCTTCATCAACAAGCATAGCGTCACTATCATGAATTGGCACAGATGAATCTTTCAATGGAGCCCTTTCAGGAGAATACTTATTTCCCTGCTGTCTTTCAAGGTTATAGCTAGGGCATAGATCAGTGTTCATACCTGAGCTTCCATTGCTGCTATAGTTCCTCTCTATATAGCCTGGCCAGTATGTAGTCCAGTTCTTATGTCCAGCCTTCCAATCCTGATCCCTGGACACTGGATCTCTCTTCACATACCTTCTGGCATAGGTCTTAGAGTCCCTTCCACGTGCAGCCGTCTCCCTCACAGGTAGCCTCTGGTGATTCCTATCTCTGCAGCACCATTCCTCTGGCTTTCCCCAGTCCAATGATGTAGGCTGGCTCTTGGAATACCTCCCAGTATACGTACTGTCTTGGACCCTTCTAGACCTCTCAAAGGCCTTTCTCCTCTTCCTTCCAGAGGATCTCTTTCCTTCTCTGTCCGTCCTGTTTGGCTTCTGCTTCTGCTGATCCTTTAGATGAAACTGATGATCCTTCTCTGCATATCCAAGGTGATCATGAAGATGATCATGGAGAAGCTGCTTGTCATCTGTAGAATAAACTCTATTCTTATTCTGCCTTGATGAGTGCTCCTCCCTAATACAGCGCAGCTGTGCTGAATCAGGCCCTGCCCTTTGAGATGAGTGCTTAGGGATTACCTCATAGCCCTCCTGTTTCCCCACTTCAGCTCCTCTAATGGCTGCTGGAAACCTGGTGCATTCTGGGACTGGTAGTCTTTTATGAGAAAATTCTGTTTTCTTCTTTCTACCAGAACTGACAGGTTGCTTGTTCAGAGTCACATCATCTTTTCTATAGCTCCTTCCTGAGCTATGATAAGCTTCCTTATCACAATACATGGGGTCCAAGATATAACTATTTACTGCTGATTGCTTGGTATGAGGAGACATACACATATTCCAAGACATAACTGTTTACTGCTGACTGCTTGATATCTAATAACCCTGAGTACTTTAGCTAATAACCCTGAGACAGAGAGGCTAGAGTACAAGCTGCCCTTTCTTGTTTACAGAACATGTACCTCTTCACCTACTTAGTAAGCATTTTAATGAAGTTTTATTTCTAAGCAAGGTTCTGAACAGAATTAACTCTTTCTCAGGTTTAGTCAGTCTAATAGTATACACTACCCTGTACAAACGAACATGCTTTCAGTCCCTCCTCTGATTCTGTAAAGAATCATTTCTAAAGTAAGGAAACTCATATATTGCCATTAAAAAGAATTAAAACTAGATTCTGGGTTGATCCGTAACATCAATGTAGGGGTCAGTGATTCTACTGATTTCTTACAGAAAGCTGTGAAAGGTGAAGAGGTGGAAAGAAACCAGTGCTGACATAGAGAAACAGCTGTCAGTACATAGAGGAGTAATACTTCTAGAATGAGAATTCCCAAAATACCAAGCAAAAATGCTAACATGCCATGCAAAGGCCTGGATACTGAATTCCAAAATGAAGGAACAGAATCAGTGAGAGCTGAAAAGGAATTTACATAACTCTCACTTGAAACAAAAGTACGGTTGCTAACTTTATCTAATAGGCCTTTCACTATTTTTCCACTATTATCAAGCATACTACAATAAAAATCAACTATTATTCCACACACACCATTTTCCTTTGCTAGGAGAAAATCTAAAACCATTCGGTTCTAGGCTGCATAAGCTGACACTTTGTTTACTGGACCTTGCAATACACATTAATTGCCTCAGTAAAAAGCAGAGCAGCCACTATGACTTCATCCTGAGGGGATACATCCCCTTTTCTTCCTAAATATTTGTTCAGGATTGATAACAAATTAATAGTAAAGTTCAATTCACTATGGGGTATCCATCAGGGCTATATAGCAAGCACCTGACCAACCTCTGGGAGGCTCTGTATACACAAAAGTACCACACACACAAATTAATCTCCTTCTAAACCACTAAGCTCTCTGCTCAGATTGTCAAATTCGGAGGACAAGATATATTCTGTATACAATTACTCAAAACCACTTTAACCCTGGTTAGGTATGCCTAGGTCAGAACTAGAGGCATCCAAAAGGGTAGCCAGAACTACACACTTGGTTCCCTTTAACTGGCATTGATTGTAAATTACTGAAATATAGGAACCTGTTCATAGGATCTTCATACCTATATCTTTAATTATTCTAGGTTCTGTGTTTGTATAAGACCATATGACACAAAACTCTTCAAAGATCTTTGGCCTAACTCTTGGTAGAAATCCATGCTAAGTAGCTATCACTGTTGGAAGGCAAATAGCAAACTTTGATAAATTGAAATGTTTTTTTCTTTTTTTTTTTTCATCAAGTGTAAATGTACCTCAAAAATATTTGAATAGTCCATCTAACATCCCCATAATTCTGAATGCAATACTGTTACATTAATAATATGTTGCAGCACATCTAGGGCCAGATTAGGAAATATGCATAGCAAATATGCATAGCAACAAAAATATTCTAAAACAAACTAAAGATATACCTACTCATCTTAATACTTTTCTTAAGATGATGAGGAGATATACTATAGCTATACTGGCCCTCTAATTCTCAATTACTTTATTAAGTAGAGGTTAAGTACCTAAAGGTCATTACATATATATCAGGAAAATACTAATCCAAACTAACCTCATCCCTCTAAGCCTTACTATAAATGCTACATAAAAGCATTTTACATGAATAGTCCATTTAGAATTTACTTAATACAATAATCTCTCTGTAATGTCACTGTTGTTCTTTCAGAAAATACTTTAAATCATAAAAGTCCTTTTCTTCAATATCACTGTTGTCCAATAAGTCTCTGCGTTGCAAACTCTTGATTCACTGACACAGGAAGCAACCTTCTGATCTTGTGAGGGGGCCACTGTATAAGATGCATCCAACGAGAATGTCTTTTCACTTTACAAGCTGAATATCCCACCAGGAACACACGACATGGACCAGGAACTCCGGAGCCGGGAGTGTCTTTGGATACAGTCTTAATCAGGACCCAATCTGGTGACTTCACTTCTGATAAAATAATTCTGCGGATCCCGGATATAAAGAACTTGTCATCTCGTTAAGGAGTCACTTGCAATAAAAAGAAAACAAAACAGGACTGAGTGCAACCGTGCACAATAAGTTAAAATATCGCTGCGCAACACCTGGGGGTCTAGGATAACTGCCAAGGCATATGGAGAAGGAACTAGATATCCATTAACTATTTCAAATGGTGTCAGGCTAGAGGAAATACACACTGCCATAAGGGCAAAGGGAAAAACTTTTATTCAATCGGAGGCAGTATCAGAGTGCATAAGTGACCTTTTGGGAATACGACCTCCCTTCTCTGATACAAGGCAGATCTACAAAACAGGTTGCAAAATCAAAATAAAATGAATTCAGTAGGCAGGCACATGTATACTGTCCTTAAACTAACCCTACAATGCCAATCTTGAAACAGTTTAAACAGATTGTACCAAAGAAAACAATAACAAAAAGACAAAATGCATAACCACGGCGGTAAAGCTTCTGCTGTAGGAACAAGGCAAGTAGAAACAAAAGACGGTCAGGGCAAATAAACAGATGATTCGCTTTCCAGCAGCCCGGAACATCACGAAGTCCAAAGCTAGATTTCAAAAGAAGTATCTTCAAAAAGAGATGAAAGAGAAAATAAAGTCATCTTAACCAGTGCTAAATACTGCAATGTCAGTAACACTGATGCTTGAAAAACAACTTGCCGTGCTTTCTTTTTTTCATTTGTCTGCAAAACGGTTGTCCTTTTGCAAATACTTCTGCTAGCTGCTGCTGTAGAACCAGAAAACCAGGAAGTTTCATGTGTAAAAAAACCACTACTATTAAACTATTGTGATAAGGAAGCTTATCATAGCTCAGGAAGGAGCTATAGAAAAGGTGAAGTGACTCTGAACAAGCAACCTGTCAGTTCTGGTAGAAATAAGAAAACAGAATTTTCCCATAAAAGACTACCAGTCCCAGAATGCACCAGGTTTCCAACAGCCATTAGAGGAGCTGAAGTGGGGAAACGTGTGTTCAATCAGGAGGGCTATGAGGTAATCCCTAAGCACTCATCTCAAAGGGCAGGGCCTGATTCAGCACAGCTGCGCTGTATTAGGGAGGAGCACTCATCTAACCAGAATAAAGGTAGAGTTTATTCTACAGAGAATTATCCTTATCCTGAGAATCAGCTTGAGCTTGATCATCAGTTTCATCTGAAGGATCATCAGAAGCAGAAGCCAAACCGGGAAAGAGACCCTTTGGAAGAAGGAAGAGAAAAGCCTTTGAGAGGTCTAGAAGAGTCCAGAGCAGTATGTATACTGGGAGGCATTCCAAGGGCCAGCATACACCATTGGACTGGGGAAAGCCAGAGGAATGGTGCTGCAAAGTTAGGAATCTCCAGACGGTACCTGTGAGGGAGACAGCTGCACGTGGAGGGGACCCTAAGACCCGTGCCAGAAGGTATGTGAAGAGAGATCCAGTGTCCAGGGATCTGGATTGGAAGGCTGGACATAAGAACTGGACTACATACTGGCCAGACTATATAGAGAGGAGCTCTAACAGCAAGGGAAGCTCAGGTATGAACACTGATCTATGCCCTAGCTATAACCTTGAAAGACAGCAGGGAAACAAGTATTCTCCTGAAAGTGCTCCATTGGGAGATTCATCTGTGCCAATCCATGTTATTGAACCCATGCTTGTTGAAGAAGAGGGGGTGATAGCAGATGAAGAATTGGTTTACATGGACTGCTCTCTGTCTAAACTCCTTTGGTGATTTTCTGTTATAAAGTACAGCAACCATCACAAAGAAATACAAACTTGGGGGGCGCTCGTGAGCCCGCTGAGAGATGGCCGCGTTGTGAGAGAGCTCCGTCCCCACTACCCCAAATCACCAGCTAAAATGCGCTAAAAATTGCACAAGTTATCTCTCCTACCTGCCCTGGGTCTATTGAGGTGAGCGGTGCCCTCCGGAGCTGGGTTGGACGATCTCTCAAGATACTGAGACGCCGCGGAGCCCTTCCGTGAAGTGCGGCCTGCTGCTGCCACGTGTCTCTCTCCGCTATCTGCCTTGGGCCCGGCTGATTCTCTCCCTGCCTTCGGCGGCCCGCGCGACACTCGGAGGGACTCACCTTGGGTCGCGCTGTCGGGCCCCTGCTACTGGACCGGAGGCTGAGCAGCAATGTGTTGACGGGCAGAGCATTGCCATCGGGGCTGGAACGCCAGCACAAGCAGCTGCTGTTCAACATCTGCGATCGGGGAGAGGGCCTGGAATCCCCGTGGCTTTCGCTGGCACCCGCTCCCTCCTCTCCACACTGTGATTCCTCCGGGGGTGGGGGGTGGGCATCGAATCTCACTCCATTTCCTCTATGCCCCCATATCTCTGGTCAGCTGAACGGGGTTGGAGACAGTAGCACCTTTCAACGCACCGGTGCTCTGCCGAAGCCTTGCCCCTGCGGTGTGGATTTTGGGCGCCCTGTCTGAGCACTCCAGCATTCTACCTGGCTTCAAGTTCCTTTCCAGAGCTTAACTCCTGGCGGTTGTGGATCCTGTGTGCTTTTCCCCTCCATAACCACTGCAGAACGCCTTGAGCATTGCCTTTCACAGCTCATTCCTTCAAGAGGGCCAGAGGCAGCTCTTTTCTCAGGGCCCTGCTCTCTCACCGGTCTTCTGGGCCTTGCTGACATTGAATCTCTTTATCTCCTAACACTGTGTGGAGGTGATTGCCTTACGGGACTGTGAGGCCTCGTGCACCGTTCTCTCCCTGACCTCTCTGCCTTTGCTGACATTGACTGCACTCTTCTCCTAACACTGTGCGCCACAAGTGGCTCTGGGGGATGGCGGCCACAGATAAGAGTTCTGAAACTCGGGAGGGGGTGCGTTCCTCCCAGCGACTGCAGCGTAAGACTGGGGCCCCGAGTAGCCCCCGTGGTCACTCTCCTCCATCAGGCTCTGACGATGACACTGTAAGTGAAGAGGAATTAGAATCTCATAAACAACTCTCCTCTGCTCAAATCAAGCGAGAACTCCGTAAAGGTTTTGCGGAGTTAGCCAGCGAGTTTCGTTCGCTACGTGAGGAGTTGTTGAAAGATGTTGCAGACTTACGGACTGACATGAAAGAGCTGGGAGCCCGAGTGGAGGATGTGGAGACCAAAATGGTTGATCATGATGGGACCCTGGTGGACTTACAATGTGCCTTGGATCGACAGCAAGTGCAAGCAATGGAACTGACTTACAAAATTGACGACATCGAAAATCGCTCCCGCCGCAATAACGTGCGTTTTCGTGGAATACCAGAAGCGGTAGGGGGCGGAGAAGATTTGCCAACTGTGCTTAAACTGTTGATAGCGGAGCTGCTTCCGGCGGAGGAGCTAGCTGTGCGGGCCCCCGAGATGGAAATAGAAAGAGTCCATTGGGCTTTGGGAAAACCTCCTAATAATCAGCCTCGTGATGTCATTGCGAGATTCCTGCGATATTCTGATGCTGAGCTTCTCATACGGAGAGGCCGGGAGAAAAAAGCAGTCCGCTTTCAGGATGCGACAGTGTCCATATACCAAGACCTTTCGACGTTCACTTTGGCGTGCCGGAGAGAGATGAAACCAATGACAACGGTTTTGAACAGCAAGGGGATTCGTTACTCCTGGTCCTTTCCCTTTCGGATGAACTTCCTTTTGGGCAACAAAAAGATCTCAGCAAAGGACCATACTGAAGCTTGGCGAGCCCTACGCCAGGCGGGACTAGTTGATGATAATGCTCAGCCTCATCCGCCCCCCCCTAAGTCTCAGCACCCCAAGTGGACTCGGGTGGGCAAGTCTGCTTGATTTCTGACCTTTGCGTACACTTGGGGAGCTCTCTTTACCCTTTAGAGAGCCTTTCTGGGTGGGTCTCTCCAATTTTGGATAACTGATGGAAGTAATATTTCTCATTGGGTTATGGGCCACCGATAAGGTTTGAATTAGGCCCACAGTACCCTATATGTGGGGGGCGGCGGATGTTTTGCAAATGTTATGATGATGATACTGTTATGATGGGGAGGCATGGGGAGAATGCTGACCTGGGGTGGGTGGGGGAGTAGGGCGGGGAATGTTTTCTATTTGTTTAAGTTGACCTTCTGCTTTATGGGGTCTTGGGGGAAACGGGGTCTGTGGTCAATTTACCGTGTCCTGTATTAACCTTGACAGGCAGGTGGTATTGACGGGAAGGGGGAGGATTTGGGCTGGGGGGGGGTTCAACTGGAACTGGAGGGTATGTTTGGGCTTGGGGGGAGGGTCTATGGCTTGTGCTTTTGGAGGGTGGAAAGGGTGGGCTTGGATAACTAAATCCCTGGGCTTGCCGGGGGGAGGATGTCCCTGGGGTGCCCCGGGTAGCTGGAGGATAGAGGGTTTAGATTGTAATTACCCATGGTGCGTTTCATCTCTTTAAATGTTAAGGGAGTTAACTCCCCAAGGAAGCGGTCACTGCTGTTCTCGGAATTGCGCACGCTGCAAGGAGACATTGTTTATCTACAGGAAACCCAATTACAGGCGGGTAAGCAGGGTTGGCTGAAGAGGTCCCCATATACTGAGGTGCGAGTGGCCTCAGATACGCAGGGCCGGAAGAAGCGGGGAGTAGCCTTACTATTTCATCAGAGCCTCTCTCTACAGATTGAGGAGATACAACGGGATCCCCTGGGGAGGTGGCTCTTTTTGAATATCCGTCTGGAGGGACGCTTGCTAACTTTAGCTAATGTCTATGCGCCCAACACAGGCCAGGGGTCCTTTTTTACACGATTGAAGGCTTTACTGGAAGATTTTGCATGGGGTGCCATTGTGCTGGGCGGGGACTGTAACACCCCTCTGGTACCCCACATGGATTCCACAGGCCATGCTGGGGGGGGGAGTGGGGGGGGTCATCAAGAGCCCTTCAACGTCTTATGCTGGATTTGGGCTTACGGGATGTTTGGAGGGACACCCATGAGGGAGAGAGAGGTTATACATACTACTCTCTGGTCCATCAGGTTCACACTCGCATCGATTATTTTCTGTTGGACCAGCGCCTGATGGACGGGAGAGTGAAGGCTGGACATGGAACGTTGACTTGGTCGGATCATGCCCCGTGCTGGCTTGCCCTCCCAGCTGGATTGTATAGCGAGCATCAACGTCTTTGGCGCTTGGATGTGAGGTTCCTGCGGCGGCAGGGTGCCGTGCAGGATCACGTCCGCTTTATCACTGAATTTTTTGAGCTTAATGGCTCTGGGGATGTTCCCCTCCCCACAGTGTGGGATGCTTACAAGGCGACGGCTCGAGGCCAACTCATGGCGGAGGCGGCTTGCACGCGTAAGATGTGGACACGTGACCGGTTGCTGCAGGAGTCCTCCCGTCTAGGTTTGGAACACGCCCGAACCGGCTCGCGACAGGTTCTGCGTCATTGGCGGACTGTCCGAGCTGATTTGGATGCGTGCTTGCAGAAAGAATTAGATAATAAACGCCGGAAATTACGGCAAACTTTTTATGAGCATGGGAAGAAAACTGGCCGCTTCCTAGCTTTGCGTCTCCGGCAACAGCAGTCCGCGCGAGTGGTTCGTGAGTTATGTGACTCTGGGGGTCGGAAGAGGGTTATTTCCCAGGAGATACGCGATCTTTTTGCTGACTACCTGGAGAGGCTTTACAAGGCCGAGCCCTCTGATCGGGATCGTGTGCAGGACTATTTGCAGAGGACCGCACTGCCGCGTCTCTCGGATCCTGATCGAGTCCAGCTAGATTCTGAATTAACGGTAGACGAGGTGGAGACCGCGATCCGGCGACTGAAAACTGGCAGTGCACCAGGTAGTGATGGCTTCCCCTCGGAATACTATAAGAAGTTCCGGACACATTTAGCGCCCACCTTGACTATTCTGTTCAATGAGGTTTTGGGGGGGGGGGATCTCTCCCGCCGTCCCAACGTGAGGCCTTGATAGTGATGATACCTAAGCCTGGCAAACCATTGCATGATGCGGCGTCTTATCGCCCCATTTCCCTGTTAAACGTGGATGTTAAAATATTTGCCACTGTCCTGGCTGCGCGTCTGAATCGGGTCCTCCCAGGCTTGGTTCATCCGGATCAGGTTGGCTTTGTGCCGGGTTGCCAGGCTGCGGATAACATTAGGCGTATGTTGCAGATCATACATGTGGCCCGGCGGGAACCGCAACCAGCTTTGCTGGTGGGGATTGACGCAGAGAAGGCCTTCGACCGGGTTGCTTGGGAATACCTTTGGAGTGTTCTGGAGACTATGGGCTTTGGCTCTAACTATATCCGTTGGGTTCGTAGCCTTTATCAGTTGCCTCAGGCGTGCGTCCGGATCAATGGGGGACACTCGAGACATTTTTCTTTGGAGAGGGGTACCCGTCAGGGATGCCCCCTTTCACCTCTGCTTTTCGCACTGGCGATGGAGCCCCTGGCTCAGAGCTTCCGTGCACACCCAGGCTTGCAGGGGGTCCATATTGGTCCTGCGGATTATCGGATTGCGCTCTTTGCGGATGACATCATACTGTCCCTGGTGGATCCGTCTGCTTCCTTTTCAATTGCGATGCAGTTGTTTGAGGCTTACTCTCGGGTATCTGGTTTCAAAATTAATTATGCTAAATCGGAGATCCTGAATGTTGGGGTTCCTGAGGCGATCTGTGCCGAACTCCAAGAGGCCTTCCCTCTTCGTTGGGTCTCCAGAGCCCTGCGTTATCTAGGGGTGCACTTGACTGTGGAGCGGGCGGATCTTTTTAAAGCTAACTATGACCCCCCTGCTCCGTCAGGTTCAGCAGGATTTAGAGATTTGGAATGGTTTGCTCCTTTCCTGGTTCGGGCGTATAGCCGTAGTCAAGATGGTGGTTGTACCCCGCTTTCTTTACCTTTTTCAAGTTCTACCGATTCCCATTACACAGGCCACCTTGGCGACCTGGCAACGGCTGCTTATGAAGTTTATATGACATTACCGTCGTCCACGCTTGGCGCGACATATTCTCTATACTCGCACGCGTTCTGGAGGTATGGGCATGCCCAATTTGCACTGGTATTATGCGGCGGCCCAGTGTCGGGCGGGGGTGGAGTGGATGATTGCGGATAGCACCAAGCGATGGGTACAGCTGGAAATGAGCCTGGCGGGGGGAGCGGGATTAGGAGACTGGCTGTGGCTTGGTCCCAAACTTCGGTGTGGTAAATGTACCAACAATCCCTATGTTCTTCACACCCTCCGATGCTGGGACCAGTACTTTCGGTCCCGAGATGCGGATTTAACTCCGTTGGCCCCTATAGTGGGTAATGCCTCTTTTCCGCCGGGGCAAAGCGATACAGTTTTTCGGCAGTGGGGACATCTAGGTCTTAGCCGAGTCGGACACCTCTTTGAGGACGGCCGGATACGATCTTTCCGCGCGTTACAAGATGAATTTGACATTCCGGCTAAACACCTCTATCAATATACGCAAGTGACGCACTGGGTTCGATCTAGGCTGATTCGCCCCCAGGTTGCTCGGGACCTGATCGATCTGGAGCGCTATTGTGAGGGTTGTACTACTACCAGGGGACTCGTGGCCGCCCTCTATGCCCACTTGCAGGGATCTCAATCGCGCTTTGCGAGGCATAGGGAGCTCTGGAACTCTGATTTGAATCTTTCCTTTACCGAACAACAGTGGGAAACAGTGGAAACACATTTGTGGAAGAGCTCGGTAGCGATTAATGCCCGTGAAACTAATTATAAAATACTGTACCGCTGGTACATGACTCCGGCGCGGATCGCACGTATATATCCTGGGGCTGTGGATCTTTGTTGGCGTAAGTGTGGGCAACAGGGTACCCTGGGGCACATTTGGTGGACTTGCCCCCGAATTCGCGCTTTTTGGAGGGGTGTGCAATTCCGGCTACAACTGCTTCTGGGAGTGAGCATCCCTTGGGATCCGGGGATCTTCCTCTTTGGGGCCTCGGTGCCGGGTGCACGGGCTCTACAACTTGCTCTACTGCGCCATGGCCTGAATGCGGCCCGCTTATCTCTTGCGGCAGCCTGGTGGCGTGCTTTGGCCCCCTCCTTTCGGACTTGGTTAGAACGGATGTGGGATATGTATACCATGGAGCGGGGGGTGGCTGTCAGTAGGATGCGCTTGGCACATGTTGAGTTGGTGTGGGCACCTTTTGTTTCTCGTTACGGTGCGTGAATGCCATGGACTAGAGGAGGGGAATATGCGTACTTTACTGGGAGTCTGCCCTTGTGCGTACTTTCCCCCCTTTTCATTTCTGCTCACCGTCTTTCCATGCTAAACGGATGCTAAGCCATAGTTGGGGACACTGGGAGGTGGGGGGGGCCCGGGGCTAGGGAGGCTCTGGGGGGGAGGGCAGTTGGGGGGGGGGTTGTTGTTCCCCGATTCCTTATTCTAAAACTGTAAAAATGAAGGCATATTGTAGTATATTATTGTGACCTGCAGTTATGCTGTTACTGTTGCATTTCCTTGAAGTTTTTTGTGGTTTCTGTTTATATGTATCTTTTGGAAGCCTTTCAATAAAAAAAAAAAAAAAAGAAATACAAACTTGTTCTTTAATCTACTCAGAAAAGCTCATGAGTAAGATTTTTAGCCACGCAGTAGAAAGCAAGCCAGCTAAGGGGTTTCAGCTGGATAACTGCTAGCAATTGAGCCTTACCTAATTGCTTGTGGGCTCTAAGAGAATCACTTCTGAATCTATGTGGGAAGTTATCAGAAGTTAACCTGAAAAGAACAGTTTTTTTCTTTCTTTGTGGCTTTTGGTTTGTTGTTTGACATTGCTAAGAGAACATTAGCTAATGCCTACAGAAAAGACCAGTTTTTTGCCAACCAGGTCTTATTTCTTTTGCTTTGATTGCTTGACAAGTTCAAATGTTGTTTTCCTTATTTTTTGTTTTTCTAGTTTAACACTGAAAGCAAGTAACCTGATTTATGTGCTACCAAGCATATCTGTGTTGGGAGAAATAACCCCATAAATAAATATCTTATTGGCTTTAACACTTGAGCACAACTAAATTATTGTCAGCAGCTGTGTCTGGTGTGAATGAACTGCATTGCCCACAATCCCTTGCAAATCATATAGATATATGCACTTGCCAAGACTGTGAAGATTCTCACCCAGGCAGCCGTCTGACAAATGGCATAGTTTTTTGGATTGCTTTTGCACAAAGGGGTTTTACTTGCTGAGGATTACAACTAAAGTTCAAGTTTAAAGCTGGAAAAAAAGATTTTCCCTCAACTGCACTTTGGAGGAGAAGTGGATGTTCCAGGCAGCTGTCCCAGGAGGAAAAGACCCTGTGCAGAGCTGGATTCATCACTGACAGAAGGTAATAATACCTGGGCATGTCTAATGGTGGATGGGAGTAAGGCACAGGGGTAATTGAAAAAAACAAAGCAAAACACACCTGTTTGGAAGGTGGTGCACTTTGTTTTTTTTTTCTTTGTTTCTTGCAGGGATCATGATGGATCCGAGGGAGATGGCTAGCTGGATGGCAGCCCAGTTTAGCAGGCAACAGGAGCTATCGCAGCAAGCTCAGGACACTGCTATGAAAGCCATAATGGACCAGCAGAAGCCAGTGCTTGATCTGGTGCAAGCTCTAGTTAAGCTGCAGAACCAAACTGGAACAGATGCAAGACCAGCAGTAAATACTGGTACACCACATATGGACAGTGAGGGACTCAATCAAGGGATTGGGGCATTTAGTTTTGGGAAGCTAACTCCAGATGATAATGTTGATGATTTTCTAGAGTCTTTTGAAAGAGTGGCACGAGCATTAGCATGGCCAGAGACCCAGTGGGCAATAAGGCTGGCAGCCTCATTAACTGGAGAGGCGCTTGCAGCTTACAGAGCAATGCCAGCAGCCCAGGCTTTGAATTATAAGGATGTAAAGGCTGCTATTAGAGATCGCCTAGGGTTGTCTATTTCAGAGTATAGGCGAATGTTTAGAGCTACTACATTGAGAGTGGGTGAAACACCCAGGGCTCTGAGTCAGAGAATCAGAGGTTTAGCTGTAAAATGGTTGGAGCCTGAGCAAAAGATGGTAGAAATGTTATTAGACATTATAATGCTTGAACAATTTATGTCTGCGGTCCCTAAAGATTTGCACACTTTCCTTATACAGCAAAATTGCCAAAATCTTGGAGAGGCAACCATGCTAGCAGAGAGATTCTTGGAAGCCATGCAGGCTTGCCATAGAATGGGTGGCCCTCTGAAGATTGGTGCTGAGGCAAGATGTGCTGTATCAGAAAAGAAAATAATTAAAAATGTTTCTGAAAATGAATGTACTGTATCAAACCAGATGACACAGTGGAGTAGAAAGAAATGTTTCAAATGTGGAAAATGGGGACATTTAAAAAAAGGATGCCAGACACACACTAGCTTAATGGGTGTGGATTTAAAACAGCCCAAAGAAGGATTTCTTTTGATGGTTGATGTGCAAGGAATTACCACAAATGCTTTGTTAGACTCTGGGGCAGACCAGAGTATGATGTCAAAAAGGCTTTGGAAGAGGATAGAGGCCCAAGAAGGATTTGTGCCTAGAACCCCTGAAAGCCAAGTTCACATCAGATGCATTCATGGTGCTGCAATACCATATCCCACCTATAGGCTAAAGGTTAAGTGTCTGGGGGAACAAGAGGAAGTCCTGTTAGCAGTGCTGCCTAGGCTACCCTTTGATTTGGTTCTAGGAAGAGACTGGCCAAGATTTAAGCAGGGTCTATTGGAAGGACTAGGAAAGAAGGAGGGAGAAGGTTTAATGGTAATAGCTCCCGGGCCTTTATTTGGAAGTCCTCAGACCCCAGCTAAAAAGATGGTTAAGCGTCCAGAAGACCAAGCTACCCCAAAGCAGACATTCGTCCTAAAGTACCATAGGGTCACAGAGAAGGCCCAAGCTCCTAAGCGGGCAACCCCTCAAGCTGCTGGGTTTGACCTGTGCAGCATAGAAAATGTGACTGTACCTAGCCAAGGGAGAGCCCTGGTTGACACCGGTCTCCAAGTGGAAATACCTATTGGATGCTATGGGAGAGTAGCCCCAAGGTCCGGATTAGCCCTTAAATATTTCATCGATGTGGGTGCGGGAGTAATTGATCCCGATTACAGGGTGTGGTGAGGAGAGCACTGCTGAGCATAGAGATACACAGGGAAATGAGACCTGTATCTTTAATTCTGAAAGTATCAAGGGTTTCCCGGGTAACCAAGAGTCTATGACTCATAACTTAGTCATCCCTAAGCCCCGCCCACAGCAGCACGTCAGGGTTAGAGGGAAGCCTGACTCTAATCACATGTGCTGGGAGCAAGGCATGGCACAGGAAGAAGAACAGTTTAAAAAGCTGACTTGTAGAAGCACAGGGGGGAAGAGGGAGAGTGAAAGAAAGTGTGAAGGAAAGAGTGGAAGCAGAAGAGAGAGAGCTCCCGAGAGATTGCCAAGAACAGCTGAGAGAGCAAGGGAAGGAGGATCCGATAAAGGTATTGGTGAACCTTTGAACGAAGGCAGCAGGAGAGATAAAGGCTGCTGACTTAAAGCTTCCAACTGCTCAGGGAGAACTGTTTGGAAAGGTGCCAAAACAGTTCCAGCTGAAAGATAGGCTGTTGCAATCAAACGAAGTTACTGCAGACGGAAGACAGCATGACTGGCTTACAGGGCAGAGAGAGATTCTAAACACCTCTGACTCCAGGCAAGTGTGTCCTCCTCATTTCTTAACCAGTAAAGGCTTAGGAGAATTAGCTTTAGAGTTAAAAGCTGATTCTAGCAGTAAGCAAAACCCCAGGATAAAGAGAGACTGTTTACCTGAGTATCAAGTGGCTCACATAGCAGAGGAGCTAGTGCAAAAGCAAGCCCTGCTTAAAAAGTTGAATGAATTAATTAAGAAAGAGAACAGTCAGCTCTCCCTACAGGTGCCCTTGGATGTGTGTGAGAATGATAGCATTGAAGAAATGGAAATAGGAGATGTAGAAGATAATTCCTTTGAAATGCAATGTGCTTTATGTCAAGCCTCTGATGTGGAAGAGTGCTAATCTAGAGAGCCGTTGAATGTGTGCATGCTTAAAAGAGAAACCTGATTTGTGAAGACGTCATGACAGAAGAAAAACAGCTGAGTGCTAAGCTCAACTTATAAAGCTGAAAGTTGATAGTAATAATCAAGGGACATTCAAAGAGCTGTTTTTGCTTCATGAGATTTTTGTTCCTGTAAAGAGAAACATTTAAGAAGTATAGTTTTTGGAATAAGTTACATTTTTGAATACAAGCAAAGTTGTACCTGTTTTCTTTTGAGAAGCTGTTGCGCAGGAGTAAAATCCTATATTTTGGGTTTGTTCCACTTGTATCCTGTGTATGAAGGAATCCCTGATTACAACAAATAAATTTTCTCTGTCTTATGCCTAACCACTGGATCACAACTCCTTTGCCTTAAGATAAGACTACAATTCCCAGCAGCCCTCCTGGCAGCCCTTTTTAGGGAAACTTATTTAAAAGGTAACAAAAGGCGACCTCTCCTGGTACCAGTTATCTACCTGGCCAGGTGGGGGCGACAAGGGGCAATATTAAAGTTCTGTTATTTAACTTTGGACAGAATGATTATCACGTGAAGACAGGAGACAGAATTGCCCAATTGATCTGTGATAGGCTGGGTTTTCCACCTGTGGAGGAGGTCACATCCCTGGAAAATTCTGAGCGTGGAACCAAAGGCTTTGGTTCTACTGACGTCAAAGGGGTTAAAAGCCTAGCTTCCACCTGTGCCCGAGAGAGGGAGGTGAATGAAGAGGAAGATTTGGGACCCCAGGTATCTGATTGTAAAGAAAAATCAGAGCCCCAAATAGGTGAGGACCTGACAGTGGTACAACAGGAAGAAATTAAGAAATTGCTTAAAGAATTCCCGGATGTGTTGACACCCATACCTGGGGAGACACATTTGGTTGCCCATGAAATAATAACTCCACCTGGGAAATTAGTTCGTCAAAGGCCATACCGCTTGCCTGAAGCCAAGAGACAGTAAGTAGTGGCACAAGTCCAGGAGATGTTGGACATGGGAGTAATAGAGGAGTCAAAGAGTCCCTGGAATAGCCCCATAGTCCTGGTGCCGAAGCCTGATGGATCTTTAAGATTTTGTATTGACTTCCGGCAGGTAAACGCCATATCAGTTTTTGATGCCTATCCAATGCCAAGAATTGAAGAGCTGTTGGACCAGCTGGGACAGGCTCAATACTTAACCACCCTTGATATGACAAAAGGATATTGGCAAATCCCTCTCACCAGGGAGTCGAAGCCGAAGACTGCGTTCAGCACCCCCGTTGGCCTTTTCCAGTTCAAGAGGATGCCTTTCGGACGGCATGGAGCAGCGGCTACCTGCCAAAGGTTAGTGGATCAGGTACTTCGACCCCACCAAAATTATGCTTTTGCATATATGGATGATGTCATAATCCATAGTAACACCTGGGCGGAGCATCTAAAGAGGATCAGGGCAGTCTTGTGCTCCATGAAGCAAGCGGGAATCACTTTAAACCCGAAGAAGTGTGCCTTTGCAAATAGGGAGGTAAAATACCTGGGCCACCTAGTGGGAAGAGGAAAAATTAAACCTCTAATGAGTAAAGTAGAAAGCATCAGGAATTTTCCTCCTCCAACAACAAAGAAACAACTAAGAAGTTTCTTAGGACTTATTGGATACTACCGCAGATTTATACCGCAATTTGCAGAGAAAAGTGCAATTTTCACGGATATGCTGCGGAAGAATTGTCCAAACCAGCTAAAGTGGACACCTGAAGCTGAAAAAGCGTTTTCAGTCTTAAAAGGAAAATTGTGTACAGGACCGGTACTGAAAGGGGTGGACTTCAAGAAACCCTTTCTGGTTCAAACGGATGCATCGGATGTAGGGCTAGGAGCGGTTCTATCCCAGTGTCATGAAGGGGAGGAGCATCCTGTGATGCACCTGAGCAGGAAGTTGCCACCGGCTGAACAAAAGTATTCCACAATAGAAAAAGAATGTTTAGCCATAAAGTGGTCAGTGGAGGCGTTAAGGTTTTACCTTACAGGAAGAAAGTTCCGGTTGGTCACAGACCATGCCCCACTTAAGTGGTTGTAGCAAATGAAGAACCACAATGCCAGGTTGACACGCTGGTACATGGCCTTACAGGCATTTGATTTTCAAGTTGAACATCGTGCTGGGAAGTTACACAAGAATGCGGATGCCCTTTCCCGTATTACGGACTGTAGAGAAGAAGTGGACAAAGGTGAGTCGGTTGATATTGTGTATCTGGACTTTCAGAAAGCCTTTGACAAGGTCCCTCATGAGAGACTTTTGGCAAAACTAAAGAGTCATGGGATAGGAGGCAGTGTACTATTGTGGATCAGGAACTGGTTAAAAGATAGAAAGCAGAGGGTAGGGCTAAATGGCCAATTTTCCCAATGGAGAAAGGTGAATAGTGGTGTACCCCAGGGATCTGTGCTGGGTCCGCTGCTTTTTGACATATTCATAAATGACCTGGAAAGTGGAATAACGAGTGAGGTTATCAAATTTGCAGATGACACAAAACTATTTAAAGTTGTTAAAACCCAGGAGGATTGTGGAAAATTGCAAGAGGATCTTGATAAATTGGAAGACTGGGCATCAAAATGGCAGATGAAATTTAATGATGAAATTTAATGTGGAGAAGTGCAAGGTTATGCACCTAGGGAAGAACAACCCAAACTATGGTTACACGATGGACAAGTTCCTGGAGGAAAGGTCCATAAACCATTATTAAGTAGGGACCCAGGATATCAATGCTTGAACCAATACAAGCATTGTGGAACCTGTGTCCCTTGGGGAAACTGCTAGGTACGTATGACCTAGATTGGCCACTGTTGGAAACAGAATACTGGGCTTGATGGACCTTGGTCTGACCCAGTATGGCATATCTTATCTTATCTTATCTTATCACCAGTGACACCAGTCCGTAATAACTTAAGCAGGGGGGTATGTGATAAGGAAGCTTATCATAGCTCAGGAAGGAGCTATAGAAAAGGTGAAGTGACTCTGAACAAGCAACCTGTCAGTTCTGGTAGAAATAAGAAAACAGAATTTTCCCATAAAAGACTACCAGTCCCAGAATGCACCAGGTTTCCAACAGCCATTAGAGGAGCTGAAGTGGGGAAACGTGTGTTCAATCAGGAGGGCTATGAGGTAATCCCTAAGCACTCATCTCAAAGGGCAGGGCCTGATTCAGCACAGCTGCGCTGTATTAGGGAGGAGCACTCATCTAACCAGAATAAAGGTAGAGTTTATTCTACAGAGAATTATCCTTATCCTGAGAATCAGCTTGAGCTTGATCATCAGTTTCATCTGAAGGATCATCAGAAGCAGAAGCCAAACCGGACGGACAGAGAGGGAAAGAGACCCTTTGGAAGAAGGAAGAGAAAAGCCTTTGAGAGGTCTAGAAGAGTCCAGAGCAGTACGTATACTGGGAGGCATTCCAAGGGCCAGCATACACCATTGGACTGGGGAAAGTCAGAGGAATGGTGCTGCAGAGCTAGGAATCTCCAGACGGTACCTGTGAGGGAGATGGCTGCACGTGGAGGGGACCCTAAGACCCGTGCCAGAAGGTATGTGAAGAGAGATCCAGTGTCCAGGGATCTGGATTGGAAGGCTGGACATAAGAACTGGACTACATACTGGCCAGGCTATATAGAGAGGAGCTCTAACAGCAAGGGAAGCTCAGGTATGAACACTGATCTATGCCCTAGCTATAACCTTGAAAGACAGCAGGGAAACAAGTATTCTCCTGAAAGTGCTCCATTGGGAGATTCATCTGTGCCAATCCATGATGTTGAACCCATGCTTGTTGAAGAAGAGGGGGTGATAGCAGATGAAGAATTGGTTTACATGGACTGCTCTCTGTCTAAACTCCTTTGGTGATTTTCTGTTATAAAGTACAGCAACCATCACAAAGAAATACAAACTTGTTCTTTAATCTACTCAGAAAAGCTCATGAGTAAGATTTTTAGCCACGCAGTAGAAAGCAAGCCAGCTAAGGGGTTTCAGCTGGATAACTGCTAGCAATTGAGCCTTACCTAATTGCTTGTGGGCTCTAAGAGAATCACTTCTGAATCTATGTGGGAAGTTATCAGAAGTTAACCTGAAAAGAACAGTTTTTTTCTTTCTTTGTGGCTTTTGGTTTGTTGTTTGACATTGCTAAGAGAACATTAGCTAATGCCTACAGAAAAGACCAGTTTGTTGCCAACCAGGTCTTATTTCTTTTGCTTTGATTGCTTGACAAGTTCAAATGTTGTTTTCCTTATTTTTTGTTTTTCAAGTTTAACACTGAAAGCAAGTAACCTGATTTATGTGCTACCAAGCATATCTGTGTTGGGAGAAATAACCCCATAAATAAATATCTTATTGGCTTTAACACTTGAGCACAACTAAATTATTGTCAGCAGCTGTGTCTGGTGTGAATGAACTGCATTGCCCACAATCCCTTGCAAATCATATAGATATATGCACTTGCCAAGACTGTGAAGATTCTCACCCAGGCAGCCGTCTGACACTATGTAGACATTGCGAGAGTCCCAAAGTTATTTCATCAATTCGCTCTGGTTTACAACCAATCAGGAAAGCTCACACAGATAAAAGAGACATCAGAAATAGCCACAAACAATTTGAATAGTTTACAATAACCATGGCACTCTTCCCAGTACATTTCTACATTTAAAACAAACCTCCCACTGCGATAATGTGGAAGCAATGCAATAACAACATTTCGGGACACAAAGTGCAGTTAAGACAGATTTAACCCTTAAACCTAACTTAGCAATATAATACAAGAAGTCTGACCAATAACATACGTAATTTAGTCTACATTAAAAACAAATCATTCACATAATAAACTAAAGAGGAATGGTTGAGTCTTACATCAAATAATGCAGTTCCTAGGGCCGGTGCAAATATGCAAGGCTAACCTTCAAAAAGAACAAATAAAAACAAAACTGCTTTTCAAGTCATACTGAGAATAAGCAGGTCGCAAAGCTACAACAAAAGTCCAGGGAGAAATTGGCAAAAGCACATTATTTACTGCGCACAGGTTCTGCACAAATCTATAAGTCTTACCGTCAGCCTTCTGCAGACAGTTTCACCTTTAGCACAGGAAGAACTGAAGTCTTACATAATGAAGTGACACTTTGTGTCTGGAGATCTTCAAGCATAGAACAACTTTCTTCACCAGCGGCTGCTGGCACAGCTTGAGTCTAGGAAACTGAATTCCTGGTTTCACGACGATCTGCACAAGTGGGATAGAAAGGCATCTGATATCTGATCCCAGCATTATCCATAAAGAAGAAGAAAGCTCTCCAGGATGAATGATATCTGGAGATCTACAGAACACGGCACTTCAGATAGAATACAGCCCGTCTTCACACTCAGCCAGGCTAGAGTGCAATCAGCAGCTTCCGGAGTTCTCTGACTATCAAGACTCTGATTCCGGAGACAGTCTCGCTTGCAAATGCTCAATAAAAAGCTTATCTGAACTGTCTCGCTGAGGATTCCTATGACCTTCTCTTGCTCCGATCCTACCCTCCCCCTGCTCCTGGGAGGTTACATAGAAGTAATCGTTAGATTGAGCAATTCAGTCATTTCACATCAAATGTCAGCTCACTGTACCAGGCACTTTTCAGACTTACATCAGCTGTTCTAGCTGGCCAATCTTTTATTAAAGTTTAAAAAAAATACCTTTTACTCATGGGATTAAACCATTTACAAAAACAATTAGTGAATCCTGCCTTAAAGATGTTAATCTCAACCAATCCTTTCACAAATTTGCATACTACTGTAAGTGATTCTAACAGAAAATAATCTTTCTTTTTTTCTTTTATTAACCACTAAAACAAAATTATCTCTTTGAGTTTTCTCTTGGAAATTTATTACAGGGTATGTCACAAACTGGATAAAAAATCAGCTGGGTTATAAAACGCACTTCTAAGCAAATTATCTAAAGCAGCCCAAGTAGAACATGAACTATTATGCTGACGTAAAACAGTTTGAAGAAAACTTATAGCACCATGTAATTGAATACATTTCTCTCTATAGGTCATAAAATGCTTATTCAGACCCTTTTCAATATCATCAACAAGTTTACTAGAAATTCCTAATTCCTTTGTAGTAGAAATATCATTTCTTACTGTTCCCTTTAAGGAATCTATGATATGTACAGTACATTCTATTTCACGACTAAGAAGGTCATTCATTTCTCTGAGCTGAGAAACATTGCAAGTACCAAAATTCTCAATTTGTGCATTCCCCAATATTCTTTGCTTATTTCTTATTTCTTATTTCTTATCTCATATCTTAATTTCACTGCACGGGTGACCATCTCCCTCTCAGAAACTACATAATTCTCAAAACAAACAGGGGGAGACGTTGGGAATACACCTGGATCTCGTCCAGCTCCAATTGCAGCCACCTCTGCATCATACTCTGGAGAAAAAATGACTGGGACCTTCCCTGCCCAGGCATTACCAATCTCTTTCTCCTGTGGTTCACCCGTTTTACCATATTTCAGTTCTTTCAACACCTTTGGATGTATACCATCTGGTCCAGGTGATTTGCTTGGGTAACATCCCTACATCTTCCTCAGTAAAAACCGAAGCAAAGAATTCATCCAGTCCCTCCGCTATCACCTTGTTGCCTCTTAGTGCCCCTTTAAACCCTCTATCACAGTGGTTCTCAACCTTTTTTGCACCGTGACCCCTTTTACCATTGGTCAACTTGTGATGACCCCCAATGATAAAATCAAATGCGTCTCCCTTCCTTTACCATTAACGCATTGTCACTGTAATCATTTGTTGAATTATTAATATATTATAGGCCTTTGCATTATGTTTTTATTTATAAAATTTACTTATTTAAACCACAATAATTAATCCCAATAACAAGTAATAATATTTGATTTCAAAATTATTATGATGTTGTAGTCAAATCACTAATATGAAATAAAATTATTTTTTCTACCTTTGTTGTCTGATCAATTTATTCTCTGATCATGCTGGTCCCGATCTGAGGCTTCTGCTTTCCTGTCTTCTCTTAGCTCTCTTTCTGTGGTCTATGGTCCATCTGCCATTTCTTATATTTTCTTTCATTTTCTTCACTTCTTTCCATCAGCCTATTTCCAGTCCCAGTAAACCTCCCCAGTATCAGCCCCTTTCCAGTCCTCACTCCCAGTACCTTCCAATGTCAACTTGCATTCCCATGACTGCCACTGGTGTCCATTCCCTTCCAGTCCCCCTCCTTCCCCACTGACCAGTCCCTTCTAGTACAAATACCATGGCAGCCCCTCTCAGATCCACTCCCTTCCAGTTCCATTCTCCCATCCCCTCGTATCAGCCCATTTGTAGACTTAGCCCCCAGTTTTCTTCCAGGGCCAGCAGCTCTATCCTCCCCTCCCCACAATCAGCCCATTCCCAGTCAAAGCCCCCCAATCAGCTCACTTCTAGTACTAATCACCCCTTAACCCCATTACCAGTGCTAGCCTCCCCTAATCAGCCCAATACCAGTCCTAGCCTTCAATAATCAGCTCATTTCCAGTCATAGCCCCCCCCCGATCAGTTCATTTCCAATGCTAGCCTCCCATCAGTCCATTACCAGTCCTACCCCACCCCATCAGCCCATTACCAGTCCTAGCCTCCCCTAATCAGCTAATTTCCAGTGCTAGTCCCCCCCTCAACCCCATTAGCAGTGCTAGGCTCCCCTAATCAGCCCATTTCCAGTCCTACCTCCCCCCCCCTTATCAGCCCATTACCAGTCCTATCCCCCTATCAGCCCATTACCAGTCCCAACCCCCCTTGATCAGTCATTTCCCAGTCCTAGCCTTCCCTAATCAACCCATTACCAGTCCTAGCCCCCCCATCTGCCCAATACCAGTGCTAGCTCCCCCATCAGCCCATTATAATCCTAACCCACACTGTCTCTTGCCTCTGTCCAGCATTTATCCCCTGTCTGTCCAGTATGTCCCCCTGTCTATCCCCTGTGTCCATGCCAGCCCCCATCCCTCCATCCCTCCATGTCAGCCCCCCTCCCTCCATCCATCCATATCAGCCCCCCTCCCTCCCTTCATGTCGGCCCCCTCTGTCCATGTCAGCCCCCCTCCCTCCATCCATATCAGCTCCCTCCCTCCCTCCATGTCAGCCCCCCTCCGTCCATGTCAGCTCCCCCTCCCTCCATCCCTCTCTCTCAGCCCCCCTCCCCCCGTCCATGTCAGCCCCCCTGTCCATGTCCATGTCAGCCCCCCCGTCCATGTCAGCCCTCCCTCCCTCTGTCCATGTCAGCCGTGTTGCAGGTTCCATGCCCCCTCATCCCCTCTCCCCATGTTTGCCTCCCTTCTAATGCAGCTGCGGCTCCCTGCCTCTTAGGAAACCGCGGCTGTGCCTGTAAAATCATTGCGGAGCCTCCCTGTCTCTCGATGGGCTCCGTGCAGCATTGTCCCGCCTCCAAAGGAAGTTGTTTACCACGCCTAGGCTCCGCTCTTCTTTAGTGGACATAAGTACTTCACCCCCTACATTTTGACCTTACATTTTTTAACATTAAATCCCAGCTGCCAAATTCTAGATCATTCTTCAAGCTTAGCTAGATCCCTCCTCATGTTATCTACACCTTCCTGGGTATCTACTCTATTGCAGATTTTGGTATCATCCGCAAAGAGGCAAATGTTACCCGACAGCCCTTCCGCTATATCACTAACAAAGATGTTAAAAAAAATCGGACCAAGGACAGATCCCTGGGGCACACCACTGGTAACATCTTTCTCCTCAGAGTGAGCTCCATTTACTTGTACTCTTTGTCGCCTCCCACCCAACCAATTTCTAACCCAAGCAGTAACTTTAGGGTCCATCCCTAGGGTGCTCAGTTTGTTTATAAGTTGCCTGTGAGGAACAGTGTCAAAGGCTTTACTGAAATCTAAATACACCACATCTAGAGCTCTCCCTCGGTCTAACTCCCTGGTCACACAGTCAAAGAAATCAATCAGATTTGTCTGACAAGACCTGCCTCTGGTGAATCCATGCTGCCTCGGATCCTGTAATCCGCTGGACTCCAGAAACCTCACTATTTTCTCTTTCAGCAGCGTTTCCAATAATTTACTCACCACCGAAGTTAAACTAACTGGCCTGTAGTTTTCAACCACATTCTTACTTCCACTTTTGTGTAAAGGCACCACATGAGCCTCTCTCCAGTCCTTTGGCACCACTCCCGACTTCAACGAGTCATTGAAAAGGTCAGTCAGTGGAGTTGCTAGAACATCCCCAAGTTCCCTCAGTATTCTAGGGTGTATCCCATTCGATCCCATTGCTTTGTCTACTTTAAGTTGAGCTAGTTTCTCACGAACACAGTCTTCTGAAAATTGTTCAAGATGTCACTCGCTTCTGTTCCTATTTGTGGGTGTTTTCTGAGGTCCTGCTCCTGGTTCTTCATCTGTGAACACAGAACAAAAATATTTGTTAAGGAATTCCGCTTTATCCTTATCAGCTTCTACATATTACTCCCCTGCACCCTTGAGTCTGACAATACCACTTTTGCCCTTCCTCTTCTCACTAATATATCTGAAAAATGTCTTATCCCCCCATTTTATTGCATTGGCTATTTCCTCCTCCTTTTGAATCTTTGCCTTCTTGACTACTTTGCTAGCTTCTCTAGTTTTTCCAAATACAGGTGCCTGTCTTCCTCTCTCTGTGATCTCTTGTACTTCATGAAGGCCTCCCTCTTTTTCTTCACTTTTTCAGCTACTTCTTTCGAAAACCATAGCAATCTCCTTTTCCCTTTACCTTTATTTACCATTTTAACAAAAAGGTTGGTTGCCCTTAAAATATCCCCTTTCAGTTTTGTCCACTGTTTTTCTACATCCCCCAGCTGTTCCCATCCCACTAACGACTCCCTGAGGTATTGGCCCATCTTCGCAAAGTTAGTCTTCCTAAAGTCGGATTCTCACCTTTGAATGGATTCTAACAGCCCTGGTCCTAATACTGAACCACACCATCTGGTCATCACTGGATGCAAAATGATCTCCAACTACAACATCAGAAACACTTTCACCATTGGTAAGCACCAAGTCCAGTATGGCCCCTTCACGTGTGGGGTCTGTTACCAATTGCCTGAATAGTTCTCCCTGTAGAGAATCCAGGAACTCCTTACTTCTAGATGATACTGCAGCAGGAATGTGCCAATCAATATCTGGCATATTGAAATCTCCTATCAGTAGCACTTCCCCTTTCCTAGCAATGCTGCGTATGTCTTCAATTATCTCTCTGTCCACCTCTTCCTCTTGTGAGGGAGCTCTGTATATCACACCAATGCAAATAGATTTCTCTTTCCCTCTTTCAAGTTTAACCCACAATGCCTCCTCTCTCCCTTTTAAGCTCTGTAATTCCAAAGCTTTAATAGTAGTTTTTACATATAGTGCCACTCCTCCTCCCCTTCTTCCTACCCTGTCCTTTCTGAATAAATTATAGCCAGGTATAGTTACATCCCAATCATGGTTTTCTGTGAACCATGTTTCTGTAACTGCCACTAAATCCAAGTCAGCCACTCCCACCAAAGCTTCAACATCAGGGATCTTATTTCCCATGCTACGGGCATTTATACACACTGATTTCCATATGTTACCCCTGTTGCCCATTTCCATAAAGGTATTTAATGTATCACCTACCCGGGGGCTTTCACTTACCTGGGGGCTTTCTTCACCCATCCCCAATGAATCTAGTGTAAAGCCCTCTTCAGTAGATTAGCTAGTCTACTACCGAAGATGTGTTGACCTTTCTTGGACAGATGGATGCCATCTCTGCTCTGCAACCCTTGGAACAGCATCCCATGGTCTAGGAAACCAAAACGCTCTCGATGACACCATCCATGCAGCCATGCATTCATCTCCAGGATGCAAGCCTCTCTGCCTTGGCCTTTACCCTCAACAGGGAGGATTGAAGAGAACACCACCTGTGCACCTAACTGCTTCACCCTCTGTCCCAGAGCCATGAAGTCACTTTTTATACATTCCGAGGTATACCTGGCAGTATCATTTGTTCCAACATGGATTAGCAACATTGGGTAATAGTCAGTGAGCTTGATGAGTCTTGGCAAACTCTCCGTAACATCTTGGATTTTGGCACCAGGCAGACAGCATACCTCTCTGGACATCAAGTCTGGTCAGCAGATGGACGCCTCAGTACCCCTCAGAAGAGAGTCTCAAACCACCACTACCCTTCGTTTCCTTCTGGTCACTGATTCTGCAACTTTGGGGTACTTGAGCTCTGGTTCTTCCCTTTCCAGGGATGCTTTCACCTCCTCCACTTCCAGGGCTGCATAATGGTTCTTCAATTCAAGGGCTGGAGAAGTTGGATTGGTGATTTTGCAGGCCCTGGTGACTTTTGTCCAACCATCGACATTCTGTTGGCACCCATCTTCTCCTGTGCTGGAGAGCTTGGTTGCTGCAAGAAGCATCTAATCAATGTACTTCTCACTGTCTTGAATGCTCCTCAGCCTTGCCACCTCCTCTCTGAGTTCTTCCACTTGTTTCCTCAGAGCTTCAGCATGCAAGCACCCTGCACATGGAACTGGTCCTTCAACTGGCATTAGGACCTCTGTCTGGACCAAGGCAGAAGCTGTAACGGGGGCAACAGCTTTAGCAATACGATTTTTCCCAGCCATTGTTCTGTTCGTGGAGCTTAGGTATCTGTTAAAGCAAAAGAGAGAGATCTACCAAGTACCAGCCGGTTTCCCAGCTGTCCTTTCAGAGAAAAAGCAGTTAAATTTCTTTAATTATATTCAAAATGTGCTGGTCCAATTCTCTGTGATTTGTTAAATGGGGAGGTGCCCTATAAAGCAAGACTGCTCACTAGGGGTGGGTGGGAGTCGGAGTGGGTAGGGAGGGAACTAACACCTGATTATGTGTTAGCAGTTTCCAAAACTGAGGAAGTAACTAGAGTTCAGCAACCTACTGTGCTCAAGGAAAGTTCCACTAAAGCACCAAAAAGAAAGTAACCTTGCTTTAAAAATAAACAAAAAACCCTTTTAAGAGCTCCCAGTCAGAGAGCTAGCAATTTAATATAATAAAATAAACCCTCAATCCTTACTGTTGGTTGATCTGTAGAGCCCTTGTTAGGAAAGCCTCAACAGGGCAGGGCACTGGAGCCTTTTATGCAGGCTTCAGCTGCTCTCAGGTAATCAGGCCCACTAACTCCTGATTAGGTGTTAGCAGTTTCCAAAACTGAGGAGGTTATTAGAGTTCAGCAAACCTACTGTGCTCAATGAAAGTTCCACTAAAGCACCAAAAAGAAAGTAACCTTGCTTTAAAAATAAACAAAAACCCCTTTTAAGAGCTCCCAGTCAGAGAGCTAGCAATTTAATATAATAAATAAACCCTCATATCCTTACTGTTGGTTGATCTGCAGAGCCCTTGTTAGGAAAGCCTCAACAGGGCAGGGCACTGGAGCCTTTTATGCAGGCCTCAGCTGCTCTCAGGTAATCAGGCCCACTAACTCCTGATTAGGTGTTAGCAGCACTTACTCTGTAGTTAGTGAGGGTCTGTGTTCTGAGTGTGTGACTGAGGCCAGGTGTTCTGTTAACAAGGAGTTTTTATATATATGGATCTATAATGTACTGTAGTAATTTGACTTATTCAAATAGATAAATGGATGTTCTAGGGCGCACTGCAGTATTTACAGTGCTGCTTTTTTCAGGGTAGGCCCCCTTATATGAGTTTTGGAAGTTTATGCTGGTATGGTATGGTAAATTTGGCCTTGTAGATCTTAGGTGACTTTTGTAAGGTTTTATATTAGTTTCCAATATGCCTGGTACTGGAGAATGTTTGTTAGTGAGATGACCAGAATCTGATTTTTTGAAAATATATTGAGTTCTGTGGGTGAATGTCCTACTTCTGCTCTGCAACCATTGTCGAGGGGGAGGTTTCTGTGGATGCAGAATATATATTTAAAAAGAAAAAGTGTGAACCATAACGCAGTTTATAACAGAATAAAATGAGTTATAATTTGGTCTTATAACCTGTGCTGTGGTTCTCACTTTTTCTCTTAGTTCCTTGGTGTGCGAGAATCTTGCATTTCCTTTGTTTTTTATGGAATATATATTTACATTAACACCATGCTGGTCCATGTACAGTTTCAGGAGTTATATTGGGATTGCCAAGTCCTTCTTGGTGTTTATGTTGGATTGGGAGATGTTGTGTTGGGATCACAAAGTCCCTCTTGTTTTTAAGAGATTGGGAAATGCTGTATAGGGGCCACTGAGCCTCTCTGTGTTTTCAGAGGGTGGGAAGTGCTGTGTTGGGGTGCCAAGTCACTCTTGTTTTTGTGGAAGTGGGAGATGCTGCATGTGTGCTGTTGAGCCCCTTGTTTGGCATATTTAGCAGCATGTTTTCTAGGCTCTGCACTGGTAATATATGAACATAAGAAATGCCATACTGGGTCAGACTAAGGTCTATCAAGCCTAGTATCTTGTTTCCAACAGTGGCCAATCCAATTGACAAGTACCTGGCAGGTTCCCAAAAAGGGTACAGCAGAGTGAGTGGTATATGGAGGTCACAGGTGCTTTATTGACATATGCGTTTCAACAACTGCCTTCTTCAGGGGGTACACATCCTCAAAAAATAAATATAGATAAATTAAAACACTATAAATAATATAAAAAATAATATTAAAAACAATAAGACAACAATGCATAATAGTGACTAGCAATAAATAAATAAGTCAATACATGAATAATAATAAAAAGTAACAACAGTTAAAACCCATAAAAATGGCGAGACATAAAGCGGAGTACATACAAAGGTACTTAGCCATATCATACTAAAAATAAAGACGTATATTGTCTCTGTCTTTTGAGCACTGAAGAGAGATGAGGAGGAAATTAATTATTAAACCATCTATGATATTGTAATTGGTACTTACTAAGGCACTCTGTGTATAAAATCTGAGAGAAGGAATTCACTCCAAAAGCACATTAAGAACTCATCTGTAAAGTGAGAAGGAGTAACATATAGTTATAAATTGTCACTGTATCTTCAAAGAAAGGAGGTGCCTAGTGAGCATCACTAACTCAATACAAAACACTGGAACCAATGGAGATAAATCATCAAATAATCTGACAGAGCCCAGTTCGTCTAACAGAATTTCTACAGGGAAATAGTTACTGCTATAAACTCACTGTGTCCAAACAAGTAAACTAGAGTCAGACGATACTGGGAAACTAAAAGAAATTTAAAAAGTAAAAGAGTGAAACATTTATCATACTATGTAAGGCAAATATAACAGTCAAAAGGACTATGAGGGAAAACTTCTAAAGCCATTACCCTTATCCGGCTGAGAAAAACCAATCCACGTCATAACGATACGTCGATCCACGGCATTTTGGAATGAACTCGTGAGAGAGAAAGCACTTTAAATGCATTCCCATTTTGTGCCAAACCAAGGGGGGGGGGGGGGGGAATCAAAGGTAGCTCATTTGCATTTGCTTTTTGAAGTATTCACTATTTGAAAAGGACTCTCAAAAAGTGTCAAAGCTAAAGGCTTATATACTAGGTATTTTAAATGAAACTAAGGGGTAAATTAAAAGTACCAATTGAAAGCAAGCTCCACTACAAGGGGTCATGGGATGAGGGTGAAAGGGACAGACTCAGGAGTGATATGTGGAAATATTTCTTTACGGAAAGAGTGGTGGATTCGTGGAATAGCCTCCCAGTGGAGGTGGTAGAGATGAGGAAAGTATCTGAATTCAAAGGAGCATGAGACAAACACAGAGGATCTCTAAAGGAAAAAAGAGGACTGTTGTAGTGGTTTTATTCATTTATTTATTTATTTGGTTTTATATACTGCACTATTCATAATCAGTGCGGTTCACAATAGAACATCTTATTACATGGATCAGTTTACATTGAACATGTGAACATGATATAATACAATTAACAAATTTACATTAAATAAGTCATACAACAGTAGCATATAATAATGGTGAACTATTTACAAACTGACAGAATCATGAGAAAATAGACAGATAAAAGTAAGCTACGTGGTCGAAAGCAAGATGGAATAGATGTGTTTTGATTGCTTTGCGGAAGGTGGTCAGATCTGAAATGAGATGAATAGGAGCAGGCAGGGAGTTCCATAGTAGAGGGGCGAAGAGGGAGAAGGCTCTATTGTTGGTGAATTGGGAGCTTTTCCTAGCTAGGGCTGGGATGGTAAGAGTGCTTGCCATATTTGTTCTTCTTACTCTGTTGTCAGGAGTCCAATGTAGGAGATCTTCCAGTTAGGATGCAGAGAGGTAATGAAGAATTTTAAATGTTATCAGGAGAGTTTTGTACTTAAGTTGACTGCTTAATGGGAGCCAGTGTAGATGAATTAGGAGAGGAGTTACATGTTTGTATCTAGAAGCTCCGTAAATGGTTCATGCAGCAGTGTTCAATGCCAATTGTAAAGGATGGAGTATCCAGGAAGACCATGTAGGCTGATACTGGCGTAGACGAAGATCAGAGTGATAAAAGCTTGGAAGACAGTGCGGAAGGCTCCAATAAGGCTCCAATAAGGGTTGGAGATGACAGAGGGAGTGTATTTTATGATGGACAGCCTTTGTGATAGTCCTTATATGGGACTCCATGTTTAGGCGCTGGTCCAGAGTGACGCCCAGATATCTAACCTCGTGATTAGACTTCAGATCAGCATTCTTAATGTAGGGCAGCTAGAGGAATGAATTGATACCTTTGTGATAAAGAGGACGTCTAACTTTTTAAAGTTCACGTTCAGGTTGTGAATAGCTAGCCAATCAGAGACAGCATTGAAGCAATTAATGATTCCAGTGAAGTTTGGGTTATCTGTTGAAAGAAAGGAGTGTAGAGAAGCACATCATCTGCATAGATGTGATAAAGAATGCTGAAAGATTGTATAATCATACATATTGGTTATATATTGTCGTCAGGTGCCCCCAGTGGCCAGTGGCTGTAAGGGCAAGCTGAGCATTTTATTATTTTTAAGGAGCAATGGCTCTTTAAGGCCAATTGCAGTTTGGTCCTTGGAGTTTTAGCTCCTTGTGAGAACAAATTATAAGCCAAGAGTGTAGGGTAATAAGGCTTTATTTCCCTGTTAGCGCAAGGGTTCACTAAGACATAAGAAAATAAAGATAGTCCTTCTTTATAAAGGGGTTCAACAACTGTTATAAGGCAAACAACTGTTATAAGCTTCACAATTGAATGCAGGGTTTAACTGAGGATTCCTTCATTCCAAAGCAAACTAAACAAGCAGGCAAACAAACTGTTATAAGCTTCACAGTGAATGTCAGGGTTTCTTTCATATTTACAGTTCTACTAAGGACTCCAGACTAGTAGTAGCACAAAAGGTACAATCCATGGATTCATCTTGAGGAATGGGAATAGTATTCTCAAACTCTATTTCCATGGACTGTGCGTCACTGGCTTCTCCCTCTGAATAAGTGCTTTCCCTTGCGACTACAAGTTTACAGGGTCTGTCTCTGTTTCTTTGCTTCCAGTAAGACACTTCTGTTAAGCCCTTAGGTATTGTTTTGAAAAGCTCTGCTTTGTTCCCTCTTCTCATGTACTGAGCATCTGCTTTATCAGAGTTTCTAGGAGCAAGGCTTTCTTTTAAAAGTAAAGAGCCACCATACCTTGGCTTCCTGCAGCTGCTACACCTGGAGCTTCCTCTCTGACGTACTTCTCTCTGGAGACAGGTTTTCTTGTGCAGTGCTTTGCCTTCCTGAAGCCCAGGAAAACCTGGTGAGGAATCCCAACCTCTGTGCTTCTGTGTAAAGGTAGCTTTGCTATAGGAACCACTCCTCCTTGTACCTTGTAATTCTGGTCCAGCAAACTCAGGTGAATGTAGGCTTCTCTTAAAGCATGGCTCCTTGGTATTCTCTACTCCTCTTTCAGCTGTTACTGCTCTTGTTGTGCTGCTTGATCCAGCTACGTTACTTGGGCTGGGAGTGTCACTCCTTCCAGCCAAACTGCTTCTCTTGGCAGCCTCTCTCTCTGGACTCCGTCTCTCTGTGCTCTGCCCCTCTGGACTCTATCCCTCTGGATAGTCTCCGTCTGGATTCTGTCCCTCTGGGCTTGCTCCGTGTGGACTCTCTCCTTCTCCACACTCCTTCTCCTTCCTTCTGGCTGAACTGCTGCCGGCTGAGTTCCCTCTGACTGGATTCCTCCCTCCTTGATTCCTCCTTCCTTCTGGGCTGCCTTTCCTTTATAAAGGCATTTTACCTTTAAAACTCCCAGGCTTGCCTTCAAGTGCAGCTGGTTAACTCTCCTACAATCAGTGGCTGGGCGTGTTGACTCAGCCTCTGTAGGATTACTCCTGCCCCCTCTAGCTGTACTGCGAGGTAATTGCATCTTCTGCACATCCACAGCTCTATGAAAGACAGGGTTTTTTTCTAAACCTGCACCTTCCGTGGCTCCAGCCTCACGACACATCCCCCGTCTTAAAATATTACGGGCTGAGTTTTCATCTTTACTACAGCACGTAATCCTTGACATTGCATCTGCGTTATAATGCAGCTTTCCTGCTCTTTGTTCTACTTTGTATTCGTATGGCTGCAATGCCATGTACCATCTGGTTAGGCGACTATTATTGTTTCTCATGTGGCTTAACCATTTAAGCGGGGCATGATCGGTAATAAGAATAAATTTCCTTCCTGTTAGGTAGAATTTTAAAGACTCTACTGCCCATTTTATAGCTAAGCACTCCCTTTCAATTGTTGAGTACTTTTTCTCAGCTTGAGACAACTTCCTGCTTAGGAACATGATGGGATGTTCAGCCCCCTCCTGTACCTGGGAAAGGACGGCCCCTAAGCCGATTTCCGAAGCATCCGTTTGAAACAGGAATTGTTGGCCGAAATCCACACCTCGCAATATTGGTGCCCTGCACAACTTCTCTTTTAACTTCTGGAAGGCTTCATCCGCATCTGATGTCCAGTGCAGCGCGTTCGGGGCATTTTTCTTCAACATTTCGGTGAATAGCGTGCTTTCCTCTGCGAAGTGGGGAATAAAGCGCCTGTAATACCCAATAAGCCCCAAAAAAACTTCGCAGTTGCTTTTTGTTTTGGGGAACGGGAAAATTTCTTACCCTCTCCACCTTATTCAATAAGGGACAGACCATACCCCGGCCTACCAGATGTCCTAGATATTTGACTTCTGGGGCTGCGAACATACATTTTCCGGGATTTAGGGTTAAACCGGCTTGTCTCATCGCTGTTAACACCGCTCTTACTTGGAGCAAGTGTTGATCCCAGGTGGCGCTGTGGATGACTATGTCGTCCATATAGACTGTGGCATAATTTTGGTGAGGATGCAAAACTATGTCCATTAACCTCTGGCAGGTCGCAGCTGCTCCATGTAACCCAAAGGGCATTCTCCTAAATTGAAACAGCCCGAGTGGAGTGCTAAAAGCTGTTTTGGGGCGTGCTTCTCTGGTCAGGGGCACCTGCCAATATCCTTTGGTCATATCCAGGGTTGTGAGGAACTTAGCTTGACCCAGTCTGTCTAGCAGCTCTTCTATTCGGGGCATTGGATATGCATCGAAGGTGGATATCTCGTTGACCTAGCGGAAATCGATACAAAATCTCATGGTTACGTCTGGTTTGGGCACCAGAACAATCGGACTATTCCACGGACTTCGTGATTCTTCGATGACGCCCATACGTATTATCTCTTGTACCTGGGTTATGACTTCTTGCCTTTTCGCCTCCGGCAAATGATAAGGCCTTTGCCTAATAATTCTCCGGGGAGGTGTAATTATTTTGTGAGCAACCAAAGTCGTTTCTCCTGGAAGGGGTGTCAGTACATCCTTGAACTCCCCCAACATGCTGGACAATTGCTGCCACTGTACTGTAGAGAGTTCATCGCTGATGCGTGGCTCAGGATTGGTTTTGCAGTCGGACAAAAGTGGGTCCAGATCTTCATCCGGTTGCTCTCCCGCTACTGCTACAAAACTTTTCATCTCACCTTGACCAGTGGAGCCGAACCCTCTGATCCCTCGGCTCGTGGGGGTTACCATAGCCACTTCCTCCAGGATCGGGAAACCAACCCGCTCGCATATTAGCTGGGCGATGCGATTCCCTGTTTTCACCTCAAAATCTTCGTCCGCAAAATTAAATAGCAGGACCCTTATGATGCCCCTGTAGTCTGGATCCAGCACTCCAGCGCCTACATCAATAAAATGCTTGGAGGCCAAGCCCGAGCGGGGCGCAATCCTACCATAGCATCCTGGTGGCAGCTCCAGTTGAATACTGGTGTTAATTAAGGCTCTGCCACGCCTGGGAACAATTTGACTTTCTGCGCTATACAAGTCATACCCAGCGGCCTGGGCCGATGCTCGACAGGGACTTCGAGCTTGCCTGGAGGTCTTACAAAATTTTAAGGCGAACTTCTTTACAGGCTCCTCCTGTACTTTGAGTTTGGGTCCTTTAGCTTTCCCTAAGAGGGGACTAGGGACTACCTTTCCCTTAGAGAGAGTGCCTGTGGACATAAAAGCTTCTCGGGGCGTTAAGCCTTCTTCTAAGCCTCTTTTAAACTGGGGCCAGTCTCTGCCCAAGACTAACTCCTGAGGTAACCTGGGTACTACAGCAACCAACATTTTCCTCATTATTCCCAAACCTCTCACAATCAGGTTATATACAGGGTAAAATGTGGCAGCACCATGAACACATTTTATCTTCACTTTGCCCTCTGGTTGATCTGGTGCAGATTCAGCTCACTCTTTAATCACAGACCAGAGCTTGCGAGAAATCATAGTTTGATCCGCGCCAGAGTCAAGAAGAGCTTTGGCAGCAACCCCTTGTACAGTCACGTCCAACACAAACCCTTCACATAGTGTTTTTCTGTTCTCGCCTATGAGAGCAGTACGTGCTTGGCACTCACTCCTTACGTGACCTGTTTTCCCACAGGTAAAACATCTTTTATCGTGACTTCTTAATACAGCATTAACATTTTTCACATCACGCGTTTTACAATGTGAGAGACTTCCTGATGACTGCTTGAACGCACCCACTGCCGTCTTTGAAACTTCCTCAGTTTGTTGGGTGGCCAGTTCAGCCTCCAAATATCTCTCTGTCAAGATAATGGCTTCTGCGGTGGTGCGACAGTTCTGCAGGATAAGGAAGCTCTGCACATTTTTGGGTACGGCAGACATGAATTGCTCTAGGACTATCACATCTATTAATGTCTCAACTGTTTTCTCATCAGGCCTTAGCCACTTTGCGGCTAAGCTTCTCAGCCTGTGTCCCAATGCTTTTGGTGTCTCACCTCTTTTAAGGTGTGCGGCCCGCAGCATGCGATTATACATGAGGGGAGTCAGACCCAAGCGATCCCTGATGGCCTTCGCTACCTTGGTATAATCATTTGCTGACAAAGTGGGCATTGCTCTATAGGCCGACAGCACCTCCCCTGTGAGAGAAGCTGCCAGTCTAATAGCCCACTGTTCTTTCGGCCAGCCTACCGAACCTGCTATCCTTTCGAAGGAGTCCAGGAAGTCGTCGATGTCATCTGTAACCGCTAACTTCCCTAAGGTTAAAGAATCATAGGACCATTGTCCTACCGGACAGTTGCCCAGTTCAGAACTCTGTCCCAGATGACTGGAGGCTGCTTCCTGCACCTTTTGTTGATGGGCCACCCAAGCCTCCATCATATGCAAGACGGGTTTTTGTTGCTTTTGCAGAGCCAAGACTGCTTGCTGCTGTGTTTGACATGCCAGTTCTCTTTGTTTGTCGAACTGCATAGCCATCCAAGCGAACATCTCCTTCTGCTCCATGTTGATGAGTTTTCCTAGGGAAACACAGAAAAAAAGCCAAGTGTGGTCTGATAACACAATCAGCCCCCCTTTTCTTTTTTTTTTTTTTCTCAAATTTCAAACCGGCATCCAGAACAGGTCATGCTCCTCTACCTTTTACCTGGTAGAAGTGTTGAGTCCAGCTTTCAGAAAAAGATGCTGCTGCTCTATGGCGTAGCACTCTGCGACTGCTGCCAGCAACACCACAGTCTTCCTCTCCGGATTTCCTTCTTCCGGGCCGGGTTTTCCTCTTCCAGTCCGGGTTTTCCTCTTCTGGTCCGGGTTTTCCTCTTCCGGTCCGGGTTTTCCAGCTTAGTACTGGTGATTTCTTATTTTCCTGTACGTCTTAGGGCGGTATCCTTATCCGAACAACTACGGCCATTATGTCGTCAGGTGCCCCCAGTGGCCAGTGGCTGTAAGGGCATGCTGAGCATTTTATTATTTTTAAGGAGCAATGGCTCTTTAAGGCCAATTGCAGTTTGGTCCTTGGAGTTTTAGATCCTGGTGAGAACAAATTATAAGCCAAGAGTGTAGGGTAATAAGGCTTTATTTCCTCTTTAGTGCAAGGGTTCACTAAGACATAAGAAAAAAACAGATAGTCCTTCTTTATAAAGGGGTTCCACCAAATAAGCAGGCAAACAACTGTTATAAGCTTCACAATTGAATGCAGGGTTTAACTGAGGATTCCTTCATTCCAAAGCAAACTAAACAAGCAGGCAAACAAACTGTTATAAGCTTCACAGTTAATGTCAGGGTTTCTTTCATATTTACAGTTCTACTAAGGACTCCAGACTAGTACTAGCACAAAAGGTACAATCCATGGATTCATCTTGAGGAATGGGAATAGTATTCTCAAACTCTATTTCCATGGACTCTGCGTCACTGGCTTCTCCCTCTGAATAAGTGCTTTCCCTTGCGACTACAAGTTTACAGGGTCTGTCTCTGTTTCTTTGCTTCCAGTAAGACACTTCTGTTAAGCCCTTAGGTATTGTTTTGAAAAGCTCTGCTTTGTTCCCTCTTCTCATGTACTGAGCGTCTGCTTTATCAGAGTTTCTAGGAGCAAGGCTTTCTTTTAAAAGTAAAGAGCCACCATACCTTGGCTTCCTGCAGCAGCTACACCTGGAGCTTCCGCTCTAACGTACTTCTCTCTGGAGACAGGTTTTCTTGTGCAGTGCTTTGCCTTCCTGAAGCCCAGGAAAACCTGGTGAGGAATCCCAACCTCTGTGCTTCTGTGTAAAGGTAGCTTTGCTATAGGAACCTCTCCTCCTTGTACCTTGTAATCCTAGTCCAGCGAACTCAGGTGAATGTAGGCTTCTCTTAAAGCATGGCTCCTTGGTATTCTGTGCTCCTCTTTCAGTTGTTACTGCTCTTGTTGTGCTGCTTGATCCAGCTACGTTACTTGGGCTGGGAGTGTCACTCCTTCCAGCCAAACTGCTTCTCCTGGCAGCCTCTCTCTCTGGACTTCGTCTCTTTGTGCTCTGCCCCTCTGGACTCTATCCCTCTGGATAGTCTCCGTCTGGATTCTATCCCTCTGGGCTTGCTCCGTGTGGACTCTCTCCTTCTCCACACTCCTTCTCCTTCCTTCTGGCTGAACTGCTGCTGGCTGAGTTCCCTCTGACTGGATTCCTCCCTCCTTGATTCCTCCTTCCTTCTGGGCTGCCTTTCCTTTATAAAAGCATTTTACCTTTAAAACTCCCGGGCTTGCCTTCAGGTGCAGCTGGTTAACTCTCCTACAATCAGTGGCTGGGCGTGTTGACTCAGCCTCTGTAGGATTACTCCTGCCCCCTCTAGCTGTGCTGCGAGGTAATTGCATCTTCTGCACATCCAGAGCTTTATGAAAGACAGGGTTTTTTTCTAAACCTGCACCTTCCGTGGCTCCAGCCTCATGACAATATATATATATTAAATAGTAAGGTGGATAGGGAAGAGCCTTGCGGTACTCCTTGGATTTGCTGATACATATCTGATGTTTGATTGCCCATACAAACTTGTTGTTGATGATCTGTTAGATATGAACACCAATCTAGTGCCGAGCTCTGAATGCCCTTAAGCAGATTAATCAAATGGCTGTAACAGATTGTGTCGAAGGCTGAAGCAATATCCATAAATATCAAGATGAAGCCCAGTTTCGGATTATTTATGCCTAAAATCAGGTTATCAAACAGGGAGGTGAGCAAAGTCTCAACACCATGATGTTTTCAAAAACCATGTTGTTGAGGATCCAGTGGTGCGTGGGAATCAATGTGGTTTTGGATTTGTTGTTGTACTATTTTCTCCATTATCTTAGCCAAGAAAGTAAACTAGATATGGGACAATGGGAGTTTGGGTCCTGTGGGTCTAGTTTGGAACTTTTTAGGAGAGGTCTGATAGTGGCAGTTTTCAGTGATACTGGGACCAAACCATTGTTGAAGGTAAATAAACTTGATCCAATGAGAAGGGCATGGATCAGTGGGCGAGGTGGAAGAATTAAGTCCTTTTATTCCATTTTCAATTTGTTTGGGGGAGTATGCATAGAAATGACTTAGAGTGGGGATATTGGTGCTTTCAGTCAATGGAGTGTCTTTGCAGAGGTCTCCCAAATTGTTGAGGGTTACTTTGATTTTATTGTGAAAGTGAATAGCAATGTCTTGGGGGTGGATTAAATTATTTGCTTGATGCATTGATGTGTCCTTTGTAAGGGATTGAATTAATCTAAAGAGCTCACGTGACTTGTTGAGGGAGCGCATAAGATTTGTGTGCTATTCCTTCTTCCTTTGCATGATGGTAAGGCGGTGTTTTTGAAAGGTCTTCATGTATATTTCTCGGTCATTGGGAAGCCTGGAATGACGCCATTTTTACTCAAGCTTCCTGAGATTCTGTAAGGATTTGCATGGATCAGCTGTAAACCAGATAGCCATATGCGACCTATTATTTGGGTGTTTGAGCTGGGTTGGCAGTGCAGCTTGTCTTAGAGTAGAGTTCAATGAGTGTATAACTTCAGCTAGATCAGAGGAGTCAGAGTTAAAGTTAGGCAGAGTTTCTGCAAAGAATAAATCTCTGTTGAATGGTTTAAAATGACGAGTAGGTGGTAATGCAATATTAACAGAAACATTTGAGTCTGGTATGTCGAATGGGATATGAAATAAGATAGCTTTATGGTCTGACCAAGGTACTGGGAAGGCTTGTGGTTCTACAGAGTTGTTGGTATCATAAGAGTATGAGGGTGCAAATATTAGATCCAAAATGTTATCTTTAGTGTGGATAGGAGCATGTATTAGTTGCTCATAATTTAGAGTGGACATAGTATCCAGAAAAGCTGTGGAGTTCTTCTTTGATAAGACAGGGAGACTGAAGTCACCGAGAAACCAGAGAGGTTTTGCCTGTGGTGAGTGGTTGCAGACGAGATCTAGTGTTATGGAGAGGTTGTCAGCACAAGTAGATTGAGCATGATAGAAAAGAGCTGCTGCTAATTGTCTATTTGCTATCATGATAGTGTCAAAGCTATTAGAGTTATGAGAGGTGAGGCACTGGAACTGAAGGTCAGATCTAGCCATTATGAGTGTCCCCCCTCCTCTTTTGTTGGCTCTTGGGCAGTTGAAGATATCATAGATTGGAAGCTTGAGTTGATTCGTAAGCACTGCATCAGTATCTGTAAGCCATGATTCTGTAATGAAGATTATGTCTAGATTATGATTTTCCACATAGTCACCAATAATCAGATAAGATCGATACCAAATACTATTGCAGGTTGCAGATCGCCGCACAAATATATGCTTTGTGGAAAATAGAGGTGGGGGAGGAGAGAGGATGAGCGAAAGGGGGAGGGGGATGAGAGGAAGGAGGAGGACCCAGAGGGAGACTAACTTGAGTCTTTCTTGACAAGGTTTATTGTACAAAAATTATCAGTCCAAACAAGATATGGAGTTATAATGGTCAACCTTATAAAAACCAAAATAAAATACCTATCTCAAAATAAAACCAACAAAAGCAAGGTGAAGCTAAAAAAATAAAATAAAAGATCCCATTATGCAAAAAAAGATCATGATACAACACAGGGGGAAGGGGAGGATAAAGGAGGAGAGAGAGAGAAAAAAAGAGAAAGAGAGGGAAGGGGAGGGGAGAGGGAGAGGGGGGATGGAGGAAGGAGGGGGAAGAGGAGAAGGGAGGGGGATGGGGGAAGGAGAAAGAAGGGGGAAGAGAGGGCAAAAGACTAAAGCATGTGAGTTTAAAAACATCAAACCATACCAGGGGGTGAACCATAAAAGAAAAAAACACTAAGAATCAAAGCTAAAAATATCCAACTTTGAAAGTTGGGCTAAAGGATAAAATAATAAATAGAAACATCCAATAAGAACCAAGGTAAAGCCATCCAAATATTACAAATAGTAAATAATAATAAATAATAGATACAATTTTTAATAACACAATAAAGAGAAAGAGATAGGAAAGGGAGACCAACCTGAACAAGAAGGCAAAGACAGAGTTCAGGAGCACCATGGGAGCAATCTGAGAGATACAAAGTCAGGAAAGTCATAAAACCTGTCTAAAAAATAAAAAATAAATTATAGAAAGTAATAATTAAAACTCAAATAAAAAGCATAATGAACATATTAAGTCACTAAAAACATAGGACATAATTTTTTTTAAAAGTTTAAGGAAAACAGAGAGATTAATCTCCTGGTTCAAACCATGTGGCTCCAAGGTGCGTAATTCATAAATGTATCGATGTTTCCGTTTCAATAAAATTGTGTCTGTCGCTACCTCTCCAATGGGGCTCCACAACTTTAAGCACTAGGTACTTCAAGTTCATAATGTGATGATTCTTTTCTTCCCAGTGTGATACTAACGATTTGTCAGAGACCCGTTTGTTCAAGCAGCTCTTGTGTTTCACAATTCTGTTCTTTACCGATCTCTTGGTCTTGCCCACATAAATCAGATCGCAAGGGAAAATTATGAGATAAATTAAATTTTTAATATTGCAATTTGAAAAGTTATGTACAAAAAACTTCTTGTGTGAAATGGGATGCTCAAAATAATTCTTTGTCACTAGAACATTAGGACACACTGAGCAGTGTCTGCATTTAAAATGTCCTTTCTATTTGGACATCACCGTAGGTTTGGGCAAGGCCGATGGGATGAGAATATTTGCTAGGTTCCGGTTTCTTTTGTAGGCCATGGTAAGTTGTTTTGATGCAAATGCCAGAATGTTTGCCAGTAGGCATCACTCCTCTTCAGAATATTCACAATGGGGGTTATTCTGAGGCACAAATAGCGGGGATGGTCATTCATCCCTGCTATTTGTGCCAGCTTTCCCTTCCTCTCTAACTTCCTCGCCGGTTGTGTGGGGAAATTAGATGGGTGTGGGGAAGGGGCAGCACGGGAGCGGAGAGTGGGCGGGCAGTGAATGGTTGCTAATGCCACTGTATAAGTCACTGGTGAGGCCTCACTTGGAATACTGTGTTCAGTTTTGGAGACCATATCTTGCAAAGGATGTAAAAAGACTGGAAACTGTTCAGAGGAAGGTGACCAAAATGATTTGGAGCCTGCATCAGAAGCCTTATGAGAAGAGACTTGTAGACCTAAATATGTACACTCTGGAGGAGAGGAGAGATATGATTCAGACCTTTAAATTTTATTTATTTGGACAGTTTTGTATACCACCTTATCCTTCAATCAAGGTGGTCACAACACAATTGGGGGATGCAATTAACATGAGGGGATGTGAGACACATACACTGATACTTATGGGGAACATGGGTGATGGAGGGTTGGGTGGCTTGCCCAGGACCACAGGGAGCACCTGTGGGACTGGAGGCCCCAGTCCTTCTGGCCCAAGGTTGCTGTCCTCTGGTGGGATTTGAGCTTCTGACCTTCTGGCCTGAGGTAACTTGCCCCAACCACTAGGCCACTCCTCCCTAAATACTTAGAGAGAAATAATGAACAAACAAACTTCTTCCAAAGATAGGGAAGCTGTAAAACCAGAGGGCATAACATGAAGCTGCAAGGTGGTAAATTGAAAGGCAATGTCAGGAAATACTTTTTCACTGAAAGGGTGGTGGATGCTTGGAATGCCCTCCCAATGGAAGTGGTGGGGGCAAACACATTGATGGAATTCAAAATGGCATGGGACAGACACAGTGGATCCCTTTACAGCAACAGGATAAAATCAAAATAAACTGAACCATCTAATTTCTCAACAAATAGGGGTGTCCTACATGAAGCGATGGGTTCACCCCTAAACAAAGACATGGGGAGGGGTTGCCTGCACAGAGTGGCAGGTGCACCTACTCCTGCCATCTTACTGGGCAGACTAGATGGACCATACTGGTCTTTGTCTGCCGTCATTTACTATGTTACTATGTTACAGGGCCGATTCTAATGTCAGCCCTGTATGTCCAGGGCTGGCGGAATGGCGGGGGAAGCTATTCCACCTCCGAGGTGGAATAACCCCCCCCCCCCCGGTCATGTTTTTTTAAGTGGCCTGGGGAGCAGAAGGGGCTGGGGTTGGGTCAGAGTTAAGTCCCCGCAGTCAGATCCTGATCTTAGGAGGCTGGATCAGGGGTTGGACTGCAGGGATTTAACTCTTTTAGCAGCGGTCAGCATCACGGCTTTTGAATGGAACCACGGTGCCATGGCAACAGGACGCCATGGTGCCGTGGCTCCATTTAAAAGCCCTCGCTGAGTTAGCCTGGCTATGGCTGTACGTGCAGGCAAGGACCAAATCGCAGTCCCAGCATGCATGTACAGGCCTGTTCGCGATTCTGATCCCGCGGGGCTAGACGTGCCCCATGGGATCAGAATCGCAATCTCCTTTGTATGTCTGGGTCAGCCCGGACGTACAAAGGAGATGTACGTTCGGATCAGAATCAAGTCCAATGTCTTTAGACAGTTTCGAAAATGTAATTGCACATACTAAACTACGGTTAGTGCCTGCAAGGAGCACAAGCCGATCTGTAGTTTTGGCCCGCTCATAGGCTTTCTGAATACAGTCAAGGGGATAACCTCATTTAATGGATCTTCTACTCATATCTTCTGCTTGCAACTCAAAGAGCCCGATTCTGTTCCAGACGTAGATCCCCTCTGTGTGTCCGGTCTGAACCAGATGCACAGAGGGGATTGCGATTCTGATCCCGCGGGGCACATCTAGCTGTGTGGGATCAGAATCATGAACAGTCCTGCACGTGCAGGCAGGGACTGCGAGTCTGTCTGGCCTGCACGTGCAGGACTGCACCCGGCTAACTCAGTCAAGGCTCTTCAATGGTGCCGTGGCCATTGAAAAGCTGCAATGCCGGCTGCCGGAGAATAAAGTTAATTCCCCGTAGCCCGACCTCCAATCTGGCTTCCTAAGGCCAAGGTTGGGCTGGGAGGAATGTCCTCCGACTCTCCCTGCCTCATCTGTGCCCTGGCAGCAAAAAAAACCCCAAAACGTCCAGGGAAGTTATTCCACCAGACGTACAGGGCTGACATTAGAATCGGCCCTGTATGTCCAGGGCCGGCGACCAGCCAGACTCTGCCCCCAGGCCGCCCCTTTCCCGCCCCCCATCTAACTTCCCCTCACAACCAGCATGGAAGTTAGTCGGGGACAGGAGCCGGCACAATTATTATTTTATCCTCAAAGACGCTGGTCTCCGCAGCACCACACTCAAATGGTTTCAGTCTTACCTCAGTGACTGGCGACAACAAGTCAAAATTAGGGCAAACACCTCCACTCTGTTCGTCATAGGCCAGGAAGTCCCACAAGGGTCCTCCCTATCCGCTCTACTCTTCAATCTTTATATACAGCTGGTTTCTGACATCTTTAAAAGACATAATGTTCAATATGCCATATATGCAGATGACATCATGGTCTACATCCCAATCCATCTGTACATGCCAGACTACACAACCATGCTAACAAGTTTCAACACAGGACACTTTTGGATTGACTAATGCTGGAGGATTGAGACAGTGTGGAAAGTTCGAAATATCTAACCAGAGAGTTGGGCTCTATTTGAGAAACCCACAGAAGAAAGAAGAAATATTTATGAATAGGATTGACAAGAGTAATGACTCTGTAATAATCATAGTGAATAAAGCCACACATACCAGACATTCAGTTCAAAAGAGAAAACAACAATAATGAGGTTTAATGTATCCTTCATTCTCTATTCAGCATAGTGGAAGAAGTTTTATTGTTTATGTGAAATAAATGTGAAATAACAGTTTTTGTATATTTAAATCCTAGCGGGAGTTAACTTAAGAAACTATAGTCACACTGTTTAAGGGATATTTATATAACGAATACTGATGTTAATTAGGCTAATGTTAATACTGATGGTAATTGAACAATAAAGAGGGCCGATTAGGGCCTCATTTTTGTAATTTTTTAGTTTGAGATCTTGTTTATGTAATTTACAGTGTGTTACGAGATGGAAGTTTACCTGCGGGAGGATTATTAAAATTAAATATTTAAAAATTATCTGCCAGTTTGGAAAATAGAGATACTTGGAGTGTAAGTGTATTGAATTGAGACTACACAACCATGGCAGGATGTCTACAAGAGATGATCGATTGACTCTCAAACAACAACCTAAGCATCAACTACAAGAAGACAGAGGCTCTAATTATCACATGAGACACATCCTTTAACCCCCCCCCCCCCCACATCTCAATCAACCTATCCAAAACATCTATTTCAGTAAAAGACAAAGTGAGGTACCTGGGAGTTACGTTAGACCGCAACTTGAACCAACAAGCACACATCAGCAGAACCACCAGAAACACATTTCACAAGATGGCCACAATCCAAAGACTCAAACCCCTCCTCAACCAAGACCATTTCCGCACAGTCTGCCAAGCTGTCATTATACCCATCCTGGACTAGTACAACTCCCTATTCTATGGATTACCGAACAAACCACCCAGCCTCTGCAATTAGCTCAGAACACCGCCACCCACATCATTACTGGATCAGCGAAACATGATCACATAACGCCCCTCTTGAATCAGCTCCACTGGCTCCCAATCACCTCACGAGCCAAATACAAGACAGCTCTGACTCTCTTTAAAATCAGACACAACATGTCGGCCAACATACTGCAGGACCTGATATGCACAAAGCCTAACAACAGGCCATGAAGAAAGAACACCATAGACACGATTCCAACACCCAGTTCATTCACGAAAGCCAACAAATCTACCACAAAGAGGGCACTCTCACTGGCGGCACCCGCCGTTTGGAACATTCTTCCAGAGGTACTAAGGGCCACCACAGACATAAAAGACTTTAGGAAGAAGGGAGTTCACCTAACGTTCCAGATTCTGGACTACCCTATCATGGTCTAAACCCCAGTCATGTGAACATATGTTAACAGGATAATGTATATGTTTATGTTTATGTTTATTTTATTTGATAAACCGCCTTTCTGAAGCAAGCAAGGCGGTGTACAGTGTATATATGTTACACTGTAGATAAAGCACAGTTACTTACCTGTAACAGGTGATCTCTGGGAACAGCAGGAATAAGTCTTCACATATGGGTACGTCGGTACCGACAGAGCCTGCACGGGAATGCTCCCCAGCTTCCCAAAAAGGAAAGCTTTTGGGAGCATCCCACAGCGCCTGCGCGCTGCCTTCCCGCCTTTCCTAACCAACTCTCCTCAGTTCGAGTTTAAAGCTGAGACAATAGAGAGAGAGAGGAAAGGAAAGATAGAAAAGAGGTACAACTCCTAGGGGAGGTGGGAGGGTTGTGAAGACTTATTCCTGCTGTTCCCAGAGATCACCTGTTACAGGTAAGTAACTGTGCTATCTCCAGGAACAAGCAGGAATGAGTCTTCACATATGGGGACTCCCTAGCTAAGATGCCTGGGAGATCCCCAAGGATATGAGACCCTGAAAGGGTTCTGCGTCCTCCTATGGATCTCAGGCATCCATCCAGGGAAGGAGGGTAGGAGTTGTTTAAGAATGGAACAGGTGTTTGAGGACAGCCTGACCAAACAAGGCATCCCGGCGGGAGTCCTTGTCCAAGCAGTAATGGGCTGTGAAGGTATGAACCGAGGCCCAGGTGGCTGCTCGACAGATCTGGTCGGTGGACACAGAATTTAGATGAGCCATAGAGGTGGCCATGGCCTTCACATTATGAGCTGTGACATGGCTCTCCAGAGAAAGGTTCTTACTCTGGTAGGCGAAAGAAATACACTGAGCAATCTAATTGGACAGTGTTCTCTTAGAGACTGGAAGTCCTAAATGAGAAGGATCAAAAGCAACAAAAAGCTGGGAAGACTTTCTATGTTGCTGTGTCCTTTGTAAGTAAAAAGCAAGAGCTCTTTTACAATCCAGAGTATGAAGATTCCTCTCTGCACTGGATGCATGAGGAGCTGGAAAAAAGACAGGTAAATATACCTCTTGATTAAGATGAAAAGGTGAGACCACTTTAGACATAAAGTGTGGATTTGTCCTAAGGACTACCTTATCATGATGGAACCTTGTATAAGGTGGATTAGCCACTAAGGCCTGCAGTTCACTGATGCGGCGAGCAGAAGTGACTGCAATGAGGAAAATAACCTTCCAGGAAAGAAATTTCAAGGAGGTAGTGGCTAAGGGTTCAAAAGGTGGCTTCATAAGCTGACCAAGAACCAAATTTAAGTCCCATGCCACCGGAGGAGGCCTAATGGGAGGTTTAGTTAAAGTTAGGCCTCTCATGAATTTTGCAATGAGGGGATGAGAGGAGATAGGTTGTCCACTGATGGGCTTAAGGGACGCTGCAATAGCACTCAAATGGACTCTTACTGAATTTGTCTTAAGTCCTGCATTGGAGAGATGCAGGAGATAATCTAACAGAGAAGTTAAAGGTAGTGCTAGAGGGTCAAGACCCTTTTCAGCACACCAAATGGAAAATCTTTTCCACTTAAAAGCATAGGAACGCCTGGTGGAAGGTTTTCTGGAAGCATGGAGGATATCCTTCACTTGCTGAGAAAGATTCAAGTCTTGAAGGTCTAGGCCTTCAGTAACCAAGCTCTGAGGTGAAGGGACGGGGTTTGGGTGCCACAAAGTCCCTTCCTCCTGGGACAGGAGGTCTGGAGCAGCTCCCAAGTCCAGGGAGGGGGCTTGGGAGAGATGCAGAAGTAGAGGGTACCACACTTGGCGTGGCCAGCGTGGAGCTATGAGGATCATAGATCCTTGATCCCTCTGGAGTTTGAATAGAGTCTTGGGAATCAAGGAAATGGGTGGAAAGGCATACAGGAAGCCCTGACCCCAATGGAGGAGGAAGGCATCCTTGGCCTGAACTCCCTGACATGGAATTCTGGAACAGAACCGGGGAAGTTTGGCATTCCACGGACTTGCAAAGAGGTCTATGTCCGGGGTTCCCCATTCTTGGAAGATTCTGAGTACCTGATCCATATGCAGGGACCATTCGTGTGGAAGCAGAACTCGACTGAGTCTGTCTGCCCAAGAGTTTTGGATTCCTGGGAGATATACTGCCAGGAGATGGATTTGATGCTCTCTAGCGAAGGCCCATAATCTTAGAGCTTCGTTGCAAAGCGACAGAGAGCCAGTTCCTCCTGGCTTGTTTATGTAAAACATGGCTACTTGATTGTCCGTATGAATGAGGACTGTCTTGTAGCTGAGGAGGGTATGAAAGACCTTGAGAGCTAGAAACACTGCTCGGCGTTCCAAGTGGTTGACATGAAGAGAGGTCTCCTGTGGGGACCAAGTGCCTTGGGTGGAGAGGTCTTGTAGATGAGCTCCCCAACCTGTTTGGGAAGCATCTGTTGTGAGGGTTGCTTGGGGCAACAACTGTTGGAAGGGGGACCCCAGCAACAGATTTTGAGTGGACATCCACCATTGGAGAGACCAAAAGAGATGTTTGGAGGTTGCTATTTGGTCTGAGAGAGCTCCTGAAGCTTGAGTCCACTGGGTGGACAAAGTCCATTGAGCTGCTCTCATGTGTAGGCGAGCATAGGGTACCACATGAACTGTGGAAGCCATGTGGCCTAGCAGTTGTAGCATCTCCCGGACAGTTAAGTGGCTCTTTGACTGAATCTGGGAGGCTAGCTGCACTAGACGTTGGCAACGGGCCTGAGGAAGGTAGGCCCTTGCAGAGGTGGTATCCAACCAGGCCCCTATGAATTCCAGGGACTGAGTAGGGGTTAGCTGGGACTTTGGGAGGTTTACCACAAGTCCCAGATACTGCAGAATGCGCCTTGTGCGGTCCAGGGAAATCTGGGCCTCTGACTGAGATGGAGCTCGGATGAGCCAGTTGTCCAAGTATGGGAAGACAAATATTCCCAGAGTGCGTAGAAATGCAGCAACTATTGCCATGCATTTGGTGAACACTCTCGGAGCAGAGGCCAGACCAAAAGGAAGCACTGTGTATTGGTAATGTTTTCCTTGGAAAAGAAAACGTAGGAATCTTCTGTGAGATGGATGGATGAGGACATGTGTGTACGCATCCTTGAGATCTAGAGAACAAAGCCAATCCTGACTTTGAAGGTATGGAAGGAGAGTGCCCAGAGAAAGCATCTTGAACTTCTCCTTGCATAGGAATTTGTTCAATTCTCTGAGATCTAAGATGGGTCTGTATCCCCCTGTCTTCTTTGGAATGAGAAAATAGGGGGAGTAGAACCCTGACCCCTGTTGAAGAAGAGGAACTTCTTCTATTGCCCCTTGGGCAAGAAGGGTAGTCACCTCCTGACCCAGAAGGTCGAGGAGAGATGTGGGAGAATTGAAGTGTCTCACCATAGTGTAGGGAGGAAGGTCTGAGAAATGAAGTTTGTAGCCCTCTGTTATGATGGCGAGGGTCCACTGCTCTGATGTGATTTGCTCCCATCTGGGAGCAAAATGAGCTAACCTTCCTGGAATGGTGAGAGGTTCTGGCTGTTGTAGAGCCAGAAAGGCTAAGTTCTCTAGCAGCAAGTCAAAAACCCTGAGGAGGTTGGGACTGCTGAGTTGCAGCAGCCCCTGTAGACTTAGGCCTGGCCTGCTTAGGTTGCTGACGCTTAGTGGCAAAGCGACCTGTAGAAGATTGTTGGCCAGAAGTGGAAGGAAATCTGCCCTTTTTGTAAAAAGACTTTTTAAAGGTCTTTTTCTTGGCAGGAATGGAGGTTGACTTTGAAAGTCTATCCAGAGCAGAGTTCTCTGCATCCATTTGAGTGGCTTTTATTTGCCACTCTTTGCCAAATAGATTTTCACCTGTACAGGGCAGATTTCCTAAGCCATCTTGAACCCAAGGCTCTAGATCAGAAGCCTGGAGCCAAGCAATTCTGCGAGCAGCTATGGCAATGCCTGAGGCTCTGCTGGCACCTTCAAAGGAGTCAAAAGCTGCCCTGTTGGAAAACTTTGAAATGTCTTGAGTATGCTTAAGCCAAAGGAGGAATTCATCCCTTTTATCTTCTGGAAGAAAAGGGAGGAAGTTGTGCAGTTTTTGTGCAACTTCTTTTAGAAACATACCCATGTAAAGGCTATATGAGTTGATTCTGGCAATAAGCATACTGGCTTGGAAGATTTTCCTACCAAAAGCATCCAAGGTCCTGCATTCTCTTCCTGGAGGAGCAGAAGAGTGTCTCTTTGTACTCTTTATCCTCTTCATAGCTGACTGCACCACAATGGAATGGTGAGGAAGCTGAGTTTTCTGAAATCCAGGACAAGGAGGGACACGATACATAGTGTCCAATCTGCGAGAATGAGGAGAAAGAGTGAGAGGAGTCTCCCATAAATCAATCATGTGTTCATGAAGAATCTCATGAATTGGTAAGGTGACTGCCTCTCTAGGAGCCTTAGAGTATCCTAAAATATCTAATTTTTTTGCTCTAGGCTCTGATTCAGAGGTTACTGAAATAGAGAGTCCTTTAGCTACTTCTCTTATGAAGTCTTGAAAGGACAAGTCCTCTGGAGGAGACATTCTTCTTTTTGGAGAAGGCTCCTCAGGAAGGGCTATGGATACTTCAGGAGACTCATCGGATGAATCAGAATCATCAGAGGAATCGAAGTATCGCCTGTCAGGGTGCTCTTCTAACGCTCGATACACGTATCGAGCAGTATCAACATCGGGCATCCCCGGTACCGGATCGGTACCGAGAAGGAGCCCTGGACAAGGAACCGTTGCAGTCGGTATCTTGGTCGATGTCGATGCAGTCGGTACCGGTATCGGCGCTGGTACCGGTACCGGAGCCGATACCGACAACGGAGCTCGTTGTGGTACCATCGGTGTCACAGCTTGAATGAAGGCCGTGATAGCCTGCTGCATGGACAGAACATTCTGATCCATCGACACCATGAATGCCTGGAAGTCGGTACCGGGAGATTGTGCCGGTACCCCAGAGCAATCTAACAGGTGATCGGTCGAGGCTGTGCCATCGATGTCAACCTGTAACCCCATAGGAGGAGCTTTGGAAGCCGGAGCTTCCCGCCGGGGTTGTTTTGCTGGGGCAGGGTCCTCGAGGGCAAGCCCGGAGGCATCTCGATGCTTAGAGGGAGATCTACCCTTCGAGGACCTGCTAGGTTGATGTTTGGTTACCTGAGATCCATCAGGAGAAGAAGACCTGGAAGATGTCGATGCTACCGACGGTGCATCAGCGGGAAACAGCACATGGAGCTTAGCTGCTCGGTTCTGTAACCCCCGTTTAGACATTAGAGAGCAGGACGGACAATCCGGAATGGAGTGTTCAGGACCCAAACATTTAAGACACCATTCATGGGTATCTGTAACAGAAATAGTACCGCTACACTTAGTGCATTTTTTTAACCCGGAGGCTGGTTTTTCCATGAGGGAAAATTTCTTGTGGGCCCTGAGGCCCAAGAAGAAAAATACACCAAGTGAGGAAAAAAAAAAAATATTTTTTTTTAAAGAAAGAAAGAAAAAGACCGGCGGTACTGGTCCGGAGTCAGGGAAGGCAGACACGCGACCAAAGAAATAAAATAAAATAAAGTACTTCTTCAGCGGTGACAGGGCTCGACCTGCTGGCTCCGCGGCAAAGAAGAACTGAGGAGAGTTGGTTAGGAAAGGCGGGAAGGCAGCGAGCAGGCGCTGTGGGATGCTCCCAAAAGCTTTCCTTTTTGGGAAGCTGGGGAGTGTTCCCGCGCAGGCTCCGTCGGTACTGACGTACCCATATGTGAAGACTCATTCCTGCTTGTTTCTGGAGATATTAAGCTTCCAAGCATCTCCCGAATGCCATCCTCACCCCAGGGCTGGACCGTCCATTAAGCAAGAATGTTTTTTGCACAGGACCCCGCATTTCAGGGGGCCCCGCGCAAAAAACATTCTACATTAGCACAAGTAGATTAAAAAAAAACAAACCGGCTGCTGCTGCCACTGCCGCCGTGGCAGCGGCAGAATCAAATGTCCCGCCTCGGGGCCCCGCCTGCCCGGCAGAACCTCCCTGCAGCATCAGCTCCTGAGTCCCTCCCAATGCACGGGCTTTTAGAGCCGCGAAGGGAGAGCTTCTCTGACCTCTCGCGGCTCTGTTAATCCTGCCGGGGCTGATGGGAAATCCCATCAGCCCCGGCGAGATTAACAGAGCCGCGAGAAGAAAGGGAAACTCTCGCAGCTCTGAAAGCCCGCGCATTGGGAGGGACTTGGGAGCTGATGCTGCAGGGAGGCTCTGCCGGGCAGGCGGGGCCCCGCGGCGGGACATTTGATTCTGCCGCTGCCATGGCGACAGCAGCAGCCAATTTGTTTTTTTAAATCTATCAGGGCTGATGGGGGGAGGGGGGTTAGGATTGGTAATGGGCTAGGGGGGGGGGTTAGGACTGGTAATGGGCTATGGGGGGGCTAAGACTGGAAGTGGGTTGATGGGGGAGGGGGGTTAGGACTACTAATGGGCCATGGGGGGGGGGGCTAAGACTGGAAGTGGGATGATGGGGGGTTAGGACTGGAAATGGGCTGATGGGGGGTTAGGATGTAATGGGCTATGGGGGGGCTAAGACTGGAAATAGGCTGATGGGGGGTTAGGATGTAATGGGCTATGGGGGGGGCTAAGACTGGAAATGGGCTGATGGAGGGGGGGGTTAGGATGTACTGGGCTATGGGGGGGCTAGGACTGGAAAAGGGCTGAGGGGGGGTTAGGACTGGTAATGGGCGATGGGGGTGCTAAGACTGGAAATGGGCTGATGGGGGGTTTGAACTAGTAATGGGCTATGGGGGGGCTAGGACTGGAAATGGGCTATGGGAGGCTAGGACTGGAAATGGGCTAATGAGGGGTTAGGACTGGAATGGGCTGTGGGGAGTCTAAGACTGGAAATGGGCTGATGGGGGTTAGGACTGGTAATGGGCTATGGGGGGCTTAGGACTGGAAGTGGGCTGATGGGGGGCTTAGGACTGGAAGTGGGCTAATGGGGGTTTAGGACTGGTAATGGGCTATGGGGGGGCTAGGACTGGTAACGGGCTGGGGGGTGGCTAGGACTGGAAATGGGCTGAGTGGAAGGAGGGCTTGAACTGCAAATAGCTGATGGGGACGGGGGCTTGGAATGGAAATGGGCTGTGTGGAAGAAGGGCTTGAACTACAAATAGCTGATGGGGAGGGGGGCTTGGAATGGAAATGGGCTGTAAGGGGAGGGAGCTAGGACTGGAAATGGGCTGAGTGAGGGGGGCTAAGACAGGAAATGGGCTGATGGAGGGCTAGGATAGGACTGGAAATGGGCTGTTGGGGGGGGGCTTGGATTGAAATGGACTCATGGAGGGGCTAGAACTGGAAGTAGGCTCATGGGAGGCTTGGATTGGAAATGGGCTGAGTGGAGGGGAGCTAGGATTTGACATGGGCTGATGATGGTGGGGCTAGGAAAGGACTAGAAATGGGCTGATGGGGGGCTGGGATTGGAAATGAACTGATGGAGGGACTCGGATGGGGGAGCTAGGACTTGAAATGGGCTGATGGGGGTTAGGACTGGTAATGGGCTGTGGGGGGCTTAGGATTGAAAATGGAGTGATGGGGGGCTTAGAACTGGTAATGGGTTATGGGGGGCTTAGGACTGGTAATGGGCTGATGGAGGGCTAGGATAGGACTGAAAATGGGCTGTTGGGGGGGCTTGGATTGAAATGGACTCATGGAGGGGCTGGGATTGGAAATGAGCTGATGGAGGGACTCGGATGGGGGAGCTAGGACTGGAAATGGGCTGATGCGGGGACTAGAAGGGAGCAGATGCTGGGTGGGGCTGGAACTAGAAGGGAGCGGATGTTGGGGGAGGATTAGAATGGGATAGAGCTGGGAGAGTGAAATGGAAAAAATATTTTGTGTGGGAGGGAAGACAAATCTACAATTGGCCGGATATTGGGAGAGTAAGTGGGGACTGAGGATGGCGGGGTAAAATTTGAGTGGATGAAATAGGAATGAGGAAAGAGCAAAAGGAGAAAGACTAGTATGTTAAAGCAGATGTAGAGAGAGAATGGAAAAAACTAGAAGAGTGAAGAAAGGACAAATGGACAGCAGACGATGGAGAGTTAGCAGAAGACATGAAGAAACCAGAAGAAAGTGGCTGGAGCAATTGCAACTGAAAAAAAATGCAGAAAAATATCTCTTTATTGAATTTATTAACTGAAATATGCCAGCTCTGGGAAATGTGCATCATTAACGTCTGTGCTTTGTTTACAAGAGGAAATTAATTTATAGTTTTATTTCTACTGTTGTTGGGCTTTTGGGGTTCCCAGTTTAATTATTGTCTTCCTGTTTCTACATTGTGATTTCTTGTTTGGTGACGGTCTGTGTTCTGCACGTGTAACTGAGCTGAGGTATTCTGTTTATGTAATTCCTATTTGACATTGCCACTTGTTCTCTTACCCCAGTAGGTCATGTATTGTTGTTCTCTGAAATGTATTGGTTTAATATTTGTAGTGTTGCCTTTTGATAGGTAGGGTCTTGTGCTTTGTGAGTCCTGGTAGTGCTGTTATGATACGGCGGGTTTGCTATGGGTTCTAAATGGGCAGTGTTTGTAGTAATTCCTAATGTGCCTGGCAGTTGGCACTGGATTATAGTAATGTAGAAATCTTTTAGTCTTTCTTTATCCATACACTCATTAAGAGGCATGTTTACTAAAAGTTAGTGTATGATAACATTATGCAAATATTTATGCAAATGAGGTCCCTTATGCAAATGAGGCCCCGCACCGAGTCTCTGCACATGGCCCCGCACCCCCCTTGGGCCGCCCCTGCCTCACCAATATTTCTTTGTAAGTTCTCTGTAATGTTTTTAAGTTGAAATGTAAACTTGCTTTGATTTAAGGATAAGGCGGTATAAAAAAAAATCTTATTAAATAAATAAAATAAATAAATAATTTTTGGGAAAGAAATCCTGTAAACCTAACAGTAATGGGTAAAAGTATTTTTTGACTACAGATGTCTGTTTTTAGTTTGTACTGATATTGCTGTAGCAAAGTGCAATCAATGAATAAATCCAGGAGTCAATTGACAGGGTCCAAGCCAGTTTATTGTGCACAGGCCCAGTCAGTCAAAGCTTCAAAAGGAACTGAGCAAAGTTTATACCTCTTTTTCAGTTTGATACATGAGAACTTTCTATTGGTTCTAGCTTGATACATTCAAACTTCTCATTGGTTCCACGTTCCCTGCACCTGTCCAATTAGAAATCCCTCCGGGGCCTAGCAACCAGCCCCCTCCCTTAGGATTGTTCTAACAATGGTGCAGTTCTTGATTTTGTTACTTCTCTACTGCAAGGTTATCCCTAGCTCCAGGAATGCATGTATTGAAACATTTCTTTTCTTTCACACACAAGAGAATAATGAAAGACTTATGAATTCATAAAAACTTCTTATTAAGCATTTTAAAACAGTTTTCTCATTTTTCACAGATTTTTGGTTCTTTTCTAGCTATAATGGGAGTTAGGATCCAGACCTAACTTACAGGCCTTTCATAGTAGCAGGCCATGCTAGGCCATAGCCTACCACATTCCCCTCTTTGATTATTCTCACCCGCAAGTGAGAAAGGGTGAGAATTAAATCACTCATTAGTCATTTAACACATTATACTGGTGTAATAGCTTCATCATGGGGTATAGGGTAATATTGCCACATAGCTAATTACCTTCGCAGCTGCCTTCCGCTCTATAGTGTTATCAATGGCTGAAGTTATCATGCGCAAGCAAAGGGGTAGGAGACAAGGGAGCAATAAGCACATGGCTAATATGAATAGTACAATAAACATAAGGGCTTTTAGACCACCAATCCATGAAAATAATGACCCAAACCACCCATCCATTTTCAAACTGTGCCAGGTCTGGACAGGCACAAATGTCTGCTCTCTCATCTGGGTGGCTAGATCTTCAACTACATGCCCATTATTATCAATCTGTAAACAGCAATTACTTAAGTTTAACTTTCCACATATCCCACCTTCAGCTGCTAACAAATAATCTAAAGCTAAACGATTTTGATAAATGGCTGTGCGCATTTGCGTACTTTGCTTTGCCAGAAGGGTTAGTGCTTTACTAGTTTCATTAGTTATTATTTCAACAACAGCTTGCAAACGTATTATTCGATTAATCATATAAACAGGAGTACGATATCCCCATGTCCCATCCTGCTCCCAAGTAGCAGGTCCATAGTATGAGATAATTCTCTCAGGTGGCCATTCTTCAGATGTCGCATCCCATTTGTCCCATTGGCCTATCTTCAAGGCCTCCTTCAGCTGTCGACTTCTGTACACAGGATATCCCAGTTGTTCTCCCTGGGATGTAGGCAAAAGGAAAAAGGAAGGTCGTATGGTTCCCAATACACATGCGCCTCCCCAATGGTGAGGGAGCCTAGCATATGCTCGGGTTCCGCAAATCCAGTACAGTTCAGGTGGTGCTTGCCAGGAATTATATGCTGCTAAGTTAGTCCAGATACTGGCAAGTTTGGGGAAACGAACTAGAGGATTGGAAGGTTCGGTAGCGTTGACTCCTGACCACCAAGACGTCTTCTTAGTGGTACTGTTGTAGAACTTCTGATTGAGACAGACCAGCTGCCCCACTTCCATATTAAACAATGGTCCATAGCGAGAAAAACATAAGTTACCCACAATAGAGTGGGCCAATACCCATTCACTCGTGGTATTGTGTATATTAGTCTGATTATATGGAACAGAATAGTTCAGTTCTTGTGCCTCCCAAGGCCATTGGTCTCCCATCATAGTTCCTCCACAGAATAGACAGTCTGAAACGTGGAGACTAGATGCAACTGCTCCCGCTAGCTCAAGAAACAAGTTCTGAGAGGCAGGAGGAATTTCAGACTCTGCTTTCATGGCCTCGTAGAAGGAGTGATGTATACGATAGGGTGAGGATACATGGGTCTTGGTGTTTAATTGCAGATATAAGATAGTCCCAGGATCTATACCTCCTCCTGCTATACGCAACCCAAACTTATATCCTTGCTTCCATTGGCTGGGGTTGACTATGAGGAGCTGCAGAGGATTACAGGCACCTTTCTGGCATTTCTTGAGCTCTGGTAGTCTGATTTTTGTCAAGCTTCCTTTGCGATTATCACCATCTCGTCCCACCGGTGCATTCTTCCAGGTAGCAAAATATACACAGTCCCATTTTGGGCAAAAGTAATCATGCTTAGATGTAGTGGTGAAAGTGGTGGCTGTAGAACTCTTTCCAGTACACCGTCCCCATCCGTAGGCTCCTTCTGGACACATATATTTATCATCATGGTAGTATGCTCGCTCCCATGACCCACATCTGTGGTAAGCATTTCTGTTAATTGCATCACAAGCATCAAAGTTCAAGATAATAGGTTTTGTGGGGTTTGCAAGGGGTTTTGTCGCATTTAGGATGGCTCCATCTTCATCATTCCAAAGGTCTCAAAGGTATAATATGAAGGGTTTTGTCGGGGGTTATAACAAGTCTTACTTTTCCCCTTTGTGCAAATATTCAGTTCGGTGCCATTATATATACACACCGGCTGACTGTACCAGTGCAAGTATAGTAGGAGTGATAGAGTAAAGTCTGAGTAATCTTTTGTCCTGTTCGGGTGGTGGTTATGCAGGCTGCACAAGGGGGTAGGGCAAAAGTCTTTTCCAGGATTCCCAGGATCACCACTCCCACAAGGCAATAGTGGAAGAACATTGTGATTACAGTCTTTGGAGGTTAACTGGTATGATGAGCTTGATGAGTATGATGAGCTTGTTGAGTTTTCTTCTGTTTCTGCTGTGATGGTCACTCTCGCGTGACGAAAGTAGATTCTGACGATTCTCTATAACGCCGGCTGTCTTCTCAATGTGAGTCGCAATGGAGTCTCAGGATCATTCACTGACGTCCATTGGTCAGGATCAGGAGTAGCTGCCGGCTTCACTCGACTGTGGTGGATCCAGGGTTCAAATTCTGCAACTTTCACTGCAGTGGGGGTTGACAGGATGACGACGTATGGTCCCTTCCAATGCGGTGCCAGCGGGGTCTTTCTCCACTCTTTCACCCACACAGACGTTCCTGGCTTGAAGGGATGCAGAGGCTCGGTCAGATTGATGGGTAGTCGATCTTGCACCCACGTTTGGAGATTCTGCAAGACAGAACCTAAAGCTAATAGTTCTTGTCTAGTTATTTCAGATCCTATCTGTCTCATGTCTCCCTTTATTCCCTGCACTATGGGTGGAGGTCGCCCATACAAAATCTCAAAAGAGGAGACTCCTAGGGATCTGGTGGGAGCTGAATGTATCCTAAGAAGGGCTATAGGGAGAACTTGGAGCCACTTCAGGTGTGTTTCTTGACAAAGTTTGGATAACTGAGTTTTCAAGGTTCTATTCATACGTTCCACTTTTCCTGAGCTCTGGGGTCTGTAAGCAGTGTGTAACTTCCATTGTATTTGCAGAGCTCGAGCTAGCTATTGGGTCACTTGGGATACAAATGATGGACCATTATCTGACCCTATAGTTGATGGTATTCCGAATCAGGGAATGATCTCATGAAGCAATACCCTAGTGACTTCTCGGGCTTTCTCAGTTCGGGTGGGGTAGGCTTCTACCATCCCGAAAATGTACAGACTAACACTAACATATAGTGATATCCATTTGCACGGGGCATTTCAGCAAAGTCTACCTGTATATCACTCATCGGGGTCAGCCCCTACTGACTGAACTCTTGGGGGTGTAATGGGTCCTTGCTTAACATTATTTTTGGCACATATCAAACATTGCTGTGCCACCGAGGCGGTCAGGGATCCTAGCAATGAAATACAGAAATGGGGTCTCAGGGCTTTTTCCATAGCTGTTTTTCCATAGTGTGTGGCTTGGTGAAAAGCTTGAACAAAGGCTGGCCCTAATGCTTCAGGGATGACTGTAGGACCTGGAGGTGGGCTACCTTCTGGGGGTGGCAACACTATCCAACCTTGTTCTGTCAAGACTCCTCCCTCCTTTTCACAATAATAGTCTAACTCTCTTGTAGTGTATCGGGGTGCCCAGGAACTGAGGGGCACAGGGAATAGGGCTGTTTGCATTACAGTGTCTTGGGTCCTAACTTGTCCTGTGGTGGCTGCCTTCCGGGCTGTGGCATCTGCAAATCTATTCCCTCGGGTGACTTCTCCTGCTCCTGCCTGATGACTTCGGCAGTGCATGACTGCCACTTGTTTGGGGGCCCACACAGCATCTAATAACATCAATATCTCGGGCCCATACCTAATGGCCTTACCCCTGAGGTGATCAACCCTCGCTCTTTATACAAGGCTCCATGTGCATGCAAAGTGGTGAAAGCATATTTGGAATCTGTGTACACATTTATGCGGAGTCCTTCTCCTAATGTCAAGGCTCTGGTGAGGGCTATCAATTAAGCTTTCTGTGCAGAAGTTCCTGGGGTCAGGGCTGAGGACTCAACTACCAGATCAAGGGTCACCACTGCATATCCAGCACAACGATGTCCATTGATGACCAGACTGCTTCCATCCACAAAGAAAGTCCGTTCTGGGTCCTCTAGAGGGACATCGGTCAAATCAGGGCGACTTGAAAATACAGTGTCCCTGGTTTCCAAACAGTTATGATCAGGGGGCCCAGGACCAATTGGAAACAACGTAGCAGGGTTCAGAGCTTGACTGACTTTCAACTGTATCCGGGGGTTTTTGTACAGCATGCTCTGATATTTCAACATTCGTGCATTGGTTAGCCAGAAGTTTCCTTTGTGTTCCATGAGAGTCAGAACAGAGTGTGGCACGGTGACTTGAAGAGTTTGTCCCAGTGTGAGTTTATCTGCTTCGCCCACTAGGAGGGCTGTTGCTGCAACAGCTCTCAAACAAGGGGGCCATCCTTTTGCAACTACATCCAATTGTTTTGACAGATAGTCTACTGGTTGTTGCCAAGATCCAAGAGATTGAGTCAATACTCCCAATGCGTTTCCTTGTGACTCATGGACAAAAAGATGGAAAGGCTTCTGAACATCTGGAAGACCTAAAGCTGGGGATGACATCAGGGCATTTTTCAGAGACTGGAATGCTGCATCTTGTTCAGGTCCCCATTCTAGTGGAGATTTTTCCATTCCTTTGGTGACTTGGTACAGTGGTTTTGCAATCAGCACGAAGTTGGGGATCCATATGCGACAGTACTCCGCGGCCCCCAGGAAGGCTCTTACTTGCCTCCTAGTGGTTGGAGTATTTATTTATTTATTTACATTCTCTTATATACCGTGCTATTCTGCATCAGTGCGGTTTACATTGAACAAACTGAAATTACATTGAACAGGGCATTATAACTTGGAGATAACTATTTTACAGGGAACATGGGCTATGGAGGGTTAAGTGGCTTGCCCAAGACCACAAGGAGCACCCGTGGGACTAGAAACCCCAGTCCTTCCGGCCCAAGGTTACTGTCCTCTAGTGGGATTTGAACCCCCGACCTTCCGGCCTGAAGTACCTTGCCCCAACCACTAGGCTACTCCTCTACTACATACAGCTTCTTTGCGTTCTGGTCCCAGACGTTGGATCCCAATGGACAACTGGAATCCTAGGTACTTGACTTCAGTTTGGCATAGTTGTGCTTTGGCTCTTGAGACTTTGTATCCAGCCTCTTTGAGAAGGTACAAGAGTTCACTAGTGGCTTGTAGGCATTCATTTTCTGAGTTGGTGGCTATGAGCAAGTCATCTACATACTGAAGAAGAACCCTCTTTCCTGGGTCCACGGAGTAACTTGAGAGATCTTGATTCAGGGCAGCACTGAAGGGAGTAGGTGAATTCTTGAATCCTTGGGGTAATCTAGTCCAGGAGAGCTGGCTCCGCCTTCCTGTTGTGGGGTCTTGCCATTCAAAAGCAAACAAAAGTTGACTGGTGGGGGCTAGGCGTATGCAGAAAAAGGCATCTTTCAGGTCCAGGACGGTGAAATGAGTAGCCTCAGTGGGGATCAGTCCCAAGAGAGTATAAGGGTTTGGTACTACAGGGTGTATAGTTTCAACTGCATCATTCACTCGCCTTAGGTCTTGTACTGGGCGGTAGTCCCCTGTCCCAGGTTTCTTACTGGGAGAAGGGGGGTGTTCCAAGGTGACTGGCATTCCTTGAGAAGTACATACTTCAGCAATTTCATCAAATGGCAATGGATTCCTTCAATGGCTGGTCGAGGGATACTGCTTCACATGCACTGGTTCCACTCCTGGCTTGAGGGTGACAATGACAGGGGCTATGTTCTTCGCTAGGCCAGGTGGGGCTATGAGGTTGGTAGGTATACAGGGACTAGTTGATTTTATTGGAGGTGCACTATTTATTTTATTTTATTTAGACAGTTTTGTATACCGCCTTATCCTTCAATCAAAGCGGTCACAACACAATTGGGGGATACATTTAACACGCGGGGATATGAGACACATACACTAATACTTACAGGGAACATGGGCAATGGAGGGTTAAGTGGCTTGCCCAAGACCACAAGGAGCATCTGTGGGACTAGAAACCCCAGTCCTTCCGGCCCAAGGTTGCTGTCCTCTAGTGGGATTTGAACCCCCGACCTTCCGGCCTGAAGTACCGTGCCCCAACCACTAGGCTACTCCTCCCTATAGAACTATAGAACCGCCACTCTTCTTCTCGGGGAACAGTTAGCACCATCAATCCAGCAGGCTTTGGGTTCACAGTCATTTTCATTTCTCCCCCTTCAGCAAAAGATATCTGTGCCTGGAGCTTGGCAAGCATGTCTCGGCCCAGTAGTGGAATAGGGCACTCAGGCATATACAAGAACTGGTGCGTTATTTTCTGTCCCCCTAGTTCACACATGCGGTTCTGTAGGCTTTGTGGCTTTATTTAGGATCCAGGCCTAACTTACAGGCCTTTCTTAGTAGCAGGCCATGCTAGGCCATAGCCTACCACAATATATTCCTTACTTGGTGAAGATCTATCTCTGTCCTGCATGTGTGACAGAGACTACATGTTCTGTTAGCATGGAGTTTCTATGTAGGGAGCTGTAGTAATCTGGCTTGTTCAGTTTTCTGAATAGGAATATGGATGTTCTAGGGCCTACTGCAATATTTATTGTGCTGCCCTTTTCTGGGTATGCTCCATGTTGTGTGAGTTTTGGAAGTTAGTGCTGTTATGGAATAGTAGATTTAAACAATGGGTTCTGTACTCTGGGTTCTTGGTGAGGTCAACTGTAGGGTGTTGGTGGGGGAGAGGGGGTATTGGAATATGTATAGTTTTTGAAATTTGCAGTTTTGCATTTTTTTCTGCTGCCAGACTGAAATTTAAAATATTTTGTCAGTTCAGATTCAAGCAACTTTCAAATTTTAAGGGGATGTCTCAGTTAAATTTTGTTTAGTGGCCTGATAGCTTCACCACTATTGAGTTCCGGACTTTTCCAGCTCTAGCACAATCCAATCCAGCATTTAAATTCATGGCTACCAGAATTAATTTCTCATTTTATATCTTCCCTCCTCATCAGTAATCTGGTTCTAGCAAAATAAATCAGATGCGCAGTTACTTATAATAGTTTAATTGGGAGTGGGGATTATGTAAGTGGCTTTTCATTTAGCAAATTTAATGTTTTATTATTATGTTTGCTTTATTGTAACATCTGTTTTACTAAATTGCATGTGTATGTTTAGATGTGTGGCATATACATTTTAAAATGAAGTATTCTAAATGTATGCAAATGATGTCACAATGAGTCTCCACAAATGACCCTGCATCATCCTCATGTCGTCTCTGGGGGAAAGTAGACAAGAGGGTGCACTGGGAGATAGAGGAAAGCAGAAACCTCAGATTGGGACCTACATGATCAGAGAATAAAATGATCAGACAACAAAGTTAGAAGAGAATTTTATTTTCAATTTAATGATCGGACTTGGTGCTATCTTTATATTTTATACAGTACATGGAAAAGCATTTCTTTCTATTTCTCTGGTATTGTGGCAGGTGAAGGCCTGTGATTCACTGTGTCTGACATGAGCAGGCAGGCCTAACTAGCTTGACCTGTAAATGAAGCCTGTGAAGAGGCCCAAAGGAATTGCACATCCCCCAACATGCTGCTATTGTAGAATTAGAACTCAGTAAAGTATTGAATTAGCTTAGACAAGTAGAATTGAGACCTGGAAAAATACAGAAAAATATGTTTAAAAGCCACTGATAAGAAAATACATCTACAAGGGATTTAATTGAAACTGCTGACAGAGAAGTTACAGAGCCCTGCTCCCCTACACGTACTAACTAGCCCAATAGCCTTGAAAGTAGGAAAGTAACAAGTTGATGAACTGACCATTGTAATTGGGACTAGAAGGGGGGTGAGCAGGTGCTGAGCCCACTCAAAGAACATAATTGGATAATCATATCAGTACCGGGACCAATAGAAGGGGTACGGGAGGTACGGGAGATTACCGGGACCAATGAAATGTTTTTCTATAACTAGAATGGAGCAAAAAATCTATAAAAGTTGTTGTATTGCCAGAGAACATCGCTCAGCCATTTTGAATTTGACTTTGCTTGAGACTTGTGCACAAATAAATGATTTGGACCTTCTGAACAGACTCCTGGTATTATTGGTTTGTCTGTGCTCTGCTGCTACATATTCTTGGTGCATTGGCCGGGAAGGTGTGGTATTAGAGGGTATATAGGGCAATATACCACGACTTTCCGCCTCTACAGGTTTGGTCCTGCCGGGATCGCGCCCTTCCGACGGGGGCTCGCTCCCTGGCGCCACCGGTCCCTTGTATCGGAGGGAGCTAGTCGGACCTCGGCGGGTGCCGGGCCCGGCTGGAGCCAACACCTCGAACCCGAGTGAGGGGAGTCCGAGGTCCAACTCATGCGCTTGCTTGGGAACTTTGAGGACTGGATCCGGTGAGTAGAGTTTTGATTTTAGCATGTGTCTAGACAGATAAGAAAGAGCAGTACTGCCATTTGAATTTTGGAACTTGGAACTTGGAAAGAGAGCTTGATCACCTCTCGAAGACGGGCCGACTACCCCTGCGTAAGTAAAGCAGGGCGAAACCCCCGTCTTCTAGCATTTGGAACTTGCATGAGACTAGTCAGAATAGATAGAAATGAATGCATTCTGGGATACGTTGCTAGCATGATTGTGTGAATGGAGTGTGAATGAGAGGTTTGGCAGCACGGACCAAGTGAAGGCGGACCCCTGAGTAACGCAGTTCCTGACCGGGCGACCGCGTTCAGGTCGTAAAAAGGGGGAAGCGATTGTCGTCTTGTCTTGTTATTTGTTTCCCTTATACGTTTCCAGGGCCGTGAGGACCCCTTACCCACGGTCCACCCTCCTTTTCCCTTCTGTCTGTTGTTGCGCGCACACATCGAAATGGGAGGGGCGGGGTCTACTAGGAACACTCCATTAGAATGTATGATCGCACATTTTAAAGAAGGGTATTCCGGAGATTATGGTATTAAAATGACCGCACCACGATTGCAGATTTTGTGTGCTAGGGGAGTGGCCCGATCTAGACCCTACCTGGCCCCGAGAGGGAACCTTTAATGTAGGAATTATTCAGTTAGTTCACCATAGAGTGCGAATAGCGCACCCCAATCAGTACCCTTATATAGATTCTTGGTTAAGTATTTGTGAAGATCCGCCCCCTTGGGCGAAGCGCTGTTATGAAGAGCAGTGCAGAATAATGTTAGCAAAGACAGATCATAGTCAGAAAATAGAACAGCCTAGCAAGAAAGGGAAAGATGAGAAGTCCAGGAAGAAACCCATCCTGGTAGATCCTGATTCCCCAGAAGTGATTACCCGACAGCCCCAAACCCCGCGCCCAGTGAGAGCAGCCCCGCGTCCTGCCCCAGAGCCCCGGAGACAGCGGGAATGGGACCTAACCCCTGAGCCATCACCCGAGGAGTAGGTAGATGAGCTCCCTTTAATTGAAGAAGATGATTCTACCGAGACAGAAAAAGGAGAATCAGATATAGAAACAGAGAAGGAAGAAACTGAAAATTCCCCGAGTGATACTGACAGTGTAAAAGCGTCTGCCAGTGTTAGCTCGCCAGTAAAAAGTAAATCTAAAGTAAAGCACGTAGAGAAGAAGAAAATAACCCCTGACAGGAAAGTTACGAAAATATCTCTCAGATCCCAAAAGACATCTACTGCCAAGATGATGCCTTTACGGCAAGTCCCGGGAATACCCGTAAGAAATGAGGATAATGAGGTGGTACCGGGACCCCTAAGTTATGTGTATGTCCCCTTCTCTACCACTGATTTGTTAAATTGGAGGACCCATTATGCCTCCTATACCAATAAACCCCAAGAGCTTACAGAATTAGTGAATACTATTATGGAAACTCACCAAACAACATGGGCAGATTGCCGCCAGCTTCTGTCCACCTTATTTACTACAGAGGAGCGGACACGAATTAGAAAAGCAGCTATAGACTGGCTGGCAGAAAACCCTGTAGCGCCGGGAGAAGGGGAGAACAGAATAGATAATCGGGAAGCGGCCCAGAGAGAATTCCCGAATGAAGACCCCCGATGGGATCCAAATACAGAAAGAGGATCCAGAGCCCTAGCCCGTTTTCGCCAAGGCTTTATACAAGGCCTGAAAAGGGGGGGCCAGAAAGCTATGAACCTTTCTAAAGTTACTGAAGTTACCCAAGGCATAGATGAGAGCCCAGCAGTGTTTTATGAAAGATTAACTGAAGCATATAGAATGTATACTCCCTATGATCCCGATGCACCAGGAAGTTTATGCATGGTGAATTCTGCTTTTGTAAATCAGTCTCAACCAGACATTAGACGTAAATTACAGAAATTAGAAGGGTTTGCGGGCATGAATGCAACTCAGTTACTGGAAGTCGCTCATAAAGTGTATGTGAATCGTGATAATGAAAAGCAGAGAGAATGTGATCGAAAGATGAAAAAGAAAGCTGATTTTTTGGCTGCGGCCATAGTTGAACAGAAAAGGGGAGGTATCCCTAGTCGACGGAGCAGAGGAAGGGGGTGGGGCCGAGGAGGAAGCCGGCCCCAGCTAGGCGTAAACCAATGTGCCTACTGCAGGGAGGAAGGACATTGGAGAGATGCATGCCCGCAACTCGAAGACGCCCACCAAGATGACGAAAACGATCATCAATGGAGAGAAGAAAGACGAGGCCGTCCCCGAAACCGCAGAGGAGCCAATCGAGAGCAATACCAGCGAGAAAGAGGAGAAGCCGTACAAGCATTGGCTGCAACAGCCCATGATGAAGATGGATGTGGATTAGGACAGACCGGGCTCCGAATTTGCTTTAGGTCTCCAGGAGCCTATGGTCGGAATACAAATAGGAGACCAAGTTATGAACTTTATGGTTGATACTGGAGCAGAACATTCAGTAGTAGACAAAAAGATAGCCCCATTTTCTACAAAAGCAGTCACCATTGTAGGAGCAACTGGTGCCAAAGCTACAAAACCTTTTCTTCAGAATCGCATATGCAGTTTAGGAGGACAACAAATAACTCATCAATTCCTTTACATGCCTGAATGTCCAGTGCCACTACTGGGACGAGATATGCTAGCCAAGCTACAAGCCCAAATATCCTTCACTGAAAAAGGAGAAATGCAAATGACAGTAAATTCTCAAGCCAAGCCTGCAGGAATAATGCTGCTTACAGTTCCCCGAGAAGAAGAATGGAGATATTACAGTGATGAAACTGCCCAAGACACCTATTTTGAACAAACTTTGAAAAGCATTGATGCGCCACCTGGAGTATGGGCAGAAGGCAGTCCTCCAGGCCTAGCCAAGCATATAGCCCCAGTAATTGTAACTCTCAAACCTAGTGCTACACCAGTACATGTTAAGCAGTACCCTCTCCCAAGAGCTGCAATTGAAGGCATCCACCACCACTTGCAAAGATTACTAGAGTATGGCCTACTAAAAGTATGTCAATCCCCATGGAACACTCCACTTTTGCCAGTGAAAAAGCCTGGAACAGATGACTACCGCCCAGTGCAAGATCTAAGAAGAGTGAATGAAGCAGTCGAGACCATACATCCAGTTGTGCCAAATCCTTACACTCTTCTAGGACTGATACCTGCTGAAGCCACCCACTTTACTGTTCTAGATTTAAAAGATGCATTCTTTTGCATAAGATTAGCCCCTGTAAGTCAGACATTATTTGCATTTGAATGGCAGGACCCTATCTCTGGAAGAGGGGGCCAACTTACTTGGACACGATTACCCCAAGGATTCAAGAATTCGCCTACCATCTTTAGTGCTGCACTAAATCAAGACCTTTCAAGCTATCCAGTGGCCCCGGGGAAGAGAGTGCTTCTCCAATACGTGGACGATCTGCTGATAGCTGCTGTATCAGAAAGTGAGTGTATACAAGCCACCAAAGACCTCTTGCAGCTACTAGATGAAGCTGGATACAAAGTTTCCAGAGCAAAGGCACAACTATGCCAAAAAGAAGTGAAATACTTGGGCTTTCGTATAACCAAAGGAAGCCGAAAGTTAGGCAGAGAAAGAAAAGAAGCAGTATGCAGAATTCCAACCCCAACTACCAGAAAGCAAGTCAGAGCCTTTCTGGGAGCAGCAGGATATTGCCGAATCTGGATTCCCAACTTTGCACAAATCGCCAAACCATTGTATGAAGCCACAAAAGGAGAAGAAAAGTCGCCACTGGAGTGGGGACTTGAGCAGGATACAGCCTTCAAGATGTTAAAGGAAGAATTGATGTCATCACCAGCACTTGGCTACCAGATGTTCACAAGCCTTTCCACTTGTTTGTACATGAAGCACAAGGAAATGCCTTAGGCATGTTGACTCAGAAATTGGGAAATTGGGAGCGACCTGTAGCATACCTATCGAAACAATTGGACACTGTGGCCAAAGGATGGCCACCTTGCCTGAGAGCAGTTGCAGCTACAGCATTGTTAGTGAGTGAAGCAGACAAGCTTACACTAGGACAGAATCTACGAGTCACTGTGCCACATGCAGTCCTTGCCCTCATGGAACAGAAAGCAAATCATTGGCTCACCAATTCCCGAATGTTGAAATATCAGAGCATGTTATGTGAAAACCCACAGATACAACTGGAAGTGAGCCATGCCTTGAATCCAGCCACATTGATACCTATTAGTGAAGAACTCCCAGAGCATGACTGTATAGAAGTCATGGACACTGTATTCTCAAGCCGACCTGACCTGACAGATGTGCCCATAAACAATCCTGACCAAATATATTATGTAGATGGAAGCAGTCTCATCATCAATGGACGACGCTGCGCCGGATATGCAGTAGTCACCCAACATGAAGTCGTAGAGTCGTCAGCCCTAGCCTCAGGCACATCAGCCCAGAAAGCAGAATTGATAGCACTTACTCGAGCACTACTGCTAGGTGAAAAACTTGTGTTAAATGTATTTTGTGATGGGGCCCTGTGTAAATGAGCCCTTTAAAACCCCATATAGGCAGCTGCCTAGGGTTGTGTAAATTTACCCTGCTTCAGCTATGTAAAAACAGAGTCTTGTGGTCAAGGTAAGGAAACAAAATATGGGTTTATTCCCCGTCCCGCTCGGACCTTCTTCCAAAGGACAAAACTCAAAACACAGCAGTGCACAAAACGGAAACAGAACTTCTTTTCTTTGTTATCTTCACAAAGTATGTTCAAACAGGTTAACACAAAACAGTGTGGATATTCTTGTAGCATATGTTACAGTCCATCGGAATGGGCTCTGAGAGGAGGCTGGTATTCTCCCACTCCATCCCCTCAGACTCACTTCCCAGTCCGTCTGTATCTGACTCCTCTCCTATATAGGAGTCTGGCCTAACCTCTTCTGAGAGATCACTGTTACTGCCTGCACCAACTTCTTTAAATCCCAGGTTATAACTCCCTGGCTCGAGGAAAGCTCTCCGCTGATCCTCCTCATGCAATGAATGTTTGGGATATCTCTCCCTTACCACATTACTCACAGGGCTACGCCCTTTGCAACAGTCTTGGTACTTGTACCTTTGTTTAACAGAAGAAGATTCCTTTTTCTGTACCTTGGTGCTCTTTCTGGCTCTGGGGTTGTAACCACTCCTTCCCCCGGCTTCCCAGTCAGGCTGAGAGTTAATAAACTCTATATCAGGTTTCCAGCCTTGCCTTGGCTTCCAGCTGTGTTTGGAGTTCCCTCCTCTCGGTGCACTCCCTCTAGGCTGACCTGTGCTCTGTGACTGATAGCGTCCTCTTGAGCTGCTGCTACTTCCTGGTTCCTGAGTTGCAGAATCCCTTCCCAGCAAACCTCTGCACTTTCCCCTGCAGGTGACCTGGGAGTCCTCTCTGCTGAACTCTCTGCAGCTCTCGTGGATATCACTGGGGATCTTCCTGTGTCTCCCTCTGTGACTTCCTGTGTAGCTCTCTGTAGGGCTCTCCGGGTGACTCCCCCTATTCTGACTAAAGCCCTTCCTTTTATGGTTCCCAGCCCTGCACGTAACGTCAGGACTAGGAGACAGGTGCTCTTGATGAGCCTTTGGCTTTTGCTCTAGTAACGGCATTTTCTGTTCAGCTGTTTTTCTCTGTCCTGTATCCATTTCTACAGCTGAATCAGAGGTAAGCTCTTCACTTTCCTGAATTTGTATATGGTTTATTTTACCCACTGCATCACAATATACAGACTCTAAGTATGCCTTCACCACCCTACATGCCCGATGGAAAAGTTCTATAACACCAACAAAGACAAAACCTGGAGCTGACTGTGGTACAGATCATCAACTACTAGTATGCAAACTCATGAATGCAGCAAAATATGACCTTGAGAATATACCACTGGAATTTAAAGACTGCCTGCAAAATCGATTTGCTGCTTTAGATACAAATGACAGAACTCCGGAAGAGTTATAGAATGACATCAAGAAGGTTGTGTTGGAAGAAAGCGAGAAGTCTCTACAAAAGGTGAAAAAGCAAAAGCGGCCAAAATGGATGACGGAAGAAACTCTGAAAATTGCCCAGAAATGCAGAGAAGCTAAAGCCAGAGGAGAAAGAAAGACAATCACAGAACTGAACAAAGATTTCCAACGTGCAGCAAGACAGGACAAGGAAAAGTACTACAATGACACTTGCAAGGAAATAGAAGCAGAAACTATTAGAGGAAGAACAAGATCGGCTTTCCTAAAGCTATGAGAGTTAAAGAAAAAGTTCCAGCCTCGAATTGGAATGTTACAAGATGCTCAAGGTTCTATGTTGAATGATGCAGAGAAGATCAAGAAAAGGTGGAAGGAATATACAGAGTTTTATATGATAAAGATCAAGTGGACCAACAGCCGTTTCAATCTGTACCTTATGATCGGGAACCATTGGTGATGAAAGAAGAAGTTGAAGCAGCATTGAAAGCCTTATCAAAGAACAAAGCACCAGGCATTGATAGCATTCCTATAGAAGTATTGCAGCAATCTGATGCAGCTGTTATCATACTTACAAGGCTCTGCCAAGAAATATGGAAGACAACATCATGGCCAACTGACTGGAAAAGATCTGTGTTTATACCAATACTAAAGAAAGGTGATCCAACTGACTGTGGAAATTATCGAACAATCGCTCTGATCCCACATGCCAGCAAGATTCTACTGAAGATTATTCAAAAGAGACTACAACCATACCTGGAACAAGAACTACCTGAAGTGCAAGCAGGGTTCAGGAAAGGGCGAGGAACGAGAGACATCATTGCGGATGTGAGATGGATCCTTGAAAAAAGTAAAGAATACCAAAAGGATATCTATTTGTGCTTTATCGACTATAGCAAGGCTTTTGACTGTGTAAACCATGAGAAACCCTGGGCCACATTAAGAAGCATGGGTATACCAGAACACCTGATCGTTCTCTTGCGCAATCTGCACATTGATCAAGAAGCAACAGTTCGAACGGAACAAGGAGAAACAGAATGGTTTAAAATAAGCAAAGGTGTAAGACAAGGCTGCATACTTTCCCCCTACCTGTTTAATTTATATGCAGAACAAATCATCAGAGAAGCAGGATTGTATGAAGACAATAGAGGTGTGAAGACTGGTGGAAGACTCATCAACAACCTTCGCTATGCTGATGATACCAAATTACTGGCTGAAAGTGAAGATGATCTGAAACATTTGCTTCTCACAATCAAAGAACATAGTCTCAAAATGGGCCTGCACCTTAATGTAAAGAAGACAAAGATCATGACAACTGGCATAATCAACAGGTTCATCGTTGAAGGAGAAGAAATTGAAATTGTGAACAACTTTAACCAACTTGGATCAACTATCAATAAAGAAACAACAAGCAGTCAAGAAATCAAATGACGCATTGCTCTTGGCAGAATGGCTATGAAAGACCTAGATAAGATTCTCAAGAGCAGAGATGTCTCTCTCCATACAAAGATTCAACTTGTTCAAGCCATGGTATTTTCAATAACATCATATGGATGTGAAAGCTGGACAGTGAAAAAGACAGACAGGAAGAAAATTGATGCCTTTGAATTATGGTGCTGGCGGCGAATACTGTGTATACCATGGACTGCCCGAAGAACAAACCAGTCGGTACTAGAGGAGATCAAACCTAAGCTTTCTTTAGAAGCTCAGATGACAAGACTTCGACTTTCATACTTCGGACACATCATGCGAAGAGAGAGATCATTAGAGATCATGCTTGGCAAGATAGAAGGTCAACACAAAAGAGGAAGGCCAGCAATGAGATGGATCGATACAATAACAGCAGCTACGGGTACCAGTCTGTCAACAATGAGCCGCCTGACTGAAGACCGAACACAATTTAGGATAGCTATCCAGAGGGTCGCCATGAGTCGACTCCGACTCGACGGCACTTAACAACAACAACAAGTGATATGGAGGCATAAGAATAGTTAAGGAGGGTTGAGTACACATCAGAGGAGATATGATATGGTGAGGCAGGAGAAATGTCCTAGTGGGTTGGGGTGCACTTGAGAGTAATAGTGTTAATGAGCCCCAGGAAGGCTATATAAGTAATGTAAACCACAATGTTGGTGAGTGAGAGGAGGGTGGGAGAGAGAAAAAGTCACCATGTAAGAAAGAAAGGGCCCAATATTGAGAAAGGCAGCGAAGGCATCAGAACGTAATACCAATTTTTAAAAAGGGTTCCAGGGGTGATCTGGGAAACTACAGACCGGTGAGCCTGATGTCAGTACCAGGAAAAATGGTAGAAACCATCATAAACAACAAAATTGCTGAACATGTAGATAGTCATTGCTTAATGGGAGACAGCCAACATGCCTTTAGACAAGGAGGATCTTGTCTTACTAATCTGTTTTTTTTTTTTGAAGGTGTGAATAAACAGGAAGACAAAGGTGAGTTGGTTGATATAGTGTATTTGGACTTTCAGAAAGCCTTTGACAAGGTCCCTCATCAGAGACTTTTGGCAAAACTAAAGAGTCATGGGATAGGAGGCAGTTTACTATTGTGGATCAGGAACTGGTTAAAAGAGAAAGCAGAGGGTAGGGCTAAATGGCCAATTTTCCCAATTGAGAAAGATAAATAGTGGTGTACCCTAGGGATCTGTGCTGGGTCCGCTGCTTTTAGACATATTCATAAATGACCTGGAAAAGGGAATAATGAGTGAGGTTATCAAATTTGCAGATGACACAAAACTATTTAAAGTTGTTAAAACCCAAGAGGATTGTGGAAAATTGGAAGAGGATCTTGATAAATTGGAAGCCTGGGCATCAAAATGGCAGATGAAATTTAATGTGGAAAAGTGCAAAGTAATGCACCTAGGGAAGAACAACCCAAACTATGGTTACATGATGCAAGGTTCCACATTAGTAACCACTACCCAGGAAAAAGATTTAGGCGTTAAAACACTCGGCCCAGTGTGCAGCGGGGGCCAAGAGAGCAAATAATGGAAAATAAAAGAAAGGATATTATAATACCTCTATATTGTTCCATGGTGAGACCACACCTTGAATATTGTGTGCAATTCTGGTCGCCGTATTTTTAAAAGGACAGACGATAAATTCACAGCACACGTTGAACTTTTTAAGTTTTTTCGCAAGCTCAAAATTATGGAATATTTTCATAATGTACCAGACACAAATACAGATCTTTCAGTGATTAAAAAATCTTCCACATGGATACCTCCAACCAACACTAACCCCTTGATGTTAGCATATGAAAATATAGTTCTGTCTAAAATAGATGATTTATATCATAAAAAGAAAAGGATTTTTCATAACTTTTCTAAAGATGAGAAGACTGCAATGCATAATCTTCGCAACAATAATTTAATAGTTATTAAGCCAGTGGATAAAGGTGGGGCTCTAGTTATACAAGATTGCATTTCCTATATCGCTGAAGTATTACGTCAACTAAATGATACTCGGTTCTATCAGAAAGTTTATGATGACCCCACTTCATCTATTCAGCAACAGATCGAGACACTACTATTTATAGGGCAAGAAGCAGGCTATCTAACCGCTAAAGAAAAAGTTTTTTTGACAGTACCTCATCCTGTGGTCCCGACAATCTACATGCTTCCTAAAATCCATAAATCGTTAAATAACCCACCAGGACGTCCGATAGTGTCTGCCATCGGGTCACTTTTAGAACCTTTATCAAAGTTCCTAGATGTTTTTTTGAGACCCTATGTTAGTAAAACAGCATCCTATGTGTGAGATTCTAGTCATGTGATTAATATTTTACAAGATTTTCCAATGTACCATGATGAGCTAATACTAGCTACGTTAGACATCAATTCCTTATATACAAATATACCGCAAAAAGATGCCATAGAGGTTATAGCTAATACTCTAATTCAGAGGGACAAGCCCATACGCACACCAACATTTTTTCTTACACAGCTAGCTTCTATTGCCATGAGTGAGAACTATTTTGCTTTTAAAGGCATTTTTTATAAGCAGATTAAGGGTGTAGCTATGGGCTCCTCCATGGCTCCCGATGTTGCCAACCTTTATGTGGCAGATTTTGAAGATAAATATTTGAGGTTTCATCCATTTAAACATAATATACGTCTGTGGAAGAGATACATCGATGATGTTTTGCTGATATGGGAGGGGACCGAATCCATACTTCTTGATTTCTTCAATTGGTTGAATACCTTGGATTCCAACCTACAATTTGAGGGTACATTCAGTTCAACGGAAATAGCATATCTCGATATTAAGATTAAGAAGGGCAGTAATGGGTTTCTGACCGAATTGTATCGTAAACCTACGGATAGGAACAAGCTACTACAGTACAGTAGCTTTCACACCACGTCGTTGAAATACAATTTGCCTACTAGTCAATTCTTGAGAATTAGGAGATTATGCACTACAGACACCGATTTTGAGAAGCATGCACGTGATATGCAAGGTAGATTTAAACAACGAGGGTATCCGAAACAGTGTATTAAGCAAGCATACTGTAGGGCCAGTAATACAGATCAGTCAATACTGTTACAACAAAAACAACGCCCGAAAATAGAAAGAGTAATATGCTCCCTTACCTTTAGCAATTACACCAAGGAGATTACTAGTATACTTAAACACTATTGGGATTTACTGGCGTCACTACCAGCTTTTGCGGCTAAGAGGGTTATGGTGGCTCACAAGCGTAGTCCCAATTTATCTAACATTCTGGTGTCATCTGCTTTGACATATCACAAACCACCCCTGAAGGTGAAGGGACATTTTAAGTGCGGCAGATGTTGTGTGTTCTCACACGATTACATGTAAAGAGGTTTTTGTCCATCCGATATCGCAACATAAAGTTTATATACATAATTTTTATAATTGCAGGACGCAAAATGTTATCTACATTGTCCTTTGTCCCTGCAATCTCCTTTATGTTGGTAAAACTAAACGGCAGATACGGACCAGGATCATCGAACATAGGAGTTGTATACAAAGAGGTGTTCTAGATAAGCCATTAGTGTCACATTGGCAAGAACACAAACATACCGTTGGTGATCTGAAATATTTAGTTTTAAAAACAGTAGTACCAGACTGGAGAGGGGGAGATGTGAATAAACTTCTGTTGAAACTTGAGCAACGCTATATATATGAGCTCAACACCCTACAGCCTAATGGCTTAAATCAGGAGACGGACTTGTCAGTATTCCTTTAGTTTTTGCATATTTGGATTTACATTCTTCACAATTTACACATGATTTTAATGCTTTCGAGCCTAGTGACACTTTTTTGCTATTTTCATTTTTATATTTTTTAATTTTTAATTTTAATTTTAATTTTTAATTTTTACTTAATTTTTATTATTGATTATTGATTATTTTTTATTTATTTATTTATTTATTTATTTATTTTTTATTTATTTATTTTTAATTTATTTTAATATTAATTTATTATTTTAATATTTATCATTATTTTTTATTATTATTTTATTATTTTATTATTTATTATTTTTTATTTATTATTTTTTATTAGTATTATTACTTTTATATTAATGACTTATTATTTCATGAAGAGTATTTGATTGTCATATTTTTACAATTTACATTTATCAATTAATTAATTTTTATTGGAGTATTGTTCTTAACTCTCTTATCTCTTCATTTTATTAATTTGTCTTATTGGTTTTTTATCCCCTCTTTTTTAATCTTATATATTTACTTCATTTATATGCATATACACATTTTTTGGTTTATTACACAAGTATGATCACCCTTTTGATATCTTTAATTGCAAAATTATTTTTATTTTATTTTATTTTTATTTTTATTTTATTTTTTACCTTTACTTCATTTTTAATTATTATGTACATGTCTAATTTACATTTTTTATCATATTTTTTACTGGGTGTTTTCAACGAACCATCAATGATTTTCACGTATTTGTCATTATGGGCTTAAAAGGTTTAGGTGCTCCAATTCATTTATTAAGGCATGTTTCACGGTAAGAATTTAGAAGGATAAGTCTTTCCCTATACTTTGCACTCTTTTGTCTTTATTTGGCATGATCGGGTTCGAATGCACTTTATGTTGGGGAGTCAAACAAGCGCTAAAAGAATTATCTCCAAACGTTTTGAGGACCCACATACAACACATCGAATAACTGTATGATTTTGTATATTAATGTGATTCAACATTCGTAGTTGTTATCGAGATGTCTATGAGGTACCATGCATGTCATAATTCCTCATACCGGTCCCTGAAACTATCATCGCGATACTTTTTCCTGAACGTAGAGGTACTGTTTTTTAAGCATTGCTATTCTTCTCATTGAATATGCACGGCGGTTCAGACCGAGGCATTTCCCTAGTTGCTTTCTTTCATATATTACTTGCAATTACTAATATCCTAGGTATGAAATCAAGAGTACACAAAGAATTGGGTCTTATCATCTGCATCTGTCCCCATTATGAACTACACTGCGGTATAGATCTAGCTATTTTCTTTTGCAAATATCGCTAACAACAAGACATCTGGCATACATTCATAGAATTAACATGCACTCACTGCATTATATCTTTTTAATTTTGATATAAGCAGCCACATAGCATATTATCACATTTTTTACCCGTTCGTTCTCCTCCTAGTATAGTCTTGGCAGCGATTGGTCGAGACAAGCTCCGCCCATTTTGGCGGGAAAAGTAGCGTTTTTTAAAACACAACACATAGAACGCAGTTTGCTCGTTTTAGAGGAACACACTGTGTGACAGTCTTTGCTGCTTATCATAAGTTAATATGGATTAAAGTCTCCCTTTTCCCTAAAGTTATTTTGAATTTCCACTTAAGGATGGTCGTCACTGTATCTTTGGTTTGTGTAGTACAGAGTAACCACATTTATAACGTTGTTTTACAGCACTCCTCTTTGAGTGATTTAAATCCTTCCTGCATACAACTACAACTTGGGCTATACAGTCTCAACAGGTATTCTAGTTTAAGGAGTTTTTCCAGATCTTCAGATGTTCATATTTTTTACCTGTTTATTTGTAACATTTCCTACATTTGTTTCCTATGATACAGTGGTCAAAGCAAAAAACCAGTAGAAGACCACATTGTCTCCAGCACTGTTGTGCATTTCTTAGTGAGTAGTCTGTCTCCTCTGCCCTGCGTCTTTCTTTTGTTACTTTTTAATATCTGTTTTAATATTGGTTTAATTATTTATTTACTTTAAAAGTCTCGTTATTTATTATTGTGTGTATAAAGTTTTTACCTTTCTATACGTTGTAGGTATAACATGGTGGGAAATTGTTTTTTAATTGTTTTTTATTTCTAATGTATCTTTATGTGTTTCTATCATGCCTGGGTTGCTTCTATACAACATTATGTATTATTATTTTAATATTATGTTTTTTATTTATTTTTAAGTCCCCCTGAGGAAGGCGTAAGCCGAAACGCGTCAGGGAATTCAATAAAGCCTTTTGGATTAAGCATCTGTGTCATCACACTCTCTCGCTTCCTGTGTTCTCGGGGAGTGATAATGTACTTACACGTCTCCGTTCAATCCCAGAAATGTCAGAGACATTTGCAAGCACGTCAATGGTTTTACCTGCTCCAGGCATGAATAGGCATCAGGAAAGTGCTTGTTTTCACCTTAAAATATCCACAGAGTATAAAGAAGATGGAGAATTACGTGACAAGCCTTAGATCACAAAGGCCCACACTGGGATTTGAATCCTAACCACTCTGCTCTTAAGCTACTATAACCATTATGCTATTAAACGTCTTGGTTATGAAATGCTATTCTGGGGAAATCTATAAAGACATTCAATACACGTGCATATCGGGCATGTCCACGTCTCCAAAATAATGCCTTAACTTGAACGTGTCTGCTTTTTTTTCAGATGTTCTGGCTCTGACGTCCCAGATTGCACTTGGACGTCCCATTGAAAAATGTGCCTCCTAATGAACGTAAGATTTGCCATACTGGATCAGACAAATGGTGACTTGGACTGCATCAGCAAAAGGTGCAAAAATACTGTCTCTTACATTACCATCTTACTGGCAGGGCAGACAGATCAAGGAACTTTTGAAATTCCCTGAGGATGCTCACAGACCAGATTCTGGCCAGACTAACCCCAAAAACCTGCTGCCTATTCTCCCTCCCCCCCCTACAATATTATTTAGCAAAGATTTGTAATTGATAGTATTCCTGGTTTTGGCATTAGATGAAAGGTGATAGCTGAAATAATATAGCTCTTTGCTAAGGGGACTGGTGCTACTTATGGCATTATTGTTCCTCTTTTCTTATTGGAGCCTTCCTTGGAAAGATAATGCAGTCTTTAGTATTATCCTTTGTGCTTCCCGTAAAGCAGTAGGTACTGTCATGCAGCGAGGGCTGATGAGAGCCCAGTTGAGAGAAAAGAAGGTGTTTTTCACAGAGGAAAAGACTTGCAATATTCCCAGGAACCAGCTAGAGGGAGCAAGAGTGTCTTCAGGGAGACTGAAGAGCCACGCCCAGCTGGTCATGAGGAAATGCCAACCAGCTTCCAATCCTCGAAGGCAGGAGGGCTTCATAAGGGGAGTGTGGAAGACTGGAAGGGAGGAAGGAGAAGAGGCAGCACAAGCAACAGACGAAGCAGCAGCGGAAGTAGCAGCCCGAGCAGAAGCAAGGGGAGAATCACTGGCAGCACCAAGAGAGAGAGGTGGAAGTGGAAACCTGACTACTGTAGTGCTAGAGGATTCCCAGGAGGGAGAGATGATTTCTCAGGAGCTGAGGAAGGACCTAAGGAGGTGTCAGCTCAAGCCAAACTGAGAGCTGTTTGCCCTCAGAGGCAAAAGCACTGCTGTAACTGCAACCCTAAGCCAAACAAGAATCAGCTGGAGAAGCCAAGCCACACTGAGTCAGAAAGCCAGAAGCTGGGCTTGTACAGAGGCAGGCCTTCACCAGGAGAAGGAAGTCAAAGGCTACAGGGTAAGCCTAACCTGCATAGAAAAGGATTTCACCAAGCGGCTGCCTGGGAAAGGCAGGCAGTGGAAGAAAGCCGGTTACTTGAGGATTGCTGCCATATAAGGTATGAGAAATGTATGCCTAATAAGAAAGTTGTGAATGGTAAAAGCTATGATAAAGCTGCTATAAAGCCTCTAAGGAAAGAGGGTACTTTAAAGCCTCACACAGCACATGGCTGACGCCCTAGGCTAGGCCAAGGACATTGGGACTTGCTACAGAAAATATACAAAACCCCTGAATGTGTTTTACAAGAAACCAGGGATATAGAATCAGAGCTTTCTGATATCGAGCCAATGCAAGTGGAACTGGCAGGAGATTTATCTGACCAAGAGATGGACTGTACACTTTGCATTTCTGAAAGTTTAGAGTCACTGCCAGACTTGTGATTGGGTGAATTGCCAGCAGAGCATTCTGTATTTTGTTTGAGCACCTCCATTCCTGTGACGTATAACAGTTTTTGCTTTGAACCCTGAGTTGTTTTCTACCTGAATTAAGGACATTTGCTTTAAAGTTGTAACCCACTATTTAGAACCACTGTGAAAAGGGAAATAAAAGCCTTATTAATTCCCACCACTCAGCTTGATCATTTCATTGAAGATTGGAGCTAAAGCAACTACAAGGACCAAGAGCCATTTGGGCCTTTAGAAGACTCTCCAATCTTAACCTTATATTTTTTGTCGCACCTGCCCTGGCGTCCACTGGCCACCAGGGAAGTGTTGCTGACAGTACACAACATCTAATAGATTTTTATTATTGGCCGAAGTCGATAAAACAAACCGGGCGGGGGCGGAGGCTGGGGGAGGGGAAAGAACAATATTCAGAAGAATTTATGCAGTTAGCATCAGGTACTAATTGCATAATTCTTTAGTTTAAAAATGTCATACCCGACAATCTTTGGCCAGATAATTTGATGTTTCACCAAAATGGATCCATATAAGAAAAGGAAGGGCAAGATGAGTTCTGAGGGAGGGCCCAAAATCTATCTAGCAATATTCAGCCTATATCCAATTAACTTTATTCAGTTGATAGGGCTGGATAATACCAATAATTATGGATAAGAACATAAGGAATGCCATACTGGGTCAGAACAAGGTCCATCAAGCCCAGAATCCTGTTTCCAACAGTGGCCAATCTAAGTCACAAGTACCTGGCAGGTTCCCAAAAAGGTACACAGATACCACACTGTTTATAAGGGAGCAAGCAGTAGATTTCCCTGTTCCTCTTTAATAATGGTTATGGACTTTTCCTCCAGGAACTTGTCCAAATCTTTTTTAAACTCGGCTGCACTAACAGATTTTACTACATCCTCCAATAACAAATTCCAGAGTTTGGGTGAAAAAATATTTTCTCTTATTAGTCCTAAATGGGCTACATACTACTAGCTTCATTGAGTGTCCCCCTAGTCTTTCTATTTTTTGAAGGCATAAATAACCAAGCTACGTTTACCCATTCCACTCCATTCATTTATAGATCTCTATCATTCCATGCTTTAAGAAAAGTGGAAGGAAGGCAAAAAATTGCCAGCAGGATTTAAAGGCAAGGTCAAAGATGCTGTTGTACCAAAAAAAAAACATCTTTCAGGAAATGGAAAAAGGAGCCAAATGATGAAAATGAGAAACAACATAAGCACTGGCAAGTTAGATGCAAGATAGAGAGAATATGGAAAAAAGCTTGCTGTAGAAGCAAAAATGTATAATAAAACCTTTTTCAAGTACATTCATTGCAAAACTCCTATGAGAGAGTCAGTTGTACCATTGGATGATAGAGGGGTAAAGGGGTATTAAGGAAGGACAAGGCCATAGCAGAGAGACTAAATGAATTCGTTGCTTTGGTCTTTACTGAAGAATATGAAGGGAATTACCCATATCTGGAATGATATTTAAAGGTGATATATCAGTAGAATTGAAAGAAATATCAATAAACCAGGCATTCCTAGCAGGACTCTGCATTTCAAACAAAGGTAAGAGTGTGTGGCTTTTCATTTCTAGTTCTCTGCCTGAGAGCTCTTAAAAGAGTTTTGGTACATTTTTAAAACAAAGTTACATTCTTTTTGGTGCTTTATTTCAAAAGGGGAAATATTTTCTTCAGTAATGTATGTTTAAAACTCCGCTTTTAGTCTTTCCCAGCTCTTTGAAGCCACTGACACCTCATCAGAGTTAGTGGGCCTGATTAGCCTGTTAAAGAAATGAGGGCAGCTGTGGACTGCATAAAAGTCTTCAGAGTCTTGCAGGTTTAGGCATTCCTAGCAGGGTCTCTTCATTTCAAGCACAGGTAAGGGTGTGTGGCTTTTAATTACTAGCTCTCTGCCTAGCTCTCCCTTAAAAGGGTTTTGGTACATTTTTAAAACAAAGTTATATTCTTTTTGATGCTTTATTTCAAAAGAGGGATTTTCTTTTACTGGTATAGGTTTAGAACTCTGCTTTTAGAGTCACATGATGCAGTGAGCCTGATCAGACAGGTTCATTTGGGCTCTGGAGCTCCCTGCCCAGCAAACTAGATATATATACAATTTAGATGAGTCCCCGGTAACACCCAGTGCCCCGGACAGCAGCAAGGGATTGGGAGACCAGAGAAGTGCCATCTGCAAAATAATGGTTTCTAAACCAAGCCGGAAAGATAAACTGGAGAAGGCAAAAGGACCGGACACCAAGATGGCAGCTACCCTCCCCCTCCCCCCCCCCCGGACAGCCCGAAGGAAGGCGAGCGAACAGACATGAAGATGCAGGAGGTATCTTGGGCGGTGGTGCTGGCCATTGATAGCCAGTTTCAGAATCTAACATTACCACTAGAAAAATCGTCGCAGGCGGTGACAGACTTCCAAAGCAGACTGGGTGGCTTAAAGCAGCATGTGTTGGATCTTGAGGACACAAGTCAGGCACATGACAGTGAGTTGAAAAAACTGGTGGCACGACTCGAGGAGCAAGCTTGTAAAATTGATGATCTTGAAAACCGAGGAAGGAGGAAAAATGTATGGCTGGTGGGCCTCTCCGAGGCAGTGGTGGATGCTGAGCTGTGGAGCTTCCTGGACATATGGCTGCCAGTGCAACTGAACCTCAACAACTTGAGGGGGAATTTACTAATAGAGCGTGCACACCATCTGGACCCTTGCAGGGAGAAGGACAATAGCCCGTGAGTAGTTATTGTTCGATTTCATCATTTTATTTTAAGAGCTGCATGCTACATGTGTCTCTATGGGGTTTACACGGCTGTCCGCTTGGGGGATTGGCATTGCTGCAGTTCAGCTGGTCTATCACACGCCTGTTTGCAGGTTCGCTTCTGTCTTGTTGTGTTCCATATTTTCCACTGCTCCACCGGGCATCCCCTCACGCCCTTTGGCTCTAGTTTAGTTCCTCTTTTGCATGCTGTCTCCACTGCACAGCATTTGGTTGTGTGTGTGCATCTAGGGATATTTGGGTGCTGTTCCAATTACAGACTGTGATCTGATCTGTGCACACCATATCTGCATGTGCATTTGATCATGGTTACTGTTGGAGGTTTGCCTATCATGGCAGCCAGCAGGCTTGTAGTGTGGTGCCCTGCAGTATTCTTGTATGCAGCCTTTGCTATTGAGCTCACATTGGTAGTGTGGCCTACCAGTTAGTGCATTGACACTTGTGCTGATATTCATAGGTTTGGTTCCTCTCTGTTCTGTTTGGTTTTTGCATTGACACTTGTGCTGATATTCATAGGTTTGGTTCCTCTCTGTTCTGTTTGGTTTTTTTGCCTGTGCTGCCCAGCTACTTTTGATTCCTGTGACATCCGTATCTGTGCTGATCTGTGTTGTTAGCACATCGTACCTTTCTCACAGTTGTAAACCATCCTTCTGTCCATCTATGTGTGTCTGCTAGCTGTGTGCCATCCTACCCTGATGTGCATGCTGCTACCCCACGTCCTGCACTCCTACACATTGCTGCATTGCAACTCTCCCTGGTTGCCTCTCCTGTGTGTGCTCTGCATAGCACTGCTACTCCACTGTCATCCTGACATTCCACCTATCCTGCCCCTTCTCCCTCCTCTGCTGCACACCTCTTCCCATCCTCTGCCACACACTGTCATTATTGCATGGTACATTACCATCGCTCTGTGCATAGCTACAGCTGCCCCCGATATGTTTGTCCCTTTTTCCAGCTGCCACATGGGCTGGAGGCTGATTTGTCTGGTCCATCAGCTCTGATCTACGTCCTTCCATTACTTATGCATTGTCTTTCCTTGCTGCTCTGTGCAGTGTTTGGGGTACATGTGTGTTTGGCACATACCTCTCTTGCAGTTCAAATTGGGGGACCTTACTGCTCTTGGCCAATGTTTTTGGGTTCACCTATACATCCTTGGGGCATCTTACGCCACACCTTCGCTTCAGGCAGCTTATGGGGTGCCTACTATTGTGCCTTGGGAGTTAGCAACCTTTCAACATGGCCTCTGGGGCACATTATAACCCGCCTTCGCTGACGTGGTTGTTTAGGATGTGCCTTCTGGTGCACCCTAACAGGTCCATTAATTTATGGCACTAGGGTACAGTTATTTTTAGATGGCAGCACAGATTGTTGTACAGTTGCAAGCAGAAAAAGGAATTACCTCTGCCAACCTTATTCATTAGGTGCACTGGGGACTTGAACTCATGACCCCTGTACCATCAGTCAGTGTATTGACCATTGTGCTACACCGCTGTTGCTGTTTGCATGTCAGCGCGCCTACTTAAGATTTCCATGCGTTAACATGCGCAGTGCTGCCATCAAAGACAGTGCTGTAACCTTGCAGGGCCTCATAGGGCACCCTATAAAGTGCCCTATAAAGCGCCTTATAAGGCGCCCTATAGGCAACATTATAGGGTGCCTTGGCGGACAGTGCACTTTATAATATGCCCTCTGGAGTGCCTTATAGGGCGCCTTATGCGGCACCTTATGTTACGGCACTTTGAGGGTTTGTTTGCTGGCAGCACAGATTTAAATTAAACTGGAAAATGCCTCAGACAGCACCGGGTAAAAGTATTATTATTCATCAGGCCCACTCGGGAATCAAACTCATGACCCCTGTACCATCAGTCAGTGTATTAACCATTGTACTACATCTCTGTTGCTATGTTTAGAGGTCAGCCCGCCTACTTAGGATTAACGCGCGTTGACGCAAGCTGCTCCCTTTCTCGGGTGATAATGTGCTCAGCGCACATTATCCCGCGATAACGAGCGCTTGCTACGTTTAGACCGGAACGCCCACTCCTTTTATGGCATCCTGCACACTAACGCCGGGCGCACGTTAAGACGGTTTAGTAAACATACCCCTTAGTCTGCAGCTTTTGTGAGACTGTTGTCTCTTGTTTTCCTTTACATTTGTATTTTTCTTTTATTTAGTCATTGCTCCCTTGATGTGGGCTAACTTCCATTTTTTCTTTATTTATTACTTTTTGGCATGCTTTAATGTGTACTTTATGGAGATTTTCCTTTTTCTTTTTGTGTTTTGTTGTTATATAATTACAAAACATCAATAAATATATAATTACGATATAGTTTGTACCCAGGTATCACAGTGTCCCACTGGTTGTCCTCTTCCCACCATGTCTCTGAGATACCAATCATATCTAACCTCTCATTTAGTACTATATATTCTAATTCTCCCATCTTATTTTTTTAGACTTCTAGCATTTGCATGCAAGCATTATAGAGACTGTATTTTATTCATATTAATCTGGCTATCGGTAGGCAGAGGTAATCTGGAATCTTTAAGCTCTGTCTACTCTGTACTCAAGGGCATCTGGGCTACTTTTGTCTTTATTGGAACCTCTCTGCTGATATGCCCTAACTTCATTATTTTGGTAGTAACCTTCAAAGATACATTGTTCCGAACCATGTGCTCTTGGGCAACTGTTGGCTCTCCCCTATTATGTAGTTTAAAAGCTGCTCTATCTCCCTTTTAAAGGTTAATGCCAGCAGCCTAGTTCCATCCCGGTTAAGGTGAAGCCCATCCCTTTGGAAGAGTTCCTCCTTTCCCCATAATGTTCCCCAGTTCCTAACAAATCCAAAACCCTCATCTTTGCACCATTGTCTCATCCACGCATTGAGACTCTGGAGCTTTGCCTGCCTTTTGGGTCCTGTGCGTGGAACGGGAAGCATTTCGGAGAACGCTATCCTGGAAGTTCTGGATTTCAACTTCCTTCCTAAAAACCTAAATTTAGCCTCCAGAACTTCCCTACCACATTTTCCTATGTCATTAGTACAGACATGTACCAAGACAGCAGACTCTCCCCCAGCACTATCTAAGACCTTGTCTAGGTGGCACATGAGGTCCACTACCTTCACAACAGATAGGCATGTTACCAGGCGATCCTCACATCCACCAGCCACCCAGCTATCTACATGCCTAATGATAGAATCACCAACTATAACGGCTGTCCTAACCCTTCCCTCACGGGCACATGACCCTGGAGAAACTTCCTCTGTGCAGAGAGTTTTACATCACCTGGAAGACAGGTCCTAGCTATAGGATCACTTCCTGCCACACCAGGGTGATGCTCTCCTACCACGTGACCTTCAGTACTATATCCCTGTAGGTTTCGCATATGTGCCTCTCTGTTTTCCTTGTGTCCTGCAAGTCTGATACTCTAGCCTCCAGAGATCGGACTCATTCCCTGAGAGCAAAGAGCTCCTTGCACCTAGTGCACATGTAAGACCCCTCACCAACTAGGAAAAAATCATACATGTGACAGTCAATGCAAAAGACTGGAAAACCCCCATCTCGCTGCTGGACTGCTGTCTGCATTTTAGCTTTAAGGTTGTGTTTAGGTATTTAAATTCTTTACCTACTAAGGGTTGGTGGGGATACTTATGCTACTAAACTACACCTAATATGTTTAATGTACTTTGTTCACCAGAAGCTTAATTATTCTCAGGTCCTTAATGTATGCCTGATGAGGACAAACAGCTGCACCTGAGAGTGAATATGGCACCTCCTTTCCTTTGAGAGGTTTATGCACCTATAAAGCTACAATTATCCTAGGGGTGGGTGGGTGTTGGGAAAGAAGGGGGGGAAATACTTATTAAAAGCTGGCTGCTGCACAGTACCCTGTCCTGTGCTTCTAAGGTAATCTGTGACCAATTTCCAGGAGGAGTCCCATAGCCCTTGCTTGGATAGAGGGAGTCTTGGGTTCTAAATTTAACCAGAAAGCTCTCTGCTGTGTGTTAAATTTAAACTGAAAGCTCTTTGCTGCTACTAGGCCCTGACTGATTTAACAAATACACTGGGTTCACAGGTTAATCAGCTTTAATCTAAAGCAGTGCTTCTCAACCTTTTTTGTACCACGATCCCTTTTACCATTGGTCAACTTGTGATGACCCCCCATGATAAAATCAAATGCGTCTCTCTTCCTTTACCGTTAACGCATTGTCGCTGTAATCATTTGTTGAATTATTAATATATTATAGGTCTTTGCAATATGTTTTTATTTATAAAATGTATTTATTTAAACCACAATAAATCACAATAACAAGTAACAATATTTGATTTCGAAATTATTATGATTTTGTAGTCAACTGTTTTAGTATGCTTTATTCAAAAAGACTGACGAAGGGCAAAAATGATAGCATTGTCAAACCTAAATAGTAGGCCTATGCTATCAGTGCGAAGGTTGTGCTTGCTTCCTTTTCGCCAGATGTGAAATTCTCGGCTCAGTCTTTGCGAGAGCACAACGAAGATCATCTTCTGCAGCAAGTCTATTTCGGTATTTACTCTTGATAACAAGCTTGAGAAGCCGGTTTCACACAGATATGTTGTTGGAAACGGAAGAAGTAGACGCAACACAATCTCAGACAGTCCAGGATACAACTGAAAATACTTGATCCAGAATTTAATTACTGACGTTGAAGAAAAATCATTTTTCGCTGCATCGCTGGTAATGAGTTCAATGAACTCTTCTTGTGCAATCTCAGGAACATCCTCAACTTTAACTGTGAATGGACTTCTGGCAAGTGCAAATGGTGTGCCAGGTAAATTTGGAAAATACGCTGAAATTTCTTCTTCCAGCATTTCTAAATGCTGTCTGACAGAAATTATAATTCCATTTCTTGTGTCGAGTTCAATCTCGTTTTCTTCAAAGAAAGCGGATAAGTTGAGCAACATGTATGTTCTATTTTCAGCTAACTTTTTCTGCCAAAGCCGAAGTTTCATTTGAAAAGCTTGGATCTTTTCGGACAAATCTAGGCATGTTGCGTTTGGTCCTTGCAGTGATAAATTTAATTCGTTCAATATTGCAAATATGTCAACCAAGTAAGCAATTTTCAGCAGCTGCTTTTTGTCACTGAAAAGTGCTTTAAACACTCGCAGCATCAACCCTCACCAAGTACGAATAAGTAACCACAATCTAAAGTAAAAATAAAAATATGTAGACTAAATTTAAATTGAAACCCCAAGAAGCCCGAGTCCACATGCAGTGCAATATCAGATAAATAAGAGATGCAGTTCCCCAATACTGTGTAAAATATAAAAATAGCACAAAGTTCAATAACTAAAATTAAATAAAATTATTTTTTCTACGTTTGTTGTCTGACCATTTTATTCTCTGATCATGCTGGTCCCGATCTGAGGCTTCTGCTTTCCTGTCTTCTCTTAGCTCTCTTTCTGTGGTCTATGGTCCATCTGCCATTTCTTATCTCTTCTTTTGTTTTCTTCACTTCCTTCCATCAACCCATTTCCAGTTCCCCTCCCCAGTATCAGCCCCCTCTCCAGTCCTTCCCTCCCAGTTCCTTCCAGTGTCAACCGCCTTGCACTCCCATTACTGCAAATGGTGTTCATTCCCTTCCAGTCCCCTTCCTTCCCCACTGTCCAGCCCCTTCTAGTCCAAACACCATCCCAGATATCAGCTCATGTCCACTCTCAGTGCCACCCCCCCCCCCTCAGTCAGCTCCCTTCCAGTCACCCTACCCTCTGTCATAAGAACACAAGATATGCCATACTGGGTCAGACCAAGGTCCATCAAGCCCAGTATCCTGTTTACAACATTGGCCAATCTAGGTCATACATACCTAACATAAGAACATAAGATATGCCATACTGGGTCAGACCAAGGTCCATCAAGCCCAGTATTCTGTTTCCAACAGTGGCCAATCTAGGTAATACGTACCTAGCAGTTTCCCCAAGGGACACAGGTTCCACAATGCTTGTATTGGTTCAAGCATTGATATCCTGGGTCCCTTCTTAATAATGGTTTATGGACCTTTCCTCCGGGAACTTGTCCAAACCTTTTTTAAACCCAGCTACACTAACAGCCTTTACTACATCCTCCGGTAACAAATTCCAGAGTTTGATTACACGTTGAGTGAAAAAATATTTTCTTTTATTAGTCTTAAATAGTTTACCCTGAAGCTTCATTGCATGTCCCCTAGTCTTTCTATATTCTGATAAGGTAAACATACTATCTACGTTTACCCGTTCCACTCCGTTCATTAATTTATAGACTTCTATCATATCTCCCCTCAGCCATCTCTTTTCCAGGTTAAAGAGCCCCAACCTTTTTAGCCTTTCTTCATAGGAGTAGCCTTCCATCCCCTTTACCATTTTGGTGGCTCTTCTCTGAACCTTTTCTAAAATCGCTATATCCTTTTTAAGATACGGCGACCAGAATTGCACACAATATTCAAGGTGAGGTCTCACCATGGAACGATATAGAGGCATTATAATATCTTTTGTTTTATTTTCCATTCCTTTCCTTATCATACCTAGCATTCTATTTGCTCTCTTGGCCGCCGCTGCACACTTGGCCGAGGGTTTTAACATGGTATCCACAATGACGCCTAAATCTTTTTCCTGGGTGGTGGTTCCTAATGTGGAACCTTGCATCGTGTAACCATAGTTTGGGTTGTTCTTCCCTAGGTGCATAACCTTGCACTTCTCCACATTAAATTTCATCTGCCATTTTGATGCCCAGTCTTCCAATTTATCAAGATCCTCTTGCAATTTTCCTCCTGGGTTTTAACAACTTTAAATAGTTTTGTGTCATCTGCAAATTTGATAACCTCACTCGTTATTCCACTTTCCAGGTCATTTATGAATATGTCAAAAAGCAGCGGACCCAGCACAGATCCCTGGGGTACACCACTATTCACCTTTCTCCATTGGGAAAATTGGCCATTTAGCCCTACCCTCTGCTTTCTATCTTTTAACCAGTTCCTGATCCACAATAGTACACTGCCTCCTATCCCATGACTCTTTAGTTTTGCCAAAAGTCTCTCATGAGGGACCTTGTCAAAGGCTTTCTGAAAGTCCAGATACACAATATCAACCAACTCACCTTTGTCCACCTGTTTATTCACTCCTTCAAAAAAACATAACAGATTAGTAAGACAAGATCTTCCTTGTCTAAAAGCCATGTTGGCTGTCTCCCATTAGGTCGTGACTATCTACATGCTGAGTAATTTTATTCTTTATGATGGTTTCTACCATTTTTCCCGGTACTGATGTCAGGCTCACCGGTCTGTAGTTTCCCGGATCACCCCTGCAACCCTTTTTAAAAATTGGTGTTACATTGGCAATCCTCCAATCCTCAGGTATTAGAGATGATTTTAATGATAGTTCACAGATTACTGATAGCAGGTCTGCAATCTCAAATTTCAGTTCTTTCAACACCCTTGGATGTATACCATCCGGCCCAGGTGATTTGCTACTCTTCAATTTATCTAATAGTCGTAAGACATCTTCCCGATGTATCGATATTTCCTTCAATTCTTCCACACCTTTAAATACCACTTCAGTCATGGGTAACATCCCTACATCTTCCTCAGTAAAGACCGAAGCAAAGAATTCATTCAGTCTCTCCGCTATCGCCTTGTCGCCTCTTAGTGCTCCTTTAACCCCTTTATCATCTAATGGACCAACTGACTCTCTCACAGGTTTTTTGCTATGAATGTACTTGAAAAGGTCTTTATTTCGCGTTTTTTGCTTCCGCAGCAAGCTTCTTCTCAAATTCTCTCTTTGCCTGCCTTATCAATGCCTTACATTTGACTTGCCAGTGCTTGTGCTGTTTCCAGGTTTCAACGTTTGGCTCTTTTTTCCATTTCCTGAAAGATGCTTTTTTGGCAACAACAGCCTCTCTGACCTCACCTTTAAACCATGCTGGCAGTTTTTTGGACTTCCTTCCACTTTTCTTCCAAGAGACACAGGTTCTACAGTGCGTGTATTGGGTCAAGCATTGATATCCTGGGTCCCTTTTTAATAATGGTTTATGGACCTTTCCTTCAGGAACTTATCCAAACCTTTTTTAAACCCAGCTACACTAACAGCTCTTACTACATCCTCCGCTAACAAATTCCAGAGTTTGATTACACGTTGAGTGAAAAATATTTTCTCTTATTTGTCTTAAATAGTTTACCCTATTAGTCCATCCCCCTTCCAGTGCCATTTGCATGTCAGCTCCCTTCCAGCCTCCTCCCCATTACCCAACCACCTACCACTCCCATCCCAAAGTGTCAGCTCCCTTCCAGTCCCCCTTCAGTACATCCCAGGAGTCAGCTCCTTTCCAGCCCCCTCCTTCCCCCATGTCAGCTCCCTTCGTACCCCCTCCTTCCCCTGGCAGACCCTCTCTTTATCTGCTCCCTTCCAGTCCTATTCTACCATCTTCCCGCATCAGCCCATTTGTAGCCCTAGCCCCTAGTTTTCTTCCAAGGCCAGCAGCACTCTCCTCCCCTCCCCCATTAGCCCATTTCCGGTCCAGCCCTCCAGCCCACTCTAGTTCCTAGCCCCCCAATCAGCCCATTACCAGTCCTAGCTCATTTCCAGTGCTAGCCTCCCATCTGCCCATTACCAGTCCTAACCACCCCAATAAGTCCATTTCCTGTCCTAGCCCCCCTAATCAGCCCATTTCCAGTTCTAAACCCCCATCAACCCATTTGCAGTTCTAACCCCCTCCTGATCAGCCTGTTTCCATTCTTAACCCCCCATCAGCCCATTTCCAGTTCTAGCCCCCTTCCCGATCAGCCCATTTCCAGTTCTAACCCCCCATCAGCCCATTTCTAGTCGTAGTCACCCCTGGTAGCCCATTACCAGTCCTAGCCCCCCTCCCAATCAGCCCATTACCAGTCCTAGCCCCCCTCCCAATCAGCCCATTTCCAGTCCTAGTCCCCCATCAGCCTATTTACAGTCCTAGCCCTCCATAGCCCATAGCCCTCCATAGCCCATTACCAGTCCTAAACCCCCCCATCAGCCCATTTACAGTCCTAGACCCCTCCATAGCCCTTTTCCAGTCCTAGCCCCCCATAGCCCATTACCAGTCCTCACCCCCCATTTCCAGGCCTAGACCCCCTCCCATCAGCCCACTTCCAGTCCTAATCTCCCTATCATTCCATTTCCAGTCCTAGACCCCCCATAGCCCATTACCAGTCCTAACCCCCACCCCCATAAGCCCATTTCCAGTCATAGCCCATTACCAGTCCTAAACACCCCCCATCAGCCCACTTCCAGTCCTGGCTCCCAGGGAAATAAAAACGCTCAAGTTGCTGCCGCTGCCAAGTCCACTTCTCGGCAGTGGCAGATTCACCTCTCCTTCCTATAGCAGCCATGGCTCCTGCTTCTTTGAACCACGGCTGTGCTAGCGAGATCAGCTTAAACACAAGCCAACCAGTGCGGAGCCTTCCCGTACAGCGCAGTCCCGCCCCTAAAGGAAGTTGTATGCAAAGGAAGTTACTTCCTTTGGGGGCGGGATGCCGCTGCACAGGAAGGCTCCGCACTGTTTGGCTTTGTGTTTAAGCTGATCTCGCTAGCACAGCCACGGTTCCAAGAAGCAGGAGCTGCGGCTGCTATAGGAAGGAGAGGTGAATCTGCCGCTGCCGAGAAGCGGACTCGGCAGCAGCAGCAACTTGAGTGTTTGGATTTTTTTAATTTTTAACTTTTGAAGGCGAAGTGAGGCGGCTGTTTTGGGGGCATTTTTTGCCGCCTTCAAAACTTTGTCGCCTGAGGCAGTCGCCTTACTTCACCTCATGATAGAGCCACCCCTGCCAGAATTTGTCAGGCGACCCCTGGTAAATCCTGAGGCGACCCCCATGAGGGTCGCGACCCACAGGTTGAGAACCGCTGATCTAAAGAATTCCTTTTTCCCCAAGATTAAGAAAAATTCCCAGAAGTAAATACTCTCCATTGCAGATCTCTCTCCAGAAGTAGCAGTCCCCTTTTGTAGTCCTTCAAGAGCACATGGCCTGTCTAGTCTGCCCTTCCATATCAACAACTACAACAGTCCCCTTTTTTCCTTTAGAGATTCTCTGTGATTGTCCCATGCTTTTTTGAAATCAGACACTGTCCTCATCTCTACCACCTCCACTGGGAGACTATTCCACGCATCTATCTCTTTTTCTGTATAGAAATATTTCCGCATATTACTTCTGAATCTATCCCCTTTCACCTCCATCCTATGTCCCCCTCATAGCAGAGCTTACTTTCAATCAAAAAAGGCTCTCCTCCTGTGCAGTTATGCCATGGAGTTATTTAAAGTCTCAATCACATCACCTCTGTCCCACCTTTCCACTAAAGTATACATATTAAGCTCCTTAAGTCTGTCCTCATATGCTTTATAACTAGTAGCCACTCTCTGCACCGACTCCAATCTGTTTATATCTTTTTGAAGGTGCCCGATTGAGTAGCAGAATGTCCCACTTTCCTGCAGATCCATCTCCAGACCGGGAGCATTACGACTATGAGACCGCATCTCTGTAGTGGTGGAGGAAGTTTACTGATAGGCAGATGTAAAACATAATGAGGCACCAGGGGTGCCATCAGGACCTGTTCACATTTCAGAGGAGTGTTACTCCTCTGTATCAAATAACCAGTCCTTCAAGTGGCATATAAGGCATGCCAAATTGTAAGCTTGAAGGTTTGGAAGCCCCATACCTCCTCTAGCCCAAGACCCCTTTAACATCTGTATCTCTATCTGCGCTCACTGCCCTGCCACAAAAAGCGAGTGAGTAGACTGTCTATCTTTTTAAAATCCTTCTACAATTGGTGAAGGGGCAGTAGCTACAACCTATATAACCATTGCAGAAACATGACCATCCTAAACAAAGCAATCCTCCCTCCTAACAACAAAGGGAGATCCTGCCGACGAAATAATTTCTGTGTCAACTGATGCATCAGCGGCGTCACATTACACCGATACACATTCTGAGGGTCTTCGGTCAGCTCCATACCTAGATAACGAAAGGAGTTTTCAGCTCATTTTAGGGGAAAATGCCCCCATCTTCCCAACTTTACCACTTCTAGCCCCACCAGAGCTTCTGATTTGTTGAGATTAAGTTTAAAACGTGAAAACTGACCAAAAATCTCAACTTCTGCCAGTAAGCTACCTAAATATTCCTCAGGGTAGGTAAGGTGGAGAGGCAAATCATCCACGAATGCAGCTAGCTTGAACTCATACAACCCCAAACATACTCCCCTTTATACCTGCATTCGCACATATATGAGCCAACAGAGGCTCCAGTGTGAGAATGAAAATCAAAGGTAATAATGGGCAGCCTTGACGCGTTTCACGTTACAAGGAGAAGCATTTCGTACAACATCCATTAATCAACATCCTTGCTTCTGGCTGTGCATACAAGGTCTTCAACACTTGCAAAAAGAAACCACAGAATCCAAAATGTATCAATGTAGCAAATGTATACCTCCATCCCACACGATCGAACGCCTTTTCGGCATCAAAATTTATGAAGATTGAGGGGAGAGAGGCGTGCCTATAATAGTGCTGAGTTGCCAACATTTAGTGTATGTTGATTAATACTTGTCTCTCCTGAACAGAACCTACTTGAGATGACTGTACCAGGTCTGGCATCATGGGGGAGAGCTGTTCCACAAGTATTCTAGACAAACTTTTTAAGTCTACATTCAATAACGATATGGGGCGGTATTATCACAGCAAATAAGGATCCTAACCTGGTTTAGAAATAATTGTAATCAATGCATCATTTGTCGGTAGGGAAAGTGATAAAGTTCCACCAGTTGCTGATATAACTCGGCTAGTGGGATACAAATCTTGTCTCTCAAAATTTGATAAAATTCTGCACTGAGCCTGTCTGAATCAGGTGCTCGGGGCGTCTTCAAACCTTTAATCACAGTTTGTATTTCCCGTGGACTTATTGGGACTTTAACTGCTCACATTGTGATTGCTCTAAGTGTGGAAGGGAACAGCCTTGTAAATACTCTTCAGCGCCTTGGCCCACTCTCGGGTCTTTTCTTTTTTTTTATATATGTTATCTTTTTTTATATATTCTCTCGGGTCTTTTCTATTCAGGTCTCAGTAATATGCCAGAAAACTAGCTTCCACTGCCTGCTGTGATGTACAAATGGCACCATCTCCCCCCCTAATGGCTGCCACCGCCCAAGGACTGCCCTCCTTTTTAATCAGTCGAGCAAGTATATGGCTCGAATGGTTACCAAACCTATATAATGCATATTTATAATGCAATTTTGAGGTTTTTGCTCTGGCATGATCAAAGTGCTTATTTGACTCTACATAGTTAAAGTAAGCAGTTCTATGCTCGTCAGTGACACTACTTATCAGTCTTTGCCTTAAACCATGGATCCGAGTACTCCACTCCACCAATTTGCAATTATTCTCATTTTTCTTTCGAGCTACATAGCCAATTATAACTCCCTGAAAGTACACTTTGGCTGTTTCCCAAAAAAAAATGTGATGGATTGTCTTTATGAACCCTGTCCATCTCTTCAAACAAATCCCACTGAGAAACCTTTGAAAGGCAACATCTCCCTTCAAATATAGGGAAAAACGCCAACCTCCACTGCAGCCCCCTGGTTGAGAGAGTTGGATGTCAACCCAGACCATCACATGATCTGAGACTTGAAAATTCCCGATCTGGACATTCAAGAGGTTGGGAAAGCAGGAAATAGTCAATCCGAGACCACGTACCAAATGCTCTCGAGAGGTGTATGTATTCTCATTCTCCTGGATGGAATTTCGCCACACATCCATCAGGCTGCTGCTATCTAGGGTTGCCAACTGGCTCCAGATGCGCCCGACAGGTTCAATCCAGTCCTGGGTTTACCTCATTGCATGCAGGGATATGTAGTTCTGATTTCTCCATTGCACTCCATACAAAAAGGAAAACTACAAGTCACTGCATGCAATGGGGTAAACCCAGGACTGGATCAAGCCTGTCGGGCGCATCTGGAGCCAGTTGGCAACCCTACTGCTATCACATCAACTGAGCACACTTCGGCGTTGCCCTACCTCTCCCTCCGAGCCCCCCCCCCAAGAGAGATCCACCAGTGGGTCTAGCACACAGTTATAGTTACTTCCAAGTATCATTTCTGGGTTATCCTTTCTCATCAATTTACTTACAAGTTTGTCAAAAAACTGACGGTCATATCTGTTGGGGCCATAGATGTTTCCTAGTAAGATGGGGTGGCCTTGTATTTATCCCCATATCAACACATATCTACCACCCACATCCCATTCAACTTTCTGTATTTTAAAACTCAATGACTTTTTAATCAGAATGACTACTCCATCCCGCCTCCCATTTGTTGCAGCTCCAAATATCTCCCCCACCAACCATCTCCTGAGCTTGTCATGGTCCAAGCCCATCATATGGGTCTCTTGTAGCATAGCAACATCCGTATGTGAGTCCCTCAACACCTTCAACACTTTATATCGTTTTATTGGGTCCCCAATTCTGCACACATTCCAAGAGATCACTCTGAGGTCTCCTCTGTTCATGTAATGTCTAGTTTCAGTAGGAATCTGGAAATGATTAGTGGCGATTGAGCCTGGTGGGCTCCCCAGCCTAAGGCCAATTCCCGAGTTTCAAGAAAATGCGGGAGCTCTCTCCAGACATAATCCACAATCTCCTGGACATCTTGGCACGGTCCCAGAGAGATCTCTAGACACCTCCCTATTAACAACATAAAATGAGGCCACATCATCACAATCCATAATACCCTACCCCCCTAACTCCCCCCTTACTGCTGCCGAACCCTTCCCGGTCTCCCGCCCCCTTATACCAACCCCACTCCCCTGCCTAGGCCCCACACACTCTCCACTTAACGTCTTCCCCATTATCTCCATGGGAGATAATGAGTGTGATGTATTAGAGCTCCCCACCCTCCATCCTCTTCCCACAATTCCCCCTTAGTAGCCCAACTATTACTCTACTCCAAACCTGCCTGCCCTTAATTTACTCTTCTAGCATAGCACAACTTTATGCATTCCCCTAACAATATACCCTCCCTTCCCTCATCCCTCACTATATAAACAAGCCCATTCCCATTTAACTTAGTGTTCTCCTTCATCAGTTTACTTTCTGACAGAGGGCATAAACATAAAACATAGAACAATCAAAAAATAATAAAAAAACCTTCAGTCAAAGACAGCTGTCCATTGGGCCATTGCCTCCCACCTCCACAAGTCAGAGGGCAGATCTGAGTCCCAGGGCGTCACATTAAATTCAAGCAGAGACGGCCAATCTCGTCATCTTTGATAGGCTTCTACTTCTTCAGTTTCTTCCACGCTATTGCGATATAGCCTTAGTTCGGAGTGAACCCTGTCAGCTCAACTCGATTCTATAGCTATTACCATTTCTCCTCTCACTTGGTTTGCAGCTTGTCGTGCTGTGAGGGCTTGTGTGCATCAGTGATGCTGAGAGCTAAGCTATCAATAGCTTAGCTACTGGCAGGGTCTCCCAAGATAGACAGGTCTCAGCTGAGATGCCAGACTAAGACAAACCACCCATCTGGGCAGCAGCAGAATGGGACGGTGTTGTAAGCGGAGGATTATATTTCTGTGACAAATGCAACAACACTGGAAACTGTGTGTAAGAAAGGCTTGGCAAATCTACTTCTGTATATTGCCTCGAAAACCCAATGGATAGTGACAAAACAAATTGCACTATAGTGCTGGAAGATGAGACCCCAGGTTGGAAGGCACTCAAATGGCTACTGGGGATGAACTGAAGACTTCTCAGAGTATAGCCATCATTTATGATGTGGTTGGATCTGATGATGTAGCTATGCATAAAAAGAGAATCAGAGGTGGCAGATATCTTAAATTTGGACATGGAACATACAAAGCATGAACCAAGGGAAGTTCAAGGTGGTCAAGAATGAATGGAACGCGTACAGCTCGATCTGTTGGGTGTCAGTGAACTGAAATGGATTGGCTTTGGACACTTTGCATCTGATGATCATATGGTTTACTATGCTGGAAATGAAAGACAAAGAAGAAATGGTGTTGCATTTATGGTTAAGAAGAAACTTGCAAGAACCATAATGAAATACAGTGTTGTCTGTGAATGCTTAATTTCTATTTGTCTACGAGGAAAGTCCATCAATACAACTATAATGAAGTTATATACCCTAACAACAGCTGCAGAAGAGGAAGATGTTGATGAGTTCTATGAACAAGTCCAAGCTGAAATTGACAGAACATGCAAACAGGATATCCTGATAGTCATGGGTGACTGGAACGCAGAAGTTGGCAACAAAGAAGAAGGCAAAGTGGTTGGAAAATATGGACTTGGCAACAGAAACTAAGCTGGAGAAAGACTGATAGAATTCTGCAAGATCAACAATCTATACATCTCAAACACCTTCTTCCAGCAACACAAGCGCCGACTGTACACGTGGACTTCACCCAATGGATTGTACAGAAATCAAATTGACTACATCTGTGGAAGACAATGATGGAAAAGCTTGATAACATCAACAAAAACAAAACCTGGAGCTGACTGTGCTATACATCACCAATTGCTTGTATGCAAACTCAAGCTAAAGTTAAAAAAGAGCAAGCCATCCATGAATGTAGCAGAATATGACCTTGAGAATATACCACTGGAATTTAAAGACTGCCTGAAGAATCGATTTTCTGCTTTAGATACAAATGACAGAGTTCCAAAAAGAGTTATGGGATGACATCAAGAAGGCTGTATTAAAAGAAAGCGATAAGTTTCTACATAAGGTGAAAAAGCAAAAACGGCCAAAATGGATGACTGAACAAACTCTGAAAATTGTCCAGAAATGTAGAGAAGCTAAAGCCAGAGGAGAAAGAGAGGCAATCATATAACTCAACAGAGATTTCCAACATGCAGCAAGACAAGACAAGGAGAAGTAATACAATGACGCATACAAGGAAATAGAATCAGAAGCTATTAAAGGAAGAACAAGATCAACTTTTCTAAAGCTACGAGAGTTAAAGAAATAATTCCAGCCTCGAATTAGAATGCTACAAGATGCTCAAGGATCCATGTTGAATGATGCTCAGATCAAGAAAAGGTGGAAAGAATATACAGAGTCATTATATCATAAAGATCAAGTGGACCAACAGCCGTTTCAACCTATACTTTATGATTAGGAACCATTGGCGATGAAAGAAGAAGTCGAAGCAGCATTGAAAGCCTTATCAAAGAACAAAGCACCAGGCATTGATGGCATTCCCATTGAGGTATTACAGCAATCATATGAAGCTGTTACCATATTTACAAGGCTCTGCCAGGAAATTTGGAATACAAATTCCGGGCCAATTGACTAGAAAACATCTGTGTTTATACCAATACTGAAGAAAGGTGACCCAACTTACTACGGAAATTATCGCACAATCGCTCTGATCCCACATGCCAGCAAGATTCTACTCAAGAGAGCAGAGACTACAACCATACCTGGAACGAGAACTGTCTGAAGTGCAAGTATATAAGAACATAAGAACATAAGATATGCCATACTGGGTCAGACCAAGGTCCATCAAGCCCAGTAACCTGTTTCCAACAGTGGCCAATCTAGGTCATACGTACCTAGCAGTATCCCCAAAAGACACAGGTTCCACAATGCTTGTATTGGGTCAAGCATTGATATCCTGGGTCCCTTTTTAATAATGGTTTATGGACCCTTCCTTCAGGAACTTGTCCAAACCTTTTTTAAACCCAGCTACACTAACAGCTCTTACTACATCCTCGGGTAACAAATTCCAGAGTTTGATTACACGTTGAGTGAAAAAATATTTTCTCTTATTTGTCTTTTGGGGAAACTGCTAGGTACGTATGACCTAGATTGCCCACTGTTGGAAACAGGATACTGGGCTTGATGGACCTTGGTCTGACCCAGTATGGCATATCTTATGTTCTTATGTTCTTATGTCTTAAATAGTTTACCTGTAGCTTCATTACATGTCCCCTAGTCTTTCTATATTCTGATAGTATAAACAATCGATCTACGTTTACCCGTTCCACTCCATTCATTAATTTATAGACCTCTATCATATCTCACCTCAGCCGTCTCTTTTCCAGGTTGAAGAGCCCTAACCTTTGTAGCCTCTCTTCATAGGAGTAGTCTTTCATCCCCTTTACCATTTTGGTGGCTCTTCTCTGTACCTTTTCTAATAACGCTATATCCTTTTTAAGATACGGCGACCAGAATTGCACATAATATTCAAGGTGCGGTCGTACCATGGAACGATACAGAGGCATTATAATATCCTTTGTTTTATTTTCCATTCCTTTCCTTATGATACCTAGCATTCTATTTGCTTTCTTGGCTGCCGCCACTGCACACTGGGCGGAGGGTTTTAACATGTTATCCACGATGACTGCTAACTCTTTTTCCTGGGTGGTGGTTCCCAATGTGGAACCTTGCATAGTGTAACCATAGTGTGGGTTGTTCTTTCCTAGGGGCATAACTTTGCACTTGTCCACATTAAATTTCATCTGCCATTTGGATGCCCAGTCTTCCAATTTATCCAGATCCTCCTGCAGTTTTCCACAGTCCTCTTGGGTTTTAACAACTTTAAACAGTTTTGTGTCGTCTGCAAATTTGATAACCTCACTAATTATTCCCTTTTCCAGGTTATTTATGAATCTGTCAAAAAGTAGTGGACCCAGTACAGATCCCTGGGGTACTCCACTATTCACCTTTTTCCATTGGGAAAATTGGCCATTTAGCCCCACCCTCTGCTTTCTTTTAACCAGTTCCAAATCCACATTAGTACACTGCCTCCTATCCCATGACTTTTTAGTTTTGCCAAAAGTCTCTGATAAGGGACCTAGTCAAAGGCTTTCTGAAAGTCCAGAAACACCATATCAACCGACTCACCTTTGTCTACCTGTTTATTCACACCTTCAAAAAAACATATCAGATTAGTAAAACAAGATCTTCCTTGTCTAAAGCCATGTTGGCTGTCTCCCATTAGGCCATGACTATCTACATGCTGTGTAATTTTGTTCTTTATGATGGTTTCCACCATTTTCCCTGATACTGACGTCAGGCTCACCGGTCTGTAATTTCCCGGATCATCCCTGGAACCCTTTTTAAAAAAGGGCATTACATTGGCAACCCTCCAATCTTCAGGTATTACAGATGATTTTAATGAAAGTTCACAGATTACTAAGGGTTACTAAGTCTTGAAGGACTAGAAAGGGGGACTGTTACTTCTGGAGAGAAATCTGCAACTGTGAGTATATACTTCTGGTAATTTTCTAAAAAGAATTCTTTGTATTAAAGCTACTTAATCTGTGAACCCACTGTTTTTTGTTGGATCAGTTAGGGCCTAGTAGCAGCAATTAAAGTTTGAATTTAAAACACAGAGGAGAGCTTTCTGGTTACTTTTCATACCCAGCAGAGAGCTTGTAGTTTAAATTTAATAGTCACTCAGGGCCAAGTAACAGCAAAGTACTTTTAGTTTAAATTTAACACACAGAAGAGAGCTTTCTGGTTAAATTTAGTACCCAGCAGAGAACTTGTAGTTTAAATTTCATAAGAAGTTAGAGCCTAGCAGCAGCTAAGAGCTATAATTTAAATCAAATCAGAATTTAGCTTACCTCAGCAGCACAAGACAGGGTACTGTGTAGAAGCCCTCTTTTAATAAGTGTTATTTCCCTCCCTCCCTCCCTCCCTCCCCACACCCACCCTCCCCTGGGATAATCATAGCTTCATAGGTACTTACACATCTTAAAAGACAGGAGGTGCTTTCAGGTGAAGCTCATTACTCAAATCAGTCATACACTAAGGGCCTGAGATTAATTAAGCTTCAGGTGAACAAGGTATATTAAACGTATTAGGTACAGTTTTATTGGTATAAATACCCATAGCAACCCCTAGTAAGTAAGAACTTAAAGATCTAGACACAAACTTAAAACGAAGATGCAGACAGCAGTCCAGCAGCGGGATGGGGGCTTTCCAGTCTTTTGCATTAAGTGTCACATGTATGATTTTCTCCCAGTTGGCGAGAGGTTTTATGTGTGCACTAGGTGCAAGGAGCTCTTTTCTCTCAGGGAACAAGTCCGTTCTCTAGAGGCTAAAGTAGCAGACTTGGAAAACATAAGACAGACAGAGAGGTATATAGACGAGACCTACAGGGATATAGTCCTGAAGTCCCACCTCCAGTCTGGCAGCACCCCTGTTGCCATGGAGGAGAGAGGTCACGTGACAGGAGAGCATCACCCTGGTGTGGCAGGAAGTGATCCTGTAACTAGGACCTGTCCTCCAGGTGATGTAAAACCCTCTCGCACTGAGGATGTTTCTCCAGGGCCATGTGCCCATGAGAGAAGGGTTAGGACAGCCGTTATAGTTGGTGATTCAATCATTAGGCATGTAGATAGCTGGGTGGCTGGTGGACGTGAGGATTGCCTGGTAACATGCCTGCCTGGTGCGAAGGTAGCAGACCTCACGCGCCACCTAGATAAGGTCTTAGATAGTGCTGGGGAGGAGTCTGCTGTCTTGGTACATGTCAGTACCAATGACATAGGAAAATGTGGTAGAGAGGTTCTGGAGGCTAAATTTAGGCTTTTAGGTAGGAAGTTGAAATCCAGAACTTCCAGGGTAGCATTCTCCGAAATGCTTCCTGTTCCACGCGCAGGACCCAAAAGGCAGGCAGAGCTCCGGAGTTTCAATGCGTGGATGAGACAATGGTGCAGAGATGAGGGTTTTGGATTTGTTAGGAACTGGGGAACATTCTGGGGACAGGAGGGGCTCTTCCGAGGGATGGGTTTCACCTTAACCGGGATGGAACCAGGCTGCTGGCATTAACCTTTAAAAAAGGAGATAGAGCAGCTTTTAAACTAGATATTAGGGGAAAGCCGACAGTCGCCCAAGAGCGGATGGTTCGGAAGAATGTATCCTTGAAGGATACTACCAAAAGCAGAGAGGTTCCACAGAGTAAAGTAGCCCAAATGCCCTCAAGTATGGAGCAGACAGACCTTAAAGATCCCAATTTACCCATGTCTAACAATAGCCAAATTAACGTGAATAAAATACATTCTCTAAAATGCTTGTATGCAAATGCTAGAAGTCTAAAGAATAAGATGGGAGAATATATAGCACTAAATGAAAGGTTAGATATGATTGGAATATCAGAGACATGGTGGAAGGAGGACAACCAGTGGGACACTGTGATACCTGGGTACAAACTATATCGTAATGATAGAGCTGATCAAATTGGTGGAGGGGTTGCGCTCTATGTTAGAGAGGGCATTGACTCAGAAAGGATTAAAGTTTTGCAGGAAACAAAAGCTGCTGTAGAATCTATATGGATTGAAATTCCATATAAAAGGGGGAAGGCGATGGCAGTGGGGGTGTACTATCGAGCACCTGGCCAGAATGACCAAATGGATGATGAAATGCTCAAAGAAATCAAGGAAGCTAACAAAAGATACAGCGCAGTAATAATAATGGGTGATTTCAATTACCCCGGTATCGACTGGGTCAGTGTCACGTCAGGACATGCTAGGGAGATAAAGTTCCTAGATGAAATAAATGACTGCTTCTTGGAGCAGCTGGTTCATGAACCGACCAGAGGGGAAGCCATATTAGACCTAGTCCTTAGTGGAACACCAGATCTAGTGCAAGAGATAAGGGTGTTGGGGCCACTTGGCAATAGTGATCATAACATGATCGCCTTTGATTTAATTAGTGGAGGAGGGATAGTAAGGAAATCCACAGTACTACCTTTTAACTTTCGAAAGGGAGACTATGATAAAATGAGGAAAACAGTTAAGAAAAAACTAAAAGGAGCAATTGCAAAGGTTAAAGACGTACATCAAGCTTGGGTGTTGTTGAAAAATACTATCTTGGAAGCCCAGACCAGCTGTATTCCACGCTTTAAGAAAAGTGGAAGGAAGTCCAAAAAACTGCCAGCATGGTTTAAAGGTGAGGTCAGAGAGGCTGTTGTTGCCAAAAAAGCATCTTTCAGGAAATGGAAAAACCTGGAAACAGCACAAGCACTGGCAAGTCACATGCAAGGCATTGATAAGGCAGGCAAGGAGAGAATTTGAGAAGAAGCTTGCTGCGGAAGCAAAAACGCGAAATAAAGACCCTTTCAAGTACATTCGTAGCAAAAAACCTGTGAGAGAGTCAGTTGGTCCATTAGATGATAAAGGGGTTAAAGGAGCACTAAGAGGCGACAAGGCGATAGCGGAGAGACTGAATGAATTCTTTGCTTCGGTCTTTACTGAGGAAGATGTAGGGATGTTACCCATGACTGAAGTGGTATTTAAAGGTGTGGAAGAATTGAAGGAAATATCGATACATCAGGAAGATGTCTTACAACTATTAGATAAACTGAAGAGTAGCAAATCACCTGGGCCGGATGGTATACATCCAAGGGTGTTGAAAGAACTGAAATATGAGATTGCAGACCTGCTATCAGTAATCTGTGAACTATCATTAAAATCATCTCTAATACCTGAAGATTGGAGGATTGCCAATGTAACACCAATTTTTAAAAAGGGTTGCAGGGGTGATCCGGGAAACTACAGACCGGTGAGCCTGACGTCAGTACCGGGAAAAATGGTAGAAACCATCATAAAGAATAAAATTACTCAGCATGTAGATAGTCACAACCTAATGGGAGACAGCCAACATGGCTTTAGACAAGGAAGATAGGAGGCAGTGTACTATTGTGGATCAGGAACTGGTTAAAAGATAGAAAGCAGAGCGTAGAGCTAAATGGCCAATTTTCCCAATGGAGAAAGGTGAATAGTGGTGTACCCCAGGGATCTGTGCTGGGTCCGCTGCTTTTTGACATATTCATAAATGACCTGGAAAGTGGAATAACGAGTGAGGTTATCAAATTTGCAGATGACACAAAACTATTTAAAGTTGTTAAAACCCAGGAGGATTGTGGAAAATTACAAGAGGATCTTGATAAATTGGAAGACTGGGCATCAAAATGGCAGATGAAATTTAATGTGGACAAGTGCAAGGTTATGCACCTAGGGAAGAGCAATCCAAACTATGGTTACGCGATGCAAGGTTCCACATTAGGAACCACCACCCAGGAAAAAGATTTAGGCGTCATTGCGGATACCATGTTAAAACCCTCGGCCCAGTGTGCAGCGGCGGCCAAGAGAGCAAATAGAATGCTAGATATGATAAGGAAAGGAATGGAAAATAAAACAAAAGATATTATAATGCCTCTATATCGTTCCATGGTGAGACCGCACCTTGAATATTGTGTGCAATTCTGGTCGCCGTATCTTAAAAAGGATATAGCGATTTTAGAAAAGGTACAGAGAAGAGCCACCAAAATGGTAAAGGGGATGGAAGGATACTCCTATGAAGAAAGGCTAAAAAGGTTAGGGCTCTTTAACCTGGAAAAGAGACGGCTGAGGGGAGATATGATAGAAGTCTATAAATTAATGAACGGAGTGGAACGGGTAAACGTAGATCGATTGTTTACCTTATCATAATATAGAAAGACTAGGGGACATCCAATGAAGCTACAGGGTAAACTATTTAAGACTAATAAAAGAAAATATTTTTTCACTCAACGTGTAATCAAACTCTGCAATTTGTTACCGGAGGATGTAGTAAAGGCTGTTAGTGTAGCTGGGTTTAAAAAAGGTTTGGACAAGTTCCTGGAGTAAAGGTCCATAAACCATTATTAAGAAGGGACCCAGGATATCAATGCTTGAACCAATACAAGCATTGTGGAACTTGTGTCTCTTGAGAAAAGTGCTAGGTACGTATGACCTAGATTGGCCACTGTTGGAAACAGAATACTGGGCTTGATGGACCTTGGTCTGACCCAGTATGGCATATCTTATGTTCTTATGTTCATAAGAGATGGGGAAAAAGAAAGAAAAAGAAAATGCACATGTCTAGTACTCCCCGATTTTAATCAACAAGAGATTAATGATAGATCATGGTGATGCTAAGAAATTCTGTTTGATTAGTTGTGACCCACTGATACAAGATCAGTTTTGTCATGTTATTATGACTTTACAAATTCAATTTCAAATTGATAAGGGAAATGACTGCAGCTGGATCTGCAACCAAGGAAAAGGGATCTAAAAATAATAAAAAACTAGAAAATATGTAACCTTGTGCTGCAAAGATGTTTAATTCAGTGCTTTGAACAAAATGCCTATCCTGTAGAGTTAGTATTAATTGTTATGGAAAATCTTTATAAGATTATAAAGAAGTGAAGACTTTTTTTAAGGTCCCTGGTTAAGAGAAATATCTTATTCTGATCAGATAGGTATAAAGCACTTGTAAGCTTTGATTTGTTCTGTGTTCAAAAGTGAAATTTTTTTTTTCTTTTCTTTCATTGCTGGTTGCTCACTTAGGAGAAACTCTGATCAGATAGGCTGATAGGTATATAGCACTTGTAAGCTTTAATTTGTTCTGTGTTCAAATGTTTGTTTGTAGTAAAAAACTGTTTTTCTTTCATTACTGGCTACTCCAGTAGATTTTATGGTCCCTGAATGCTGAAGTGACTAGATCAAACAAGGCATGAAACTGTTTTTTTTTTTTTTTTTACTTCCAAAGTAGAGGTTGAGAACCCTGACAGGACAATGGGGCATTAAATCCTGAGTAAATAAGAAGGTAATCTTTATCATTAATATGTTATGCATCTATTCTTTGTCTTTGACTGTATATGCTACCAAGCAAACTTAAAAGTTAAAAGAGAATTTTTATATTGTGGCAAGCACCCCAGGGGACATAGTTAACCATAAACAGCTATAACTATAGGTTAATTGTTCAGCTATATTTGCCTGAAGGACACAAGACAATTGTTTGATTGTTTGTTCTACTGGCTGTGTTGAAGATAACAACATTTCAGATCTGTTTGATGCCAGTTTCAGGTTAATTTAAATGTAACAAAGCACAATTTTCACCTCTTAGAAGTTTCACCTCACTTGAGAATGCCTGTTTCCTGAACTGTAAGATTCAAGATAATTACTTTGCCTTGTTAAGCTTTGTGCTAATGACTGAGGGACACCTGTTTTCCTGTATTTGAATTTTACGTGTTAGTATCCCGAGAAAAAGTGTACTTTGTTCTAAAAAGTTTCTATTTCAGTTTCAGTACAGTTCCTGAGAAAATAGATATATGTTGCAGAGAAAACAGATATATGTTGCAGCACTGTGAGATATTAATTTTCTCTAGTTTATACACTTGCACTTATGTTACCAAATACACTTGTTGTAGTGGTACGTTACGCAGAGGTCCAGTACGCACACAGCAATTACCAGATGAGTAAAATATTAATAAGTTTGATGAAATTTTGGACAGAGGCTGATATAAAATTGCTTTGTTCCCAAGCATATAGAGCAAATATAGATTAAAGATGGAACTAAATTCCCAGAAAATAATGAGAACTTGAGTTGATTGGATAAAACCAAATCTTGCTTGTCAGCAATGATCCAGGAGAGGTTTGAGAAAAAGAATGAGAGAGAGAGAGAGAGAGGCAGAAAGGTGAAGCCACAAATGCCTTGCAATCCAAGAAGAAAATGTGCTGCTTCCAGTGTGATGATCTGGGCTACCAGAATTCTGACTGCTCTAAGACTCCTCGAGGACCCACAAGGCCTGAAGAACAGGAACCTTGCATATTTATGCCTCTGAAGAGACATAAATAGGCAGGGGGAGAATAGGCAAAGAAGAACCCGAGGATCGTCATGAGGCCCAGCCACAAATGCCTTGCAATCCAAGAAGATCGCTGTGAGGCCCAACCACCAATGCCTTGTACCCTCTTAGATCTCTCACCTCAAAAGGATCTCTTTTTGACACCATAATTGGTGAGTGGCTTATACAAATCCTTGTGAACACTGCAATTTTAAAATCAGTCTAACAGCACTCTCACTGAGAACAGTGTATACGACAGATTCTAGTTATACGTGAGAGATGAGCCATATTTCTTTCTATTGGGATTGATGTTATAAAATGCTGCAAAATGATAGTTTTATATTGTAAGGATTTTACCCAAATTGTTCCTATTTTAGAATGAGCATATGTCCACTTAGCACTGGACCAATTAAGTTGATGGGAAAGGGACACTGTTTATTCATACTGTTATGCTTATTGAGAAGAATCTAAATTTATATTCTCTGCCTACCATTTGTTTACACCAAGATTAAGTTATTAACAATTGTTTGATATTCTTAGCAGCCTTGCCAAATAAGGATACATCAGTATGGTATAAAAAACATGAAAGGGACCTATGTATGTGATTGGTGGAATGATGCAGGTTGTGAAAAAGTGTTGTGAGGGATGAAATGAAATATTAAAGGAGAAACTGTGATAGACAATAAACAGATGAAGGTAATTTGAAGTGACATATCTGCCCAATGAATATGTAAACAAAAAATTATGAGCACTTTACGATGCCGTCTCCAGAAGCTTCAATTCAGGAAGTCATACTCAACAATTGGAAGAAATAGATATTTGGAGACAGGCTAGGTGCACCTTGCACCCTGATGAGCTTTGGAAAACCCACACTGGCCATGTGGTACTTCTGGATGCTTTTTGCCTCACTTTCCCTCTGTATGTCCTGGCCAGGCATACAGAGGCAAAGGGGGATGATTTGATGACAAATTCTCACACAATTGGGTATAATTCTAAAACTTGCCAAAATTGCAGAACACGTGTATGCAGCTTGTCTGATCTGAAAACATGTAAAGGTCAGTCAAGAGCATAATGGAATATTTCCTACAAGCAAATGGATTTCCAGTGATAGAGAGACAAGGAGTTAATCAAGCTGCGAGATAAGATTGACACCATACGAGATAGTTACTGGTAGACCACTGAAAGTTTATAAAGCAATATTTATTATTTGTAGGATATGATCTTAGTAAATATAGATGAAATTACGTTTGTCTTATTGTGAAATCTAATCTAGAATTTTTAGTCTTTTCATTTAATATTGGTGCTGCTCTTCTGAATGAGGCCTGGAGCCATGTCACCAATTGCAATCCAGAGTCCAGCAGAGAGAATTGGCCAGAGTCCAGATGGAGCAGACCATCCCGAGAAATCCGAACTACACACCGCAGAAATGTGTGAGGGAGTCCCTATCTGCATCAGTGTGTCACAATGAAAGAAAGGCCAAGAAGTCCACCTATGAGAATGAGAGGTTCAACTTTTGAGAGGGGCCAAGCTTGAACTTCAGAGAAAGGTGGAGTGCACTGCGGGGTCCTGGGGAACTGCTGAGAGGCAGGCCCAGATTATATGAAAGTGGACTGATTGGGGGTTTTTGTGAATGCTTTTTGTTTTATGTATTGTTATCCTTTTATTACTGTTTCCTTGGAAAGTAACTGTAATTCTAGTATCTCAGAATTTTTCCGCTGAACATCATGTGCCCAATTGCTTATGTTACCTGTTCCTCAGATCTTAGTTATTGCTGTGGTTTCTCTTTCTCCTGCTTATACTACTTTTGAATCCACGGGTGGTCAATAATGTAAATGTTTGGGTAAAAAAATGAAAGACCAGATTCATAGCTGGTGGAGGGAGAAGTAGTTGCAATATGATTGAGGTTGTTAGTCCCTCACCACTTGCTCCACTACCCTCAATATATAACTAGTAGATTGAAATCCATGGGGCAGATATACAGTAGAAAAAGTTCTGAATATGCAGGTGAAATGAGTCCCCCACTGCATGGGGAACTGATAAAAGTAACTGAGATCTACAAGCTTTGGCTTTGGCAATTGTAATGCCGGTGGGAATGGTATATTAGATATCTTGGGAAAATATCACCTAATTTATACCATGACTTCTTGTCCCCTCAAGCTTTTACCTTAATATTATCCACTATGTTTTAGCCCATGTTTTTATTATTGTATTTCTAAATGAATTACAAATGCGATTCAGCCATTGTTTACGTGCAATATCCTTGTTGATCCACGGGTGGAATGTATTACTAATTAAAAATTTATTTGGATCAGCAAGGAATATTGCTGCATGTGAGAAATCAACTGAGGAATCATGCTGAGTCAGCTTGCTAGCTCAGAGACCAAAGCTGTATTTACAGTCTAGTGAGAGATCTTTACACATCTAGCCTGGGGAGTGCTAGAAGGCCAGAGAGGGAGACAGAATTCTTCCCTTGGCCTTTAAACAATTCTCTTGGCCAATATAGAAACATTTGCCTAGCCAATGTAGACAGGATAAGAATTCATCAATTATAATGTAGAAGCTTTGAGCTGCTTCTAAAACCATGGGGGGGGGGGGGTCTCCCTTGACAGGAAGATGCTGGGAGATTAGGGAGGAGTCCTTCTCCTGGCAAACAAATGGAGACCCATTAATGATGACAAAAGAACACTTCATCTAGCCTTGGAATGTAGACCATGGGGGATGTGTCCTTTGAGCATTCTCAGATGTCTGACCTGTGTCCTGATTGTGTAAGTTTTGAGCTTCTAAAACCAAGGGGGGGTGATCAGAAGCCTGCCCGGAAACCAAAGCAAAAAGGTGGATGGGGTGGAGAGAAGCTCATGGATGAGAGCTGGCTGCAACACATTTGTGCCTATATAAGTACAGAGAAAATCCAGAACAGACAGAGCATAGATCTGCTTGGCCAGGCATGAAGAATCCTAGACTGTCATCAGTTTCTCTCGCTGAGCGCTCCCAGCTGATGTGTAAAGGACTGTATGACAAGTTTGGTGAAGTAAATATTCTTTGTAAATAGCTGCACTATCTCATAACTCTTTCAGTGCTGTAATTAAGTGCATTAGTTATTATTTTAATTGCATTCTAGTTATCTTTTCTAACTACTCATGTGTAACTAAGAGAATTACTTGTCTTTCTGAATAAGTCTCCTTGCTTTGTTTGTAAATAAACTGCATGTCTTCATTACAAGGTGTTAGCCTTTGTTGAAGTAAGACAATATCGTAGTACAAATGTTAACAAGTATTAGCTGTACACACATATTCAAACAAATGTAGGTGGGAACATATTGTGGTAAGGAGGGTGCAGCCCAGCAAGGGAAAGCTGAAAAAAAGAAGGATTTTTCTTCTTTGCGGGGGATGGGCGCACAAAACCACATACTCCATACTAGAAGCCCTGAAAGGAACCTAGGGGGCAGAGCTAAGGATAAGCCAATCCCAGACCACAGGACAACCCTGCATAGGAGTAGGAGGTCCAAGTGGGAGGAGCCAGGAAGGGAGTTGCCCTGCTCAGCAGTTAACAGGGAAAAAACAAACACAAGAGAGAGAGCCAGTTTGAGTTTGGAAGGGGCTGTGAGCAGAAGGTCCAGGAGGAGTGCAAGAGCAAGCACAAGTGGCAACTGCAGTTCAAGGCCTAGCCCAGGTTCGAGTCCAGTTCCCAGGAGGCACAGACAGGAAAGATCTGGGGCCAAGCTGAGGAGAACCTTTGCAGCCAAGGAGAGCAGCAAAAGGAGGAACCATTATAAAGGCAGCCAAGAAAGGTACGCAGGGAACAAGCATTGCCAGCAGGATAGTTCTTGCTCTGACTCAGAGGAGACTTTCATACCCCTGAAGGCTCAGCACAGCAAGAAACATCTCACCAGGGAGGTTAAACAGGAGAGACCCCCAAGAGACCGGCCTGGAGAAGGCAAGGCCAGGCAGTGGGAGAGACTGTTTAATCTTGTGAAGACTCTTAAGGAAAAGACACCAGAGCACTTTCAGAAAGCACCCAGCTGTAGCTCAATTGAGAGCATGGAGGTAGGCCCTGAGGAAAGTGTTGTTGAGTCTGAGGTCTCTGAGATGGAATGTGAGCTGTGCACTAAGATACACTAGTAATGTGAGCTAGAAACAGTGGAATATAAAAAGAGGCTGTTGCAATTTAAAGATAGTTTCTGAAGCTGGAAGAGAGGAGTAAGCCTGAAGGAAAAGGGTTAAGAATCTCTCCTAGGAAGCTAAAACTGCAGAACCTCAGTGAAGGCCCAAACAGCTGAAACTGTTTGTGTGTGTGTGGCAACAGCAGGCTTAAAGCTAAGGACCCATCCACTGTGTGAAGAGTTTTACAAATGCTTTTGTTTTATAATGTTAAGCAATTGCAGTGAGGAACAGAAACTGCTGTGAGTTTTGTTCCTGGTTACACTGTTTTGGACATTTTGATTTTGGAGAAGTTATCCTGTATTTTCTTTTGTCTGGAAAAAAAGTTATGCTTGAAGAAATTTTATGTTCACCACTTACCAGCCTGGAAACCGAATAAAATTTCCTGTGCGCTTTAATAACCACTTGGCTCTTCCTTTCGGACACAACTACACAAAAATCCTAGAAAGGGATATAAGATGGCCAGCCGTCCCTACTAGGCGACTGCCTGGTAGGGGCGCGAGCGTCACAATATGCAGTACGTACATGAGAAGAGCTCCGCAATCAGCTGCCGCCTGACTGCTGTGCCCTCACGTGTGTCCCCATGAGCAAGCACAGGGGGGCACACAGGGTCATCCTCTAGATCCTCATTAATATCGACAGGGATACGGTGCCTGAGAGCAATGTTGTGCAGGATGCAACAGGCTAAAATGATCTCTGTCACGGTCTGTGGTTGGTATTGTAAGGCCCCACCTGTCCTATCCAGACACCTGAAGCGACTTTTTAATACGCCAAAGGTGCATTCTATGATGGAGCGGCTGGTGGCATGAGCCTCATTGTACCTCCACTCTGCACATGTCCGTGGTTGATACACAGGGGTCAGCAACCAGGGGCGACACCCATATCCTGCATCACCTGCAAAAAGAGACATGTGCGATGCTAAAGCAGGAGCCCATGTCCACCCAAATGGACACAGGTACATATGTGCTAAACAATTGCATAACACATCTTGACATAAACATATGACATCACATGATGGGACATCACAACTATGCATCAGGGTGTGAAGGTCAGACGCACACGACAAGGATTAGGTGTACGGATTGGAAACAACATGATCAGTAACCACAACACAAATGCTAGCATCCATTTAACTATCACCACAAAGCTCCATAGCAAGGTGGAGGTGGAGGCCCCCCCCAACTGATAACACACACAGACAGATGACATACCCACACAACGAGGGATACACTTCCAAGACAGACATTTGCACATACTGTTAGTAACATGAACAGCATGTGCACGTCAGAAATGATAAATACATACCCAGCAATAGACAGTCCACATACTGTCCAGCCTCAAATTGAGTGAAAAGTGCCGAGTGCTGCAGGATATAGGAGTCATGGGTGGACCCTGCAAACCTGGGTACCACATTCAGAATATGCATATTTGCATCACATACAACCTGAACATTCAGGGAATGATAGTGTTTGCGGTTGCGGAACGCTACCTCCCTGTCTCTAGGCGGGACCAGGGCAACATGTGTGCAATCAATAGCTCCCATCACGTGTGGTATCCCAGCTACCGCCTCAAAGGTCTGGTTCAGGGTCCCCCACTGTTGCCTAGTGTGGGGAATGGCTATGTAATTCCCCACCCGGCTGACCATGGCACGCAGTACCTGGTGGAGACAGCGTGAGAAGGTGGGGCGGCTCAGGCCACCCACTGCGGCCACAGATGACTGGAAACAGCCAGAGGCAAAGAAATGTAGGGCACCAAGGAGCTTGCCCAAACCCGGTATGGCATGTGACCGACCAGTCAGGGGCTCGAGGTCAGTTCTTAGATCCTCGTAAAGCTCCCAAATAGCTCTCGTGCTCAGGCGGTAGAGGGAGATGACCTGGTCCTCATGCATGCCCCAGAGCTGGGCCCTGGGCCTGTAGAGGCAAGGCTGGTGAGCCTGCACCTCTGCACATCTCCTGCCCCGTGCGGGTACAGCCCCTGCCTGGCCTGCCCCCACAGCTGCAGGTCGGTGTTGCAGCAGGTTTACACCCATGCCCTGTGCCGCAGCCCCATCGACACCATCTCCCCCATCAGGCAACTGCAGCCCCTCCTCAGCTCCTTCTGCAACCACAGCAACCACAAAGGCTGCCATACACACAACCCGTCTGAACTCTCAAGGACACTCAAACACTGACACTCACCTCACTGATCAAGACACACAGCACACACACACACACACACAGCCAGACACACAATCCAAACACCCACAAACACAGCCACTACACACAAAGAACCTTCCTCTGACTCTCCTCAAACTTCACGAACACGTCACCGACTCTCTCACTCTCCTACACAAACCCCTCAATGTGTCCCAGGTGCGCAGGTGTATTTAAAGGGTGTATGTACGTTGTGCGCATTGCGCATGAGCAGACACATGGGTGCAGCAGTTGTGCGCATTGCACATGCGCTGCCACACGGGCGCGTCAGTTGCGCGCGTTGCGCATGCGCCGCAGAAGCACGGAAGGTGCATACGCGTGACACCAGTTGATGCATTAACGTCCTGCACATGCACCCTTAGTGTCTGTGCTGCACATGCGCAATGCACGCAGAAGCCGCGCGCGCACGCACGCACACACACACATACACATGCACAACGCGCGTTACCTGAAATAAACCTATAGATACGTCTGAACACCTGGGTCATGTCGAGGGTTTTGTGTAGGAGAGAGAGAGAGAGAAGGCGTGTAGTATTTGATAGTGTTTGGAGAAGTAGTCTTGGTGGAGAGAGTCAGTGGCAGTTAGAGAGGTGTTGGAGAGGGCAGAGGCAGGTGGAGAGGTTTGTGAGAAAGCAGAGGAGAGAGAGAGGAGGGAAGGCGAGCAGCAGGTGAGAGAGACAGGAGAGGTGAGTGGCAGACAGCAGGGAGGGGAGGGGGGCAGTGAGTAGGTGTGAGGGGGAGCCCCGGGGGTGGGAGCAGGGATGACTGATAGGGAGGGAGAGGGGGAGCAGCGTAGGATGCTGGAGCAGCAGCACATGGCTGGGGTGGAGGAGGGGCGGCCACCTGCTCAGCTGGGAGGGAGTGGTGGGCCTGGAGGGGTGGAAGTAGGCACATCGGGTGGGTCCCAGCCCACACAGGGGCCCCCCACTGCCAAGAGAAGGCGGGTACCTGTGCCTGCCGCTGAACGGAGGAGGGCTGTGCGGTTCAGCCCCCAGGAGAACCACATACTGCTGGCCTGTGTTCTGGAGAACTACGAGGTTCTCTATGGGCGGCTCAGCAGCAGCACCACAGTGGCCACACGGACAGAGGTGTGGGAGGAGGTGCAGGTGGCCGTGGCAGAGGCAGGGGGGCCACCTAGGGACCTGGACAGCCTCTGTAAGTGATTCAATGAGATCAAGCGTGGTGTGCAATCACACATGGTAGCTGAGAGGCAACATGCCATGGGCACCAGTGGGGGTGGCCCCTTCACCCCAACCCTCACTCCCCTGGAGCAGGAGCTGGCCAAAAGACTTGGGCCAATATACCTGCGGGGGCTGCCAGAGGCCCTGGACACCGCCCATCCCCGGGCAGGTATGTATGTCAGCCTCTGCTCCTTCCCTCTCTTCTCCTCACCTCATCTGCTGCTGCTCCCCATCCCTCTCTCCTCTGGTAAGTCCCTTCCTCCCTCCTATCTCATGATGAGGCCACTTCGTTACCTGGCTAACATGATCTACGTCTCCCCCAGTTCTGGTCTCCCTAAATCTATCTCTCACTCTGTGAGGTCTCCTCCCCTCCCTAAACGGCTCTCTCATATTGGACTAGGCCTTTTCACATTCCATCTAACCTTATTCACATTCCACTCCCCTCCCCGTCTGCTCTCCCCCTCTCCTGTGCCTTCTGGAATGTTAGCTCTATCACTAATAAACGTGCCTTTGTACATGACCTTTATGTTTCCCGCTCCTTTCACCTCTTTGCCGCACCTCAGGCCTGGCCTCTTCCTTTAGACAATGCCTCCATTGCCGCACCTTTTCATGGGGGCCTCCAGTTCTCCCACACTCCTCGGCCTACTGGCCATGGTGGGGGTAGTGGGCTTCCTTTGTCTCCCTCTTGTCACGTCCAGTCTCTCATCCTAACTCAACCTCTTTCCTCTCTCTCCTTTGAATTCCACTCGATCCGCCTCTTCGCTCCACACCCACTCCGAGTAGCTGTTCTCTATCGTCCTCCTGATACCTCAATCTCCACCTTTCACTCTGACTTTGATTCTTGCCTGTCTACCTTTCTATACCCCTCCTCCCCCACCCTTATTCTTGGTGACGTTAACATTCATGTTGATGACCCCTCCACTCCCCATGTTCTAAACCCCTCTCTCCTACCTTCTTGTATAACCCTCTACTCTCTTCCATTGCTCCTACTCACCTGCATGGTCATTGCCTTGACCTACTTTTCGTCTCTAACTGCTCACCCTCCAAATACTCTGACTCTGTCCCCCCTTTATCTGACCACCACCTGTTAAGCCTTATCATTCATCATCCCCCACCTCAGCCTCGTCCTGCTTCCACAAATCTATTTAGAAACCCTCTTGCTATTGTACCCTCATATCTCTCCTCCACTATTTCCACACCCCTTTCATCCATTTTCTCTTCTAATTCTATTGATGAGGCTGTGGCCCCCTATACTGCTGTACTCTCCTCTGCTTTGGATCTTCCTGCTCCCCTCATCTCGTGTCCTGTTAGGCGTTCTCCCCACAGCCTTGGCTCTCTCCTTTTGCCCGCTATTTGCGCTCCTGTGCCCGCTCTGCTGAGCATGCCTGGCACACATCTCACTTCCATGCTGACTTTCTCCACTTTAGATTCATGCTCCTCTCCATACCATCAGCCATTGCACTTGCCAAACAAATCTATCTCACCCATCGGACTAACTCTCTTGTCTCTCATCCCCATCGTCTGTTTTATACACTCAATTCTCTCCTCAGTGTGCCCCCACCTCTGGCTCCTATCTCCCTTCCTGCGCAAACCTTGGCACAGTGCTTCCATGACCAGATCCATAACATCACCCTCCATTCCCCTACCTCCTCCTCCTCCCCCCGTTTTCCCAACCCTCCTCCCTTACCTCTGCTTCCCTTTCCCCCTTCCCTTTGGTCTCTGATGAGGAAACAACACTCCTCCTTTCATCTTCTAGGCTGATTACCTGCCCTTCTGATCCTATGCCCACCCATCTCCTTAGCTCCATTTCCTCCACTATCATCCCCTCCATCACTCATATTCTCAACCTATTGCTCTCCACCGCTACCTTCCCATCTGACTTCAAGCATGCTATTGTCACACCCCTCCACAAGAAACCCTCACTTAATCCCTCCTGTCCCTCTAAGTATCGTGCCATCTCTCTCCTTCCCTTCATTTCTAAATTACTTGAGCGTGCTGTCCACCACCGCTGTCTTGACTTCCTCTCCTCTCATGCTCTCCTAGATCCTTCACATTCCGGTATCCATCCCCTACATTCCACCGCAAATGCCCGTACCAAAGTCGCCTATGATTTGTTTCTGGCTAAGTCCAAAGGCTTTTATTCTGTCCTCATTCTTCTAGCTCTCGGCTGCTTTTGACACAGTTGACCACAATCTTCTTCTTATCACCCTGTCTCCACTCGGTTTACAAAGGCTCTGTGCTTTCCTGGTCCTCCTCCTATCTCTCCCACCGCTCTTTCCATGTGCACATCGGTGGCTCCTCCTCCTCTTCTACCCCTTTACCTGTGGGTGTACCTCAAGGTTCTGTCTTAGATCCGCTCCTCCTCTCTATCTATACCCAATCCCTTGGTGCCCTTATCTATTCCCATGGCTTTCACTGTCATCTCTATGTTGACCGCTCTCAGATCTACCTCTCTACGCATGTTATCTCTCCTGAGAGTCAAGCTAGGATCTCGGTCTGCCTCTCTGACATTGCTACCTGGATGTCCTACCACCGCTTGAAGCTGAACATGGCCAAAACTGAACTCCTTGCCTTCCCCCCTGATGCCTCCCCTCCCCCATCCCCTTTTGCATTCTCTGTGAATAACTCTGTTATCCTTCCTGTCTCTTTGGCACGGACCCTTAGTGTCATCCGTCATTCATCTCTCTCCTTCTCTCTACATATCCAAAACATTGCTAACACATCCCGTTTCTTTCTTTGCAATATCTCCAGGATCCGCCCTTTTCTCTCTGATGACACTACTAAACTGATTGTCCACTCTCTAAGCACCCCCCCACCTTGATTACTGTAATCTTCCCTTTGCTGGCCTCCCTGCAAACCACCTCATTCCTCTCCAGTCTATTCAACATTCTGCTGCCCGTCAGACTTCCCGTCAGTCTCGTTTTGCACACATTACTCCTCTTCCCATGTCACTTCACTGGCCCCCCATCCGCTTCCGTATCCAGTTCAAACTCCCCCGTCTAACCTATAAATGTATTCATTCGTCTGCCCCTCATTACCTTTCATTCCTCATCTCCACCTACACCCCATCTCGCCTACTCCATCTATCGAATTGTCGTCGTTTATCTATGCCTTTTAATGTGCTGCAAATGCTAGACTTTGCTCCTTTCAACTGGCTGCACCCTTTTCCTGGGATTCTCTAGCTGTCTCTGTCCACCACGCCTCCTCCCTGGTCATCTTAGAATCCAAATTGAAATCCCATTCCTTCTCTATTGCCTCTTGTTCCTAACACGTCCTTTCGTGTTCTCTCCATAAACGTATTCTTTTCTTGTTGGGTGTTATTTGTCTTATCTAATTTACTTCATATTGTGTCCTGACTAGATTGTGGGCTTTAACGGGCATGGACTGTCTCTTTGTATGTTTGTACAGTGCTTCCTATGTTGCAGCGCTTTATAAATGCTTGGTAATAACAATAATCATTATATGCAACGTACACCTTACTGCTCTCAACCCATGTATGCAATACCCTTTGTCTATGCATCTGCCATCTGCCTGCACCTCTCCCACCTGTTTATGCACCCTAACCATTTGCCTATGCCAGGGGCACATGGGTGCACTGTACTGCAGCACACCCCTTCAACTGCGATGTTCCTGCCCTAATCTCACATGTGTTTCAAACGCCATACCTGTTCCTATCTGCTCCGGACATGTCTCCTCAGGCATGCTAAGAAACGCCTCCCACACCTGTTATTGCAATCTCTGTTAAGAACCTAACGCCCGCTGATCAGGGAATGTCTGTTTGTCATACCATATTTACAGTGATGCATGTGCTTGGCAGTGCCCTATAGTTGCATAATAGTATTAGTTTGCAGTGCAGTAGTATCTAAGCAGCCCACGTACATGGCACCCCCAAGCACAAATTGATTGTGGGGGGGGGGGGGGATGTAGTACACACGTGTAAATAGGTCAGCCGTTAATTACAATATGTGATGTGTATGCTTTAACCCAACCCAGGTGACTACAGTATCATGGAGGCACCTGCGGAGGAGGATGTGGCCGGGTCTCTGGGTGAGGAGGAACCAGAGGCTGCATTGTCTGGCGACTCGAGTGCTGGGGAACAGCCACCGGCCAACTCTGAGGTGCCAGAAGTTCATGATGGGGCCACCCATGTTGGTCCCACAATGGGGGGCGGTGCAAGCTCCGAACAGGCTGGGCCGGCCGATTAACCAGATGACAGCCACCACCCCATGCAGGCCCCAGCCTCAGCAGGCGCAGCTCCTACGACCATGGCCACCATACTTGCTGAGCTGAGGGACCACAGTGCCTCCGTACGGCGCAATGCTGAAGGTGGGTAACTCCATCCACACTGATCCCCATGGTTGTGTAGGCAACATCTACAGGGGGAATGGATGATGACGACATTGCTGATTGTTTTTGGGGTTGGGGGAGGGGTGTCATGTGCCAGGTGTGTTCCACCCTCCTGTCAGACAGTCTGTCCAGTGGCAGCATGTTTTAGGGGCTCAGACCCACCCATACTGTGAATGGCCATATACCCCGGGTGATCAGACAGCGGTAACCACTGCTGACAGGCCGCCCAGACACACTGCCCGACAGACACCCCTCCATGGGTATCGTTATGGAGCATAGTACGTCCACATGATGTGCCCTGAGCACCAGCATTGTAGGGGGCAGTGAACCCCTGATATAGATATGTATATGTGTGCAATGACCCCTCACGTCACACGACCTATCTCAGACAACCTGTGTGCAGAATTGGCTTCAACAGATCAACCTGCCACACTGCCATGTGTGAGCTCTGTGATTTCCATGACCACTCATCATGACCCCTTTCAGGCATGCGGATGGCTCATGGGATACACAGGTCTAACCCTGGACATGCATTGCTGGCTGTGGCATGCATGGATGTTCGGCAGACTGATCTGGTAGAATATGCGTGACATGTGTATGTGTGACTTTTGGGTCTGGAGCATATCTCACATATCACCTTGTGTCCCACCCACAGGCACTTGGCAGGCTCTCCTGCAGATACAACGGGATATGGTGGCGAACACTCAGGAGCTCCAGCAGATACGGGCCACAATCGAGATAGTTGCAGGGACGTTCCTCAGAATTGCTGGCGCCATGGAGAACAGACCGGCCCGGATGCAGCAGCCTGTGCCAGCACCGCCACTGGAGGCTGCAGCACCAGAGCCACCACAGGGGGGTGGATTGGCCTGTGGGCAGGGTGGGCAGCGTGGGCGTCCACAAAGGATGTGAGGGTGCGAAATAAACAATCTTGTACCTGTACATCCTGTGTGTTTGTTTCCAATTTGTGGGGCTGTGGTCCCCTACGTAGCCTGCACTGCATGTTGTCTCCTTGGCAACGTGACCCGCATACATGCCCCTCAGTGGGGGGATGGCTGTACTGCCAGTTATCTGCACACAGAGGTCATAACATGCCCTGTGTGTCATGGACAGTGTCAGGTCCCAGCACCAGGGCCTCAGCGTGGGGGGAAACCCACCCTCCCCAGTTGCACATGGCAAATGTCATGGTGCTACATGTCTGGTGCTGGGATCTGTCACCGTCACACACCCCTGATACCCCCCAACATTGGTCCACATGTGTGAACAGTCTCCCTGGCCGCAACACGGCCTACATGGCTGGCCTCCCACATAGACTTGCATGCGGCACTGACAGACAGGGATGGCTTACGTAGGTCGGCTGCTCATTCGTACATGTACCTATAGTCACCCACCGCCCATCCCAGTGACATGCATTGTCCAGGACCACCCTCAAAAGCCATCCCCCTGAGCAGCTCCTGGGTTCAGCAGCACACCTTAACCTCCAAGCACAGACATAGCTATTTGCAGGTTCCGCTATTGGCACACCAGCATGGTCCACCAGATATGGTTCCCACACATTGCACACAGCATGCATGTGCCTAGGTAATCTGGGACATGCTACACATTGCCACATCTCAGTGTCAACCGTGGACTCACATGCCTATGCACATGGCCAGCCCCCGCAACTGTGTGTGTAGACGGGCCATGTATGATACCCATGTCAACCTTGCAAACACATACTGATCTACACACATATACCATGCTTACATCCAAAGTTTGTCTGGAAGGGAGACACATGACCATTGTGATATACCATTAGATATGTGCATAACTGTATTTACATGAGGGTATATTTATTTTTATTTATTTATTTATTTTATTTAGACAGTTTTGTATACCGCCTTATCCTTCAATCAAAGCGGTCACAACACAATTGGGGGATACATTTAACACGCAGGGATATGAGACACATACACTAATACTTACAGGGAACATGGGCAATGGAGGGTTAAGTGGCTTGCCCAAGACCACAAGGAGCATCTGTGGGATTAGAAAGCCCAGTCCTTCCGGCCCAAGGTTGCTGTCCTCTAGTGGGATTTGAACCCCCGACCTTCCGGCCTGAAGTACCTTGCCCCAACCACTAGACTACTCCTCCCTGCAATATACAGGGGGACATGGGGACATCAGAGATGCCTTACAGGTCATACAAAGGTCCATCAAGCACAGTGTCCTTGTTCCAACAGTGGACAACCCAGCCCCTGTGTGGCCAGCTGTTGTGGGTGGTGTTGCCCCACCATCCACCATCCCCGTGATGGGTTGCGGGAGACAGGGCAGCACAGAACACGTGTGTGGGTGCCACAAGGGTCGTCACGCGCTCCTGGGATGCCCATCAGTGGATGGCTGTCGGGATGCAGCACCCCTACCCGCCACACGCTGCATCTCGTCAGCCATCCACTGAATGGACCCTGCCAGCCATCGTATGGTGCAGTCCTGGGCCCGCATGCGTTGCACCACTCCATCCAGTGCCACATACAGGTTCCGTACGCACCTTCAACCACATACACACATGGTGCCAGGTGTCTGCATGGTGGCATGTGCGTGGGCCCTGTGTGTGGCACTGGATGGCGTAGCTCCACCCAGACGGGCACCATTACCATCTACATGTGGTGGCTGGCAGGGTCCAACAGTGTCCTGCACTGTCCCATGATCCTGGCTACCCTCCCCCCTCCACATCGCACACCTCCCCCTCCCCCACCCCCTCCTCCCCAGGCACCTCCCACCAACCCCGCCACCCTCCGTGCTCCCCTGTCCTCCTTACCCTCTGAGAGTATCACCCCACCCTCCACCCCCTCAACACCCACCACCTCCCCCTCCCCCTCTCCTCTTAGCAACTCCCATGCACCCTCGCCACCCCCCACACCCCCCACGCCCTCCATATCCCCACTGTCCTCGTCGGCTACAGCCGCCGCTGCCGCCTTCTACTCGGCTGCACCATCCTCCTCCTCAGCTGCCTCCAGCGCCTCCATGGCCTCCTCCTCCTCCCCCTCCGTCATGGGTTCTGGCATCGCGTGGGCAGGCGTGGATGGGCCCTCACTGGCAGGTTCCTCCTCTGTGGGGGAAGACGGTCATTAGCACACTATTCTGTGAGTCACATACCACATGTACATAGTTTGGCAATGCACAGGTTGGTGGGCCACAGTGACAGTCTCCACAGAGCTGCAGAGGCCGCAACACTCACCTTGATCCTGAGACAGTGCGCGCCTCTGTAGGCGCGTAAGGACCTCCGGGCAGTGCAGCCTCAACTCCCGGCTCTTCTTCTGTAGGTCCTCCACCTAGGGGGTTAACACAATGGGAGGGTGCATTAGTGGCCATATATCTCTGGTGTGTGGCAAACACATATCATGCATCCCTGTGCGCAGCATCGTGCATCTCCTGCACCTCTACTCAGTGTTTCGTCACCCAACGGTTGCCTGTGCCACCTGCATGTGTGGCTGTGGGTCTGAGCAGGTGTGTACTGAACATATCATCTATGTGATGTCCACATTCCACTGGCTGTTTGCCCTGCTAAACTTGCATAGGGGTGCGTACGGGACCAGAGTTGGGTGTGCTGTTGTTCCTCATTGCTTGTGTATTTCCTGTACGGTATATGTGTATTTGGACAGGTGCTCTTCCCCTGATGGGGTAGGAATGCGTGCAGAACGCCTTTGAGCTCTGGATGCGACATGGGGGGGGGGGGGAATGGCAGGGCAGCCACCCTTTGGGGCACAAAGCATGTTTCTGAGAGTTATGTGCTGTCTCATTGATTGGGTTTGTGTGGCTCGTCAGGACCTGCACGGAACGTCATTGAGGTTCGCAGGGCTTGTGCATTATGACTGTTTAGTCTGTTGTATGCGCGTTGTGGGCCGGGGATAGTGAGACCTTATGTGCAGTGATGTAGGTTTAACAACATATAATGAACATTGATATGTATACGTGGATGTTGAGAGATTCTGAGTATGGGACGGATTTGCACTGGTACTTATTGCTTTGGTGGTGTGGCCATTGTGGGGCGTTGTACCCTTACACCAGCATCTATGCTATTCCTCTGCAATCAGTTACGGGGCTCCTGGGGATTGGGCAGATGTGTGACCCGAGACTGCATACACATTACTGATATATGTATGTGCCTCACACTTTTTTGACAGGTTTCTTGGCTCCAGGGGGTGGGATGTTTTATGTTTTTTTGTTTTATTGAGCTTGATATACTGCTATTACATTTAGAACATAGCGGTGTACAGTAAAGCAAAAACCTTACACAGAGAGACCAGTAGGTCGAAGAAAGGAAAAAAAAAAGAAAGGAAGTGGTTTACGGCATGTACACAGCTGCACCTACCATACATTTGCGACCCATAACAGACATGTGTACAGGGGTCTGTGCCTCCATGGAGTAAGCCACATGTGTGTCCCAACCCTGCATCACCTACCCAATATCTAGATGCCATGCCCAGCTTTGCACTCAGGTTTCAGGCCTCCTAGGGATTGGGTGCGTTAGCATACATCAGCAGCGGCTTAGCCATACCACCAGGGTGAGTGACAGCCCAATTTAATGGGCCCTCAGGACTTCTGGGGGTAGGAGGAATGTATTAAACAGCAAAGGCACAGACAACCATACCACCAAGGTGACTGACAGCCCACTTTGATGGGCTCTCTGGACTCCTGGCGGTAGGGGGAAGTTGTAAACATCCACAGCAGCTTCACCATACGACCAGGGTGACTGGCAGCCCACTTTGATGGGCTCTCAGGACTTATGGGGGTAGGGGGAATGTATTAAACAGCAAAGGCACACACAGTCATACCACCAGGGTGACTGACAGCCCACTTTGAGGGGCGTTCTGGACTCCTGGGGGTAGGGGGAAGTTGTAAACATCCACAGCAGTTTCACCATACTACCAGGGTTACTGACAGCCAACTTTGATGGGCCCTAAGGACTCCTTGGGGTAGGGTGAATGTATTAAACAGCAAAGGCACACAAAGCCATACCACCAGGGTGACTGACAGCCCACTTTGATGGGCCCCCAGGACTCCTGGGGATAGGGGGAATGTATTCAACAGCAAAGGCACACACAGCCATACCACCAGGGTGACTGACAGCCCACTTTGATGGGCGTTCTGGACTCCTGGGGGTAGGGGGAAGTTGTAAACATTCACAGCAGCTTCACCATACCACCAGGGTGACTGACAGCCCACTTTGATGGGTCCTCAGGAGTTCTTGAGGTAGGGGGAATGTATTAAACAGTAAAGGCACACACAGTCGTTCCACCAGGGTGACTGACAGCCTACTTTGAGGGGCCCTCAGGACTCCTGTGAATAGGGGGAATGTATTAAAGAGCAAAGGCACACACATCCATACCACCAGGGTGACTGACAGCCCACTTTGATGGGCCCTCAGTACTCCTGGCGGTAGGGGGAATGTATTAAACAGCAAAGGCACACACAACTATACCACCAGGGTGACTAACAGCCCACTTTGATGGGCTCTCTGGACTCCTGGGGTTAGGGGGAATGTATTGAACAGCAAAGGCACACATAGCCATATCACCAGGGTGACTGACAGCCCACTTTGAGGGGCGTTCTGGACTTCTGGGGGTAAGGGGAAGTTGTAAACATCCACAGAAGCTTCACCATACCACGAGGGTGACTGGCAGCCCACTTTGATGGGCCCTCAGGACTCCTGGGGGTAGGGGGAATGTATTAAACAGCAAAGGCACACACAACCATACCACCAGGGTGACTGACAGCCCACTTTGATGGGCTCTCTGGACTCCTGGAGGTAGGGGGAAGTTGTAAACATCCACAGCAGCTTCACCATGCAACCAGGGTTACTGACAGCCAACATTGATGGGCCCTAAGGACTCCTGGGGGTAGGGTGAATGTATTAAACAGCAAAGGCACACATAGCCATACCACCAGGGTGACTGACAACCCATTTTGATGAGCCCTCAGGACTCCTGTGCGTAGGGGGAATGTATTAAACAGCAAAGGCACACACGGCCATACCACCCGGCTGACTGACAGCCCACTTTGATGGGCTGTCTGGACTCCTGGGGGTAGGGGGAATGTATTAAACAGCAAAGGCACACACAACCATACCACTAGGGTGACTGACAGCCCATAAGAACATAAGATATGCCATACTGGGTATGACCGAGGTCCATCAAGCCCAGTATTCTGTTTCCAACAGTGGCCAATCTAGGTCATATGTACCTAGCAGTTTCCCCAAGGGACACAGGTTCCACAATGCTTGTATTGGTTCAAGCATTGATATCCTGGGTCCCTTCTTAATAATGGTTTATGGACCTTTCCTCCAGGAATTTGTCCAAACATTTTTTAAACCCAGCTACACTAACAGCCTATACTACATCCTCCGGTAACAAATTCCAGAGTTTGATTACACGTTGAGTGAAAAAATATTTTCTTTTATTAGTCTTAAATACTTTACCCTGTAGCTTCATTGCATGTCCCCTAGTCTTTCTATATTCTGATAAGGTAAACAATCGATCTACGTTTACCCGTTCCACTCCGTTCATTAATTTATAGATTTCTATCATATCTCCCCTCAGCTGTCTCTTTTCCAGGTTAAAGAGCCACAACCTTTTTAGCCTTTCTTCATAGGAGTAGCCTTCCATCCCCTTTACCATTTTGGTGGCTCTTCTCTGAACCTTTTCCAAAATCGCTATATCCTTTTTAAGATACGGCGACCAGAATTGCACACAATATTCAAGGTGCGGTCTCACCATGGAACGATATAGAGGCATTATAATATCTTTTGTTTTATTTTCCATTCCTTTCCTTATCATTCTATTTGCTCTCTTGGCCGCCGCTGCACACTGGGCCGAGGGTTTTAACATGGTATCCACAATGACGCCTAAATCTTTTTCCTGGGTGGTGGTTCCTAATGTGGAACTTTGCATCGTGTAACCATAGTTTGGGTTGTTCTTCCCTAGGTGCATAACCTTGCACTTCTCCACATTAAATTTCATCTGCCATTTTGATGCCCAGTCTTCCAATTTATCCAGATTCTCTTGCAATTTTCCACAATCCTCTTGGGTTTTAACAACTTTAAATAGTTTTGTGTCATCTGCAAATATGATAACCTCACTCGTTATTCCACTTTCCAGGTCATTTATGAATATGTCAAAAAGCAGCGGACCCAGCACAGATCCCTGGGGTACACCACTATTCACCTTTCTCCATTGGGAAAATTGGCCATTTAGCCCTACCCTCTGCTTTCTATCTTTTAACCAGTTCCTGATCCACAATAGTACACTGCCTCCTATCCCATGACTCTTTAGTTTTGCCAAAAGTCTCTCATGAGGGACCTTGTCAAAGGCTTTCTGAAAGTCCAGATACACAATATCAACCGACTCACCTTTGTCCACCTGTTTTTTCACTCCTTCAAAAAAACATAACAGATTAGTAAGACAAGATCTTCCTTGTCTAAAGCCATGTTGGCTGTCTCCCATTAGGTCGTGACTATCTACATGCTGAGTAATTTTATTCTTTATGATGGTTTCTACCATTTTTCCCGGTACTGATGTCAGGCTCACCGGTCTGTAGTTTCCCGGATCACCCCTCGAACCCTTTTTAAAAATTGGTGTTACATTGGCGATCCTCCAATCCTCAGGTATTAAAGATGATTTTAATGATAGCTCACAGATTACTGATAGCAGGTCTGCAATCTCATATTTCAGTTCTTTCAACGCCCTTGGATGTATACCATCCGGCCCAGGTGATTTGCTACTCTTCAGTTTATCTAATAGTTGTAAGACATCTTCCTGATGTATCGATATTTCCTTCAATTCTTCCACACCTTTAAATACCACTTCAGTCGTGGGTAACATCCCTACATCTTCCGCAGTAAAGACCGAAGCAAAGAATTCATTCAGTCTCTCCGCTATCACCTTGTCACCTCTTAGTGCTCCTTTAACCCCTTTATCATCTAATGGACCAACTGACTCTCTCACAGGTTTTTTGCTACGAATGTACTTGAAAAGGTCTTTATTTCGCGTTTTTGCTTCCGCGGCAAGCTTCTTCTCAAATTCTCTCTTTGCCTGCCTTATCAATGCCTTGCGTTTGACTTGCCAGTGCTTGTGCTGTTTCCAGGTTTCATCGTTTGGCTCTTTTTTCCATTTCCTGAAAGATGCTTTTTTGGCAACAACAGCCTCTCTGACCCCACCTTTAAACCATGCTGGCAGTTTTTTGGACTTCCTTCCACTTTTCTTAAAGCGTGGAATACAGCTGGTCTGTGCTTCCAAGATAGTATTTTTCAACAACACCCAAGCTTGATGTACGTCTTTAACCTTTGCAACTGCTACTTTTAGTTTTTTATTAACTGTTTTCCTCATTTTATCATAGTCTCCCTTCCAAAAGTTAAAGGGTAGTACTGTGGATTTCCTTACTATCCCTCCTCCACTAATTAAATCAAAGGTGATCATGCTATGGTCACTATTGCCAAGTGGCCCCACACCCTTATCTCTTGCACTACATCTGGTGTTCCACTAAGGACTAGGTCTAATATTGCTTCCCCTCTGGTCGGTTCATGAACCAGCTGCTCCAAGAAGCAGTCATTTATTTCATCTAGGAACTTTACCTCCCTAGCATGTCCTGTTGTGACACTGACCCAGTCGATGCCGGGGTAATTGAAATCACCCATTATTATTACTGCACTGTAACTTTTGCTAGCTTCCTTGATTTCTTTGAGCATTTCATCATCTATTTGTTCATTCTGGCCAGGCAGACGATAGTACACCCCCACTGCCATCGCCTTCCCCTTTTTACATGGAATTTCAATCCATAGAGATTCTACAGCAAATTTTGTTTCTTGCAAAACTTTAATCCTTTCTGACTCAATGCCCTCTCTAACATAGAGCACAACACCTCCACCAATTTGATCAGCTCTATCATTTCGATATAGTTTGTACCCAGGTATCACAGTGTCCCACTGGTTGTCCTCCTTCCACCATGTCTCTGATATTCCAATCATATCTAACCTCTCGTTTAGTGCTATATATTCTAACTCTCCCATCTTGTTTTGTAGACTTCTAGCATTTGCATACAAGCATTTTAGAGACTGTATTTTATTCATATTAATTTGGCTATTGGTAGACATGGGTAATTTGGGATCTTTAAGCTCTGTCTGCTCCATACTCGAGGGCATTTGGGCTACTTTACTCTTTTTTGGAACCTCTCTGCTTTTTGTAGTATCCTTCAAGGATACATTCTTCCGAACCATGCGCTCTTGGGCGACTGTCGGCTTTCCCCTATTATCTAGTTTAAAAGCTGCTCTATCTCCTTTTTAAAGGTTAATGCCAGCAGCCTGGTTCCATCCCAGTTAAGGTGAAGCCCATCCCTTCGGAAGAGCCCCTCCTTCCCCAGAATGTTCCCCAGTTCCTAACAAATCCGAACCACTCATCTCTACACCATTGTCTCATCCACGCATTGAGACTCCGGAGCTCTGCCTGCCTTTTGGGTCCTGCGCGTGGAACGGGAAGCATTTTGGAGAACGCTACCCTGGAAGTTCTGGATTTCAACTTCCTACCTAAAAGCCTAAATTTAGCTTCCAGAACCTCCCTACCACATTTTCCTATGTCATTGGTACCGACATGTACCAAGACAGCAGACTCCTCCCCAGCACTATCTAAGACCTTATCTAAGTGGCGTGTGAGGTCCGCTACCTTCGCACTAGGCAGGCATGTTACCAGGCGATCCTCACGTCCACCAGCCACCCAGCTATCTACATGCCTAATGATCGAATCACCAACTATAACTGCTGTCCTAACCCTTCCCTCATGGGCACTTGGCCCTGGAGAAACCTCCTCGGTGCGAGAGGGGTTTACATCACCTGGAGGACAGGTCCTAGTTACAGGATCACTTCCTGCCACACCAGGGTGATGCTCTCCTGTCACGTGACCTCTCTCCTCCATGGCAACAGGGATGCTGCCAGACTGGAGGTGGGACTTCAGGACTATATCCCTGTAGGTCTCGTCTATGTACCTCTCTGCCTGTCTTATGTTTTCCAAGTCTGCTACTCTAGCCTCTAGAGAACGGACTTGTTCCCTGAGAGCAGAGAGCTCCTTGCACCTAGTGCACACGTAAGATCTCTCACCAGCTGGGAGAAAATCATACATGTGACACTCAATGCAAAAGACTGGAAAGCCCACATCCCGCTGCTGGACTGCTGTCTGCATCTTAGTTTTAAGTTTGTGTTTAGATCTTTAAGTTCTTTATGTACTAAAGGGTGCTATGGATATTTATACCACTAAAACTGTACCTAAGAAGTTTAATATACCTTGTTCACCTGAAGCTTAATTAATCTCAGGTCCTTAGTGTATGACTGATTTGAGTAATGAACTTCACCTGAGAGCACCTCCTGTCTTTTAAGTTGTGCAACTAGCTATAAAGCTGTGATTATCCCAGGGGAGGGTGGGTGTGGGGAGGGAGGGAGGGATATAACACTTATTAAAAAAGGGCTGCTACACAGTACCCTGTCCTGCGCTGCTGAGGTAAGCTATATTCTGATTTGATTTAAATTATAGCTCTTTGCTGCTGCTAGGCTCTAACCTATTATGAAATTTAAACTATAAGCTCTCTGCTGGATTCTAAATTTAACCAGAAAGCTCTCTTCTGTGTTTTAATTTGAAACTAAAAGTACTTTGCTGATGCTAGGCCCTGAGTGACTATGAAATTTAAACTGCAGCGCTCTACTGGGTATGAAAGGTAACCAGAAAGTTCTCTTCTGTGTTTTAAATTGAATCTTAAACTGTTGCTACTAGGCCCTGGCTGATTTAACAAAAAATAGTGGGTTCACAGATTAATTAGCTTTAAAAGAAAAAAAAATTCCTTCAGAAAAATTCCCAGAAGTATATACTCACAATTTCAGATTTCTCTCCAGAAGTAACAGCCCCCCTTTCTAGTCCTTCAAGACTTTGAGGGGCCCTCAGGACTCCTGGGGGTAGGGGGAATGTATTAAAGAGAAAAAGCACACACAACCATACCACCAGGTTGACTGACAGCCCACTTTGATGGGCTCTCTGGACACCTGGGGTTAGGGGGAATGTATTGAACAGCAAAGGCGCACACACAGCCATATCACCAGGGTGACTGACAGCCCACTTTGATGGGCCCACAGGAATCCTGGGGATAGGGGGAATGTATTAAACAGCAAAGGCACACACAGCCATTCCACCAGGGTGACTGACAGCACACTTTGATGGGCCCTCAGGACTCCTGGTGGTAGGGGGAATGTATTAAACAGCAAAAGCACACACCCATATCACCAAGGTGACTGACAGCCCACTTTAATGGGCGTTCTGGACTGCTGGGGGTAGGGGGAAGTTGTAAACATTCACAGCAGCTTCACCATACCACCAGGGTGACTGACAGCCCACTTTGATGGGCCCTCAGGAGTCTTTGAGGTAGGGGGAATGTATTAAACAGCTAAGGCACACACAGCCGTACCACCAGGGTGACTGACAGCCCACTTTGATGGGCCCTCAGGACTCCTGTGGGTAGGGGGAATGTATTAAACAGAAAAGGCACAGACAGCCATACCACCAGGGTGACTGACAGCCCTGTCTGATGGGCTCTCTGGACTCCAGGGGTTAGGGGGAATGTATTAAACAGCAAAGGCACACACAGCCATACCACTAGGGTGACTGACAGCCCACTTTGAGGGGCCCTCAGGACTCCTGGGGGTAGGGGGAATGCATTAAAGAGCAAAAGCGCACACAGCCATACCACCAGGGTGACTAACAGCCCACTTTGATGGGCTCTCTGGACTTCTGGGGTTAGGGGGAATGTATTGAACAGCAAAGGCACACACAGCCATATCACCAGGGTGACTGACAGCCCACTTTGATGGGCCCTCAGGACTCCTGGGGGTAGAGGGAATGTATTAAACACCAAGGGCACACAAAGCCATACCACCAGGGTGACTGACAGCCCACTTTGATGGGCCCTCAGGACTCCTGGGGGTAGGGGGAAAGTATTAAACAGCAAAGGCACACACAACCATACCACCAGGCTGACTGGCAGCCCACTTTGATGGGCTCTTTGGACTCCTGGGGGTAGGGGGAATGTATTGAACAGCAAAGGCACACACAGCCATACCACCAGGGTGACTGACAGCCCACTTGGATGGGCCCTCAGGACTCCTGGTGGTAGGGGGAATGTATTAAACAGCAAAGGCACACACCCATACCACCAAGGTGACTGACAGCCCACTTTGATGGGCGTTCTGGACTCCTGGGGGTAGGGGGAAGTTGTAAACCTCCACAGCAGCTTCACCATACCACCAGGGTGACTGACAGCCCACTTTGATGGGCCCTCAAGACTCCTGGGGGTAGGGGGAATATATTAAACAGCAAAGGCACACACAGCCATACCACCAGGGTGACTGAAAGCCGACTTTGAGGGGCCCTCAGGACTCCGGAGCATAGGGGGAATGTATTAAACAGCAAAGGCACACACAACCATACCACCAGGGTGACTGACAGCCCACTTTGATGGGCTCTCTGGACTCCTGCGGGTAGGGGGAATGTATTGAACAGCAAAGGCACACACAGCCATATTACCAGGGTGACTGACAGCCCACTTTGATGGGCCCTCAGGACTCCTGGGGGTAGGGGGAATGTATTAAACAGCAAAGGCACACACAGCCATATCAGCAGGGTGACTGACAGCCCACTTTGATGGGCCCGCAGGACTCCTGGGGATAGGGGGAATGTATTAAACAGCAAAGCCACACACAGCCATACCACCAGGGTAACTGACAGCCCACTCTGATGGGCACTCTGGACTCCTGGGGGGTAGTGGGAATGTATTAAACAGCAAAGGCACACACAACCATACCACCAGGGTGAATGACAGCCCACTTTGATGGGCCCTTAGGACTCTTGGGGGTAGGGGGGAATGTATTAAATAGCAAAGGCACACACAGTCATACCACCAAGGTGACTGACAGCCCAGTTTGAGAGGCCCTCAGGACTCCTGGGGATAGGGGGAATGTATTAAAGAGCAAAAGCGCACACAATCATACCAGCAGGGTGACTGACAGCCAACTTTGATGGGCTCTCTGGACTCCTGGGTGTAGGGGGAATGTATTAAACAGCAAAGGCACACACAGCCATACCACTAGGGTGACTGGCAGCCCAGTTTGAGAGGCCCTCAGGACACCTGGGGGTAGGGGGAATGTATTAAAGAGCAAAAGCGCACACAATCATACCACCAGGGTGACTGACAGCCAACTTTGATGGGCTCTCTGTACTCCTGGGGTTAGGGGGATGTATTGAACAGCAAAGGCACACACAACCATACCAGCAGGGTGACCGACAGCCCACTTTGATGGGCCCTCAGGACTCCTGGGAATAGAAGGAATGTATTAAACAGCAAAGGCACACACGGCCATACCACCAGGGTGACTGACAGCCCACTTTGATGGGCCCTCAGGAGTCCTGGTGGTAGGGGGAATGTATTAAACCGCAAAGGCAGACACAACCATACCACCAGGGTGACTGACAGCCCACTTTGATGGGCGTTCTGGACTCCTGGGGGTAGGGGTAAGTTGTTAGCATCCAGAACAGCTTCACCATACCACCAGGGTTACTGACGGCCCACATTGATGGGACATCAGTACTCCTGGGGGTAGGGGGATTGTATTAAACAGCAAAGGCACACACAGGCATACCACCAGGGTTACAGACGGCCCACTTTAATGGGCCCTCAGGACTTCTGGGGGTAGGGGGAGTGTATTAAACAGCAAAGGCACAAACCTATACCACCAAAGTGACTGACAGCCCAGTTTGATGGGCTCTCTGGACTCCTGGGGTTAGGGGGAATGTATTGAACAGCAAAGTCACACACAGCCATATCACCAGGGTGACTGACTGCCCACTTTGATGGGCTCTCTGGACTCCTGGGGGTAGGGGGAAGTTGTTAGCATCCACAACAGCTTCACCATACCACCAGGGTTACTGATGGCCCACATTGATGGGCCACCAGTACTCCTGGGGGTAGGGGGATTGTATTAAACAGCAAAGGCACACACAGCCATACCACCAGGGTGACTGACAGCCCACTTTGATGTGCTCTCAGGACTCCTGGGGGTAGGGGGAATATATTAAACAGCAAAGGCACACACAACCATACCACCAGGGTGACTGACAGCCCACTTTGATGGGCTCTCTGGACTCCTGGGGTTAGAGGGAATGTATTGAACAGCAAAGGCACATACAACCATACCACCAGGGTGACTAACAGCCCACTTTGATGGGCCCTCAGGACTCCTGGGGATAGGGCGAATGTATTAAACAGCAAAGGCACACACAGCCATACCACCAGGGTGACTGACAGTCCACTTTGATGGGCGTTCTGGACTCTTGGGGGTATGGGTAAGTTGTAAACATCCAGAGCAGCTTCACCATAACACCAGGGTGACTGTCAGCCCACTTTGATGGGCCCTCAGGACTTCTTGGGGTAGGGGTAATGTATTAAATAGCAAAGGCACACACAGCCATACCACCAGGGTTACAGACGGCCCACTTTGATGGGCCCTCAGGACTTCTGGGGGTAGGGGGAATGTATTAAACAGCAAAAGCACACACAGCCATACCACCAAGGTGACTGACAGCCCAGTTTGAGGGGCTCCCTGGACTCCAAGGGTTAGGGGGAATGTATTGAACAGCAAAGGCTCACACAGCCATATCATCAGGGTGACTGACAGCCCACTTTGATGGGCGATCTGGAATTCTGGGGGTAGGGGGAAGTTGTAAACATCCATAGCAGCTTCACCATACCACGAGGGTGACTGGCAGCCCACTTTGATTGGCCCTCAGGACTCCTTGGCGTAGGGGGAATATATTAAACAGCAAAGGCACATGCAACCATACCACCAGGGTGACTGACAGACCACTTTTATGGGCTCTCTGGACTCCTGGGGGTAGGGGGAAGTTGTAAACATCCACAATAGCTTCACCATACCACCAGGGTTACTGACGGCCCACATTGATGAGCCATCAGGACTCCTGGGGGTAGGGGGATTGTATTAAACAGCAAAGGCACACATAGCCATACCACCAGAGTGACTGACAGCCCACTTTGCTGGGCCCTCAGGACTTCTTGGAGTAGGGGGAATGTATTAAACAGCAAAGGCACACACAGCCATACCACCAGGGTGACTGACAGCCCACTTTGATAGGCTCTCTGGACTCCTGGGGTTAGGGGGAATGTATTGAACAGCAAAGGCACACACAGCCATACCATCAGGGTGACTGACAGCCCAGTTTGAGGGGCCCTCAGGACTCCTGGGGGTAGGGGAAATGTAAAAAACAGCAAAGGCACACACAGCCATACCACCAGAGTGACTGATAGCCCACTTTGATGGGCCCTCAGGACTCCTGGGGGTAGGGGGAATGTATTAAACAGCAAAGGCACACACAGTCATATCACCAGGGTTACAGAAGGCCCACTTTGATGGGCCCTCAGGACTCCTGGGGGTAGGAGGAATTTATTAAACAGCAAAGGCACACACAGCCATACCACCAGAGTTACAGACGGCCCACTTTGATGGGCCCTCAGGACTCCTGGGGGTAGGTGGATGTATTGAGCAGCAAAGGCACACACCTATACCACCTGGGTGACTGACAGCCCACTTTGATGGGCCCTCAGGACTCCTGGGCTTAGGGGGAATGTATTGAAGAGCAAAGTCACACACAGCCTTATCACCAGGGTGACTGACAGCCCACTTTGATGGGCGATCTGGACTTCTGGGGGTAGGGGGAAGTTGTAAACATCCACAACAGCTTCACCATACCACCAGGGTTACTGACGGCCCACATTGATGGGCCGTCAGTACTGCTGGGGGTAGGGGGATTGTATTAAACAGCAAAGGCACACACAGCCATACCACCACAGTGACTGACAGCCCACTTTGCTGTGCCCTCAGGACTTCTTGGGGTAGGGGGAATGTATTAGACAGCAAAGGCACACACAGCCATACCACCAGGGTGACTGATAGCCCACTTTGATGGGCCCTCAGGACTCCTGGGGGTAGGGGGAATGTATTAAACAGCAAAGGCACACACAACCATACCACCAGGGTGACTGACAGCCCACTTTGAGGGGCCCTCAGGACTCCTGGGGGTAGGGGGAATGTATTAAACAGCAAAGGCACACACAACCATACCACCAGGGTGACTGACAGCCCACTTTGATGGGGTCTCTGGACTCCTGGGGTTAGGGGGAATGTATTGAACAGCAAAGGCACACACAACCATAACAACTGGGTGACTGACAGCCCACTTTGATGGGCTCTCTGGACTCCTGGGGGTAGGGGGGAGTTGTAAACATCCACATCAGCTTCACCATACCACAAGAGTGACTTACAGCCCTCTTGGACGGGCCCTCATGACTCCTGGGGGTAGGGAGAAGTTGTAAACATCCACAGTAGCTTCACCATACCACCAGGGTGACTGACAGCCCACTTTGACGGGCCCTCAGGACTCCTGGGGATAGGGGGAATGTATTAAAAATCAAAGGCACACACAGCCATATCACCACAGTGACTGACAGCCCAATTTGATGGGCCCTCAGGACTCCTGGGGATAGGAGGAATGTATTAAACAGCAAAGGCACACACAGCCATACCACCAGAGTGATTGACAGCCCACTTTGATGGGCCCTCAGGACTCCTGGGGATAGGGGGAATGTATTAAAAATCAAAGGCACACACAGCCATATCACCACAGTGACTGACAGCCCAATTTGAAGGGCCCTCAGGACTCCTGGGGATAGGAGGAATGTATTAAACAGCAAAGGCACACACAGTCATACCACCAGGGTTACAGACAGCCCACTTTGATGGGCCCTCAGGACTCCTGGGGGTAGGAGGAATGTAAAAAACAGCAAAGGCACACACAGCCATACCACCAGAGTGACTGATAGCTCATTTTGCTGTGCCCTCAGGACTTCTTGGGGTAGGGGGAATGTATTAGACAGCAAAGGCACACACAGCCATACCACCAGGGTGACTGATAGCCCACTTTGATGGGCCCTCAGGACTCCTGGGGGTAGGGGGAATGTATTAAACAGCAAAGGCACACACAACCATACCACCAGGGTGACTGACAGCCCACTTTGAGGGGCCCTCAGGACTCCTGGGGGTAGGTGGAATGTATTAAACAGCAAAGGCACACACAACCATACCACCAGGGTGACTGACAGCCCACTTTGATGGGGTCTCTGGACTCCTGGGGTTAGGGGGAATGTATTGAACAGCAAAGGCACACACAGCCATACCACCAGGGTGACTGACAGCCCACTTTGAGGGGCCCTCAGGACTCCTGGGGGTAGGGGGAATGTATTAAACAGCAAAGGCACACACAAGCATACCACCAGGGTGACTGACAGCCCAACTTGATGGGCCCTCAGGACTCCTGGGGGTAGGGGGAATATATTAACAGCAAAGGCACACACAACCATACCACCAGGGTGACTGACAGCCCACTTTGATGGGCTCTCTGGACTCCTGTGGGTAGGGGGAATGTATTGAACAGCAAAGGCACACACAGCCATATTACCAGGGTGACTGACAGCCCACTTTGATGGGCCCTCAGGACTCCTGGGGGTAGGGGGAATGTATTAAACAGCAAAGGCACACACAGCCATATCAGCAGGGTGACTGACAGCCCACTTTGATGGGCCCGCAGGACTCCTGGGGATAGGGGGAATGTATTAAACAGCAAAGCCACACACAGCCATACCAACATGGTGACTGACAGCCCACTTTGATGGCTCTCTGGACTCCTGCAGGTAGGGGGAATGTATTGAACAGCAAAGCCACACACAGCCATACCAACATGGTGACTGACAGCCCACTTTGAGGGGCCCTCAGGACTCCTGAGCATATGGGGAATGTATTAAGCAGCAAAGGCACACACAGCCATACCACCAGGGTGACTGACAGCCCACTTTGATGGCTCTCTGGACTCCTGCAGGTAGGGGGAATGTATTGAGCAGCAAAGGCACACACAGCCATATTACCAGGGGGACTGACAGCCCACATTGATGGGCCCTCAGGTCTCCTGGGGGTAGGGGGAATGTATTAAACAGCAAAGGCACACACAGCCATACCACCAGGGTGACTGACAGCCACATTGAGGGGTCTTCAGGACTCCTGGGGGTAGGGGAATGTATTAAACAGCAAAGGCACACACATCCATACCACCAGGGTAACTGACAGCCCAGTCTGATGGGCACTCTGGACTCCTGGGGGGTAGGGGGAATGTATTAAACAGCAAAGGCACACACAACCATACCACCAGGGTGACTGACAGCCCACTTTGATGGGCTCTCTGGACTCCTGGGGGTAGTGGGAAGTTGTAAACATTCACAGCAGCTTCACCATACCACCAGGGTGAATGACAGCCCACTTTGATGGGCCCTTAGGACTCTTGGGGGTAGGGGGAATGTATTAAATAGCAAAGGCACACACAGTCATACCACCAAGGTGACTGACAGCCCAGTTTGAGAGGCCCTCAGGACTCCTGGGGGTAGGGGGAATGTATTAAAGAGCAAAAGCGCACACAATCATACCACCAGGGTGACTGACAGCCAACTTTGATGGGCTCTCTGTACTCCTGGGGTTAGGGGGATGTATTTAACAGCAAAGGCACACACAACCATACCAGCAGGGTGACCGACAGCCCACTTTGATGGGCTCTCTGGACTCCTGAGGGTAGGGGGAATGTATTGAACAGCAAAGGCACACACAGCCATATCACCAGGGTGACTGACAGCCCACTTTGATGGGCCCTCAGGACTCCTGGGAATAGAAGGAATGTATTAAACAGCAAAGGCACACACGGCCATACCACCAGGGTGACTGACAGCCCACTTTGATGGGCCCTCAGGAGTCCTGGTGGTAGGGGGAATGTATTAAACCGCAAAGGCAGACACAACCATACCACCAGGGTGACTGACAGCCCACTGTGATGGGCGTTCTGGACTCCTGGGGGTAGGGGTAAGTTGTTATCATCCAGAACAGCTTCACCATACCACCAGGGTTACTGACGGCCCACATTGATGGGACATCAGTACTCCTGGGGGTAGGGGGATTGTATTAAACAGCAAAGGCACACACAGCCATACCACCAGGGTTACAGACGGCCCACTTTGATGGGCCCTCAGGACTTCTGGGGGTAGGGGGAGTGTATTAAACAGCAAAGGCACAAACCTACACCACCAAGGTGACTGACAGCCCAGTTTGATGGGCTCTCTGGACTCCTGGGGTTAGGGGGAATGTATTGAACAGCAAAGTCACACACAGCCATATCACCAGGGTGACTGACTGCCCACTTTGATGGGCTCTCTGGACTCCTGGGGGTAGGGGGAAGTTGTTAGCATCCACAACAGCTTCACCATACCACCAGGGTTACTGACGGCCCATATTGATGGGCCACCAGTACTCCTGGGGGTAGGGGGATTGTATTAAACAGCAAAGGCACACACAGCCATACCACCAGGGTGACTGACAGCCCACTTTGATGTGCTCTCAGGACTCCTGGGGGTAGGGGGAATATATTAAACAGCAAAGGCACACACAACCATACCACCAGGGTGACTGACAGCCCACTTTGATGGGCTCTCAGGACTCCTTGGGGTAGGGGGAATATATTAAACAGCAAAAGCACACACAACCATACCACCAGGGTGACTGACAGTCCACTTTGATGGGCGTTCTGGACTCTTGGGGGTATGGGTAAGTTGTAAACATCCAGAGCAGCTTCACCATAACACCAGGGTGACTGGCAGCCCACTTTGATGGGCCCTCAGGACTTCTTGGGGTAGGGGTAATGTATTAAACAGCAAAGGCACACACAGCCATACCACCAGGGTTACAGACGGCCCACTTTGATGGGCCCTCAGGACTTCTGGGGGTAGGGGGAATATATTAAACAGCAAAGGCACATGCAACCATACCACCAGGGTGACTGACAGCCCACTTTTATGGGCTCTCTGGACTCCTGGGGGTAGGGGGAAGTTGTAAACATCCACAATAGCTTCACCATACCACCAGGGTTACTGACGGCCCACATTGATGAGCCATCAGGACTCCTGGGGGTAGGGGATTGTATTAAACAGCAAAGGCACACATAGCCATACCACCAGAGTGACTGACAGCCCACTTTGCTGGGCCCTCAGGACTTCTTGGAGTAGGGGGAATGTATTAAACAGCAAAGGCACACACAGCCATACCACCAGGGTGACTGACAGCCCACTTTGATAGGCTCTCTGGACTCCTGGGGTTAGGGGGAATGTATTGAACAGCAAAGGCACACACAGCCATACCATCAGGGTGACTGACAGGCCAGTTTGAGGGGCCCTCAGGACTCCTGGGGGTAGAGGAAATGTAAAAAACAGCAAAGGCACACACAGCCATACCACCAGAGTGACTGATAGCCCACTTTGATGGGCCCTCAGGACTCCTGGGGGTAGGGGGAATGTATTAAACAGCAAAGGCACACACAGTCATATCACCAGGGTTACAGATGGCCCACTTTGATGGGCCCTCAGGACTCCTGGGGGTAGGAGGAATTTATTAAACAGCAAAGGCACACACAGCCATACCACGAGAGTTACAGACGGCCCACTTTGATGGGCCCTCAGGACTCCTGGGGGTAGGTGGATGTATTGAGCAGCAAAGGCACACACCTATACCACCTGGGTGACTGACAGCCCACTTTGATGGGCCCTCAGGACTCCTGGGCTTAGGGGGAATGTATTGAACAGCAAAGTCACACACAGCCTTATCACCAGGGTGACTGACAGCCCACTTTGATGGGCAATCTGGACTTCTGGGGGTAGGGGGAAGTTGTAAACATCCACAACAGCTTCACCATACCACCAGGGTTACTGACGGCCCAGATTGATGGGCCATCAGTACTGCTGGGGGTAGGGGGATTGTATTAAACAGCAAAGGCACACACAGCCATACCACCACAGTGACTGACAGCCCACTTTGAGGGGCCCTCAGGACTCCTGGGGGTAGGTGGAATGTATTAAACAGCAAAGGCACACACAACCATACCACCAGGGTGACTGACAGCCCACTTTGATGGGGTCTCTGGACTCCTGGGGTTAGGGGGAATGTATTGAACAGCAAAGGCACACACAGCCATACCACCAGGGTGACTGACAGCCCACTTTGATGGGCTCTCTGGACTCCTGGGGGTAGGGGGGAGTTGTAAACATCCACAGCAGCTTCACCATACCACAAGGGTGACTTACAGCCCTCTTGGACGGGCCCTCAGGACTCCTGGGGGTAGGGGGAAGTTGTAAACATCCACAGCAGCTTCACCATACCACCAGGGTGACTGACAGCCCACTTTGACGGGCCCTCAGGACTCCTGGGGGTAGGGGGAATGTAATAAACAGCAAAGGCACACACAGCCATACCACCAGAGTGACTGACAGCCCACTTTGATGGGCCCTCAGGACTCCTGGGGATAGGGGGAATGTATTAAAAATGAAAGGCACACACAGCCATATTACCACAGTGACTGACAACCCAATTTGATGGGCCCTCAGGACTCCTGGGGATAGGGGGAATGTATTAAACAGCAAAGGCACACACAGTCATACCACCAGGGTTACAGACGGCCCACTTTGATGGGCCCTCAGGACTCCTGGGGGTAGGAGGAATGTAAAAAACAGCAAAGGCACACACAGCCATACCACCAGAGTGACTGATAGCTCACTTTGATGGGCCCTCAGGACTCCTGGGGGTAGGGGGAATGTATTAAACAGCAAAGGCACACACAGTCATACCACCAGGGTGACTGACAGCCCACTTTGATGGCTCTCTGGACTCCTGCAGGTAGGGGGAATGTATTGAGCAGCAAAGGCACACACAGCCATATTACCAGGGGGACTGACAGCCCATTTTGATGGGCCCTCAGGACTCCTGGGGGTAGGGGGATGTATTGAACAGCAAAGGCACACACTTATACCACCTGGGTGACTGACAGCTCACTTTGATGGGCCCTCAGGACTCCTGGGCTTAGGGGGAATGTATTGAACAGCAAAGTCACACACAGCCATATCACCAGGGTGACTGACAGCCCACTTTCAGGGCCAGCCCGTCCATTGAGCGAGAATGTTTTTTGCACAGGGCCCCGCGTTTCAGGGGGCCCCGTGCAAAAAACATTCTTAACCTTAAAGTAAATTTAAAAGAAAAAAAAAAAGCTGTCTTCTCCGGCTGCCGGGGCCGCCGCGGCAGAATCGAGTGTGCCGCGGGGCCCCCCTTGCCTAGCAGAGCCTCCCCTCCCCTCCCCTCCCCTGTATCACCTCTCTCTCTCATTGTAGGTTCTGTCACACGTGACGGCTTTCAGAGCGCGACAGAGTTTCTCCCTCGCGGCTCTGTTAAGCCCGCGGGGGCTGATGGGAAGTTCCCATCAGCCCCCGCGGGCTTAAAAGAGCCGCGAAAGGGAAACTAATCCATTCACGCTCTGAAAGCCGGCGCGTGTGGCTGAACCTACAACGAGAGAGAGAGGTGATACAGGGGAGGGGAGGGGAGGGGAGGGGAGGGCAGGCTCTGCTAGGCAGGGGGGCCCCCACGGCACACTCGATTCTGCCGCGGCGGCCCCGGCAGCCGGAGAAGACAGCGTTTTTGTTTTTAAATTTTCCCTGGGCTGGGGGGGCTGGGGGATTAGGAGTGGTGATGGGCTATGGGGGGGTTAGAAGTGGTGATGGGCTGGGGGGGTTAGAAGTGGTGATGGGCTATGGGGGGGCGGGGGGGGGGGGGTTAGAAGTGGTGATGGGCTGGGGGGTTAGAAGTGGTGATGGGCTATGGGGGGGCTGGGGGGGTTAGAAGTGGTGATGGGCTATGGGGGGGTTAGGAGTGGTGATGGGCTATGGGGGGGCTGGGGGGGTTAGGAGTGGTGATGGGCTATGGGGGGGGTTAGGAGTGGTGATGGGCTATGGGGGGCTGGGGGGGTTAGGAGTGGTGATGGGCTATGGGGGAGCTAAGTCTGTATATGGGCTGATGGGATTAGGACTGAAAGTGGGTTGATGGGGGGGCTAGGACTGGTAATGGGTTGGGGGGTTGCTAGGACTGGAAATGGGCTGGTGGGATTAAGACTGGAGGTGGGCTGATGGGGTTAGGACTGGTAATGGGCTGTGGGCTGTTGGGGGGGGGTTAGGACTGGTAATGGGCTATGGGGGGGAGTTAGGACTGATAATGGGCTATGGGGGGGCTAGGATAGGAAATAGGCTGATGGGGAGGGGTTAGGACTTGAGGTGGGCTGATGGGGTTAGGACTGGTAATGGGCTGTGGGCTGTTGGGGGGGTTAGAACTGATAATGAGCTATGGGGGGGTTAAGACTGGTAATGGGCTGTTGGCTGATGGGGGCTGTCTGGTAATGAGCTATGGGGGGGTTAGGACTGATAATGGGCTATGGGGGGGCTAGGACAGGAAATGGGCTGATGGGGAGGGGTTAGGACTTGAGGTGGGCTGATGGGGTTAGGACTGATAACGGGCTGTGGGCTGATGGGGGGTTAGGACTGGCAGTGGGCTATGGGGGGCTGACTGGAAATGGGTTGATGGGGTTAGGACTGGAAGTGGGTTGATGGGGGGCTAGGACTGGTATTGGGTTGGGGGGTTTCTAGGACTGGAAATGGGCTGATGTGGGGCTAGGACTGGAAATGGGCTGATGCAGGGACTAGAAGGGAATGGCTGCTGGGTGCGGCTGGACCCAGACGGGAGCTGATGTTGGGGGAGGATTCGAATGGGCTGGGGCTGGGAGAGTAAAATGGAGAGGGGAAAAATATTTTGTGTGGGAGGGATAAAAAATCTACATTTAGCCGGGTATTGGGAGAGTAAGTGGGGATTGAGGATGGAGGGGTAAAATTTGAGTGGATGAAATAGGAATGAGGAAAGAGCAAAAGGAGAAAGATTAATATGTTAAAGCAGATGTAGAGAGAGAGAGAATGGAAAAAAAAAACTAGAAGAGAGAAGAAAGGACAAATGGACAGCAGATGATGGAGAGTTAGCAGAAAACATGAAGAAACCAGAAGAAAGTGGCTGGAGCAATTGCAACTGAAAAAAAATGCACAAAAGGTAGAAAGATATTGTTTTATTTTGAATTTATTAACTGGAATATGAAAGCTCTGGGAAATGTGCATCATTAACGTCTGCGCTTTGTTTGGTACAAGAGGAAATTAATTTATAGTTTTATTTCTACAGTGTTATTGTACATTCCAAGTTTGGCTTTTGGGGTTCCCAGTTTAATTATTGCCTTCCTGTTTCTAAATTGTGATTCCTTGTTTGGTGATGGACTAAGTTCTGCATGTGTAACTGAGCTGAGGTATTCTGTTTATGTAATTCCTATTTGACATTGCCACTTGTTCTCTTTCCCCAGTAGGTCATGAATTGTTGTTCTCTGAAATGTATTGGTTTAATATTTGCAGTGTTGCCTTTTGATAGGTAGGGTATGGTGCTTTGTGAGTCCTGGTAGTGCTGTTAGGATATGGCGGGTTTGCTATGGGTTCTAAATGGGCAGTGTTTGTAGTAGTTCCTAATGTGTCTGGCGGTTGGCACTGGATTATAGTAATGTAGAAATCTTTTAGTCTGTCTTTATCCATACGCTCATTAAGAGACATGTTTACTAAAAGTTAGTGCATGTTAACATTATGCAAATATTTATGCAAATAAGGCCACTTATGCAAATGAGGCCCCGCACCGAGTCTCCGCACATGGCCCCGCACCCCCCTTGGGCCGCCCCTGTCCACTTTGATGGGCGATCTGGACTTCTGGGGGTAGGGGGAAGTTGTAAACATCCACAGCAGCTTCACCAAACCACGAGGGTGACTGGCAGCCCACTTTGATGGGCCCTCAGGACTCCTGGGGGAAGGGGGAATTAAGCAGCAAAGGCACACACTACCATACCACCAGGGTGACAGACAGCCCACTTTTATGGGCTCTCTGGACTCCAGGGGGTAGGGGAAGTTCTAAACATCGACAACAGCTTCACCATACCACCAGGGTTACTGACGGCCCACATTGATTGGCCATCAGGACTCCTGGGGGTAGGGGGATTGTATTAAACAGCAAAGGCACACACAGCCATACCACCAGAGTGATTGACAGCCCACTTTGGTGGGCCCTCAGGACTCCTGGGGTAGGGGGAATGTATTAAACAGCAAAGGCACACAGAGCCATACCACCAGGGTGACTGACAGCCCACTTTGAGGGGCCCTCAGGACTCCTGGGGGTAGGGCGAATGTATTAAACAGCAAAGGCACACACAACCATACCACCAGGGAGACTGGCAGCTCACTTTGATGCTCTCTCTGGACTCCTGGGGGTAGGGGGAATGTATTGAACAGCAAAGGCACACACAACCATACCACCAGGGTGACTGACAGCCCACTTTGAGGGGCCCTGAGGACTCCTGGGGGTAGGGGAATGTATTAAACAGCAAAGGCACACAAAACCATACCACCAGGGTGACTGACAGCCCACTTTGATGGGCTCTCTGGACACCTGGGGTTAGGGGGAATGTATTAAACAGCAAAGGCACACACAGCCATACCACCAGGGTGACTGACAGTCCACGTTGATGGGCTTTCTGGACTCTTGGGGGTAGGGGTAAGTTGTAAACATCCAGAACAGCTTCACCATACCACCAGGGTGACTGGCAGCCCACTTTAATGGGCCCTCAGGACTTCTTGGGGTAGGGGTAATGTATTAAACAGCAAAGGCACACACAGCCATACCACCAGGGTTACAGACGGCCCACTTTGATGGGCCCTCAGGACTTCTTGGGGTAGGGGTAATGTATTAAACAGCAAAGGCACACACAGCCATACCACCAGGGTTACAGACGGCCCACTTTGATGGGCCCTCAGGACTTCTGGGGGTAGGGGGAATGTATTAAACAGCACAGGCACACACAGCCATACCACCAGCGTGACTGGCAGCCCACTTTGATGGGCCCTCAGGACTCCTGGGGGTAGGGGGAACGTATTAAACAGCAAAAGCACACACAGCCATACCACCAAGGTGACTGACAGCCCAGTTTGAGGGGCTCCCTGGACTCCAAAGGTTAGGGGGAATGTATTGAACAGCAAAGGCTCACACAGCCATATCATCAGGGTGACTGACAGCCCACTTTGATGGGCGATCTGGACTACTGGGGGTAGGGGGAAGTTGTAAACATCCATAGCAGCTTCATCATACCACGAGGGTGACTGGCAGCCCACTTTGATTGGCCCTCAGGACTCCTTGGGGTAGGGGGAATATATTAAACAGCAAAGGCACATGCAACCATACCACCAGGTGACTGACAGCCCACTTTTATGGGCTCTCTGGACTCCTGGGGGTAGGGAGAAGTTGTAAACATCCACAATAGCTTCACCATACCACCAGGGTTACTGACGGCCCACACTGATGAGCCATCAGGACTCCTGGGGGTAGGGGGATTGTATTAAACAGCAAAGGCACACATAGCCATACCACCAGAGTGACTGACAGCCCACTTTGCTGGGCCCTCAGGACTTCTTGGAGTAGGGGGAATGTATTAAACAGCAAAGGCACACACAGCCGTACCACCAGGGTGACTGACAGCCCACTTTGATAGGCTCTCTGGACTCCTGGGGTTAGGGGGAATGTATTGAACAGCAAAGGCACACACAGCCATATCACCAGGGTGACTGACAGCCCACTTTGATGGGCCCTCAGGGCTCCTGGGGGTAGGGGGAATATATTAAACAGCAAAGGCACACACAACCATACCACCAGGGTGACTGACAGCCCACCTTGATAGGCTCTCTGGACTCCTGGGGGTAGGGGGAAGTTGTAAACATCCACAGCAGCTTCACCATACCACCAGGGTGACTGACAGCCCACTTTGATGGGCCCTCAGTACTCCTGGGGGTAGGGGGAATGTATTAAACAGCAAAGGCTCACACAGCCATATCATCAGGGTGACTGACAGCCCACTTTGATGGGCGATCTGGACTACTGGGGGTAGGGGGAAGTTGTAAACATCCATAGCAGCTTCATCATACCACGAGGGTGACTGGCAGCCCACTTTGATTGGCCCTCAGGACTCCTTGGGGTAGGGGGAATATATTAAACAGCAAAGGCACATGCAACCATACCACCAGGTGACTGACAGCCCACTTTTATGGGCTCTCTGGACTCCTGGGGGTAGGGAGAAGTTGTAAACATCCACAATAGCTTCACCATACCACCAGGGTTACTGACGGCCCACACTGATGAGCCATCAGGACTCCTGGGGGTAGGGGGATTGTATTAAACAGCAAAGGCACACATAGCCATACCACCAGAGTGACTGACAGCCCACTTTGCTGGGCCCTCAGGACTTCTTGGAGTAGGGGGAATGTATTAAACAGCAAAGGCACACACAGCCGTACCACCAGGGTGACTGACAGCCCACTTTGATAGGCTCTCTGGACTCCTGGGGTTAGGGGGAATGTATTGAACAGCAAAGGCACACACAGCCATATCACCAGGGTGACTGACAGCCCACTTTGATGGGCCCTCAGGGCTCCTGGGGGTAGGGGGAATATATTAAACAGCAAAGGCACACACAACCATACCACCAGGGTGACTGACAGCCCACCTTGATAGGCTCTCTGGACTCCTGGGGGTAGGGGGAAGTTGTAAACATCCACAGCAGCTTCACCATACCACCAGGGTGACTGACAGCCCACTTTGATGGGCCCTCAGTACTCCTGGGGGTAGGGGGAATGTATTAAACAGCAAAGGCACACACAGCCATACCACCAGGGTTACAGACGGCCCACTTTGATGGGCCCTCAGGACTCCTGGGGGTAGGGGGAATGTATTGAACAGCAAAGGCACACACCTATATCACCAGTGTGACTGACAGCCTACTTTGATGGGCCCTCAGGACTCCTGGGGGTAGGGGGAATGTATTAAACAGCAAAAGCACACACAGCCATACCACCAAGGTGACTGACAGCCCAGTTTGATGGGCTCTCTGGACTCCTGGGGTTAGGGGGAATGTATTGAACAGCAAAGGCACACACAGCCATATCTCCAGGGTGACTGACAGCCCACTTTGATGGGTGTTCGGGACTTCTGGGAATAGGGAGAAGTTGTAAACATCCACAGCAGCTTCACCTTACCACGAGGGTGACTGGCAGCCCACTAGGATGGGCCCTCAGGACGTCCTGGGGTAGGGGTTATGTATTAAACAGCAAAGGCACACACAGCCATACCACCAGGGTAACAGACGGCCCACTTTGATGGGCCCTCAGGACTTCTGGGGGTAGGGGGAATGTATTAAACAGCAAAGGCACACACAGCCATATCACCAGGGTGACTGACAGCCCACTTTGATGGGCCCTCAGGACTCCTGGGGGTAGGGGAAATATATTAAATAGCAAAGGCACACACAACAATACCAGCAGGGTGACCGACAGCCCACTTTGTAGGGCTCTCTGGACTCCTGAGGGTAGGGGGAATGTATTGAACAGCAAAGGCACACACAGCCATATCACCAGGGTGACTGACAGCCCACTTTGATGGGCCCTCAGGACTCCTGGGAATAGAAGAAATGTATTAAACAGCAAAGGCACACACAGCCATACCACCAGGGTGACTAACAGCCCACTTTGAAGGGCCCTCAGGACTCCTGGGCATAGTGGTAATGTATTAAACAGCAAAGGCACACACAGCCATACCACCAGGGTGACTGACAGCCCACTTTGAGGGGCCCTCAGGACTCCTGGCGGTAGGGGGAATGTATTAAACAGGAAAGGCAAACACAACCATATCACCAGGGTGACTGACAGCCCACTATGATGGGCTCTCAGGACTCCTGGGGGTAGGGGGGATTGTATTAAACAGCAAAGGCACACAAAACCATACACCAGGGTGACTTTGATGGGCGTTCTGGACTTCTGGGGGTAGGGGGAATGTATTAAACAGTAAAGGCACACACAGCCATACCACCAGGGTTACAGACAGCCCACTTTCATGGGCCCTCAGGACTTCTGTGGGTAGGAGGAATGTATTAAACAGCAAAGGTACACACGTATACCAACAAGGTGACTGACAGCCCAGTTTGATGGGCTCTCTGAACTCCTGGGGTTAGGGGGAATGTATTGAACAGCAAAGTCACACACAGCCATATAACCAGGTTGACTGACAGCCCACTTTGTTGGGCGATCTGGACTTCTGGGGGTAGGGGGAAGTTGTACACATCCACAGCAGCTTCACCATACCACTAGGGTGACTGGCAGCCCACTTTGAAGGGCCCTCAGGACTCCTGGGGTTTGGAGGAATGTATTAAACAGCAAAGGCACACACAACCATACCACCAGGGTGACTGACAGCCCACATTTATGGGCTCTCTAGACTCCTGGGGGTAGGGGTAAGTTGTCAGCATCCAGAACAGCTTCACCATACCACCAGGGTTACTGACGGCCCACATTGATGGGACATCAGTACTCCTGGGGGTAGGGGGATTGTATTAAACAGCAAAGGCACACACAGCCATACAACCAGAGTGACTGACAGCCCACTTTGCTGTGCCCTCAGGACTTCTTTGGATAGGGGGAATGTATTAAACAGCAAAGTCACACACAGCCATATCACCAGGGTGTCTGACAGCCAACTTTGATGGGCGATCTGGACTTCTGGGTATAGGTGGAAGTTGTAAACATCCACAGCAGCTTCACGATACCACGAGTGTGACTGGCAGCCCACTTTGATGGGCGTTCTGGACTCCTGGGGGTAGGGGGAAGTTGTAAACATCCACAGCAGGTTCACCATACCACCAGGGTGACTGACAGCCCACTTTGATGGGCCCTGAGGACTCCTGGGGGTAGGGGGAATGTATTAAACAGGAAAGTCACACACATCCATACCACCAGGGTGACTGACAACCCACTTTGATGGGCCCTCAGGACTCCTGGGGATAGGGGGAATGTATTAAACAGCAAAGGCACACACAACCATACCACCAGGGTGACTGACAGCCCACTCTGATGGGCTCTCTGGACTCCTGGGGGTAGGGGGAATGTTTTAAACAGCAAAGGCACACACAGCCATACCACCAGGGTGATTGACAGCCACTTTGATGGGCCCTCAGGACTTGGGGTAGGGGAAATGTATTAAACAGCAAAGGCACACACAGCCATACCACCAGAGTTACTGACAGCCCAATTTGATGGGCCCTTTGGACTCCTGGGGGTAGGGGGAATGTATTAAAGAGCAAAGGCACACACAGCCATAGCACCAGGGTGACTGACAGCCTACTTTGATGGGCTCTCTGGACTCCTGGGGGTAGGGGGAATGTATTAAACAGCAAAGGCACACACAGCCATACCACCAGGGTGACTGACAGCCCACTTTGATGGGCCCTCAGGACTTCTTGGGGTAGGGGGAATGTATTAAACAGCAGAGGCTCAGACAACCATACCCACAGGGTGACTGACAGCCCACTTTGATGGGCCCTCAGGACTCCTGGGGATAGGGGGAATGTATTAAGCAGCAAAGGGGCACACAGCCATACCACCAGGGTGACTGACAGCCCACCTTTATGGGCGCTCTGGACTCCTGGGGTTAGAGGGAAGTTGTAAACATCTACTGTAACTTCACCATACTACGAGGGTGACTGACAGCCCACTTTGATGGGCCCTCAGTACTCCTGGGGGTAGGGGGAATGTATTAAACAGCAAAGGCACAGACAGCCATACCACCAGGGTGACTGACAGCCCACTCTGATGGGCTCTCTGGACTCCTGGGGGTAGGGGGAATGTATTAAACAGCAAAATCACGCACAACCATACCACCAGGGTGACTGACAGCCCACTTTGATGGGCCCTCAGGACTCCTGGTGGTAGGTGGAATGTATTAAACAGCAAAGGCACATAACCATACCACCTGGGTGACTGACAGCCCACTTTGGGGGACCCTCAGGACTCCTGGGGGTAGGGGGATGTATTAAACAGCAAAGGCACACACTACTATACCACCAGGGTGACTGACAGCCCACCTTTATGGGCTCTCTGGACTCCTGGGGGTAGGGGGAATGTACTAAACAGCAAAGGCGCACACAGCCATACCCCAGGGTGACTGACAGCCCACTTCGATGGGCTCTCTGGACTCCTGGGGGTAGGGGGAATTTATTAAACAGCAAAGGCACAGACAGCCATATCACCATGGTGTTTGACAGCCCACTTTGATGGGCCCTCAGGACTCCTGGGCATAGGGGGAATGTATTAAACAGCAAAGGCACACACAGCCATACCACCAGGGTGACTGAATGCCCATTTTGAATGGCTCTCTGGACTGCTAGTGGTTGGGCAGATGTTTTAACCTGCTAATGCACCCACGCCCATATCACTTGTGTGCGTGACTGAGCATTTGGATCAGGTCTCAGGACCACTAGGGGTAAGGCGGAGCTGTGACCATGCAACTGCTGAACCCACCATATCAGCATGATGTTTGCAGACCCACTTTAGGCAGATGTCAGGGTTCTTCGTGTTATGGTGTACCTTCACACAGCGACAGCAGCAGCTTCCATAACACCAGGTTGCCATCTCGAGCTCTGTGAGCAGTTTCATAGCCTCCTGTGGCCAGGGCAAACCACTTTGATATGATACCTGGGCTGTATATCACGTGGGTTAAACCAATAGAGGCAATGGGATGAACTGCCTACACACTGCAGCATGCACACCTACAATCCACACTGGGTATGTATATGTGTACACTGACCTGTCCCCGTACAGTTACCTCTTGTGGGTAGTCCGCAAGACGATTGAAGCGCCGTGTGACACGGTCCCATGCCCTCCTGAGACGTCCCAGGTCCTGCCTCTTTGAGGATCCAGGAAAAAGCTTTTCCTGCCTTGTGCAAATGAGCCCTGCTAGATGCCTGAGCTCCCTCCTGGTGAACGCAGGCTTTCTGGATCGGGTAGCCATTTTCTGCACTGCCTTGCTCACGCACGCACGCACGCATGCATGCACGCACGCGCACTCATGCGCGCCTTAGCATGCCTCAATGTGCACAGCAGCACCTGTGCACCGTGGCGCGCAGCGCGGATTATTATGGCGCACTAGCAACGTGCCTGTGGCTATGGCTGGTACACAGGAGCTGGTGGCACAATCAATATTGTGGTAAGGAAGCTCATTCTGAGTTAGGAGAAAGTGAAAAAACCAAAGAATTCACTTTAATAAAAGGACCTATTTTGCAAGGTCAGAGAAATAAAACCAAAACCACACCTAGAAACCAGAAAATCCCCAGCTGGAACAGGTTTCAGTGATCCCCTAGTGGAGTAAGGGAGAGTGAATACAGACCCAAGGTAAAAGACCCTTACATCAGTAAGCTCCCTGATTACCCAGGTGCCAGAGGGCAAGCTGATCTCTGTCACCTGGGAGGAGAAGAGGTGGGGCTGGAGCCCTGGAGATTTAAGCCTAGGTTAGATTATAGCAAGGTTAGCAAGGAGAGCAATGAGAGCTGGAGCAGCAACGGGAACAGGAGCAGGAACAGCAGGAGAGGAGAGTGCTGGAAAGAGCCAGAGAGAGATACAGAGCACGAGAGAGGAGAAGCTGCTACAAGCCAAGGCACAGGTACAAGCCTTAGAAACCTGTCCCATACTGAGCAGTGCAGAGTTGCAGGAGACACTCTCAGCTCTAATGAGAGGCTGTCAGCTAGGCCCAGTGAGCTAGAACAAGAGATAGAACCAATGCAACTAGGAGAGCCTGATGTAGTTTTGAATGAGGAAGATATATTCATGGATTGCTATTTGTGCCAAGCCTTAGCTACAGGAAAGCCAACCTTAAGAGAAAACTCTCCAGAGCAAGGTAACCTTGAAAAGCAAGGAATATGTTTTGTGAATTCCCTGTGTTAAAGAGGGGAAACTTATGCTGAGAAGTGAGAACAAGCTGAAGCTGTATAATTGTTAAACACCTGCTATCTTGTGCAGTGAGACGGCAAGAAGCCAAGCTAACGGTGAGAGGTAAAAAGCTTTAGTTTTGCTTTTGAATGTTCCTAAGAAAGCCTGAGTAGAGCTTTGTTTGCTTATTGGAAGTTTGTTCCTGTTGGAAGTTTTGCTTTGCTTATAAAGAGGAATACAGCCTGAAAATGTTTGGAACTGAAAAGAAAGAAAACTGCCATTGAAGAAAGCTGTTTGTATTTATGCTTTAACCAGCAAGGCTAGAGAAAGCTGGAAGCCTTGCTGTTAAAGGGGTTTTTGCTTTTGAGCTGAAGAATACTGTAAGCTGATATTTTGTTTTGACCTTTTGCTTATGTCCTGTTGTGTTTTTGAAAGAAACCTGGAGAAATAATCCTGAAAGAGGTAATTTATGAACCTTGCATTTGAGTTTAATAAATTTCTGTCATTGCCTTACCAAAAGAGCCAAACTACAAGTTTTTTTCTACCTGAAGCCATATGTGTAGCAGTTAAACTACATTTCCCAAGAAGCATTGCGGGGGAACCAGTCAAAGAAGGCTGAAAAGGGAAAGTTTCTATTAGAACCACGACCCTCCATGCTGAATGCAAGGAGCAAGGGCGTGACAATATATATAAAGATCTATGCTGCAGATACACATTACAGTGATGTGTTTGAACACAGTTTGTTTATCATACATTTATCTTGGTGTTGGCACACTGGGGTCTTGAACACATCCCCACTTGCTGTGAGGGCATTGTATTACCCGGTGTGCTATGCATTTTCATAAACAGAGATGGCTGGCTAAAAGGTTACACCAGGGGGTATGTCTCGTACACCGTGCTAATGTGCGCCCAGTGATAATGTGCAGGGTGCAATGAGAAGGGTGGGTGTTACGGTCTGAATGGAGGGATCTCATGTTATCGCATGGTGGAGTGCACTGCACACGTTAAGGCGCGATTGAGGGAGTCGTGCCAGGTTAGCGCACATTAGTTTTATGTAGACACGCTGACATACATGGACAGCAGCAGAGGTGTAGCACAATGGTTACTACACTGACTGGTGGTACAGGGGTCATGGGTTCAATCCCCCCAGTGGGCCTAAGGAATACAGCTGTTTGCTGCATTATCCTTCACTTTAGACCAGTGCTCTGTGTGGCACTTTCATTTTTACCTTCATTAGTGCTGCCAGCAATCACACCCTCACAGTGCCTTCACCTATGGTACTGAAAAATTAAAGAAATTATCTGCTTGAATGTTTACCTTATGAAACTAGTAGGACATAATGTTGTTGTGTACCAAGGTCTCAGTTTCAACTAGCGCAGCTTATATATCAAAGGGGCACTATGTACCTTCTTTAAATTATGCTGCTGTTCACATCAACGACCTTTTTAGTATGTACACTTTGACCATTATTATCCTATTCCTGAATCGTTTTTCAATACTGTTTACTATTTACATAAACTCTTTTTTTGTTATTTTTAAAACTTGTGCCAAGTGATTTTCTTCAAAACTTTATCCAAATATAACATTTCTTTAAATTATTTGTCTCAGAATTCTTTCTAGTGATCAAGAGAAAATTCACGGTGCTTCAATTGTACTTCAATTTTCTTTCAAAACGTTTTCAAACATATCCATCTGTAAACTTGCTTATTCAAATTTCGCTACTGTTGCAGAAAAACTTTTTCTCATTGTTAAAGCAAAAACATTATTGCTGCAACTTGTAAGAGAAAATGTATCCTTGTGGGTACTCAGCTTCAGATGTGAACTTCAGATGTTATGCTAAATTCTGAGGTAGAAGCAAAGGTGTTTTCAGCTGCAGTGTAAATCCCGACGCCGGATATCTAAGGCGCCCAAGCGTTTCACCATATCTTTCTTCAGGGGATTTTATTCAATGAGTCTATATGGATCACAAAACAAACACAGCCAAAGTGCTTCTTATTGACATCCTTCTACCTTCACCTATGGTGCGGCAAAGGGCGCCCTATAGGGTACTCCGGAGGGCACATTCAAAGGTGCACTGTCCGCCTCGGCTCCCTATAATGTTCACTATAGACCACCTTATGGGGCGCTTTATAGGGTGCCTTATGGTGCACCTTATGAAGTACCTTAAGGTTACAGCACTGTGAGGGGTGCTGGCAGCACTAATTTACATTAAAAATTGACAATGCCTCAGACAGCCCTATCAAATAGCCCCACTGTGGGATCAAACCCATGACCCTTGGTTCCACAGACAGTGAGATAACCAGTGGGCTACTGCTCTGTAGCTACTAACAAACCCCTGGCTGTCTACAGAAGGACTGCATGTCACCACACATACATCCTGCTGTGGTTACCAGGAAAGGGTCGACCCAACGTACCCATGATGCACAGCACATGCACATCAGCAGTCTACAGATGATCACAAGATGGGGGATGCACCCCACAGCACCTCAGCCTAGTAGGGGTTGCCGATGGTGTGTGTTAGTGGCACAGAGTAGTTACAGACCATCACATTGTGTGGGTACTGTGCTCACCCTGAGGGTGAGGTGGGGCGGCCAGCACCAGGTCCGCAGCAACTTTCATGGCAGGACTTGGCCATGTTGCAGGTACCCATCAGTGCCAGTGTGTGCAATAGGTGGTTCCTGCAGGCACACCTCGGATACACCTGTGTCCATCTGTATTTCTCAGTCATATCTAGCCCTTATGGACTATGATGCACCCAGAATAGTGCATAACCTGTGTGGGTGCCATGGTCACCTGATGTACAGGCAGGGAGGGAGGGAGGCAGGGAGGGAGGGAGGGAGGGTGTTTAGACCCATAGGCAGGTTATGTACCACCACCCAACCCGTCCTCTGTGGCTCAGGGTGGGGAGCAGGATCCACATTCTACATCCCTTCAATGGTGGCAGTGGCAGTGGCAGTGGGGGTGGGGGGACCATCAACCCCAGTCCTGCTGCAGAACAGACACCCTACAGGGCGGTCATTGCAGATCTGTACACAACCATAAGACAATGTCAGACAGACAGTAGGCCTGGGGAAACTCACCTGCCCCCCACCATTATCTGACATTCTCCAGCAGTGAGCCCAGTCAGTCTCCAGCTGCTGCACCCTGCAAGGAGCTCCAGCCATACACATACTAACTGCAGACAGTCTGCTAGCTAGTCCATAGTGCATGTTCCTAGAGATGTGTGCACCCAAAGCTAGGAGGCAGACACACCCACCAAGCAGATAGATCAGTGATTGGGCCCCAGAAAGGTGAACCCATCAATATCACTTGAGAGAAATAGTATATAGCTCTATGGGGGAACCTAGCCATGCCGTAGTCACTGCTCAGTCAGGGTGAGAGTGACCTCCCAGCAGGACATGCTGTGGCCACCCTGTCCATGCAGGTGGTGGCCAGGCACTACAATATCCCAGCCATTGCCCTATGCCCTGTGCAGATGCATCCTGCCCAGGCCGCCCTGTCTGGGCTATATTCACAGTACCTTGCTCCTGGAGTGGAGGCGTGGCCTAGTGGTTGGGGCAAGGTACTTCAGGCCGGAGGGTCAGGGGTTCAAATCCCACTAGAGGACAGCAACCTTGGGCCGGAAGGACTGGGGTTTCTAGTCCCACAGGTGCTCCTTGTGGTCTTGGGCAAGCCACTTAACCCTCCATAGCCCATGTTCCCTGTAAAATAGTTATCTCCAAGTTATAATGCCCTGTTCAATGTAATTTCAGTTTGTTCAATGTAAACTGCACTGATGCAGAATAGTGTGGTATATAAGAGAATGTAAATAAATAAATTATGCACATTGTCAAGCTAACACTGAAAACAGTGCAGGCATTGTGGGATGACTAGGGTGTTGGCAGCCACCACACACTGGATGGACAGACACACACTCCCACACCTATGCCAGCAATGTGCAAATAGAGAGGCTTTTGGCAGCCCTGGCCACCTCACTGGTCCTGGGCACACAGTGCAGGCATGACTATGGTACACAATACTGTTCAGGTCACTCCCTGGGGTGGTACACACTGTCAGACACCAGACCTGAAACACACTCCACAGACATCAGAGAGGTTGGTATGGTACAGCTCAATGAGCAGATTGTGCTTAACTTCGGAATTGCTATCTGCCAGTAATCATAGCAACCTTATGATATCTGTATACTGTATCCCCGGGTTTAAGGTGTCATTGCTAAGGTATGCACGTGCTAGTAATGGGAGATGCACGCAGGGCCCAACAGCCTGCCTCTCCAGGAGGCTTTGGATACTGGAGCCTGTGGATGCGTGTGTGTCTGCCCCTGTTGGCTGCTGCTCTAGGGCAGCGGTTCCCAACTCCAGTCCTGGTGGGCCAAACACTGTTTGGGCTTTCATGCTGTCCCTAACGAATATGCATGAGATACATCTGCATACCATGGGGCCGGTGCATAGAAATGCAGCACAGGCATCTTTATTAGAGACAGCATGGAACCTGAATGGTGTTTGGCCCTTCAGGACTGCATTTGGGAGACTCTGCTCTAGATAATGCGCATGTTTGTATTGTCTGTGCTCTGTAGAGTAATATATAGGCATTTGAGGCATGTTTATGTTGTCTGCAATAACGGTTCCGTCTTTACTACCACTGTTTGGTAGTGGGTAAAATATGGGGACTGGGTTGGCAGGAGCCACAGCTGGGACTTGAACCTGTGACCTTCTGCTTCTGAACACACTGGCTGTGTGTACTGCACCACACTGTGACCACAGTAGCAGTGCATTCCCTGGAGATACCATGACTGTTTGTCAGACAGAGCCTGTCTGTTGCAGTGCACAGCACCCACCTGAACAGGGCTAGGCCACAGTCTGCTGTGGGCAGCAGCCACTGCCCCCTCCACCACCAGTACCCCTCCACCACCATGCTGACATGTCCTTATCTTGGAGACAGCATGAAACCTGAATGGTGTTTGGCCCTCCGGGACTGCATTTGGGAGACTCTGCTCTCGGTAATGCGCATGTTTATGGTGTCTGTGCTCTGTAAAGTAAAATATAGGCATTTGAGGCATTTTTATGTTGTTTGCAATGACGGTTCCATCTTTACTACCACGTTTTAGTAGTGGGTAAAATATAGGGACTGGGTTGTCAGGAACCACAGCTGGGATTTGAACCTGTGACTTTCTGCTCCTGAACACACTGGCTGTGTGTACTGCACCACTGTGTTGCCACAGAGACAGTGCATTCCCTGGGGTTACCATGACTGTTCGTCAGACAGGGCCTATCCGTTGCAGTGCATGGCACCCACTTACACAGGGCTAGGCCACGGTCTGCTGTGGGCAGCTGCCACTGTCCCCTCCACCACCAGTACCCCTCTACCGCCATGCTGCCATGCCCTTCTGCTGGTGGTGCGCAGTCTCAGGCCATCCAGTGTGCAGGTAGGCAGCTGCCTGTGGTGCGGGTTCTATGGTAGGGGCGCCTGCATAGCTGTCCAAGCTGCTCCCCAGCACCGCGTGCCCATGTTCTGTGCCCTTGGGGGTACCTGCTGGGTACCATCCCCTATGACACTGTGGGAAACACATTTGTGCCCATGTTGGGCCCTCCTCGGTTGCTGTCTGGCTGCTCTACTGTTTCAGCATTCCTATGGGCCACCTAGGCATCACCCTAGTCCGCACTGTGGCCCAGCTGCACCACAGCATGTGCCGCCTGCAGCCCTCTGTGTCCCCTTTTACAGCATCTGTCCAGTTGCCTGTTCCGACATGCCCGCCCTGCTGTTGCAGAACATGTGCACACCATAGGAAACCTGTTCAATGGAAAGGGGGAACCCTGATCAGCGCTATTTCACTGTGGGATCATTCACCTTGTATGGGGCTGAGCATAGACCCTTCCAAAATTAATATCTTTTGTTTGGAGCTTTTTTGGTGGTGTTTTTTGATGTTTCCCATTGATATCACTATTGCCCAGCTTGGTTATGTCTTTTTTACTTTTTGTTGCGGTCCTTTTCAATGTTTATCTGCCCATTTGTTCCGTGCACATGTATCACACATCACTTTTTGCAGGTTTCCCTGCCTTTGCTGTACATTGCTGACGGAAATGGTTTCTCTTCCCTTTAAATCTGCTCTAACACGAGGGTTTCACTGGCGTTAATTTTCAGCCCCGGAATCCACAGCGTTAGTGTGCAGGGAGCCTCTCCCCTCCCATTCTCCACCCATTGACCCCTTCTCTCCGCCCCTGGGGAGCCTTCCTCCACCCTCCAGGAGCCTTTCTCTGCCTTCAGTGCTCATTTGCGCCGCTGTGCACTTTATCGCGCGCTAAGGTACCTTTTTGCCCAATAAAGCGCCATTGTTGAGTGATAAGGTACCTTATCGCGCGATAATGTGGAAGAGCGCACGTTAAGACGGTTTAGTAAACATACCCCTAAATCTCCAAAAGAGACCGTGTAAAAACAAGGTCTCTAAAACCCCTCAACCTTCCTCAGCCACAGGGGCAATCATTTCCTTACTAACCAGAAGTTTCTCCAAGTGAGAAGGGTCAAGAAATACATATTTCATCCCCGGCAGGGTAACAAGACACTTACAGGGAAATCTTAAATAAAAGGTACAAACTATATCGTAATGATAGAGCTGATCAAATTGTTGGAGGGGTTGCGCTCTATTTTAGAAAGGGCATTGAATCACAAAGGATTAAAGTTTTGCAGGAAACAAAATTTGCTGTAGAATATCTATGGATTAAAATTCCATGTAAAAAGGGGAAGGCAATGGCAGTGGAGGTGTGCTATCGACCACCTGGCCAGAATGAACAAATGGATGATGAAATGCTCAAAGAAATCAGGGAAGCTATTTTGGACCTAGTCCTTAGTGGAAGAGATCAGGGTGTTGGGGCCACTTAGCAAATAGTGATCATAGCATGATTGCATTTGATTCAATAAATGGAGGAGGGATGGTAAGGAAATCCACAGTACTACCTTTTAACTTTTGAAAGAGAGACTATGATAAAATGGGGAAAATAAATTAAGAAAATACTGAAAGGAGCAGTTGCAAAGCTTAAAGACTTACAACAAACTTGGGTGTTGTTTGAAAATACTATCTTGGAAGCCAAGACCAGCTGTATTCCACACTTTAAGAAAAGTGGAGGGACGTCAAAAAAACTGCCAACGTGGTTTAAAGGTGAAGTCAGAGAGGCTGTTATGCCAAAAAAGCATCTTTCAGGAAATGGAAAAAAGAGCCAAATGACGAAAACTAGAAACAGCACAAGTACTGGCTAGTTAGATGCAAGGCACTGATAAGTCAGGCAAAGAGAGAATTTGAGAAGAGACTTGCTGTGGAAGGAAAAATGCTTAATAAAGACTTTTTCAAGTATATTCATAGTAAAAAACCTGTAAGAGAGTAAGTTGGACCAATGGATGATAGAGGGGTAAAAGGGGCACTAAGAGGGGACAAGGCAATAGCAGAGAGAATGAATGAATTCTTTGCTTTGGTTTTTACTGAGGAAGATGTAGGGATGTTACCTATGACTGAAGTGGTATTTAAAGGTGATACTGCGGAAGAATTGAAAGAAATATTGATACACCAGGAAGATGTATTACAACTATTTGATAAACTGAAGAGTAGCAAATCACCTGGACCGGATGGTATACATCCAAGGGTGTTGAAGGAACTGAAATATGAGATTGCAGACCTGCTATTAGTAATCTGTGAACTATCATTAAAATAATCTGTAATACCTGAAGATTGGAGGATGGCCAATATGCCAATTTTTAAAAAGGGTTCCAGGGGTGACCCGGGAAACTACAGACCGGTAAGCCTGACATCAGTACCGGGAAAAATGGTAGAAACCATCATAAAGAAGACCATGGTCCATCAAGCCCAGTATCCTTTTTCAACAGTAGCCAATCTAGGTCATAAGTACTTAGCAGTCTCCCCAAAAGACACAGGTTCCTCAATGCTTGTATTGGATCAAGCAGTGATATCCTGGGTCCCGTTTAATAATGGTTTATGGACCTTTCCTCCAGGAACTTGTCCAAACCTTTTTTAAACCCAACTATACTAACAACTTTTACTACATCCTCTTGTAACAAATTCCAAAGTTTGATTACACGATGAGTGAAAAAATATTTTCTCTTATTAGCCTTAAATAGGTTACGCTGTAGCTTGTCAACGGGGGCGCTGGGTGAGAATGTCCACAGTCTTGGCAAAGTCAAATATTAATATGACTTGCAAGGGATTGTGGGAAATGTAGTCCTTTCATACCAGACTCAGCCGTTCACAATAAAATTGTGTACATAGTTTACCAATTTCAGTATTCCATTTATGTACATAGTTTCCCCTGTTATCCAAGTTGATTGCTCCTGTTCATTGTAATGACCTGACTCTTGTTCATTGTCGGATTCTGTTTTGTTTTATGTAAACCGCGCTGATCGTAAATAGTGCAGTATATAAGAAATGTAAAATAAATAAATAAATAAAATAGTTGTGCTTGCTTGAGTGTAAAGCCAATAAGATATTTATTTATGGGGTTATTTCTCCCAACACAGATATACTTGGTAGCACATAAAACAGGATACTTGCTTTCAGTGTTATACTTAGAAAAACAAAATCAGGAAAACAACAGCTGAACTGGTTAGGCAATCAAATCAAAGAATAAAGACCTGGATGGTAACAAAAAGGTCTTTTCTGTAGGCTCTGGCTAATATTTTCTTAGCAGTGCTTCAAACAACAAGCAAAACCCACAAAGTAGGGAAAAACTGTTCTTTTCAGGTTAACTTCTTATATCTTCACACATAGACTCAGAAGTGACCCCTTCAGAGCTCACAGGCAATTAGGTAAGGCTCAATTGCTAGCAGTTACCCAGCTGAAATCCCTTAGCTGGCTTACTTTCTACTGCGTGGCTCAAATCCTACTCAGGAGCTTTTCAGAGAAGATTAAAGAACAAGTTTGTATTTCTTTGTGATGGTTGTTGTATTTTGTAACAGCAAATTACCACAGGAGTTTAGACAGAGAGCAATCCATGTATACACAGCCTTCATCTACAACCTCTCCCCCTTCTTCAACAATCATGGGTTCAATATCATGGATTGGCACAGAGGAATTTCTCAATGGAGCACTCTCAGGACAATACTTGTCTCCCTGCTGTCTTTCAAGGGTATAGCTAGGGCATAGATCAGTGTTCATACCTGAGCTTCCATTGCTGTTAGAGTTCCTCTCTAAATAGACTGGCCAGTATGTAGTCCAGTTTTTATGTCCAGCCTTCCAATCCAGATCCCTGGACACTGGTTCTCTCTTCACATACCTTCTGGCATGGGTCCTAGGGTCCCTTCCAAGTGCAGCCGTCTCCCTCACAGATACCGTCTGGAGATTCCTGGCTCTGCAGCACCACTCCTCTGGCTTTCCCCAGTCCAATGGTGTATGCCTGCCTCTGGAATGCCTCCAAGTATACGTACTGCTTTGGACTCCTTTAGACCTCCCAAATGCTTTTCTCTTCTTTCTTCCAAAGTGTGTCTTGCTCTCTCTGTCCGTCCGCTCTGGCTTCTGCTTCTGATGATCCTCAGGACAATGAAGATGATGCTGATCCTCCAGAGACTGAAGATCTCCCAAGATACTGAAGATGATTCTCTGTAGAATAAACTCTACTTTTATTCTGCTTAGATGAATGCTCCACCCTAGCACAGCGCAGCTGTGCTGAATCAGGCCCTGCCCTTGGAGATGAGTGCTTGGGGATTACCTCATAGCCCTCCTGATTGAACACACGTTTCCCCACTTCAGCTCCTCTAATGGCTGTTGGAAACCTGGTGCATTCTGGGACTGGTAGTCTTTTATGGAAAAATTCTGTTTTCTTATTTCTACCAGAACTGACAGGTTGCTTGTTCAGAGTCACTTCACCTCTACTATAGCTCCTTCCTGAGCTATGATAAGCTTCCTTATCACAAGCTTCAATGCATGTCCCCTAGTCTTTTTATATTCTGATGATGTAAACAATCGATCTATGTTTACCCGTTCCACTCCATTCATTAATTTATAGTCCTCCATCATATCTCTCCTCACTCGTCTCTTTTCCAGGTTGAAGAGCCCTAACCTTTTTAGCCTCTCTTCATAGGAGTAGCCTTCCATCCCCTTTACCATTTTGGTGGCCCTTCTCTGTATCTTTTCAAATAACGCTATATGCGATCGCACCATGGAACGATACAGAGGCATTATAATATCCTTTGTTTTATTTTGCATTCCTTTCCTTATGATACCTAGCATTCTATTTGCTCTCTTGGCTTCCGCTGCACACTGGGTGGAGGGTTTTAATATGTTATCCACGATGACGCCTAAATCTTTTTTCTAGGTGGTGGTTCCTAATGTGGATCCTTGCATCGTGGAACCATAGTTTGGGTTGTTCTTTCCTAGGTGCATAACTTTGCACTTGTCCACATTAAATTTCATCTGCCATTTGGATGCCCAGTCTTCCAATTTATCAAGATCCTCTTGCAATTTTCCACAATCCTCTTGGGTTTTAACAACTTTAAATAGTTTTGTGTCATCTGCAAATTTGATAAACTCATTTGTTATTCCCTTTTCCAGGTCATTTATGAAGATGTCAAAAAGCAGCAGACCCAGCACAGATCCCTGCGGTACACGACTATTCACCTTTTTCCATTGGGAGAATTGGCCATTTAGCCCTACCCTCTGCTTTCTATCTTTTAACCAGTTCCTGATCCACAATAGTACACTGCCTCCTATCCCATGACTTTTTAGTTTTGCCAAATGTTTCTGATGAGGTACCTTGTCAAAGGCTTTCTGAAAGTCCAGATACACTATATCAACCGACTCACCTTTGTCCACCTGTTTATTCATACCTTCAAAAAAACATAACAGATTAGTAAGACAAGATCTTCCTTGTTTAAAGCCTAGTTGGCTGTCTCCCATTAATCCATGACTATCTACATGTTCAGTAATTTTGTTGTATATGATGGTTTCAACCATTTTTCCCGGTACTCACGTCATGCTCACTGGTCCGTAGTTTCCCGGATCACCCCTGGAACCCTTATTAAAAATTGGCGTTAGAGGACATGTAATGAAGATATAAAGTAACCCATTTAAGACTAATAAGAGAAAATATTTTTTCACTCAAACACATAACTGCAGTAGCACAGACTCAGTGTCACCCCATAAACCCCAACCAACCAACCATACCAAGAGACAAGACACAAGTTTGTCAATCAACTGATCGCAGCTTTATTTATAACAACCATCAATGAACAGCTGAAGAAATAATAAATAACACAGGTACACTACCAAAAAACTGCCTCCAGTTTTGCAACTGATTCCTATAGATTTTGGGGTGCTGAATCCAGGAAAAATAGCCAAAATGTTCCATCACGTCACGTTTTCTTGCAAAATTAGATTTCTTACCCATATAAGGAATGTTCACATAATTTCTTTTTAGCCGACTGCAGTTTATTTTCTTGGCCCAAAATAGAGGTTGTAATGGTTAACTAACTAGAAACACTCCCTCATGATATTTTAGAGTGTTTTGTATTCATTTTATACATTAACAGGACAATTGGGAGGCGGGGGGCTAAATCCAGTACTCGCGCTGGCGCATGTTCTTTCCTGTTCGCCTCGCCTCGTTCGCTCGCTCAAACACGGTGGTTGCGACATGGTTCCTGTCAAATTTCAGTTTCTTGCAAGTTCATTATTACCTTTTGTTTGCTCAGTCGTAATCCAGCTTTATTCCGAAGTGGTTCACTACAGTTGTAGTTTGCAGTGCTGTGTATTTGTGATGGCTCACAGAGCCAGAGGTTGCGTCAACTCTCCGGACAGTTTTTGTTTTATTTGTGGGGAATATACCGTGAAAAAGCGGCAGAGGAAAATTTCTGCATTTATTAAAAAAGTATATTTCGCCTATTTCGGTTTGAAGTTAGGCGATCAAGACAAACCGTGGGCTCCTCACAAAGTGTGCAAGACATGTGAGGAAGATCTACGCTTATGGATGAAAGGTAAAAAACAAGCATTTCGTTTCGGAATACCTATGATGTGGCGTGAACAAAGAGACCACAGCAGTGACTGCTATTTTTGCTCTTGCATTGTGAAGGGATACAACTTAAAAAATAAGAACATAATAAGTTACCCCAACCTTCCCTCAGCAATTAGGCCTATGCCTCATAGCAACGAAGTACCTGTGCCTGAACCACCAAAATCTTTGGATCATATTTGTGTGGACGGTTCTGATCATGATGAGACTCATCAGATGGCTTTTCCCGATGAGTCCAGTACTTCCGAGTTTGAAACTGAACCAGATCCGAAACCTGAACTTTTCTCTCAAGCTGAATTGAATGATTTAGTCCGGGATTTAGGACTCCCAAAAGATGCTGCCCAACTGCTAGGTTCTCGGCTTAAACAGAAAAATCTATTATCACCAGGAACAACTTTTTATTGGTACCGCAACCGCGAGACACAATTTTTGAAGTATTTCAGCAAAGAGGAAGATTTGGTATTTTGCAACGATATATACGGAGTGATGGAAAAGTTTAAACTCAAGTATGATCCTGCTGAATGGCGGCTGTTCATTGATTCGTCAAAAGACAGCATAAAAGGTGTTCTTCTTCATAATGGCAACACATTCGCTTCAGTTCCTATTGCTCACTCTGTTATTCTCCAAGAAAAATACGAGAATTTGGCCCTGATTCTTCAGAAGATTCGTTATGATGAGCATAAGTGGATGATTTGTGGAGACTTTAAAATTCTATCCATGCTATTAGGGCAGCAATCCGGTTTCACCAAATATCCCTGCTTCCTTTGCTTGTGGGATAGCCGGGCCCGCGACCTACACTGGGGGAAAAAAGACTGGCCAATTCGGGAGTATTTGAGACCCGGTGAGAAAAATGTTCTTCATGAAAGCTTGGTACCTCGTGATAAAATTTTATTACCACCTCTCCACATTAAGTTGGGTCTCATTAAGCAATTCATCAAGTCCCTTCCAAAAGATGGTGAGTGCTTTCGGTACCTTTGCTCAAAGTTCCCCCGACTTTCTGAAGCAAAGCTAAAGGAAGGAGTGTTTGTTGGCCCTGATATAAGGAAACTCATTTCAGATGGAGCATTCGCTGAAACGATGTCTGAGAAGGAAAAAAGAAGCCTGGGATTCCTTCAAGGATGTTGTTCTCAAATTCTTGGGGAACAGGTGGGATGAGAACTATAAGGATATTGTTGCCAGGATGCTCAATGCCTTCAAAGAACAAGGCTGTAACATGAGCCTGAAAGTCCATTTCTTGCACTCCCATGTGAACTACTTTCCCGAAAACTTGGGGGCGTACAGTGAAGAACAAGGTGAAAGGTTTCACCAGGACATCAAGGACGCAGAGAGAAGGTACCAAGGAAGATGGAACACCACTATGATGGCTGATTTCTGCTGGTTGCTGCTGCGGGAAACCCCAGATGAAAAATACGCCAAGCAGCGCACCAAGAGAAGCATTTGGGGGAAGAAGAAACGGGCCCACCAGGAGATTGATTGACCCAAGAATGACTTTAAAATCTAAACTGTGTTGACAAATATCGTGTTTTTACTAAACTTTGAAATAAAAATTTGCTAGCTATTACCACAGTGTCGGATCTCATTTATTAGAATTTTATTTTCACACCATCAGGTGTTTGTCTTCATGTATTGCAATGGTGCGGTTTGCGTTTTCTATTCTTACATACATACCTGTACAACATTTTTTGCACATTTCTTTGCTTTGCTTTGTGTCTAACCTCGCTCTTATATGCTCAATGTTTGTGCACATGTATGTGGCTGTTTTAAGTGCAGACAATTTTGCTACCATCACAGTGTGTTTTGTTGACATTACTCTATTCTTATGTGCTGCCTTGTTACAATTTTCTTTATTCTTATTTGAATAACTACTAAACAATTAGTATAAAGAATTCATCCAAGAAACTTTTATCTCGATCGCACTCAATCTGAAACGTTCACCTCAAACTGCTAACCCAATGTAGCAAAAAATCTGTACGTGATGGAGCAAATTGGTTACCAGATTTGGATTCAGCGCACCAAAAAACGTAAAAATCAATCGAAACATTAGAGGCAGTTTAAAAAAATTTTTTTTTAGTGTACCTGTGTAATTCACTGTAGCCCCACTAGTCAGATTGGGTAGCTCACCAGCCATACTACTAGCAAGGTGAGACCCTCCCCAGCTGTCGCCACAGTCGCATCCAAGGCCCAAAGCATAGCTGCCCTCTTCCCGATCCGACCAACCTCGCCATGCTACTAGCAAAGAAAAGCCGTCTTCTGAAATGGCCCATCGGCCACCCCACCCTCATACGTCCGGGTCACAATGACCCACCCTCGGCCCAACGGTGTAGTTCAACCAGCACCAGATCACAGAAAACCTCTAGGATTCTGCCACCTGCGCAGGGCAAGGAACAATGCCACTGTGCCATCCCCCTCAAAGCTGCGACCAGCGTGTACTCACCAAACCATTACTTCTAAGGCTTCCTGCCAATCATTGAGGGGTAAATCCTGCACTACTGGGGAGAGGTGAATGCCATTTTGCCTAAATAGGCCCGCACACTCGACTTCCACCCATATTATTCAATGGGACCTAGTTGCAGATAGCCCGGGTTAACTGTTAGCCCGGGTTAGTAAACATGCCCCTTAGTTTCCTTTGTTTTTCTTTCAGATAAGAATGCATTGTTATGTTTGTTTCTTAAGAAAATGGATATTTCCTTTCTGGGGGGTAGGATCCAGATTTTTCCGGATGTGTCCCGTTGGACAGAAATCCACAGAAAGAAATTTCTGGAACTTCGCACAGAGGTTTTATCTCTGGGAGCGAAGTTCCAATTAAGATTTCCCTGTAAATGTATAGTTCGTTATCAGAATTCTGTATTTCATTTCTTTGAACCTTCTCAACTCCATTTCTTTTTGGATGCTAAGAAGTTGGCGAGCTGACTGGGGCTGGTGGGAGAGTGGGTATGTTGGGGGACATTAATGTATTAGGTTAGCCACAATAGTCCTGTTGTTTTTTGTGCTTGAATTTTTCCTATTTGTTTCCACTCCTCTGGAATAGTGTTTTCATGGATTCTCTTCTATTGTGGTCTATTTGATTGATGGCCTGGTATTTCCCGAGTAGGGTTCTGCGTTTGCTATGTGATTTATTTCACTATTTTTCTTTTTTCTGTTTCTGTAAGACTATCAATGTATTTCCTGTTCCAAGTTTGGCTTGGTGTATTTGTAAAATTTGATAAATAAAAAAAAAAAAAAAAGGTGGAACAAACCACTCTTCCCAATCTGAATCCCACCGTCAAAAGCCAAAACGGTTAACTTTTAATGTTGACGATTTTTCAGCTGAAACCACACCCCTTTGGTGGCAAGGGATGTGGCTTCGGCTGAAAAATCAGCAACATTAAAAGTTAACCGTTTTGGCTTTTGATGGTGGGATTCAGATTGGGAAGAGTGGTTTGTTCCACCTTTTTGACGTTGCTTTTTGTCTTCTTTGACCCCTGAAGAAGGCCCCAGGCCGAAACGTTTTAGTTGGGTCTACTAATAAAGTCTTTTGGATAACCTACTGTGTTTGGCCGTGGTTCTTGGCTTCCGCTTCCTCCTACCATCTCCATTGAGTCCAGTTCAATACCAAGGAACATGAGCTTAACTGCAGGACCTTCAGTTTTTTCTGATGCCAACGGAATGCCAAATTCCCTAGCTAGCCTAAGAAACCCTTGCAGAAGGGCAGCACATGCATTCAAATGAGTCGGGTCCACAAACAAGAAATCATCCAGATTGTGAACGATATTGGAAATCGCAATTTGTTGCACTTAGGCCCAATGCAGAAAAGTACTGAACTTCGTGAAATAAGCACAATATAAATGCATGCCAATGGGCTGCACCGTATTGAAATAGAACTGTCCCTGAAAACGAAAACCTAGTAAATGGAAAGCAGACTCCATGTCAGCCTTGGCTAACTGTGCCCCTGATCCACACTGTCGAACCAATGAGACTGCAATGTCAAAGGATGCATATCGAACCATGCAAGGTACCTTTGGGATGTGATCATTTACAGATGACCCCGCGGGAAATAATAAATTATGGATTAACTGAAATTTCCTTGGTTCTTTTTTAGGCACCACGCCTAAGGGAGAAACCACAAATTTTTGGAAGGGCTTCTCAGCAAAAGGGCCTGCCACTCTACCTAAATCAGACTCTACTGCTAACTTTTCTTGGACGATATCAGAGCTGAACAGAAGGCTCATTGGGTGCCTCGTACTGAAGCTACCAATCCCTGCACGGGTATCCTGAATCCAAATAAAAATCCCTGCTCTATACAAGCTTCGTCGCCCTTACGTAACAACGAAGCCATGGCCACATGACCTCAACCCGCACTGGGGTGGGAGACCCGAATGAGCCACTTTGGGTAACTTTGAGCAGTGGTGGAGGCAGCTGGGGGCCCTTTTTTGTTACACTTAGTAGTTGAGTGTCCTGCTCCGCACAGCAAATAGACATGGCAGAATTTACAATCCAGGAAGGGGCAGGTGGACTTATTAAATTGTCAACACAGGTCTTCTGGACTGCCTCCTGAAGCCTTCTGTTGTGACCCGAAAACCCCTTGTCGAAAGGAACAGCTCGTGCTTGAAGCGGATGCCAATCCCCATCTCGCCACTCCCCCGGAAGCTACACTTGGGTGGACCGACATCTGTGTTAGCCACAAATTGATGCCCTATGATAAATGAACATTCTCTTCCATCTTATGCCTAAACTTCTCATCATAATTGAGCCATGCCCATCCCTCGTGTGTCTGCAAGACCTCCAATATTTATTTATTTAACAGTTTTTTATACCGCTTTATCATTTCAATCAAAGTGGTTTACATTGTAACTTAAACTTGCTAAACATACATTAAACAGGGACATTGATAACCTGGATTTTTCTGAGCAAAGGAGGGTTAAGTGACTTGCCCAAGGCCACAAGGAGTGCTAGTGGGAATCAAACCCTGGTCTCTGGGTTCCCAAGCTAGTGCTCTAACCACTAGGCTACTCCTCCAATATGGAGTCAGCATAAGCCAATATGGACCCATACTGCTTGGGGGCATGATGACCTCAAACACTAGCTAGGTGCAAAAAGGCCCTGGTCCAATTGACCACACTATGAGACACTTTTAATCCTGCCCACTTTCTTGTTCTCTTTCCTCTTCTTCCTACTCTTCCCAGATCTCCTAAGCCCCTCCAAAAGACGGAAAATATCCATGTAATGCCGTTTCCGTAAGCCGAGAGGAGCTCCCTCCTAGAGCTCTGAAATGGATGCCAAGGTGGGAGCCCGACTACTCTCGATAGTAGCCGTGCTGATCTCTGAAGTCTGCTGCACCCCTGCTGGAAGAACTTGATGAGGAGGTGGAGGAATTAGAGTCGGAACCTCACGCACATCGTCGCGTGTACTTATGCTTCTTGGGAACCTTGTGAGAGGTGCGCTCTCTTGTTTGCCCTGAAGAACCCTTGATGGCACCCTCTGTAGTCCCGGATGATATCTCACCCGCTACAGCATGAAGCGGTGCCAGTTCAACCACAGGTGGACGAAGATCGGGAGCCTGAGATGGAACCACATCCCTCACACTAACTTCCTGAGTTGCCCACTGCATGCCAGATTGATCCAAGGTTTCATTGGCAGCAGGCTGCAATCCACATCCCCCTCCATTGACCACAGAATTCAGAGAGGTCTGTGAAGCCTGTTGAGAAACCAAAGAAGAAAGAGTGGGGAGGGGACTGGAAGCCAGTCGTGCCAAGGCAGAAGCCCCAAACCACGAAGCTGTGGAAGTGCTTATGCTCCCACCTGCCCAATAGTCCCAATAAGAACTACCCATGCCCGGATAGCCTATGTGCATACTCAGCCAGCCCTGTGCATAAGGAGGGGGAGCCCTACTCCATCCCCCATGCGGGCACACCACCAGGAGGAGTGACACACCCGTGGCCCCCTAAAAAACCTTTGACACGTCCTGTGGTGGCTGGCAAAACTGGCCCTTGAGACAATTCAAACATGCTAGGGTATTGTCAGACGGCTGCCTAGGGTGAGAACTTACACAATCTTGACGATGCATATATTCATATGATTCTTGCAAGGTATTGTGGGTATTGTAGTTCATTCACTCCCAAACACAGCTGATGACAATAATTTGAGTTGTGAAACCAAGTGGTAAGATCAATAAAATACTTCTTTTATTGATGGGGTTTAATTTACCCAGCACATGTATGCTTGATAGCACTATAAATGAGGTTACTTGCTTGCAGTGTTTAAAATGGATAACAAAAAGTCACAAAGTAAACCAGAAAACAACCTTCAGCTTGTCAGGCAATTAGCTAATGTTTTCTTAGCAAATAATTACCAAATACAAAGGCACAAAGTAAAGAATAAACTTTGCTGGTTAGGTTAACTTCTGCTTATTTTCCACGCCGATCTCAGCAGTGATTCTCCCTTGCTCACACACACAATCAGGTGCAGCCCTAATTACTATCAATGGACCAGCTGAAAGCCTTTAGCTGGCTGGCTGCTACTGTGTGAGCCCAAATCCTGCTTTAAGAGCTGTTTGCAGTGGAAATAAAGAACAAAGTTAGGTTTCTTTGTGATGGCTGATGTGTTTGCTCACGGAAAACTAGCAATAGCATTTAGATAGAGAACAGTCCATATAAATAGTTTCATCTGCTGTATCTCCCCCTTCATCAACAATCATAGGGTCAATATCATACATTGGCACAGATGAGTCTTTCATTAAGGCACTATCATGAGAATGCTTATTCCCTTGCTGCCATTCTCTATTATAGATAGGGTCTGGATCAGTGTTCATACCTGAGCCTCTCCTGCTATCATAATTCCTCTCTGTAAAGCCTGGCCAATATGTAATCCAACTCTGATGTCCAGCCTTCCAATCTTGATCCCTGGACACTGGATCTCCTCTCACATACCTTCTGGCCTTGGTCTGAAAGTCCCTTCCACGTGTAGTCTTCTCTCTTCCAGGTAGCCACTGGTGATTCCTATCTCTGCCACTCCATTCCTCTGGCTGAATCCAGTCCAATGGACTCTGCTGGCTTTTGGAATACCTCCCAGTATGAGTACTGCCTTGGAATCTCCCAGACCTTCCAATGGCCTTTCTTCTCTTCCTTCCAGAGAGTTTCCTTCTCTCTCTATCCGCTTGGCTTGGCTTCTGTTTCTCCAGGTGATACTGGTGCTTGAGCTTGTAGCCGTTGCTGTCTCTGTATCTCTTTCTGAAGCTGTTCTTGTAGCTCTCCCCGAAGCTGGGCTGGAGCTTGTAGTAACTGTTATCTGAAGAATAAGCTCTATTCTTATTCTGTCCTAATGTGTGCTGCTCCCTAACACAGCGCAGGTGTGTTGAATCAGGCCCTGCCCTTTGAGATGAGTGCTTAGGGATTACCTCATAGCTCTCTTGATTGCACACACATTCTCTCACTTCAGCCCCTCTCATGGCTGCTGGAAACCTGGTGCATTTTGGGACTGGTAGTCTTTTATGTGAAAACTCTGTTTTCTTGCTTCTACCAGAACTGACAGGTTGCTTGTTCAGAGTCACATCATCTTTTCTATAGCTCCTACCTGAGCTATGATAAGCTTCCTTATCACAGTATGCAGCGGCCCTGTCCTAATCGGGTTAGAAGCACCAGCCCCATCTATGATTTCCCTCATAGCCCCAGAAGAACCTGGATTGGAAGGGCCTCTAGGGGTGTCAAAGCTGATCTGAGGCTCTGTGCCACTCCTAGCCCCAGATAAGAACATAAGAACATAAGATATGCCATACTGGGTCAGACCGAGGTCCATCAAGCCCAGTATCCTGTTTCCAACAGTGGCCAATCTAGGTCATACGTACCTAGCAGTATCCCCAAAAGACACAGGTTCCACAATGCTTGTACTGGGTCAAGCATTGATTATCCTGGGTCCCTTTTTAATAGTGGTTTATGGACCTTTCCTCCAGGAACTTGTCCAAACCTTTTTTAAACCCAGCTACACTAACAGCCCTTACCACATCCTGCAGTAACAAATTCCAGAGTTTGATTACACGTTGAGTGAAAAAATATTTTCTCTTATTTGTCTTAAATAGTTTACCCTGTAGTTTCATTGCATGTCCCCTAGTCTTTCTATATTCTGATAGCGTAAACAATTGATCCACGTTTACCTGCTCCACTCCCTTCATTAATTTATAGACCTCTATCATATCTCCCCTCAGCCGTCTCTTTTCCAGGTTGAAGAGCCCCAACCTTTGTAGCCTCTCTTCATAGGAGTAGCCTTCCATCCCCTTCACCATTTTGGTGTCTCTTCTCTGTACTTTTTCTAATAATGCTATGTCCTTTTTAAGATACGGTGACCAGAACTGTACACAATATTCAAGGTGCGGTCATACCATGGAACGATACAGAGGCATTATAATATCCTTTGTTTTATTTTCCATCCCTTTCTTTATGATACCTAGCATTCTATTTCCTCTCTTGGCTGCCGCTGCACACTGGGCAGAGGGTTTTAACATGTTATCCACGATGACTCCTAAATTTTTTTCCTGGGTGGTGGTTCCCAATGTGGAACCTTGCATTGTGTAACTATAGTGTGGGTTGTTCTTTCCTAGGTGCATAACTTTGCACTTGTCCACATTAAATTTCATCTGCCATTTGGATGCCTAGTCTTCCAATTTATCCAGATCCTCCTGCAGTTTTCCACAATCCTCTTGGGTTTTAACAACTTTAAACAGTTTTTTATCATCTGCAAATTTGATAACCTCACTCGTTATTTCCTTTTCCAGGTCATTTATGAATATCTCAAAAAGTAGCGGACCCAGTACAGATCCCTGGGGTACTCCACTATTCACCTTTTTCCATTGGGAATATTGGCCATTTAGCCCTACCCTCTGCTTTCTATCTTTTAACCAGTTCCCGATCCACAATAGTACACTGCCTCCTATCCCATGACTTTTTAGTTTTGCCAAAAGTCTCTGATGAGGGACCTTATCAAAAGCTTTCTAAAAGTCCAGATACACTATATCAAACGACTCACCTTTGTCTACCTGTTTATGCACACCTTCAAAAAAACATATCAGATTAGTAAGACAAGATCTTCCTTGTCTAAAGCCATGTTGGCTGTCTCCCATTAGGCCATGACATGCTGTTTAATTTTGTTCTTTATGATGGTTTCTACCATTTTCCCCAGTACTGACGTCAGACTCACCGGTCTGTAATTTCCCGAGTCACCCCTGGAACCCTTTTTAAAGATTGGTGTTACGTTGGCGACCCTCCAATCTTCAGGTATTACAGATGATTTTAATGAAAGTTCACAGACTACCAATAGCAGGTCCGCAATCTCATATTTCAGTTCTTTCAACACTCTTGGATGTATACCATCTGGTCCGGGTGATTTGCTACTATTCAGTTTATCAAATAGTTGTATGGGAAATAAGATCTCTGAAGTTGAAGCTTTGGTGGGAGTGGCTGACTTAGATTTAGTGGCAGTTACAGAAACATGGTTCACAGAAAACCATGACTGGGATGTAACTATACCTGGCTATTCAGAAAGGACAGGGTAGGAAGAAGGGGAGGAGGAGTAGCACTATATGTAAAAACTACTATTAAAGCTTTGGAATTACAGAGCTTAAAAGGGAGAGAGGAGGCATTGTGGGTTAAACTAGAAAGAGGGAAAGAGAAATCTATTTGCATTGGTGTGATATACAGACCTCCCTCACAAGAGGAAGAGGTGGACAGAGAGTTAATTGAAGACATACGCAGCATTGCTAGGAAAGGGGAAGTGCTACTGCTAGGAGATTTCAATATGCCAGATGTTGATTGGCACTTTCCTGCTGCAGTATCATCTAGGAGTAAGGAGATCCTGGATTCTCTACAGGGAGAACTATTCAGGCAATTGGTAACAGACCCCACACGTGAAGGGGCCATACTGGACTTGGTGCTTACCAATGGTGAAAGTGTTTCTTATGTTGTAGTGGGAGATCATTTTGCATCCAGTGATCACCAGATGGTGTGGTTCAGTATTAGGACTAGGGCTGTTAGAATCCATTCCAAGGTGAAGATCTTAGACTTTAGGAAGACTAACTTTGCGAAGATGGGCCAATACCTCAGGGAGTCGTTAGTGGGATGGGAACAGCTGGGGGATGTAGAACAACAGTGGGCAAAACTGAAAGGGGGTATTTTAAAGGCAACCAACCTTTTTGTTAAAATGGTAAATAAAGGCAAAAGGAACAGGAGACCGCTATGGTTTTCGAAGGAAGTAGCTGAAAAAGTGAAGAAAAAGAGGGAGGCCTTCATGAAATACAAGAGATCACAGAGAAAGGAAGACAGGCATCTGTATTTGGAAAAACTTAGAGAAGCTAGCAAAGTAGTCAAGAAGGCAAAGATTCAAAAGGAGGAGGAAATAGCCAATGCAATAAAATGGGGAGATAAGACATTTTTCAGATATATTAGTGAGAAGAGGAAGGGCAAAAGTGGTATTGTCAGACTCAAGGGTACAGGGGGGGAATATGTAGAAGCTGATAAGGATAAAGCGGAATTGCTTAACAAATATTTTTGTTCTGTGTTCACAGATGAAGAACCAGGAGCAGGACCTCAGAAAACACCCACAAATAAGAACAGAAGCGAGGGACATCTTGAACAATTTTCAGAAGACTGTGTTCGTGAGAAACTAGCTCAACTTAAAGTAGACAAAGCGATGGGACCGGATGGGATACACCCTAGAATACTGAGGGAACTTGGGGACGTTCTAGCAACTCCACTGACTGACCTTTTCAATGCCTCGTTGGAGTCGGGAGTGGTGCCAAAGGACTGGAGAGAGGCTCATGTGGTGCCTTTACACAAAAGCGGACGTAAGGATGTGGTTGAAAACTACAGGCCGGTTAGTTTAACTTCGGTGGTGAGTAAATTAATGGAAACGCTGTTGAAAGAGAAAATAGTGAGGTTTCTGGAGTCCAGCGGATTACAGGATCCGAGGCAGCATGGATTCACCAGAGGCAGGTCTTGTCAGACAAATCTGATTGATTTCTTTGACTGGGTGACCAGCAATGTTCCCTCTAATTTTCTGTAGGCTGTGTGCGCATAAAATATCAGCCATGCGGCATTTGAAGGAAGATTACATTTTTTGTGCGCTACATAACGACACTTGGAATTATATACTTTCAAATTTGACTACACATTAGAATACAGTATGTACACCACATTGATGTTAATCAAATTAAATGAAAATAGACGATTACTAATAAAAAACTAAAATAAACAGATTAAACTAGTAGTGGCCTGCTCATATGTTATCATCCATTCGTAATAAATAAATGTACAATAAATTAATAGGTGCTGTGATGATAAACGTTCACTAAAAATGCATACATAACCCTTTGCAATATAAACTCTTACTAATAGTCTTTCATCAGCATGAAAAGAGGAACTCATGGAGCGTATTTAAGGCAAAAAGCCAGAAAACTATATGCAATGATAGGAATAGTTGGCCAAAAATGATTAGCCTAAAAAACAAGAGAAAATGGCTTGAAAACCGTGGCTCAGCTAATAAAACAGTCTGGACGAAAAAAATCTGCTCCAGCGGTCTCCAATAAAAACAGTTTGAAAAGATTTACAAATTCAATAATTTCCAACGTGTGCAAAACCAAATAGCATGCATGGGAAGGAGTGACATGTTTGCTTCTTTCTCACATTCCAATTTAAAATACTTCAAATTGTTACATCCTGTCTGAATATTCCTGATATTCTTCTGACTAGAGCTAAAACAAAAGGGGAAATATCACACCCCCCCCCCCCATTCCCGACTGGAAGAGGCTAGAGATGCGTTTGGGAAAGTGAGGAGAGGGGACCTTTACACCCCAGTAAATAAATTGAGAAGTCAAGTTGGGCAAACTAGGTGGTCGCCTAGGGCAGCAAAGAGCAAGGCATTCAAACCTAAATAATATACTTAGCCAGAAGGGTATAAAGCTTAAGGTCTATCTAGGGCTCCAACACCTTGAACCATCTCCAGAGCTCGCCCTGGCCAAGTCACATGATCTGATGTGCGCTGAAAAAGAGCAGTCATGGAGAAAAAGAGGAGACGCAACCACTGTTCCCTCTAAGCTGTGCGCGTGCGCACACACCTCGCCGAGCGAGCGCACACAACTTAAGGTATTTCCTGGAACAGCTTTAATTTATCCTCTTGTTCAAAGCTGACAGAAAGTGTTTTTTCTGTAACTTGCCACTTCATTGATGAGATGAATGTGTTATGTACATCAAAGGCAGTTTGGTCTCAGACTGGGTCATGCAACTGAAACTGTTCTGACTGCTATGCTTAGAAACATATGGCAAATTAAATTTCAGTTGCATGACCCAGTCTGAGACCAAACTGCTTTGAACAAGAGGATAAATTAAAGCTGGGCCTATAATTTCCAAATCAATATCATCAAGTATAGGCCATTTCAGGACAGGACAAATAATGCCTGCTTCCAGCAAATAGACACAGCAGCGTTAAGAAAACTTGCACCAATCATAATGTTCCAGGAAATACTTTAATTTCTTCAGATAGCTCTGGGATGTGTATTCATTAGCACACCTAAAAACTGTATTGCATGCAAGATCAGTTTAATGGGTGTAATCTACAAATTAAGGCAAATAACATTGATTGGCACTTGTTAAATTTATTCTGCATTACAAGAACAATTTAACATTAATGTATGAAACAAATCAAAACACTGTCTGAAATTTGGAGAGAAAAAATGAAATCAACCAAAATTAAACCTAATTTTTTTCCCCAGTGCACATCACTGAGAAGCCTCCATCTCTGCTTCTTCCCATTGTAGCAGCAGATAAGCATGCAATAAATAAATCCAGGAGTCTTTTCAAGGATCCAAGCCAGTTTAATGTGCACATGGCTCAAGCAATAAGCAATTTCAAAATGGCTGAGCAATGGCTTCTAGTAAAACAACAACTTTTATAGCTTTCTTGTCCATTCTAAGCATAGGCAAACTTTTCATTGGTCCCAGTACCCCTCTCACCCATCTATTGGTCCCGGTACTGATATGGCTACCCAATCGGGACTCTGGTCTGGGCCCAGCACCTGGTTGCCCCCCTTCTAGTCCCAATTACAATGGTCAGTGTCTCCAACTTGTTACTTCTCTCCTCCAAGGTCGCTGAGCTTGTTAAAACATATGGGAAGCAGAGGCACTGTGACCTTGCTCTCTGCAGAGTTAATTAATTCCATAGAAGCATAGCACACCTTATCAGTACCAATTAAACTTGTTTTTCTTTATTTTCTAAGTTTCGTTTCTGCTTAGCTATGTTCAGTTAAACTGAGTTAAGTTTCAATTCTATGGTGTCATCATTCAGGGGGGTTTTCATTCCTCTGGGCCTAACTACAGGCTTCAGTTACAGGTCAAGCTGCTCAGGCCTGTCTGCTTAGTTCAATTAGCATGGATCATAGGCCGTCGCCTACCACATTCCCCCCTTTGATTATTCTCACCCGCATGTTAATAAGGTGTGAGAATCAAATCACATAATACTAGGTAAAGGTATCACTCTGTGGTATAGGGTAGTAAGTTCACATAGCTAATATCTTTGTAGCTGTCTTACGCTCTACAGTGTTATTAATAACTGAAGTTATCATTTGCAAGCAAAATGGCAAGAAACAAGGGAGCAACAGGCAGATAGTCAAAGTCCATAGTTTGGCAAGAGTGGGAAAAAGAACTAAAGGATTAGAAGGTTCGGTTGCATCTTTGTTGTGCTGTCGTAAAGCTTCTGATTTAGACAGACCAGCTGTCCATCCTTCGTAGTAGATTGTGGTCCAGTCCGAACAAAACACAAACTGTCAACAATGGGGTGGGCCAATACCCACTCACTAGTAGTATTATGTAAATCAGTCTGATTGTATAGGATAGAATAGTTCAGTTCTTGCGTCTCCCAGGGCCACTGATCTCCCATCTTAGTTCCTCCACAATAGAAACAGTCAGAAGTGTGGAGACTAGATGCTATTGCTCCAGTAAGTTCACGAAACAAGTTCTGGTGGTGGTATGAGGAATTGCAACGGTGGCTTGCATAGCCTTGTAGAAAGTCAAGATCTAGAACAACTTTTGGATTGGAGAGTATACCAATGCAAGTATAGGAAGAATGATAAAACAAGGTCTGAGTGACCTTCGGTCCAGTTCATGTTGTACTTATACAGGCTGCCCAGGGAGATAAGGCAAAAGTCATTTCAAAGCACTCCAAGGCTGCTGCCAAAATAAAGCAATAATAATAATTCATAATGGGCATAGTCTCTGGAAAATTGGTGGAACTGTCGACTTCCACAACAGATAACAGATGTAGGGTTGATTGTAGATCCTCAAGCTTCTGCCGTACGTAGACCTACCAGCGTTTTGGCAGGAGTAGGGCTGTAGATTCCAAAGTATCACTGTCCTCTGGGATGTCTCAATTTCTTAAAATATCATAGCATAGTCTCTTAGGCTATTATTGCTTCCTTAGAGCAGTTCACTCTTTAGGAGATCAAAACAGTCTTTTCAGAGTATTTAAACACAGTCTCTTAGAAGATTCAATTTCTTAACACAACACAGTCTCTTTCTGATGATTGCAGGTTTTTTCAGATGCGAGGCTTACCTTCAGATAAACAAACAGTCTTGAAATAGTGCAGTTTCTGAGGGACCAATAAGTCTTAGGTCCGTGGTTGTTGTCGTAGGGTGAGGTGCAATGGAGTCTCAGGATGCTGTACAGTAGTCCAGTGATCAGGTTCAAGAGCAGCTGCTGGCTTCACTTGATTATGATGGGTCCAAGGTTCAAATTCTGCGACTTTTACTGCAGTTGGAGTTGTTGACAGGATGACGACATAGGGTCCCCTCCAATGCAGGGCTAACAGTATCTTTCTCCACTCTTTGATCCACACCGAGACTCCAGGCTTGAAAGGATGCAGGGGTGCAGGCAAATTGATGAGTAATCGATTTTGTACTCAGGTATGAAGACTTCTGCAAAACAGAACTTAAAACCAATAGTTCATGTCTAATAATTTCAGATCCTATCTGTCTCATATCTCCTTTTATTTCCTATACAATAGGCAGGGGTTGCCCATACAGAATCTCAAAAAGGGAAACTCCTAAAGACTTGGCAGGGGCTAAGTATATCCTAAGAAGGGCTATGGGAAGAACCTGGGGCCACTTCAGGTAAACCTCTTGGCAAAGTTTAGACAACTGAGATTTCAGGGTTCTATTCATATATTCTACTTTTCCTAAATTCTGAGATCTATAGGCAGTATGTATCTATTAATATCAATATCTTGGGGCTATACTTAATGGACTTGCTTCCTAAGGTTATCCACCCTCATTCTTTGTACAGGGCCCCATATGCATGCAAGGTTGTAAGGGTATACTTGAAATCTGGGTACACATTTAGACAGGGCTCTTTTCCTATTGTTAGTGCTCTAGTGAGGACTATCAGTTCAGCTTTCTGTGGTGAAGTTTCTGGGGCCAGGGCTGAGGACTCAACTACCAAATCAGGGGTCACCACTGCATATCTAGCACAACAATGTCCATTGATGATGAAACTGCCTTCAGCCACAAAGAAAGTCTGTTCAGGGTTCTCCAGAGGGACATCAGTCAAATCCAGGTGGCTTGAGAATACAGTGTCCATAATTTCTAAACAGTCATGATCAGGGGATCAAGACCAACTGATAACAACATAGCAGGATTGAAAGCTTGACTGACCCTTCAGTTGTATCTGGGGTTTTCACACAACATACTCTAATATTTCAACATTCATAGATTTGTTAGCTAGTAATTTCCTTTGTGAAGGGATTTTTCTTTTAGTTTTTGCTTACTAGGAAGGCTGTAGCTGTAACAGCTTCTCAAATAAGGTCCAAGAGATTGAGTCAACACTCCCAGAACATTTCCTTGCGACTCATGAACATAGAGACTGTAAGGTTTTCTGGACATCTGGTAGACCCAGAATTGGTGACAACATCAGAGTGTTTTTTTCAAAGATCAAAAGACTGCATCCTGTTCAAGTCCCCATTCCTCTGGAGACTTTTCCATTCCTTTGATAGCTTGATACAATGGTTTTTTTTTTTGGTTTTTTTTCTCTAGCAGCGCAAAATTGGGGATCCATATACAACATACTCTGTGGCACCCAAGAAGGCTCTCACTTGCCTCCTGGTGATTGGAGTAGGAATACTGCATACAGCTGCTTTGCGTTCTGGTAAGGGTTCCAGGCGTCGAATTCCGCTGGACAACTGGAATCCTAGGTATTTAACTTGTTTGACATAATTATGCTTTGGCTCTTGAGACTTTGTATCCAGCCTCATTAAAAAGGTGCAAGAGTGCACTGGTGGCTGGTGGACATTCACTTTCTGAGTTGGTGGTTATGAGCAAGTTGTCCACATATTGAAGTAGAATTTTTTCTTTTTTTTTTTTCTTGAGTTTCTGGATTACTTGTCAAATCTTTTGCTGAGTGAGGCGAGTTCTTGAATTCTTGAGGTAATCTTGTCCAGATGAGTTGGCCCCGCCTCCTTGTAGTGGGGTCTTGGGCTAAGCGTATACAGAAAAAGGCATCTTTTTAAGTCCAGAATGATGAAATGTATAGCTTCAGCAGAGATCAGTTCCAAGAGAATATAAGGATTTTGGTACCACTGGTTGTATAGTTTCAGCTGCATCATTCATTCTTTCTTAGATCCTGCACTGGGCGGTAATCACCTGTCCCAGGCTTCTTGACTGGCTTGAGGGTGACAATGGCAGGGGCTATGTTCTTCGCTAGGCCAGGTAGATTATCTTCTGCCCATCCTCCAGGTGGGGCTATGAGGTTGGTAAGTGTACAGCTTGTTGCTTTGGATGCAGGTGAATAGAACCGCCATTCTTCTTCTTGGGGACAGTTAACACCATCAGGCCAGCAGATTTTGAGTTTCATTTTTTTCCCCTTCAACAAAGGATATCTGTGCTTGAAGCTTTGCAAGCAGGTCTCGGCCCAAAAATGGAATAGGGCATTCAGGCATATACAGGAACTGGTACATTATTATTATTTTTTTTTTCTAGTTCACACATGTGGTTCTGCAGAAAAGGCTTTGCGAGAAAAACACAGGGGCTACTGGCTTTAGTATTCTGCTCCTGTATCCCCCATAAAAGTCCATATATTGGTCCCCTATTTTTCAGACTGACTCCTGGGGACCCAGGGAAACTGGAGAGTCCGGTCTGGCCTAGTCTTCATCCATGCTGTAGCCCTCTCAGGCTGCCACTCACGCTATAGCTGCTCCACTCTCGTGCTGAAACACTGTGCTTGGTTTTATTCTGTCTATGATTCTACAATCAAGTACTCCCTCCTGGGGTGGAGTCAAGATACGGGCATTCACTTCTCTAATGTCCTTCTTTTTCTATAATGGGCGCACTCACACCCAGTTTTTCACTTCCTCTGTTCCTTCGATTAGGATAACCTCCGCACATCATTCAACTAAAATATCATTCACTTTCTCTGTTACATTTATTTTCACAATTCACACACCCTCTGATTAACTTTCATTTAACCATTATGCCCGCAAATTCATCCAGTTCTCTGCAATTTCCGTTCATTAGTTCAATCAAGTCCTAAAACTTCTCAGTGTATAATGCAGGTTTTTTTTTTCAGTTCTAAACAAGTCTGGTCAGCTGACTTTCACTTCTAGTCCGGAGGGGGTGGACATTCCCCTGTTGCAGAGGTGGCTAGCAAACTACTTGGGAATCTGTAGTCCCCCCCCCCCTCTCCTGGATTCTGTTTCTCCTAGCAATGCTCTATCCAGGAGGTTGATTTTTTTTTTTTTAAGGATCCACTTCTCTGCTGTGGGCACATTAGTTCACGCCCACCGGGGGGGGGGGGGGGGTTTGACATCATCGGTGGACTGGGCTCCATCCCCCCCTTAAGCACTCTGAACTGAACTACTTACAGAGAGAGAGAGAGAGACGAGACAGGATATCTAGAAATTCTGGGGCAAAATCCTGATTGGGACAGAGACATTTCATAATCTTCAGTAAATCCCTTACTGAAATTCTTGATCATACTTGAAAAGACACTTATTATTTCTGTAAACATAGGGCAGGCAGGAAACACTTAGATTGAGCACATACATCCATTATGCTTCTTATAGAGAGAACTATAGCTATCTGTCAGCATGTCTCTGCAAAAGAAATTATTTTTTTAGTTCAGGAAGCAAATATTTAAAAGACATTCCGGATATTTTTCATAAAATACAGTACACCTTTCCCTTTTTTTTTTAAATACAGAAAAGCTAACTGATTTGTTCATTAGTAACCAGCACAGAGGGGAAGCATGCATTCAAATGACTTATACTCATTCATAAAAAGATAAACTTTGTTTTTTAAAACTTTTGGTTAAACAGAGCTAGTGAAACAATTGAACTGTGCTCATAAAAAGAGACTTCTCATTCACATGGACAGAGATGCCAGAAAAAAACAATTTAAATCAATGTTAAGTCGTGATCTAATTACTTTGTAGATCAAAGGAAAAACAAAAACAGTTCTTTATCATTTCCTATTTAAACTGTTTCAGTGCTTACTGAAAATTTGAACATACAGCCGACAGAAATTCCTCTCACTTGGTCCGCAACCCATAAGGGATTAATACAAACTTAATCCTTTTCAGGCTAAACCCAAAAACTATCGGGACCCACAATCCTGACTAAACATTCTTATTAAATGATAAATAAATGATATATATTACATAACCACAGCAGAAGGAACAAAAACATATTAAATAAAACAGGTACAATTTGCCTGAAATAAGCACAAACTACCAGCATTGAGGTTTAAGCCTGCACAAGATTAGAAAGACGACACTAGACATTCTTTCCTTCAGACACGCCCCCTGTCAGTTTTTCACACTGCAGTAGAAAAACTAACTGGGTCAGACCAGCTTTTTGATTTCTAAAAATGACTGTAGGTGTTTTGGGTCTTCATTCTGCTCTATTAATACAATTTCTTAATCAGTGAACTGTCACAAATTACTCAACAGAATAATCTCACATATATAACAAAAGGGAAACTCGCAGTTTCAACAGATAGCAAAAATCAAATACACAGGACGGACAATACACCAAACGCTTCATCCGTTTCGCGACCTAGACGCAGTCACCCGACTAGGAACTGCGCTAGTCCAGAGTCCACTCTGCTTGGTCCGTGCTGCCAGACCTCTCATTCATACTTCATTCACACAATCATGCTAGCAACGTATCTTAGAATGCATTCCTTTCTATCTATTCTGACTAGTCTTTTTCCCAATTACAAAAAGGATGAGGGTTTCACCCGGCGAATTCCCATGTGGGGTTACTCGGCCCTTCCTTGAGAGCTCTCTTACCAATTCCCAATATCTCGAGATTACAAATTCCAAGTTCCACTGGCAGTACTGCTCTTTCTATTTCTGTCTAGACATACCAAAAACCCAGTCCTGTCTGCTCTGACCAGGCTGAATCATGATTCTCTATAACAACTGTACCTAGCGAATACTCATGCAAGGATTTTCAAACAAAGACTTAAGTCTTACCAAAGTTTGCAAACTGCAGTTCTAACTCATCTGTCTAGACAGGTTTTCAAAACTATACTTACCAGATCTGGTTCCCAAGCTTCTGAGTTGGATCCTGGACTCCCCCGGGTCGGAAGTGTTAGCCAGCTGGACTCAGTGCCTGCCGAGGCCAGGCAGAACTCCCTCCGATACAAGAGGATCGGTGGGCCCAGGGAGATTCCCCTGCGTCGGATTGGCATGGTTCCAACTGGACCAAACCTCAAGGCGAATTACGTGGATTTATTCACTTGAACACTATCCACCACTCGCACTTCCCGGCCAATGCACCAAGAATGTAGCAGCAGATAAGCATGCAATAAATAAATCCAGGAGTCTTTTCAAGGATCCAAGCCAGTTTAATGTGCACATGGCTCAAGCAATAAGCAATTTCAAAATGGCTGAGCAATGGCTTCTAGTAAAACAACAACTTTTATAGCTTTCTTGTCCATTCTAAGCATAGGCAAACTTTTCATTGGTCCCAGTACCCCTCTCACCCATCTATTGGTCCCGGTACTGATATGGCTACCCAATCGGGACTCTGGTCTGGGCCCAGCACCTGGTTGCCCCCCTTCTAGTCCCAATTACAATGGTCAGTGTCTCCAACTTGTTACTTCTCTCCTCCAAGGTCGCTGAGCTTGTTAAAACATATGGGAAGCAGAGGCACTGTGACCTTGCTCTCTGCAGAGTTAATTAATTCCATAGAAGCATAGCACACCTTATCAGTACCAATTAAACTTGTTTTTCTTTATTTTCTAAGTTTCGTTTCTGCTTAGCTATGTTCAGTTAAACTGAGTTAAGTTTCAATTCTATGGTGTCATCATTCAGGGGGGTTTTCATTCCTCTGGGCCTAACTACAGGCTTCAGTTACAGGTCAAGCTGCTCAGGCCTGTCTGCTTAGTTCAATTAGCATGGATCATAGGCCGTCGCCTACCACACCATCACGTCGTGTTAGATGCTGATAGATAGCAGAGGCTCTGCTAGAATTAGTATCTCACGTACAGATTTTTAAAATAGCTCCAGAGGAAAAATAGCCTTCTTGCTCAGGAATTTAATAAAATGTAAATTCTGGCATCTCAGAACATTCACTGAGCTTTCCAGTTTACGTCTAAGAAACTTGGGGCCCTTGAACCTCCTCCCCCCCCCCCTTCATTTGAGGATCATTAGAGAAAGACGGGGGTGTTTATGGGTTGCTGAGGCCTATCTGCATGCTTCAGCTCACAGGGCTCTTCTCGTGGATCAGCAATTTGCGAGTGATGCTGGCAAGCCAGCAAGTTCGTTTGAAGAGGTGACGCACAAAAAAATGTACCTACACCTCCCAAAGTGTAGCTCAGTCATGTGAGTTCTGGCAGGTAAACATAAATGGAGTTCATTAATTTGGTTTGCGCTAACCACATATAAATATTAATGCACTGGCATCTGCATACTGTGTGTCTCATTTAAATATTTACATTATGTCAGGCAATTCTATGTTAACAGCAATGCAAGCACATTACTGTTAATGACACATGAATACAGATTTAATACACGTTAACAGTCTGTTATCCAGGTATTTACTTTATATTAAACCATTAAAGCACCTTAGTAAACAGGCCACATGACTTTGCAGAGATCGGCATCTTTACTCCGTCTTAGTTCAGGAGGTCTCATGAAAGGAGAATCTAGCAGGACTAGAAACGAGATGGTTTGCAATGTGATATGAACTATGAAAGCCTTTGCACTTGATTATTTTCCAAGGAAAATAAAAAACTGTTATTTGTCAAGTCGGTCAGTCTCCGTCCCATTTCACTTCTAATGCCCAGTGATTATAGTGCAAGCTAGTCCCCACCTGCATTCTGATGCACTTGGGCTTCCAGTCTCGAGGATTAATTGAATCACTATAATTACAGGAGAAAAGAGCGATCCTCCCTGCCATGGTATCAGTTCCTGATACATAAGACCACGCGCGGCGGTGGCACCGCCGCCACCATCATCCCCGTTTCACTCACCTATCCCCGACGTAGCCCCACAAAATCTGGCAGCAGTCCCAGAGCACCGGTCTCCTCTTCTTCGCTGGTGCAGTGTGTTGCTCTCCCTTCTCTGCACGTGGCACTGGAGGCTGGCTGAGGGAGGAATCAAAGGAGGCGCATGGCTGGCTAGCAGGCAGGCACAAGAGCAGCGAGAGGCTGACTAGCTGGCTGCCCCTCCCTTTTATTTCCCTCTTTAGCCTGTGTCATGTGAGAGGAGTGAGGAGGACTCAGAGATGCGGAAGTGACATCACGGAATTACCCGGTAATTACAGAATGCCTGTAGATCGGTGGGCTTAAAAAAAATCGAGGTTTAATATGAAAACCTAGGAACTCCGGAATTTTTGTGCGCTCCGTTGTAAGTTGTGTGCGCTCGCTCGGCGAGGTGTGTGCGCGCGCACACGCGCACAGCTTAGAGGGAACAGTGGTGACCAGGGAGTTGGACCGAGGGAGAGCTCTAGATGTGGTGTATTTAGATTTCAGTAAAGCCTTTGACACTGTTCCTCACAGGCGACTTATAAACAAACTGAGCACCCTAGGGATGGACCCTAAAGTTACTGCTTGGGTTAGAAATTGGTTGGGTGGGAGGCGACAAAGAGTACAAGTAAATGGAGCTCACTCTGAGGAGAAGGATGTTACCAGTGGTGTGCCCCAGGGATCTGTCCTTGGTCCGATTCTTTTTAACATCTTTGTTAGTGATATAGCGGAAGGGCTGTCGGGTAAGGTTTGCCTCTTTGCAGATGATACCAAAATCTGCAATAAAGTAGACACCCAGGAAGGTGTAGATAACATGAGGAGGGATCTAGCTAAGCTTGAAGAATGGTCTAGAAATTGGCAGCTGGGATTTAATGTTAAAAAATGTAAGGTCATGCATTTGGGCTGCAGCAATCCAAGGGAGCAATACAGCATAGGAGGTGCAGTACTTTTGTCCACTAAAGAAGAGCGGGACCTAGGCGTAGTTGTGTCCGATGATCTTAAAGTAGCTAAACAGGTAGAAAAGGCGACGGCAAAAGCTAGAAGGATGCTTGGGTGCATACGGAGAGGAATGGCTAGCAGAAAAAAGGAGGTGATAATGCCTCTGTATAAGTCTTTGGTGCGACCTCATTTGGAGTATGGTGTGCAATTCTGGAGACCGCACCTTCAAAAGGATGTGAACAGGATGGAGTCGGTGCAGAGGGTTGCTACTAAGATGATTAGTAGTCTTCATTATAAAGCATATGAGGACAGACTTAAGGATCTTAATATGTACACCTTAGAGGAAAGGCGGGATAGAGGTGATATGATTGAGATGTTTAAATACCTCCGTGGCATAAATGTTCAGGGAGAGAGCCTCTTTCAATTGAAAGCAAGTTCTGCGACGAGGGGACATGGGATGAGGGTGAAGGGAGATAGATTCAGGAGTGATATGCGGAAATATTTCTTTACGGAAAGAGTAGTGGATCCGTGGAATAGTCTCCCAGTGGAGGTGGTAGAGATGAGGACAGTAACTGAATTCAAAAAAGCATGGGACCAACACAGAGGATCTCTAAAGGTAAAAAGTGGACTGTTGTAGTTGTTGTTATGGAAGGACAGACTAGATGGGCCTTGTGGTCTTTTTCTGTCATCATGTTTCTATGTTTCTATGTTTCTATATCTTCTCGGTGTAGCGATATTTCTCTCAATTCCTCTGCAGTATCACCTTTAAATACCACTTCAGTCTTGGGTAACATCCCTACATCTTCCTCAGTAAAGACCGAAGCAAAGAATTCATTCAGTCTCTCTGCTATAGCCTTGTCTCCTCTTACTGCCCCTTTTACCCCTCTATCATCTAATGGCCCAACGGACTCTCTCACAGGCCTTTTGCTACGAATGTACTTGAAAAAGTCTTTATTTCGTGTTTTTGCTTCCATAGCAAGTTCCTTCTCAAATTCTCGCTTTGCGAGCCTTATCAATGCTTTGCATTTAACTTGCCAGTGCTTGTGCTTTTTCCAGTTTTCTTTGTTTGAGTCTTTTTTCCATTTCCTGAAGGATGCTTTTTTGGCAGCAACAGCCTCTCTGACCTCACCTTTAAACCATGCTGGCAGTTTTTTGGACTTTCTTCCACTTTTCTTAATGCGTGGAATACAGCTGGTCTGGGCTTCGAGGATAATATTTTTAAATAACACCCAAGCTTGCTGTAAGTCTTTAACCTTTGCAACCGCTCCTTTTAGTTTTTTCTTAACTATATTCCTCATTTTATCATAGTCTCCCTTTTGAAAGTTAAAAGGTAGTACTGTGGATTTTTTTACTATCCCTCCTCCACTAATTAAATCAAACATGATCATGCTATGATAACTATTGCCAAGTGGTCCCAACACCCTTATTTCTTGCAGCAGATCTGGCGTTCCACTAAGGACTAGGTCCAGTATGGCTTCCCCTCTGGTCAGTTTATGAACCAGCTGCTCCAAGAAGCAGTCATTTATTTCATCTAGAAACTTTATCTTCCTAGGTTGTCCTGCCGTAACACTGACCCAGTCGATACCAGGGTAATTGCAATCAACCATTATTACTACTCTGCTCTGACTTTTGTTAGCTTCCTTGGTTCGTGAGAAACTAACTCAACTTAAAGTAGACAAAGCGATGGGACCGGATGGGATACACCCTAGAATACTGAGGGAACTTGGGGACTTCTAGCAGCTCCACTGACTGACCTTTTCAATGCCTCGTTGGAGTCGGGAGTGGTGCCAAAGGACTGGAGAGAGGCTCATGTGGTGCCTTTACACAAAAGCGGAAGTAAGGATGTGGTTGAAAACTACAGGCCGGTTAGTTTAACTTCGGTGGTGAGTAAATTATTGGAAACGCTGCTGAAAGAGAAAATAGTGAGGTTTCTGGAGTCCAGCGGATTACAGGATCCGAGGCAGCATGGATTCACCAGAGGCAGGTCTTGTCAGACAAATCTGATTGATTTTTTTGACTGGGTGACCAGGGAGTTGGACCAAGGGAGAGCTCTAGATGTGGTGTATTTAGATTTCCGTAAAGCCTTTGACACTGTTCCTCACAGGCGACTTATAAACAAACTGAGCACCCTAGGGATGGAGCCTAAAGTTACTGCTTGGGTTAGAAATTGGTTGGGTGGGAGGCGACAAAGAGTACAAGTAAATGGAGCTCACTCTGAGGAGAAGGATGTTACCAGTGGTGTGCCCCAGGGATCTGTCCTTGGTCCGATTCTTTTTAACATCTTTGTTAGTGATATAGCGGAAGGGCTGTCGGGTAAGGTTTGCCTCTTTGCGGATGATACCAAAATCTGCAATAGAGTAGACACCCAGGAAGGGGTAGATAACATGAGGAGGGATCTAGCTAAGCTTGAAGAATGGTCTAGAATTTGGCAGCTGGGATTTAATGTTAAAAAATGTAAGGTCATGCATTTGGGCTGCAGCAATCCAAGGGAGCAATACAGTATAGGAGGTGAAGTACTTTTGTCCACTAAAGAAGAGCGGGACCTAGGCGTGGTTGTGTCTGATGATCTTAAAGTAGCTAAACAGGTAGAAAAGGTGACGGCAAAAGCTAGAAGGATGCTTACATAAGAACATAAGAACATAAGATATGCCAAACTGGGTCAGACCAAGGTCCATCAAGCCCAGTATTCTGTTTCCAACAGTGGCCAATCTAGGTCATACATACCTAGCAGTTTCCCCAAGGGACACAGGTTCCACAATGCTTGTATTGGTTCAAGCATTGATATCCTGGGTCCCTTCTTAATAATGGTTTATGGACCTTTCCTCCAGGAACTTGTCCAAACGTTTTTTAAACCCAGCTACACTAACAGCCTTTACTACATCCTCCGGTAACAAATTCCAGAGTTTGATTACACGTTGAGTGAAAAAATATTTTCTTTTATTAGTCTTAAATAGTTTACCCTGTAGCTTCATTGCATGTCCCCTAGTCTTTCTATATTCTGATAAGGTAAACAATCGATCTACGTTTACCCGTTCCACTCCGTTCATTAATTTATAGACTTCTATCATATCTCCCCTCAGCCGTCTCTTTTCCAGGTTAAAGAGCCCCAACCTTTTTAGCCTTTCTTCATAGAAGTAGCCTTCCATCCCCTTTACCATTTTGGTGGCTCTTCTCTAAACCTTTTCTAAAATCGCTATATCCTTTTTAAGATACGGCGACCAGAATTGCACACAATATTCAAGGTGCGGTCTCACCATAGAACGATATAGAGGCATTATAATATCTTTTGTTTTATTTTCCATTCCTTTCCTTATCATACCTAGCATTCTATTTGCTCTCTTGGCCGCCGCTGCACACTGGGCCGAGGGTTTTAACATGGTATCCACAAGGACGCCTAAATCTTTTTCCTGGGTGGTGGTTCCTAATGTGGAACCTTGCATCGTGTAACCATAGTTTGGGTTGTTCTTCCCTAGGTGCATAACCTTGCACTTCTCCACATTAAATTTCATCTGCCATTTTGATGCCCAGTCTTCCAATTTATCAAGATCCTCTTGCAATTTTCCACAATCCTCCTGGGTTTTAACAACTTTAAATAGTTTTGTGTCATCAGCAAATTTGATAACCTCACTCGTTATTCCACTTTCCAGGTCATTTATGAATATGTCAAAAAGCAGCGGACCCAGCACAGATCCCTGGGGTACACCACTATTCACCTTTCTCCATTGGGAAAATTGGCCATTTAGCCCTACCCTCTGCTTTCTATCTTTTAACCAGTTCCTGATCCACAGTAGTACACTGCCTCCTATCCCATGACTCTTTAGTTTTGCCAAAAGTCTCTCATGAGGGACCTTGTCAAAGGCTTTCTGAAAGTCCAGATACACAATATCAACCGACTCACCTTTGTCCACCTGTTTATTCACTCCTTCAAAAAAACATAACAGATTAGTAAGACAAGATCTTCCTTGTCTAAAGCCATGTTGGCTGTCTCCCATTAGGTCGTGACTATCTACATGCTGAGTAATTTTATTCTTTATGATGGTTTCTACCATTTTTCCCGGTACTGATGTCAGGCTCACCGGTCTGTAGTTTCCCCGATCACCCCTCGAAGCCTTTTTAAAAATTGGTGTTACATTGGCGATCCTCCAATCCTCAGGTATTAGAGATGATTTTAATGATAGTTCACAGATTACTGATAGCAGGTCTGCAATCTCAAATTTCAGTTCTTTCAACACCCTTGGATGTATACCATCCGGCCCAGGTGATTTGCTACTCTTCAGTTTATCTAATAGTTGTAAGACATCTTCCCGATGTATCGATATTTCCTTCAATTCTTCCACACCTTTAAATACCACTTCAGTCGTGGGTAACATCCCTACATCTTCCTCAGTAAAGACCGAAGCAAAGAATTCATTCAGTCTCTCCGCTATCGCCTTGTCGCCTCTTAGTGCTCCTTTAACCCCTTTATCATCTAATGGACCAACTGACTCTCTGACAGGTTTTTTGCTACGAATGTACTTGAAAAGGTCTTTATTTCACGTTTTTGCTTCCGCAGCAAGCTTCTTCTCAAATTCTCTCTTTGCCTGCCTTATCAATGCCTTGCATTTGACTTGCCAGTGCTTGTGCTGTTTCCAGGTTTCATCATTTGGCTCTTTTTTCCATTTCCTGAAAGATGCTTTTTTGGCAACAACAGCCTCTCTGACCTCACCTTTAAACCATGCTGGCAGTTTTTTGGACTTCCTTCCACTTTTCTTAAAGCGTGGAATACAGCTGGTCTGGGCTTCCAAGATAGTATTTTTCAACAACACCCAAGCTTGATGTACGTCTTTAACCTTTGCAACTGCTCCTTTTAGTTTTTTCTTAATTGTTTTCCTCATTTTATCATAGTCTCCCTTTCGAAAGTTAAAGGGTAGTACTGTGGATTTCCTTACTATCCCTCCTCCACTAATTAAATCAAAGGCGATCATGCTATGATCACTATTGCCAAGTGGCCCCAACACCCTTATCTCTTGCACTACATCTGGTGTTCCACTAAGGACTAGGTCTAATATTGCTTCCCCTCTGGTTGGTTCATGAACCAGCTGCTCCAAGAAGCAGTCATTTATTTCATCTAGGAACTTTATCTCCCTAGCATGTCCTGTTGTGACACTGACCCAGTCGATGCCGGGGTAATTGAAATCACCCATTATTATTACTGCACTGTAACTTTTGCTAGCTTCCTTGATTTCTTTGAGCATTTCATCATCCATTTGTTCATTCTGGCCAGGCGGACGATAGTACATCCCCACTACCATCGCCTTCCCCTTTTTACATGGAATTTCAATCCATAGAGATTCTACAGCAAATTTTGTTTCTTGCAAAACTTTAATCCTTTCTGACTCAATGCCCTCTCTAACATAGACCGCAACCCCTCCACCAATTTGATCAGCTCTATCATTTCGATATAGTTTGTACCCAGGTATCAGTGTCCCACTGGTTGTCCTCCTTCCACCATGTCTCTGATATTCCAATCATATCTAACCTCTCGTTTAGTGCTATATATTATAACTCTCCCATCTTGTTTTGTAGACTTCTAGCATTTGCATACAAGCATTTTAGAGACTGTATTTTATTCATATTAATTTGGCTATTGGTAGACATGGGTAATTTGGGATCTTTAAGTTCTGTCTGCTCCATACTCGAGGGCATTTGGGCTACTTTACTCTTTTTTGGAACCTCTCTGCTTTTTGTAGTATCCTTCAAGGATACATTCTTCCGAACCATGCGCTCTTGGGCGACTGTCGGCTTTCCCCTATTATCTAGTTTAAAAGCTGCTCTATCTCCTTTTTAAAGGTTAATGCCAGCAGCCTGGTTCCATCCCGGTTAAGGTGAAGCCCATCCCTTCGGAAGAGCCCCTCCTTTCCCCAGAATGTTCCCCAGTTCCTAACAAATCCGAACCCCTCATCTCTGCACCATTGTCTCATCCACGCATTGAGACTCCGGAGCTCTGCCTGCTTTTTGGGTCCTGCGCGTGGAACGGGAAGCATTTCGGAGAACGCTACCCTGGAAGTTCTGGATTTCAACTTCCTACCTAAAAGCCTAAATTTAGCTTCCAGAACCTCCCTACCACATTTTCCTATGTCATTGGTACCAACATGTACCAAGACAGCAGACTCCTCCCCAGCACTATCTAAGACCTTATCTAGGTGGCGCGTGAGGTCCGCTACCTTCGCACCAGGCAGGCATGTTACCAGGCGATCCTCACGTCCACCAGCCACCCAGCTATCTACATGCCTAATGATCGAATCACCAACTATAACTGCTGTCCTAACCCTTCCCTCATGGGCACTTGGCCCTGGAGAAACCTCCTCGGTACGAGAGGGGTTTACATCACCTGGAGGACAGGTCCTAGTTACAGGATCACTTCCTGTGACACCAGGGTGATGCTCTCCTGTCACGTGACCTCTCTCCTCCATGGCAACAGGGATGCTACCAGACTGGAGGTGGGACTTCAGGACTATATCCCTGTAGGTCTCGTCTATGTACCTCTCTGTCTGTCTTATGTTTTCCAAGTCTGCTACTCTAGCCTCTAGAGAACGGACTCGTTCCCTGAGAGCAGAGAGCTCCTTGCACCTAGTGCACACGTAAGAGCTCTCACCAGCTGGGAGAAAATCATACATGTGACACTCAATGCAAAAGACTGGAAAGCCCACATCCCGCTGCTGGACTGCTGTCTGCATCTTAGTTTTAAGTTTGTGTTTAGATCTTTAAGTTCTATATGTACTAAAGGGTGCAATGGATATTTATACCACTAAAACTGTACCTAAGAAGTTTAATATACCTTGTTCACCTGAAGCTTAATTAATCTCAGGTCCTTAGTGTATGACTGATTTGGGTAATGAGCTTCACCTGAGAGCACCTCCTGTCTTTTAAGTTGTGCAAGTACCTATAAAGCTGTGATTATCCCAGGGGAGGGTGGGTGTGGGGAGGGAGGGAGGGATATAACACTTATTAAAAAAGGGCTGCTACACAGTACCTTGTCTTGTGCTGCTGAGGTAAGCTATATTCTGATTTGATTTAAATTATAGCTCTTTGCTGCTACTAGGCTCTAACCTATTATGAAATTTAAACTACAAGCTCTCTGCTGGATTCTAAATTTAACCAGAAAGCTCTCTTCTGTGTTTTAATTTGAAACTAAAAGTACTTTGCTGATGCTAGGCCCTGAGTGACTATGAAATTTAAACTACAGCTGTCTACTGGGTATGAAAGGTAACCAGAAAGTTCTCTTCTGTGTTTTTAAATTGAATCTTAAACTGTTGCTACTAGGCCCTGACTGATTTAACAAAAAAATAGTGGGTTCACAGATTAATTAGCTTTAAAAGAAAAAAAAAATTCCTTTCAGAAAAATTCCCAGAAGTATATACTCACAATTTCAGATTTCTCTCCAGAAGTAACAGCCCCCCTTTCCAGTCCGTATGCTTGGGTGCATACGGAGAGGAATGGCTAGCAGAAAAAAGGAGGTGATAATGCCTCTGTATAAGTCTTTGGTGCGACCTCATTTGGAGTATGGTGTGCAATTCTGGAGACCGCACCTTCAAAAGGATGTGAACAGGATGGAGTCGGTGCAGAGGGTTGCTACCAAAATGATTAATGGGCTTCATTATAAAGCATATGAGAACAGACTTAAGGATCTTAATATGTACACCTTAGAGGAAAGGCGGGATAGAGGTGATATGATTGAGATGTTTAAATACCTCCGTGGCATAAATGTTCAGGGAGAGAGCCTCTTTCAATTGAAAGCAAGTTCTGCTACGAGGGGACATGGGATGAGGGTGAAGGGAGATAGATTCAGGAGTGATATGCGGAAATATTTCTTTACGGAAAGAGTAGTGGATCCGTGGAATAGTCTCCCAGTGGAGGTGGTAGAGATGAGGACAGTAACTGAATTCAAGAAAGCATGGGACCAACACAGAGGATCTCTAAAGGTAAAAAGTGGACTGTTGTAGTTGTTGTTATGGAAGGACAGACTAGATAGGCCATGTGGTCTTTTTCTGTCATCATATTTCTATGTTTCTATGATTTCTTTGAGCATTTCATCATCCATTTGTTCATTCTGGCCAGGCGGTCGATTGTATACTCCCACTGCCATCGCCTTCCCCTTTTTACATGGAATTTCAATCCATAGAGATTCTACAGCAAATTTTGTTTCCTGCAAAACTTTAATCCTTTTTGACTCAATGCCCTCTCTAACATAGAGCGCAACTCCTCCACCAATTTGATCAGTTCTATCATTACGATATAGTTTGTATCCAGGTATCACAGTGTCCCACTGGTTATCCTCCTTCCACCATGTCTCTGAGATTGCAATCATATCTAACCTCTCATTTAGTGCTATATATTCTAACTCTCCCATCTTATTGTTTAGGCTTCTAGCATTTGCATACAAGCATTTTAGAGACTGTATTTTATTAATATTAATCTGGCTATTGGTAGGCATGAGTAATTTGAAATTTTTACGCTCTGTCTGCACCTTTCTCAAGGGCATTTGGGCTACTATACTCTTTTTTGGAACCTCACTGCTTTTGGAGTGGAAAGCAATAGGTTGAGGTTATGACAAATGGAAGGGATGACAGCGGAAGAGATGGAGCTTTGGAGAAGGGTAGGAATAGGTTCAGAGGAACAGGAGTGAGTTTGGAGGAGGAAAGATGTGTGGTTTCCTCCTCAGAGATCTTAGAAAAGGAAGAAAGCGTGGCAGAGGTTGAGGGGAGGAGTTGGACATGAACTGGGGGAAGAGTGGCTGGAGATGATCTTATGGGGAATTCAAATGTAATCCTGTGGATTTATCATGGAAATACTCAGCCAAAGTCTAGGCAGAAAGGGGAGAAGGGGTTAGAGGCGGAGGCACCCTGAGGAGAGAGTTGAAAGTTGTAAAGAGAGGGCGAGTGCCAGAGGCTAGAGAGTTAGTCGAGTGGGCATAATATCTTGTTTGGCGAGTGCTATGACTGACTGGAAAGAGGCTATCATGAATTTGATGAGTAGAAAGTCCGCAAGGATATGGGATGTGCGCCAAATGTGCTCAGCTGTGCAGGCACAGGAACATATTTTTTATATATTTATTTAATGAGTTTTCTATACCGCCTTATCTTAAATTCAAAGCAGTTTACATTAAAACAACTAGAACTTTACATAGAATAGGGGAAGAAGAACTTGGGTGTTTAAACAGAGTACATTAGTAATATTGTAGGTATTACAATATGACAGAGTTAAAATAAGAGTTGTAATAGGGAGCATTTAAATGTGGTACATTAGTGGTAATAAAGGTTATTGCATTATAACAGGGTTAAAGAAGAAATGTAGGGCCTGATATTCAAAGAGCATTTACATGGTTAGCAGCCAGTTAATCGTGTAAATGCTAGCCAACCGGATATTCAACGGCACTTACATGGGTAGTGCTGTCAAATGTCCCCAACTAAGTCCCCTGTGCACCTCAATGCTAGCTGGCTACCATTGGGGCATGCCAGGAGCATTCTGGAGCGGAGCAGAGGTGGGGACCGGCACTAACCATGCAGCACCAATATTGGAAGCTGCAACTGTGATTCATCTACAATGGAACTTGACCAGCAGTCGCCTTCCATTGCAAAGTTAAAATCTCTTCGCAAGAGGGCTATTCGGGCTCAATTACATGGGGCTGCTATGCTCCGATATTTAAAGACTCTCATCAACCCTCAGGGCCTGCGCATGCCTCGAGCTCCAAAGTTGTTTTTGTTGGATGCAGATTTTCTATCTAAATGGAACCGCATCCTCAATAAATGTAGTTTTGATTTAATTGCTCTCATCATTGACCGTACAGCGTTGGAAGAAACTGCTATTGCACTCGAAGTGGATGAGTTGAAGTCTTCTCTCAAGGAGTCTTTGGGAGAGGAGCCGTTCCTGAATAAGATGGAGGAAATGGAATGTCAACTTCAAGGTTTTTTTGATTATTTAAAGGCGTTCAAAATGGGTAAATTTCAGAGGGATAGGACTGATTATGACTCTGATAAGGTTTATCGCTGGATGTATGAGCAGAAGGATAAGGATGTCTCTGAACAGGGGAGTGATAAATGAGTTACCTTTGATTGTTCATCGGAAGATACAGATTCCAGTGATGTTCCACAGGAGGGCTCCAAGTCTGGGTCTGGTGGTGGCGGTTCGAGGGGTTTTCGGCAGGGCCGGCGCAGGGGTGGTCGTCCCCATCGGCCCTATACAGACGACCATTGGGAACCTCCTGTCACCAGACGGAGATCACGTCGTCAACAGTCATCAACATCTCAGGAGTGGTATTAACCTCCACTCAATTGGAAGTGTTGGATCTGGGTTTGTCTTTCATTCCGACGGTCCTTTATGACCCTTTTGAGATGCGAATAGCGTTGTTTCGATTGTTTCGTAAGTTACGTGTTCTGTTTTATTTTTCAGAAAATCTGGGGGCTATTGATGGTTCAATTCTGTTCCCTAGGTCACGTTGGCTGCCCCCGGGGATAGTGGATCTGGCTATTTTGACCTATCAAACTTTAGTTTTGAGGGATTTGTCAATTCTGGAGAAATCATTCACTCAACGTCATTCTAATGTTTCAACTGCTCAGTGTTTGGCCATCAAGCAATTAGCAGCTAACCCTGATCTAGTGATTCGTGGGGCAGACAAGGGGGGAGCGGTGGTGGTGCAAGCTTCATGTTCATATCAGGAGGGCCTTTTATCGCAATTACGGGACCAGAAGTATTATAAACGTTTATTGGGTGATTCTACACCGCAGCTGCAAATTCAAATTCAGGCTTTGGTGATTGATGCCCAGTCCTGGGGTTGGATTACCACTCGGGAGGCTGCATTTTTGATTCAGCGACATCCCCTGATTCCGGTTATTTATACTGTCCCGAAGGTCCATAAATCTTTGTCATCCCCCCTGGTCGCCCCATTGTATCTTGTAGGGGCTCGATTTTGGAGCCTCTATCTAAGTTCAGTGATGTGTTTTTGAAGCAGGAAGCTCAAGGGGTTAGGTCCTATATACATGATACCTCCCATTTTTTGAACATTTTATCTGATTTTGGGGAGCCTGTGGAGGATGTCTTATTGGTGACCCTTGATGTGGTATCACTTTACACGAATATACATCAGGAAGAAACATTATTAATGTTGGATTCTGCATTTGTTACTGCCCCAGATCGGATCCCTAAATCTTTTTTGTTAGATCTGGTCCGGCTGGTTTTGACCAGGAATTATTTTACTTTCCAGGGGCAGTTTTACCAACAGTGCCAGCTATGGAGGAGACCTATATTTGCCCCGCGGGGGATTTTCAATTTGTTAAGTTGTGGCTTAGATTTTTGGATGACATTTTTTTATTGTGGTCCTCAACACAAGATCATTTACGCTGTTTATTCATTGGCTTAATTCCATCAAGTCCAATATTCAGTTTACAGCCCATGTTCATGATCATCAAATTGAATTTCTTGATGTTTTGGTCATGAAGCAACATGGTGGGTTGGTTATCACATTATATCATAAGTCTAGCCAACGTAACAGCCTCTTACGATATCATAGCCATCATCCTTCCCCCCCCCCTTTGGAGAGGTCTCCCTTTCGGCCAATTCCTCCGTCTTCGACGGATTTGCTCTTCTTTGGAGGATTTCAAGCAACAGGCATACACTCTGCGGACCCGGTTGTTGGCTCGGGGTTACCCGGGGAAGGTGATACGACGGGCATATATGAGAGCTCGGTTATCTCATCGGGAGTGGTTGTTGATTTCCCCGCATACTTCATCTGCTATGCCTCGCTCTGGATGAGATTTGGACATGATCACTGGGGTACTCCCTTTTATGTCACATACTGTGCAAGTTACCCAGCTGCTGAAAAAATATTGGCGCATTTTACAACTACATTCCTGCTTTCAGAAACCCCTGCGGCTGGCTTATACTAGGGGTAGTAATTTAAAGGACAGGTTGGTTCATACGTCTTTAAACCAGTCTGTTTTGCCGCCAGGTGGCTCTATACAAGGTCATTGGGCTTGTCAGAATTGTCGTTTTTGTCATACTACTTTGGAGGGGGTCCAGTGGATCTATCCTGCTACGGGGGCATCTTTTACCTTTCGGGGATCCACCACTTGTCAATCCCGGTTTGTGGTATATATATTGATCTGCCCTTGTGCTCTTTCTTACATTGGTCGAACAATCAGGCCAGTCAAGGTCCGTTTGGGGGAACATACCTCCCGGATAAAAACTGAAGCCCTTTCAGCACCCATAGTTGAACATTGTCTTCAGTTTCATCACACGTTTGCTGACCTCCATTGGAGAGTTATAGATCATGTTGCTGTTACTTCACGAGGGGGTGATTGGGAACGTCAACTTCAGAAGTGTGAGCAACGTTGGATTTTCCGTCTAAAGACTGTAATTTCTTTGGGACTTAACATGGAATGTGATTAGTGGAGTCTCTCGTAGTGGTTGCGGGTTCCACCATGCGGGGGGGGGGGGGTTTCTGACATTGACCATTTTTGGTATAGTCACTCTTCTGCTGACGTGTACAAGCTCGACCAATCAGCTGTCCACGGGGGTTTATAAAAAGGTCCGTTGAGCTTGGCGTCTGTTAGACCGATAAGTTTCAACACAGTTTCACTTGATACAGGGCTCCTGCTGGGCTCGAAATATGCATGTCGTGTATAACAACTCTGGTGATCCATGGGGGATGAATATCGCTTACTTGTGAGATAAGTGTTTTCTTCACTATTGGAAAACATTGCATGAAGATTTTCGGGTTGCATACCTGTTTAATAAAAGGGTTTCCCCGGAGTGGAGGGGAACGGCTTTCTTCCTTCCCGCTCTTGCCGGGGGACCCCGACATTAAAAAAAACATATTTTCATAGTCTTTCTTTGAGGAGCTCATTGGAATTCTCCAGTGACTTCTCTTGCACTATATGATTATTAGTAGTCAGCTGGGTTTTGTTTTTTTGGGGTTTTTTGTTTCATTGCACAGTTAGCCTCGGCAGCTACTGGACAATGCGGCCAGACCCGGATATTCTCTTCTCTCGCCGCAGAAGTGAATATCTGGGGTTAAGAGGTTGGCGGGCAGGGCTAAGCAGCTATGGTGCTTGGCCCTGCCAAGATGAATATCAGGCCCATAATATTTAACATGGTTTACATTTGGGGGGGAAGCAGGACAAGAGTGGGGGAGCATTGGGAGTGAGCGGAATACAAGATTGGTTAAGTCAGAACAGTCTGGGTGGGTAATGGGTGGAAGAAATGTTTTGGGTCATGTCCTGGAGAAGTGTTTCAGGGATTAAGACCATAGTGTTCTGAAAAGAGGAATGTTTTATAGCTTTCCTGAAATCCCACAAATCTTTAATGGCTCTCCACAAGTCTTCAATGGCTCTTATGTTCTCGGGAAGCTGGAGGTTGAATGACGAGGAAATAGCAAGGAGCTTTAAAGCATAAGGGTCAGAGGGGTTATCGACATGAATATTGAAATCCCCAAGATGTAGGTAGCAAGTTGTAAAGGACAGCCAGGACTGAAGTACAGTATGCCTCACAGGATGTGGCATGGAAGGAGCAAGAGCATCCAGAGGAGAGGAGAATGCAGTGTTACAGGAAGATACTGCATCATCCAACAGACTCAGATGACATAGTGGAGGAAAGAGGTGACGAGACAGTAATGGAGAAAGCCAAAGGGTCGATAGCATGAAGATTCCTAAAGAGGTTGGAGGAGATTGTGCGAGGCTGAGGTGGAGAGTGATGAAAAGTGAAGCTTAGCAGGTGATAGATAATGGAAAAGCTGAGGTACAGAAATTTGAGGGTAAGCAGTTAGAAAAGACGACAAGTTAAGGCAGTGGCAATACTGGTGAGTAGGGGCAGTAGAGTAAAACTGGAGGTTGAATGAGGAAGTAAGAGGAAGGAATTTTTTAAAGCATAAGGGTCAAAGGAGTTATCAACATGAATGTTAACATCCCCAAGATTAAGGGTGGGGAAAGATGAGTTCAGAGAGAAGGAAAGCCACGAGTCGGTCAGTGAGAAAGGTAGAGGTGGACTTATCAGGGAGTCGATAAATGACAGCTATTCAGAGAGGTAGTGGAGTAAAAAGGCAGCTGGAGTGGACTTCAAAGGAGGGAAAGGAATGAGGCTGAGGCAGAAGGAGGGGTTAAAATTGGCAGGAATGAGAGAGTAGAAACCCAATACCACCTTCGCGGCCAGTGGGACAAGGCATATGGGAGAACTGGTAGCCGCCATGACAGAGGGCAACAAGAGAAGCCAGGTCTCACAGCAAGAAGATGGAGAGTATTGGAGATAGAGGTCATGAATAAAGACAAGCTTATTTGAGATGGGGTGTGAATTCCACATGGCACATGAGAGTGGGAAAGAGGAGGGGGAAAGAAGAGGGATATGATAAGATTTGAGGAGTTGCGTGTGGATCTGTCCTGGGAGTATGAAAAAAGTCTAGGGGGTAGGGTTGGGATTGATATCCCCAGATAAGAGAAGGAGAAGGAGCAGGAGAGTATGGGTCAGAGAGGAGGCAGCACAGTGGTAACAAGGGTGAGGTTCTTTCAGAGAGCGAGGAGATGGCAGAATGAGAGGAAGAAAATGGTGACGCTCAAGAGCGGATGATAGGGTAGATGACAAGATGGAGTGGAGGAGTGGCCTAGTGGTTGGGGCAAGGTACTTCAGGCCGGAAGGTCGAGGGTTCAAATCCCACTAGAGGACAGCAACCTTGGGCTGGAAGGACTGGGGTTTCTAGTCCCACAGGTGCTCCTTGTGGTCTTGGGCAAGCCACTTAACCCTCCATAGTCCATGTTCCCTGTAAAATAGTTATCTCCAAGTTATAATGCCCTGTTCAATGTAATTTCAGTTTGTTCAATGTAAACCGCACTGATGCAGAATAGCGCGGTATATAAGAGAATGTAAATAAATAAATAAAGATAGCAGGAGAAGTGAGGCTGATAAAGAGGGGATGGTAAAGAAGGGTGCCTTGAAGTCGTTGGTACGAAGGAAGAAAATTAGAGAGTATCAACAATAGGAGACATGCTCAGAACTCACAAGCAAGCAGTAAAATGTCTGACCCAAGCCAGGAGCTAAGAGCAAATGCTTTAAACGATGGTGCTCTTACCAAAACAGAGAGGCAACATAGGGCTGAGTACACATGTGCAGGGAGGAAAAGGACCTAACAATGCCTCTGTAGAAGGGAGAGCTGGTCACTCCACTTTCTGCACACTCTCAGGTAGATTAGAAAACAGGCAGTAGAGGAACAGGAAATTTAAAACACGAGGCACTGACTTCTAGAGACTCTTTTTCTCTCATAAAACTCGAACTAAACTGGCTTCACTATTTGGTATTACTTTTGATTAAATTTACTGCTCCTATCCCTTTTCATCTCCTCTGCTACTGTCCTCCTTCATTAGACACTACTGTCGGAATTTATTTTACCAAACACTCACTGAGACATCAGTCTCTTTTTCTTGTCTTTTGTTCCTCAGAGATTTCAGTATTCATTTTGACTCCCTAGGAAAACCTAGGGATAAATATTTTACTGCCATTATGGCAGATCTAGGCCTTCTCCAGCATGTTACATTCCCCACTCATCCAACATAAGAACATAAGATATGCCATACTGGGTCAGACCAAGGTCCGTCAAGCCCAGTAGACACCCAGGAAGGTGTAGATAACATGAGGAGGGATCTAGCTAAGCTTGAAGAATGGTCTAGAATTTGGCAGCTGGGATTTAATGTTAAAAAAGGAAGGTCATGCATTTGGGCTGCAGCAATCCAAGGGAGCAATATAGTATAGGGGGTAAAGTACTTTTGTCCACTAAAGAAGAGCAGGACCTAGGCGTGGTTGTGTCTGATGATCTTAAAGTGGCTAAACAGGTAGAAAAGTAAAACTTATCTCAGTCCAAAACAACGCTGCTTCCAGAAGTCCACTCGCACGACGCGCGCGTTTCGGGTATCCTCACCCTGTATCAAGTGCAATAACCAAGTATAAATTTTGCAGCAACCGTCCAAAAACGCTGTCTCTATGCAGCACAGGTCTGAATTTCAATGGCGAACAACCAGCTCTTAAAGGAAGAACCAACCAATCAAGGAGCAGGGAGGCCCCACATGTCGGGAAACCCTGACCCGATTGGGAGAACTGTTTCAATGTTAATTTGCAATTAGAAATAATTGTCAGCAGACATTATCAACAACGTCCATGTCTACAGCAGACTTATCCAGTCGATGTCCCGATTGAGACCATCAGGTTCAACTGAACCTAAACGAAAGATCCATCGTTGCTCTAAACGTTGAAGATGATATTCTCTGTTTCCTCGACGAGGATCTAGGGGAACATGATCAACGATTGACCAGGTAAGTTGTGCAAAATCATGAGAGTGCTCCAAACAATGGGAAACAATTGGGGCTGATGTAATCCGCCGACGTAGCCGGGAGGCATGCTCCATCAGACGACGTTTCATGGAACGAACAGTACGGCCAATATAGAGAAGAGAGCAAGGGCATTTAATAAGATATACCACATATGTAGATTCACAATTCGTATCCCAACGCCGCCGGTATACTCGTTGTGTTTTCGGATAAGTCCATTCCAGACCTGTTAAAGTAGAAGCACAATAAACACAGTTTTCACAGGCCACATGGCCACAAACAGGATCTGGAAGAGTTGGACGATCCTCCACCATAGAAGTCTTCACTAAATAGTCACTCAGGTTAGGACCCCGAGAAAAAGCAATTTGCAATGGCTGCTGAAAACATTCATGGAGTTGTAAAATCGGCCAATGAGATTTTATAATATGAAGGATGTTTAAGGATGTTCTTCATATTATAAAATCTCATTGGACCATCCCCTGAACACTTAGTTATTACTAGAAGATTCTTAGCCTTCAGCAAAACTGGTCAAAGATAGACTCTTCCTACATCCCAATTCCCCCTCTTCATCTGCCACTTCAGATTGCCCCGCAGGAAATACACATATTTCCACTCATACCTGGTCTTCTTTTAATTTAGCTACTCTTTATGGAGAAGGCTATGGGGGTCAATCCGTCCCGCAATAGCAGGGATGGACATCCTGTTGGGACGTCCATCCCCGCTATTCGCCCCCCTGCCAGCCCCAGCAAAAGCCTCACCATAAGAACAGCGGGTTTGTACAGGGAAGCCTAGATGGGGCGGGAGAGGGCATTCCGAAGGTGGAGCGAGGGCAGGGCATAGGAGGGCTGCGACCCCAGATGTACAGGGCCGATTCAGAGGTCAGCCCTGTACTTCCAGGGCCTCAGAACTAGGCGGGGGACTTATTTCACCTCAGAGGTGGAATAAGTCCCCCTGGATTGATTTATTTATTTAACAGCTTTTATATACCACGCTATTTGTCATCAGTGTGGTTTTCTATTTTTGAGACTGCGTTTCTTCGGCAGCCGGTGTGGACAGGTGAGGTAGGGGTGGAGGAAGTTCTCCGAAATTGGACCCTGGCCATTGGAGGCCGGATCAAGGGTCCGGCTGCGGGGAAAGGAAGATTTTCAGCGGTGACCAGCATTTGTGGCTCTTGAATGGAGCCACAGTGCCATGGCTAAGGGACACCATGGCTTTGCAGCTCCATTTAGGAGCCTGACTCCACTAGATGGGTAGTCGCTGGGACGTGCAGCCAGGCAGAATTGGGGCCCAGCCTGCATGGCCCAATTCTGCCCAGACATACAGGGGCGGACGGCCTGATTGGAATAGGCCTCCATGTGTTTGCTTGATGCCATCCCCTCTCTTTGGGTTGGGGAGCCATCATTAGACCTCCTAACTATTCTTCTGGTAATTATTAATAGCAGCCTATCCTCTGGAATATATCCTTGCCTTGGAAACAGGGCATTTTAAGTCCACTCCTGCCTCTTAGGTCCTATACATGGATCAGGAGGCATATCTGAGAATGCTACCCTGGAAGTTCTGCATTTCAGCTTTATACCTAAAAGCCTAAATTTGGTTTCCAGAATCTCACTCCCACACTTTCCTTTGCCATTGGTACCCAGACAGCAGACTCCTCTCCAGCACTGTCTAATACCTTGTCTAGGTGGTGCATGAGGTCCACTAACTTTGCACCATGTAGGCAGGTAACCAGGTGATTTTCACATCTACCAGCCATCCAGGTATCTACATGCCTATGATCGAATTGCCAACTGTATCAACTATTCTAACCCTTCTTTCATAGGCAAATGGCCCAGGAGACAAGTTCTCAGTGCGAGAAGGTATTATGTCACTTGGAGGACAGGGCCTAGATACAGGATCACTTCCTGCCACACCAAGGTGACGTTCTCCTTTCATGTGACCTCTATCCACCATGGCAGCAGAGAGACTGCCAGACTGGAAGTGGGACCTCTCTACTATATCTACTACTACTACTACTTAGCATTTATATAGCACTGCAAGACGTATTCAGCACTGAACAGACACATGTAACAGACAATCCCTGCTCATCCGAGCTTACAATCTAGTCAAGACAGACAATACAGTAGCTGTAGACACAAAATATATCTAGGGGGATTGGTAAGGAAACACAAAAGAGACCAGGTGAGTCAAGATCTAAGCGGCAGAAAAGTGAGTTTTCAGCCTGGATTTGAAAAGGACCAGAGAAGACGCCTGACGTACAGGCTCAGGTAGTTTGTTCCAAGCATAAGAAGCATCAAGGTGAAAGGAGCGAAGTCTGGAGTTGGCAATAGAAGAGAAGGGCATAGATAGAAGCAATTTGCCAGAAAAGTGAATTCCCAAGGAGGGGTAAAAAAAAAAGGAGAGGAGTTTCCCTGGCTGGAAATCAAACTCTAGGCCTCAGCAGTAAGAGTGCTGAATTCTCACCACTAGGGAAGGGGAGACTACCTTATAGGTCTCTTCTATATACATCTCTTTCTGCCTCAGCTTCTCAAAACTTGCTATTCTAGCTTCCAGAGATCAGACTCTTTCTCTGAGAGCAAAGAGCTCTTTGCACCTAGTGCACACATATGACCTCTCACCAACTGGGAGAAAATCATACATGTAATGCTGAGTGCAAGAGACTGGATTGCCACCATGTTGCTGCTGGACTACTGTCTACATCAGGGGTCTCCAATTGCAGTCCTGGAGGGCTGCAAACCAGTCAGGTTTTCAGGATGAATGAATATGCATGAAATATATTTGCATGCACTGCCCCCATTGTGTTCAAAATTATCTCATGCATATTCATTAGTAATATTCTGAAAAGCTGACTGGTTTGCTGCCCTCCAGGACTGCAGTTGTAGACCTGAGATCTCCATCTTAGATTTAAAGATTTATTTTAGCTGTTTAAAGGTTTTCAGTTGTTTAAAGCTTCTAGGGGAATAGGGATACTTGAACCAATACAATTATTCCTGAGTAGGGTGGGTGGGAGGGAATAAACACTTACCAAAAGTTGGCTTGTAATACTATGCCCTGACTGACTTAAAATCAGTGTATTTTTTCTTAAGTGTTTTATTATCAGCTTTAGCTCAAAGATTTCCCTTTTCTCCAAACTTTAGTAGATTTCGCAGCAGGTAAATAATTACAAGTGCAAATTCCTTCCCAGCAATAGCAGTCCCTCTTGATAGTCCTTCAAGACTGAAAATCACTGAGTTCTGGTTGTCCTATTTACTGTATATCTGTACTTTTAAGGTCATCTTTTTTAACAATTTCCTGGGTGATTCATATTGCCCTTGGTTTGACAGAGGGAACCTTTCAAGTTGCCACTTTAACCTGTCACTTGGCTTTAACACACATGCAGATTCTTTCCCAGCAGTAGCAGACCTCTTGGTAGTCCTTCAAGACTGAAAATTGCTGCACAACTAAAGATGTCTGCTGAAATACAGAGGAAGTTTGAGGATTTGCCCAATTAGAGCCCTTGGAACAATGTGCAGATCCTGGTATTGCAAGAGCATTTGGAAGGCCAGGACCCAGTTGATTTCACTGACAAGATGATTCCTCAGATTTTGCAACTTACCTTTAAGCGCCCATTTGAAGTAGAAAATACCTTCAGCCATGGCATCTAACCATCCTTACCCATGTGGTCTAACCATGTTCTCCTGTATTCACAGGTCATGCGAATTCTCTCAAAGCCTAAGGCTCGGGGATCTCATTGTCTGAGAAGACCGTAAGCTAATTATCACTGACTACACCAAGATAACAATGGATAGTCGTAACAGACTGCTCAGCTTCGATCTTCAACTGCAAATGTTATGGACTATTTTTTCCTGCAATTACAAAGGTAACCTTCAATAATTTTAACAGGTGTTTTGAGGAGCTGCAACAGTTGGAGAACCAGGTGAGGACTGGAAGTGCCACATATACAAAATGCTGATGTCTTTGTAATAGTTTTGTTTGTATATTCATAGCAGTCCAGCTTTTTTTCTGAACTGTACTTATTTAACTCCAACCAAAACCCACAAAACACCTGCAAAAAAGGATAATAGTTCATATAATTGCTGCTTCTTTGTTCATAAATCAACACAATTTCTAACAATTCATATCATGATTGCTGATTTTTCAGATCACTTCTATATAACTTGATGATATTTCTGACATTAATGTACTATATCTCCTTCCTGGAACAACAAATAAAAATTGGATACGAGTCAACCCTTCATGGAGAATACTTGTAAATTCTGATACCTTGTAGCCTCATTCTGCTTGTGGATAAACAACAAGCACATCCAAATCGCCAGCTACCACAGACCAAGGGGAATTTTTCATACAAACACCAAGCCTAAAACTTAATAGCCCAGTGGTCGATCCACCGCATTATTCTCACAAATAGTACTGTGATTGCTACAAACGACTCTCAGCAAGAGACTTTAAACTGATATAAATGCACTGTAAACGTAATCTGTTGATTGAACATCTTAGGTTGCATCATCTGTCAAAAAATGCTTATGTTGTTTTTCAGTGCATCTTCCAATTCAAGTCACACTACATATGTATGTATCCACTCCAACTAGGACATAGTTTTACCCCTATAAGTTGTTAACCTAGGGGTTTCCTCAGGGAGTGAGTATTTTGAAAGATTGATGTTAGATGCCCAGTTTTATGAAGAGTGGAGCTAGTTGTCGGTTGTACTCTTGAGATTGCAGACCTGCAATTAGTAATCTGTGAACTATCATTAAAATCATCTGTAATACCTGAAGATTGGAGGATCGTCAATGTAACGCCAGTTTTTAAAAAGGGTTCCAGTGGTGATCCGGCAAACTACAGACCGGTGAGCCTGACGTCAGTACCGGGAAAAATGGTAGAAACCATTATAAAGCACAAAATTACTCATCATGTAGATAGTCTTGGCTTAATGAGAGACAGTCAACATGGCTTTAGACAAGGAAGATCTTGTCTTACTAATCTGTTATGTTTTTTTGAAGGTGTGAATAAACAGTTATTTATTTATTTATTTTATTTACATTCTCTTATATACCGCGCTATTCTGCATCAGTGCAGTTTACATTGAACAAACTGAAATTACATTGAACAGGGCATTATAACTTGGAGATAACTATTTTACAGGGAACATGGGCTATGGAGGGTTAAGTGGCTTGCCCACCTTGGTAGACAAAGGTGAGTTGTTTGATATAGTGTATCTGGACTTTCAGAAAGCCTTTGACAAGGTCCCTCATCAGAGACTTTTGGCAAAACTAACAAGTCATGGGATAGGAGGCAGTGTACTATTGTGGATCAGGAACTGGTTAAAAGATAGAAAGCAGAGGGTAGGACTAAATGGCCAATTTTCCTAATGGAAAAAGGTGAATAGTGAAGTACCCCAGGGATCGGTGCTGATTCTGCTGCTTTTTGACATATTCATAAATGACCTGGAAAAGGGAATAACGAGTGAGGTTATCAAATTTGCAGATGACACAAAACTATTTAAAGTTGTTAAAACCCAAGAGGATTGTGGAAAATTGCAAGAGGATCTTGATAAATTGGAAGACTGAGCATACAAATGGCAGATGAAATTTAATGTGGACAAGTGCAAAGTTATGCACCTAGGAAAGAACAACCCAAGCTATGGTTACACGATGCAAGGTTCCACATTGGGAACCACTACCCAGGAAAAAGATTTAGGCATCATTGTGGATAGCATGTTGAAACCCTCCACCTAGTGTACAGCAGCAGCAAAGAGAGCAAATAAAATGCTAGGTATCATAAGGAAAGGAATGGAAAATAATACAAAGGATATTATAATGCCTCTGTATCGTTCCATACTGGGTCAGACCTTGGTCTGACCCAGTATGGCATATCTTATGTATCCTTCAAGGATACCTTTGTCCGAACCATGCGCTCCTGGGCGACTGTCGGCTTTCCCCTATTTTCTAGTTTAAAAGCTTCTCTATCTCCTTGCGCCCTGTCCCTAGCCAGGCACCACTGCAGCCTCAGGACATAGCAGACCCCTATCCCTACCCCTGCCCCTGGCCTGAGTGGACTTACTGGTGGACCTTCCCCTTGCCTCCTCTACCCCGTCTTGCCCTAGTTTGAGGTGAGTCGCGCCTTCCATTGAATCCCTCCCTGCTCAAAGCCTGCAAATTTACCCTTCCAAGGGGTTCATGCACCACAGCATCAGGACATAAAGCAGGGCTGCACGCGGGGGCTGCCTGAATTGTCTCTATAGACATGGGGACGAGGTTGCAAAGACCCCTCTAGCAATTGCTGACCTTTCTCTTCGTGCTGGCATGCCTGTGTGCCTCCAGTCGCAGAAAGTCCCTGGCTTCTCGCACCTTTCCTTCTTCTCAGTTGGGTTTCCCTTTATTGTTTTGTTTTGTTTTTTAACCGCAGAGACCAAAGGAGAGCGGCAAGAAAGGGGAATCTCCCTGCCAGGGCAGGGCTGGAGGAAGAAACAGATTTGGTCGCCCCACCCCCACCATACCGGAAAACTTGCCCAGCCGCACCAGGAATGACTTGCCCCGTTGCAAGGAAAACAGAAGTGCAAAGCTTTTCACCGCTGCCCAGGTAATGAAGAGAGGGAGGAGGTGGTTGTGCCCGGTAGAAATAGGGTCGCTTGCCCCCCTTCGACCTCTCCCATCACTGCTGCCAAATTCATTGGCTCCTGCTGCGTTCTGGCGGTGGGAGCCAATGAATTCAAATCTGACCACCAGGCTCGTCCCTATCCTGCCTCACCCCCCGACGTGAAGTCCTCTCCGGCTCTCAGCCATGGCACCAGGCAGCAAGCTAGAGCCCACGCGCCAGGCCGCGCACCCAGTTATGGGTGGCTGGGTGGGATCTTACCCCACGGTCTGGGCTCTAATCAAACTCTGGAATTTGTTACTGGAGGATGTAGTGAAGCCTGTTAGTGTAGCTGGGTTTAAAAAAGGTTTGGACAAGTTCCTGGAGGAAAGGTCCTTAAAACATTATTAAAGAGGATCTGGGAAATCCACTGCTTGCCCTGGGACAAGCATTGTGGAACCTCTGTCTTTATCTTTATCTTTATTTACACGATTTGATAGACCGCCCAGGCCGAAGCATCAGGGCGGTGTACAATACAAAAATAAGGCTGCTAGAAACAGAGTCAGAAAGGGAACACCAAAAGTCGATAGGACAGAGAGAGACAGATTAAAGGTAGAGAGGAGGAAAAGCCCAGGGGGGGCAAGAGGGCAGGAGGACGGGGGGGGGGGGGGAGAAAGAAAGGAGAAAAAAGGGGAAGCGGACCAACGAGGGGAGAGTTATGGAGGGTGGAGGGCGAGGCTGGGGGAGAAGGCACCATCGTCGGGGGGGGGGGGGGGGGGGGGGAGAACGAAGGCCTGTGTGCCTTTTTGGGAACCTGCTAGGGATTGTGACCAGGATTGGAAACAGGATAGTGGGCTTGATGGACCTTGGTCTGACCAAGTATGGCATTTCTTATTTTCTAATGTTATATTCTCCCCTCAGCCTTCTCTTTTCCAAGTTGAAGATCTGTAACCTTTTCAGTCTCTCCTCATATGGGTATCCTTCCATCCCCTTTACCATTTTGGTGGTTCTTCTCTGTATCTTTTCTAATTCTGCTATATCCTTTTTAAGATATGGTGACCAGAATTGCATACCTTCATTTTTAGGACTGCTTTTAACTTACCTGAGTAGCTATTATGGTACGATGGCACCCTTTTGGCATGGTAAGGACAGCCATATACAGGCTAAGGGAATTGTGTGTATTTATCTTTATGTCTTATTCCATTTGCCTATCTGTTCTATGCTGTTCCTATCTCTCTTATAGTGTCCTGTCTACACTATGATGTTCATTTCATTTCTTTTCTTTTTAATTACTGCATAGACTGCTATGCAATGTTGTGGTATATCAAATAAAATATAACCATACAATATTTAAGGTGTAGTTTTCTATTTGAAGGTCCAGTCTTCCAATTTATGAAGGCCCTCTTGCAATTTAACTGCGATCGCCTTCCCCTTTTTACATGCCAAATTTTAATCCTGTGAGGCTCAATGCCCTTTCTAACATAGAGTGCAACCACATCACTAATTTGATCTATCCTATCATTGCGATATAGTTTATACCCAGGTATCACAGTGTCTTATTGGTTGTCCTCCTTTCACCAGGTCTCTTAGATGCCAATTATATCTAACTTTTCATTTAATGCTATATATTCTAACTCTCTGGTTATCAGTTTATAAGGGTTATTTGGACTCTTTCAGCTTTGTCTGCTCTCTACTTACAGGCATCTGGGTGACTTTTATCTTTATTGCAACCTCTCTAGTGGGATGCCCTAACTTCCCTCTTTTCCTAGTATTCTTCAAGGATACATCCTTCTGAACTGTGCACTCTTGGGCGACTTTTGGCTTTCCCCTATTATCTAGTTTAAAAGCTGCTCTGTCTCCTTTTTAAAGGTTAATGCCAGCAGCCTGATTCCAGCCCGGTTAAGGTGTAGCCCATCCCTTCTGAAAAGTTCCTCTCTAAGTTCTCCACTGACCTTTAGAATTGCAATTTAGTGGTCCTACCTAAATGGATTTCATGTCAGATGAATAAATGATCAGAGATAACAGGCAAACCAAGAAAATAAAGTCAGAGCAAAGAACAGATTCTCTCCCTATTGCTGTGATTTTTGTTCAGCCATGGAAGAAAGAAACGTAGAAGAAATACTGCTTCAGTCTCTGCAACTGTATCATTATTATTATTACTATTATCACTGAGAAAGTCACTGAAAATATTGAAAATAGGGTGGCTGCATTTATTGTCAAAGATAATATGCAAAAAATACAGACAAATTGCCATTTATGTAATAAATAAGCAAACTGTAGATGAATTTGCAAATTAAGTCATTTTGAAGATTTCTTCTGTGGAAAAAATGATAAAACCATGGTGAAATCAGGAACGAGCAAAAAAAAAAAAAAAATCAGTCTGGAGGGAGGGAATGAGGAAGAAGGAATAAGAGACCAATTTGCAACGGGTCTTAATCACAGGTAATTACCCAGCTGTTATCTGTCTCCAGCCTCTATATTGCTCTAGTGGAACTGTAATTGAATTGCTGTAATTTTTGCCCTTCCTAATGCAGTGACTTGCAGAGGGGAAATGACCCTTAGATGTGAAGTGCATTCACAGCTCCCTAGAGAGACTGAAGTTCATTTCTTTCCTCTGGCACATAAATAGAGGAGATGAGAGAGCTCCTCTCAGTCACACAGCTCGTTGGAGGACTCTAACAATGCAGTGAGGACTCCGTATGCCCCTCTCCATTTTCTGAAATCTGGACTCAGGCTTGCATCTATATCTACCCTATAAGCCCTCTGCCTGTAGCTACATTTGTGTCCCCCTTTCTGGGATCATAATCAAAAGTGCTACACTGAAGACAGAGCAGCATAAAGTATCACAAGGTGAGCAGATGTCTTGCCTTCAGAAGCAATGTCTGAATGTTTCTTGCTTCTCTTTCTTTTTTTTTTATGGAAACACTTGTAGTAGGTCATACCATATTTTTTCTTCTCCTGCCTCTGCTTTTATATATCTATTTTATCCTATTTCTATTATTCCTTTCTGATATCAGAGTCTCAGCTCAATAATTTTGACTGTTCACTAATTGCTAAAGCCTTGTCTCTTGTTTCTTCAGATCATTTATTTTGAAACCCAGACACACATTTGCAAACATTTCTTGCCTTCTCTCTTATTCTGCCATGTCCCGTTCCCTGATCCTTGTCTGCTTTGCACTGTACACTCAAAACCAGACCAGCTGTATTTATACATAACCGGTTGAAAGATTTCAGCTGCTCTTTTGCATAGGAAAATATTAGAATCTGGTAGAGTCACTTCCAGCAGTTGAGAGGTTACAGGTGGTCTTTTGATTCTGTTTCCAGATGCAGAAAGCCATTAGTATCCTCTTGCTGTCTCTTCTCCTTTCTACCAGCCTCACTTATACCTTTGGACTAGTGTTATCGGTAAGTAAACTTTCCTGTTCACAAAATTCTTTTCTAATTTGCATGCAAATAATAGACTGCATTAGAATTGGGGAAATGTCCTAGTACTTTAATAAATTAGAGTCATTTAATTATTTGGTTGGTCCTTAGACAACATCAGTTGCAGCAGAAATTCACATTATTTGAAAAAGAAGGTGACAGACTTTGGAACACAGCTCTAAGTTCTTGTGATAATTTCTTATGTTTACAGCAATGGGTGTATTCCCCAGTTTCAGAGAATGCTCTTGAGCCAAGATTTCCAGGCATGTCAGAGAAATAGAGCTGCCTGCTTTAAAGAAAGTGTATCCAATAAAGAGTATACAAACTGTTTAGAAATATTTAAGAAATCATGCATTTTCATCTGGCTTTAAAAGATTTTAGTATGTACATACTGGATTAAGGTCATAATCATAATGATGATGATGTTTGGACTTGCATTTAGTATTTTCCTGTTTGCAGTAGGAAATCTAGCTCTTACATTCCCCTTATCCATTTCAGGAATTGACATTTCTTGACCAAAAAAAAGCCCTGGCTACAGCTTAGTTAATTGCAGTTATTCTTTTTCTAAGGCAAAAGAAAAGAGGGGCTGGACATTGAACAGTGCTGGTTATCTGCTGGGACCACGTAAGTAACCAAAATTTTATCTCTTGTTTTACATCACAGTTTAGGTTCCATTAATGAAAAAAAAATTAGTGTTAAGTACAATGGCATGAAATATGCTGCTTATAGTCTAATATTTGGAGCTGAGGGCTAAGAACTAGGGAAGCCCAATTTGAATCCCACTGCAATTCCTTGTGACCTTGGGCAAGACACAAAATCCTCCATTGCCTCAAATACAAACATAGGGCCCCTTTTACTAAAACCTGCTAAGGATATGCCATTAATGCACCAAACGCACGTGAGTTAATAGCAAAGGCCACACATTAACTGTCAGGGTGTGTTCAGTATGTCCCCGGCAACTAACACAAGAAGTGTTTTCCTAACACATGAAGTGTTTTCCTAACACATGCTGCACTACTTCCGGTTCACCTAACGATTCCTATAGATGAATCATTAAGTGAACCTGTTAAGAGCTGGGTTGCCACTAAATGCATGACAATTGCCCAGGTGCTAGCTGCAATGGACTCTCCACAGCCATTCTCCACCTGTTCCCCCCCATCCCGCAATTGCCGATTAATGTGAGACACTATCGTGCATTTGTGTTCCTGAATGCCTCTAGTCATGCATTAAAATGCCCGTTAACCAGCTAATGGGCTTTAGTAAAAGAGGCTCTTAGACTGTAAGCCCTCTGGGGACAGGAAAATCCCTACTGTACCTGAATGTAGCCCACCTTGAACTCTGAGAAAGACATGAGCTAAACCAAATGCAATTGTTAAAGTGCTTCCATATAACTCCGATATAAACCGAATAATCCCTAGGTTATAAAACTATTTCTTCAATAAAATATGGATACATTTCTCAATGGAAGGAGAACAAAGCAAGATGCAAAAAAATTCTGAAATGCTATCAGAAGGTGAAAATAATGAGGGACATTTTCAAAGCCATTTAGGCAGTTTGCAGACCCACCAACCACCTAAATGGCACTCTGCGGGATATTCAACGGCACAAACGCGGTTAGTGCCGCTGAATATTCTTGGGTGCTACCGCTGAATACCCCGTTACTAGCCGACTAGCGTCAGGGGTGGTTCGGAGGTGGTACTCAGGGAGAAAGGGCTAGCGCTGATATTCAACTGCTACCTGGATGTCCCTCAGCAACAAACGTTAGGCACTTGAAAGGCTTGCCTCTTTCACAACAGAAGCTAACTTTGTATTGGTTAAATCTCACCATTGCCAGGTTCGCTTCAGAGCTATCTAACCAACCTGAGTATTCAATGCCTGTGGCAAGAAATGGCCCCAGTGTTGAATATCTGGGTGCAAAGCTCGGCCGCCACAGCTAAAGATCCCCCCCATAATGCATTCTTAGCTAGCCCATAAGATATTCTTTATATGTTAGTGTAGCCATGCAATTTTCTGCTCATCTGATAGCATTTTTTCATCTTTCTGGAAGAAGCTTCATATAGGGGGATATTCAAAGGCATTTGCATTGTTTGCAGACCTGTAAACTGCGTAAATGGTGCTCACCAGGCTATTCGGCACTAGATCAGTTATTGCCGCTGAATATCCCTGGTTTGGGCCACTGAATATCATGATGCTTAGTGTTGGGGTGTTCTGGGGTGGTTGGGGGCAGCACCATGGTTTACCTGGGCAGGAATGATATTCAGCCACTGCCCGGTTAACCCTAACCAGTTAAAGTTAGCACAGCTGAGTGGCTGTGCTACCTTTAGCTGGTTTTGCAATCCAGCCAATGGATGAATATTGCCGCTGACTGGAATGCAAAATTGCAATCCAGGCAACTCAGCTATTCAATGCCGGGGCCATTGTATACCCGGCTCTATGTTAAAGTGGTGACAGTCAGCCGCTTTAAGTGCACCAGCCATTGCTGCTGAAAATCCCCCTATACTTTATAACTTGTGTCCTTGCAATGGATGGCGTCAGCAAATATTTCCTACATGTTTCAAAGAGCATAAATATGGCATTTCCTGTATAGTACAAATAGTATATTTCAGCATATACATTTCCTTTTATACTATTCATTCTATATATATATTTATTTATTTATTTACATTTCTTATATACCGCACTATTTACGATCAGCGCGGTTTACATAAAAACAAAAAGTATCCGACAATAAAATAGAGTCAGGTCATTACAATGAACAGGAGCAATCAACTTGGATAACAGGGGAAACTATCTACATGTGCGGAACATTGAAATAGGTAACTATATACTTGTGAGATGGAGTTATTGTGCGTTGATCATACATGGTGGCTGGGATTCGGGGGAGTCTGTGAGGTATTTAATAAAGAGGAGGTGTTTTAAGGCTTTCCTGAACTGGCTCAGGTTGGGGATGGCTCTGATGTATGGTGGTAGTGAGTTCCAGAGACTTGGGGCACTTAGGCTAAAGGCTCTGTTTGATGTTACTTTGGAGCATTTTGTCATGTCTCTCGGTATCGCTAGCATGTTGGCTACTGCGGTTCTTCTTAGCCTGTTGGTTGTGGGTGGTTGGATGAGGTCACATAGTGACGAGGAGGAGAGTCCCTTGATGGCCTTGAATGTCATCACTAAGGTCTTGAAGCTAATCCTGGCTTGAATGGGGAGCCAGTGCAGCTGCTTCAGGAGGGGTGTGATATGCTCTCTCCTTGGTGCTCCGAAGAGGATTCGCGCTGCACTGTTCATGGCGAGTTGTAAGGGATGTAAGGTTGCCTGAGGGAGTCCTTGTAGGATGGCGCGCTGGCAGATTGAGGGAAACAGCCATCAACGGAGGGAGTGAGCGGGAGCTCCTCCTCACCTCCATGCCCCACCAATCAGCTGCCTTCCACAGCCCTGAACACCGGCTTCTAAACCGCCGAATCTGAGGCGCGCTGGCAGATTGAGGGAAACAGCCATCAACGGAGGGAGTGAGCGGGAGCTCCTCCTCACCTCCATGCCCCACCAATCAGCTGCCTTCCACAGCCCTGAACACCGGCTTCTAAACCGCCGAATCTGAGGCGCGCTGGCAGATTGAGGGAAACAGCCATCAACGGAGGGAGTGAGCGGGAGCTCCTCCTCACCTCCATGCCCCACCAATCAGCTGCCTTCCACAGCCCTGAACACCGGCTTCTAAACTGCCGAATCTGAGGCGCGCCCGCCCCTTGCGGGCCCGCGCCTGAGGGCCTCGCCAGCCCTTTGGCGTGGCCCTTAGGCGTTGGTCCGTGGCGTCTGTATTTGTTATAGTTTCCAGCGGGTATGGCCTTTGGTCGAGGTATGGTGGTATGGACAGTTTCCACCCCTTCTAGATCGTATGTAAGGGAATGTAACCTATCCTGTGTCTGTTTTATGTAGTTATCCTACGCATGTAATGTAATGTAATGTACTCCCTGCGTTTTACTACTGCTTTGATTGTATGAAAAGTGGTATATGTTGTATATGTTGTAGTCTCCTATGTTTACACTTGTATTGTATTGTTATGTGACCGCTTTGATTGAAGGAAAAGGCGGAATACAAATCTGTTTAAATAAATAAATAAATAAATAAATAAATCAAAATGAGGGATGATGAGGGCTTGATAGATGGTGCGGAAGTCGCTTGGTTCGAGTAGGGGGCGTATGTGTCTGAGGGATCTGATCTTGAAGTAGATCGCTCTTACTGTTTTGGCTATGTGCTGCTTCATGTTGAGGTTCTGATCCAAGGTGACTCCGAGATACCGTATAGCTGATTTTACTTGCAACTTGGCGTTATTCACTTCCAAGTGGCTAGGTGGTGTAAACTCAGGATTTCTGGAGATGAACAGGACCTCTGTTTTCTTATGTTGGATACGCAGATTTTGGGAGAGGAGCCATTCGGATATTGCGTTGAAACACTTAGTTAGTGGGGTGAGGTCCGGGCAGTCCAGGGATATTGGCAGGTACAGTAGGACATCGTCTGCGTATATCATGCAACTCACGTTGAACGATCTGATGATGTTACAAATGGGTTGGATATAGATGTTAAACATAAGTGATGATAGGGAGGATCCTTGCGGGACTCCTTGACTTTGTAGGAATGGCTCGGATGTGGTTCCATTTGCTCGGACGTGTTGCCATCTTCCAGACAGATAAGACCTGCACCACTCCAGAGCTGTTTCGGTAATGCCTTTCTCTCTTAGCCGAATCAGGAGAATCTCGTGGCGGACTGAGTCGAAGGCTGCAGCTATATCTAAAAAGATGAGTGCGAAACCTGTGCGTGAGTTGTCTATGCCTGAGATTATGGTGTTGAAAAGAGTAGTGAGTAGAGTTTCCACTCCGTGTGACTCTCTGAATCCGTGTTGCGATGAATCTAGAGGTGCATTGGTGTCCACATGATCTTGTAGCTGCCTGTAGACTATCTTTTCAACGATTTTAGTGAGCATCGGGATGCTGGATATGGGTCTGTAGGACTCGACCTTTTGAGGGTCTAATTTGGTGTCCTTAAGCAGCGGTCTGACGGATGTCTGTTTGAGCGTGGATGGGAAAGACCCGGTGCTAAAAGATAGTCCTATCATTTTAGCCAAGATTGGGGCAAGGTCAGATCGCAGATCTTTTATCCAGAATGCTGGACATGGGCCTGAGTATGCAGTGGAAGTATTTAGTGTAGCGTTGGTGTCTTCAATAGTTCTCTTAGATGGTGTGGTAAAGGTAGTTAGATACGCTGAGCATGCTTGAGCATCAGGGGGGTCCGGTATCACCATTTTATCAGTCTTGCATAGTTTTGATTGCATAAAGACAGCAAAATCTTGCGGGTGTATAGTTCCTGGGTTCTCCGGGGTCGGTTCTTTGGCAAGAGATTTGACCAGGTTGAAGAGGTCGTGCGGCTTGTTTAATGAACGTTTCAGGGTGTCTGTGTGATGTTGTTTCATCTTGTCTGTAACAGCTCTACGATGTGTGTGTAAGTGTTGGGTGTAAGCTGCTTGGTCACTGCTGGTACGTGATTTCCTCCAGCGCTTTTCCAATCTCCGTAGAAGGGTTAGTGACGCCCTTAGGTCGGATGTGAACCATGGTGCGGATGGTCTTTTATTTGGGGCTTTGGTTGTGGGGGGACGGATTGCGATAGCGCTGAGTTTGCTGTTCCATGTGGAAATTAGGTCATCTAGGTCTTGTGAGGTCATGTCAAGGAGAGTGTTTGTTTCAGCCAGGATGCGTTCTTTGTTAAACGGGTGAAAGCTTCTGGCAGTTGTGATTGTGTTCGTACGTGCGTTCGTACTGGGACTTTGTGACTTGATGGGGGGTCGGAATCTGGAAGGAGATGAGCTTGTGATCCGACCATGGAACTGCTGTTAATGATAGTGTGATGTTTTGTGCTTGTTGAAGCACTGTTTGTGGGGCGAATATCAGGTCAAGAATGTTGCCCTTTGTGTGTTGGTTCTTGTACCAACTGGGTGTATCCCAGGATATCTAGGGCTTCTATGAAGGCGTCTGCTTGATTGTCCTGTAGGGATGGCAAGTTGAAATCACCTAGGATCCAATTTGGTCTATGTGGAACCTGGGTATTGGATGCTAGGTTTATGATATTGGAGAGGTTGTCTGGATCAGCAGAAGGCGCTCTATAAATAAGGTTTATGGAGCAGGAGTGGTTGGATATTGATACTGTTTCAAGGGTAGTGATGCTGTTGGAATCTACCATTTTGAATTGAAGGTCTGATCTGGTGATGATGGCAACTCCTCCACCCCTTTTGTTTTGCCTGTGGCTGGTGAAAGTAACAAAGTTGGGTGGTAGAAGTTGATTGAGGATGGTGTTATCTTCCGGTGAGAGCCAGGTCTCGGTGATCATAATGATATATATATATATATACTTTTCTTGAGCTAATGCCACATAAATAGTATGTAATAAAAGTTGTTATTACATGAATTTTCCCCACTTATAATGCATGGGGAATATTCTTATATAGTGTTAGTGTATACAGGTTTATAAATGTAGGGGGGCATAATCAAAACAATGAATGAAATTAACAGACCTGCCAACTGCGTTAATCGCGATGAGGGGAATATCCCCTCTAACTCTGATGCACACCCCAGTGCATTGGGGCCTTCCAGGGGTGGTGCCGGAGTTAATCAGATAGTGGCCAGTTAAACTGGCTAAAGTTGGGCACATTAAAGGCCTGAACTTAAATGGCTTTGAATATCTCCCCCCACCCATAGTTACTAAATAGACCCTAGTGAGAGGGATGAATTTACTAAGCTGCATTAATTTATTAATTTATTATTTATTTAACATTTCTTATATACCGCTTTTCATGATATTTATTTATTTACAGTCTCTTATATACCGCACTATTCAGCATCAGCGTGGTTTACATGGAACAAAAATGCTCAGTACAATTAACACGTATGAGTTTACAGATAACAGGGCAAATAACTTGGATAACAGGGGTAAACTATTTACAAATCTTGCTACATAGAGTCATATGAACATGATATCAAGGCGGTTTACATTGAACAAACTGAAATTAAATTGAACAGGGCATTATAACTTGGAGATAACTATTTTACAGGGAACATGGGCTATGGAGGGTTAAGTGACTTGCCTAAGACCACATTATGCACACAGTGCCACTGACTATCTGGCTTAGCGGTATTTATCTGGTGCTGGTAAGTGGATAAATGCTTTTGAATATCAGGGCCTAAGGGATCCGTATACAAAGTCATAGTAAACCAGCATGTCTCCATGCTATTCTTCTACAACAAAATTCCATCAGGATTTACTAAACTTATGTTGCATTGAAAAAGGTTTGTGTTCATAGCAGCTGTAGCAAGCAATAAAAGAACCCATCTAAAAGGGATCACAATGACCTATAAGAGTTCTCGCCCTTACCCCCATATCACTTGTAAAAATGACTTGGTGACTGAAGGTAGCTTATACCTTCTGCTCCCCTTCCTGCAGCCTAGAAGTTAAACATTTTAAAATGATAACCTAACATTAGGACTGAACCCCTGGTCTGGAAAGTGAAAGTGTGTGCCATCAAATCAATGCAGACTCCTGGCAACCCAGCCCCTGGGTTTTCTTGGCAAGGTATGACCGTAAGTAGATTGCCAGGCCTTTCTTGTGTGCATTAAGTATACAGCATCTGGTATTCCAAGGTGGTCACTCATGCAACTACTAGCCAGACCTGACTTTACTTAGCTTCTGAGATCAGCCAAGATCAAGCTCATTCGGTGCAGTGAAGTCATAGCCCCTTCTTATTTTCAAAGATGTCAAAACTGCACCACCATCCTGGACCTCAGCTGCAAACTTACTAGAGATTCTAGGATCCAAGAAGGGCAGATATGATCTCCATTGACACTTGCACCACTGATACTACACAAGAAAATGATATCCAGCTATCCCTAGGCTCTTCTGCGAGCAAGGCAAACAGAATATAGGGTTAAATCAGTGCCATTTTGTTGTATAGTGCCAGTGGGCAGCAATGAGTGGTGATTGCTTCTGCTGCTTCTAGATTCTGGTAGCTCTAGTAAGGTTGGAGCTGCATTCTTGAGAAGTGATGCAGTTTTTTATATTTGGTAACATGAAAACAGAAAATGATGGCAGACGTCTGCCCACCTATAAGAACTATTAAGTTCTACAATCTCTTCCTCCCTCAGATTTTGATTTCAGATACAGTTTTAAAGGCCAGGAGTGGGGCTTATTGCTGGCTAATATTTTTAAATTTTCAACAGAGAGAGTTGCAGAGAGGATGTGGCACCATGGGCCATCAGGGAATTTTTATAAGGGATTTGGGATGAACTCTTACAGGTTCTTGTGGTCCCTCTAATATCAGAGCTACAGGCATATCTCTAGAAACTTTAACTCAGATCACAAAGCTTTCTGAAAAACTGCAATATTGGTTGGTAGGTCTGCATTTGCATGAAACTCAGCTTATTACTTTACCTTACACTGTGCCCGATGTTTATGAGTGCTAAGCTGAACAATGTCTAGCTAACTCATAGTATCAGCAAATAACTTTAGTTAATTGGGAAATAACTTGTATTATTGACTGACACCATTTGTTATAGGCATTACACTGTTTGGTAAATAGTCCCTACATAAGCTAGGTCATGTTGCATTTCATTAATCTGGCTTTGCATTCAGAGCTGGCCCTGGCGCACCCTAGGCAAACCTTCAGCTTTATACCTCCGTCCCTGGAGATTTTGATAATTAAATATAATTATGAGTATCTGAACACCACCCTAACAACAACAATACTGTAAAAAAATGTATAATTAGACATCATGGGGGCATATTCAAAATGATTAATGCGGTTAGCACACCTGCCAACAGTGCTAACTGCAGTGAGTGGGATATTCGTTGACACATCCCCTCCTAACCCTGCTAAACACCCTGATGTTAACCCCGTAGGGGTCTCGCTCAAGAAAACTAGTCAACAGCGATATCTAAAACCAGCTGAAGTTAGGCACTTTAAAGGCTGGCCTAACTAGCCGGTTTAGCTAACTAGACAGTGGCTAAATATTGCTGCTTCCCAGTTAGCTAAAATGCTCTCCAGGCAGAATGAATATTCAATGCAAGTGGTTGGTTATGATCCCAGCACTGAATATCAGGGTCTATGCTAGTAGTGACGACTAGCCATTTTAAATGCCCTAGTTGCCACTGCTGAATATCGGCCCTATTCTTTTAAATATAAAATTTTGCTTGGTATATACAGTATGGGGGTCATTCCGAGCCACAAATAGCGGGGATGTATGCCCTGCCTTGACATACATCTCTACCATTCGTCCCCCTGCTGATCTTGCACAAAGGCTCCCCGTACAAACAGCAGAGTTGTACGGGGAGCCGTGGCAGGGGGCAGGCAGAAGGCGGAGCGAGGGTGTGACATAGGCGGTCATCACCTTGGATGTACAGGGCTGATTCTGAGGTCAGCCCTGTATGTCTGGAGTATGCTGGTTAGATGGGGGACTTATTCCACTTCAGAGGTGGAATAAGTCACCCTGGACCTGGCTTTTAGGCAGCAGCCGGCAGAGACAGGTGAGGTAGGGGTGCAGGAAGGTCCCCACAACCGGACCCTGGCCATGGGAGGCAGGATCGAGGTTCCGGCTGCGGGGAAAGGAAGATTTTGGTGGTGGCCGGCATTCATTTATTTATTTAGCTGTATTTATATCCCGCTTTTCACCGGGTCAAAGCGGTGAATTGGGGGATACATTCAACACGAAGGGATATGAGACACATACGCTAATACTTACAGGGATCATGAGCAATGGAGGGTTAAGTGGCTTGCCAAGACCACAAAGAGTGCCTATAGGACTAGAAATCCCAGTCCCTCCTGCCTGAGATTGCTGTCCCCAGGTGGGACTTGAACCCCCGGCCCTCTGGCCTGAAGTACCTTGTCCTAACCACTAGACTAATCCATGGCTACTGAATGGAGCCAAGGTTCCATGGCGATGGGATACCATGGCTCTGCGGCTAGCTGGTTGTTTTGGCCCTATTTGTATTAGAACATAAGATATGCCATACTGGGTCAGACCAAGGTCCATCAAGCCCAGTATCCTGTTTCCAACACTGGCCAATCTAGGTCATACGTACCTAGCAGTTTCCCCAAAAGATACAGGTTCCACAATGCTTGTATTGGGTCAAGCATTGATATCCTGGGTCCCTTCTTAATAATGGTTTATGGACCTTTCCTCCAGGAACTTGTCCAAACCTTTTTTAAACCCAGCTACACTAACAGCCTCTAATACATCCTCCGGTAACAAATTCCAGAGTTTGATTACACATTGAGTGAAAAAACATTTTCTTTTATTAGTCTTAAATAGTATATCCTGTAGCTTCATTGCATGTCCCCTAGCCTTTCTATATTCTGATAACGTAAACAATTGATCTACGTTTACGCATTCCACTCCGTTCATTAATTTATAGACTTCTATCATATCTCCCCAAAGTGATCATACTATGATAACTATTGCCAACACCCTTATCACTATTGGCCCCAACACCCTTATCTCTTACACAAGATCTGGTGTTCCACTAAGGACTAGGTCTAATATGGCTTCCTCTCTGGTTGGTTCATGAACCAGCTGCTCCAAGAAGCAGTCATTTATTTCATCTAGGAACTTTATCTCCCTAGCATGTCCTGCCGGGACACTGACCCAGTCGATACCGGGGTAATTGAAATCACCTGTTATTATTACTGTGCTGTAACGTTTGCTAGCTTCCTTGATTTCTTTGAGCATTGCATCATCCATTTGTTCATTCTGGCCAGGCGGTCGATAGTACACCCCCACTGCCATCGCTTTCCCCTTTTTACATGGAATTTCAATCCATAGAGATTCTACAGTAAATTTTGTTTCCTGCAAAACTTTAATCCTTTCTGACTCAATACCCTCTAACATAGATCGCAATCCCTCCACCAATTCGATCAGCTCTATCATTATGATATAGTTTGTACCCAGGTATCACAGTGTCCCACTGGTTGTCCTCCTTCCACCATGTCTCTGATATTCCAATCATATCTAATCTCTCATTTAGTGCTATATATTCTAACTCTCCCATCTGATTTTTTAGACTTCTCGCATTTGCATACAAGCATTTTAGAGACTGTATTTTATTCATATTCATCTGGCTATTGGTAGACATGGGTAATTTGGGATCTTTAAGCTGTGTCTGCTCCACACTCGAGGTTATTTGGGCTACTTTACTCTTTTTTGGAACCTCTCTGCTTTTGGTAGTATCCTTCAAGGTTACATTCTTCCAAGCCATGTGCTCTTGGGTGACTGTCGGCTTTCCCCTATTATCTAGATTAAAAGCTGCTCTATCTCCTTTTTAAAGGTTAATGCCAGCAGCCTGGTTCCATCCACTGTTCCTGCAGCCTTCAAGCATGCTGTGGTTACACCTCTCCTCAAGAAACCCTCACTAGTCCCTACCTGTTCTTCTAATTATCGACCCATCTCCCCTCTCCCCTTTATTTCTAAATTACTTGAATGTGCGGTTCATCACCGTTGTCTTGATTTTTTTTCCTATCAAACTCTTCCTGGCCAAATCCAAGGGCCTTAACTCAAACCTAATTCTTCTTGACCTTTCTGCTGCTTTTGACACTGTTGACCACCACCTTCTCCTTAATACCTTGTTTTAGCTTGGTTTTAAGGGCTCTGTTCTATCCTGATTCTCTTCTTATTTCTTCCAGTGCACTTTGTGTTTGTTCTGGTGGATCCTTCTCTACTGCTATCCTGCTCTCAGTTGGTGTACCCCAAAAGCCTGTCTTGGGACCACTCCTTTTCTCTCTCTATATCCAGTCCTTTGGTACTCTCATCTCCTTTCATGGTTTTCAGTACCATCTTTATACTGATGACTCTCAGATCTACCTCTCTACACCTGGAATCTCTCTGGGAGTCCAGCCTATATCTTAGCCTGCCTATCTGACATTGCTGCCTGATGTCTCACTGCCATTTGAAATTACCTGGCCAAAACCAAGCTTATTATCTTTTCCCCTAAACCCACCTCTGTCCTTTCTCTATTTCGGTGGATAATACTCTACTCCTCCCTGTTTGCTCAGCTCGCAAACTTGTGGTCATCTTTATTTATTTATTTATTTTATTTATTGATAATTCTTATATACCGCACTATTAGACATCAGCGCGGTTTACATTGAACAGAAAACATCCGACAGTTTACATATGTCTGGTCGTTACATTTAACAGGAAGTATAACTTGGCGAAATAGGGGAAACTAAATACAATGAAGGGTTATCTGATAAAGGATATCCTGGTTAACTATCTATCTATCTATCTATCTATCTATATATATATATATATATATATATATATATCTTTGACTCCTCCTTCTCCTTACACATTGAACTAAAAGCTAAAACCTTTTTTTTTTCTATAACATCAGCAAAATTCACTCCTTCCTTTCTGAACACACTACTAAGACACTTATCCACAGCTGGGGGGAGGGGCAGCTGGAGGGGGAGGGGGGGTGGTGGCAGCAGCAGCAGCTGGGATGAGGGGCAGTGAGGCCATGGTTTCTGCCTAGGACAGCAGAAACCCTTGGGCTGGCCCTGCCTGTATTCTGTCTGCAGCAGCTGGAGGGCCTGGACGTGTGAATGAGCCCGGATTCTATCCCTGGTTGGTAGTGTCTTTAAAGCAGTAACAGTAGGCTGATAGAACTCTAGCAGGGCATGAAAACTGACTAAAGGTTGCTAGCTGATGCATACTGTAAAATTGCCTACTGAGGCCTGGTTGTACATAAGAACATAAGATATTGTCATGCCCTAGCCCTCCGCCTCAGGCTAAGAGGGTTAGGGTTGCCATTATGTTCTCCTAATAGAAGGTGGTATAAACTATTTTTGCTCCAGCTAAGCCTGCTGGGAGTGGTAGTTCTTTTGCCTTCTAAGAAGAAATAGTTGTGAAACCAGTGGTAAAGGCAAAGATGACAAAAGTTTATTCCCCAAACAAAAGGTTCTATGCAGGTTGCATCTGGCTAATTCTTCAGTTGTTCGCTCAAGGTTATTTGCACAAGTATGCTGGCTGAGCTTCACACTCTTTACTCAAAAGTGCAACTGCTTAACAGATAAAGAAAAACATAGCAGCTTCCTTCAACAAAGAAAAATATTCTCTTTTCCTTTGTCTTCCCTCAGCTCTCCAATATACACTAGCAGAGGGATTCAATGTCATCAGCTAAACACAACGTACAGTCCATAGGTACTTCAGATGATAATATGAATCATTCTCATTACATTCCACTTGCATTTCCTCCATCTCCTGAACTGCAGTGTTTTGCTTCAAGCTACTATCATACATCTTAGGGTAACTCCTCCCTAAGGGGTTCTGTGTCTCCTTTGAGCACAGCTCTATGTGATAGGGATTACAGGTACCTGAGGTTGTGGAGACTCCTCTCTGGCTCTGTTCAGCAATCTCTTTCCAGCTATGGGGAAGCAGTCTCTGGTTCCCTTGTTAGAGTTCCTCCCTGGAGCTCTGCCCCGGTTCCCTGTTCCAGGCTAGGCTTTGTAGACTCTTGGACTGTCCTGGGCTCCCACCTCTGAACTCTCTGAACCTTTCTATCCAGCACTGGGGTTTGAAGGTTCCTCTTCTCCCCTTCTGCTCTGATTGCTTCACCTCCACTTCTCCAGCTGTGCCTCCTCCTGTGTTCCCTCTTGAGTGCTGTTGTAGTTGTTCTACTGTCTCTTCCTTGTTCCTCCCTTCTCCTCCTGCTTTCTCGTCCTCCTCCTGACTCTCTCTCTAGCCAGGGTTTATATTCCTGCTCTCTGAGCCGTGTCTCTGTCTCTCTGGACAGGTGTCTGTAATTAGGTTCCAAGCTTTCTACTACGTCAGCAGAGCTTGGGTGTGGCAGCCTAGCTTCAGTTTCTCTGTGCTTGCTTTCTTTTGGCAAACGCTGAAATGTGTGTACTGCAGGGATGTCACTTTTCTTAAAGGTAAAATCATTCTTTTCTTCTACTTCCATATGCTCACTAGAGACTTCCTCATCACAATATGCCATACTGGGTCAGACCAAGGTCCATCAAGCCCAGTATCCTGTTTTCAACAGTGGCCGATCTAGGTCATACGTACCTAGCAGTTTCCCCAAAAGACACAGGTTACAAAATGCTTGTACTGGGACAAGCATTGATATCCTGGGTCCCTTCTTAATAATGGTTTATGGACCTTTCCTCCAGGAACTTGTCCAAACCTTTTTTAAACCCAGCTACACTAACAGCCTCCAATACATCCTCCGGTAACAAATTCCAGAGTTTGATTACACGTTGAGTGACAAAATATTTTCTTTTATTAGTCCTAAATAGTTTACCCTGTAGTTTCATTGCATGTCCCCTAGTCTTTCTATATTCTGATAACATAAACAATCAATCTACGTTTACCCGTTCCACTCCGTTCATAAATTTATAGACTTCTATCATATCTCCCCTCAGCCATCTCTTTTCCAGGTTAAAGAGCCCTAACCTTTTTAGCCTTTCTTCATAGGAGTATCCTTCCATCCCCTTTACCATTTTGGTGGCTCTTCTCTGAACCTTTTCTAATAATGGTATATCCTTTTTAAGATGCGGCGACCAGAGTTGCACACAATATTCAAGGTGCGGTCTCACCATGGAACGATATAGAAGCATTATAAAATCTTTTGTTTTATTTTCCATTCCTTTCCTTACGATACCTAGCATTCTATTTGCTCTCTTGGACGCCGCTACACACTGGGCCGAGGGTTTAACATGTTATCCACAATGACGCCTAAATCTTTTTCCTGGGTGGTGGTTCCTAATGTGGAACCTTGCATCATGTAACCATAGTTTGGGTTGTTCTTCCCTAGGTGCATAACTTTGCACGTGTCCACATTAAATTTCATCTGCCATTTTGATGCCCAGTCTTCCAATTTATCAAGATCCTCTTGCAAATTTCCACAATCCTCTTGGGTTTTAACAACTTTAAATAGTTTTGTGTCATCTGCAAATTTGATAACCTCACTCATTATTCCCCTTTCCAGGTCATTTATGAATATGTCAAAAAGCAGCGGACCCAGCACAGATCCCTGGGGTACACCACTATTCACCTTTCTCCATTGGGAAAATTGGCTATTTAGCCCTACCCTCTGCTTTCTATCTTTTAACCAGTTGCTGATCCACAGTAGTACACTGCCTCCTATCCCATGACTTATTAGTTTTGCCAAAAGTCTCTGATGAGGGACCTTGTCAAAGGCTTTCTGAAAATCCAGATACACTATATCAACCGACTCACCTTTGTCCACCTGTTTATTCACACCTTCAAAAAAACTATCAGATTAGTAAGACAAGATCTTCGTTCTCTAAAGCCATGTTGGCTGTCTCCCATTAGGCCATGACTGACTACATGCTGAGTAATTTTGTTCTTTATGATGGTTTCTACCATTTTTCCCGGTAATGACGTCAGACTCACCGGTCTGTAGTTTCCCAGATCACCCCTGGAACCCTTTTTAAAAATTAGCGTTACATAGGCGATCCTCCAATCTTCAGGTATTACAGATGATTTTAATGATAGTTCACAGATTACTAATAGCAGGTCTGCAATCTCATATTTCAGTTTTTTCAACACCCTTGGATATATACCATCCGGCCCAGGTGATTTGGTACTCTTCAGTTTATCTAATAGTTGTAATACATCTTACCAATGTATCGATATTTCCTTCAATTCTTCCGCACCTTTAAAAACCACTTCAGTCATGGGTAACATCCCTGCATCTTCCTCAGTAAAGACCGAAGCAAAGAATTCATTCAGTCTCTCCGCTATCACCTTGTCGCCTCTTAGTGCCCCTTTAATCCCTCTATCATCTAATGGACCAACTGACTCTCTCACAGGTTTTTTGCTACAAATGTACTTGAAAAAGTCTTTATTTCATGTTTTTGCTTCCACAGCAAGCTTCTTCTCAAATTCTCCCTTTGCCTGCCTTATCAATGCCTTGCATTTGACTTGCCAGTGCTTGTGCTGTTTCCAGGTGTATTACTAATTAAAGATTTATTTGGATCAGCAAGGAATATTGAACTTTGCAAGGAAATTGAACTTTTGAGCCATTCTGCAAGTGAGAAATCAACTGAGGAATCATGCTGAGCCAGCTTGCTATGTTTATGTTTATTTGAATTTGATATACCGCTCAGGCCGAAGCATTAGAGCGGTTTACAATAATATATCATTTGTGGAAATATGAAAGGAACGCCATTTGTAAGATAGGAAAGAGACTAAAGCTGTATTTACAGTCTAGTGAGAAACTGTTTACACATCTAGCCTGAGGGATACCTGAAAGACCAGGGAGGGGTCCCTAAATGTTACCAGTATCTTATAGGTACAATCAATATCAAAGGACCGAATATGGTACAGATGAATTTTGACTATTGATTATGCCACTATTGAATATGCCTCAGCAGTGAATATGCCTCAACAGTAGGTAAGGGGTAAAAGAAACCATTGAAATACGGGTACTTGAAACTATTAAAACAATTTACATAACTACAGAAAGATACTGGGAGATCAGGGAGGAGTCCTTCTCCTAGTAAACAAATGGAGACCCATTAAAGAGGACAAAAAGGACAATTCACCTAGCCTTGGAAACAATTCTCCTAGCCAATGTAGACAGGATAAGAATTCATCAATTACAATGTAGAAGTTTTCAGCTTCCAAAACCATGGGGGGTGAGCATTGTCAGATGCCTGCCCAGAAACCAAAGGCTGGGAGCAAACAAAGGCTGGAGAGGGACTGGTCAAGCAGGGGGTGTATGGGGTGGAGAATGGCTGTAGGAATAAGCTCATGTGAAGAATCATGTGATGGCTAGCTTTAACACACTTACAGCCTATATAGAGAGTGAGAAAAACCCAGAACAGAGAGAGAGCGTAGATCTGCTTGGCCAGGCGCATGCCATGCATGAAGAATCCCAGACTTTTCTGCAGCCTTCGCTGAGTTCTCCCAGCTGATGTTTTATGTTTAAATCTTTTTTATTCAAACAACCAAAAAACCAACAACATACACAGCTCCATAAACAGGGTCACAATACCATAAGATAGAGTGCAGAAATCATCCGCACAGTTCAGAGACCCCCGTAGGGGAACAGAAAAAATTACAAACATTTTGAGAAATTCCGCTGTGATAGTAATTGTAACCGTAGTAACAACAATAACAATAATAATATTAATAATATTAATTTTAATATTGGTATGCCCCCCCACCCTCCCAACCCTTCCCCCCCAATGACAGATCAAACCACCATCCCCCAAAGAACATAAGAACATAAGAACATAAGATATGCCATACTGGGTCAGACCAAGGTCCATCAAGCCCAGTATCCTGTTTCCAACAGTGGCCAATCTAGGTCATACATACCTAGCAGTTTCCCTAAAAGACAAAGGTTCCGCAATGCTTGTACTGGGTCAAGCATTGATATCCCCGGTCCCTTCTTAATAATGGTTTATGGACCTTTCCTCCAGGAACTTGTCCAAACCTTTTTTAAACCCAGCTACGCTAACAGCCTTTACTACATCCTCCGGTAACAAATTCCAGAGTTTGATTACACGTTGAGTGAAAAAATATTTTCTTTTATTAGTCTTAAATAGTTTACCCTGTAGCTTCATTGCATGTCCCCTAGTCTTTCTATATTCTGATAACGTAAACAAATCGATCTACGTTTACCCGTTCCACTTCGTTCATTAATTTATAGACTTCTATCATATCTCCCCTCAGCCGTCTCTTTTCCAGGTTAAAGAGCCCTAACCTTTTTAGCCTTTCTTCATAGGAGTATCCTTCCATCCCCTTTACCATTTTGGTGGCTCTTCTCTGAATCTTTTCTAATAACGCTATATCCTTTTTAAGATACGGCGACCAGAATTGCACACAATATTCAAGGTCTCACCATGGAACGGTATAGAGGCATTATAATATGTTTTATTTTCCATTCCTTCCCTTATGATACCTAGCATTCTATTTGCTCTCTTGGCTTCCGCTGCACACTGGGCCGAGGGTTTTAACATGTTATCCACAATGACGCCTAAATCTTTTTCCTGGGTGGTGGTTCCTAATGTGGAACCTTGCATCGTGTAACCATAGTTTGGGTTGTTCTTCCCTAGGTGCATAACTTTGCACTTGTCCACATTAAATTTCATCTGCCATTTTGATGCCGTGTCTTCCAATTTATCAAGATCCTCTTGCAATTTTCCACAATCCACTTGGGTTTTAACAACTTTAAATACCGTAGTTTTGTGTCATCTGCAAATTTGATAACCTCACTCGCTATTCCACTTTCCAGGTCATTTATGAATATGTCAAAAAGCAGCGGACCCAGCACAGACCCCTGGGGTACACCACTATTCACCTTTCTCCATTGGGAAAATTGGCCATTTAGCCCAACCCTCTGCTTTCTATCTTTTAACCAGTTCCTGATCCACAGTAGTACACTGCCTCCTATCCCATGACTCTTTAGTTTTGCCAAAGGTCTCTGATGAGGGACCGTATCAAAGGCTTTCTGAAAGTCCAGATATACTATATCAACCGACTCACCTTTGTCCACCTGTTTATTCACACTTTCAAAAAAAACATAACAGATTAATAAGACAAGATCTTCCTTGTCTAAAGCCATATTGGCTGTCTCCCATTAGGCCATGACTATCTACATGCTAAGTAATTTTATTCTTTATGATGGTTTCTACCATTTTTCCCGGTACTGACGTGAGGCTCACCGGACTGTAGTTTCCCGGATCATCCCTGGAACCCTTTTTAAAAATTGGTGTTACATTGGCAATCCTCCAATCTTCAGGTATTAGAGATGATTTTAAATGATTGCAGACCTGCTATTAGTAATCTGTAAACAATCTCATATTTCAGTTCTTTCAACACCCTTGGATGTATACCATCTGGCCCAGGTGATTTGCTACTCTTCAGTTTAATAGTTGTAATACATCTTCCCGATGTATCGATATTTCCTTCAATTCTTCCGCACCTTTAAATACCACTTCAGTCATGGGTAACATCCCTACATCTTCCTCCGTGAAGACCGAAGCAAAGAATTCATTCAGTCTCTCCACTATCACCTTGTCGCCTCTTAGTGCTCCTTTAACTCCTCTATCATCTAATGGACCAACTGACTCTCTCACAGGTTTTTTGCTACGAATGTACTTGAAAAAAATATTTCGCGTTTTTGCTTCCGCAGCAAGCTTCTTCTCAAATTCTCCCTTTGCCTGCTTTATCAATGCCTTGCATTTGACCTGCCAGTGCTTGTGCTGTTTCCATGTTTCATCGTTTTGCTCTTTTTTCCATTTCCTGAAAGATGCTTTTTTGGCAACTCTATTAGGGAAAACACGTCCGGATGCAGTTCCCACTCTCCAGCATTCACTTGTAACCTGCTGAGAAAATCCAGTGTCACATTGGCCACCAGAACAATAGAAAGTGAGAAGAACATGGGGAGGCCCAGGATGAGTCCTTCTCCCAGGCCCAACCCCACACTTTAAACGGCCATTATACTAATAAATTCCCCCTATGCCCCCCCCGCCCTACCCGTCCCCCCCTGCCTCTCTACTCAACCGGGAAGCCACCTTCCCAAGGAACAGCCAGCCATCCCCAGAGATAAGAATAGGGAAACATTACGAAACCGGGCATTCAGGGACCACTCAGAATTCGACTACGAGCCCTCCAAGGTAACATATGCAGATGAGGTCCCCAGGCCTCCAGAAAGCACTTCCAATCCCTCTCCTTCCCACAAGCACGCATCCTCTCCATAAGCAGAATCTTGTGCAATTGTACCCTCCAGGCACCATAAGTGGGTCCCCGAGCATCCAACCAATGTTGTAAGATAATCATGCGGGCAGCTATCAAAACTAACCGGACCCAGCGCAGGCCCTCCTTCCCCAGTTTGTCCCCCCATTCATCCTCCCACAGATCCAACACAGAATTCTTAGCGGTCAAGAGGATAGGCTGCTTCAGGCAACTGGCCAGATACGACGAGACCTGCCCCCAATACAACTGAACGCTCAAGCAATGCCAAAACATATGACCCAAGGTAGCCCGGGGCGCACCACAACGGGGGCAAACATGACTGTCCCCTACCCCGGCGCGCCACGCCCGGAGAGGGGCACAGTGCAGTCGACGCAGTATCTTATACTGAGTATCTCTATGGAGCACCAACACGCTTAAAGATGGAAGAGCATTCAACCCGCCGACTAGCTCCTCACTACTAAGCCCTTCGCCAAGGTCCACAGCCCAGGCCTCCACTAACCCGTCCACACCGAGGGGCAGTGCCCCCTCCCACAACATTTTGTATAGTCCCGACATGCGCGCCCCTGACGCTCCCCCAGAAGCGCCAATTCGATGATCGAGCATATCTCCCCCTGTAGGGCCCCCGCAGGGACCCCACGAATATAATTACGGAGTTGCGCATATTGGAAAATGTCCGTGCCCCGCAAAGGGTATTGCTGACATAGCACAGAGAATGCAATCATCTCCCCTTCTGAAGTCAGCACGTGCTCCAAATTCACCATACCGGACTCCACCCATCTATCCAAGTGGGACCTCCCCAGGCCCGGCACAAACTCAGCATTCTCCCTAATAGGAAGATAGGGCGTACAGGTCGCCGAAATCTTGTGCCCAGAACAAAAGTACCTCCACGCTTTCCACACAAGATCCAAGATGGTCTTCCGAAGATCGTCAGACAGTCCCTGAACACGCTCGTCATGCAGAAGATACGGACATGTAAAGGGTGTGCCACAGCACCGAGCAACCCTAGGGGGGAACAATCTTCTAAATCCCATATCCAATCCCGAGCCCACCGCAACAAACAAGCGATATTATATTTCTGTATATCCGGGAAGCCTACCCCACCCAATGCCCAAGGTTGCTGAAGAACCGCCAAGCGCACCCATGGCCTACGACCGGTCCACAAAAACCGATTAAATAGGCGCGTCAGCTGACGAAGATCCAAGCGTTTTAGGAACAACGGGAGGATCTGAAGCGGATATAAAATCGGGGAAGATGGCCATCTTGCATAAGGCTACCCGACCCCCTAATGATAACGGCAAGTCACGCCACTTGTCCACACTGACCGCTACTGCGCTAAGAATTTTGGAGACATTAAGACGATGAAGATCCCCTAAATTTGCCGGTAAGTAAATGCCCAGATACTTAAAGTGACCCACCGCCCATTTCAAGGGGAATTCCCCCTGCCAACCTGATTGCCCTGCTGGCCCCATGAGCAGCGCCTCCGACTTATCAAGATTAAGGCGAAATCCGGAAGGTACCCCATAATCACGAATGAGCTGCAACAACCTAGGCAACCCAATATAAGGATCCCCCAAGTGCACCAACAAATCGTCCGCGAAAGCTGCCACCCTTAACTCCTCCCGTCCCATCCGAATACCACAGAATTGGGAGGAGGCCTGAATGTGAATCAGAAGGGGCTCCAGCGTCAGAACAAAGAGAAGTGGGGACAACGGGCAACCCTGGCGGGTACCCTTCTGAATGCTAAAATCCGCAGACATACTCCCATTCACTAGGACAGCCCCTATGGGATCAGCATATAATAATCGGACCATATCCACAAAGAAACCCGTAAGCCCCATTGCCGCCAGTACTTGATACATGAAGCCCCAGGAAACGCGGTCAAATGCTTTTTCGGCATTGAAGCTGATAAGTAAGGATTGGCCCCCCGCCAACCGCCCAGCACTAATCGAAAGTAAGATGCGTTGCAGACTATACGCCGCGTGGCGCCCCCGCATGAATCCCACCTGATCCCTATGAACCAGAGCTGGCAAGTAGAGTGCCAGCCAGTCTGCCATTATCTTAGTTAGAAGCTTGATGTCAACATTAAGACGCGAGATAGGGCGGTATGAGCCCGGCAATAGTGGGTCCCTTCCTGGCTTAGGTAGGATGGTGACCAGAGCCTTGTTAGCTTCAAACGGGAACTGTCCCCGCTGCACCGGATCCTCAAAGTACCCCACCAGGGGAGCCACTAGGGCGTCCCCCAGGACCTTATAGAATTCGCTACGAAACCCATCTACACCAGGTGCCCGCCCATTCTTCAAATTCTTGATCCCGAGCTGGACCTCCCGCCCCGAGATGGGCTGATTGAGGACCTCCAAATGCTCTGCACAAATCTGCGGCAAAGAACAGCCACCAAGAAAGCTGCGGCCCTCTAGATCCTTATCCCCATCACTCGCATAGAGCTTCCGAAAGAATTCAGTGAAGACATTCTCTATATCCATCATTTCCCGTCGGATAGTCTCGTCAGCATGCCTGATAACCCCAATCTGCCGTGAACCCCCTGCGGGCCTCATCAAAGAAGACATCAACTTCCCCGCCCTATTCCCATGCTGATACAGCTTATATCTATAATATAGCATAGATTTTTGAGCTCTCCGATGAAGGAGCATTTCCAGCTCCACCTGTAACTCCTTCATCTTACGTTGGTTGGTAGCCGAGCTACAGCCCACCACCACCCTCCGTGCCCTACCCAAAGTCCTTTCTAGTAAGAGAATTTGCTGATTCAACCGTTTCCGCCGAAGACTATGATAACTGATGATTTCTCCGCACAGGACTGCCTTGCCCGCTTCCCAGAGCAGGGCAGGAGATATTCCAGCCTGATCATTAAAGGCCAAGTATTCCCTCCAGCGGTCCCTCAAATAGGCTTCAAAATGCAAGTCTCCACAGAGTTCCAAAGGATATCTCCAAAGCCGATTCCTAACGGGACTACGACCTCGCAGCTCAAGCAGTACCATCGCATGATCCGAAAGGATGGACGACCCAATTTCTGCCTTCGAGACGCAACTGAGTAGCGAGTCCGAAATCAAAAAATAGTCAATGCGGGACCACGTTCCATGAGCTCTAGACATATGGGTATAATCCCGGTCCCCAGGGTGAAGGAGTCGCCAGATATCCAGGAGCTTATGCGCCTCACAGAGCCCCCACAAGCGCCGGCGGCCCCGCTTACTCCCGCTCGCAGCCACACCCGACCGATCCAGACCAACGTCCAACACTTCATTAAAGTCGCCGCCCAAGATAACCTGATATCCACTGGTGTCCGCCAAAAGCCGTGTGAGAGCCTGATAAAAGCGGGCCTCATATCCATTAGGCCCATACACCGAGCACATTACAACTTTCTTCCCCTCTAACCGCCCCCTAACACACACATAGCGCCCATCCGCATCGGAGACCACACGCTCCTCCTTCCAATCCATCGAGTTATCAATTAGAATGACCACACCCCGCTTCTTACCAACAGCAGGGGCCCCATAAACATGAGCAAAGTGGCCCCTGCCCAGCTTAGCATGCTCCGTTGCCGTCTGGTGAATTTCCTGCAACATTATAACCCCAAGTCTCTGCCGTTTCAGGTGCTGAAGTACTTTAAAGCGCTTCACCGGAGATCCCAAGCCACATACATTCCAGGACGCTAAACGAAGTCCACTACTCATGGCATTGTATAGAATAAGAGTGCCAAAGATCAAATTTCCAAAACTCCACCAGGCGTAGACCCCCCCAACCAAGTGCCCCGCACCACACCACCAGCATCCGAACACTCCAGAGCAGCCAAACCCGCACACACAAGCACAAACCTCCAGCCAGCTTCCCAGACATACCCATCCAGCAACAGACATTCCGGACCCCCCCTGCCTCCCCAACCCTCCCCACTACCAAACTAACCCCTCCCCCCCATTCCCCCCCCACGCACCACCCACCTCCCCCTCTTCCCTACAACCCCGTACCCCCCTCACAACCCCCCCTCCTCACCCTTGGTGGTTCCGCCAGCCTTCCGTGGGCTGGTGACTTCCTATGGCTATCGGACCCACCCTATTGGCGCATTCCAAACCGCCCCCCAGCCGTCCGTCTCTCTCCCCGCTCCCATGACACGCCACAGCTCCGGTCGTAGCCCCCAGGCCCTCGGGCCTTCAACCCCGCAACAGTCTATACTTGGGACCTGCTGCACGCCCTCCCAGGCCGAGCTACCACGACAATGGATGAGGAGAAAGGACTACATACTCACTCTCCCCCAGCCCAGCAGCCGAACCACTCCTTCCCAACACCCAGTACCAGGCAGTAGGGGCCATGTACATATGTACCCAGGAGCAGGAGAGGGCAAGCCAAGAGCAGGCCCAAAGGAGCCGGGAGGCGGAGAAGAAGGCACCAAGGCCTCCCTCACCGGTCCCCCCGCCCACTAGTCATGCACAGAACTAAGCTGCGCAGAGCTATTAATCGCCTGCCCGCTAACAGCCCACCCCCCCACGCCGAGGCCAATAAAAACACTAGAAAAGATTGACATGCCCAGCTGAATCAAAAAACACATAAGGAGAACTAACAGTTGAATTGTCACAGCACTCCTCATGCAGCCTTATAGACTGCAACTCAAGAAGAGAAGAATAGAAGGCAAAGGGAAATACTCTAGGAGGAGTCCTGTAACAATTCCCATACCTCAAATGGTGAAGGCTGTCAGGGGTTGCCAAAAGAGCATCCACTGCCTGCAAGTTTAGCGCAAGGGATTCCCTCTATTGTAGCGTAGACCAGGGCAACCGGCCGCCCTTCTGAGCGCCCTTCCCCTACATGGGTCATCCCCCCTCCCCGCCTCTCAGCAACAAGCCCACGATTGAATAACCACTCCGTCCCGGGTGAATCTACCTCAACTCCCATTGAGACTGGAACCACAGGGGGGAGTATAAGGACCCCTGGAGGTCTCCAGGACCAGATAAAGGACCGTGTATCCAGCTCCCCTCGACCTCCCAACCCTTACAAGCCTCCCTCCCCCTCCCCTCCTCCCCCATCCCTCCGCTTCCATTCCAGGCCATCCAGGCCACCCAGCCCCATCCGCCCACAGGAGAAGGGGACAAGAGAGCCCCCTCAAAGAAAGACGAAGGACAGGGAAGGAAAGAGGGGGAGGGAAACAGAGAACAAAGGACAGAAACAAACACCTAAGATAGCACGCCTCTGATGCCCAAAACAACAACAGCCAAAAGAGGGGAGCTTTACTACAAAGCTGCACAGCCCCTGGTCCCCCTTTTCTAGGGCGCATCAACATGGGTCCATATCGCTGAGCAGCTCTAAGCGCAGAGAGTCCAGAGCACAAAGTCCACTTTCCTGCTCTACAGGCCTAGCAGGAGCAGTTCACCGACCCCCAGCCTGTAGCGCACGAACAAAAACACAGTCCCAGAGCTTGCACCAGCGGCGTCAAGGCGTCGCCGCGGAAGACTCATCCAACTGGCCTAGCCACATGCGTGCCTCTTCCGGGGTCCCCAGGTACTTCACTCGTCCCCAAAATTCCACCCGGAGTTTTGCAGGGTATAGTAAGGAAAATTGTATGTCCCGGTTTGCCAGCTGAGCACATACTGCAGAAAAGGCTCGGCACTGTTGACTCACAAGCTGTGAGTAATCCTGGAACACCAGAAGCTGCGCCCCGCCATCCACATGTCTCCGCTTGGATCGAGCCACCCGCAGCACTGTTTCCTTCTGGCGGTAGTCTAGGAATCGGGCTATCACTACACGTGGCCTCTGCGCCGCCTCTCGTCGCGGGCCCAGACGATGTATGCGCTCAAGATGAATAGGGAGCTCCACCGTCCCCTCCACAAGCTGTACCATCCACTCAGAAAGGTACTTAGTGAGAGCATTGTCCGCGACTGATTCGGGAACCCCGACAAATCGTAGGTTTTTTCTGCGCCCCCTGTTCTCTAAGTCCTCAAGTTTAGCACCTTGCTGTTTCACTAGGGTTTCAAGGGCTAGCACTTTTGCGGTGAAGGAGTGCTGGGCGTCCTCCATGCCAGAGATCCTTTCTTCTGCGTGCTCCATTCCACCGGTGAAATCGGTGATTTTTTGGGCCACCGTGCTTATCTGGCCCCCAAGTTCACAGAAGCGCTCGTCCAGCGCTTTCACAATGGCCGCGCTCACCTCCGCCACCATACTGTGCTCGCCGTCCGAGAAGGGGCTTTTAGGTGCTCCTTCTGCCATTTTGGAGTCAGGGCCCCGAGTACGCTCTCTGTTATTTTCGTGGCCATCGGGCTGCTCCCATACGATGGAGACGGATCTGCACTAATGCCGCCACTCTCCTTACTGTTGGTCAGGCCAGCCGAGGGCACTCGGTATCCAGTTGTTAAATTGTACTGCAGTTTTGTAGGGTGGGTGCCCGGAGCTGATCTACTTGCGTCCGATCAGCTCAGCGCCATACCGGAAGTCTCCCCAGCTGATGTTTTAAAGAGCTGCATGATGACAGTTTGGTGAAGTATTATTCTTCTGTAAATAGCTGCAATATCTCATAACTCTATCGGTGATGTATTATTCTCCTGTAAATAATTGCTTTCTAGTTATCTTTTCTAACTACTCATGTGTAACTAGGAGAATTACTTGCCTTTCTGAAGAAGTATCCTTGTTTTGTTTAAGTTCAATATTCCTTGCTGATCCAAATAAATCTTTAATTAGTAATACATCAGGTTTCGTCATTTGGCTCTTTTTTCCATTTCCTGAAAGATGCTTTTTTAGCAACAACAGCCTCTCTGACCTCACCTTTAAAACATGCTGGCAGTTTTTTGGACTTCCTTCCACTTTTCTTAAAGCGTGGAATACAGCTGGCCTGGGCTTCCAAGATAGTATTTTTCAACAACACCCAAGCTCGATGTAAGTCTTTAACCTTTGCAACTGTTCTTTTTAGTTTTTTCTTAACTATTTTTCTCATTTTATCATAGTCTCCCTTTCGAAAGTTAAAAGGTAGTACTGTGGATGTCCTTACTATCCCTCCTCCACTAATTAAATCAAATGCGATGATGCTTTGATCACTATTGACAAGTGGCCCCAACGCCTGATCTCTTGCACTAGATCTGGTGTTCCACTAAGGACTAGGTCTAATATGGCTTCCCCTCTGGTTGGTTCATGAACCAGCTGCTCCAAGAAGCAGTCATTTATTTCATCTAGGAACTTTATCTCCCTAGTATGTCCTGCTGTGACACTGACCCAGTCGATACCGGGTAATTGAAATCACCCATTATTATTACTGTGCTGTAACTTTTGTTAGCTTCCTTGATTTCTTTGAGCATTGCATCATCCATTTGTTCATTCTGGCCAGGCGATCAATAGTACACCCCCACTGCCATCGCCTTCCCCTTTTTATATGGAATTTCAATCCATAGAGATTCTACAGCAAATTTTGTTTCCTGCAAAACTTTAATTCTTTCTGAGTCAATGCCTTCTCTAACATAGAGCGCAACCCCTCCACCAATTTGATCAGCTCTATCATTACGATATAGTTTGTAACCAGGTATCACAGTGTCCCATTGGTTGTCCTCCTTCCACCATGTCTCTGAGATTCCAATCATATCTAACCTCTCATTTAGTGCTATATATTCTAACTATCCCATCTGATTTTTTAGACTTCTAGCATTTGCATACAGGCATTTTAGAGACTGTATTTTATTCATATTAATTTGGCTATTGGTAGACATGGGTAATTTGGGATCTCTAAGCTCTGTCTGCTCCATACTCGAGGGCATTTGGACTACTTTACTCTTTTTTGGAACCTCTCTGCTTTTGGTAGTATCCTTCAAGGATACATTCTTCCGAACCATGCGCTCTTGGGCGACTGTCGGCTTTCCCCTATTATCTAGTTTAAAAGCTGCTCTATCTCCTTTTTAAAGGTTAATGCCAGCAACCTGGTTCCATCCCGGTCAAGGTGAAGCCCATCCCTTCAGAAGAGCTCCTCCTTTCTCCAGAATGTTCCCCAGTTCCTAACAAATCCAAAACCCTCATCTCTGCAAAATTGACTCATCCACACATTGAGACTCCGGAGCTCTGCCTGCCTTTTGGGTCCTGCGCGTGGAATGGGAAGCATTTCGGAGAACGCTATCCTGGAAGTTCTGGATTTCAACTTCATACCTAAAATCCTAAATTTAGCCTCCAGAACCTCCCTACCACATTTTCCTATGTCATAGGTACCGACATGTACCAAGACAGCAGACTCCTTCCTAGCACTATCTAAGAACTTATCTATGTGGCGCGTGAGGTCCGCCACCTTCGCACCAGCCAGGCATGTTACCAGGCAATCCTCACGTCCACCAGCCACCCAGCTATCTACATGCCTAACCCTTCCCTCATGGGCATATGGCCCTGGAGAATCCTCCGTGGTGCGGGAGGGTTTTACATCACCTGGAGGACAGGTCCTAGTTACAGGATCACTTCCTGCCACACCAGGGTGATGCTCTCCTGTCATGTGACTTCTCTCCTCCATGACAACAGGGATGCTGCCAGAATGGAGGTTGGACTTCAGGACTATATCCCTGTAGGTCTCGTCTATGTACCTCTCTGTCTTTCTTATGTTTTCCACATCTGCTACTCTAGCCTCTAGAGAATGGACTCGTTCCCTGAGAGCAAAGAGCTCCTTGCACCTAGAGCACACGTAAGACCTCTCACCAACTGGGAGAAAATCATACATGTGACAGTCAATGCAAAAGAGTGGAAAGCCAAAATCTCGCTGCTGGACTGCTGTCTGCATCTTAGTTTTAAGCTTGTGTTTAGATCTTTAAGTTCTTTACTTACTAAGGGTTGCTATGGATATTTATACTAATAAAACTGTACCTAATACGTTGAATATACCTTGTTCACCTGAAGCTTAATTAATCTCAGGTCCTTAGTGTATGACTGATTTGGGTAACGAGCTTCACCTGAGAGCACCTGCTTTCCTTTAAGATATGTAAGTACCTATAAAGCTACGATTATCCCAGTGGTGGGTGGGTGAGTATTGGGGAGGGAGGGAGGGAAATAACACTTATTAAAAGAGGGCTGCTACACATTACCCTGTCCTGTGCTGCTGAGGTAAGCTGTGACCAACTTCCTGGGTGATTAACAGTCCTTGCTTGGATAGAAGGAGTCTTTCAAAATGGCCTTTTGAACTGCCACCTGGTGTTAACACCTATTAAAAAAGTTTCACAGTTCTCTTGCCCCCTAGGTAGAAGGCCTCTTTATAAAGGTCTCTAGAAGACTTTATTTGTTGCTCAAAGAGTACTGACCCTGTTTTGCCTTTTATGCTAAGCTATATTCTGATTTGATTTAAATTACAGCTCTTTACTGCTGCTAGGCGCTGAGTTATTATGAAATTTAAACTAGAAGCTCTCTGCTGGGTTCTAAATTTAACCAGAAAGCTCTCTTCTGTGTTTTAAATTTAAACTTAAACTGCTGCTACTAGGCCCTGACTGATTTAACAAAAAACAGTGGGTTCACAGATTAATTAGCTTTAATACAAATAATTCCTTTCAGAAAATTCCCAGAAGTATATACTCATCTCTCTCCAGAAGTAACAGTCCCTTTTTCTAGTCCTTACCCACCATTTATATGTACCAGGCAACTATTTGATTAGTGAACAGAACAGACTGCTCATAAATAGTACAGAATTTTATATACTTAAATCTCATTATCTTACAAACGAAGTATTTTTAACTGTTTTGATTAGATGCTCATTGCTTTTATATATTTTCTGAATTTTTTCCTTCATCTCTCTCCTCTCTTTCTATTCTCATCATCACCCCCCATCTTAGGATGGATTTTCACCTCTGTTTCTTATGTTTCTATAAGACAATGTTTTCCTTTTTCTGACATTCTCTGACTTTCTCTTCAACTCAAATCCCCCCTCCTTATCACCCTCTCTCTTCCTTTCCCATTTCTCCTCTTATCTTTTCCTCCCTTTCCTCAGTTCTTGAACTTCACCTTATTCTTCCTCTCCTTCATCCATCTCCCATCTCTGTTAAACAACCTCATCCTCGTTTCCGCCATTACATCTCCTCGCTGCCTCACACTCTTTTCCTCCTTTCTTCTGGTGACATTAATCCTAACCCTGGTCCCCAAGACTTCTCTCTCACTTCTGGTCCTCACTCAACTGCTATAACCTCCTCCTCCTCCTTCCTCCCTCCTCTCTCCTCTTTTCTTGTGCCTTATGGAATACTCATTCCATAGCTAATAAACTCCCCTTCACCCATGATCTCTTCATTTCTAACTCTCTTCAACTTCTAGCTCTTCATGAAAACTGGCTTCTGCCTGATTACACTGTTTCAGTCGCTGCCTTCTCTCATGACAGCTACCAATTCTCGCACACTCCTCGTGCCACTGGTCACAGTGGTGGTGTGCGATTTCTGCTTTCTTCTTCCTGACAATTTCAACCCCTCACTCTCTGTCTCACTCCTTTTCCTCCTTTGAAGTCCACTCCATCTGCCTTTTTAATCCCTTACCTCTCCTGATAGCTGCTATCTATAGACCACCTGACAAATCCACCTCTACATTTCTCTCTGATTTGACTCATGGATTATCTTATTTCTCAATTCTTTTTCCCCTTCCCTTATTCTTGGTGACTTTAACATTCATGTTGATAACTCTTCCGACTCCTATGCTTCCAAACTCCTTTCCCTTACCTCCTCATTTAACCTTCAGCTTTGCTCTTCTGCCCCACTCATCAGCATAGCCATTGCCTTGACCTCATTTTCTTTTCTAATTGTTTACACTCTAATTTCTGTATCTCAGCTCTTCCCTTATCTGACCATCACCTGGTTAGTTTTACTCTTCATTACTCCCCACCTCAATCTTGCCCAGCCTCCTCCTACCATTTTAGGAATCTTAATGCTATCGATCCATTAACTCTCTCCACTATTGTCTCATCACCTCTCTCCTCCACTTTGTCTTCTAACTCGGTTGATGAGGCTATAGTTTCCTATAATACTGCTCTCTCCTCTGCTCTGGCAGTCTTCAAGTACCCACTGCCTTTGCTTCTGTGCCCATTCAGCTGAATTCATTTGGATCAAATCGCGCTCCCTTTCTGAATTTCTTCACTTCAATTTCATACATACTTCCTTCCAATCTGCCATAGCACTCGCCAAGCAAAACTACTATATTCATCTAACTAACTCTCTTGCCTCTGACTCCCGTTGACTCTTCTCTACTCTCAACTCTCTCCTCAAGGCACCTCCACCTCCGACCCTACCTTCTATTTCTGCCCAAACCCTAGCTGATTATTTCTATGATAAAGTCTACAAGATTACACCCCAGTACTCCTCAAGATAAGCTTCATCCCCTCTTCTCCCTCTTCAATACCAACTTTTTCCCGCAATCTCTGTTACCCGTCTTCCTTGTCTAAGATCTCTGAAGAGGAAACCACTCATCTTTCTTCCTCCTCTAAACTGCTCCTCTGATCCTATCCCCACCCATCTCCTTAACTCCATCTCCTCCTCTGTCATCCCTTCTATCACACACATTCTCAACCTATGATTCTCTACTACAACTTTCCCTGCAGTCTTCAAGCATGCTCTGGTCACACCTCTCTTCAAGAAAACTTCACTTGTCCCTACTTGTCCTTCTAATTATTGACCCATCTCCCTTCTTCCCTTCATTTCTAAACTTCTTGAATATGCAGTTCTCTGCCATTGCCTTGAATTTCTCTCTTCTCAAGTCCTCCTTGATCCATTGCAATCTGGCTTTCGTCCCTTACACTAATGAAATGGCCCTTGCTAAAGTCTCCAGTGACTTGTTCCTGGCTAAGTCCAAAGGCCTTTACTCAGTCCTCATTCTTCTTGACCTTTCTGTTGCTTTGAACATTTCTTTATCTTTATTTGCAAAATTTGATATACCACCCTTGCCGAAGCATCAGGGCGGTGTACAACAATACAATAATCCATTGGCTACAGAAGATAAAAGGGGAGAAAGGAATGCCATTGATAGACAGGAAAGTAAGAGAGAAAAAGCAACAAAATGTAGGAGAGAAGTGAGAAGCAAAATGGAAGAAACAGAAATACAGGGCAGGGGGGAGGGAACTGTCAAGTGATTAGGCAAGGGGGTCACTAAACTAGCGGTGGGGGGGGGCCCAATGGGGAAGAGTCCGAGCCATCAGCAGGAGCAGGAAGGTCATAGGCCTGATAGAAAAGGTGAGTTTAAAGGAGTGTATTGAACCGAGGGAAAGAAGGTTCAGTACGGAGGGAGTGCGGGAGAGAGTTCCAGAGGGCGGGGCTGAGGAAGAAAAATACAATGACGGGTGAGCTCAAGGTGGGCCTGGGAGGGAGAAGGAAGAAAGAGATGGTTGCCATGCGCAGAACGGAGGAAGGTGAATAATGTCAGCCAGGTATTGTGGAGTACTAGTATGCAGGACCTTGTGGGTGATGGTAAGAAGTTTATAGATGAATCTGACAGAGATTGGAAGCCAATGAAGAGAAAAGAGGGGGTGACATGGGCGTTAACAGGGGAATGAGTGATTAGGCGGGCGCCAGTATTTTGAACTAACTGGAGACGGCAGATTTGATAACGGGGAAGGCCAGCAAGAACAGAATTACAGTAGTCTAAACGGGTGATCATGAGGGACAGAACGAGAGTAGTGATAGCAGAGGTGGAAAGGAATGGGCGGATGGATCTAATTCTGAGGAGGTGGGAAAAGGAGGCGCGCACCACAGAGGAGATGTGTTGGTGAAAAGAAAGGGAGGAGTCAAGGGTGACACCTAGGTATCTAAGAGTGGAGACAAGGGGAATAGAACGAGCAGACATAGTGGGTGACAAAGTGGGAGAGGGGGCACCAAAAGAGAACCAAATGGCAGAGGATTTGGATGGCTTAACATGAAGAAAATTACGGCTGAACCAGGAGGCAAATAGAGTAAGGCAGTCATTGAGAGGAGAAAGGTCGGGAGCAGAGGAGGAAGTATGATAGACTAAAAGAATATCATTGGCATAGATATAAGAGGAAATGCCCATTTGCTGAATGAGCAGAGCGAGAGGAGCGAGGAAGGCGTTAAAGAGTAGGGGAGCAAGGATAGAGCCATGTGGTACCCCACATTGCAACGGGAGTGAAGGCGAAGCATTGGAACCCATGTGAATGGCAAAGGTACGAGAAGAGAGGAAAGACCGAAACCACTCCAAGACTGTACCATAGATACCCAAGTCAGACAGACGTGAGAGGAGGGTGCGGTGATGGACAACATCAAAGGCGGAGGAGAGGTCTAATGAGACAACGAGAGAGAGGTCACCACGATCATGGGAGTGGTGGATTTCGGAAAGGAGTGCTAGGAGAATAGTTTTGGTGCTGTGGCCAGCGCAGAATCCTGATTGGCGTGGGTGGAGGGAAAGGGTGGAATCGAGATGAGTGGCAAGCTGAGAGAAAACGAGTTTTTCGAGAACTTTGGAGAGGAAAGAAAGGTTAGCTACTGGGCGCCAATTGGCAGGAATGGCAGGGTCCAGGGTGGGCTTTTTAAGAAGGAGACAAATGATAGTGAGTTTCCAACTGGTGGGGAAGTGGCCAGAGGTGAGGCTGGAATTGAGAATAGTCAAGGCGTATGGAAAAAGAGTGAGAGAGGGGTTAAAAAGCCAAGAGGGGGGAAGGGGATCCAGGGAACAGGTGTTGTGAACCAAGGAGGAGATGGTTTTGATGAGCTTGGCGGAGGTAACAGGACCAAAGGTGCACCAGGTGTGGGGAAAGGTGCAAGTAGGTGGCGGAGAATTTATTGCAGAGAGGGAAGAAGGGGAGGGGGGAGAGAGGTGGGGGTAGGTAGGGAAGGAGGAGCAAAGAGTTTTAACCTTTTTTGAAAAGAAGGAAGCGAGAGTGGTCGGGCTGAGGATGAATGGCGTGGGAGAAGAGAGAGGGAAGGAGCTGGAGGAAAGGGATTTGAGAACCTGATACAGGCGCCTAGAGGAATTAGAGGAGGAAGCAACGAGTTGTGAATAATAAGATTTCTTGGCAGAAGATATCATGGAGCGATAATGCTGGTGCACCTGACAGAAGGTGGAGGCGGAAGATGCAGAGGGCTTCTGCTGCCATAGGCATTCTGCCCGGCGAAGATGTGAGCGGAATAAGTATAGACCAGGGTGATACCATGGGTGATGAGAGATGGAGAGAGCGGAAACAGGGCGGAGTGGAGCGAGAGTGTCAAGGGCAGCAGAAAGGGTGGAGGTCCAGGAGTCCACCTGCTGATCTACTGAGAGAGAGGCAAAGTCTGGGGGAAGAAGGGAATCAGCGGGAGGAAAATGCTGAAGAGTGAGCGGGGTAAGATGACGTTTAAGAATCGACTGTGAAGGGTTCGCAGTGGTATGTGTCGGAGACCCTAAGGAGGGAAGAGGGAAAGAGAAGAATAGGCAGTAGTAGTCCGACCAGGGGAGAGGAAGTGCTCGAATACCAGTTGGTAAGTAGGGGGAAGATGCGGTAGTAAGGATAAGATCCAAAGTATGACCAGAAGCATGAGTCGGGCAAGTTACGTGTTGGGTGAGGGCTAGGTCATTGAAGAGAGAAGCGAGAGTCTTGTCGCGTGTCCCGGTTGGAAAACCGAGGTGAGCATCGAAATCACCCAGAACAACCAGGTTGGGGGATAAAAGAACAGAGTCTGACAGGGAGAGTAGTAAGGAATCTCAGAGGTCCGTACACAAGGAAGGAGGGGCATAAAGAAGAAGAAAATACACAGGAAGGGAGGATCCTGTGCGAAACAGGAGGGATTCAGGATAGTGAGGGGGAGGTGTAACCAGTGAAAACATGAGAGAAGACCTATGGATAAGTGCCACACTCCGGCGGAGGCGAGGAGTATGCAGAGCAGAATAGCCTGGAGGGAGGCAACGGTGGAGCAGGCCATCTTCCTTCTCACAGAGCCAGGATTCAGTGAGAAAAAGAGCATCTAAGGAATGTTGGGTCAGGAGGTCATTAACTAGGTGAGTTTTGGCGCGAAGGGACCGACAGTTGAGGAGAGCGAATGAGAATGTCAATAGAGCAGAGGGTGAAGGAGCTGATGGAAGAAGACTGGCAGGCAGTGGGGAGGGATAACATGGGAGAAGATTGTGCAAATTACATGAAAAGGATCCTGGAGGTGAAGGGGCAAATGGAACTGGGCGATGGCCCCAAATGACGGGGATGGCGGCCATGATGGGAATAGGGCAGAAGCCAGAGGCTAGTGCCGAAGGACCAGAGAAGAAGAATAAGAAGGTAGGCAGGATTAACAAGCTTACCGTGAGAAGATAGACGAACAAGGGAAGGCGAGAATGGAGCGTGGCACGAGAAAGCTGATGGAACTGGACGCCCCCGCCGTCGCCCCAAGGAGCTTGCCCAAGGAGCATGAACCCTCCTCATGAACCCTCATGCCGCTCAACAACAAATCCAACAACATATCGATACTGAAGCACCACTAGATCCATCTCAACACGGCTTCAGGGAAGCACATGGAGTCGACACAGTCCTTACAACCCTATTCAATGTGCTGGTAACAGGAATAAATAACATACAACAGGGTTTCGTCCTCATCTTCCTTGACATCTCCGCCGCTTTCGACTCTGTGAATCATGACATACTCCTACAACGCTTGAAAGACAAGGGGATTAAAAGCACAGCACTCGAATGGTGTAAATCCTACCTATCTAACAGGTGGCAACAAGTAAAAACAGGCCATGCATCCTCAGAACCATTCCTGCAATCACAGGGAGTACCCCAAGGATCGTCCTTATCGGCACTGATGTTTAATATCTACATGCAGCCGATATGTGACTTAATCAGATCCTTTAACGTACAATGCCTCGCTTACGCAGATGACATCCTCCTATATATGCCGTTCACAATTGACCATCCAGTATTCTCCCCAATAATCAACTGCTTTGAAGCTATAGCCGAATGGTTGCTATCACAAAACCTTCGGATTAACCATAACAAAACTGACGTTCTTTTCGTCACGAGGAACCGTAAGTTCATACCTCCTCCATCACTACTCATCAACAACGTAGAGTTGAAATCAAAAGCTACAATCCGTTACCTTGGCATCACATTGGACCAGCACCTCGATATGACAACACATGTGAAGAATGTCACAAAAACCATATATTATAAGATCAAATCATTACGTCACCTCCGCCACCTACTAGATCCCACAGACTTCCGAACAACCTTCCAGGCATTAGTCCTCCCACACCTGGATTTTGCCAACATCATCCTCCATGGTCTCCCTCAATCAACTCTAAATCCGCTCCGTCTAGCTATGAATACAGCTGCCAGAGTCCTCTCTGGTTCATCAAGATCTGACCATATAACACCCATCATGAAAGAACTGCATTGGTTACCTTTACATGCCAGAATCCAGTATAAGTCTTTAGTCCTTACCTTCAAGGCCCTAAATAACTACCCCCCTACGCCAATCAACCAGCTTATCCATAGCACCCTGGAAAACAGAAAAAGAAGACTTACATCAATGAACACATTAATAGTCCCGAAAATAATAACGAAGTGCACGAAAGCCACCTCCAACAGAGCCTTCTCCTTATTTGCGCCTCTAAACTGGAACGCGCTACCCCACGAAATCCGTGCTATCAAAAGCCTAATCCTATTCAGGAAAGCATTAAAATACCATTTGTTCACAAAATTCTACCCAGACGACAACCTAGACATTAGCAAAACTAGCACCTCAATACAACCAGAAAAGGGATAGTTGATCAACCTTCTCTCTAGTCTTATTGGCGAACCACACAAAAAGCACACGCAACATCCAAACGAGTTTTATATTACTGTATATAGCATTAAGTTAATCTGTACATAGTTCCCCCGGTTGTCCTCTGTTATATTTACCTGTTCATTGTAAACTCAATGTTACTTGTATGCATTGTAGTATGTTCTTGTTTAATGTACACCGCACTGATTGTAAATAGCGCGGTATAAAAGAAATGTTAAATAAATAAATAAACCCTGCTCTTCCTCGGGCTTGTCTCCTTGCCCTTTTCTTCCACTGCCAACTCCAGACTTCGATCCTTTCCCCTTGCTGTTCCTTATGCCTGGGACAAACTACCTGTATCTTTACATCAGGTTTCATCTCTCCCCCTTTTCAAATCCATGCTAAAGGCTCATCTCTTTCAGGCCACTTTTGGATCTTAATCCTTTGTTCTCCTTATGTCTCATCACCCTTCTCTACTATACCTTTGTTCTCCTCTATTGTACTGTCTGGTTTTTTTTTTTTGTAATTTGTTCTTTATTCAATATTTCCAACACAAACTTACATCTTCACTTCTGAGGACCGCACTTGGTCTGTCAAAATCTACCTTAGCTATTGTGGGGGACCCTAGCCCAGGCCACGGCCTATAGGCGTAGGGCTGCCCTTGTTAGTCTTTAAAAAAAGATTATGTTATCCTCATCCAGAGCCTGGGCTTCTGGGACTTGTAGTTGTGTTACTTGTTCAAAAACAGAAGTATGGAAACCAAAGGTTTTTTTTTTCAAAGGCAAATAGGAATTTATTTTTTCTTTTTTTTTTTTTTCCAAAAACACTAAGGCTTAACAGAAGGCAACAGGATTCTTCTCCAAACAATATTCCTCAGGAAATTCCATGAAACCAAAAGACTGAAACTGCTTTAGAAGGCTCTTTTAACACATGCAGCTGTCTCTCAATATATATAACAAACAAATACGTCTCTTTTTTTTTTTCAAACAAAAGTAAATGTCTTCTCTGCATTAAACAGGGTTCTTAACTTTCCTGGCTAGAGTAACTCTCCCTGTTTCCTTAATGCTTTGGGGTTTTCAAGTTACAGGGTTTTCTTTCTCCAGAAGCTTTTATTCAGCTCTCTGACACCATGAACAGTCCATTAATGAATCTTCAGACATAGAAACAGGTTCAGAACAATCTAACTGCATTTCCTCTGGATCTTCTGCCGGTACGTCTGACCCTAAAGCTCCATGCAATGCTTCTGGCTCAATGCACTCCAAAAGCTCCTGAACCTTTCTCCACTGAGGCTTTCCACTACGAGAAAGGTTTTCACCTGGAAGGTGAAGATTCTTTTTCTGAATTAAATGCCACAGTGCCTCTAACTGTTTCAGGTCACTGTTAGCTGTACTTTTGTTCACCCACCTTCTGGGAACTTGAACCCTTAGAGCTGGTCCACGAACTGTAGAAACTGCACTCTGCTGCTGGCCAGTAATTTTCCCAGCCACACCTCTGCTGGCTTCAGAACTACTTGTACGTTTCCTGCAAGCCTGACTTTCTCTTGGGGTGTTGCCTTCACCTCTGAAGTCCCCACGGAAGTCTCCACCGGTCTCCTCCCCGGTGAACTCTCTGGGTCTTTCTTGGGTGCTTCTCTCCCCAGCAGTCTCTGTGGTCAACTCCAACTCCCCGGTCAATTTCCCGATCGAATCCCCGATCGAATTCCTGGTCGAACTCCCTAGTGAACTTCCTTTCCTTCCTGTTCCTCTGGGTTTATAAAGCTGTTTTTATCCTATCGTGCACTGCCCCCTGGCTCAGGTGTTTTTCATTAGTTTCCAAGCCTGCCCTTAGGTTAGCAGAGCTTGGGTGTGGCCTGCCTTCAGCAACTGCGTGTTTTTTCTCTTTTCCTGCACTCTGCAAGCTATGGATTCGCTGCCTGTCTCTTTCCTTAAAGGTAGATTTTTGATTTTCCTCTATTTCCATGGGCTCAGCCATACTTTCCTCATCACACTATACAGGAAAACTCACTACCACATATAATTATTAACACTTTCCCCCCATCCCCCTGCCCCCTCCCTCCCCTCCATTCCCCCTCCCTGCCCTTCCCACTCCCCCAAGCACACCCGCCCCTGCTCCACTCTTTCCAATTTCAAGCACTTTTAGACATTTATACATTTAAGCAGGTAAAGAATTAAACAGTAAAACAGTTAAACATCTGCTCCACCACCCTCTTTCCACTCATACCAGTGCTCCACCCCCATCCCCCTCCACTGTTCATACTTCTCCCACACCTTGCTGTACATTGTAACAGTGTATTTTCTGTGTGCTTCTATCGCACAGAAGCCCCATAGTTGCTCCATTCTCCCCACCACCTCTTTTATCGGGGGTACCCCTATATTTTTCCACCAGCGACAGAGACTCATCTGGGCCGCAATTACGCAGTACCCCTGTAGCCTCCCCAAATCCCTTCCTCCTCCTCCCTCCACCTCCTCATTCAAGATAACCATCGCAGTCATAAACTGTACCCGCACCTTGGTTATATCCACTGTGAAGCTTTCCACTACTTTCCAATACTTCTGCACTTTAGGACAACTCCAGATCATATGTAACAGGTCCCCCCTTTCCCCACACACTTTCCAGCAAAGCTCCGAGCTTTCTGGGTACAGTGCATGCAGCCATACCGGGGTCCAGTACATTCTCAGCCTTAATTTATAGCTATTTTCCAGCATTGCGGTCCCCAGGGTGAACCAGTGGGTTCTAGCATAAATACCATCCCACCTAACGGGATTCCATTGTCCTTCCAACTCCTCTTCCCACTTCTGCTGACTACTAATTATCCCCATCTTATCTTCTCCCAGAAGCTTATATAGCCATGATATTATCCGAGTTGCCATCCCCCTCTTTCCCATCATTTCCTCAAATGGTGTGGGTTTAGCTGCCCAGTCCTTTTTTACCTCTTTCCGCTGCAAACAATACCACGTGCAAATATATGCATATCTGTCTCGCTCCTCCAATTGGTATTGCCTCTGTAATTCCTCAACTCCCCCCTTCCCCACCATCTGATCTATCTTCCACAGCCCCTTCCTCCCCCACATCTTAAATACCCCCCCCCCCGCCTCCCCTATCCCACCCTCTACTACTGTCTATAGATAGGTCTCCTATGAGTACTTCTTCCCCCCATCAAACACTTCTTCCACTTCAGCCATACCTGTTGGTGAGTTCCATATACGGTTTATCCCCCCCCCCCCCCCAATCCTCCTCCTCCTAACCCCAGGGTCCCATATCCAGTCCTCTGTATTCATGTCCTCCCCTCCTTCCATTCATACCCACCCTGAATGCTCCAGCCCGTCTCTCCACATAAACAGCGCCCGAAGTTGCGCTGCCTCATAATATCTGAGCAGCGATGGAACCCCCAGACCCCCCCCCCCTCCTTAGGCCTATACATTGTGTCCCTGGCCACCTTTGGGTGCTTTCCATCCCAAATGAACTGCATCAGCAAGTTTTGCATCTTATCTATTTCCTTTTTGGCCACTCTACAAGATAAGGACATAAACATAAACAGCAACCTCGGCAATATATTCATTTTCACAACCGCTATTCGGCCCATCCATGACAAATACAGTCCCCTCCACCTAGAAAGATCCTGCCTAATACTTTCAACTAATCCCTGGTAATTCCATTGCTTAAGCCTAGATAAGGGAGTCCCCAGCTGGATCCCCAAATATCAGAAACTACCCTCCACCCACCGGAACCTAAAATGTTGCCGCAGACTCTCCTCAACTCTGGGTACCAAATTAAACCCCAACATTTCCATTTTGCCTTGGTTCATTTGATATCCTGCTATCTGGCTATACTGCCGTATGACCTTTATTAGCACCGGCAGCGTTGTAAGTGATTGTGTTAATGTAAAGATAATATCATCTGCAAACAACCCAATCTTTTCCTCTCGCCCCCATATCCTTACTCCTTTGTCTGCTTTCTGCCTGATGTACTCTGCCAGTGGTTCGATAGCCAATGCGAACAGCAGAGAAGACAATGGGCATTCCTGTCTAGTGCCTCTGTTAAGCTCAAAGCTATCTGAATACCCTCCATTCACTGACTCTAGCCCGTGGTCCCTGATACAGTGCCCTTATCCAACTAATATTCTGCGTCCCAAAACCCATTTTCTCTAATACTTGGAACATACATGGCCACTCCATGTGGTTGAACGCTTTTTCCGCGTCCACTGTGACCATCACTGCGGACTCTTGAGACCTCTGAAGATGCCAGGCTATATTCAAAATCTTTCATACATTATCACTTCCCTGCCTTCCTTTAAAGAAACCTGTCTGATCGGGATGAATCAACTGTGGCACTACATCTTGGATCTGGTTTGCCAATACCTTCGCCAAGGTCTTGGCATCCAAGTTTATTAATGATATAGGTCTATAGGACCCTCATACCCCCTGTCTTTGCCTGTCTTTGGCAGTACCATAATACCTGCTTCCGCCATAGATTTTGGAAGGTTTCTACCTTGGAGAACCCTATTCAATACCTGTGTGAAGATGGGCATGATGTGGTCTGACAGAATTTTATAAAATTTCGCCGTATACCCATCCAAGCCAGGGGCCTTCCCAATCTTTAACGTGGCTTTAGCCCTCCTCACCTCCTCTTCCTGAATCTCTTTCCCTAATTGTTCCCTCTCCTCGACGTCCACTTGTAGGAGGTGGCACTCATTCAAAAATGCTTCAATCTCCTCCTGCCCCGCCGTTGATTCACTTTTATACAGATTTTCATAAAAGTCCCTAAATATCGTTCTTATACCCTTAGTCCGGTATTCCATTTCACCTTTTTTATTCCTAATCCCCTCAATAAATGCTGCCTGTCTCCGCGCCTTTAGACGACAAGCTAACAGTCTCCCCGCCCTATTTCCCCCTTCAAAGTGGGCCTGCTTCAGCACCGCCAGCTTATACGCCAGTTCTCGAGCTTGTAGATTTCTCAGCTCTGCCCACACCTCACTGAGCTCTGCAATAGTGCATGGGTCCTGCACTGCTTGATGCGCTCTCTCTAATCTCTCCAGTTTCTGTAATAATTCCTTTTCCGCAGCCCCTTTCTCCCTCTTTACTTGCGTGCCCAAGCTAACCAGCTGTCCACGAACTACCACCTTTAGTCCATCCCATAGAGTCTCCATAGACACCTCCCCTGTATTGTTCAACCTTATATATTCTGTTATATTGTCATGAAGCTTCCTCACATACCTCTCCTCCTCAAGCAATGAATCATTGAGCTTCCAAAATTTTAGACTATCGTCTTCATTGTCCAAGGCTAGTTTTACACTCACTGGGGCATGGTCTGACCATGTTATTAGCCCATGTTCCACCTCCTGTACTTTCTCTACCCACTTTCCCCCACCCCAAATCATATCTAACCTACTGTAGGTTCCATGTACCGGAGAGTAGAATGTATACTTCCACTCCCCTGGGTGCCAACTTCTCCAAAGATCAACCAACCCCAATCTATCCCTCAACCTTTGCAGACTTCTCCTATCCTCTCGGCCCCCCCACCCCTGACTCCCACTAGTATCCAGTCTTGGGTTACAAGTCACATTGAAATCCACTCCCAAATCATAGAAGTATTTCCAAATTCTTCTAACTCCTTCAGGATTTGCTTGTACGCCTCCCCCTGCCTTTCATTTGGGCCATACAGGCTAATCACCCACACCTCCTCCTTTTCTATTTGTAATTTCACCCCCACCCATCTACCCCCTTTACCCCTACAGGTATTTCTCATCATATGCTGGTAGTCGCTTCTCACCAAGATCCCCATCCCCACCCCCCTTTCGTGAGTTCGCCCTCTGCCCCGCTAGTACCACCTTAGGGCATTGTTTAGACTCCAAGAGATATTCCTGTCCCACCCGCAGGTGAGTTTCCTGTATACACAAAATGTCCACCCCCAGCCTACTGCCCTCTTGCTCTACCAGTTTCCTTTTCCTCCACGTGCGCAGCCCCTTTACATTCAAAGTCGCAATCGTTAACATTTTCCTCCACTGACCTATCTTTACCTGGTTACTCCCTCCCTTCCTCCCAGCCCCCCCCCCCCACGCTCCTGTGCACCTGTCCAAAATCTCCTTATAACCCCTCTCCCCCCTTACACTAGTCCCTGCTACCGTGTCTCTCCCCTGGTTACCCATCACCTTATACCCCCCTCCTACCCTCCCACCCCCTACTTCCCCTCCCTCCGTCCCCATACCCCCTCATCCTCCTTCCCCAGATGATTCAGCTGGAGTAGTGCGCCCCCTACCTCCCCCAGCCACTTACTTCTCATTCCCCCTACTTCCTTTCCCTTCCATGCTCTCCCTCCCCCCGCCACTTTCCCTAATCTTCCCCCTTATACATACCCCCTCTTCTTCCCCACCCCACTCCCTGACCCCCTCCCCTCCTCCCCTTTATACCTCCTCCCCACCTTCCTCCCTCTTTCTTCTCCCTGTGCATACATCATGTAAACATCAACATTTCAAACATTTCACTTCTTCAACTCCCCCTCCCTCCACCCCTCTCCTCCTATCTCTATTCACTCCTCCCCTTCCGAACACACAAGTCTTTTAAAACTCCTCCACCCCTCTCACAGTGTAAACCCATCATATTGGAATAACATCTACGGTTTATAACTGGTTCAAATCCTACCTATCAAACAGAACACAAACAGTGAGAATCCTCAACCAAACATCTACCACTTTCAATCAAACACAAGGCCTTCCACAGGGATCCGCGCTATCAGCATTACTATTTAATATTTACATACAACCAGTCTGTAGCATCTTTAAACGTCATGGCGTATATTACCATATTTACGCCAATGATATAATGTTCTACCTCCCATTTAAAATCCCACACCCTCCACTACAATAAATTACAGAATATTTTAAAGAACTAACAATATGGCTTAACGATCAGAACCTACACATCAATTTCTCAAAAACTGATGTACTATATATCACTAAAAATCAAACATATTCACCTCCAAGCACCATTACACTAGACAACCACGAGATCAACATAAAAAAAGAAATAAAATACCTAGGTGTGATACTCGACAATAAACTTAACATGGATTCACACATAAAATATCTGACAAAAAACATACTTTACAAACTCAAGACATTGAGACAATTAAGACCATTGATACACTTACAAGACTTCATAACAATAATTCAAGCCATCATAACTCCACACTTCGATTATGCAAATATAATCCTTAATGGCATCACAAAGCAAAATATGAAAAAGATACAACTCAGAACATAGCAGCAAGGATAATAATGAATATAAAATCAACAGAACATATCACACCGATCCTGGCTGAACTTCATTGGCTACCCATTTACTGCAGAATAAAATATAAAATTATTTTAACCACATTTAAACTAATAAATAACTTAGCACCATCTGTACTCAATACACTCATTAACAAAGAATTAGATAAACGATCACAAAGGAGCAGAAACACAAACACTATAGCAGTTCCAAAAGATTACACAAAAGCAAGAAAACAAACCAACAAGAGGGCCTTTTCCCATTCGGCACCTATTCTATGGAATACGCTTCCTGACAACATTCGCCAACTATCAGACTTAAAGGAATTTAGATAAAAACTAAAAACCCACTTATTCTCTCTACACTACAATACACTACCTAATCAGAATACACAAAGAGACACAGGTTAGCAACCATACTACAATACAACAAAACACACATAATATTTTTACGCATCACAATTTGCCCTATGATATAATTTGTAAGTACCCATAATGTAAATACGTTCTAACTTTTTACCGTTCAAATGTTATATTGTTACTTGTAAATAGTTCCACCTGTTCTATGTGATACGACTAGGTATGTGCTTCCACATACCATATAATTTACTGTTCTTTGTAAACCGCACTTGATACTTGGGAAAGAGCGGTATAGAAATAAGTGTTAAATAAATAAAATCAGTCCTCAGGTTTCTTCCATGTTCCGGTCCTCTCGCTGCTCCTGCCTTAGCCTCCTGTTAGCTCGCCTCTCCTGGCTCTCCTCTTGCAGCTGTGGCCGCCTCTGCTCTGTTGATCCAGCCTCATTAGGGGAATCCTCTGGTGTCTGTGTCCTTCATGTCCTCCCCTTTAAAGTAAAGGAGATTCCAAACGGATGCATCCATCAATACTTGACTTCTGCCTTCCGCAAGATTGTGTCACAGGCTGCATTGCCCTCCTCCGCTGTAATGTTCCTGCAGGCAGGTCTTCATATATATATTGTCACCATGTGGCCAGCCCTTCGCCTAGGGCGCAGAGGGTTGGTCTGCCATGATAATCTTCTATGTGAGACTACAGCTGTGGCTCTTTCAAGGCCTCTTGGGAGTTGTAGTCCCTTTGTTAGCTCTCTGATAAAGAAGCAATTGTAGTCCGAGTGTTTAAGGCAAAATGACAAGGATTTATTCCCCTCACAAACAGAACTTTGGTGCAGAACAAAAATAGGACAGTCTCCAGGAGTTTAGCATGAGGCTTATATACAATAACTACGGTAATTGCTTATTCACTCTCTGGTTCCAAAACATGCAGTACTCGTTGCAAGTACAAAATGGAAAACAAAACAGCTTCTCACAGCAAAGAAAAATAGTTCCTATTTCTTTGCTGTTTCTCAGCACTTTTACTTCAAGGTTTAACACAGTGACTCAATGTTGTCAGCCAATCAAAGCGTGCAATCCATTTGCATATCTGCTACTTCATCAACATTAGAGTCTATTTGCATATCTTCTGTCTCAGGACTAACAGCGTTTGTCTGCAAATTGTTACTATGGGATTTAAGATAACTTCCCTCTGTAAACTCAGGTGTTTGCCCTTTCCACAACTCAAAACAGCAAGGGTTTAAAATACCTGTTGCTCTGGAGTTTCTTCTTTGGCTCTCCTCTAATTCTTGGCAGCTATGAGGAAATACTTTTGTGCTGGGCTCCCACCTGTGCAAACTCTGAAGGCTTCCTTCTGACTGAAGGGCTCCCTGCTCTCTCCGTTCCAGCCAGTTCCTGGTCATAGGGTGTGCCTTCCCTCCTCCTAGTCTGCTGGCTTTTCTCCCAGACCTGTAGGTAGTTTCTTTACCCGGTATCCAACTCTCAGGAGTTTCTGAGCCTCTCCAAGCCCGTCTTACCGGAGGTCTCTCCTCTCTCCTGTCTTTGCTGTCCAGGACTTCTCTTTCTCCTCCTTTCCTTCCTTGTGTTGCTTCTTTTCCTTCTCTGCCACAACTCCAACTTTCTCTGCTGCCATGGCTCCAACTGCCGTCTGAACTGTAATTACCACTCCAGCCAACACTCCAGCCTCCTCTCCAACTTCCTTTCTCTCCTGCTTTTCCTCTCCCCTTCCTGGGAGCTAATGACGAGGTTTTATACTTCTGTTCCCCTCGGCTTGGCTCTGCTCTCAACCTGAACAGGTGTGATTGATCAAGCTCCAGGCTTGCTGCTACGTCAGAGCTTGGGCGTGTCAGCTCAGCTCCTGTCTTTCTCTGTTTACCTTTTCTTTGTAAACAGTGAGCCATGTGTTCTAGCTGCCTGTCAGAGAGAAAGGAAGATTCCACCTTTAAAACTATTTCCATGGGCTCCGTAGAGGTCTCTACATCACAATATACACAGGATATCCCTGCCATGTTAAAGTTCCAAAGCCCCTCATTTTGGTGACAATTCTCTCCTTTATTTGGTATCGTGTCAGGCATATTATAAGGTCTCTAGGCTTGTTCTCTAATGATGTGCCCAGTGCTCTGTGTGCTCTCTCTATTTGTATGTCCTCAGGCATCACCTCCTCTCCTCCCTTCTTTAGTACTTCTAGGCACACCGATACTGCCACCTTTGCACTGTTTTGGAATTCTTTCTCCTCCGGGATTCTCAAGTTATTTCTGCATGATCGGTCTTCTAAGTCTTCCAATTTGTAGATTATAGCCTCCTGCTATGAATGTAACTTTGTACTTCTTTGTGTCCCTTCTTCCTATTGCTGCTCAATCTCTTGCAGCCGGTTTTCATGATCACCCATCCTGCATGCCAAGTCACCAATTTCCTCCTTCAAAGGGCCCAAGAGCTTAGTTAATTCACTTTTTACTGACTGTACCTCATTTTTAATTTCAAGGAAAAAGTCCCTGAGCTCCGCTCTTGTGATGTTCTGTTTAGGGTCTTTTCCTTGTTCCAGCCCACTCCCCATCTCCAACACTTCCACCCACTCTTCATTTTCCCCATTCAGGGTTTTATTTTCCGTAGGGGCACTGTCATTCTTCCCTGCTTGTAACCCCGGGTATACATACTCTCTGAGGTCAGCTGCTTTCCTCCTTGTGGTCATTGCAGCTTTCAGTATCCTGTCTTTCCCGGGGATCTGCCCTTCTTAAGTTCCTCTGGTGCACCATGCCGTCTCTCTACACCGGTCTAAAGCGTCTGCGCTCTGCCTCAGCTTCTCCGCGGCTCCAGCCTCCGCAGTCTCTGGCCTCTGCAGGAGTAATCTGTCTCCGATCCCCGCTATGAGTCTCTCCTCTTGCCCTGTACACTGTAGCACTGCTGCCACAGCTGTATTCCCTGCTCCTGCTTCTGCTGCTTCCACCTCTGCCAGGTAGGCACCCTCTCACCAGCATCTCCGTCGCGTTCATCAGCACTTAGCCCTCTCAGCCTCCTGCTCTCTTTCTCACGCTCACACTGCCAGACTCCTGTCTCCATTCGTCATCTTGACGCACCACGCGGTCATTCTTCACTCCTGCCAATTCAGCCCGCCGCTTCTCCGATCAGCTCTGTGTCTCTTTACAGCGCCCCAACCTACTCTCTCCTTCTTCCGTCTCCTGTGACTTCAGTTTTCCACCTCCGGGGGTACCGTTTTCAAGCTTTTTTGGCTGGGCCGGTGCCGGAGCGGCTGCCTTATACCGCCATCGGCTCCAGTGACGTCATTTTCTCTTGTACTGTCTGTCTTGATTAGATTGTAAGCTCTGATGAGCAGGAACCATCTTTTATATGTGTCTGTACAGCGCTGCCTATACCTTGTAGCACTATACAAATGATTAACAATAGTAGTAGTAGTAGAAGTACAACAATAAGTCAGGTACCTTACCTTGTGTTGGTAATGTGGAGTCTTGGTTGCAATGCCTGGTTGACAGCCATAAAACACGGGGATGAATGACATGGCAGTAACAGTAGTACTGATTAGTGGAAGGACCTCAGCTACAAAAAATAATACTAGTAGCCAGAAGAGTGACCAGAGAGTGGTAAAAAAGGTTCCAAGCAATGAGCATCTCATTTCAGACCAGGAGTCGCCTCAAGCAGTTCATTCAAGCAGCACATCATGTTCCTTGTGCACATTCCTTTTATGCACGCCCAGGCGCAAAACGCCACGGGTATCTGATTTTTAAACTTCTTGAGCTGCAATGTCACTTTGCTATGTTGGGTCACGCGACCCACATGTGGAGGTTGATCGGGGCTTCTGGGGGCTGTAGTCATGCGAGACACAACGTTTCTGCAACTACAATAAGAGCACATACGGGCATAACAAGGTTAGAAAAATAGATCTGATATCTGTTGACATCTTTGTTTAAGTTTATTTGGTACTATCTTGGATCCAGGTGTACATTTGTGGATTTATCAATATTTTGATTTATATAAGTTTACTTAAATGAAAAATTAATAAAAAAAGAAAGAGAGAAATATAGAAAATGATGGCATATAAAAGACCATACAGCCTATCTAGTTTGCCTGTCCATACATACCAGCTATTAAGCTTTACAATTCCTTACTCTGATACAGTCTGTCTCCACTGCCTCATCTGGAAGGCTGTTCCATACATCTACTCCACCTTTCTGTAAAGAAATTTCCTTAGATTACTCCTAAATCTATCCCCTTTCACCTTCTTCCTATACCCTCTCATTCCAGTTTCCTTTCAAATGAAACATAAAATATGATCATGTTATTTATTTAAAAACATTTTTTAGATCACCATATGTGCAGGAATTTAAGGCGGTTTACAACAATTTAAAAATACAGAGGAGATACAATGATAATTATTCCCATTCCCCCAACACCCATACACATTAAAACAATAACAAATCACTGCTGAGTACACATTGTTCCTGCACCAGCTGCAAACGCACTGCTGGCCTTTATCAACAGCTGCACTAAGGTGGGAACAAAAATATTTTTAAAGCCTTCCAAAAGACAAGTAGTTCCATCTCCTTCTGCAGAGCCTCTGGCATTATTTTCCATCAAACTGGGGCTGCAACTGAGAACACATGTGCCTGCCACCGCAAAAGACATACCTAGGAAAACCCTGGCATGGTCAGCAGTTGCGCTTGCGATGACTGCAAGGACCTGTTGGGCTGGTACCACATCAAAGAGCCCTGCAAATAACTGGGCCCCAATCCCCGCAGCACCTTAAAGGCCAAAACTAACAATTTGAAGACACATTGTTGTCAAATAGGCAGCCAGTGCAACTGCTGAAGCACACTGGACAACGAATCCTACCTACCTAACCCCTAAACCATCCATGCGGTCAAGTTTCAGACTACTTTCAGCTTCTGTATCAAGTAAGCCAGTAGACCTACATAAAAGGCATTACAATAGTCCAAGGCTGAGAGCACAAGGGCCTGAACCAAAAGGTGCAAAGTCTCCCTGTCCAAGAATGGGCAGAGCTGCTGCACCAATCATAACTTACCATAAGAGGTACACACTACCTGAGACACTTGTATCTGCAGGGAGAAGTCGGCATCAAACATGGTCCTGGATTTCAGACTTCCATCCCAGATGCGTCCCCACATCAAACATGGCCCTGGATTTCTGACTGAGAGACACAGAAAGCGAGACGTAAAAAAGAAACTCCTTTATTCAAATCCAGTGACCCTGACATGGCCATGTTTCGGCATGAGCCTTCGTCAGGGGGTGAACTTCAAAACATAATGAATACATAAAAAAAATCACTTTTAAATAAAAAGAACATATACATTGATAAAAATCAATCAAATGGAGGAAAGCATATCTACAAAATGCACATCATGATGTTAAAAGGTTGAAAACCTAACAGATAAAAGAATAAAGAATTAAAAATTGAAAAATGTGCGTGTGTGTGTGTATATATATTTATTTTTTTTATACCACGTTCTTTAGAATCAGTGTGGTTCACATGTACTTTTTATTCCCTTGTCCCCGAAGGGCTCACAATCTAAGTGTATCTGAGGCAATGGACAGCAAAGGACAGCAACCTTGGGCCGGAAGGACTGGGGTTTCTAGTCCCACAGGTGCTCCTTGTGGTCTTGGGCAAGCCACTTAACCCTCCATAGCCCATGTTCCCTGTAAAATAGTTATCTCCAAGTTATAATGCCCTGTTCAATGTAATTTCAGTTTGTTCAATGTAAACTGCACTGATGCAGAATAGCGCGGTATATAAGAGAATGTAAATAAAATAAATAAAAATGGAGGGTTAAGTGGCTTGCCCAAGGCCACAAGGAGTGGCCATGGGACTAGAGATATAATATGATTCAAAAGAAGACACACAATTCAAGTTAATGGACAAAACGGAAGGGACGTGTAAAATTTAGACAATAACTATGATAGACAAACCACCCTCTGTCCAGTCCAAAGGATGAACACCAATGGAATGGTGTGAAGAAAATAGCACAGGCATGGGAAGGAAAAAATGACTTACTGTCATTGTATAAGTCCAAAATGGTACAAAAACTAAGGTCTGTAAATAAATAATATAAAACTCATCATATTTGCACTTAATCATACATTTCTTTCATGAAGAAAAGCTTGTAATAATAGAAAAACCACATATTAGAAACAATAATATAAAAATATCTACATGATAACCAATCATGGGATTTTTTTTTTTTAAGAAACACTTGTGTCGGCATGAATCGAGGTGCAGCGTGCATAACAGAAAGGCGCATATTATAATTAAAGGATGTAATTATGGTTCACAATAATCATGCTAAATGGCTTGTAATGTGTCCCTAAAATAATGATACCCACATCGGAGAATAAACTCAAAACTACACTGTAATCATGGGATGAGTGTGTGATAACTAGGGACCTCAGAGCATTTATTTTCATAAAGGTGTTGTATGCATTAATTCATAAAACCAATGGACAAACTAAAAATAAAATGTATCATTATAGCACTAAGGTTGTCGCCGATAAAAAATGCTTTAGACAGCTTCAGGTTCGATCACTCAAAAAGTGAAACAGAAAGTATCCTCTAGACTTCTCTAAACTAACATGAAAGAAAAATTGTCACTGTAACTCAAAGGCAGTTGCCAACAAAGAATGTTTTAAATAGCTCAAGTCTTTATAACTAAATGAAATAAAATATAAATTGTTTGGTGCATCATAAGAGCAGTGTGAAAAGAAGTAAGGAATGCCTCTGCAGCTCAATAGCTGTCACCGACCTAAAATGCTTTAAAACGGCTTCTGGCTTAATCGCTTCTAAGTGAAGAACAAGGGTGTTTTGTATACTCATTAAAACAGCGGGAAGGCTCACAAATAGCAAAAAAGTTAAGATGTGTCATTTGGACTCAAAAGTAATTGCCAATAGAGCTATTTACAATCAGCTTCTAACTTGATGGCTTCTAGAGTGAAACAAAAAGTGTTTTCTACATTTATTAAACCAGCAAAAAAGTATGCCAACGGTGACTCAATGGCTGTTGACAATAAGGGGTATGTTAGATGGCTTTGAGCAGATTGCTTGCACAATAAAACAAAACACATGTGCTGTCTCAAATGTTGTCAGAATATTGGCAAAGAAACATACACTGCCTGGGGACTTACACGCACTCCACTTTATAGGAAAAATTTGTGTTACACGTTGTACGTTTGTTTCTATTAACAAAATAAAGTTGAAACAGTGCAAATAACCTTCCTAGTATGATTACACAAATAAACGGAAAAGGAGTATTCTACACGGAACAAAATACTACAAAAGGAAATGAAAAGAAAGTGAAACAAAAACATACCTTGTCAGCATGAAATCCGTGTAAGTTGCAAAGCAGGTTTTCAAACAAAAGTGGAGTAGGAGGCATATAACGCTATTTAAAAGGAGGCTGATAAGGCGCCAAAGCTGGAACTTCAACATGAACAGTTTTGATTCAAACCTTAAATTACCAATAGGTTTCAACAATGATAATGAGTAAGAACATGTAATATGTTAATTCTGATCAACTGATAAAACTAATAAATAAAGGGGGAGGGCAAAGGGGAGAAGAGGGAGGAGGAGGGTTGGATGAGGAGAAAGGAAGGGGGAGGGGGTAATAGGGAGACGGGGGGATGGGGGGCAGTAGAAGCGGGAGGGGGGAAGGAGGAGGGGGAGGGGGAGAAGGAGAGGGGGGGGAGGAGGGGGAGGGAGAGGGGGAGGGGGAGGGGGAGAAGGGAGAAAGGGTAGGGGGTGAGGAGGGGGAATGGGGGAGGGAAAGAAGGGGGGAGGAAGAGGGGGGAAGGGAGGAAGGGAGTGGTGGATCCGTGCTAGCCTCCCCTAATCAGCCCATTACCAATCCTACCTCCCACTAATAAGCCCATTTCCAGTCCTAGCCCCCCTGATCAACTCATTTCCAGTACTAGTCCCCCTCAGCCCATTACCAGTGCTAGCCCCCCTAATCAGCCCATTACCAGTCCCAGCCCCCCTTGATCAGTCTATTCCTAGCCTTCCCTAATCAACCCATTACCAGTCCTAGCCCCTCCTGATCTGCCTATTACCAGTGCTAGCCCCCCCCCCCCATTATCCCATTATAATCCTAACCTGCACTGTCTCTGCCCTTTGTCCAGCATTTATCCCCTGTCTCTCCCCTTTGTCCAGTATGTCCACCAGTCTCCCCCCTTTGTCCAGCACTTGCCCCCTGTCTCTCCTCTTTGTCTAGTACTTGTCTCCTGTTTACCCCTTTGTCCAGTATGTCTCCGTCTTCTCCTTTGTCCAGCATTTTACCCGTTTCCCCCTTTGTCCAGTATTTGTCCCCTGTCTCCCCCTTTGTCCAGCATTTGTCCCCTGTCTCACCCTTTTGTCCGGCATTTCCCCCCTGTCTCCCCCTTTGTCCAGCATTTCCCCCCTGTCTACCCATTTGTCCAGAATTGGTCCCCTGTCTCCCCATTTGTCCAGTATTTGTCCCCTGTCTCCCCCTTTGTCCAGCATTTGTCCCCTGTCTCCCCCTTTGTCCAGTATTTGTCCCCTGTCTCCCCCTTTGTCCGGCATTTCCCCCCTGTTTCTCCTCTTTGTCTCTCCTTGTTCTCCTCCTGTCTCCACTCCCTCCACCTACACTTCTCATCCGGTGGTGGTGGGAACACTCCGGCTGTTTTTATTTTAGATTTTGCTGCCTCTGGCCTTCCTCTGCCTTCCTACCACTTTTCTTTCCTCAAGAATGCTTGCAGCAAGAAAAAAAGCAGCAGAAAGGCAGAGGCAGGCCAGAGGCAGCAAAATCTAAAATAAAAACAGCTGGAGTGCTGCCGCCGCCACACAAATCAGCCTGATCGCTTGCAGGGTTCCTGCAAGCAATTGGGCTGATTTATCCGATGCCGACGGCACCGGCTCTGTTTTAATTTTATATTTTGCAGCCTCTGGCCTGCCTCTGCCTTCCCATGTGGGAAATCAGAGGCAGGCCAGAGGCTGCAAAATCTAAAATTAAAACAGAGCCGGAGTGCCGCCTGAGGCCATCGCCTCAGGTGGCCTAATGGAAGAACCGCCCCTGTATATGGCAAAAATATCACAGAACACACCACACCACTTCTATATGAATTACATTGGCTACCCATAGCAAGCCGTATAAAACATAAAATCCTTACAACCACCTTCTAACTCATTAGAGAAATAGCACCCTCATACTTATCTTACTAACATCCCAATCACTGAAAGATCCAGGAGAGACATCACAAAAATATCTTAATAGTACCAGCTAACTACCATAAGACAAACCACTCAACCAGCAATAGAGCATACACACATTTCGCTCCAATCCTTTTGAACGCCCTTCCAGACAAAATAGCAGCCATCAATGACCTTAAAGATTTCCAGAAGGCAGTAAAAGCACACTTATTCACAGAATATTTTGGTCAATCACAACATAAAACACAATATTATCAACATAACTTCACTTATATCCCTCATTTAGAACAAGCCTCACATCATCCTGTGTAAATGCTCCTATATAAATATGTTAATATAATATAGTTTCTGTAAAATAGCTATAATCACATGTACATATGTTTTGACTTAGTTTAATGCAGTCTAGTTTATACCACAAGTCTAATGTCATAATTTTTTGTTCCTGTTATTTTTAAACCGCCCTTGATCTCTGGTAAGGGCGGTATATTTATTTATTTAGACAGTTTTGTATACCACCTTATCCTTCAATCAAAGTGGTCGCAACACAATTGGGGGATATGAGACACATACACTAATACTTACAGGGAACATGGGCAATGGAGGGTTAAGTGACTTGCCCAAGACCACAAGGAGCACATGTGAGACTAAAAACCCCAGTCCTTCTGGCCCAAGGTTGCTGTCCTTTAGTGGGATTTGAACCCCTGACCTTCTGGCCTGAGGTAACTTGCACCAACCACTAGGCCACTCCTCCCTATATATATGTGTATTAAAACAAATACTGCCAAAGCAAAAGCAAGGGACCCCTTAACCTGCAAACTAGACCAAATTATAATGTTGATAATGTTATATGTTATGTTTGTTTATTTATTTGTGTGCTCTTATATATATATTGCAGTATTTGTTTTAAGGAACCACTAGCCAGTCTCGTTATGTGGATGTTTGAATGTGCTGTCTTTTCGTCGGTTATTGAAGAGCAATTTGTTTCGTCAAGATTTTGGCGCATGATTTTTGTTTAATGTTATTTTATGATGTGTTATGTTTTTTGTACCGCTTTGAACTTTTGTGATTAGGCGGTTTATAAATGTTGTAAACAAATATATAAATAACAGCTAATTACAGATTGTGGGTCTGTGGTTTAGATGAAAGGCCTAGGTCAGGTTACATATTTATTTATTTATTTACATTCTCTTATATACCGCGCTATTCTGCATCAGTGCGGTTTACATTGAACAAACTGAAATTACATTGAACAGGGCATTATAACTTGGAGATAACTATTTTACAGGGAACATGGGCTATGGAGGGTTAAGTGGCTTGCCCAAGACCACCTGTGGGACTAGAAACCCCAGTCCTTCTGGCCCAAGGTTGCTGTCCTCTAGTGGGATTTGAACCCCAGACCTTCCGGCCTGAAGTACTTTGCCACAACCACTAGGCCACTCCTCCTAGGCCACTGTGAAACGACAAAAGAAATGAGAAGGGTGGTCATAGAGGAGAAAGAAAGGAAAGGGCGAACAGATCGGAGTTGTCTTAGAGTGAGAAAACAGCGTTGGACTACAGAAGAGATGTGGGCTTTGAAGGATAGAGAGGAGTCGAGAATCATGCCAAGACAGTGCAGAGAGGTAACGATAGGGATGGAGGAAGAAGAGAGCAAGGGAGTGAGGGAAGGAGCAGGACTACCGGCGGTGAACCAAATGGCTGAGGTTTTTGAGAGGTTGATATGTAGGAAATTGGAGGAAAGCCAGGACGCCACCGAGGAGAGACATTTGTTAAGAGGGGTGATATTGGGGGTAACTGAGTCGGTGTGCTAGAGAAGAAAGATGTAGCTGCAATGTCCAGAAACATCAGGACAAAGCCCTGTTTAGAGTTCTTAGTGCCCTTAATGAGTTTGTCATTGAGGGAAACTAAGAGGATTTCAACTCCATAGTTGAGCTGGAATCCATACTGATGAATATGGAGGAGGAGTGGCCTAGTGGTTAGGACAAGGTACTTCTGGCCGGAGGGCCGGGGGTTCAAGTCCCACCTGGGGACAGCAATCTCAGGCCGGAGGGACTGGGATTTCTAGTCCTATAGGTACTCCTTGTGGTCTTGGGCAAGCCACTTAACCCTCCATTGCCCATGTTCCCTGTAAGTATTAGCATATGTGTGTTATATCCCCTCGTGTTAAATGTATCTCCCAATTGACCGCTTTGACCCGGTGAAAAGCAGGATATAAATACAGCTAAATAAATAAATAAAATAAAATATCCAGGGGAGCAGAGCTGTCTATGTGTTCTTGGAGTTGCTGAAGGACAGTTTTTTCCAGTATTTTGGCTAGGAAATGTAAGCTTGAGATTGGTCAGTAGGAGTTCGGATTGCTCAGTTCCGGTTTGGGATTCTTTATGATTGGGTGGGAAGAAGCAAATTTAGGCTGCGGGGGACTGTGCCTTGGAAGAGAGAGAGGTATACCATTTTGAGTAGGATGGGAGCTAGCTTTGCTCTTGAGGTTTTTATCCAGCTCACTGGACAGGAGTCAAGTGGAGAAGTGGTTGTGTTGAGGTTGCTGATGATGTTCTCAAGTTGCCCAAGAGGGGTTGCGCTGAATGTGAGGAGGGAGGCACTAGGTAGGTCTGTGCTGGTCTGTGTGGGTCCAGCATGTGTAACATTTCAGAGTTTTGACTGGAAGTGAGGGGCAAAATTCTGTGCAGTTGGAGCAATAGTTGGTGAACATTAATGATTTGGCAATGGCAAAGAGTTCTCTGAGTTTGTTGAGTGATTTCATTATGGATTTGGTGTGAAATTCTCTTTTGGTTTTGTTTGTTTTTATTCAGTAGCCCTTGATCCTCTTGGTTGTACTTCCATTTCCGCTCGAGTTTTCTAAGGTCACATTTGAGATTCTTCAGGATAGGAGTGTACCATGTAGTTTTGTGGCGGAGGTTTGATGAGCGGTACCATAGCATATTTACAAATGCTGGTTTGCCAGTTAGTGATGATGAGGTCTAAGCCGTCGGTGTCAATATCAATTTGAGGGATAACGTCTTCTAGGAATGTCTTTGTATCAAACTATTTCTTGAAGCGATGGTGGGCCCCTTGTGGTTGATCTGCTGGGGTGGGTGATTTGATTTAGTGTAAGAAAAAGGTGATGGAGTAATAGTCTGATTAAGAAACTTTTGTAACTAGTGCATCAGGTATTCTGGTAGCGTCCAGCAATTGGGAGGGACAGAAGATAAGATCTAAGGTGTTCCCTTTTTTGAGCATTGGGTAGTATACTATTTGTGTGAAGTTGAGAGAATACATTGCTTCCAGAAAGTCGTTGGCATATTTTTGAGGGACAGAGGAGAGTTTTAGGTCACCTAGGAGTGCTAACTGGCAGTTGGGTTTTGAATAAGAGCTAATGATATTGAGTAGAATAGCTAACATGAAGGAATGGGGAGGAGCTCCCTTGCTCCGATGTCGATCGGGAGGGCAGAGAAATTTTATGTTCTTAAGGCATTTATTTATTTATTTTATTTATTTATTTATTTTATTCTCTTATATACCGCGCTATTCTGCATCAGTGCGGTTTACATTGAACAAACTGAAATTACATTGAACAGGGCATTATAACTTGGAGATAACTATTTTACAGGGATCATGGCTGTTATACAGATAAATGCCTTTGAATTTTCCCCCTATTTCTATGTACCACCTAAACCAATAAAGTTTATCCAGATAATGACTATTGCCACTAGCTGAATAATGTTTGCCCCTCTTCCCCCATACTTAAATGAATATATATATTGTTTTCTTTGAGCAAATAGTATGTAATCATATTAGAAAGCATTTATGCAATTAGCCCCGATGCCGACCACAAGTGGTTTTGAATAGCATCCCTTATACATTTAAGGGCAATTTTCAAATCTTCAGGAGTAGTTGCAAAGCACATGGGTATTATTATCTATTGAATTTGAACATATTTTTGTCTGAAAATTTCCTACAAAAAAGTATTCACAGAAATTTGCACCTTCTTTTTTGTAGGCACTTTTTCCTTTCAAAATAAATACATATACATAGTTTAGAAAAATGTCTCCCTCTACCTACTCCCACTTCCCAGTATATGCATTATTGATCCCTATGCATACTTTTACCATCATAGAGGGTGAGAATTTTTCAAACAGCCAGTTTACCCAAGTAAATAGCCATTTAACTGACTAAACAGCCTTCCTAAATTGTTGTCTAAGAGGATAAGTTTGTATATGTCATGTAGCTGATTTAATGGATCTTTCTATGCACTCATGTAAAATTAAGCAATTCGGACTTATTCTGTTAGCAGGACCTGCAACTGGAGAAGTCCTGGTGGGTTAATGTTCAGAGGTCCTATTAGGATAGTGCCACTGAATATTTCCTCTGATGGTGTCAATGTCCTTCAGGCGAAAATGGAGAGAAACTAGTACTTAACCAGACAGCAGTGATTTTTAGGGGTGTTGTTTAGATAAGCAACCATTTAACTTAGGACAGGAAAAGAGCTGTCCTTATATGCACTGGCTATCCAGATATCAGCTAAATATCACTGCTATCAGAAACTAAAACGATCGCAAAATCAGGCTATTTGGTAGCTGCCACTATACAGATACAGTTGCTGAATATCCACATTTTTTTACCCATGATGGTTGGTATTTAAAAAAAATGTCTATCATCATGGGCGTATTTTCTATATGGTTGGGTGAGTGCAAAGCCTTTCATAAAATTCATACTAGGAACAATATTATAACATTTTGTGTGAGTAAACCCCATTTTACCTGTAGAATGACTTTTATAAAATTACCATGAGCATATGTACATAGAAAGTAGGGGAAAGCCAATAGCTGCCCATGGTTCGGAATGATGTATCTGTGTAGGATACTAGCAAAATATTGAAGTTAGGGCACATCGACAAAGAGGTTCCAATAAAGCGAAAAGTAACCCAAATGCCCTTAAGTACAGAGCAGACAGAGCTTAAAGATTCCAAATTACCCCTGTCTAATGATAATAATCAGATTAATATGAATAAAATACAATCTCTAAAATGCTTGTATGCAAATGCTAGAAGTCTAAAAAATAAGATGGGAGAGTTAGAATATATAGCAGTAAATGAGAGGTTAGATATGACTGGTATCTCAGAGACAGGGTGGAAGGAGGACAACCAGTGGGACACTGAGATATCTGGGTACAAATTATATCGCAATGATAGAGCGCAACCTCTCCAGCAATTTGATCTACTCTGTTAGAGAGGACATTGAGTCAGACAGGATTAAAGTTTTGCAGGAAATAAAATACATGGTAGAATCTCTATGGATTGAAATTCCATGTAAAAAGGTGAAAGCAATGGCAGTGGGGATGTACGTCTGATAACCTGGCCAGAATGAACAAATGGATAATGAAATGCTCAAAGAAATCAGGGAAGCTAGTAAAAGTTACAACACAGTACTAATAATGGGTGATTTCACTTTACCAAGGTACTGACTGGGTCAGTGTCACAGCAGCACATGCTAGGGAGATAAAGTTTCTAGATGAAATAAATGACTGCTTCTAGGAGCAGTTGATTCATAAACCAACAAGAGGGGAAGCAATATTAGACCTAGTCCTTAGTGGTACATAAGATCTGGTGCAAGAGATAATGGTGTTGGGGCCAGTTGGCAACAGTGATCATAGCATGATCGCATTTGATTTTGTAAATGAAGGAAGGATGGCAAGGAAATCCACAGTACTGCCTTTTAACTTTCAAAAGGGAGATTATAAAAAAAATGAGGAAAATATTTAAGAAAAAACTAAAAGGAACAGCTGCAACGGTTAAAGATTTACATCAAGCATGGACTTTGTTTAAAAATGCTATCTTAAAAGCCCAGACCAGCTGTATTCCACACTTTAAGAAAGGAAGGAAGTCAGAAAAACTGCCAGCATGGTTCAAAGGTGAGGTCTCAGAGGCTATTGTAGCCAAAAAAAGCATCTTTCAGGAAATGGAAAAAGGAACCAAATAACAAAAACTGGAAACAACATAATCACTGGCAAGTTAGATGCATAAGAACATAAGATATGCCATACTAGGTCAGACCAAGGTCCGTCAAGCCCAGTATCCTGTTTCCAACAGGGGCCAATCTAGGTCATAAGTACCTACATTGTAGCAATTTCCCCAAAAGAAACAGTTTCCTCAATGCTTTTATTGGGTCAAGCAGTGATATCCTGGGTCCCTTTTAATGATGTTTTATGGACCTTTCCTCCAGGAACTTGTCCAAACCTTTTTTAAACCCAGCTCCACTAGCAGCTCTTACTACATCCTCCGGTAACAAATTTCAGAGTTTGATTACACGTTGAGTGAAAAAATATTTTTTCTTATTAGTATTAAATAGGTTACCCTGTAGCTTCATTGCATGTCCCCTAGTCTTTTTATATTCTGATGACTTAAACAATCGATCTACGTTTACCTGTTCCACTCCATTCATTAATTTATAGACCTCTATCATATCTCTCCTCAGCCGTCTCTTTTCCAGATTGAAGAGCCCTAACCTTTTTAGCCTCTCTTCATAGGAGTATCCTTCCATCCCCTTTACCATTTTGGTAGCTCTTCTCTATACATTTTCTAATAACGCTATATCCTTTTTAAGATACGGCGACCAGAATTGCACACAATATTCAAGGTGCGGTCTCACCATGGAACGATATAGAGGCATTATAATATCTTTTGTTTCATTTTCCATTCCTTTCCTTATGATACCTAGCATTCTGTTTGCTCTCTTGGCTGCCGCTGCACACTGGGCCGAGGGTTTTAACATGTTATCCACAATGACGCCTAAATCTTTTTCCTGGTTGGTGGTTCCTAATGTGGAACCTTGCATAGTGTAACCATAGTTTGGGTTGTTCTTCCCTAGGTGCATAACTTTGCACTTGTCCGCATTAAATTTCATCTGCCATTTTGATGCCCAGTCTTCCAATTTATCAAGATCCTCTTGCAATTTTCCACAATCCTCTTGGGTTTTAACAACTTTAAATAGTTTTGTGTCATCTGCAAATTTGATAACCTCACTCGTTATTCCACTTTCCATGTCATTTATGAATATGTCAAAAAGCAGCAGACCCAGCACAGATCCCTGGGGTACACCACTACTCACCTTTCTCCACTGGGAAAATTGGCCATTTAGCCCAACCCTCTGCTTTCTATCTTTCAACCAGTTCTTGATCCACAGTAGTACACTGCCTCCTATCCCATGACTCTTTAGTTTTGCCAAAAGTCTCTGATGAGGGACCTTGTCAAAGGCTTTCTGAAAGTCCAGATACACTATATCAACCGACTCACCTTTGTCCACCTGTTTATTCACACTTTCAAAAAAACATAGCAGATTAGTAAGACAAGATCTTCCTTGTCTAAAGCCATGTTGGCTGTGTCCCATTAGGCCATGACTATCTACACGCTGAGTAATTTTATTCTTTATTTATTTATTTATCTGTATTTATATCCCGCTTTTCACCGGGTCAAAGCGGTCAATTGGGAGATACATTTAACACGAGGGGATATGACACACATACGCTAATACTTACAGGGAACATGGGCAATGGAGGGTTAAGTGGCTTGTCCAAGACCACAAGGAGTGCCTATAGGACTAGAAATCCCAGTCCCTCCGGCCTGAGATTGCTGTCCCCAGGTGGGACTTGAACCCCAGGCCCTCCGGCCTGAAGTACCTTGTCCTAACCACTAACCATTTAATGATGGTTTCTACCATTTTTCCCGGTACTGACGTGAGGCTCACTGGTCTGTAGTTTCCCAGATCACCCCTGGAACCCTTTTTAAAAATTGCTGTTACCTAGGCCTGACTTTGCCCTGACTCCGCCTTGCAGCGGATGTAACTGCAGCGGGAACTAAAATTGAAAAACACAAGGACAAAAACAAGTAAGCAACAAACGCTATAGCACACAAGACTGTGATATTGATAAATCAGACACTAGACCCGCTCTGCTCTTTACCTGCTAGAAATACCATCCTTGTATTAACTGCTAGAGATACTACCCTTATATGCACTGCTAGACTATACTTAGAGATTGTATTGAACTGCTAGAGTTCCTATCATTGTATTGAACTGCTAGAGTTACTATCATTGTATTGAACTGCTAGAGATACTATCCTGTATTCGCACCGCTAGAACTACTGCTAGACTTACCTGCTAGAAACACTAGCCTTGAAGTCTACCCTGTGCCATGAAGCAGACACCTAAAATGGCACCAGACTTTCTAGCCCTAATCAGTGGTTACCTTCTCAGTGGTCTATTCCACTGCACCCTTGCCCTCACCACCGACCACAATCCCATACCTATCCTTCAAAGCTCAGGGAGGAGTTGGTCGGGTACCTCCCGCCAACCAGCTACGGAAGCAAAGCACACCTTACACCCACACCTACTCTACGTCTCACTTCAACATACTAAAAAACCCCAGCTAGAGAAGCATCCACGCCCCCACAATCTGAAATGCGCCCTTATAAATGCACGCTCAATCCGCAAGAAATGGCCAGCCATTTCCAACCTGATATCCAATCATGACCTTGACATCCTAATGGTCACCGAGATGTGGCTGTCCAACTCAGATATGGTCCTACTCAACCAGCTCACCCCCCCCCCAACTTCTCAATTCACATCTGCCACAGAACTGACCGTAGGGGTGGAGGAGCACTCATCCTTAACAAAACGGAACTCCAGTTTCAGATGATCACTGCCACTAGCACAATGCACCTCAACTCATTCACCATAGCCAACAAGTACAGCTCCATCAACCTGATTTACAGATCCCTGTCTCCCTCCCCTGATGACCTCTCAATGATAATTGAACTTGCCTGCAACATCAAGAACCCGCGCACACCAAACTGGCCGATTTCAACCTGCCTGCTCTACAAGACACCCACTCCAAAGCCTTCTTTGAGGCGCTTAACGAGTTGGGCTACAAACAAGTAATAAATGCTCCCACTCACCTAAGAGGAAACAAGCTAGACCCGGTCTTCACCCCAAGATCAGCCATAGGCCTGAATCACGGCCTCGTCATATCTATCACCCCAGTACCATGGTCCGACCACAGCCTGATCAGATTTCAAATGCCCTCGCATCCTGATAACAAAAGTTCCCAAACTTCAGCCAAGGCCTCCACAGCACCAACAGGACGTTTACGACCCTTCGACAAAGAAGAGATCCTCAACAAAACCCTCCCACTCTTCAACCTGTCAGCCCCTAGCCTTGAGGAAATGATCTCCACCTGGAACAATAGCCTGGGTTCCATCGCTCACCTACCAGCCCCAAATAAGCCAAATAAACCACCAAGGAAAAGAAAGACTGCTCCATGGTACTCCACTGAGCTACGAATGTCACTCCTCTACCTAAGGAAGCTTGAAAGGCGATGGCGTCACTCACGCTCCACTGAAGACCAGAAAGCATACACCTCCTACCTAAAAAAACACCACAAAGCAGTCACGGAGAAAATGAGGCAATATCATACAGAGCTCCTGCAGCGCTCCTTAAACAAACCACATGACCTATTTAATCTAGCGAAGACCCTAACAAAAGAACCTTCTGCTACCCAACAAAGCATGATACAACCACAGGAATTCACGGACTACCTACAATCCAAAACAAGACAGACCAACTTAACCACAAACCCCTTTCCTTTAGATGAGTCGCACCATCCAACACCACTGACCGCCTTCTCAACCCCATCAGAGAAAGGTACCGAGGATATCATCACCGCCATCAACACCACCACAGCGCCAAATGACCCTTGCCCAGCTTTCTGGATAAAGTCATTGCGCGTGGAATTTAGCCCATTCCTATTCAAACTCATGGACCTTTCCTTCTCAACAGGGACATTCCCACGAAGTCTGAAACAAACATCCATCAGGCCACTTCTAAAGAATCACAAACTAGACCCCCAGAAGGTGGATTCATACAGACCAATCTCAAGCATTCCATTACTGGCCAAAATAATTGAAAAGGTTGTCCAACACCAAATCCAACACCACATTGAGACCATTGCTCCTCTCAACCCATGTCAACACGGATTCAGAGAATCACATGGCGCTGAGACTCTCCTGACCACCCTCTTCAGTACCCTAATCACCGGAATGGACAACATCAGACAAGGATTTGCTCTAATTTTCTTGGATATTGCCGCAGCATTTGACTCTGTCAATCATGATCTGCTCATGGGGCGCCTCAAGGAAAAGGGAATCCAGGCCAAAGCTCTAAACTGCTGTAAGTCATACCTTACAGATAGATGGCAGCATGTACGAACAAGCTCCATGACCTCCGAACCTTTCCAACTAAAACAAGGTGTATCACAGGGATCCTCGCTCTTGGCCCTGCTGTTCAATATATACATGCAACCCATCTGCTCACTCATACGCTCCTTCAACATCGCCTGCCTGGTAAACGCCGACGATGTACTGCTCTACATGCCGTTCTCAACTGACCAGCCAGACTTTTCACCACTAAGAACCTGCTTCGATGCTGTCACTGACTGACTCCACACCCAAAACCTCAGAATAAACTTCAACACAACGGACGCCCTATTCATAACCAGGAACCAAACATTTACACCTCCCAGCTCATTAAAAGTAAGAGACGCTGAACTCCTAAGCAAACCCTAGATCCGCTATCTAGGGGTCACAATAGACTAACATCTAGACATGAAAGCCCATATAAATAACATGGTCAAGGCAGTCTACCACAAGATACGGACAATCCGGCACCTACGTCCCCTGCTGGAGCCAGACAACTTCAGGACAATTTATCAAGAACTCATAATCCCCCACTTGACTACGCCAACTCAATTCTACATGGACTCCTGAAGAACATGCTGAACCCATTTCAGCTGGCAATGAACGCCGCCACCAGAATACTACACGGAGCTTCAAGGAGGGATCACGTAACCCCAATCTTGAAACACCTCCACTGGCTGCCTGTCCACTGCCAACTCTCCTTCAAAATACTACTACTAACCTTCAAAGCCATCAACAATTGCTCATCCGCCTCACTCACAGACCTCGTCCACCCCACTCCACCCAACAGATCTAGAAGGTCATTTGCTGCAACACACTGATAATCCCAAATGCAATCACGAAATGCTCGCAAGCAACAAGGAACAGAGCCTTTGTGTTCTATGCACCCACAAGCTGGAACGCCCTACCAACCACCATCTGGTCCATTATGGACCTTGCACAGTTTGGAAAGCACTGAAGCACCATCTCTTCCTCTTACACTACTCCTAGGCAAGTTATAAACCACAATCAAACATACCCAACCACCAGAACAGCGCCCCTTGCACACCCAAGTCACACTGATGCAACACCACTAGAACAACTGTATAACCTGTAAATAGCAGCATGTATATAGCTATCTACTCTTGTAAATAGTTGCTAAGCAGCGCTGGTCACTACTGTATCTGTGACCTGTGTTCCCAGTCTGTATACAGGGTGGCCCAAAAAAAGTGAGAACATCTCGCAGCATATAAGTTATTTAAAAATTCAAAAAGACAGATGTAAACAATTGACAAATTTAAAAAAAAAAAGATGGTGACCGGAAATTGTCAAAATAAAGACGTTATATAGCTAAAAAAGGTAAATAAACTATTTAAGCTTTTCATTTATGAGATGTTCTCACTTTTTTTGGGATACCCTGTATAGTTACCCACGTTAGTCCCCAAGTTACACCACTTGTTCATTGTAATGTAAAGTGCAGGCTCCCACCGCCCTATACAGGCTACTCTTTATCTGTAAACTGCACTGATGATAAACAGCATGGTATAGAAAAGATATTAAATAAATAAATAAAACTATAACAGTTGTCCTAACCTTTCCCTCATGGGCACATGGCCCTGGAGAAACTTCGTCGGTGCGAGAGGGTTTTACAGGTCCTAGTTACAGGATCACTTCCTGCCACACCAGGGTGATGTTCTCCTGTCACGTGACCTCTCTCCTCCATGGCAACAGGGATGCTACCAGACTGGAGGTGGGACTTCAAGACTATATCCCTGTAGGTCTTGTCTATGTACCTCTCTGTCTTCCTTATGTTTTCAAGTCTGCTACTCTTGCCTCCAGAGATCAGACTCGTTCCCTGATAGCAAAGAGATCCTTGCACCTTGTGCACACGTAAGACCCCTCACGAAATGGGAGAAAATCATACATGTGACACTCAGTGCAAAAGACTGGAATGCCCCCATCTCGCTGCTGGACTGCTGTCTGCATCTTCGTTTTAAGGTTGTGTTAGATGTTTAAGTTCTTTACTTACTAAGGATTGCTGTGGATACATATACTAATAAAGCTATACCTAATACGTTTGTTCACCTGAACTTAAATTAATCTCAGGTCCTTAATGTATGCTGATGAGAATAAACAACACCTGAGAGTGAATATGACACCTACTTTCCTTTAAGAGGTTTAAGCACCTATAAAGCTTTGATTATCCCAGGGGTGGGTGGGTGATGGCGAGGGAGGGAGGGAGGGAGGGGAATAAGAGTTATTAAAAGCTGGTTGCTACACAGTATCCTGTCCTGTGCTTCTAAGGTAATCTGTGACCAATCTCCAGGGGGAGTCCCACAGCCCTTGCTTGGGTCGAGGGAGTATTGGGTTCTAAATTAAACCAGAAAGCTCTCCTCTGTGTTTTGAATGTAAACTAGGTCCTGACTGAGTATTAAATTTAAACTGGAAGTTCTCTACTGGGTTCTAAATCTAACCAGAAAGCTCTCTTCTGTGTTTTAAATTTAAACTGAAACTCTTTGCGGCTACTAGGCCCTGACTGATTTAACAAATATACTGGGTCCACAGATTAATCAGCTTTAATCTAAAGAATTCCTTTTTCCTCAAGTTTTAGAAAAATTCCCAGAAGTAATACATACAATTGCAGATCTCTCTCCAGAAGTAGCAGTCCCCTTTTGTCGCATTGATAAGGCATGCAAAGAGAGAATTTGAGAAGAAGCTTGCTGTAGAAGCAAAAACATATAATAAAGACTTTTTCAAGTACATTCATAGAAAACCCTGTGAGAGAGTCAGTTGTACCATTGGATGAATAAGTTGGTAAAAGGGGGACAAGAGGGTACAAGGCCATAACGAAGGGACTGAATGAATTCTTTGCTTCGGTCTTTACTGAAGAAAATGTAGGAAAGTACCCATGACTGAAATAGTATTTAAAGGTGATGCATCAAAAGAATTGAAAGAAATTTTGATAAACCGGTAAGATATATTACCACTATTTGATAAATTAAACAGTAGCAAATCACCTAGACCAGATGGTATATACCCGAGGGTGTTGAAAGAACTGAAATATGAGATTGCAGACCTACTAATAGCAATGGAGTCAGCACTGACTTGACAGCACTAAAAAAAAAAAAGTACCTGAAGATTGGCGAATTGCCAATGCAATGGCAATTTTTAAAAGGGTTCCAGAGGTGATCCGGGAAAATAGAGGCCATTGAGCCTGAGATCGGTTCCAGGCAAAATAGTTGAAACCATTATAAAGAACAAAATTACTGAACATGTTGATAGTCATGGTTTAATGGGAGAAAGTCAACATGGCTTTAGCCAAGGAAGGTCTTGTCTTAATCTGTTATATTTCTTGAAGGTGTGAATAAACAGGTAGACAAAGATGAGCTAGTCAATATAGTGTATCTGGATTTTCAGAAAGCCTCTGACAAGGTCCCTCATGAGAGACTCTTGGCAAAGTTAAAAAGTCATGCACTAAGAGGCAGTGTACTATTATGAATTAGGAACTGGTTAAAAGATAGAAAGCAGAGGGTAGGGCTGAATGGCCAATTTTCCCAATGGAGAAAGGTGAACAGTGGAGTACGCCAAGGACTTCTGCTGGGTCGCTGCTTTTTAACATATTCGTAAATGACCTGGAAATTGGAACAACGAGTGAGGTACTCAAATTTGCAGATGACAATAAATTATTCAAAGTTGTTAAAACCCAAGAGGACTGTGAAAAATTGCAAGAGGACCTTGGTAAATTGCAAGACTGGATATTCAAATGGAAGATGAAAAGTTTATGTGGACAAGTGCAAAGTTATGTGCCTAGGAAAGAACAACCCAAAGTATGGTTACACAATGCAAGATTCCATATTAGAAACCACTAACTAGGAAAAAGATTTAGGCGTCATCGTGGATAACACGTTTAAACCCTTTGCCCAGTCTGCAACGGCAGCCAAGAAGGCAAACAGAATGCTAGGAATCATAAGGAGAATGGAGAATAAAACAAAGGATATTATAATGCCTCTCTATCCTTCCATGGTGCGACCGCACCTTGAATATTGTGTGCAATTCTGGTTGCCTTATCTTAAAAAGGATATAGCAGAATTAGGAAAAATACATTAAAGAGCCACCAAAATGGTAAAGAGGATGGAAGGATACTCCTATGAGGAGAGGCTTAAAAGGTTAGGATATGACAGAGGTCTATAAATTAATAAATGGAGTGGAACAGGTGAATGTAGACTGATTGTGTTTGCCATCAAAAAGTAGAAAGACTAGGGGACATGCAATAAAACTACAGTGTAATCCATTTAAGACTAATAAGAGAAAACATTTTTTCACTCAATGCGTAATCAAACTTTGGAATTCGTTACCAGAGGATGTAGTAAAAGCTATTAGTGTAGCTGGGTTTAAAAAAAGGTTTAGACAAATTCCTGGAGGAAAGGTCCATAAACCATTATTAAAGAGGACTCAGGTAATCCACTGCTTGCCTCAGTACAAGCATTATGGTACATGTGTGTCTTTTTGGGAAACTGCCAGGTACTTGTGACCTGGATTGGCTACTGTTGGAAACAGGATACTGGGCTTGATGGAACTTGGTCAGACCCAGTATGGCATATCTTATGTTCGCACCTACTTATACATGTTTAAGGCTTAGTGAAGTATGTGGGAGCCACAAAGTATGCACATATTTTATATATTTTATAAAACATTTTGTACATTTATGCCACTGTTGGAAACAGAATACTGGGCTTGATGGACCTTGGTCTGACCCAGTATGGTATATCTTATGTTCTTACGTTTACACCAACTCTCTGCAATTTTTGCAGGTTTTTTGAGGCTATTTTATAAAGGCACATAGGTGCCTGTGAAGGTAATTTTAGAAGTATTTCCATATGTGAATAAAGGCATTTACACATGTAGATAAGTAATTTCAGAAGGCAGCTACTAACAAGTGGAGATCACCGGGATGCAGAGATTTCAAAGAGGCGTGATTTCATCATGGTTAAGGGGGATCCCAAATTTATATATGTAATCTCCAGGAACAAGCAGTCTTCACATATGGGTATCGTCGGTACCGACAGAGTCTGCGCAGGAACACTCCCCAGCATCCAATAGGAAAGCTTTGGGAGCATTCCACTGCACTTGTGTCACTGCCTTCCCGCCTTTCCAACTCTCCCTCTTCAGTTTTTCGTTTTCCGCGGAGTCTACAGGCAGCAAACCCTGTCACCGCAGAAAGTTTTCTTTTTGTGGTCGCGTCTGCCTTCACTGTCAACGCCTATACTGTTACCACAGGTCTTTTCTTCATTTTCTTACTTCTTTCCTAAAAAAAAAATAAAAAAAAAGAATTTTTATTTTTGGAGGGTCTGTCCCCTCTAGGTGCCAGGTGCCATTTTGGGCACTAGGTCCTCTTTTCTTCTAAAATGGAGAAACCATCTAGTGGTTTCAAAAAATGTTCAAAGTGTAGCAGTACCATTTCTGCTACTGACACCCATGACTGGTGTCTTAAATGTTTAGGTCCTGACCATTTACCATCGGAGTGTCTCCTCTGTAGAAAGATGACCAAGAGAGGCCTGCAGAACAGAGCTGCAAAACTCAGCACCCTCTTTGTCACAGATGCGATGTCCGTTGCATCAACGTCTTCCAGGGCTTCATCTTCCTCCCTAGGATCTCAGGTAACTAAACCCAGGTCTTCCAAGACTGGCCGGTCCTCAAAGGGTAGATCTCCTTCAAAGCATTGAGATGCTACTAGCGTTGCCCTCAAGGAAAATATGCCAGCAAAGCAGCCCTGGCGGGAGGCCCCGGCCTCCAAAGCATTAACAGGGCTCCAGGATATTCACGAAGCTTCCTCCTTGGGGGAACTCCTGGTGCCATGTTCTGGGGTCATGGCATGTTCTACCGGTACTGACATCCGGGCATCGGCAGGGGCTATGGATTTGCGCATCCTAGCCATCGAACATAGTCTAGCGGCTCTCTTAGCAGCCTCGGTACCACTAAGACAGCTTCAGACGGTTCCGCAGTCATCGGTAGCGGTACCGACCGCACCTGCTTTAACCGATGTGCTTCCCCCCAGGACAGCTCTTGAATCAATATCCGGTATCGAGGGTCCAGTATCGAGACAGTCCAATGTCGACTTCGATCGATACCGGCGTCAAGCAAAGCAAGAGCACCCAGCGCAGAGATACTTCGAGTCCTCCGATTCCGATGACTCTGAAGACTCCGCCGGTACTGGGGTGATTCTACCAGAGAATCCCTCTCCTCCTCCTCAGCGTAGGATGTCTCCTCCAGAGGACTTGTCTTTTCAGGATTTCATACGTGATGTAGCCCGAGGACTTTCAATCATGGTGACCCCTGAGAAGGAACCGAGAGCAGAAGAATTAGAAATTCTTCAGTACCCGGTAGCTCCTAAAGAAACTGCTACTCTTCCCATTCATCAAATCCTGCATGACCTCATGTTAAGGATGTGGGAAGCTCCTTTAACGGTGTCTCCACACTCTCGAAGACTCGATACCATGTACCGAGTTCCGCAATGTCCTGGTTTTCAGAAGACACAATTACCACGTCATTCAATGGTAGTGGAATTGGCGATGCATAGGATCAAGAGTGCTAAAACACATTCTTCCAATCCTCCCGGCCGTGAAGCAAGGATTCTTGATGCCTTTGGACGTCGATGCTTTCAGTCCTTGATGCTATCAGTAAGGATCAGCTCTTACATTCTTTATATGGTAATGTTCCTTAAGGAGGTTACAAGTGTCACAAGGTAGATGCAGCAGAGCCCATGGAAATAAGCAGAAATGCAGGCAGTGAGACAGATTCTGACAGTTCAGAAGAGCACAGGTCAGAATGTTGCTATTGGCAACCCAAACAAAACAGCTCACGTGCGAGGGAAACACGCCCAAGCAGCAGAAAGGCTAGGAGATCAGGAACTAATGAAAGCCAGCTGGGAGTGGGTGGAGCTGACACGCACGTAGAAAAGCTCAGTGCACATGGAGTTAGAGAGAAGACACACGTAGGACACAGCAGGAACAGAATAGAACCCGGTTGGAGCACGGGAGCAGGCAGTTGTGATTCTGAAAGCCAAGGATGTACTGGGAGAAACTCTAGTTGGAAGGAAGCTGAGGGCAGAGCTGTGAAAGCCAAAAAGTCCTATTCCAAAGGAGAGAGTGAGAACCCAGGTGCCTGTGGTGAAAGGCAGAGCACGGAAGCGTCAGAGCTCAGCAGAAGTTATCAGAAAGGTAACAAAGCATTTAATTGGGAAGCTAGCTGGGGGAAGCCTGAAGAAAGTCTTTATACAAACAATTGGCATAGAAAGAGTAAAGCTATTATACCTGAGGATAATCCTGTGTCTAGAAGAAGGTTCAAAGGCAAGAGCCGTGAAAAGCTTTTACTGGATTTTACTCCGGCGTCTGTAGCAGCAGAGAGAAGCCCGAGTCAAAGACTGCTTAAAGGTAGCCCAATTGTTTCTAATAGAGGGAAAAGTGAAACTGGTAATTTCCCCTATCTTCCACCGCATTTAAGAGGCTCCCAAAGTAAATACTCTAATGAATATGGTAGCAGCATAGCAAACATTCTCACAGAGAGAGAGAGAGAGAGTTCTTAAATAGTAAGGAGAGACTGTTCAGTAATGTACCGTATTGTGCAAGGGAAGAATCCTTAACGGCAGAACCCGAAGAGATGCAATGTGAGGCGCAGGGAGACACTGTATGTAATGATTACATGGACTGCACGCTCACAGTTTCGGATAATGTATTTTCTTTGAGATAAACAAGTTGTGATTTACCAAGCTTGAAAGCCACAAAGGAAAAGGTCTTTGTATGCTGGAAAGAACTGTTTTGAATACTTTTCATTTACCTGTTAAAAGCTGAAGATTAAGCAATTTCTGTTCTCATTTTTGTCACTTTGTTTGTGCCCAAGTGGGGCTGTATACTTTTTGTTTCACCCACCAAAAGAATCCTCTTGGAAGGGGAATAAAACCTATTTAAGCCTTACCTCGTTGCCACAATTGATTCTTTGAACTGGCCTATAAAAATACTACATATCCCAGAGGGCCAAGCAAGGTCTCTGGGCTGGGCCTAGGCTTAACACCCTGCCTGTACTTGAGGAGACAAGCACTGGAAGGCAAGGGGGTCGATGACACAAGGGATCTAGACTCTGGATCTGGATCTCATGGCTCCACTTCTCCCGGATGATAAAAGAAAAGACTTCCTCTCTCTGGTCAAACATGTCCAGAATGTGTCTAAGTTCATGAATTGTGCAACCTTTGATTGTTTTTTTTTTATTTTTTTATTTTTATTTATTGAAATTTTTACAAACTTACAAAGCAAGTGTAAAGAAACATACTGATGATCCATTAAGAAAAAATACAAAAACCAAAAGGATATACAAAATAAGAATACATCATACCTAGCCCACAATATGGGGAGAATATAATAACCATAATAACAATCAAAAAGGAAAAACCAAGAGTCAACCTTTGATTGTTTTGAGTGCATCAGCAGAACCTCTGCTATTCCATCGGTGCACATCACATTGCCTGGCTTCAGGCATCAGATTTAGAACAATGGGTGCAAGATAAGCTGGGGAACATTCCTTTCACAGGAGAAAATCTCTTTGGCATGGATTGGCAAGACAAAGCTAATCAGCTTGAGTCTGAAAATACCACCTTGAACAGATTATCAAGGGTTACAGTCAACCCAGCAAATAAAAAGACAACTGAGAAACCCTTTTTCAACAAGAAAAATAAATTCTACCCATTTTACACCATTGTCCAGTTCATGTTCCCCAGAAGGGACAACAGCAGCCCAGACAGCAAAGAAAGGCACAAATCCCCAGAGCTTAACCAGCTCAGCAGACTCAGCCTCCTCAGGGGCTTTGACTCCTTCCTAGAGAACTTAGTCATCCTGCCCCTGAAAGGTCCAGAACTTCTCACCATCCCCGGCAGACTTCGTCTTTTTGCCAGAAGATGGCAACAAATAACATCAGAAAACTGGACTCTTTCCATTATACGAGAGTGGTACACAAACTCCATTTTCACAGTATGCCCCCTCCTACCATAACAAGACAGTTCAATTCTCAAGGCCCTTCCACCACTCTCTTGTGTCAAGAGGTCACCTCACTACTTGCTCAAGGGGCAATAGAAGAGGTACCCATATCCCAACAGGGCATGGGTTTTTACTCCCCCTACTTCGTCATTCCAAAGAAAACAGGGGGATACAGACCCATCCTGGACCTCAGAGAGTTGAACAAGTATCTGTTCCAAGAAAAATTCAAGATGATCTCTCTTGGAATACTTCTTCCTTACATTCAAAGTCAGGATTGGCTATGTTCTCTAGTTCTAAAGGATGCATAAACGCATATTCTCATCAATACAGATCACAGGAGGTTTCTTCGATTCCTTTTTCAAGGAAGACATTACCAGTACAGGGTTCTACCCCAAGAGTCTTCACAAAATGCATGGCAGTGGTAGCAGCATTCCTGAGAACTCTGGGGATATTCATCTTCCCCTACTTAGACTACCGGCTCATCCGAGCACCCACAGCTCCAGAAGCCAACTTCGCTCTCTCCCACACAATGCAAATCCTGTAGTACCTGGGACTGGTCATAAACCTCCCAAAATCTCATTTCACCCCTTCTCAGTCTCTAGAGTTCATAGGGGCTCAACTAGACACAAGGCAGTCAAAGGCTTTCCTGCCACAGCCACGTTGTCTTCAAATACTCCAGCTGACATCTCAAGCAGCAATGAAAACTCTGCTAACTGCTCGAGAAATGTTTCAGCTACTGGGGCATATGGCATCCACTGTCCATGTGGTTCCCTATGTTCGCCTTCACATGTGGACAGCCCAGTGGACCCTATCCTCTCAGTGGACACAGGCCTCGGGTCGCCTGAAGGACAAAATCAGAAACTCAACACATCTCATTTTGTCCCTACAGTGGTAGCAATTGCTGGAAACCTTCTCATAGGCTTTCCTTTCCAGCAGCCACCACACAAAGCCACCTTGACGACAGATGCATCCAAGTTAGGCTGGGGGGCTCACTTGGACAATCTCTCCACTCAGGATCTCTGGACCCAAGAGGCTTGTTTTCACATAAACCTTCTGGAACTCAGAGCCATCTTCTATGCTCTTCAAGTATTCCAGACCCACCTCAGCTACAAGACAGTTATGGTCCAGACCAACAATCAAGTAGCCATGTTCTATGTGAACAAGCAGGGTGGGACAGGGTCTCAAACGTTGTGCAATGAAGCTCTACGCCTCTGGGCATTTGCCAGGGATCTTCAAATCCACCTACTAGTGGTGTATCTTCCAGGTACACAAATACTCTTGGCAGGCAAACTCAGTCGAGTACTACTGCCACACGAGTGGTCTCTCCATCCAGAGCAAATTGCTCGAATTTTTCAGATCTGGGGAACTCCAGATATAGACCTCTTTGCAAGTCCTCAGAATGCCAAACTTCCCCAGTTCTGCTCCAGAATCCCGGCTCAAGACTGTCAGGCATGTGATGCTTTCCACCTCCACTCGGGTCAGGACTTCTTATATGCCTTCCCACCCATTCCCCTCATTCCCAAAACTCTGTTCAAGCTTCAGAGAGACAGAGGCCATATGCTCCTCATAGCCCCACACTGACCACGACAAACGTGTTATCCTCTGCTTCTACGTCTCTCTCAAGCCAGACCTCTGGAGTTGGGATGTGCTCCAGATCTTCTTTCCCTGGAGAACGGGATGCTATTGCACCCGAATCCTCAATCTCTACACCTCAGGGCGTGGCTGCCGAGAGCCTAGAATTCCAGGATATCAACCTTTCTCAACAGGTTAAAGATATCATTTTGGCTTCAAAAAAACCTTCCACAAGGCGGGCCTATGCCTTTAAGTGGAAACTATTCTTTATCTGGTGTTCTAAAAAGGAAGTTGATCCCTTTTCAGTGCCAGTGGAGGCGTTATTGGAGTATCTCCTCCATTTATCATCCTCTGGTCTTAAGACCAATTCAGCAAGTGCCATTGCAGCTTTCCACAAGCCCTTAGATGGACAGCCTGTCTCCTCTCAACCGCTTGTAGCAAGGTTTATGAGAGGTCTACTCTTGACTAAACTTCCCATTAAGCCACTACCCATGCCATGGGATTTGAATCTTGTCCTTGGGCAGCTCATGAAACCGCCCTTCGAACCATTAGCCACTACATCTCTAAAGTTTCTTTCTTGGAAAGTAATCTTCCTAATTGCTCTCACTTCTGCATGACACATCAGTGAGCTACAGGCTTTAGTGGCTGATCCTCCTTAGACAAGGTTCCACCATGATAAAGTAGTTCTCAGGACTCACCCTCACTTTATGCCAAAGGTGGTTTCCCGCCTTTTCATTTAAACCAATCGGTTTACCTTCCTGTATTCTTCCCTAGGCCTCACGCCTCTAATGCAGAAAGGAATCTTCATACTCTGGACTGTAAAAGAGCCTTGGCCTCTTTACCTTCAGAGAACTAAGCAACATAGAAAGTCTTCCCAGCTTTTTGTTGCCTTTGACTCTAGTCATCTTGGACTACCAGTTTCCAAGCAAACTTTGTCTAAATGGATTACAAATGGCATATCTTTTGCATATGAGAGTAAGGGACTTTCTCTCGAAGGTCATACCACAGTTCACAATGTGAGAGCAATGGCAGCCTCTATGGCTAACCTTTGCTCTGTGTCCATTGACGACATTTGTAGAGCAACCACTTGGGCTTTGGTACATACCTTTGCAGCCCACTACTGCTTAGACAAGGACTCCAGTCGGGATGCCTCGTTTGGCCAGGCTGTTCTCCAGCATCTCTTTCAGACTTAAAACAACTCCTACCCACCGTCCTGGGTTTTGATGGCAGAGATCCATGGGAGGAAGCATGACCCATCTCAACCTGAATTTCGCAGCTTTCTGAGGTCATCTCCCTGGCATCTCTCAGCTGGGGAGTCCCCATATGTGAAGACTACATTCCTGTTTGTTCCTGGAGATAGTGTAGTTACTCACCTGTAACAGGTGATCTCCGGGAACAGCAGGAATTAAGTCTTCACAACCCACTCATCTCCCCTTGGAGTTGTCTTTCTCGCTCTCTCTTTATCTCCTTCTCTCCTTTGTCTCAGCTATAAACTCAACTGAAGAGGGAGAGTTGGAAAGGCGGGAAGGCAGCGACGCAGGCACAGTGGGGTTCTCCCAAAACCTTTCCTATTGAATGCTGGGGAGCGTTCTCGCGCAGGCTCCGTCGGTACCGACGATACCCATATGTGAAGACTTAATTTCTGCTGTTCCCGGAGATCAGCTGTTACAGGTGAGTAACTACGCTTTCTCTATCTTACAATGGAATATGCATAAATTCAAACAGCTTTCACGGTTGGTTTTTGCACCAAGTCAGAGATATACAGAGTTTTAAAAAGTACACAAGGATTTAAGGAAATTATTCTCCTTAATTCCTCGCTTTTTATTTCTGTCTCCAAATTAAACAAATCACTAGTTAATTGGGGCACTTCTATATGGAAGTTGCAAAATTGCCACTTTCATGTAAAGTGCTCTTTGTGCACATGCATATTTGCAAACTGGTTGATCCCGATATATGTGCCAGCAATTCATGTGCACCTCTGCATCTGGTTATATATAGTTTCCAAGAGATTAAGCATAAAGCAAAATGTTTTGTAAAATGCAAGGGAAATAGGTGATTGAGATACTCAATCTAAAATGAGCCTTCATGTGCCTTTATAAATAGCCTGAAACTGGGCACCTAGTTTGACTTTGTAATTGGCTGTTCTCCAGCCCTTGAATTGAAGAACCATTATGCAGCCCTGGAAGTGGAGGAGGTGAAAGCATCCCTGGAAAGGGAAGAACCAGAGCTCAAGTACCCCAAAGTTGCAGAATCAGTGATCAGAAGGAAACGAAGGGTAGTGGTGGTTGGAGACTCTCTTCTGAGGGGTACTGAGGCGTCCATCTGCCGACCAGATGTGATGTCCAGAGAGGTATGCTGTCTGCCTGGTGCCAAAATCCAAGATGTTACGGAGAGTTTGCCGAGATTCATCAAGCCCTTCTCCACCCGCCACCTTCATCAGCTCTCCCCAGTCGGGGGATCGAGCCTCCAGAGGCGGGAACAGTGCAGGATCCATCCTTGCCCAATCGGGGCACAAGCCAGCAGCTTTAAACGTTTGCACCGGCAGGCGTGCCCGCGCTTGGCGGGCCCGCGCCTGAGGGCCTCACCAGAGGGCCCTTTGGCGTGGCCCTTAGGCAGTGTCACTCCATCAATCTACAAAAGAAATCTGATGTCACACCTGGAACAGAGCTAGCCACCACCACTAGGAAAAGGTAGCTGTAATTCTGTAGCTGACCGCGTAAGCGTTATTGACTAGAATCCTCCTGTAACCTATTACTACTGCTAATAACCTGCAATCACTGTACTTTCGTCTTGCAGTTAAATTTAGTGCCTCTTTATTGTCTATCAGCAACCCAGATTATACTGTACCGCTGTAGCTATTGCCACTAATTTGCATTCACTGTACTGTTGTACTCTATTCATTCCAATTGCTGCTATACAATTGCTAGTATCTAATATTTTTCTTGCACTGTTGTCAGCATTATCCACCGTTAACCTTGCTAATTCTAATAACCTGTATCTACTGTCATGGCGCAAGGCAGATTGAGCCGATGGAAATAGAGAAAAACACTCAGGGTAGTTTTAAAAACAGCAGTGCAGAGCACATGGCTAGGGGTTGTCGGGGGCAACCAAGCAAAACAAAAGCACAGGCTGTAGAGAAACGCCCAGAGTTAACATTACATCACAGCTCATCAGCAAAGCAGAGATACCTGCATAGAGTTGAGCAAACGCAGCTCTCAAGGTATGACGCAGATAAAAATAGGTCAGCCTTGAGCAGAGTAGACACAGATGCTGAATTAGCAGCAGATTCAGCTGGAAAGCCACGTAGAGAGAAACGTACAGGCACACGTGGGAAAGAAAGGAAGTACACAGACGCCAGCGAGGAGTCAGACCCAGTCTCGGATGTTGAGAGAGACAGAGACTCAGGGAGGACTCAAGCCAGAGGAAAGTACAGCGCTCAGAGAAACCAGGAGCCATACCTTGAAGGTTCAGAGGTGGAATCAGTCTGCAGCTCAGAGGGGTTTATCCAAACGGAGCTCACCAAGGTTAGTGCTGAGAAGTTAGGCTGCACTAAGCCTGGGTCCGTGTGGGGCCAGAGGGAGTCTCCACATTATAAACCATGAGGAGCTGGGAGAAGAGAAATCCACCATAGCAGGAACCTGGGGAGCCAGAATACTTATCCTATTGATAATTCTCATGCTTTAGAGCAGCGTCCTGTGAAAGGAAGAAAAGGGAAAAAAAGCTTTCACTTCCCGTTCACACACGAGCCAGGCAGAGCACAGCCTGAAAGCCATAATACCTTGTGTCTAGAAGAGCACTGAGTTTTACCCCCAGTGGTCATGAAGCGTGTGGCTCACTAAAGAAAGACTCCATAGTATATGGTAGGGAACCTTTCCACAGTGAGAGGGGGGAGTGGTGCTCAGACTCAGCAGAGAGGAGAGAAACAAGCTCTTATCCAGAATACAACCCAGCAAGACATAATTATCACGATTCACCAGAAGACATGGACTGTGCCTTCGATGAGGATAATTCTGAAGTGTGTAAAATGGATTGTACGCTTGTCTTCTCAGATGGCATAACCTCATTTTGTTAGAAAGCCTAAGAAAGCTGTCTGGAGTGAAATCTGTGAGGACAGATTTCACAGTTAAAAGTGCCTGAGTAAAAACCCTGTTTTCCCTTTTTTTTGGTTCAGTTAAAGCTGCCATTAAGCATTTCTGTTCCAGTTGTAGTCCCACCTTTATGTTATACCAATTGTATGGTTTATTTGCTTTTGATATGTTGTTGCAAGAATTCTCCCGGGACGGGAAATAAAGCCTCTTTAAGCATAGCTACTCGACCACAACTACCTCCTTATTTCGACTAGCTATAGGGACCCAAAATCCCTGAGGGCAGCATAGTCCTTGCTACAGAAAAGAGGAGCAACCCCGAAGCCCTAGGCTCTCGCCTCATGAGCCAGCCAGGTGGTTGACACTACTCATACTATTATCCCAATTGACTTGACTGTACTGTACTGCTATTAATCTAGAATGTACAAAGTCCTGTTTTCACTCATTACTCACTCCCAGTAGCTAGATATACTGTTGTCAGTAGCCAATGATTACAAATACTGTTCCCAGTAGCTAGATATACTGCTGTCAATAGCCAATAATTGAAAATACTGTTCCCAGTAGCTAGATATACTGTTGTCAGTAGCCAATGATTACAAATACTGTTCCCAGTAGCTAGATATACTGTTGTCAGTAGCCAATGATTACAAATACTGTTCCCAGTAGCTAGATATACTGCTGTCAATAGCCAATAATTGAAAATACCGTTCCCAGTAGCTAGATATACTGTTGTCAGTAGCCAATGATTACAAATACTGTTCCCAGTAGCTAGATATACTGTTGTCAGTAGCCAATAATTACAAATACTGTTCCCAGTAGCTAGATATACTGCTGTCAATAGCCAATAATTAAAAATACTGTTCCCAGTAGCTAGATATACTGTTGTCAGTAGCCAATAATTGCAAATACTGTTCCCAGTAGCTAGATATACTGTTGTCAGTGATCATTAGTTGCCAGTACCATTACCCATATACACTGCTCTTCTCACCACAGATAAGATCTGTCACTATTCACCTACAAAAACCCACCTACTAGGTTACCTTCATCAGCCCCTAACATTTGCATCTAACATCCCTACCTTCTCCCTTAATTACACAATGTCGCCTTTAAAGATACATACACTGGTAACCCTCACCATTACTTATCTCCTCACCGTACTAGCTGGACACTCAAACGCCTTTAATGATGACCAAAAATCTATACCAATATTACGAAATAATTGGAAGAGATGGTCAAATAAGACTCAAACAGACCAAACAAACCCTACTCATAACCACCACTCACACCTACTTCACGTTGCCCTTCACCTTACCAAAAAATCCCAACCTAAACAACAGTACCATCCACCACTGCATTGCGCCCTTGTCAATATTAGATCCATCCGCACAAAGTGGCCTTTGATACCTAATCTCATAACAACACATGACCTTGACATCTTGATGATCACAGAAACCTGGCTATCTGACTCTGATAATGTCATTCTTAACCAGATGCTACCCCCAGGCTTCTCAATCCACACATGTCATAGGAACAAACAAAGAGGAGGTGGAGTACTCATTATCTCTAAAAGCCAATTACAATTTCAGATGGACAACAGCATTAGCACAACTCATCTAAACATACTGAACATATCAAACAACGAGCATTCAATCAACCTAGTCTATAGAGCTCCAACAACTTCAGCTGATGATCTGCCAACTATAGTTGACTGGGCCTGCAACACAGAAAGACCACGACTATCTAATTGGATATTGGGAGATTTCAACCTCCCCTCTCTACACGAAACTCAAACCGCAGCATTTATAGAAGCGATTGACAACCTTGGATACAACCAGATAGTCAAAGATCCCACTCATATTATGGGAAATACACTCGACCTGATATTCGTTCCACAAGCCACCACAGAAAACAACCACAATTATGATCTCTCCATAATACCAGTACCATGGTCTGACCACAGTCTCATCTTATTCCAAATTCCCGACTCCTCCAACACCACTAACCCCAAACCCACCCCTGCCAAACCAACAACCAGGAGGTTCCGTCCCTTCCACAAGGATGAAGTACTTAAGAATATTCTCCCAACACTACACTCCTCTAAACCTGATTTGGATAGCCTAATCAATACCTGGGATCACTCTCTCAGAGCCAATTCTCAACCATCAAACATGGCAAGAAAGTCCAACCACCGTACACATGTAGCTTGGTATTCTAACGAACTAAGAGCATCCCTTCTCCATCTTCGCAGACTTGAGAAACGCTGGAGACGATCCCGCTCTACTGAAGCCTACACAGCCTACTGCAAATACCTAAAAGAGCATCGCCAGGAAATAGCAGATCGAAGGAAACAATTCCATACTAACCTCCTAAAGCAATCATTAAATAAACATCATGACCTCTTCAACATTGTAAGAACAATGGCAAAGGAACCATCTCCCCAACACACTCAAACAATACATCCGCAAGACTATGCCAACTACTTAAAATCAAAGATGACGAAAACAACCAACAATTGCACCAGTGGACCAACAAATATAGACAAGCCGACACTGTCAACCAAATTAACCAAGTTTAATACATTATCAACCAAAGAAATTGAAAACACTATCGCATCAATTAATGCTACCACCGCAGCAAGTGATCCATGTCCAGCAGCCTGGATAAAAAACCTTAGAAATGAAGTAAGCTTCTTCATACATAATATCCTTGATCAATCTTTTTCAACTGGAACCTTTCCTCAGTGCCTTAAACAAACCTCAATTGGACCACTACTGAAAAACAGCAAATTAGACCCCCTAAAAGTAGAATCCTACAGGCCAATATCCAGCATTCCACTCCTAGCTAAAATAATTGAGAAAGTGGTCCAACGTCAAATACAACAGCACATAGACACTGAGGCTCCACTTGACCCTGCCCAACACGGCTTTAGAGAAGCTCATGGAGTGGAGACCCTCCTCATCACTTTATTCAATACATTAATCACAGGAATAGATAATATCCACCAAGGATTCATCCTTATATTCATGGACATCTCAGCTGCGTTCGACTCAGTAAGCCACCAAATACTCATCGATCGTCTTAAGGAAAAAGGAATTCTCGGATCCGCACTTGACTGGTGTATATCATATCTAACTAACCGCTGGCAACAAGTAAGAATTGATGAAAGAACATCTGAACCATTCCTCCAAGATCAAGGGGTACCACAAGGATCCTCTCTTTCAGCATTAATGTTTAATATATATATGCAACCAATCTGTGACCTCATCCGTTCCTTTAATGTTACCTGTTTAGCCTATGCAGACGACATTCTGCTATACATACCATTCTCCATCAACCACCCTGATTTTACTCCATTGACAAAATGCTTCGAATCAGTAGAAGACTGGCTCCTCTCACAGAAACTAAGAATCAACCACAGCAAGACCGATGTGATGTTTATCACAAAGAACCAAAACTTCACACCTCCTACTACCTTAAAGATAAATGGCAAAGAACTGACAGTAAAGCCTACGATACGATACCTAGGTATCACCCTCGACCAGCGCCTCAATATGAAAACCCACATAAAAAATATAACAAAACTAATATATCACAAGATACGTACACTACGCCACTTACGACCTTTACTGGAACCCACAGACTTCAGAACCGTCTATCAAGCCTTAATAATGCCTCACCTCGACTTCGCAAATGCAATTCTACATGGTCTCCCCCAATCAACTTTAAATCCTCTCCAGCTGGCGATGAACACCGCCGCCAGAGTTCTTGAAGGAATATCAAAAACAGATCACATAACTCCAATCCTAAAAAGGCTACACTGGTTACCAACCAATGCAAGAATTCGATACAAGATTTTAATCACTACCTTCAAAGCTTTAAACAATCAAGCACCATTAACGGTCGCCTACCTTTTACACATGCAGACCCCTCAATAGACCCAGAAGATCAGCTGCTATAAATACATTAACAATCCCGAAACAAACAGTCAGATACACTAAGGAAACAACTAAAAGAGCCTTCAGCATTCATGCCCCAATAGCCTGGAATGCCCTCCCACCAGAATTGAGAGCTATAACCAGCCTAACACAATTCAGAAAAAGTCTCAAACACCACCTATTCTTAAGCTATTTTCCAACTTAATCTTCCACAAGGGAAATAATAACGCCATATTCAGACCAAGACAATCCCTAATGTGACTAATGTGTAGAGATTATTGTAGATAGTTTTATAGTAGACATAGTTAACTTGTTGTTCCCAAGTTCTAAACTCCTGTTACTTGTAAAATGCACTACAGTTTCCTGTATGTATATGTTTGTTTCATGTAAACCGCGCTGATGATAATAGTGCGGTATATAAGAGATGTTAAATAAATAAATAAAATAAATTACCCTCCTTACCCTTGGTCTCCCCTGCGTCTCAAATGCTCTCAACCATGATACCAACTACATACCAATACTACATACATTTGGAAGGAGATGGTCTGAATTCCCCCACCACACAACGGCAAAAAACAACCATACATCCCACTCCCATCTCCCTAACATTCCTCTATAAGCCATCAACAAGACACAAGCTGAGAAGCAACATCGCCAACGCCTACTGAAATGTGCGCTAATAAATGCCAGATCAGTACGATCAAAATGGCCTGCAGCCATTGACCTGATTCCACTATACAATCTCAACATCCTGATGGTCACGGAAACATGGCTATCTGATTGTGACAACGTCCTCCTGAATCAGATGCTGCCACCAGGATTTGATCTATACACATGCCACAGGTCCATTCAGAAAGGAGGCGGGACGCTCATCCTTGCCAAAGCAGATCTAAATTTCAAGCTATGCAACTCCTCCAGCTCAACCCACCTTGACTCCCTCACCATATCTAATGAGCTCTGCACAATTAACCTTCTCTATCGAGCACCCTCCCCATTACCTGATGACCTTCCAACAATAATTGAGCTTGCGTGCACAACATCCACTTCACGCTCTCCAGTTTGGTTAGTTGGTGATTTCAACCTCCCATCTCTCCATGACATCCACTCAGCAGCATTTCTAGACGCACTAGAGGATCGAGGCTACAAACAATACGTCGACTCACCCACTCACACTAAGGGAGGTAAACTAGACCTCATTTTCGCACCTCATTTCAACACCTTAACACACCAAGCCCTTGCACTGTCGGTTACACCAGTGCCATGGTCAGATCACAATCTTATCCGATTCAATATACCCACTTATACTTCTCACAAGAGCAAATGCCATCTAACACACCTGGAACCCACACAGCCCGCTTTCAACCTCTCAACCGTGACGCTGTCCTAGAAAATCTTCGACCACTTATGACCAACACCTCCCTCAACTTAGACGACCTTATATCCAAATGGGACGAGAACCTCAGAGTCGCCTCATGTCCATTGCACAATGATAAGAAAATAAGAAAACGAGAACACACGCCATGGTTCTCTACGGACCTTCGTACATCTCTCCACCACCTACGCAAACTTGAGAGACGGTGGCGAAGAACCCACTCCTCAGAGGCCCTTGCAGCATACAATTCACACTTAATTACCCACCGTGGGAAGATAACACAGAGTAGGAAACTCTACCACACAAACTTATTGAAACGTTCCATCAATAAACCACATGCACTGTTCAGGTTAGTAAAATCCATAACAGGAGAGCCGGTTTCAGCCCAACCTGCAATGCCTCAGCCACAGGACTACGCAAACTACCTGCAATCAAAGATGATTAAGACCAGCACAAACATAAATATCAACAACTCCTCTGTATCACCTAAGGCATCCCAAATAACACCATTATGCAATTTCAATACGGTATCAACTAGTGAGATTGAGAACATTATTGCTTCCATCAATCCTAGCACGGCACCTAACGACCCATGCCCAGCCAGCTGGATCAAAGATCTGCGACATGATCTAAGCCAAATCTTGTGCAAGACACTGAACCAGTCCTTTCTAACAGGCTCATTCCCACAGAGTCTGAAAAACACCTCTATCAGGCCCCTACTGAAAAACAGTAAACTTGACCCATCCAAAGTTGAATCATTTAGGCCAATCTCAAGCATCCCCCAGCTCGCAAAAATCATCGAGAAAGCTGCTCAACAACAGATCCAGCATCATATTGACACGGAAGCACCACTAGACCAATCACAACATGGCTTCAGAGAAGCACATGGAGTCGACACAATCCTTACAACCCTATTCAATGATCTGGTCACTGGAATAAACAGCATCCAACAAGGATTTGTCCTCATCTTCCTAGACATCTCTGCCGCCTTCGACTCTGTGAATCATGATATACTTCTGCAACGCCTGATAGAAAAGGGGATTCGAAGCACAGCACTAGAATGGTGTAAATCCTACCTTTCCAATAGGTGGCAACAAGTCAAAACAGGCCATGAATCCTCTGAACCTTTCCTACAGTCCCAAGGGGTACCTCAAGGATCTATATATATGCAGCCGATATGTGAATTGATCCGATCTTTCAACGTACAATGCCTGGCATACACAGATGACATCCTCCTATACATAGAAACGTGGATAGCAACGAAGGACGTGTGAAAATCTTTATTGGTCAAATCAGCCAAAGGCCCGACACAAGCCGTGTTTCGGAATTCCCTTCTTCAGGGGCTAAATGGCTAAAGACAAATACACAAATTAAAATAAACAACAAAAATAGTTATTTAAAAACAAAATCAAACTGGCTAAAACCACGGACATCAATGAATGCATACTAAAACAGTTTTAAATATAAAAATAATAACAAATTAAAAACATTTTTCTAATAAACGGATGTATCAATATAAATATATAAATAAATAAATATAAATTTATATTTTCTTATATATATTTATATACTTTCATTCATTTTCAATTGTACCGTTTAGGTGCATTTTTGTGTCGTTCTGTTGTTAGCCGTACTTATTTGTTCAACCATTTATATTTATTTATTTATATATTTATATTGATACATCCGTTTATTAGAAAAATGTTTTTAATTTGTTATTATTTTTATATTTAAAACTGTTTTAGTATGCATTCATTGATGTCCGTGGTTTTAGCCAGTTTGATTTTGTTTTTAAATAACTATTTTTGTTGTTTATTTTAATTTGTGTATTTGTCTTTAGCCATTTAGCCCCTGAAGAAGGGAATTCCGAACCACGGCCTGTGTCGGGCCTTTGGCCTATTTGACCAATAAAGATTTTCACACGTCCTTCGTTGCTATCCACGTTTCTTTGTTGGACTGCTTTTGCACGTGGTGTTGTGCCCTTTGTTGGATCCTCCTATACATGCCATTCAAAATTGACCAACCAGTGTTCTCCCCAATAATCAATTGTTTCGGAGCAGTAGCTGAATGGCTGCTGACACAAAACCTACGAATCAATCATAGCAAAACTGATGTTCTTTTTGTTACAAGGAATCGTAAGTTCATACCTCCTCCATCGCTACTGGTCAACAACATAGAATTGAAGTCCAAACCCACAATCCGATATCTCGGCATCACACTGGACCAGCACCTGGATATGACAACGCATGTGAAGAATGTGACAAAGACTATATATCATAACATCAGAACACTACGCCACCTCCGCCCCCTACTTGATTATACTGACTACCGATCAACCTTCCAGGCATTAGTCCTCCCACACCTAGATTTTGCGAACATCATCCTCCACGGTATCTCTCAATCAACTTTAAATCCGCTTCGCCTGGCTATGAATGCAGCTGCAAGAGTCCTCTCTGGGTCACCAAGATCTGCACACATAACGCCTATCATGAAAGATCTGCACTGGCTACCTCTACAAGCCAGACTCCACTATAAGTCACTAGTCCTTACTTTCAAAGCCTTGAATAACTACCCACCTACACCAATCAGCAAGCTAATTCACAGCACCCTCGAAAATAGAAACAGGAGGTCTACTGCTATGAACACCTTAATAGTTCCTAGGATGATGACATCGTGTACTAAGGCTACTTCAAACAGAGCTTTCTCAATATTCGCTCCTCTAAACTGGAATACACTTCCCCATGAAATCTGTGGCATCAAAAGCCTAATACTATTCCGAAAAGCCTTGAAACACCATCTGTTCACAAAATGTTACCCAGAAGTCATCCCGGACACTCACACATCTAGCAAGCTTCCCACATACCCCAGACGCCTTAGCACCCTAACACAACCAGAAAATGGTTAGCCTACACGATAGCCCACATGATAACCTGCACCATCCACACGAAATCACTTACAATATCCAAACGAGTTTAGAGTATTGTATATAGTTTAAAGTATATAGTATAAAGTTAACCTGTACATAGTTCTCCCGGTTATCCCTTGTGTTATTTTTCCCTGTTCTTTGTAAACTCAATGTTGCCTGTATGCATTGCAGTATGTTTTGTTCAATGTACACCGCGCTGATTTTAATAGCGCGGTATAGAAGAAATGTTAAATAAATAAAATAAATAAATAAAATAAAAAAGGAGACCACTATGGTTTTCGAAAGAAGTAGCTGAAAAAGTGAAGAAAAAGAGGGAGGCCTTCATGAAATTCAAGAGATCACAGAAAGAGGAAGACAGGCATCTATTTGGAAAAACATAGAGAAGCTAGCAAAGTAGTCAAGAAGGCAAAGATTCAAAAGGAGGAGGAAATAGTCAATGCAATAAAATGGGGGGATAAGACATTTTTCAGATATATTAGTGAGAAGAGGAAGGGCAAAATTGGTATTGTCAGACTCAAGGGTGCAGGGGAGGACTATGTAGAAGCTGATAAGGATAAAGCGGAATTGCTTAACAAATATTTTTGTTCTATGTTTACAGATGAAGAACCAGGAGAAGGACCTCAGAAAACACCCACAAATAAGAACAGAAGAGAGGGACATCTTGAACAATTTTCAGAAGACTGTGTTCATGAGAAACTAGCTCAACTTAAAGTAGACAAAGCGATGGGACCGGATGGGATACACCCGAGAATACTGAGGGAACTTGGGGGCGCTCTAGCAGCTCCACTGACTGACCTTTTCAATGCCTCGTTGGAGTCGGGAGTGGTTCCAAAGGACTAGAGAGAGGCTCATGTGGTGCCTTTACACAAAAGCGGAAGTAAAGATGTGGTTGAAAACTACAGGCCGGTTAGTTTAACTTCGGTGGTGAGTAAATTATTGGTAACGCTGCTGAAAGAGAAAATAGTGAAGTTTCTGGAGTCCAGCGGATTACAGGATCCGAGGCAGCATGGATTCACCATAGGCAGGTCTTATCAGACAAATCTGATTGATTTCTTTGAATGGGTGACCAGGGAGTTGGAACGAGGGAGAACCCTAGATGTGGTGTATTTAGATTTCAATAAAGCCTTTGACACTGTTCCTCACAGGCGACTTATAAACAAACTGAGCACCCTAGGGATGGACCCTAAAGTTACTGCTTGGGTTAGAAATTGGTTGGGTGGGAGGCGAAAAGAGTACAAGTAAATGGAGCTCACTCTGAGGAGAAGGATGTTACCAGTGGTGTGCCCCAGGGATCTGTCCTTGGTCCAATTCTTTTTAACATCTTTGTTAGTGATATAGCGAAAAAGCCGTCAGGTAAGGTTTGCCTCTTTGCGGATGATACCAAAATCTGCAATAGAGTAGACACCCAGGAAGGCATAGATAACATGAGGAGGGATCTAGCTAAGCTTGAAGAATGGTCTAGAATTTGGCAGCTGGGATTTAATGTTAAAAAATGTAAGGTCATGCATTTGGGCTGCAGCAATCCAAGGGAGCAATATAGTATAGGGGATGAAGTACTTTTGTCCACTAAAGAAGAGCGGGACCTAGGCGTGGTTGTGTCTGATGATCTTAAAGTAGCTAAACAGGTAGAAAAGGCGATGGCAAAAGCTAAAAGGATGCTTGGGTGCATACAGAGAGGAATGGCTAGCAGAAAAAAGGAGGTGATAATGCCTCTGTATAAGTCTTTGGTGCGACCTCATTTGGAGTATAGTGTGCAATTCTGGAGACCGCACCTTCAAAAGGATGTGAACAGGATGGAGTCGGTGCAGAGGGTGGCTACTAAAATGCTTCATTATAAAGCATTTGAGGACAGACTGAAGGATCTTAATATGTACATTGTACACCTTAGAGGAAAGGCGGGATAGAGGTGATATGATTGAGATGTTTAAATACCTCTGTGGCATAAATGTTCAGGGAGAGAGCCTCTTTCAATTGACAGCAAGTTCTGCTACGAGGGGACATGGGATGAGGGTGAAGGGAGATAGATTCAGGAGTGATATGCGGAAATATTTCTTTACGGAAAGAGTGGTGGATCTGTGGAATAGTCTCCCAGTGGAGGTGGTAGGGATGAAGACAGTAACTGAATTTAAAAAAGCATGGGACAAACACAGAGGATCTCTAATGGTAAAAAGGGGACTGTTGTAGTTGTTGATATGGAAGGACAGACTAGATAGGCCATGTGGTCTTTTTCTGTCATCATATTTCTATGTTTCTATGGTCTGTTATAAAATTGCCCTTATAGTGCTGCCAAAGATATATGCAGAAATGGCATTGCACACAAAAGATAGGACTATCTGAGAAATATACAAGTCAAAATAGAATGGCATCAGAATTGGAACATACAATCTGAGCGGCGCTACATACATGTAAATAGATTTTATACAAAAAATCCAGAGGATAAAACTCAATACAAATGGTGCAAATTATCCCCTCTGCAAAGAACTCTTAGGGGCTCTTTACTAATGGGTGCTCAAGTGTTGCACCTAATGTGCGATTAGCGCCAAACCTATGGCACGTTACATGCAACACTCCAGCATTAACTGTTGGGGGCCTGGAAAGCATTCACCTGGAAGTTAACATGGAGCCCTGTCCCATAGAATGTGCTGTATTAGCACAGGTGCACCTACCACCACCTGCTGAGATGGCATTAGGTCAATCCATGCTAATGCTAGGAGTGGAGGAGTGGCCTAGTGGTTGGGGGCAGGGGTACTTCAGGCCAGAAGGTCAGGGGTTCAAATCCCACTAGAGGACACCAACCTTGGGTTGGAAGGACTGGGGATTTTAGTCCCACAGGTGCTCCTTGTGGCCTTGGGCAAGCCACTTAACCCTCCATAGCCCATGTTTCCTCTAAAATAGTTATCTCCAAGTTATAATGCTCTGTTCAATGTAATTTTAGTTTGTTCAATATAAACCACACTGATGCAGAATAGCGCAGTATATAAGAGAATATAAATAAATAATGCAGTTAGCAGGTGGTGGTAGCACAGCACTAACTGTGCCAAGTTCATCAAACCCACTCTCTGACCCTAGCCCAGGTACTTGTGCCTCTAACACAGGTTGTACAGTTAGCAAGGGGTTCCACACATGACTTATGATGGCTGAGCACCCTAGGGATGGACCCAAAAGTTACTGCTTGGATTAGAAACTGGTTGAGTGGGAGGCGACACAGGGTACAGGTAAATGGAGCTCACTCTGAGGAGGAGGTTACCAGTGGTGTGCCCCAGGGATCATCCTTGGTCCAATTCTTTTTAACATCTTTGTTAGTGATATCACAGAGGGGCTGTCGGGTAAGGTTTACCTCTTTGCTGATGATACCAAAATCTGCAATAGAGTAGACACCCAGGAAGGTGTAGATAACATGAGGAAGGATCTAGCTAAGCTTGAAGAATGGTCTAGAATTTGGAAGCTGAGATTTAATGTTAAAAAATGCAAGGTGATGCATTTGGGCTGTAGCAATCTAAGGGAGCGATATAGTATAGGGGATGAAGTACTTTTGTCCACAAAAGAAGAGCGGGACCTAGATGTGATTGTGTCTGATAGTAAAAGTAGCTAAACAGGTAGAAAAGGCAACAGCAAAAGCTAGAAGAATGCTTGGGTACATAGGGGGAGGAATGGCCAGCAGTAGAAAGGAGGTGACAGTGCCTTGTATAAGTCTGGGGTGTCACCTCTTTTGGAGTATTGTGTGCAATTCTGGAGGACACACCTTCAAAAGGATATAAACAGGTTGGAGTTGGTACAGAGGGTGGCTACCAAAATGGTTAGTGGTCTTCGTTATGAGGACAGACATAAGGATCTTTTTTTTTTTTTTTAGTCATATACAATAACCAAATAAGAAACGGACATATTACTGATGTTGAATAATAGTAAGCCTGAAATCAGTACAAAAGTAAGCAAAAATAATACAGGAAACATCAGTCCACGTCACGGGAGCTAACCACTAATTACATATCAGAAACAAGAAATAAAGAAACCAAGTCAATTGACCACTTACGTGGAGGAAACAACTATGCTACGAGACCCAATTGAACCCTGCCTGTCAAGCAAAAATCTTTCCAAGTGCACTACCTCAAGGAAAACAAAAGAAGCACTTACAAGGGAATTTTAGGAAAAATGTAGCACCCAGATCAATGACACGCAACTTTAAAGATAGAAACTGTCTGCGTCGCATCTGGGTGCTATGTGACACATCTGGAAAGATATTTATTTTTTGTCCACAAAATAACGCTGACTTCACCTTAAAGAAAGCCTTTAAAATCCTTTGTTTAACCATAACAGAAGGCAAGGTGACCAGCAAAGTGGATCGAGTGTTAATAGTATCTGAGGAATCCTCGAGAAAATCAGCCCTTTCTTCAGAATCAGAAGTTACTTTAAAAGATCTGTGGGGGGCTCTGAAGTGCATAGACTCCAAAGTGTCCACTGTTATTAATTCTTTTACTCTTTTCTCACAAGATGCTGCAGTTGCTGTGCAGCAACTTGATGAGAAAATGTCTTTCATAGATAAAGCAGTTGTTAAATTAGAGTCTCAGGTGCATTCATTACAAGCTACAAATGTGATGGGAATTAAGGATTCTTTGTTTTTACATTCAAAGATTGAATCGCTTGAGAATTCTATACAAATATGTAATTTAAGATTTTTGAATTTTCCCTGTACCTCTCTACTATCACCCAAAATTCTTTTTGATAAGTATGTAAAAGAGATACTTGCTATATCTGATGTTTTTGAAGTATTACAGATTTATTATATTCCTTCGGGCACTAAAAAGCTTAACCCCACAGATGGTGAATTAGATGAAATTGTCCCTAATGTGGTAAATCTCACTGATTTTCTCGAGGATTCCTCAGACATAAGGATCTTAATACAAATACTTTAGAGGAAAGGCGGGATAGAGATGATATGTTTGTGACGTTTAAATACCTCCGTGGCATAAATGCACAGGAGGAGAGCCTCTTTCAATGGAAAGCAAGCTCTTCTATGAGGGGACATAGTATGAGGGTGAAAGGGGATAGACTCAGGAGTAATATGTGGAAATATTTCTTTATGTAAAGAGTGGTAGATGCTTGGAATAGTATCCCAGTGGAGATGGTAGAGATGAGGACTGTATATGAATTAAAAAAAGTATGGGTCAATTACAGAGGATCTCTAAAGGAAATAAGGGGACTGTTGCAGTGGTTGATATGGAAGGACAGACTAGATAGGCCATTTGGTCTTTTTCTGCCGTCATGTTTCTATGTTTCTATCCTGGGCCATCATGGCCCTGCACAACCTGGCAACGTATGTCCCAATGCACTTTTAGCATGCACCAGAACACACACTGACAGGTAAAACCCTTTAGTAAAAGGCTCTCTAAGTATTCACACAGTCTCATGAGAAAACATTTGGAAGAAAAAAGAGCTCAGTGCTAAATGGTCATTTATTTTTTAAAGTGCAGTCAAGTTAATATTGACTCCTGCTGATTCAGCAGCCTCTGGGTTTTATTGGCAAGGTATGACCAGAAATAGATTCCCAGGCCTTTTCTTATGAGGGTAAAGTGATTTGCCTAAGTCATAATGATACCAGTGGGAACTGAACCAGGATCTGTTGGGTGGTAAGCTGTTGCTTTAACCACTAGGCTACTCCTCCATATCACTGGCATAAATGCACTGCATCATTGGTAGTAAAAAACCTTCCATCTGCCAATCAAATATAGTTTCTTTCTAATGCATATTTTTAAAGACTAAACAAAGAAAGAGTCTTATCTTCTGCAGTCCATGCTTCATGCTTCTCCTTTCAGTCTGACGATGGCAGTGTTTCTCTAAATATAGATACAAGACACTTAATATGTATAATACATCATCCTGCATTTTTTAAAAAATTTAAATTATCAAACTATCAGACTGTGTTCTTATTCTAAAAAAACATAACTCCAAACAAAGTTGTAGATCAAAGGACACACTGTGCACACTGCACACAACTCTCCCACTTGATTAAAAATAAAGGAAGAAAGAGGAAAAGACTCCACTCTAAAGACGACAGCACGGTCACTGATATAACCTCAACTTATCGAAGAGCTCATCAGATATGAAAGACCCTAACCACTATTTTATTCATCCAAGTACTTTCCTTCAATAGTAACATTTTAAAATGTAGTGTATTTAAATTTAAATATACATGCGATTGAATTGGACACAAGCATTCTCACCTAATTTATTTATTTATTTATTTATTTAGCATATATTTATATACCGCTACTTCCAGCGATCAGGAGCGGTTTGATTAGGTAAACAGGGAGAGTCCGATCAATTGACAAATTTCAAAATTTACAGCATGATTTACAAAGGTTGTCTGATAGGTTGTCAGACCAATGCCAGGAATTTTCAATAAACGGGGAAAATATGATTCAAGGGATATTCACAGCATACATGTATAGGTGGGGGAGAGGGAGATATTTACATATATACATTTTATGCTTGTTACATTCAGGAGCATAGGATTTTTTTACATTTGATGAAATTTTGTTGGAGCAGATACTGGGTGGAGAGTGTTGTTGTTCAGGATATGTTGTAGGCCTGTTGAAATAGATATGTCTTCAGTTTTTTTCGGAAAGCCATCAGGTCGTTGATTGAGCGCAACTCAGGGGGGAGTTGGTTCCAGAGTGAGGGGGCAGTGTAGGAGTATGCCCTGTTGCTTGTGGTTGTTTTAGCTGATCTTATACTTATTGGTACCTGGAGGTTGTTTATGGCGGTATTTCTCCTATTTCTGTTGGCAGGTTGCAAGTTGATTAGGTTGGTGAGGAAGGTTGTTGCCAGGTTATGGATGAGTTTAAATGTAGTCACTAGGGTTTTGTATTTTATCCGAGCTATAATGGGGAGCCAATGTAGTTCGACTAGTACTGGCGTGATGCTCTCTGCCACGCCTGTTTTAGTGATGATTCTGGCTGCGACGTTCTGTGCCATCTGGAGTATATTTAGGGTTTTTTTTGGAAGGCCCTGTAGTATTGCATTACAGTAGTCGAAATGGGGTATGATGAGGGCTTGAGCCACTGTCCTGAAATCGGTAGCTTCAATGATGTTCCTTAGTGGTTGTATGACCCGGAGTTTGTAGAAAATGGCCCTGTTTACTAAGCGGAGGTGTTTTGCCATCTTTAGTTCGTTATCGAGTGTTACTCCGAGGTATTTTATTTCATTCTTTGTGTGGTAAGTATGTTCGCATAGGGAGATTGTAGCTGGTGGGTCGAACTCAATCAAATAGCAACAAATCTTCCTTAATCCTAAAAATAGTGAACTATAATCATGCATAGGTATGACTGTACTTCCTGCTTGACCCACTGTATCAATTATTCACCAATGTACTTATGTCTAAACTGTTTTCACCTCCCTTTTGAAACAGCATGGCTGTGTCACTACAGCACTAAGGGAGTCTTTTACTAATAGGCACTAAGGTGTTGCATGTAACACACCAATAGCACTGGAACTATTTAACAGGGATTTGTTTATACCACGTTATCATTTCAAAGTAGTTTACATTGTACCTTAAACTTGCTACTATACATTGATAATTTGCATCTTTATGAGGCAATGGAGGAGCACAAGGAGTGATAGTGGGAATTGAACCCTGGCCCAAGCCAGTGCTCTAACCACTAGGCTACTCCTCCACTGCATTGCTGCACAAAGAAGGTCATCATTACCAGTGCTACCTCACTCCTCTACCATGATTGTCTCTCTGAGCATTAGGTGCAACACCACTGTGTTAACTGTTGCGGATGTGGAAAGCATTTCCCCAGCAGTTAATGTGGGGCAGAATATCTACAAGTCTGCAAGCACAATAGGAAGGCTGAAAAAGTGCTTCTTCTAAAATTATTATAATGTGAAATGTTCACTATGAATTCATTTTACTGGTCTTTAATATTTACAACAGATGCAGTAGACAACCACAGGTCCTTCAATGAAAAGCACGGGCTTGCCGGCAAACGGGAACTCCAGCCTGAAGAGGACACAAAATTGGGTAATAAAAATAAAAATGATTGTTTTGATGACTATGTAAAAAATAACATTAATTTACCTACAACAGGGCTTGACAAATCCCAGGTGCCAGGTCACTATGGCACCTAGAAAATGCACGTTTCATTACCTGTGCTGCCTCACTCCTCCAAGCAATTTGGCTCTCTGCAGGTTGAGCTGTGCAGTGGAGGAAGTTTGCTGATCTCGCAGTTTCAAAGAGTTGATCATGGTGGAGGAGTGAGGCAGCACTAGCGATCATGACCTTCTTGGTGCAGCAATGGGGAGACACCAGGTGATGGCTGGAGGGGAAATGAGAGAAACAGTGACACTGGGATGGGTGTGGGGAGGGGAGGGAAGAGAGAGAGGGTGTGAACACAGGATGCAGGAACTATGAGAGATTTTTTTTTTGTGTCACATATTACCAGGCCATGGTGATACATGAAGCAAAAAAAGGAAGTTGCCACAGGTGCAGCTATAAAAGGTTACTAATATGCTACTGACAACATACTGGATTTATTTATTGACCATACAACCAAATACCACTCTGTATGATGTACAAATATAGATAACATACAATATAAAACCCTGCAAATACAAATCAAGCCCCACCCAGTCCCATCCCAACTACATTGTCCCACCTTCAGCACCCTCTGCCCCTCAAAACCTTCCAATATGCCTGCTGAAAAAAGCAAGTCTGTAAAGCTCACCAAAATATCTGAAGATTATCCATCAACCGCAAATTCTGTGGAAGGACGTTCCACAAAACAGGAACCTGTACAGAAAAGGACCTGTTACAATGAAAAACGCATTGCACAATCCTATGTGACAACACGTGAAGAAATCCCTCCTGCTGTGAACGTAAAATACGGTTAGGGACATACAGAGATACTTTTGCAGAAAGATAAGCTGGAGCCATAGCTTGCAATATTTTGAAAGTCAACAACAACACTTTAGACTGCACTCTAAATTTAACTGGTAACCAATGCAGCTCCAACAAAATAGAAGTTACAAGATCGTATCTCCATAGCCCCTTAATCTCGCTGCCATATTCTGCATCAATTCCTTCCGAGAGAGGCCCAAAATCAGAACATTACAATAATCCAATTGCGGCATGGGTCGGCCTAAGTCACCTCTTGTAAACAGCCCTCAGAAAGAGAGAGTTGAAGCTGCCAAAGTTGTCGAAACAACAAAAATATTTTCTGTACCTCAACAGAAACATGAGCAGACATACTGAAATCAGAATCCAACATTACTCCTAAATACTGACACTCAAACCACACAGCCCCCATTCCTGCCACACTATGGGGACTATCTACCTCCTCCCCCTTTGAAAAAATTAATATTTCCACCTTAGACACATTGTACCCAACCCCCAAAGTTGACAGACATTCAAGCAACAAACTGCGCCAGACTGCATCAAATATTGCCAAAATATCTAACAATAACAACATATTGTGGTGAGGAGGAGGCAGCCCAGCATGAAAATAAAGGAGAAAGAAGAACTTTTTCTTCTGCTCGTGGGATGGGTTCATTAGAACACATACAGCACAGCAGAATCCCTGAGAGAAACCAAGAGGGTAGTGCTAGGTTTAAGACACTCCCAGACCTCATGACAACCTCAGGCAAGAGTAGGAGGTACAAGTGGGTGGAGTCAGGAAGGGAGTTGCCCTGCTCAGCGTTTAAGTTTGAGGGAACAAACAAAGTGAGCAGAAGGGCCAGAGAGGCAAGGAACTCCAGAAACGCCTGGGAAGGCAGAAAGGCCAGGAACTGCAGAGATGCAGGAGAAAGCAAACACAGCAACCATGAAAGAAGCAGTTACAAAGTGAGTAGCAGCAGAGACAAGAGCAGCCAGCACTGCAGCCCAGGAAGCTACAGGGAAGGTTCCAGGCAAAGGACCAAACAGACTGGCTACAGGGAGAAAGAGAAAAGGTTGGCTTTAAGGAAGCTAAGGCAAGAGTGCTTAGACTCACCGGAGGAAGGGTCTATCTGCAGGCAGCAGAAGCCCCAGGAAGGGAAGTGGAGAGCTTACCCTGAGTCACTGTCTAGCTCAGAGACAGAGGGAGTGCCAAGCCGGAGAAGCCTCAGCCAGGAAGGTGCTGCAGCCAGACTCCAAGGTAGGAGAGTTAAAGCCATAAAGCCTAAACCCTGTGTTACATGCTCTGATTCAGAAGAGAGGTTAAAGCCTAGGAAAACCCGGAATAGGAGTAAGGGTTTTGCCAGGGACACTGAACAGGAAGAGCCCAGTGAAATCCTACCAAAAGGAGAAAGGGTCATTCAGTGGCATAGGCTATTTAATCTGCTAAAGAATATTAAGGATAAACTGCCAGAACGCTTACAAGCATTGCCAAGTTACAGCTCAGTTGAAAGCATGGAAGTAGCAGGCCAAGGAAGTGACCTAACTTCAGTTTGTTCTGAGATGGACTGTAATGTGTGCAGGAAGGCTGAGTAATGGAAGCCTGAGAAAGGAAAGAAGTGAAGCTTGTGTAAATATCTTTATTGCAACACTGGTTACAAGTGTTACCTTAAGAGGAGAAGAATAATCCTGTATTTTGCTTTGACCTGAATGTGTACATTTGCTTTGAAGATTTTGTCAACCATTTTGACACGGATGCTAATAAAATTCCTGTGTGCTTTAAAACAACCACTCGGTTCATAATCTCCTTGGCACAACTACAATCCTTGGGAAAGAGGAATTGAGATGGCTTCCCGTCCCTACTAGGCAACCGCCTGGTAGGGGCGCGACCGCCACAATATGAACATCATCCACCAAAGAAACTAATACGATTTTTGTTGGGGCAATTTCTCCAAATGGGTTTTGTGCATATACTATGAAAGTCATCAACCTCACTTCTAAGCCAGGATATGTGGAGTGTGATCTCAGTTTCTCAAATATACTGCTAATGCTCGGCATAGTACTTGCATCATGCCAGAAAGCCTCCTTCTGGAATTTGTAAGATGTAACATGTATGGGTAATTTATCAAGGTGTGCGTGTAAATTTTTCTCTATCAGGGTTTCTGTACTATGGAATCTCTGAAAACGCACCTGATGATCACCCAAAACATGGTAATCCTCCAAGAAAGCAGACAGCTGAGTAGCCACCACCTTTTCAATCACCTTGTCCAAAAAAGGCAAATGAGAAACCGGAACATGTTGTTGTTGTTAAGTGCCATTGAGTCAGTGTTGATTCATGGCGACCTTCCAAATAGTGGTTCTAAACTGTGTTCGGTCTTCAGTCAGGCGGCTCATTCTTGTCAGAGTGGCACCCATAGCTGCTGTTATTGTATCGATCTATCTCAATGCTGGTCTTCCCTTTCTTCATTGATGTCTTTCTCTAATGATCTTTCTCTTCGCATGATGTGTCCAAAGTATGAAAGTTGAAGTCTTGTCATCTGAGCTTCTAAAGTGAGCTTGGGTTTGATCTTTTCTAGTACTGACTGGTTTGTTCTTCGGGTAGTCCATGGTACACACAGAATTCGTTGCCAGCACCACAATTCAAAGGCATCAGTTTTCTTCCTGTCGTTTCACTGTCCAACCTTTGCATCCATATGACGTTATTGAAAATACTATGGCTTGAACGAGTAGAATCTTTGTATGGAGGGAGACATCTCTGCTCTTGCGAATCTTGTCTAGATCTTTCATAGCCATTCTGCCAAGAGCAATGCATCGTCGGATTTCTTGACTGCTTGTTGTTTCTTTATGGATAGTTGATCCAAGTAGGCTGAAGTTATCTACTATTTTGATTTCTTTTCCATCAACGATGAACTTTTTGATTTTGCCAGTTGTCAGGATCTTTGTCTTCTTAACATTAAGGTGCAGGCCCATTTTAAGACTTATGTTCCTTGATCTTGAGAAGCAAATGTTTCAGATTGTCTTCACTTTCCGTCAGTAATGAGGTATCATCAGCATAGTGAAGGTTGTTGATGAGTCCTTCCACCAATCTTCACACCTTGCTGTCTTCATACAGTCCTGCTTCTCTGATCATTTCTTCTGCATATAAATTAAACAGTTAGGGGGAAAGTATGCAGCCTTGTCAAACACCTTTGTTGATTTTAAACTATTTTGTTTCTCCTTGTTCAATTCAAACTGTTGCTTCTTGATCAATGTAAAGGTTGTGCAAGAGAACGATCAGGTTTTCTGTTATACCAATGCTTCTTAATTTGGCCCAGAGTTTCTCATGGTTTACACAGTCAAAAGCTTTGCTGTAGTCAATAAAACACATATAGATATCCTTAATCTTTTCAAGGATCCATCTCACATCCGCGATGATGTCTCTCGTACTTCGCTCTTTCTTGAACCCTGCTTACACTTCAGGTGGTTCTCATTCCAGGTATGGTTGTAGTCTCTGCTGAATAATCTTGAGTAGAATCTTGCTGGCATATGGGATCAGAGCGATTGTGCGATAATTTCCACAGTCAGTTGGATCAGCTTTCTTTAGTATTGGTATAAACACAGATCTTTTCCAGTCAGTTAGCCATGAATTCGTTTTCCAAATTTCCTGGCAGAGCCTTGTAAGTATGGTAACAGCTTCATCCAATTGCGTTAATACATCAATGGGAATGCCATCAATGCCTGGTGCCTTGTTCTTCGATAAGACTTTCAATGCTGCTTCGACTTCTTTCAACACCAGTGGTTCATGATCCTAAAGTACAGGTTGAAATGGCTGTTGGTCAATGACTCTGTATTTTCTTTCCACCTTTTCTTGATCTCAGCAGCATTCAACATAGTTCCTTGAGCATCTTGTACCATTCCATTTCGAGGCTGAATTTTTTCTTTAACTCTCATAGCTTTAGGAAAGACAATCTTGCCTGTATTGTTGCCTGTATTTACTGTTGTCAGTATCTACTCTCATGCTACTGTATTTACTGCTTCCATTACTTAATGCTGCCAATACCTTCTCTCACTTACTGTATCCATTGTTACCTATATTTACTGTTGCCAATATCTACTCTCATTTACTGTATACCGCACTACTGTAGCCAGTAACCTACCCTCACTTAAATGTGTTAATCCTCCCGAAGCACATTGGAAGCAACTACATCTAATGCTTTTTATGCAATTATCTTACTGTATACCAGTAATTAGAATCCGTATGTACTATTACCACTATTGCTATTACCACCTGCATTCACAGTACTATTGCAAATAATCTTTCTTGAGTGCGAATACTGCATCACACTGCACTGTAACCAACATTTCCTACAATTATCCTTCTCATTACTAACACTCAAGAGAATGTACAAAATTCTGCTCTCATTCATGACCTTCCTTATCCTTGGTCTCCCTTACACATCAAATGCATTCAACCATGAGACATATCATATACCAATCCGACGCTCATACGGAAGGAGATGGTCCGAATTCCCCCACCACACTACAGCAAAAAATAACTTTACATCCCACTCCCATCTACTCAACATTCCTCTCCAAACCATCAAAAGTATACAAGAAGAGAAGCAACATCACCAACGCCTATTGAAATGTGCACTAATAAATGCCAGATCAGTACGATCTAAGTGGCCCGCAGCCATTGACCTGATACCCCAATATAATCTCGACATCTTGATGATCACGGAGACATGGCTATCCGACTGTGACAACGTACTACTGAATCAGATGCTGCCACCAGGTTTTGTGATATATACATCTCACAGATCCAGTCAGAAAGGGGGTGGAACCCTCATCCTGGTCAAAGCTGATTTACACTTCAAGATGTGCAATTCCTCTAGCTCAACGTACCTTGACTCCCTCACTATAGCTAATGAGCTCTGCACAATCAACCTTTTCTATCGGGCACCCTCCCCCTCACCAGATGATCTTCCAACTATAATTGAGCAGGCATGTACCACGTCTACCCCACGCTCACCAAGTTGGCTAATCGGTGACTTCAATCTCCCATCTCTGCAAGACAGCCACGCAGCAGCATTCCTTGACGCCCTGGAGGACCTAGGTTACAAACAGCATGTCGATTCCCCCACCCACATTAAGGGTGGCAAACTAGACCTCATTTTCGCACCTCTCTCCAACGCCACAATACCCCTAACCCTTGCACTATCTGTAATACCAGTACCCTGGTCGGACCACAGTCTTCTCAGTTTCAACATACCCATTAATACATCCCACAAAAGCCAAAAGTCTCCTAATACATCTGGACCCCACACAACCCGCTTTAGACCACTCAACCAGAGCATAGTCCTAGAGAATCTTAGACCTCTCATGGCCAACACAACCATGGACTTAGATGATCTCATATCAAAATGGGATGAAAACCTGAGAGCTGCCTCCTGCCCATCACCCACCGAAAAGAGAATTCGAAAACGTGAACATTCTCCATGGTTCTCCACAGACCTTCGTACATCCCTCCACAATCTACGCAAACTTGAACGACAGTGGCGACGAACTCACTCCCCTGAGGCGCTGGTAGCATACAGCTCATACCTAACTACCCACCGAGCAAAGATATCACAGAGCAGGAAAACTTACCACACAGGCTTAATAAAACGCTCCATCAACAAACCACATGCATTGTTCAGCATAGTAAAGTCCATAACAGGTGAACCGATCTCAGCACAACCCCCTATGCCTCAGCCGCAGGACTACGCAAACTACCTCCAATCAAAAATGATTAAAACCAACACAGACTTAAATGTCAATAACGCCTCCACTTCACCTAAGACATCCCATGCAATGCCACTACACAACTTCTCCACTGTATCAAATAGAGAGGTTGTGAACATTATTGCCTCAATCAAGCCCAGTACAGCTCCTAACGACCCGTGTCCAGCCAGCTGGATCAAGGACATGCGACATGACCTCAGTCAAATACTGAGCAAAATACTGAACCAGTCTTTCTTAACAGGTTCATTCCCACAGAGTCTAAAACATACCTCCATCAAGCCCCTACTGAAGAATAATAGACTGGACCCATCCAAGGTTGATTCCTTCAGGCCTATCTCAAGCATCCCACAGCTTGCAAAAATCATTGAGAAGGCCGCCCAACAACAAATCCAACATCATATAGACACTGAAGCACCACTAGATCCATCTCAACATGGCTTCAGGGAAGCACATGGAGTTGACACAGTCCTTACAACCCTATTCAATGTTCTGGTAACAGGAATAAATAACATACAACAGGGTTTCGTCCTCATCTTCCTGGACATCTCCGCCGCTTTCGACTCTGTGAATCATGACATACTCTTACAACGTTTGAAAGATAAGGGGATTCAAGGCACAGCACTCGAGTGGTGCAAATCCTACCTATCTAACAGATGGCAACAGGTAAAAACGGGCCACGCATCCTCAGAACCTTTCCTGCAATCACAGGGAGTACCACAAGGATCGTCCTTATCGGCACTAATGTTTAACATCTACATGCAGCCGATATGTGACTTGATCAGATCCTTTAATGTACAATGTCTCGCTTACGCAGATGACATCCTCCTATATATGCCGTTCACAATTGAACATCCAGTATTCTCCCCAATAATCAACTGTTTTGAAGCTGTAGCCGAATGGTTGCTATCACAAAACCTTCGGATTAACCACAACAAAACTGACGTTCTTTTTGTCACAAGGAATCGTAAGTTCATACCTCCTCCATCACTACTCGTCAACAACATAGAGTTGAAATCAAAAGCTACCATCCGTTACCTCGGCATCACATTGGATCAGCACTTGGATATGACAACGCATGTCAAGAACATCACAAAAATATATATTATAAAATCAAATCGCTACGTCACCTCCGCTCTCTACTTGATCCCACAGACTTCCGAACAACCTTCCAGGCATTAGTCCTCCCACACCTGGATTTTGCCAACATCATCCTCCACGGCCTCCCTCAATCAACTTTAAATCCACTCCGCCTAGCCATGAATACAGCCGCCAGAGTCCTCTCCGGCTCATCAAGATCTGAACATATAACACCCATCATGAAGGAACTGCATTGGCTACCATTACATGCCAGAATCCAGTATAAGTCTTTAGTCCTTACATTCAAGGCACTAAATAACTGCCCCCCAGCAAGCTTATCCACTGCACCCTGGAAAACAGAAAAAGGAGAACCACATCAATGAACACCTTAATTGTCCCAAAAATAATAACGAAGTGCACTAAGGCCACCTCCAACAGGGCCTTCTCCTTATTTGCACCTCTAAACTGGAATGCGCTACCTCACGAAATCCGTGCTATCAAAAACCTAACCCTATTCAGAAAAGCATTGAAATACCACTTGTTCACAAAATGCTACCCAGAAGTCAACCCGTACATTAACAAAACTATCACCTCAATACAACCCGAAAAGGGCTAGTTGGCCAACCTTCTCTCTAGTCCTATTAGGAACCACATTGCAACATCCAAACGAGTTTTATATCACTGTATATACCATTAAGTTAATACCATTAAACAAGATATGCCATTAAGTTAATCTGTACATAGTTCCCCCGGTTGTCCTATTGTTGAAGTTCCCTGTTCAATGTAAAGCTCAATGTTACTTGTATGCATTGTAGTATGTTCTTGTTCTATGTACACCGCACTGATTTTAATAGCGCGGTATAAAAGAATTGTTAAATAAATAAATAAATAAATAAATCTTGTTCTTCCTCTAATAGTTTCCGCTTCTATTTCTTTGCATGTGTCATTGTAGTACTTCTCCTTGTCTTGTCTTGCTGCACATTAGAAATCTCTGAGTTCTGTGATTCCCTCATTTTCTCCTCTAGCTTTAGCTTCTCTGCATTTCTAGGCAATTTTAAGAGTTTCTTTGGTCATCCATTTTGGCTGTTTTTGCTTTTTCACCTTTTGTAGAGACTTCTCACTTTCTTCCAATACAATCTTCTTGATGTCATCCTATAACTCTTCTGGAGCTCTGTCATTTGTATTTAAAGCAGCAAATTGATTTTGCAGGCAGTCTTTAAATTCTGGTGGTATATTCTCAAGGTCATATTTTGCTACATTCATGAGTGACTTGCTCTTTTTCAACCTTAGCTTGAGTTTGCATATTAGTAGTTGATGATCTATACCACAGTTAGCTCTAGGTTTTGTCTTTATTGATGTTATAGAGCTTTTCTATCATATACTTCCACAGATGTAGCCAATTTGATTTTTGTACAATCCATTGGGTGAATTCTATGCGTACAGTCGCCATTTCTGTTGCTTGAAGAAGGTGTTTGAAATGAATAGATTGTTGCTCCTGCAGAATTCTATCAGTCTTTCTCCAGCTTAATTTCTGTTGCCAAGTCCATATATTTCAACCAGTTTGCCTTCTTTAACTTTTGCGTTCCAGTCACCCATGACTATCAGGATATTCTGTTTGCATGTTTTGTCAATTTCGGCTTCTACTTGTTCATAGAACTCATCAACTTCATCCTCTTCTGCAGCTGTTGGGACATATACTTGAATTATAGTTGTGTTGATGGGTATTCCTTGTAGATGAATAGAAATAAAGCATTCACTGATTGCATTGTATTTCATTACAGTTTGTCACCCTTACACCCACTCCCTAACCTTGAGGGTTAAGGAGGGATGGGCCTTGTGTAGTTGTGGGGGCCAATTAAAGTCGGGAACAAGAAAATTTATATTCACAAGGATTTTATTTTCCCCGCTCCTTGGTGGTCAGGAACAGGTGAGAAGGTTAAGCAATCAGGAATTATACAAAACAAAGGCTTTCAATGCTGTGCTTCAGCTTATGCTTCTCTGAGGAAAACACATTACCTCATGTGTCTTCTCTGTGCTGTTTTCACAAAAATGCTTTGGTAAGAAATAATGTTGTTTCTCTTGCAATTAGGATACCAGTCCAGCTTATTTCAAAGCTTCAATAAGCTTCCCTTTCAATTGCTCAGAACTGTATTTCTTTTCATATGCTTTTCACATATTCTGGGTTAGCATAATCAGAATCAACTGTCAGGTATAAACATTCAAGCTTTGCATTTATCAGTTTTCTCAATTAGCCCAATTGAGCAGTCCATCGGCTGGTTAATTTCAATCATGGACCGTGGAGCCGATGTGGGAATTCCTATTCCAGGATTACTCCCTGCTTGAATGCTAGCTTCTTCTGAAACAGCTCTTTTATTTAAGAATTGTCTAAATTCACTCAGGAGTTGCTCTGCCTGTCTCCTAGCAGGACTATTGGGTAAATCTTCTCCTTGCTTGGGCAGGTAATTATCTGCTCCTGGTAAGCAAACACTGCTCTCCTTCTTTAGACACTCTGTGCCCGTGGTGGAGTTACCCCTCCCCCACTTATCTCCGTTAGTGAGTGGTGTAATCAGAGGTTCCTTTGCACAAGCTCTGCTTTTAAGAAAAGCTTCAAAGGTAGGACCTTCAGTATCAATATAGCCTAATCTCTTTGTAAACAATTTGGCTGGGTTTCTTTCGTCAGCTTGCTTGTTAAAAGCAGGAATTACTGGCTGAGAAAAGCTTGGCTTATTTAGAGAGCTTTCAGGCTGTAACCAACGTCTCTCACGTTGCCTAAAACTATCCTGTACTTTAAAATCAGGACTCTCTCTTTCTGGCTGGTAAAACTTATTAAAGGAATTAAGAGCAGCAGGTACCTTAGAATGAGACCGGTCAGAAAATGCCTTGCCAGCGTGCCTTTCTCTCCAAGGGTTAAAACTGTTTCCCCACAACGTAGGCTTTACTCCTGGTTCAAAATCAGTTTCCCTTCTGTTGCAGCTGGGCAGTGTTTCTGTAGCAGGGTCAAAGGGTTCTGCAATCAAAAGAGCTTCTTGCCTTCCCAATGCCTTTTGCCTTCTCTCTTGTGGATTCAAACCACCTTTACTTCTCAATCCGTTTGTAGTGCTCACTTCTCCATTCCTTCTCATTCCACTCGTCCTCCTCACTCTCCTTCTCCATCTATCTGTGTCTTCCCTCTCTCTGCTTAATAAGGGGTCCCTGCTCTGGGAAGCCCGCCTCCTACTAGGGCGTGCCCAATCCACAGCTCTGCTTCTCTCCTCCCCTGAGGTGAGCTGATTGGTTGCCTGTAGGTTGTGCTGAGAATGGAAAACTCTGTCTTTTCTTGCAGTACCTGAACCTACCAGAGGGTCAGTATCAGTTTCCATGGCTTCTGCTGTTGCCACTGCGTCACAAGTTCTTTCAAGTTTCTTCATAATTATAAATCCAACACCATTTCTTCTTTGTCTTTCATTTCCAGCATAGTGCCCAATGCCAGTCCATTTCAGTTCACTTACACCCAACAGATCGAGTTGTACATGTTCCATTTCATTCTTGACCACCTCCAACTTCCCTTGGTTCATGCATCAAACATTCCATGTCCCAATAAGTAGCATCACCTTGGTGAGGCAGGAAGTAATCCTGTAGGTAGGACCTGTCCACTAGGAGATATAACACCCTCTTGCACCAAGAAGGTTTCTCAAAGGCCATGTGCCCATGAGGGAAAGGTTAGGATGACCATTATAGTGGGTGATTCAATCATTAGGCAGGCAGATAACAGGGTGGCTGGGGGACATGAGAATCACCTCATAACATGGCTGCCTGGTGCAAAGGTAGTGGACCTCATGCACCACCTAGACAAGATTTTAGATAGTGCTGGGGAGGGATCTGCTGTCTTGGTACATGTTGGTACCAATGACATAGGAGGCCAAATTTAGGCTTTTAGGTAGGAAGTTGAAATCCAGAACTTCTAGGGTAGCATTTTCTGAAATGCTTCCTGTGCCACACGCAGGACCCAAAAGACAGGTGGAACTCCAGAGTCTCAATGCGTGGATGAGTCGATGGTGCAAAGAAGAGGGTTTTGGATTTGTTAGGAACTGGGCTACTTTCTGGGGAAGGGAGGGGCTCCTCTGAAGGGATGGGCTCCACCTTAACTGGGATGGAGCCAGGCTGCTGGCATTAACATTTAAAAAAGAGATAGCGGAGGAGGAAGTTACGTTATCTGCCTGGATGGAAGCCTAAGGAGAGAGCTCCGGAGCTAAACCTGGTGGAAGTGGATAAAACTTCACCCAAAGTGCGTGCAAGGAGTGGGGAGAGGTGGTAGTAACGTGAGGGAGACGGATGGCCACAAGGAAAAAGGCAGCCAACCTTAGGGAGTTTGCATTTGTCAGCAGCCAAGCGGACGGAACAGAGCAGAAAATGACAGGCGCGAGTGCAGGGAGCAGCAAAAACTGAGCATGAATGGAGAGGAGGAAAGAGTGTGGAATCAGAGGCCGGTGAAATGGTGGTGCAGAAGGTGACTAGAGAGGAACTGAAAGCCTGGTTTAATGAACTGAAGGTGGAGATGGCGGCAGTGAAGGCGGAGGTTGGAGAGGTATGTGGACAATTAAGAGAGGAAGTGGGAGAGCTGCACAGAAAATGGAGGAGCAGGATCAGCATATAGAGCAAATAATGCTGAAGCAAAGTGACGAGGAGAAAGGAATGAAAGACTTTGAAAGGTGGAAAGATCAGCTATTACATAAAATTGGAGACTAGAACGAGGAGAAACAACCTATCGGATAAGGGGGATTCCGGAGGAACTGGAGTTCCGGGACAGCAGGAGAGTGGCGGAAGCAGTGTGTGCAGTGATTCTTCAGAAAGAAGGTATGTCAGAGGGGAGGGCAAAAGTGGCACTGGATAGGGCACACATGGCATTGGGCCCTAGCCGAACAAACAGACCCAGAGACATAGTGACCTGCATGAAGAACTATGTAGTTAAGGAGCAGATTGCAGAAAAGATGTGAAAGTCACATGACTTCATAAGAACATAAGATATGCCATACTGGGTCAGACCAAGGTCCATCAAGCCCAGTATTCTGTTTCCAACCGTGGCTAATCTAGGTCATACGTACCTAGCAGTTTCCCCAAAAGACACAGGTTCCGCAATGCTTGTAATGGGTCAAGCATTGATATCCTGGGTCCCTTCTTAATAATGGTTTATGGACCTTTCCTCCAGGAACTTGTCCAAACCTTTTTTAAATCCAGCTACACTAACAGCCTTTACTACATCCTCCGGTAACAAATTCCAGAGTTTGATTACACGTTGAGTGAAAAAATATTTTCCTTTATTAGTCTTAAATAGTTTACCCTGTAGCTTCATTGCATGTCCCCTAGTCTTTCTATATTCTGATAAGGTAAACAATCGATCTACGTTTACCCGTTCCACTCCGTTCATTAATTTATAGACTTCTATCATATCTCCCCTCAGCCATCTCTTTTCCAGGTTAAAGAGCACTAACCTTTTTAGCCTTCTTCGTAGGGGTATCCTTCCATCCCCATTACCATTTTGGTGGCTCTCCTTTGAACCTTTTCTAATAACGCTATATCCTTTTTAAGATATGGCGACCAGAACTGCACACAATATTCAAGGTGCGGTCTCACCATGGAACGATATAGAGGCATTATAATATCTTTTGTTCTATATACCATTCCTTTCCTTATGATACCTAGCATTCTATTTGCTCTCTTGGCCGCCGCTGCACACTGGGCCGAGGGTTTTAACATGTTATCCACAATGACACCTAAATCTTTTTCCTGGGTGGTGGTTCCTAATGTGGAACCTGTGACGTGGTAGCATCCCCAGAAGCCATGGAAACAGATGGTTACCCTGTGGAAAGTATTGGTACTGCAGGTGAATGCAGGATTTTCTCTGCTCAGAACAAGAAACACATGGCTAATCAGCTAACACAGCTCACCTCGGGGGAGGGGAGAAGCAGAGTTACTGATTGGGCACGCCCTAGCAGGAGGCGGGCTGTCCAAAGCAGAGGCAGCTTGTTAAGCAGACAAGATGCAAAGCAAGAGGGAGCAAAGCAAGAGAGAGCAAAGCAAGGGCGAGCGAAGCCGGAAGGAGAAAGAAAGAAGCAGAGAGGAAGGCAGGAAGTAGCCTTTGACTCAGAAATCCTTGACTTGGAAAGAGAAACACTGCCCAGCTGTAATCCAAGGAGAAGGGATTCAGATCCAAGAAGCAGGTACCAGGGATACTCAGAGGCTGATAGAATCTTCTGTGAACAGGAGAGGTTTGAAGCACTGAGAGACCCAGGGATAAAGCCCAGGCTTCTGGAGGGGAGAGCTGACCCGTGGAAAGGAAGGCAGAGTGGCAAGGAATTCTCAGACAAGCCTCAATACAAGGTACATGGTGTGTTTGATACAGATGACAAGTTTTATAATGAGAAGCCAGAAAGAGTGAATGCTGATTTTAAAACTCAGGACAGACTCAGTCAATATGAAGGCAGTTGGCTGCAGCCTGGGAATCGTTTAAACAGTCCCAGCTATTCTCACCAGACAACTGAAAGCTTTAGCAAGCAAGCTAATAGAAAGAAAACAGCTGACTTGTATGGCAGAGAAATAAGCCAGGAGAAGTTAGACGGTCCTGCGATTGAAGCGCTCTTTAGAAGCACTCCTCATACAACTGAAGTTGGTAACCCGACACTTACTTTCAGAGACAAGTGGGGGAGGGGTAACTCCAGCACATTGAATGATTGTTTTACCAGAGACGGCATTACTAGCTATCCTGAAATAAGGACTGCAAACAAATGCTTACCTAAGGAAGGAGCAGATCCTCAGCTTAGCCCAGTTAGAAGACAGGCTGAATTACTCCTTAGAGAATTTAAGGAATTCTTAGACAAACGAGCAATTTCTGACCAGAAGCTAGCACAACCAGAAAATAGTCCTGAAGCAGAAATGCCCTTGGCTTGTCCTATGCCAATGATAGAAGTAGACCAGGCAATGGACTGCTCAACCTGTCTTATTGACAGAGATAAGTGAAGCAAAGCTTGAATGGTCATATGCTATAATATTCTAAACGTATCCTGTATGAGTACCTTGCTGAAGAGCTTATGAAGAAGTAAAAATAAGCTAAAGCATATCTTGTTCACAACTCAGGAACATTCTTGTTTTGCCAGTGTTTGTTTGATTTAAAAGCAGAGGTCACATGACTGAATGTGAACCCTAGCGTTAAAGGACATTTGAGCACAGCATTGAAGAGCCTGTTTTTGCTTTATTCTTACTTTGGCTAAAATATTCCTTCACGTCTGTTCCATTCCACCGCGGAGCGGGAGAAATAAATCCTTATGTAAAAAAATATTCTTTTGCCTGCCTTATCACTTGACCTTTCACAACTACAACCTCAACCTCAAGGCCAACCCCTCCTTAAACCCTCAAGGCTAGGGAGCGGGTGGGTGGCAAACCTTGCATCGTGTAACCATAGTTTGGGTTGTTCTTCCCTAGGTGCATAACTTCGCACTTGTCCACATTAAATTTCATCTGCCATTTGGATGCCCAGTCTTCCAATTTATCAAGATCCTCTTGCAATTTTCCACAATCCTCTTGGGTTTTAACAACTTTAAATAGTTTTGTGTCATCAGCAATCTGATAACCTCACTCGTTATTCCACTTTCCAGGTCATTTATGAATATGTCAAAAAGCAGCGGACCCAGCACAGATCCCTGAGGTACACCACTATTCACCTTTCTCCATTGGGAAAATCGGCCATGTAGCCCAACCCTCTGCTTTCTATCTTTTAACCAGTTCTTGATCCACAGTAGTACACTGCCTTCTATCCCATGACTCTTTAGTTTTGCCAAAAGTCTCTGATGAGGGACCTTGTCAAAGGCTTTCTGAAAGTCCAGATACACTATATCAACCGACGCACCTTTGTCCACCTGTTTATTCACTCCTTCAAAAAAACATAACAGATTAGTAAGACAAGATCTTCCTTGTCTAAAGCCATGTTGGCTGTCTCCCATTAGGCTGATGACTATCTACATACTGAGTAATTTTATTCTTTATGATGATTTCTACCATTTTTCCCGGTACTGATGTGAGGCTCACCGGTCTGTAGTTTCCCGGATCACCCCTGGAACCCTTTTTAAAAATTGGTGTTACATTGACGATCCACCAATCTTCAGGTATTAGAGATGATTTTAATGATAGTTCACAGATTACTAATAGCAGGTCTGCAATCTCATATTTCAGTTCTTTCAACACCCTTGGATGTATACCACCTGGCCTAGGTGATTTGCTACTCTTCAGTTTATCTAATAGTTGTAATACATCTTCCCGATGTATCGATATTTCCATCAATTCTTCCACACCTTTAAATACCACTTCAGTCATGGGTAACATCCCTACATCTTCCTCAGTAAAGACCGAAGCAAAGAATTCATTCAGTCTCTCTGCTATCGCCTTGTCGCCTCTTAGTGCCACTGTAACTCCTCTATCATCTAATGGACCAACTGACTCTCTCACAGGTTTTTTGCTACGAATGTACTTGAAAAAATCTTTATTTCGTGTTTTTGCTTCCGCAGCAAGCTTCTTCTCAAATTCTCCCTTTGCCTGCTTTATCAATGCCTTGCATTTGACTTGCCAGTGCTTGTGTTGTTTCCAGGTTTCATCGTTTGGCTCTTTTTTCCATTTCCTGAAAGATGCTTTTTTGGCATCAACAGCCTCTCTGACCTCACCTTTAAACCATGCTGGCAGTTTTTTGGACTTCCTTCCACTTTTCTTAAAGCGTGGAATACAGCTGGTCTGGGCTTCCAAGATAGTATTTTTCAACACCACCCAAGCTTGATGTAAGTCTTTAACCTTTGCAACTGCTCCTTTTAGTTTTTTCTTAACTATTTTCCTCATTTTATCATAGTCTCCCTTTTGAAAGTTAAAAGGTAGTACTGTGGATTTCCTTACTATCCCTCCTCCACTAATTAAATCAAAGGTGATCATGCTCTGATCATTATTGCCAAGAGGCCCCAACACCCTTATCTCTTGCACTAGATCTGGTGTTCCACTAAGGACTAGGTCTAATATGGCTTCCCCTCTGGTCGGTTCATGATCCAGCTTCTCCAAGAAGCAGTATTTATGTCATCTAGGAACTTTATCTCCCTAGCATGTCCTGCCGTGACACTGACCCAGTCGATACCGGGGTAATTGAAATCACCCATTATTATTACTGCGCTGTAACTTTTATTAGCTTCCTTGATTTCTTTGAGCATTTCATCATCCATTTGTTCATTCTGGCCAGGTGGTCGATAGTACACCCCCACTGCCATCGCCTTCCCCTTTTCACATAGAATTTCAATCCATATAGATTCTACAGCAAATTTTGTTTCCTGCAAAACTTTAATCCTTTCTGACTCAATGCCCTCTCTAACACAGAGCGCAACCCCTCCACCAATTTGATCATCTCTATCATTATGATATAGTTTGTACCAAGGTATCACAGTGTCCCACTGGTTGTCCTCCTTCCACCATGTCTCTGATATTCCAATCATATCTAACCTCTCATTTAGTGCTATATATTCTAACTCTCCCATCTTATTTTTTAGACTTCTAGCATTTGCATACAAGCATTTTAGAGACTGTATTTTATTCATATTAATTTTTCTATAGTAGACATGGGTAATTTGGGATATTTAAGCTCTGTCTGCTCCATACTCGAGGGCTTTTGGGCTACTTTACACTTTTTTGGAACCTCTCTGCTTTTGGTAGTATCCTTCAAGGATACATTCTTCCGAACCATCCGCTCTTGGGCTACTGTTGGCTTTCCCCTATTATCTAGTTTAAAAGCTGCTCTATCTCCTTTTTAAATATTAATGCCAGCAGCCTGGTTCCATCCCGGTTAAGGTGAAGCCCATCCCTTCTGAAGAGCCCCTCCTTTCCACAGAATGTTCCCCAGTTCCTAACAAATCCAAAACCCTCATCTCTGCACCATTGTCTCATTCACACATTGAGACTCCGGAGCTCTGCCTGCCTTTTGGGTCCTGCACGTGGAACGGGAAGCATTTCGGAGAACGCTACCCTGGAAGTTCTGGATTTCAACTTCCTACCTAAAAGCCTAAATTTAGCCTCCAGAACCTCCCTACCACATTTTCCTATGTCATTGGTACTGACATGTACCAAGATAGCAGACTTCTCCTCAGCACTATCTAAGACCTTATCTAGGTGGCGCGTGAGGTCCGCTACCTTCGCACCAGGCAGGCATGTTACCAGACGATCCTCACGTCCACCAGCCACCCAGCTATCTACATACCTAATGATCGAATCACCAACTATAACAGTTGTCCTAACCCTTCCCTCATGGGCACATTGCCCTGGAGAAACTTCCTCGGTGCGAGAGGGTTTTACATCACCTGGAGGACAGGTCCTAGTTACAGGATCACTTCCTGCCACACCAGGGTGATGCTCTCCTGTCACGTGACCTATCTCCTCCAAGGCAACAGGGATGCTGCCAGACTAGAGGTGGGACTTCAGAACTATATCCCTGTAGGTCTCGTCTATGTACCTCTCTGTCTTTCTTATGTTTTCCAAGTCTGCTACTCTAGCCTGTAGAGGACGGACTCGTTCCCTGAGAGAAAAGAGCTCCTTGCACCTAGTGCACACGTAAGACCTCTCACCAACTGGGAGAAAATCATACATGTGACACGCAATGCAAAAGACTGGAAAGCCCCCATCTCGGTGCTGGACTGCTGTCTGCATCTTAGTTTTAAGTCTTTGTTTAGATCTTTAAGTTCTTCACTTACTAAGGGTTGCTATGGATATTTATACCAATAAAACTGTACCTAATACGTTTAATATACCTTGTTCACCTGAAGCTTAATTAATCTCGGGTCCGTAGTGTATGACTGATTTGGGTAACGAGCTTCACCTGAGAGCACCTCCTGTCTTTTAAGATGTGTACCTATAAAGCTACAATTATCCCAGGGGTGGGTGGGTGTGTGGAGGGAGGGAGGGAAATAACACTTATTAAAAGAGGGCTGCTACACAGTACCCTGTCCTGTGCTGCTGAGGTAAGCTATATTCTTATTTGAGTGACTATTAAATGTAAACTACAAACTCTCTGCTGGGTTCTAAATTTAACCAGAAAGTTCTCTTCTGTGTTTTAAATTTAAACTGCTGCTACTAGGCCCTGACTGATTTAACAAAAAATAGTGGGTTCACAGATTAATTAGCTTTAATAGAAAGAATTCCTTTCAGAAAATTCCCAGAAGTATATACTCACAATTGCAGATCTCTCTCCAGAAGTAACAGTCCCCTTTTCTAGTCCTTCAAGACTGAGGATCATAGAGCTCTGGTTGAGCTATTTATGCCTGTGCTGCTGAGGTAAGCTGTGACCAACCTTCTGGATGATTAACAGTCCTTGCTTGGATAGGAGGAGTCTTTCAAAAATGGCCTTTTGACCTGCCACCTGGTGTTAATACCTATTGAAAATGTTTCACAGATCTCTTGCCCCCTAGGTAGAAGGCCTCTTTGTAAAGGTCTCTAGAAGACTTTATTTGCTGCTCAAAGAGTACTGACCCTGTTTTGCCTTTTGTGCTAATCTATATTCTTATTTGATTTAAATTATAGCTCTTTGCTGCTGCTAGGCTCTATCCTATTATGAAATTTAAACTACAAGCTCTCTGCTGGGTTATAAATTTAACCAGAAAGTTCTCTTCTGTGTTTTAAATTTAAACTAAAAGTACTTTGCTGATACTAGGCCCTGAGTGACTATTAAATTAAAACTACAAGCTCTCTGCTGGGTATGAAATGTAACCAGAAAGTTCTCTTCTGTGTTTTAAATTTAAACTTAAACTGCTGCTACTAGGCCCTGACTGATTTAACAAAAAATAGTGGGTTCACAGATTAATTAGCTTTAATAGAAAGAATTCCTTTCAGAAAATTCCCAGAAGTATATACTCAGAATTGCAGATCTCTCTCCAGAAGTAACAGTCCTCTTTTCTAGTCCTTCAAGACTATATAAAATAGAAGTGTATGCAAATTTGGCAGCAGGGACATTGCAACGATGGAGGGAGATGCAATTTGCTACAAGGATACTGTGAAAGGAGGGAGTGAAGTATAGGTGGATTTATTTATTTATTTAGACAGATTTGTATACCACCTTGTCCTACAATCAAAGTGGATGTACCCATTTGGCCTGCTGTTTAATAGGGGAGACAACACCTGGAGAGTAAAACACAGTGAAGAGGCACGTAAGGCTCTGGAGGAGGCAGGACTCTACATGGAATCCGAGGGTCAACCAGAGTCGGAGGAGCAGGAGCGACCAGAGTGGAAGGAAAGAGGACGTACTCCGAGAAGAGGACAGTTGGGGAGACCTAGAGAAGGGCCAACCTGAAGCGGTCTAGGGATCTGTGAGATCGGATCACCAGACGGAGTGAAGATGGTCGAGAAGTGGAAATGGAACTGAAATTGATCACAGTAACAGCACACATAGTGTGGACGAGAAAATATAGAGTATATGATTTATAATGGTTGTTGTTGCAAGGTTAAAGAGTTTGTTGATTGTAACGGTTCTACAAACAAAAAAAAAGTGTGTGATATATGATGTTTTTGCATTGAAAAAGGAGGGCAGGCTGTGGTAACTTGTAAGGATGGGAAAGCTATGGGAGGGGGAGGTTAGTGTACAAAGGGGGAGGGGGAAACAAGGGGGTGAAGGGATAGGTTGTGTGGGGAAGGGAGAGTGCGGGGTAAAAGAAGAAGATGGGTGGCTCCAGGTAGATGGATGGCCACTATTCTAAAGGTGACCTCAGGAGGGAGGGATACCGGGGGGGGTAGAAACAGGGGGAGGAAGGGAGGGATAAGGTGGGAGCAGGAGGAGGGACTAGGGGTAAACAGGGGGTAGGGCAAGGGGGAATTAAGGGGGTGGGACAGACGCTAACAATTGCTACAATAAATGTGAAGGGCCTGAGAACATGGAATAAAAGAAGGCTATTGGAAAAGGAGGAAAGCAGATTAAAGGCTGATATTATCTGTATTCAAGAAACTCACTTAAAAGTGGGACAGGAGCGGATGCTGCAATCAAAGAAATATCCAAAAGTGATTTTGGCAGGGTGGAGAGCGGAGCCAAGAAAAGGAGGGGTGGGGGTGATGGTGAGTACAAATATGCAGGATAGCATGATCGGGGAATACCGGGATAAAGGGGGAAGATTTGTAGGAGTTAAGATTAAATTGGCAAAGGAGGAGGTGTGGGTTTTGAGTTTGGCATTCCATGGACTTGCAAAGAGGTCTATGTCCGGGGTTCCCCATTCCTGGAAGATTCTGAGTACCTGATCCATGTGCAGGGACCATTCGTGTGGAAGCAGAACTTGACTGAGTCTGTCTGCCCAAGAGTTTTGGATTCCTGGGAGATATACTGCTAGGAGATGGATTTGATGCTCTCTGGCGAAGGCCCATAATCTTAGAGCTTCGTTGCAAAGCGACAGAGAGCCAGTTCCTCCTTGCTTGTTTATGTAGAACATGGCTACTTGATTGTCCGTATGAATGAGGACTGTCTTGTAGCTGAGGAGGGTATGATAGACCTTGAGAGCTAGGAACACTGCTCGAAGTTCCAAGTGGTTGATATGAAGAGAGGTCTCCTGTAGGGACCAAGTGCCTTGGGTGGAGAGGTCTTGTAGATGAGCTCCCCATCCTGTTTGGGAGGCATCTGTTGTGAGGGTTGCTTGGGGCAACAACTGCTGGAAGGGGGACCCCAGCAACAGATTTTGAGTGGACATCCACCATTGGAGAGACCAAAAGAGATGTTTGGAGGTTGCTATTTGGTCTGAGAGAGCTCCCGATGCTTGAGTCCACTGTGTGGACAAAGTCCATTGAGCTGCTCTCATGTGTAGGCGAGCATAGGGTACCACATGCACTGTGGAAGCCATGTGGCCTAGTAGTTGCAGCATCTCCCGGGCAGTTAAGTGGCTCTTTGACTGAATCTGGGAGGCTAACTGCACTAGACGTTGGCAACGGGCCTGAGGAAGGTAGGCCCTTGCAGTAGTGCTATCCAACCAGGCCCCTTTGAATTCTAGGGACTGAGTAGGGGTGAGCTGAGACTTTGGGAGGTTTACCACAAGTCCCAGATACTGCAGAATGCGCCTTGTGCGGTCCAGGGAAATCTGGGCTTCTGACTGAGATAGAGCTCGGATGAGCCAGTCGTCCAGGTATGGGAAGACAAATATTCCCAGAGTGCGTAGAAATGCAGCAACTATTGCCATGCATTTGGTGAACACTCTTGGAGCAGAGGCCAGACCGAAAGAAAGCACTCTGTATTGGAAATGTTTTCCCTGGAACAAAAACGTAGGAATTTTCTGTGAGATGGATGGATGAGTATATGAGTGTACGCATCCTTGAGATCTAGAGAACAAAGCCAATCCTGACTCTGCAGGTATGGAAGGAGAGTGCCTAGAGAAAGCATCTTGAACTTCTCCTTGCATAGGAATTTGTTCAATTCTCTGAGATCTAGAATGGGTCTGTATCCTCCTGTTTTCTTTGGAATGAGAAAATAGGGGGAGTAAAACCCTGATCCCTGTTGAAGAAGAGGCAGGGAAAGAAGAGGATAGGGAGGGAAACCCTTATAGGGCACTTACCAAGGAGTTATGGCTAAGGGTTAAGAGGAAGTTAATAGCAGGGAAGAGGTACTCTAAAGAGACCTACATAATGGGGATGGGAGATTTTCAGCTGGGTAGGGAAGGGGGGAGATTCAGGGAATGGGGGTGTAAAGGGTTGTGGAGGGTGGGACAACTCGTCAATGGGAAAGGAGAACTCCGGGAGTTTGGAAACCTTCAGAGAGAGTATGGGTTGGGTGAGGCAGACTATTAGGCACATTTGCAGTTGACACATTATATCCAAAGTACGGTAATGAGAGCAGATCTGGCGTGGGAAGTGACAGGCTTTGAAAATATAATGGGAAAGCAGAATGGGAGGAAGGGCTTGATATCAAAGATATATGTGGAATTGTTGGGGGTAGAGAGGGGGGAGATCAAAGATCAGAGAGCGGAGGCAAAGAATATACACATGGGTAAGAAAGATAGCCCCAGGTACAATATATTTAGAGATTAGCTTGAAAGTAAGATATCAAGTGTATTGGACACCTGAACGATTGGCAGTACTTAATAAGGAGGGAAGGGGGAAATGCTGGAGGGGATGTGGAGGGCAAGGAGACTTAAAGCATGTGTTGTGGGATTGTAAGAAAATACAAGTATTGTGAGGGGAGGTAGAAGATAAGTTGTATGAAATAACTAAGGTAAAAATATTGCTGAAGCCCACAATGGTGATTTTAAATGAGTTGCAAGAGGAGGAAGACAGGAGCCTGCAAATGTTCTTGGCATATTGGACTGAGTCGGCAAGAGGGGCTATTATGGCACAATGGAGGCAGAAGGTTGCACCAAACATACAGGCTGTGATGGAAAGGGTGGAAAGGTTGAGGTATATGTGTGAAATTGCAGCATTCAAACAACACAATACTAAGAAATATAGAGATATATGGAAATGGTATATGGAATGGCAAACAGAAAAGCAGAGGGGGTCTTAGTAGGGGGGTAACAGGGGGAGAGAAGGGAGAGGGGGAGGGGAGGACAAGGGAGGGTAAAGGGGGGAAGGGGAGGGGGGTTGGTAATAATAAGGGTAGTAAGGGCGAAGGGGAAAGGGAAGGGAAGGGGGGTGAAGAGGGAATGATATAGAGGGGGATACAGAGACTAGGAGGGAGAGGGGAGGGAGGGAGGGTATTTGGGGAGGGGAAAGGGATGTGATAATGTAGGTACTTATATAAAGGTATGGTTTTGTAATGTATACCAAAGAAGGGAAAGTATGGAATGTAACTAGAAGGTGTGAATGTTTGTAAATGGAAAGCGTTGTTGGAAAAATAATAAAAAAATTATAATTAAAAAAAAAGAGATAGAGCAGCTTTTAAACTAGATAATAGGGAAAAGCCAACAGCTGCCCAAGAGTGCATGGTTTGAAAGCATGTATCCTTGAAGGATACTAACAAAACAGGGAAGTTAGGACATCCAAACAGAAAGGTTCCAATAAAGATAAAAGTTACCCAGATGCCCTTAAGTGCAGAGCTGAAAGATTCCAAATTACCCCTATCAACTGATAACCAGATTAATATGATTGAAATACAACCTCTAAAATGCCTGTATGCAAATTCTAGAAGTCTAAAAAAAATAAGATGGAAGACTATATAGCACTAAATGAGAAGTTAGATATGGTTTATATCTCAGAGACCTGGTGGAAGGAGGACAATCAATAGTGCACTGTGATACCTGTATACAAACTATATCGAAATGATAGAGTAGATTAAATTGGTGGAGGATGTAGTAAAAGCTGTTAATGTAGCTGGGCTTAAAAAAGGTTTGGACAAGTTCCTGGAGGAAAGGTCCATAAATCATTATTAAAGAGGACTCGGAAAATCCACTGCTTACTCCAGGACGAGCATTGTGGAAGCCTTGGACTTTGGGTACCTGCCAGGTACTTGTGACCTGGATTGGCCACTGTTGGAAACAGGATACTGGGTTTGATGGACCTTGGTCTGACCCAGTATGGCATTTCTTATGTTCTTATGTACAAGTGAAAGTACTGTGTCTAGTTTGGAAGGTTATATGATACTTCAAAGACAAGTGACCAATATGGCACAGGATTTTTACTATGTGTCCTGTGAAATGAAATTGATGGAGTCAATTTTCAAGCACATTGTGCCATTGAGTATTCCATCTAACCATCTGGATAGTGCCAGGGCAGTCTTGGGGGCAGAGCAGGGTGGAGTACAAAATTATATTCAGCAGTGCTCTATGGAAAGCTATGCGGATAGCTAGGAGTTATCTTTGACACTTCTCTCTCCTTCTCCGCACATATCCAGCATGTAGCTAAGACCTGCTGTTTCTTCCTCTATAACATTGGCAAAATCCACCCCTTCCTCTCTGAACACACCACCAAAATGCTTATCCACTCCTTGGTCTCCTCTCGCCTCGATTATTGCAACCTGCTCCTTGCTGGTCTCCCCATCAGCCACCTCCTTACTACTACTACTATTCAGCAATTATAAAGCACCACGCACGCAGCGCTGCACAGCTAACCTACAAAAGGGAAGCCAACATACAAGAGACAGTCCTTGCCCATCAGAGTCATGCTCATCGGAGCTTACAATCTAGTTAGAACAGTACATTAGTTAGAACAGTATAGAGCATTAGTCAGTTCTGCGCAAGGTACGGTGTGGTACAGTTTGGTCATAAACATTGACGGGGGTTAGGGTAAGATGAGAAAGGCGTCAGGATCTGAATGCAACTGTGAAGAGGTGGGTCTTCAACCCGGATTTGAAGAGGGCCAGAGAGGATGCCTGGTGCACAGACGCAGGTAGGCTGTTCCAGGCGTAAGGTACAGCAAGGTGAAAGGAGCACAATCGGGAGTTCGCGGTGCGGGTGAAAGGTATTGATAGAAGTAATTTGTTAGTGGAGCGCAAATTTCGAGAGGGGACGTAGGGAGAGATAAGAGATAAGAGGTATTGAGGGGCCATAGAGTGAATGCATTTATAGGTCAGCAGGAGAAGCTTGAATTGGATGCGGAACTGGACAGGGAGCCAGTGAACCGGCTTGAGGAGTAATGTGGGCATGGCGAGGCTGGCAGAAGATTAGTCGAGCAGCGTGATTTTGTATAGATTGAAGGGGAAGGAGGTGGCTCACGGGAAGACCAGCGAGGAGTAGGTTGCAGTAATCGAGGCGAGAAGAGATTAAGGAGTGGTTAATCATTTTGGTAGTGTGTTCAGAGAGGAAGGGGCAGATTTTGCTGATGTTGTAGAGAAAAAAGCGGCAGGTCTAAGCAACAAGCTGGATATGAGCGGAGAAGGAGAGAGAGGTGTCAAAGATAACCCCTAGATTGCGGGCCGAGGGAACAGGAAGGATAGTAGATCCATCCACATGGATTGAGAGAGGGGGAAGTGGGGGGGAGGAGTTAGGTGGAAAGACAAGGAGTTCAGTCTTGGCCATGTTCAATTTCAATCTGCGATGAGACATCCAGGCAGCGATTTACGAAAGACAGGCAGAGATCTTGGACTGGGTTGCCGGAGAAATATTAAGGAGAGAGAGGTAGATTTGGGAGTCATTGGCATAGAGATGGTACTGAAAGCCATGGGAGGAGATAAGTGCGCCAAGGCCTTGGGTATAGAGAGAGAAGAGGAGGGGGCCCAAGACAGATCCCTGGGGTACACCTACATGGAGCGGGGTAGGGGAGGAGGAGGAGCCACCAGAACATACACTGAATGAGTGATGGGAGAGGTAGGAGGAGAACCAGAATAGTATGGAGTCCTTGAAGTCAAGCGAGCAGAGGGTGTTGAGGAGAAGCTCGTGGTCAACGGTGTCAAAGGCAGCAGAAAGGTCAAGAAAGATGAGGATAGAATAGAGGCCCTTGGATTTAGCCAGGAACAGGTCATTTGTGACTTTTGTGAGTGCCGTTTCAGTGGATTGTAGGGGACGGAAGCCAGACTGAAGTGGGTCCAGGAGGGCCTGGGAGGTGAGGAAGTCGAGGCAGCGATGGTGGACTGCTCATTCTAATAGTTTGGATATGAAGGGAAGGAGGAAGATGGGTCGATAGTTAGAAGGGCATATCAGATCAAGTGAGGGTTTCTTGAGGATGGGTGTGACAACAGCATGTTTGAAGTCAACGGGGAAAGTTACAGTGGAGAGTGAAAGGTTGAGGATATGAGTGATGGAGGGGGCAATGGTGAGGGGGATGGAACGTGGGGATAGGGTCTGATGAACAGGTGGTGGGTTTGGAGGAGGACAGAAGGAGTGTGGTTTCTTCCTCAGAGCATGGAGGGAAGGAGTAGAGGGTGGCAGAGGGAGTATGGATGGGGGAGGAAAATTGGGGAGGAGGGGAGGTAGATGGGGGGTAGGGAATTGGAGGGTAATCTTGTGGATTTTGTCGTGGAAGTAGTCGGCTAGGGTTTGGGCAGAAAGGGAGGGCGGGATTGGGGGCAGGGGGACCTTGAGGAGAAAATTGAGGGTATTAAGGAGACAGCGAGGATCAGAGGCAAGGGAGTTGGTCAGATGGATGTAGTAATCTTGTTTGGCAAGTGCTAAGGCTGACTGGAAGGAGCCAAGCATGAATTTGAAGTGTAGAAAGTCTTCTGGGGAGCGGGATTTGGACCAAGTTCGTTCGTCAGAACGGGCACAGATGCGTAGGTAACGGATTGTGGGTGAAATCCAGGGTTGGGGAGTAGATCGTTTGACAGGACGTGGGGTGGGAGGGGCAAGAGTGTCAAGGGCTGAGGATAATGTAGTATGAAGATAATGCCTTGTCAACGGACTTGGAGGAAAAAATAGCGGAAAGAGATGGAGAGATGGTGGAGGAGAGAGTCAGGGGATCAATATTATGAAGGTTTCTAAATAAGTCAGAGGAGACAGGACAAGGTTTGGATGGCGGAAGAGTAAATGTTAAGAGGTGATGGTCAGATGAGGGAAGGATTGAATTGTGGAAGTTTGAAGGAGAGGAGTTGGAGAAGAGTATTAGGTCAATCTATACAATCTATATAAAATCACGCTGCTCTACTAATCTTCTGCCAGTCCCGCCATGCCCACATTACTCCTCTTCTCAGGTCGCTTCACTGGCTCCCTGTCCAATTCCACATCCAGTTCAAGCTTCTCTTACTGACCTATAAATGCATTTACTCTATGGTCCCCATTACCCCTCATCTCTTATCTCTCCCTACGTCCCCTCTCGGAACCTGCGCTCCACTAACAAATTACTTCTATCTATGCCCTTCACCCGCACCACTAACGCCTGACTTCGCTCCTTTCTCCTTGCTGCACCCTACGCCTGGAACAGCCTACCTGTGTCTATACGCCAGGCACCCTCCCTGGCCCTCTTCAAATCCAGGTTGAGGACCCACCTCTTCACCGTTGCTTTCAGATCCTGACTTCCATCCTTTTCTTATCTTAAACTCAGTCATTTCTCATGACCAATTGTATAGACCATACCGTGCCTTGCACTAAACTGACCAATGCTCTCTATTGTCCTGACTAGATTGTAAGCTCCGATGAGCATGACTCTGATGGGCAGGGACTGCCTCTATATTTTGGCTGCCTCTTGTAGGTAGCTGTACAGCGCCTTGTGTGTGGCGCTATACAAGTGCTAAATAGTAGTAGTAGTAGTAGCAGTAGGATAGCAAAAGCTGCACTTCACTACTATATGGATCGTAATCAAGATATTGAGCATTGGCTACTATCTGATTCCCAATACTGAATATCTGGATTACAATTAGCTATGGCGACCACTCCAGGGAAATACTGACCTGAAAATATCTAAATATGTATAGAGATGAGCTGTATGTCATTCACAAGAAAAAAGCATTTCTTAGTGAAAAGAAAACTCTAAAAGAAGAACTCATTTAGTGAGGCTCGAAGGGGTTGGAAGAAGGAGCAGCATTAGAAAATATTTTTTCATAGAGAGGACGATAGATACATCAACCAATCTCCCGGCTAAGATAGTGTATGAAAAAGCAGAGCAGTAAAGAACTTTAAAAGTATGAGAGAAGCCCAGCATATCATTTATTCTAAAAAGAGACGGGAAAACCAAAGTCAACTGAAGTCTAAGGCATTGTCCTAGAAAATAATTTGGGAAGACTGAATGAGTGTTACAGTTTCTCTCTCTCTCATTATGGGGGTCTATGCAGTAAACTTCAAAATACATGTAAAAGCCCTTATGTGGCATGCTAAAACCAGAGAACTATGCAAGATGACATTAACATGAATATTAAAAGAATCCTAAGAGATGTTAGCATGAGAACTCCTTAACTTCTAGCCTCTCTCATATTCCATTATTACACACTCTTCATGATTATGTATGTAAGTTCACTATGTGTATAAGTTCTTGCTAATGCCACTGTTAATTGCCCAACTTGTATGATGGTGTGCTAGAGCTATCGTCAATGTTCCATGCGTGTTACTGTTCATCTTGTTCCATGTAAACCACCTTGACACTGTAAAAGGCAGTATAGATATCTAGCTAACTAAATAATTAATTAATTGCTTGTCTACACATTCAAATCAAGGGACTTTTAGCTCCGACATATCAATTACATTCCCTTATGAAACCAAGATTCACTTATTCCGTGTAATGGAATAAAGCCAGACCTGGCTGAACCCTGCAGGAAAAATATGGAGCCAATTGGCAATACTAATGTCTCATAATCCAAACGACTGTTGTAGGTCTAGTTCTTCAAAGGGCTAATAGTTCTGTTTATAAATAATACCCTCAAATGTGATCAGAAAGTTTAGCTAAATAGGATCTCTATTACTTTTTCGTTGACTATATGCTGGAATAAATCTTGTTGAATATGTGCGTTTAGTTCTTCATAACTTATTTCATCATACTTTATCACAAAAAAATATTTTTTATTTATTTTTTCTTTTTTTCTTCTCAATCACTACAGAAAGGATAAAGTGCGGGTCTCAGACTAACATTGGCAGCGCTTATTTGCTAATCGCAAAAAAGCAGCATGTCTTCACGCATCAACGACCCTTACTGCACGTACCCTGGTATTAAACCGAAATAACAGCATTTTCCAACACTTCCTATTAAATACTTTCTGTTGTCATGTTCAGCTTTTGTTTTTCTCCAATTGCTTGAAACATAAACATAAAGATTGTGCTTATCTTTAAATCTTGAAGTTATTTGATCGCCCCGACGCTACCAAAAGGGTACCGCAAAACTGCGTTTCGTATCACTTCTTCAGGCGGGATATCTTACTTCAAAGCACGATCTACAATATAGCAAAAAGATAGTATATTTTACAGCAATCAGTCTACAGTTGTTAATGTTCTTACTCTATGAGGAAAACCAACAGACTTCCTACGTCAACACTTCAAAATATTTCTACCTCAGGATGAAGCGCAAAATTTCTTTGTGTGTGGCTTCTCAAACTTCTCCTCCTTTCATCTGAAAGTTCATTCATCAAACCGCCACAAAACGCCGCGCATGCGGGTTACCCTTGCACCTTCGATTTAAATGGTGATGTCATATTCGTTCACCCACGACAGTGATTAGCAATCTCCTTTAATTGATGATAATCTTCTTATCTACCTGATTTACAGGGGAATCTCTCATCAATGGTCTGTGTATAACTCTTGTATCAGCCTCTTTGAAGTGAGGCGATGATATCATTCAGAGGAGCCTTTAAAATATCAATTCTTAGATGTTATCTGTAAACGTAGTATGTCAAAAACCGGCACTAGCATTATATACAAGCTCTCCATTCGATTGAATTATTAAGGCCCATTGTGCCTGTAGTGGCTAATCGAAAGATCCATTGTTGTTCTCGAACCAGTAAAGATTGTGCTCGCGATTTCCCATTTATTCCAATTAAAACCTGGTCTATGACAAAACACCGCAGTTCTTCAAAACGATGATGTTTATTCATACAATGCAAAACCATCGGAGCTTCTAATGTTTTACATTTGAGTTTGCTGCGATGTTCAGCCATTCTGATCTTCAATTGGCGCTCTGTCTTCCCTATATATAATAGGGAGCACGGACATCTAACAGCATAGACCACATGGTCAGAAAGGCAAGAAGTACTATGTTTAAAAATATATCTTTTCCCGTTATGTATAAAGGTAGTACATTCTTCTGTTATTGCACAAATTGTGCATCTGCCACAAGCTTTGTGTCCCGTTGGTTCTATTGAAGCTAGGTCTACTGATGTTCTTAAGCAACTAGGGCACAGTTTATCTTTTAAATTGGGATTTCTCTTCCAGACACATCTAATGGATTTATTGTGTAACGCTGGCACTGTGGTGAGGACATTTTGATGTTTACGCAAGATCTTTTTTATAGCTCCACTCAATGGAGAAAATTTTGTTATAAAATGTATAGTGTCATCTTCCCTCATTGTGATGGGGGATTTAGGTTGTAATAATAGCGCTCTATTACAATGCAGTGCTCTTTTATAGGCTTTTTTTATGACAGTAGAAGGATAGCCTCTATCTTGAAAACTTTTTATTAGAGACTTAGCTTGTACTTTATAATCAGCCATAGAAGAACAATTCCTCCTATATCTAATGAACTGTGATATTGGCAAACCATCACGCAACTGTTTAGGATGGTGGCTGGTATAGTGTAAAATCGTATTTCTATCTGTTGCCTTCTTATATATAGTTGTCTGCCAACCTGATAAACTCTTTTGAACTAGTACATCTAGAAATGCTATCTCATGAGTATGAAATAAAGATGTAAATTGTATGTTAGAATCCCTCAAATTTAACCATTCTACAAAATGATGTAATTCATCTATCGAACCTCCCCACAACATGAAAATGTCATCTATGAATCTTCGCCATAGTATCACATGTTGTTGGTATTGAGCATTTGTGAGCCATTGGCGTTCAAAATTTTGCATGAACAAATTGGCCACTGAAGGGGCGCAGGTCGCACCCATGGCCACTCCGGACATTTGTTGATATATTTGCCCTTCAAATTCGAAAAAATTCTGAAAAATGGTAAGATTTGTCAACTCTGAAATAAATGATAATAATTCAGAAGATAGACTCCCGATGTCAGTTAAGGCAGTCATTACTGCCTCATGAGCTTGCTGCTGGGGTATACTTGTATATAGAGCCGCCACGTCTAATGTTACCAAAATGACATGAGCCTGGGATGCCCATTCTGAATAATGTTCTAAAATATTCAAAAAATGTGCCGTATCTTTTATATATGACGCGATTTTTGGCATCAAGGGTCTTAAAATACTAATGTCTCACCATGATAGTCTTTTCTGGGGGCCAAGCCCTATTTCCTGGCTAATCAGAAAAACCAGGGGCTTTCCACCAGAGATAATTATCCCAGACCTCAGGGCATACCCAGCCAGTTAAGTTTTCAGGATATCCACAATGAATATGCATTAAACAGACTGGCATACAGAGGAGGCAGTGTATGCAAATCTATCTCGTACATATCCTGAAAACCCAACTGGCTGGGTGTGCTCCAAGGACTGGGTTGAGAACCACTGGACTAGCCTGTAGGACCTCCCATTTCTTTCCCCTCCCTCCAAAATAAACAAAAAAAGATTTGAGAGGGCAACTGTAATCCCAGAGAAACATAGTGGACAAAGAAAGATGGAGGGGGAGGAGGCAGAGAGGTAAGAGGTGATAGAGGAGACAAACAAGTGAATTTTAAAAAATTTCACTTTTGCAAGCAATAGGTTCCCAGAGGATAAAGAGTTTTATTATCTTTGGCTTTCTTAGTGTAGTCAGAAACCATGGAAGCATTCAGAGGCTTGAGACAAAAGAGCAACCAGTCTTCAAAGCTTTTTTGAGTTCATCATTTGTTTTGATTTGAGTGTACAGTTCATGGGAATGAGATACAGCAGAGCAAGTAATATGTGTAGAGGTCACAGGTGCTTTAGAGAGGTTCCCTACGCATTTTGGCAAACTGTCTCCCAGTGGAGGTGGTAGAGATGAGGACAGTAACTGAATTCAAAAAAGCATGGGACCAACACAGAGGATCTCTAAAGGTAAAAAGTGGACTGTTGTAGTTGTTGATATGGAAGGACAGACTAGATAGGCCATGTGGTCTTTTTCTGTCATCATGTTTTTATGTTTCTATGTTTCTTCATGGGGTACATCCTCAAGAAAACAATATTAAAAACAGTAAAATAAAAACTAATAATATAAACAGCATTAAGCGATCAAATAAATAAATAAATAAATAATTAAATAAATACATCAAAAATAAAAGCCATTACAATATGTATAAAGATAAAAAAACATAAAAGCACGGTTCATATAAGGGTACTTAGTCTATTCATGGTCAACAAGGCACATATTTAGTCCCACTATTGGGACACTAAAGAGAGATACCAGTAAAAGCTAGACTGCATAGCCAGCATGGACCTCCACACAGCAAAGTTTACAACTTTACTACCTTATCTCTGCTGGTTTCTTGAATTTAACTGTTGGTTATACTTTAAGATTTAGGGATATTGCTAATATAGATTTCAACTGTTGGTTATACATTAAGCTTGGGGATATTCTGACTGCCTACTTTCCTTGTGTAGCCTTAAATCAGATATCTGAGTGTGCCCACGGTTCAGGTAAAACCTACTGGCCAGGGACACATGATAGTCAGCTACTTGGAATAGAAATTCTTACATTGCAAGGGACCTGAGTCTCCAGATTATGTTAGTAGCAAAGGTATCAGAGACCTTTTGCACAGGAGGCAGATAAATAGAGATACAAAGGGGTTTTTTTGTTGGATCATTCTGCTCCAAAGTTTGTTTGGAGCACACCTGCTGCCAGGGAGGGACTAATTTAGATCATCTTACACCTAACCTCATATACCAGTCAGAGATAGACTGAATAGCCAGCATGGACCTCCACACAGCTAAGCTTACAACTTTACTACCTTATCTCTGCTGGTTTCTTGACTTTAACTGTTGGTTATACTTTAAGATTTGGGGATATTGCTAATATAGATTTTAACTGTTGGTTATACCTTGGGGATATTCTGACTGACTGCTTTCCTTGTGTAGACTTTAATCATATATCTGATATCTGAGTGTGCCCACGGTTCAGGTAAAACCTACTGGCCAGGAACACTTTGGTTCCCACCCATCCTACCCCTCACCCCACCCACCCCAGGGGCTGCATTGCCTATATAGTGGCCACATGCATTGCCAACTATCCTTTTTAATTTGGGTTACACCCACATTTTCTTCTTCTTCTTCTTCCTCTTCTCCTTCTAGGACTGCTTAATCAGCATGTTATGTATTCAGTGCAATAACTGTGGTACTTTCATTCCAAGATGAATCATTTGGAGCCTAAGAGCTTGTCCTATGTGCCTCAGGTCAGCTTCCATGCATGAAGAATTGACTCTACTGAGGGAGGAAAGGGCTGCAATGAAGCACACCTCTTCTAGGATACTACTACTACTACTATTTAGCACTTATATAGTGCCACACACGCAGCACTGTAAGTCAAACATACAAGAGACAGTCCCTGCTCATCAGAGTCTTGCTAATCAGAGCTTACAATCTAGTCGCAACAATACAGGCATAAGTCAAATCGGTTACAATTTGGCTATGAGAATTAATTAATGGGGGTTAGGTTGAGATGAGGATAGAAGTCAAGATCTAAATGCGACAGTGAAGAGGTGGGTCTTCAACCTGGATTTGAAGAGGGCCAGGGAGGGTGCCTGGCGTATAGGCAGAGGTAGGCTGTTCCAGAAGTATGGTGCAGCAAGGTGAAAGGAGCGAAGTCGGGAGTTAGCGGTGCGAGTGAAAGGCCTAGATAGAAGTAATTTGCTAGCAGAGTGAAGTTCCCAAGAGGGGGCATAGAGAGAGATAAGAGATGAGAGGTATTGAGGGGCTGTAGAGTGGATGCATTTATAGGTCAGTATGAGAAGTTTGATTTGGATGCGGAAATGGACAGGGAGCCAGTGAAGCGATTTGAGAAGAGGAGTAATGTGGGCATGGCGAGCCTGGCGGAAGATTAGTCGAGCCGCATGATTTTGTATAGATTGAAGGGGATGGAGATGGCTCACGGGGAGACCAGCAAGGCGCAGTTGCAGTAGTCGAGACGAGAGGAGATTAAGGAGTGGATAAGCAGCAGTGGATTTTGCTGATGTTGTAGAGAAATTAAGCAGCAGGTCTTAGCTATGAGTTGAATATGTGTGGAGAAGGAGAGGGAGGTGTCAAAGATAACTCCCAGTTTGCGGGCTGAGGGAACAGGAAGGACAGTGGATCCATCCACAGAGACTGAAAAAGGGGGAAGAGGAGGGGAGGAGTTGGGGGGAAAGACAAGGAGTTCAGTCTTGGCCATGTTCAATTTCAATCGGCGATGTGACATCCAGGCAGCGATGTCAGAAAGGCAGGCTGAGATCTTGGTCTGTATTGTTGGAGTGATATTAGGTGTGGAGAGGTAGATTTGGGAGTCATCGGCATAGAGACGGTACTGAAAGCCATGGGAGGAGATGAGCGCGCCTAGGGCTTGGGTATAGAGAGAGAAAAGGAGGGGGCCCAAGACGGATCCCTGGGGTACACCAACATTGAGCGGGGTAGGAGAGGAGGAGGAGCCACCAGAGCATACACTGAAGGAGTGGTGGGAGAGGAAGGAGGAGAACCAGGAAAGTACGGAACCCTTGAAACCAAGAGAGGAGAGGGTGGTGAGGAGAAGATTGTGTTCAACAGTGTCAAAGGCATTGGAGAGATCAAGAAGGATGAGGATAGAGTAGAGGCCCTTAGATTTAGCCAGGAACATATCATTGGAGACTTTTGTAAGCACTGTTTCAGTAGAGTGCAGGGGACGGAAGCCAGATTTGTAGAGGGTCCAGGAGAGCTTGGGAGGTGAGGAAGTTGAGGCAGCGGCGGTGGACCACTCGTTCTAGTAATTTAGATATGAAGGGAAGGAGGGAGATGGGACGATAGTTAGAAGGGCATGTCAGATCAAGTGAGGGTTTCTTGAGGAGGGGTGTGACAAAACAGCATGTTTGAAGTCAACGGGGAAAGTTACAGTGGGGAGTGTAAGGTTGAGGATATGAGTGATGGAGGGGGCAATGGTGAGGGGGATGGAACGTAGGAGATGGGACGATAGTTAGAAGGACAGGTAGGATCGAGTGAGGGTTTCTTGAGGAGGGGTGTGACAACAGCATGTTTGAAGTTTGCAGGGACAGTTGCAGTGGAGAGTGAAAGGTTGAGAATATGAGAGATGGAGTGGACAACGGTGGAGGAGATGGGCGGGAATAGGGTCAGAGGAACAGGAGGTGGGTCCGGAAGAGGAAAGAAGGAGTGCGGTTTCCTCTTCGGAGATCGTATGGAAGGAGGAAAGGGTAGCAGCAGAAGTATGGGTGGGAGAGGAGAATGGGGGGGGGGGGTAGATGAGGAGGCGGGGAATTTGAGGGTGATCTTGTGTATTTTGTCATGGAAGTAGTCGGCTAGGGTTTGGGTAGAAAGGGAGGGCGGGACCAGGGGTGGCGGTGCCTTGAGGAGAGAATTGAGGGTAAAGAGGCGGCGAGGATCAGAGGCAAGGGAGTTGGTTAGATGGATGTAGTATTCTTGTTTGGCAAGTGCTATGGCTGACTGGAAGGAGCCTAGAATGAATTTGAAGTGTAGAAGGTCTTCTGGGGAGCGGGATTTGGACCAAGCACGTTCAGCAGAACAGGCACAGGTGCGTAGATAGTGGGTTGTGGATGAAAGCCAGGGCTGGGGAAGAGATCGTCTGACAGGACGTGGGGTGGGTGGAGCAAGAGTGTCAAAAGCTGAGGATAGTGCAGCATTATAAGGCTTTCCTAACAAGGGCTCTACAGATCAACCAACAGTAAGGATTTGAGGGTTTATTTTATTATATTAAATTTCTAGCTCTCTGACTGGGAGCTCTTAAAAGAGTTTTTTGTATATTTTTAAAGCAAGGTTACTTTCTTTTTGGTGCTTGTGATAAGGAAGCTTATCATAGCTCAGGAAGGAGCTATAGAAAAGGTGAAGTGACTCTGAACAAGCAACCTGTCAGTTCTGGTAGAAATAAGAAAACAGAATTTTGCCATAAAAGACTACCAGTCCCAGAATGCACCAGGTTTCCAACAGCCATTAGAGGAGCTGAAGTGAGGAAACGTGTGTTCAATCAGGAGGGCTATGAGGTAATCCCCTAAGCACGCATCTCAAAGGGCAGGGCCAGACTCAGCACAGCTGCGCTGTGCTAGGGTGGAACACTCATCAAAGCAGAATAAAGGTAGAGTTTATTCTACAGAGAATTATCCTCATCCTCAGTTTCATCTGGGAGATCCTCATCCTCAGATTCAGCTTGGAGATCCTCAGCTTGGACATCTTCATCATCTGGAGGATCATCAGAAGCAGAAGCCAGTGCGGACGGACAGAGAGGGCAAGAAACCCTTTGGAAGAAAGAAGAGGAAAGCATTTGGGAGGCCTAAAGGAGTCCAGAGCAGTACGTATACTGGGAGACATTCAAAAGGCCAGCATACACCATCGGACTGGGGAAAGCCAGAGGAATGGTGCTGCAGAGCTAGGAATCTCCAGAGGGTACATGTGAGGGAGACGGCTGCACGTGGAAGGGACCCTAGGACCCGTGCCAGAAGGTATGTGAAGAGAGATCCAGTGTCCAGGGATCTGGATTGGAAGGCTGGACATAAGAACTGGACTACATAGTGGCCAGGCTATTTAGAGAGGAACTCTAACAGCAATGGAAGCTCAGGTATGAACACTGATCTATGCCCTAGCTATAACCTTGAAAGTCAGCAGGGAAACAAGTATTCTCCTGAGAGTGCTACATTGAGAAATTCTTCTGTGCCAATCCATGATATTGAACCCATGATTGTTGAAGAAGGGGGAGCGGTCTTAGATACAGGCTGTGAATATATGGATTGCTCTCTGTCTAAACTCCTTTGGTAATTTACTGTTACAAAGTACAAGAACCATCACAAAGAAATACAAACTTGTTCTTTAATCTACTCAGAAAAGCTCCTGAGTAGGATTTTTAGCCACACAGTAGAAAGCAAGCCAGCTAAGGGGTTTCAGCTGGGTAACTGCTAGCAATTGAGCCTTACCTAATTGCTTGTGAGCTCTGAGGGAATCACTTCTGAGTCTATGTGTGAAGATATAAGAAGTTAACCTGAAAAGAACAGTTTTTCCCTTCTTTGTGGGTTTTGCTTGTTGTTTAGAGCACTGCTAAGAAAATATTAGCTAAAGCCTACAGAAAAGACCAGTTTGTTACCAACCAGGTCTTTATTCTTTTGCTTTGATTGCCTGACAAGTTCAGCTGTTGTTTTCCTGATTTTGTTTTTCTAAGTTTAACACTGAAAGCAAGTATCCTGTTTTATGTGCTACCAAGCATATCTGTGTTGGGAGAAATAACCCCATAAATAAATATCTTATTGGCTTTACACTCAAGCACAACTAATTATTGTGAGCAGCTGTGTCTGGTGTGAATGGACTGCATTTCCCACAATCCCTTGCAAATCATATTGATATATGCACTTGCCAAGACTGTGAACATTCTCACCCAGGCAGCCGTCTGACAAGCTTTAGTGGAACTTTATTTATTTATTTATTTATTTACAGTCTCTTATATACCGCACTATTCATCATCAGCGCGGTTCACATGGAACAAAATGCTCAGTACATATAACACGTATGAGTTTACAGGTAACAGGGTATAAATAACTTGGATAACCGGGGTAACTATTTACAAAACATACTACATGGAATCATATACACAGAAGATACATTGAGCACAGGAGGTTGCTGAACTTAGTAACCTCCTCAGTTTTGGAAACTGCTAACACCTAATCAGGTGTTAGTTCCCTCCCTACCCAGCCCGAATCCCACCCACCCCTAGTGAGCAGTCTTGCTTATAGGGCACCTCCCCATTTAGCAAATCACAGAGAATTGGACCAGCACATTTTTAATATAATTAAAGAGATTTAACTGCTTTTTCTCTGAAAGAATAGCTGGGAAACCGGCTGGTACTTGGTAGATCTCTCTCTTTTGCTTTAACAGATACCTAAGCTCCATGAACAGAACAATGGCTGGGAAAAATTGTATTGCTAAAGCTGTTGCCCCTGTTACAACTTCTGCCTCGGTCCAGACAGAGGTCCTAATGCCAGTTGAAGGACCGGTTCCATGTGCAGGGTGCCTGCATGCTGAAGCTCTGAGGAAACAAGTGGAGGAACTCAGAGAGGAGGTGGCGAGGCTGAGGAGCATTCAAGACAGTGAGAAGTACATTGATGAGATGATTCTTGCAGCTCTCCAGCACAAGAGAAGATGGGAGCCAACAGAATGTCGATGGTTGGACACAAGTCACCAGGGCCTGCAAAAGCACCAATCCAGCTTCTCCAGCCCTTGAATTGAAGAACCATTATGCAGCCCTGGAAGTGGAGGAGGTGGGAAAGCATCCCTGGAAAGGGAAGAACCAGAGCTCAAGTACCCCAAAGTTCCAGAATCAGTGACCAGAAGGAAACGAAGGGTAGTGGTGGTTGGAGACTCTCTTCTGAGGGGTACTGAGGCGTCCATCTGCCGACCAGACTTGATGTCCAGAGAGGTATGCTGTCTGCCTGGTGCCAAAATCCAAGATGTTACGGAGAGTTTGCCGAGACTCATCAAGCCCACTGACTATTAACCAATGTTGCTAATCCATGTTGGAACAAATGATACTGCCAGATATACCTCGGAACGTATCAAAAGTGACTCAATGGCTCTGGGACAGAAGGTGAAGCAGTTAGGTGCACAGGTGGTGTTCTCTTCAATCCTCCCTGTTGAGGGTAAAGGCCAAGGCAGAGAGGCTCGCATCCTGGAGATGAATGCATTGCTGCATGGATGGTGTTATCGAGAGCGTTTTGGTTTCCTAGACCAGGGGATGCTGTTCCAAGGGTTGCAGAGCAGAGATGGCATCCATCTGTCCAAGAAAGGTCAACGCGTCTTCGGTAGTAGACTGGCTAATCTGCTGAAGAGGGCTTTAAACTAGATTCATTGGGGATGGGTGAAGAAAGCTCCCAGGTAAGTGAAAGCCCCCAGGTAGGTGATACATTAAATACCTTTCTGGAAATGGGTAGCAAGGGTAATATATGGAAAGCAGTGTGTATAAGTGCCCATAGCATGGGAAATAAGATCCCTGATGTTGAAGCTTTGGTGGGAGTGGCTGACTTGGATTTAGTGGCAGTTACAGAAACATGGTTCACAATAAACCATGATTGGGATGTAACTGTACCTGGCTATACTTTATTCAGAAAGGACTGGGTAGGAAGAAGGGGAGGAGGAGTGGCACTATATGTAAAAACTACTATTAAAGCTTAGAATTACAGAGCTTAAAAGGTAGAGAGGAGGCATTGTGGGTTAAGCTAGAAAGAGGGAACGAGAAATCTTTTTGCATTGGTGTAATATACAGACCTCCCTCACAAGAGGAAGAGGTGGACAGAGAGTTAATTGAAGACATACGCAGCATTGCTAGGAAAGGGGAAGTGCTACTGATAGGAGATTTCAATATGCCAGATGTTGATTGGCAGATTCCTGCTGCAGTATCATCTAGAAGTAAGGAGATCCTGGATTTTCTACAGGGAGGATCTCTAAAGGTAAAAAGGGGACTGTTGTAGTTGTTGATATGGAAGGACAGACTAGATAGGCCATGTGGTTTTTTCTGTCATCATATTTCTATGTTTCTATAAGAGGATACTGCCTCATCGAAGGACTTGGAGGACATAATGAAGGAGAGAGATGGAGAAATGGTGGAGGAGAGGGTTAGGGGATAAATATTGTGGAGGTTTCTAAATAGGGCGGAGGAGACGGGATGAGGTTGAGATGGCAGGAGCTGAAGATTAAAGGTTAATAGGTGATGATCAAATGAGGTGAGGATTGAGTTGTGGAAGTTTGAGGGAGAGGAATTAGAGAAGAGCATTAGGTCAAGGTAGTGGCCGTGTAGGTGGGTGGGGGCAGTGGAGAAAAGCTGGAGGTCAAACGAGGAGGTGAGGGCGAGGAACTTTAAAGCATGGGGATCGGAGGTGTTATTGACGTGAATGTTAAAATCGCCAAGAAGAGCAGGGGAAGAGGGATCCAGGAAGACAGAGAGCCAGGAGTCAAAGTCAGTGAGGAAGGTTGATTTGTATTTGTTGGGTGGGCCATATATAACAGCTACTCGGAGGGGAAGTGGTGTGGATAGGCGAAGGGAGTGGACTTCGAAAGAGAGGGAGGAGTGTGACTGAGGCAGCAGGAGGGGTTGGAATTGGCAGGAGGAAGAAAGTAGCAGCCCAACACCACCACCGCGACCAGTAGATTGAAGTGTATGGGAGAACTGATAGCCCCCGTGGCAGAGAGCAGCAATGGATGCGGTATCGACTGGGAGGAGCCAGGTCTCAGTTAGGGCAAGAAGGTGTAGTGTATTAGAGATAAAGAGATCGTGAATAAAAGGAAGTTAGTTGGAGACTTAGTATGCGTTCCATAGGGCACATGAGAATTGGAGAGCGGAGGGGGAAAGGAGAGGGATATGGATAAGGTTGGACAGGTTATGTGAGGATTTCTTTTCAGAGTAAGACAGCGGTCTGTGGGGGCCAATACGTGGGGATCTATTTCCAGAGTAGTACCGAGATTTAGAGGGGCCAGGGTACGGATGGGAGTCTCTGGATGCATGTGCCCTCCAAGAGGCATGTGGGGGAAGGGAAGTGGGGGGTGAATGAAGGGTGAGATTGATGATATTAGGTAGGTTACGCGAGGATGTTTTTTTTAGAGTGAGGCAAATCTCTAGAGGGGATGGGTTGGGGTTGATGTCTCGGGATGAGTGAATGGAGTATGAGTGATGGGTGGAGGAAGGGGAGAGGAGCGGGATATGGATGAGATTAGATAAGGTACGTGAGGAACATTTCTTAGAGAGAGAAAGAAATAGAGGGGGGCCAGGGTTGGGGTTGATATTACCTGATGAGAGAAGGAGAAGGAGTAGTAGAGAGCAAGGTAAGGCGGAGGCAGTACAGTGGAAGCGAGGGTGGGGTTGCCTTAAAGAGACATGGGGCTGGTTGAATGAGGGGGAGAGCATGATGAAGCTCACGAGTAGATGCAAGGTTGGAAGACAGAATGAAACATAGGCCATGTGGTCTTTTTCTGTCATGTTTCTATCTAGTCTGTCCTTCCATATCAACAACTACAACAGTCCACTTTTTACCTTTAGAGATCCTCTGTGTTGGTCCCAGGCTTTTTTGAATTCAGTTACTGTCCTCATCTCTACCACCTCCACTGGGAGACTATTCCATGGATCCACTACTCTTTCCGTAAAGAAATATTTCCGCATATCACTCCTGAATCTATCTCCCTTCACCCTCATCCCATGTCCCCTCGTAGCAGAACTTGCTTTCAATTGAAAGGGGCTGTCTCCCTGAACATTTATGCCACGGAGGTATTTAAACATCTCAAACATATCACCTCTATCCCGCCTTTCCTCTAAGGTGTACATATTAATATCCTTAAGTCTGTCCTCATATGCTTTATAATGAAGCCCACTAATCATTTTAGTAGCCACCCTCTGCACCGACTCCATCCTGTTCACATCCTTTTGAAGGTGCGGTCTCCAGAATTGCACACTATACTTCAAATGAGGTCGCACCAAAGACTTATACAGAGGCATTATCACCTCCTTTTTTCTGCTAGCCATTCCTCTCCATATGCACCCAACCATCCTTCTAGCTTTTGCCGTTGCCTTTTCTACCTGTTTAGCTACTTTAAGATCATCAGACACAACCACGCCTAGGTCCCGCTCTTCTTTAGTGGACAAAAGTACTTCACCTCCTATACTGTATTGCTCCCTTGGATTGCTGCAGCCCAAATGCATGACCTTACATTTTTTAACATTAAATCCCAGCTGCCAAATTCTAGACCATTCTTCAAGCTTAGCTAGATCCCTCCTCATGTTATCTACACCTTCCTGGGTGTCTACTCTATTGCAGATTTTGGTATCCGACAGCGCTTCCGCTATATCACTAACAAAGATGTTAAAAAGAATCGGACCAAGGACAGATCCCTGGGGCACACCACTGGTAACATCCTTCTCCTCAGAGTGAGCTCCATTTACTTGTATTCTTTGTCGCCTCCCACCCAACCATTTTCTAACCCAAGCACTTTAGGGTCATCCCTAGGGTGCTCAGTTTGTTTATAAGGAGATGGAGGGAGATGTGAGGAAGGGAGAGGGAGAGTAAGGGGGAGAGGGGTGAGGGTGCTGGTAGGAGGGGAGGCATTTGGGGAGTATGAGAAAGAGAAGTACAATGTGATGAGGGGCCATGGAGGAGGGGTAGAGGGGGCTATGCAGCATATGTTATCTACAAACAATGAGGTGGTTATGGATTCTAAGTATTGGGCAATGCAGCAGTTATCTTACAAGCAAGCAAGCAGGGAATGGGGTGGCTAGGGAATCTAAGCACTATGCAGTATGTGTTGGGTTACAGTGCAATGGAATGCAATGCAGGCAATGGGAAGCAAGTTCAGTGCAAGTGATGGGTAACAAGTTCAATGCAAGCGATGGGTAACAAGTTCAATGCAAGCGATGGGTAACAAGTTCAATGCAAGCGATGGGTAGCAAGTTCAATGCAAGCGATGGGTAACAAGTTCAATGCAAGCGATGGGTAGCAAGTTCTAGGCAGGATCTAAGCATGTTCTATGCAAGCAATGGTAGCAAGTTCGGTGGAGGCAATGGGTAACAGGTTCAATGTGGGCAATGGGTAGTAGGATCGATGCAGGCAAAGGGTAGTAAGTTTTATACCAGCAATGGGACGCAAGTATGAGCAGTGAGTAGCAGGTTCTATGCAGGCAATGGGTAGTGAGTTTTATGGAAGCAATGGGAAGCAAGTTCAAAGCAGAATTAATTGCAGGTAGTGGGGTAGCAATGGCTCTCTAGGCTGCAAGTAGCAGTGGTGGGTGCTTACTTTGTGTGGGAGTTGGTTGGGGTCAGGAAGCGAGGTGTGGAGAGCATTGGTTTCTGCTAAGCTCCTTGTCGTAGCTGGAGCTGGGTTGATGGCTCGCGCCAGGGTGCCTTAGGTCCCCGCCTAAGGGCCACGCCAAAGGGCCCTCTGGCAAGGCCCGCCAGGCACGGGCCATGCCCGATGGCGCCCTCCTTTAAAGGGCTGCAGGCCCGTGAGCCCCGATGCTGGTTGCTGGAGACTGGGTTCAGCCTCGGGCCTCTGTTCCACCCGGATTGAGCCGGGGAGCTCGTTGGTGGTGTCGGGTGATGTGATCCGGTGCCCAGTAGTGCCCTCCTTTAAAGGGCTGCAGGCCCGTGAGCCCCGACGCTGGTTGCTAGAGGCGGGGCTCAGCCTCGGGCCTCTGCTCCACCCAGATTGAGCTGGGGAGCTCGTTGGTGGTGTCGGGTGATACAAACTGAGCAAAGTCCACCACTGCTCCCATGAAGAATCAAACACCCCAGGAACAAATGGATCACAGTAGGCTCTGGTAGATTGCGTCCTGTAATGCAGAAACACCCTGTACATCATGAGATATCACTGCAAAATGCCTTCTCTGCTTTGGTTAATGAGGATTCCCAATCCAGGGAAGCTGAAGGGCCCTTAAATGAGACAGTCAATGCCCAATCTCCTGATAAAGCACCAAATATGAAGAAAAACTCAAGGAACAGAAAACTAATACTACTTGGTGATTCCATCATCAGAGGCACCAACTTGGGAACACAGTTCAAAGGAGAGAAGTTAGTCAATTGCCTCCCAGGCTCTTCAGCTAGCAATAATACAAACCAAATTGTTGATGTCATTAGCGCTGAAAGCGAGCACTCCAAAATTGATGTTGTCATCCACTTGGGTACAAATGAACTGTCTAGAAACAGTGCCACTACAGTTCAAAGGGACTTTCAAATTCTGGGGAGGAAACTAAAGCCCATTGTTAACACTGTAGCATTCTCAGAAGTTCTACCTGTTCTTGGTAAGGGGACAGAAAGGCTACATTGCATAAACAGCTTTAACGCATGGCTCCAGACCTGGTGCAAAGAGGAAGGATTCCGATTTATAGGCAACTGGGGAAACAGATGGACCAACAAGAGACTATACTATATATAAATGTGTAAATATGTATGTATAAATGTAAATATGTATAACGCAGTCCCCCATGACACTAACCCTGTGTGCTGTGACCTCCCCTTGGATCTATATAATTACTGTCCCCTCCCTGTCCTGATTTGACATCCCCAAAAGAAGAATCGAACCGCTGCTGATCGCTGGAAGCAGCGGTATATAAGTGTGTATTAAATAAAAATAAATAAATAAATACTGTGCTGATGGACTACATCTCTCTGTCACAGGGAAAAGAATCCTAAGTGAAAAATTCAGGAAGTATGTGGATATGCATTTAAACTAGAAAAAGGGGGTGACGGATGGGGAAGGTCAAGTTCTGGACGTCACTCCCTGCAAAAGCAGAAAAACATCAGAAACAGCCACACTTTTAAACCACACATCAAAAACAAGTGGGAAGAAGTGGGCAGAGCAAAATAAATGCAAAATTTATTTATTTATTTAGACAGTTTTGTATACCGCCTTATCCTTCAATCAAAGCGGTCACAACACAATTGGGGGATACATTTAACACGCGGGGATATGAGACACATACACCAATACTTACAGGGAACATGGGCAATGGAGAGTTAAGTGGCTTGCCCAAGACCACAAGGAGCATCTGTGGGACTAGAAACCCCAGTCCTTCCGGCCCAAAGTTGCTGTCCTCTAATGGGATTTGAACCCCCGACCTTCCGGCCTGAAGTACCTTGGCCCAACCACTAAGCTACTCCTCCCTCCCTCCATGCAAGCCAGTTAAATTCTGGAAAGTAATGAGCACAAATGCTCGAAGCTTAGCCAACAAAGTTCCGGACCTGGAAGCCTTAATGGTGGAAATGGACTTGGACATTGTGGCCATTACAGAAACATGGTTTAATGAATCGCATGATTGGGATATAGCCATAGCTGGCTATAATTTATTCAGAAGAGACAGAGTAAATGGAAAAGGAGGAGTAGTCTTGTATGTCAAAAGCAACATTAAAGCTACTGAAATGCAGGGGGCATGGGGAAAAGGAGTGCTCTGGATTGTGTTGGAAAGAGGAGATGGCACTGTCGTCCATACTGCTGTAGTCTACAGACCTCCAACTCAAATTGAAAAGAGAGATAATGAATTGATTATAGATATTGCCAAAATAGCCACAAAGGGGGAAGCGATCATATTGGGTGACATTAATCTACCCGATGTGGATTGGATAACTCCTTCTGCAAATCTAGAAAGAAGCAAAATAATTGTGGATGCTCTCCAAGATGCGTTACTTAGACAAATGGTGATGGAACCAATCAGGGAAAGCTCAACGCTTGATTTAGTGCTCACCAACGGTAATAGCGTGTCAAATGTCCGGGTGGGTGCCCCTGTGAGCAACAGCAATCATCACACGGTGTGGTTTGAGATAAAAGCCAAGGATCAGTCCAATCATAGCAAACTCAAAGTCCTAAACTTCAAAAACACTGACTTCAGTAAAATGGCCAAATACCTGAAGGAGGAGTTGGCAGGGTGGGAGGGGATAAGGGAAGTGGAATAGCAATGGGCTAGCTAAAGATGGCAATAAACAGGGCAACAGATAAATATGTAAGGAAAGTAAATAAAAACAAGAGAAGGAAACCTATTTGGTTCTCCAAAGAAGTGGCTGCTCAAATAAAGGCAAAAAGCACAGCTTTAAAAAAATTCAAAAGCTTGCAAACAGAGGAACACAGAAATGAATACAAGATCAAACTCAAAGAGACAAAAAGAGAAATAAGGATAGCAAAATCAAAGGCAGAGGAAAAGATGGCTAAAGATGCCGTCTTCAGGTATATTTGGGAAAGGAAGAAGATCAGAAGTGGAATTGCAGGACTCAGAAGTGCTGGGAACGGACTCGTGGAAAGTGACATTGAAAAAGTGAAATTGCTAAACAAATACTTCTTCTCCATTTTTACTAAAGAAAATCCTGGAGAAGGATCACCTGTGACTCCCAAATATAAAAATGGGAATGAAGTAGATACCACACCATTCACAGAAGATGAGGTGTTAGAACAACTTGCAAAACTGAAAGAGGACAAGGCCATGGGACCGGATGGGATACATCCCAGGATACTAAAAGAGCTCAGAGAGCTTCTTGCAGGGCCGTCAAAGGATGTTTTCAACAGATCCTTGGAAACAGGATAAGTTCCTCAAGACTGGAGAATGGTTGATTTCGTGCCTCTTCACAAAAGTGGTGACAGGGAAGAAGTGTCAAACTACAGGCCCGTGAGCCTAACCTCGGTGGCAGGAAAAATAATGGAGGCACTCCCGAAAGAGCGAATAGTGAACTTTCTCAAAACCAACAGGTTGCAAGATCCGAGGCAACATGGTTTTACCGAAGGACGATCTTGCCAAACAAATCTGATTGAGTTCTTTGACTGGGTGACCAGATAACTAGATCAGGGGCATGCAATGGATGTCATCTACCTGGATTTCAGCTAAGCTTTTGATATTGTTCCTCATAGGAGGCTTATCAATAAACTCAGTAGTTTGGGGATGGGTCCCAAGGTGATAAACTGGATTAGAATTTGGTTGACTGACAAGTGACAGAAGGTGATGGTAAATGGAGCTCACTCGGATGAAAGGAAGGTGATTAGCGGGGTGCCCCAGGGTTCAATCCTTGGCCCGGCACTGTTCAATCTATTTGTGAGTGATATTGCTGAAGGACTGAAAAGTCTGTCTTTTTGCAGATGACACAAAAATTTGCAACAGAGTGGACTCCCTTGAGGGAGTGGTTAACATGAGGAAAAATCTACAAAAGCTGGAAGAATGGTCTAATGCTTGGCAATTAAGATTTAATGCGAAGAAGTACAGTGTCATGGGTAGCAGAAATCCAAGGGAAATGTACGCGATAGGGGGTGAGAGGTTGGTGTGCATGGATCAGGAGAAAGACCTTGGTGTGATTATTTCTGTAGATCTCAAGGTGGCAAAACAGTGCGACAAGGCGGTGGCAAAAGCCAGGAGGATGTTGGGCTGCATACAAAGAGGAATTACCAACAGAAAGGAAGAAGTACTAATGCCAACGTATAAGTCACTGGTGAGGCCTCACTTAGAATACTGTCTTCAGTTTTGGAGACCATATCTTGCAAAGGATGTAAAAAGACTGTTCAGAGGAAGGCGACCAAAATGATTTGGAGCCTGTGTCAGAAGCCTTATGAGAAGAGACTTGAAGACATAAATATGTACACTCTGGAGGAGAGGTGGGATAGGGGAGATATGATTCAGACTTTTAAATACTTAAAGAGAAATAATGAACAAACAAACCTCTTCCAAAGATGGGGAAGCTGTAAAACCAGAGAGCATAACATGAAGCTGCAAGGTGGTAAATTGAAAGGCAATGTCAGGAAATACTTTTTCACTGAAAGGGTGGTGGGTGCTTGGAATGCCCTCCCGATGGAAGTGGTGGGGCAAACACAGTGACGGAATTCAAAATGGCATGGGACAGACACGGTGGATCTCTTTACAGCAACAGGATAAAATCATAATAAATTGAACCATCTAATTTCTCAACAAATAGGGGTGTCCTATATGGAGCGGTAGGTTCACCCCTAAACAGATATGGGGAAGGGCGGCCTGCACAGAGTGGCAGGTGCACCTACTCCTGCCATCTTACTGGGCAGACTAGATGGACCATACGGGTCTTTATCTGCCGCCATTTACTTTGTTACTATGTTTATTCTGCAGGAATGTAATGAAGTCTTGTGGTTGTACAGTACCTCTGAGTCTTGCTGAAGCAGTGGGAGCTGAGTGAAGGATTTGGCTATTTCAAATAAGTCTCTGGAATAGTTTAGGGAGTTTAGGATGAGGTTTGTGTGGTACTCTTTTTGTGTTTGTAGATTAGGTTACAATATTCTGCTGGTTTATTATTATTATTATTATTATTACAATTTCTTATATACCGCGCTATTTAGCATCAGTGCAGTTTACATTATAACTTAACGACCACAACAACAAGCTGTCAAGTTTACATCGAACGGGAGTATAAACTTGGAAAACAGGGTTAACTATATACATAATCTATTTACATTGGAAGGATAGATAATAGATTTGATTGTGTATTCCTTATGGTGTAGTGGGTCTCTGGTGTGTCTCCATTGGCATTCTATCTGCCTAAGTTTGAGTTTAGCTACTTTTATTTCCTGGGAATGCCATGGTGCTTGGGGTTTTCTAGTGATATTTATTCTTTGTGGTGCTAGAATGAATGGGACAATGGTATTATTTCAATTGTCAATGATTGTTGTGAGTTTGGTTTAGGCTGTGTCTAGTCTTGGTATGATGTGATCCAATAGTAATTGTTTGTTGAATTTCTTGAATCTGCAAGATATGTTGGGTTGGGTATGCATAATGTCATTGAGGTAGAGCTGTGGTAGGTCGAACATGGCCATGTGGTGATCTGATCAGGGGATTGTGGATACATGGCTGGAGATGTGGGGAATTCCTGAGTGAAAATTCCTTGGGTATGAATAAGAGGTCCAGTGTGTTGTCCCTTGTGTGCATGGGGACTGTGATGATTTGTGTGAGATCCATTGCGGCCATGGATTTCAGGAATGAAGTGACTTAATTTGTGGGACCTGAGGTGAGTAGGATTAAGGATTTATCTTTTGCAGTGTGGGAGCAAGCAGTATCAAGTAGAGTAGTTAGGTTGTCTGTGTTAGAGCTGGGTGACCTGTAGATCAGGCACATTGTCCAGTGTTTATTTTAAATTACCAGCATGTTTGAGTTGTCTGTGGAGCTGGTTGTAGTGACACTGAAGTTAAGGTGTTTGCTGGAGAGAATGAAGATACCTCCACTTCTTCTGTTGGTTCTTGGGCAGCTGTGAAGAGTGAAAGTTTGTTAGTACATTATCTGTTTCAGAAAACCAGGATTCTGTTATGCACATGATATCAAGATTATGCTCACTTATGTAGTCAGTTATAATTTGTATTTTGCTATGAGCAGAGAGGGTGTTGACAAGACCACGTTTCATGTACTGGGTGGGTACTACATATGCTTGCTGAGACATAGTAGCTGCGTTTAAGTTAATGCTTATGAGCCTGTCTTGTCTTCTTTGTCCTTGTGTTATTGGGGGTGTTCTATGTTATGAGGTCTCTGTGGTTGTGTATGATTGTAATCAAGCTATTGCAGATGCTTATTGGTCTAGTGAACTTCATAAGAGTGAGTAAGAGTATCAGAATTGTTCCGGTGGTTATCCATGTCATGTGTGAGATTTTTGAAGATTGGTGATTCAGTATATTATTTTGTTCCTATTGTTTTGTGGTGCTGGCTAGGGCTTTTATGGATTTTGAGCAGATTCCTATGAAACACTGTTAGTGGGGTTATAGTTTGTGGTTGTGGGTAGAGCGTGTGTGAGGGATAGTGTGAATGTTGAAGGCTGATTAGTAAGCTTGTAAGGTAGATGGAATAATTCTTACCTTATTGCTTGAGATTTTGTCAACTCTAAGGGCCACACCTAAGGGCCCTTTGACGTGGACCTTAGGTACTGGTGTGCCTAGCAGGGCATTTTAATTAAAAGGAGATTGCTGCACGATGATGTGGCCAATGTGGGATGTTTACCTCCACACTGCCTGTATGATCCTGATGGTGTTGGGGTTCAGAGGAGGTTGGGGTAAAGGTTAAATTGAAGGATGGTGCTTCAGGTGATCAGATGCCGATCCAGGGGCCTATGGACTTATTTGTGCCGATGCAGGGTAAATTAGTGTCTGGCTCAGGAGCTTTTACATCGGATAAAATGGGTCAGGTAAGCCCAGCGGCACCTTCTTTAAGTCCTGACTCTCTCTTACCACCTCTTCCTACTACTACTACTGCTCATTTGTAGAGCACTAAAAGGCATATGCACACTGTACAGACACATGTAAAAGACTGTCTCTGCTCATCAGAGCTTCCAATCTAGTCAAGATGGCTGAGGAGAAGGATGTATAGGATATATCTAAGAGAATGGTAAGGAAATACATAGAAGATTAAGTGGATCATGATCCAAAGTGGCCTCAAAGAGGTGAGTTTTCAGCCTGGATTTGAAAAGGACCAGAGATTAAATCTGACATACAGATTCAGGTAGTCTGTTCCAGGCATAAGGAGCAGCAAGGTGGAAGGATCGAAGGCAGTAGAAGAGAAGGGCAGAGATAGAAGCGATCTGCCAGAAAAACGGAATTCCCGAAGAAGGGTGCAGAGAGAGATAAGAGAGGAAAAAGTAATGAGGAGCAGCAGAATGAGTGCACTTATAGGTCAGTAGGAGAAGTTTGAACTGGATACGGAAATGGATAGAGAGCCAATGAAGCGACTTGAGAAAAGGGGTTATATGTGCATATTGAGGCTGGTGGAAGATTAGCCACGCAGCTGAGTTTTGAACAGTTTGAAGGGGCGAGAGGTGATTCAGAGGGAGTCCAGCAAGAAGGAAGTTGCAATAGTCTAGACGGGAGGTGACTAAAGAGTGGATAAGTATTTTAGTAATGTGTATAGAAAGAAAGGGACACATTTTGCCAATGTTATAGCAATGGACTTGGGTACAGCCCTTCTGGTTTCTACCCCGGCAGGGGCAAGAGATAATCAGAAGGAGGTGAACTGTACGCTAGCGGATGATATCAGTCTCTGAAGGAGATCCTGGTGTGGCTGTGTTTTCTCCTTTAATGCTCCCTGAACAAATGGGGGGTGGAGCTACAAATTTCAAGGCATCAAACTCTCTGAAGCCAATTGTGTTCTTGGGTGTCCTTTGGCTGGAACACCAAAGGAGCGGAGAAGAACCACAGCCACACCAAGGACTATTGTAGCTGATAGGGAACTATTATAATTGATATGGAAGGACAGACTAGATAGGCCATATGGTCATTTTCTGCCATCATGTTTCTATGTTAACTTCACAGCCAAAAAATTTTATTCAAGGACCTGATTTGGCCAAGTTTCGGCATCAAAGCTTGCATCAGGGGTCAGTGAGTGGGGATGGACGTCCCGTTGGGTCGGGTTGGACTGCAGAGAAAAGTGAAAATGGTCAGCGGCCAGGGAGCATGGCTCCTGAATGGAGCCACGGTGCCATGGCAACTGGACGCCATGGCGCCGTGTCTCCATTCAGGAGCCTTGACTGAGTTAGCCGGGCAGGGACCTGTACGTGCAGGCGATGAGAATCATGTCCTGGCCTGCACGTACAGGCCTAGACACGATTCTGATCCCACTGGGGCTAGACATGCACTGTGGGATCAGAATTGAGTCTGCCTCTGTGGGTCTGATTCCGATCAGGTGCACAGGGGCCTGGATGTCTTGTATGAAATGACCTACTACTACTACTATTAAGCATTTGTATAGCGCTACAAGTCATACGCAGTGCTGCAAAGACATGTAAGAGACAGTCCCTGCTCATCAGAGCTTGCAATCTAGTCAAGACAGACAACACCGAAGGTGTAAACAGGGATAAAACAAGGGGGAAAGGAAAAGAAAAGAGATCGGGTGAGTCAAGATCCAAAAGCAGCAGCGAAGAGGTGAGTTTTCAGCCTGGATTTGAAAAGGGTCCGAGAAGGTGCCTGGTGTACAGACACAGGTAGTTTGTTCCAGGCATAAAGTGCAGCTAGGTGAAAGGAGTAAAGTCTGGAGTTAGCAATAAAAGAGAAGGGCACAGATAGAAGCAGTTTGTCAGAAGAGCGGAGTTCCTGATGGGGGGGGGGGGGTGAGGAGAGATAAGAGAAGAAAGGTAGTGAGGATCTGCACAGTGAATGCATTTATAGGTCAGCAGGAGAAGTTTGAACTGGATGCGGAAATGGATAGGGAACCAATGAAGTGACCCCCATAGTGTATAAAAATGTTATAAACAACAATGGACCAGAACAAGGCTGGTCAAATGCTAGAGAACTGTCATTCCTTGAGGGAGAGTTAAAATCTCAGGATGGCACAATAGGGGATCACACAAAAATAATTGGGACATTAGAAGCAATGAACAGTGCTCTTTGAAGTCATGTAGTCTCAGATTTGTGAATTGTCATTATTGTAATATGGTTTCTGCTAAATAAATGCTAAAGTTGCAATATATTAAAAAATACATCTTGAATCAGACCATCTTCCTATCTTATTGAATGCTAATTATGTTTCTTCTGTAAAAAAAATATTGCTGGTGGAAGTTTGGTTCAGGTTCAAGAAGAGAATTCAACAGCCCTCCCACAGACGTTTTTGCAACAGTCCACTAACAGGGAAACTGTGGTGGCCACTTTTCAGTCTCTTGGATAAACAGAGTTTTTTTTCTAATTTTCTCAAGGAGCAACTAACACCTTTTCATGTTTATAATATTTATGTGTATCCTGATGCTTCTGTGAGGACACAGATAATTCAGAGGGGATTGTTTTTTCCAGTAGAGGTCTAGGGCTGGGGATGAACTTCTTTTTGAAAATTTGTATTTGGTCTTGAAGGACTACAAAAAGGGGACTGCTACTTCTGGAGAGAGATTTGCAATTGTGAGTATATACTTCTGGGAATTCTTTGGATTAAAGCTGATTAATCTGTGAACCTAGTGTAATTATTAAATCAGTCAGGGACTAGTAGCAGCAATTTAAGTTTAAATTTTTTTTAAACTTATTTATTTATGAAAATTTTACAGCAATATACAGTAAAATTATAAATCAGAGAAACAAAATTACACAAAGTAATAAATATCATTAAACAGTGCATAATAGGAGCACAGCCCACATCAATGGGGAGACATGTCCAACAGTAAAACAAGAAAACAAAAAGAGGATAAACAAGGCTAAACAGACTCTCAAGGAACCTGTAGCCAACAAAAGACCGGCCTAATGAGACCCTCCCTTCTCAGGAACATTAGTTACCTCTGGTTTCCCTGTCCAGAATCCACTTTTCCAAATCGGAAGACAAGAGAAATATAAACTTATCATTATTCAAAGAAACACTGCATTTACAAGGGTATTTTAAAAAGAAAGTCGCCCCCAAAGCAAGTATTCTAGGCTTAAGTGAAAGAAAAGCTTTCCTACGTAATTGAGTAGAGCGAGAAACATCAGGAAACATCAATATCTTAGCCCCACAGAACTGTATCTCTTTTTTCCTAAAATAAGCCTTTAAAATATTGACCTTCTCTTCCTCGGAAGAGAAGGTCACCAACAACGTGGCCCGAGTAGAGAGAGGTCATATGATTCTTCTAGAAAAGCCGTTAAATTGAATTTCTCCGAATCCACTAAAGGAGCCTCTTCCTGTTCCGCAGTGCTGAGTAACACATTAGAGGATAAATAATAACACTTAGTAATAAGACAAGAATCAGCCTGCGGAAAAAGAAGGGCTTCCTTCAAGTATTTCCGAAATAATATCAAAGGAGAGAGCAACGAACATATAGGAAAATTTAAGATCCGGAAGTTGCTTGAACGATTTACATTCTCTAGATTCTCACGTTTCTGGTGCAAAAGTAAGCTATCTTTCACATAAGTTGCAGAAATTTCAACAGTAGTAGTAACTTAAGGCTCCATTTTGGCCACCACAGAGCTCAAGGCCCCAACTTGAGAATCAAGAGAATTAAATTTTTGTACCACATCCCTTGAAAACTGACACAGTGAGGGAATAGTCTCAGCAAGAGTTTTTTCCGTTCGCGTGACCACTCGCCATATATCCAAAAGGGAAATTTCAGAGGCTGGAAGTTCAATGGGAAGAGCAGAAGGAGGTTGCCAAGACACCGCCTTCAAGGACTCCTTACATTGAGAAGGGGAACCAAGAGAAAGATCACCCGAAAGTTCAAGAAAACCTGGAGGAAGCAGAGGGGTCCGCTCAACTGAGCTTAAACTCACACCCTCAGCTGAGGGGTCAAGCGGCACAGTACCTGAGCTGATATTCCGTGGAGTAGAAACCACATGTTTTTCAAAGGCGCCAACTTGCGAAGCCTCAACCGGGGGATTCTTTTTCTTTTTTTTTAAAATTTATTTATGGAAAATTTTACAATTATACAAAGGAAACAAACATCCTCATACAATCATAAGGCATCATTATTACATAGCCTAGCCCACATCAAGGAGGTGACATAAGTAAAGCATAATCAAAGCAATCCACAGGTCCTGTATAAATTCTAAACTCCTTTTAACTAGTCAAGAGGCCCAAAAACAAAAAAAGCAAACTAACTGAAATCAAAGCATACCAGACCAGAGTCATTCCTTATCTTTCAGAAAATCTAATAATTGTTCAACTATAAAGAAAATATACCGTTTCCCTTGAAAGATCACATGACACTTACAAGGGAACTTCAAATAAAATGATGCCCCCAGAGCCAAAACACGCTGGCGAACCTCCAGAAAGGCCCTCCGGCGTTTCTGAGTGGCTCTGGAGACATCAGGAAAAATCTGTATCGGTTGCCCAAAGAAATTCTCTGATTTCTTCTTAAAATAGGCAGATAGAACCTTTCCTTTATCAATTTCAGACAAAAAGGTAACCAGCAATGTAGCACGGGTGGATATATCATCCTTGGATGACTCGAGAAAACCAGAGAGATCCAAGGTAGAAGAAACCACCCGGTCATATTGCATAGCAGCCCCACCCTCTACATCACCCACACACTCTCGGGCTAGTTTGCCCGAGGGCAAATAATAAATTTTTGACAAAGCAATTGACTCAGCATTAGTGAATAACAAAATCTCCTTAAGATACATATAAAAAAGAATAGAGGGAGACAAATAGTGGGTGCAAGGAAAGTTTAACAATCTTAAATTTTTTGATCTCAGAGCATTCTCCAAATTCTCATCCTGCCTATGCAGGAAAGATACATCCTGTGAAAGTTTAAAAGGTAAATCCAACTGCTCAATTTTACGGGCCTCCGAAGCTGCAAAGGCTGCTTCCAAAGTCACTATACGATCCTCATGATCTTTAAATTTGGAAACAGCCTCCTTAGAAAAATCGGAGACCTTTTGAAGAGATGTAGACAAAGATGACTCAATCCGAACCATCACAGACCAAATGTCTCGCAAAGAAATGTCAGATGGCGGAGAAATATCTGGAGCAACCGAGGAAAATGTTACTACAGTAGGTATCGGAGGAGGTAAATTATCCAATGATGCATTTACCCTAAGAAAGGACTCTGGTAGCAAGGGCATACCGGGATCCACAACATCCGCCTTATCCGGCGACGTAGGGACTCCGGAAATCCGTTCGGCCCCTTGAATGGGAGGAGTTAAACCCAACACATGAGGGCAATCAGATAGGGAAGCACTTACTGTTGACCCGTCCAAAGAAACCACGGAGTCCATCTTCTAAGGTTCCCCTAAATGAAGGTGAGCATCCATGGGGCCGATGACCTTCACTGCTTTGGATTGAGTAACCGAAACAATCTTCTTCTTCCTTTTCCCCATATCAGGCGTGTCTCCAAGAACACACACTCAATGCACCTCAATGCACCGAAGGGGCACCAAAGGGGCGGGACCTGCCCCTTTGGCCACGCCCCTTCGGGCACGCGCCCAGAGGGACGCGCCCACAAACGCGTCCCGCGTTAGGGCAGCAGCTCTTATAGCCCGGGAGTAGACACAGACGAATCAGAGAGGTCCTCCACAGACGCCAGGACCCAATAGAATGCAGCAATTCAGGTAACACAGGAAACAAACACCTCCTCAACCGGGGGTTTCTTCTTACGCTTCCCACCCGGCAATGCTAGATTCCAATTCGCCTGGGCTCCAAAGGTGCTCCTAAGGGGCTCGTAAGGGGCGTGACCATGCCCCTATGGAACCGCCCCTTAGGAGACGCGCTGACGGCTGAGCACCGTACAGATGACCAAGATATAGGGCCCGTAAGGTGACGTCAGCTGGGCTGCCCGGTCGATTCGCCAGGCTTCCAACCGGCCCCTCTCTCCCTTAAGGGGTACCGAACTGCAGGTAGACACTCCCACGAAAGGTGCAGTAGCAAGGTCTTTTAACAGGGCCCGTAAGGTGACGTCAGCTGGGCTGCCCGCTCGATTCGCCAGGCTTCCAACCGGCCCCTCTCTCCCTCAAGGGGTACCGAACTGCAGGTAGACACTCCCACGGAAGGTGCAGTAGCAAGGTCTTTTAACAGGGCCCGTAAGGTGACATCAGCTGGGCTGCCCGCTCGATTCGCCAGGCTTCCAAGGGGTACCGGACTGCAGGTAGACACTCCCCAGTTTAAGTTTAAATTTAAAACACATAAGAGAGCTTTCTGGTTAGATTTCATACCCAGCAGAGAGCTTGAAGTTTAAATTTAATACTCACTCAGGGCCTAGTATCAGCAAAGTACTTTTAGTTTAAATTTAAAACACAGAAGAGAGCTTTCTGGTTAACTTTGGAACCCAGCAGAGAGCTTCTAGTTTAAATTTCATAATAAGTCAGAGCCTAGCAGCAGCAGCAAAGAGCTTTAATTTAAATCAAATCAGAATATAACTTAGCATAAAAGGCAAAACAGGGTCAGTATTCTTCGAGCAACAAATAAAGTCTTCTAGAGACCTTTACAAAGAGGCCTTCTACCTAGGGGGCAAGAGACCTGTGAAACATTTTCAATAGGTGTTAACATCAGGTGGCAGGTTAAAAGGCCATTTTGAAAGACTCCTTATATCCAAGCAAGGTCTGTTAATCACCCAGGAAGTTAGTCACAGCTTACCTCAGAAGCACAGGACAGGGTACTTTGTAGCAGCCCTCGTTTAATAAGTCGTATTTCCCTCCCTCCCTCCCTCCCCAACACCCACCCACCCCAGGGATAACCGTAGCTTTATAGGTACTTACACATCTTAAAGGAAAGGAGGTGAGGCTCATTATCCAAATCAGTCATAAGCTAAGGACCTGAGATTAATTAAGTTTCAGGTGAACAAGGTATATTAAATGTATTCGGTACATTTTATTAGTATATGTATCCACAACAACCCTTAGTAAGTAAAGAACTTAAAGATCTAAAAACAAGCTTAAAACTAAGATGCAGACAGCAGTCCAGCTGCAAGATGGGGGTTTTCCAGTCTTTTGCATTGAGTGTCACATGTATGATTTTCTCCCAGTTGGTGAGAGGTCTTACGTGTGCACTAGGTGCAAGGAGCTCTTTGCTCTCAGGGAACGCATCCGTTCTCTAGAGGCTAGAGTAGCAGACTTGGAACACATAAGAAAGACAGAGAGGTACATAGACGAGACCTACAGGGATATAATCCTGAGGTCCTTCCTCCAGTCTGGCAGCATCCCTCTTTCCATGCCAGAGAGAGGTCACGTGACAGGAGAGCATCACCCTGGTGTGGCAGGAAGTGATCCTGTTGCTAGGACCTGTCCTTCAGGTCATGTAAAACCCTCTCGCACTGAGGAAGTGTCTCCAGGGCCATGTGCCTATGAGGGAAGAGTTAGGACAGCCGTTATAGTTTGTGATTCAATCATTAGGCATGTAGATAGCTGGGTGGCTGGTGGACGTGGGGATCGCCTGGTAACATGCCTACCTGGTGTGAAGGTAGCGGACCTCATGTGCCACCTAGATAAGGTCTTAGATAGTGCAGGGGAGGAGTCTGCTGTCTTGGTACATGTCAATACCAATGACATAGGAAAATGTGGTAGGGAGGTTCTGGAGGCTAAATTTAGGCTTTTAGGTTGATATCCAGAACTTCCAGGGTAGCGTTCTCCGAAATGCTTCCCGTTCCACGCACAGGACCCAAGAGGCAGGCAGAGCTCTGGAGTCTCAATGCGTGGATTAGACGATGGTGCAAGGATGAGGGTTTTCGATTTGTTAGGAACTGGGGAACATTCTGGGGAAAGGATGGCTCTTCCGAAGGGATGGGCTTCACCTTAACCGGGATGGAACCAGGCTGCTGGCATTAACCTTTAAAAAGGAGATAGAGCAGCTTTTAAACTAGATAATAGGGGAAAGCCGACAGTCGCACAAGAGCACATGGTTCAGAAGAATGTATCCTTGAAGGATACTACCAAAAGCAGAGAGGTTCCAAAAAAGAGTAAAGTAGCCCAAATGCCCATGAGTCTGGAGCAGACAGAGTTTAAAGATCCCGAATTACCCATGCCTACCAATAGCCAAATTAATATAAATAAAATACAGTCTCTAAAATGCTTGTATGCAAATGCTAGAAGTCTTAAAAACTAGATGGGAGGGTTACAATATATAACACTAAATGAGAGGTTAGATATGATTGGAATCTCAGAGACATGGTGGAAGGAGGACAACCAGTGGGACACTGTGAAACCTGGGTACAAACTACATTGTAATGATAGAGCTGATCAAATTGGTGGATGGGGTTGCGCTCTATGTTAGAGAGGGCATTGAGTCACAAAGGAATAAAGTTTTGCAGGAAACAAAATTTGCTGTAGAATCTCTATGGACTGAAATTCCATGTAAAAAAGGGGAAGGCGATGGCAGTGGGGTTGTACTGTAGACCGCTTGGCCAGAATGAACAAATGGATGATGAAATGCTCAAAGAAATCAAGGAAGCTAACAAACATTACAGCACAGTAATAATAATGGGTGATTTCAATTACCCCAGTATCGACTGGGTCAGTGTCACAGCAGGACATGAGAGGGAGATAAAGTTTCTAGAAGAAATAAATGACTGCTTCTTGGAGCAGCTGGTTCATGAACCGACCAGAGGAGAAGCCATATTAGACCTAGTCCTTAGTGGAACACCAGATCTAGTGCAAGAGATAAGGATGTTGGGGCCACTTGGCAATAATGATCATAGCATCATCGCCTTTCATTTAATTAGTGGAAGAGGGATAGTAAGGAAATCCACAGTACTACCTTTTAACTTTCAAAATGGAGACTATGATAAAATGAGGAAAATAATTAAGAAAAAACTAAAAGGAGCAGTTGCAAAGGTTAAAGACTTACATCAAGCTTTGGTGTGGTTGAAAAATACTATCTTGGAAGCCCAAACCAGCTGTATTCCACACTTTAAGAAAAGTGGAAGGAAGTCCAAAAAACTGCCAGCATGATTTAAAGGTGAGATCAGAGAGGCGGCTGTTGCCAAAAAAGCATCTTTCAGGAAATGGAAAAAAGAGCCAAACGACGAAACCTGGAAACAGCACAAGCACTGGCAAGTCAAATGCAAGGCATTGATAAGGCAGGGAAAGAGAGAATTTGAAAAGAAGCTTGCTGCAGAAGCAAAAATGCAAAATAAAGACTTTTCAAGTACATTCGTAGCAAAAAACCTGTGAGAGAGTCAGTTGGTCCATTAGATGACAGAGGGGTTAAAGGGGCACTAAGAGGCGACAAGGCAATAGCGGAGAGATTGAATGAATTCTTTGCTTCGGTCTTTACTAAGGAAGATGCAGGGATGTTACCCATGACTGAAGTGGTATTTAAAGTTGCGGAAGAATTGAAGGAAATATCAATACATTGGGAAGATGTATTAAACTTTTTGATAAACTGAAGAGTAGCAAAACACCTGGGCCAAATGATATACATCCAAGGGTGTTGAAAGAACTGAAATATGAGATTGCAGACCTGCTATTAGTAATCTGTGAACTATCATTAAAATCATCTGTAATACCTGAAGACTGGAGGATGGCGAACGTAATGCCACTTTTTAAAAAGGGTTCCAGGGGTGATCTGGGAAACTACAGACTGGTGAGCCTGACGTCAGTACCTGGAAAAATGGTAGAAACCATCATAAAGAATAAAATTGCTGAACATGTAGATAGTCAAGGGTACAAAAGAAAGGAAACAAATAGGAACCAAAATATTGCTTCTATCTTCAGCTTCTAGGAACAGAACAATTGTTGGTTGTTAAGTGTCGTCGAGTCGGAGTCGACTCGTGGCGACCCTCTGGATAGCTATCCTAAATTGTGTTCGGTCTTCAGTCAGGCGGCTCATTGTTGACAGACTGGTACCCATAGCTGCTGTTATTGTATCGATCCATCTCATTGCTGGCCTTCCTCTTTTGCGTTGACCTTCTATCTTGCCAAGCATAATGTCTTTCTCTAATGATCTCTCTCTTCGCATGATGTGTCCAAAGTATGAAAGTCGAAGTCTTGTCATCTGAGCTTCTAAAGAAAGCTTAGGTTTGATCTCCTCTAGTACCGACTGGTTTGTTCTTCAGGCAGTCCATGGTATACACAGTATTCGCCGCCAGCACCATAATTCAAAAGCATCAATTTTCTTCCTGTCTATCTTTTTCACTGTCCAGCTTTCACATCCATATGATGTTATTGAAAATACCATGGCTTGAACAAGTCGAATCTTTGTATGGAGAGAGATATCTCTGCTCTTGAGAATCTTATCTAGGTCTTTCATAGCCATTCTGCCAAGAGCAATGTGTCGTCTGATTTCTTGACTGCTTGTTGCTTCTTTATTGATAGTTGATCCAAGAAGGTTAAAGTTGTTCACAATTTCAATTTCTTCTCCTTCAACGATGAACCTGTTGATTATGCCAGTTGTCATGATCTTTGTCTTCTTTACATTAAGGTGCAGGCCCATTTTGAGACTATGTTCTTTGATTGTGAGAAGCAAATGTTTCAGATCATCTTCACTTTCAGCCAGTAATGTGGTATCAGCAGCATAGCGAAGGTTGTTGATGAGTCTTCCACCAATCTTCACACCCTGTTGTCTTCATACAATCCTGCTTCTCTGATGATTTGTTCTGCATATAAATTAAACAGGTAGGGGAAAGTATGCAGCCTTGTCTTACACCTTTGCTTATTTTAAACCATTCTGTTTCTCCTTGTTCCGTTCGAACTGTTGCTTCTTGATCAATGTACAGATTGCGCAAGAGAACGATCAGGTGTTCTGGTATACCCATGCTTCTTAATGTGGCCCAGAGTTTCTCATGGTTTACACAGTCAAAAGCCTTGCTATAGTCGATAAAGCACAAATAGATATCCTTTTGGTATTCTTTAGTCTTTTCAAGGATCCATCTCACATCCGCAATGATGTCTCTCGTTCCTCGCCCTTTCCTGAACCCTGCTTGCACTTCAGGTAGTTCTTGTTCCAGGTATGGTTGTAGTCTCTTTTGAATAAGCTTCAGTAGAATCTTGCTGGCATGTGGGATCAGAGCGATTGTGCGATAATTTTCAGAGTCAGTTGGATCACCTTTCTTTAGTATTGGTATAAACACAGATCTTTTCCAGTCAGTTGGCCATGATGTTGTCTTCCATATTTCTTGGCAAGCCTTGTGAGTACGGTAACAGCTGCATCAGATTGCTGCAATACTTCTATGGGAATGCTATCAATGCCTGGTGCTTTGTTCTTTGATAAGGCTTTCAATGCTGCTTCAACTTCTTCTTTCATCACCAATGGTTCCCGATCATAAGGTACAGGTTGAAACGGCTGTTGGTCCACTTGATCTTTATCATATAAAAACTCTGTATATTCCTTCCACCTTTTCTTGATCTTCTCAGCATCATTCAACATAGAACCTTGAGCATCTTGTAACATTCCAATTCGAGGATGGAACTTTTTCTTTAGCATAGTACCAAAATATTGCTTCTATCTTCAGCTTCTAGGAACAGAACAATAGGTAGCTCAAAACAGTCCTTTTTACAAACAGGTAAGTTTCTCTCTTTCACTCCTGTTATTAGAAAGTCTTAACAGCCTCTTCAGCATAAAGAGGTAATATGGTCAGCAATAATGAGTGTACAATCCATGCAATCATCTGGGGGTTGTTCCCCATGAATATCAAGTTGCATTTCCTCACATTCCCCTTCAGACTGTCCTTCTTTTGGATTGTAAAAAGTGCTATTGCCAAACAGTCTCTCCTCACGGCACTGAGACTTCCCCTCCTCCTCAGTAACAGAGTGGAATGGAAGATTACCACATTCTCTATAGTTTCTTCCCTGAGAGCTCCACAAACTCTGACAACTGCAGGGAAAACTTCTGCATTCAGCTTTCCTTATATTAGAATTAAACAGCCTACCTTCTAGCTCCCTTAGACTGGAGTTTTTTGGTACAGCTGAGTTAACAGGGCTTGGCCAGGATGGAAGGCTCCTACTGCCTTTTCCTTTCAGCTTTTCCTCTGACATGAAAACGTCTTCAGGCCAGAACTCCTTTTCCCTTCTGTGCCTGCAGCTGGGGTGGCTAGCTTCCTCGGCTTTCCTAAGCCTGGCTCCAAGACCGTGTTCTCTGCTACCTTCATGGTAAATGTCACTGAGCTTGTGCTTGTCTGTATGCTGCTCTCTGGAGCAGTCTCTGCGGTTGTCCCTGGTTGCTCTGGAACTGAATCTCTCAGCTCTCTCAGCTCTCCTGGATCCACACCTTGTTCCTCCACTCGTCCTCTCGGCTCCACCACATCTTGTTCCATCAGCTCTGCCCCCACTAATTTCAGGTGAGTTAGTTTTATGTGCGTGTGTCGTAGTGTCTGCCTGAACTCCGCCCCCTCTCAGCTGCCCTTCATTATCTAGTTCAAATCATTTTTATTCATTTTACACATAAAAACAGCACAAACACAAGCAAAGGTCATCAATTATCCCCAAGGCCAAAGACCGCCACTGTACTAAATACTAAAGATGCAACAATCATGATAAACATAGAGGAACATGACACAAAAATATCAGTACAATATAAAGCAAAGCAATACTGTACAGCGAAACAATATTATACAACCAAACAATACAATGCTGTATAAAGTAACCCTTGCCCAACCAAACAAACTATTCCAAATACCCACAAAGCCATATCAGCAGTCAAAATACAACGTAATTCTTCCCCCCCCTCTAAACCTCCCCTATAGTTCCCCTAGCTAACCCCCCCCCCACCCTTCACCTAAACACAGATTCATGGGCATCATTCAACAGAAAAAGGAAAGAAAGAAAGCAAGCAATCTTAGATCCTAGCCTGTAATGAAATATCACCCTACTGCCAGGTCATCAGAGAGGACAGGGAATAAAGGAAATAAGAATAAGTCCCGGGGTTAGGTATGAGCACCAGCAGTCAACCACTCACCCTGGGCCTCCCCAAAAACCTTCCCAAATGTCCTACTACTCCCGGCTCATCATCCCACAACCAAGGGGGAATAACACAGCCAGGATAACCACATTCCACAATGGGCATCTTCTACACATTTAACACCCCACTCCGTTCTGCAGCTGGTAGCGCGTCAATCAGTGGCGCCCACAGCTCCAAAAACGCATCCCAGTGTTTGCCTCCCTGCTGTTTCGCTGTTAGTTTCTCCATATACAGCAGATTTAACAGGGCTCGCTCCCACATAGAGACTCCCGGCGGAGGCAACCCAACCCAGTGTTGCAATAATACCTTCTTCACAAGTAGGAAGGCACGCTGCAGGAAGGGCCGCACTTTACCCACCCCCACCCTTTCTGCACCCTCCCAACACAGAAACACACAAGCCTCCGGGCTCCGCACTATGGGAGATCCCAGCCACCCAGCCAACTTGTTGCAAACAGCTCCCCACAATGGTTGCACCAAGGGGCAGCTCCAAAATTTATGTAACAGAGTGCCCACACTGACCCCACACCAGGTGCACACGGGAGAATCACGCAGCCCAGCCCGAAATGCCCATGCATCAGTGGTGTATGCTCTCCAGAGAAAGTTATATTGGAGCTCCTGCAGCAGTACCCCCAGCGGACCTCGTGGGATCGCTTGAAAAGCCTCCCTCAGCTTTACCACAGACATCTCGGCCATCCCATCCTTACCCCATCGTTCGGAGAGTCTCAAAAGAAAGTCAGGACTCCCCGGTATTCACTCCCCTCCCTCGAAGGTGCAGTCCAGACTCCCAATGCATGCCGCAGAGAGCCACCCACCGCTCCCAACCCAGCTATATCTCCTAGGCTATTTATATAGTGGCGCACTTGCAAGTAACCATAGAAGTCCTCTTTGGGCAACAAATAACGATCTCGCAACACTTGAAAACTCTCTAGGGTTCTCCCACCCTCAACGAATAGATCTCCAATGCATAAAATCCCTCTCTTCGCCCATCTCTGGAAAACATTATAAACGGGTAGACCAGGTGCAAAGCTCGGATTACCCACCAGGGGTAGCAATTCAGAGGCGCGCCAGTCCCAGCCAAACCGGGCACATAAACTGCGCCATGCAGCCCGGAGAGCCGCTAGATAGTCCCGACCATAGCCAAGCTCCTCACAGGTCCCGCGGTGGGAACGCACGTGCAGCATATATAAGCAGTGGTACGGTGCACACAATTCCGTCATTTGTGGGAGCGGAGCACAGCCGCCCCCCTTCTGCACAAGCGCCTCCACATGTCTGAGCAAGTAGCGAAGATTATATTGCCGCAAGGAGGGCAGCCTCAGTCCCCCTTCTTCCCGCGGGGCCATCAGCGCTCTCAGCGGGATCCTCGCCCTCCTCCCCTTCCACAGAAAACCACGCAAAGATTTCTCCAGGGTCCGCCAATCTTTATCCAAGATCCAAAGTGGCAACAAGCGAAGAACATACAACCAACGCGGCAGTTCAACCATTGTAAATAACGCGATTCTTCCCCGTAGAGACAACGGTAAATCTCTCCATCCACCCAAGGTCTGTGCCGTCCGGGCCAGCAGCCCAGGGATGTTGACCCGATACAGATCTTCAGGGCGTTCCGGCAGCTGTATCCCTAGATATCGGATCTGCCCGTCCGCCCAAACCAGCGGAAAGGGTCCTCGCCACTTCAGCCGAACGCGACCATCTACATCGAGAACCACCGATTTAGAAGTATTAATTTTTAAGCCAGAGAATTCCCCAAATTCACCAATCAATTGCATCACACGGGCCAGTGATGCCGGCGGGTCCGTGAGACAGAGAAGCATATCATCAGCGAAAGCACTGACCTTCAGGTCCTCTCCCCCAAGAATGACTCCCGAAATGGTTGCATCACCCTGTATGGCACACAGCAATGGTTCTAGCGAAAGTACAAATAGTAGCGGGGATAGTGGGCATCCCTGCCGAGTTCCACGCTCCAGAGCAAAACTATCAGAGGCAGCCCCACTAGTCACCACTCTAGCCAGGGGGCAGCGATATAAAGCCTGGAGCCACTGAATATACTCGCCCTGCAAACCAAAACCCGCAAGCGCGTCCCATAGGTATTCCCACGCCACCCTATCAAACGCCTTCTCAACGTCCAGACTGACCAGGAGCAGGTCCCGCTGTGTGCGCTGACAATACCCCATGGCCAGCAACAATCTCGCAATGTTCCTAGTGGCTTCCCTACCTTTAACAAAACCTACTTGCCGATCTGCTATCAAGGATGGGAGAATGGGATTCAATCTTCCTGCCAGTACCGATGCTAAAATCTTCATATCACAATTGATTAGTGATATCGGCCGATATGAAGCTGGTTCCAGTTTGTCTTTTCCCAGTTTAGGAATAACAGAGATATCTGCGCAGCGCATATCTCTGGGAAATTCTCCAGTTTGCCGCACCTGATCGAACATGGCCACCTTGTGTGCCAACATCTGGTAGTATTCAGCGCTAAAGCCATCTGGTCCGGGTGCTTTATGAGACTTCCCCCTCTTAATGCCCTGCAAAATCTCTCGCACCGTCAATGGCGCGTTAAGACTAAGCAAATCATCAGCAGCTACCTGGGGTAAATGCAGAGCCTGTAGAAAGGCTTTACCCTTTGCGTAGTCCCGGTTCTCTTCACTATACAAGCGTTCATAAAACGTTCGAAACACCTGCACTATTTTCTGAGGCTGATGTTGCAATCTACCCTCAGTGTCTTTAAGCACCGGTATAAAAACGGGCACCCCCCGGATCACGCACCAACCGAGCTAGCAACCGGCCAGTTCTATTGCCATACCTATGAAGTTGATGCTTATAATACTGAAGGGACAGTAAAGCCCGTCTCTGCAGCAGTTCATTTAGCGCCATGTATGCTCTAGTATATTCACGTTGGGCACTTCCATCTCTCCCACTACCCGCCCGCCTTTGCAATCCCTGAAGGCTGCGTTCTAAAACTAGGATACTGCGATCTAAGTGCTGACGTCTTCTAGCCGTGTAGGAGATAATGGCACCACGCAGCACCGCCTTACTGGCTTCCCAGAACAGAACGGGAGAGCATTGCGGCGTGTCATTATGCAACGTGTAGTCGTCCCATTGCTGTTCCAAATAGGCACGGAAGGCCAAGTCATCACCAAGATAATTTGGAAAGCGCCAGCACCGCTGCGTCGCTCCCTGACACTCCCATAAGATCCAGACCATACCATGATCCGACACTGCCACCGGCTCTATTTCAGCTTTAAGCACCTTGGAGACCCCTCCCACTCCCACCAAAATATAATCGATACGTGACCAGGTTTTATGGGCGCGTGATTGGTGAGTGTACTCCCGAGACCCTGGGTGAAGAAGTCGCCAAATGTCCACTAAGTCGCCCATACGGCATAGGTATCCCACACCTCTACGCATCTGCAGGGTCTCCCCCCCTCTCAAAGACTTATCCAGGAAGGGGTCATGCACACAATTAAAATCACCCGCCAAAATCAATTTGTCTCTCCCCGCTTTGTCCACAAACCCCAGGAGCAGCTTAAAGAATGCATGGTCATACACATTGGGGGCATAAATGTTCGCTATCCACACATCCTCATTGTAAAGCCGTGCAGAAAGAAGAACATAATGCCCCCCGGGGTCAGCTTGCACATGCTTTACTGCAAAAGGAAGGCCTCTTTTAATTAACACCACCACTCCCGCCTTTTTGGTTCCCGAGGAAGCCCCATGTGCCTCCGCTACCCAGTCGCGTACCAACTTCCGGTGTTCCAACTCACTGAGGTGTGTCTCCTGCAATAGGGCAATGTGAACTCCCTTTCGCTTTAACGATTGTAAGACTTGAGTTCGCTTTACAGGAGAGCCAAGTCCCCCAACATTCCAGGACACTAATTTAATATTGGACATATAAAGAAAGGAAAGGGGTCCCTCAATTCAAAACAGAACTGTTCGAGCTCCGAGTGGTGCCCAGCCTCGCCCTCGGAGCTAATAAGAAGCCCGGTGCTCACACCACAAAAGGATAATGGCCAGCGCCCACATTTCAAGGATCCAGATGTAATAATAACCCTACACCACTTCAAAAATTCCCCCACCCCTATCCCCCCCCTTCCCCACCCCGTCCCCCCCACCCATCCCTCCCCTACTACACCACCCCTCCCAAAACAAATTCCCAAGACCCAAGGCTCCCCTAGATCCCCCACACGCAAACACCCATCCACCCCCCTCATCCAACCCCACAACATAACATCCTTAACTTTTACAATCTTCCCAAAAAGACACTCCCCCTCCCCGCTCCCCCATAACCCTGTACATACAAACATCAGCAAATCCCGCTTAAGCGGGACACCCCCCGAAGGGAGTGAGATCACAATACATGCACCTCCAGGTCACCCCCTTAGATTCAGGAGGCACATCAGGGCAAAGAGGCCTGCACTTGCTAGATAATGTCCTTGCTCGCCTCCAGTGCACAGCCGTACGTTCTCCCAGCTTCTCCAGAATGGCACACCGTCCTCCAGGCAGTTTCACAGCCAATCAAACCTGCGTCGGCGCTCCTTCAGCTCCCAAGTCAGACACAAATTTCTTCGCCACATCCACCCTTTCGAACGTATGCACAGCACCTTTGTAAAAGATTTTCAACACTGCAGGGTAGTAGAGCGCAAACTTTATGCCTGCTTTAACTAAGTCACTGCAGAGTGGTGAAAACTCTTTGCGCTTCGCCGCCAATACAGCTGAGTAATCCGGGAAAAGGAGAATCTGGGCATTGTCCATTTTTAGGTCCCGCCGTTTGCGATACGCCTGCAGTAACAAGACTTTGTGTTGAAAGTTCAGCAATTTCGCCAACACCGGTCGCGGCCGGCTATTCCCACCTCCAGGCTGCCCTAATCTGTGGGCCCTCTCCACGCATATTTTGCCCAGTAAGGAGGTGAGCCCCAACTCTTTAGGCAGCCATTCCTCAAATAAAGTAAACAGTTGACTCCCAGTCCATGACTCAGGCACTCCCACCAACCTGAGATTGTTTCGGCGTGAGCGGTTTTCTAGGTCATCGACCTTCAGTAACAGCTCAGCAATTTGTTTCTGATGTTTCTGGTTAGCTCTCTCAAGGGCCAGCTCATCCTCCTCCAGAACCTCCACTCGATGTTCCACCTCCTCCAGTCTCCGATTGTGTTCATTAAACACCTCACTCATCTCTTCTAGCTTTTTCATTACAACATCGAATTTAGGCTCGAGTAGCTTAACGACTTCATGAGCCACTTCATCCGGTCCCGAATCAGTGCTTTCCCGTCCAGGAGAGCTCGCTGCCACCAGGCCTCTGACCGAAGACGCCATCTTGCCGTCCCTTACCACAGCAGCCTTCTCCTTCTTCGCGGCCGCTTTCATGCCGCCTCCTGCGAGACCCGCCTTATAGATGTTGCTTCTGCACTCAGGCCCCCGATGCTGTTATACAGGCTCCGTTTGCAAGCCTCTGTTGCCGACTTTTTCAAAGATTTTCAGGGGGGACCCGGGAGCGCTGCGAGGAACGCTCCTCACCCGCTCATGTGCACACATGATCTCTCTGCCCTTCATTATCTAATGAATCCTGAGCCTGCTTGCTGCTTGGGCGTGTTCTCCCACCTTGTGACATTGTTTTTATACGTTGCCTACAGCAACTCTGGGCAATGTGCTTCTCTGAGCTGTCAGTGTCAGATCCATTCTCTGCAGTTTTACCTATTTCCATAGGTTCTGATAGATCTACCCCATGACAGTAGACAAAGTGAGTGGGTTGATATAGTGCATTTGGACTTTCAGAAAGCCTTTGACAAGGTCCCTCATCAGAGACTTTTGGCATAGTCTTAACGCGCAGAGCTGCAATCTCACCTTACTTCTCCTTTCATCAAGAAACATTTAGTTGCATTTAGTTGCTTTGTACATAGTTGCTTCTGTACATAGTTTATTATGTTCTCTGTTTATGAAACCTGTTTTATGTATACCCAGCTTATTGTCCTGTTCTTTGTAAGCACTGATCAATTTTTGTGACGTGTAGTTTCTGTTCATTGTAAACCGCACTGATGTCAAATAGCGCGGTATAAAAGAAACTGTAAATAAAATAAAATAAAAATAAATAAAAACTAGAGTCATGGGATAGGAGGCAGTGTACTATTGTGGATCAGGAACTGGTTTGAAGGCTTACTTTAAAATTTTAATCCTCATTCTGCAGCCGGGTTAATTTTTGCATATTTCAGGAAAATTGTACCCGTCTTATTCAATATGTTCTAATAGTGATTTCTGCTATGGTCATGTATTATATACCATTTGATAGGAATATTTAGTCAGAATTTTGGATCCTGAGAGTTTTGGGCCTGGCCTGGATAGGGTTTTAAAAGATAGAAAGCAGAGGGTAGGGCTAAATGGCCAGACCGAGCGGAGCCGCGAGGCAAATGCTACCCGGAAGAAGGTACACTAACCCCCCCCCCACCCACAACAAGGCTTCATGACCACATGTAACCACCCTCAATGCGATGTATATACATGTAAATACTTTTCTGTTAGCCATTCAGATATAATTAGTTAAGACTGTTATCCAAGTTGAGTTACCTGTTCTATGTAATTACGGTGTAACCTCCCACTGTAAGATGCTCCTATGTTCCATGTAAACCGCACTGATATCGAAGAGCGCAGTATATAAGAGAAATAAATAAATAAATAAATAATTTTCCCAATGCAGAAAGGTGAATAGTGGTGTACCCCAGGGATTTGTGCTGGGTCCGCTGCTTTTTGGCATATTCATAAATGGGAAAGGTAACAACGAGTGAGGTTATCAAATTTGCCAGTGACACAAAACTATTTAAAGTTGTTAAAACCCAAGAGGATTGTGGAAAATTGCAAGAGGATCTTGATAAATTGGAAGAGGGGAGATATGATAGAAGTCTATAAATTAATGAATGGAGTAGAACGGGTAAACGTAGATCGATTGTTTACATTATCAGAATATAGAAAGACTAGGGGACATGCAATGAAGCTACAGGGTAAACTATTTAAGACTAATATAAGAAAATATTTTTCACTCAATGTGTAATCAAACTCTGGAATTTGTTACCGGAGGATGTAGTAAAGGCTGTTAGTGTAGCTGGGTTTAAAAAAGGTTTGGAGAAGTTCCTGGAGGAAAGGTCCATAAACCATTATTAAGAAGGGACCCAGGATATCAATGCTTGACCCAATACAAGCATTGTGGAACCTGTGTCTTTTGGGGGAAACTGCTAGGTAAGTATGACCTAGAATGGCCACTGTTGGAAACAGGATACTGGGCTTGGTCTGTCCCAGTAAGGCATATCTTATGATGTTTCTGGTCCCAGGCTGCTGCCCTAACCACTAGGCGGCTACACCTCTACTCCCAAGAACTGCATAATAAAACATCTTGGTAAGAATTATATATGTTTTGAACCTTCTCAATTACAAGCTTTGATTCAGTCCCAGGAAGAATTACACAGGTACACTAAAAAAAAATTTTTTAAACTGCCTCTAATGTTTCGATTGATTTTTACGTTTTTTGGTGCGCTGAATCCAAATCTGGTAACCAATTTGCTCCATCACGTACAGAGTTTTTGCTACATTGGGTTAGCAGTTTGAGGTGAACGTTTCAGATTGAGTGCGATCGAGATAAAAGTTTCTTGGATGAATTCTTTATACTAATTGTTTAGTAGTTATTCAAATAAGAATAAAGAAAATTGTAACTAGGCAGCACATAAGAATAGAGTAATGTCAACAAAACACACTGTGATGGTAGCAAAATTGTCTGCACTTAAAACAGCCACATACATGTGCACAAACATTGAGCATATAAGAGCGAGGTTAGACACAAAGCAAAGCAAAGAAATGTGCAAAAAATGTTGTACAGGTATGTATGTAAGAATAGAAAACGCAAACCGCACCATTGGAATACATGAAGACAAACACCCGATGGTGTGAAAATAAAATTCTAATAAATGAGATCCAACACTGTGGTAATAACTAGCAAATTTTTATTTCAAAGTTTAGTAAAAACACGATATTTGTCAACACAGTTTAGATTTTAAAGTCATTCTTGGGTCAATCAATCTCCTGGTGGGCCCGTTTCTTCTTCCCCCGAATGCTTCTCTTGGTGCGCTGCTTGGCGTATTTTTCATCTGGGGTTTCCCGCAGCAGCAACCAGCAGAAATCAGCCATCATAGTGGTGTTCCATCTTCCTTGGTACCTTCTCTCTGCGTCCTTGATGTCCTGGTGAAACCTTTCACCTTGTTCTTCACTGTACGCCCCCAAGTTTTCGGGAAAGTAGTTCACATGGGAGTGCAAGAAATGGACTTTCAGGCTCATGTTACAGCCTTGTTCTTTGAAGGCATTGAGCATCCTGGCAACAATATCCTTATAGTTCTCATCCCGCCTGTTCCCCAAGAATTTGAGAACAACATCCTTGAAGGAATCCCAGGCTTCTTTTCCTTCTCAGACATCGTTTCAGCGAATGCTCCATCTGAAATGAGTTTCCTTATCTCAGGGCCAACAACCACTCCTTCCTTTAGCTTTGCTTCAGAAAGTCGGGGGAACTTTGAGCAAAGGTACCGAAAGCACTCACCATCTTTTGGAAGGGACTTGATGAATTGCTTAATGAGACCCAACTTAATGTGGAGAGGTGGTAATAGAATTTTATCACGAGGTACCAAGCTCTCATGAAGAACATTTTTCTAACCGGGTCTCAAATACTCCCGAATTGGCCAGTCTTTTTTCCCCCAGTGTAGGTCGCGGGCCCGGCTATCCCACAAGCAAAGGAAGCAGGGATATTTGGTGAAACCGGATTGCTGCCCTAATAGCATGGATAGAATTTTAAAGTCTCCACAAATCATCCACTTATGCTCATCATAACGAATCTTCTGAAGAATCAGGGCCAAATTCTCGTATTTTTCTTGGAGAATAACAGAGTGAGCAATAGGAACTGAAGCGAATGTGTTGCCATTATGAAGAAGAACACCTTTTATGCTGTCTTTTGATGAATCAATGAACAGCCGCCATTCAGCAGGATCATACTTGAGTTTAAACTTTTCCATCACTCCGTATATATCGTTGCAAAATACCAAATCTTCCTCTTTGCTGAAATACTTCAAAAATTGTGTCTCGCGGTTGCGGTACCAATAAAAAGTTGTTCCTGGTGACAATAGATTTTTCTGTTTAAGCCGAGAACCTAGCAGTTGGGCAGCATCTTTTGGGAGTCCTAAATCCCGGACTCAATCATTCAATTCAGCTTGAGAGAAAAGTTCAGGTTTCGGATCTGGTTCAGTTTCAAACTCGGAAGTACTGGACTCATCGGGAAAAGCCATCTGATGAGTCTCATCATGATCAGAACCGTCCACACAAATATGATCCAAAGATTTTGGTGGTTCAGGCACAGGTACTTCGTTGCTATGAGGCATAGGCCTAATTGCTGAGGGAAGGTTGGGGTAACTTATTACGTTCTTATTTTTTAAGTTGTATCCCTTCACAATGCAAGAGCAAAACTAGCAGTCACTGCTGTGGTCTCTTTGTTCACGCCACATCATAGGTATTCCGAAACGAAATGCTTGTTTTTTACCTTTCATCCATAAGCGTAGATCTTCCTCACATGTCTTGCACACTTTGTGAGGAGCCCACGGTTTGTCTTGATCGCCTAACTTCAAACTGAAATAGGCGAAATATACTTTTTTAATAAATGCAGAAATGTTCCTCTGCCGCTTTTTCACGGTATATTCCCCACAAATAAAACAAAAACTGTCCGGAGAGTTGACGCAACCTCTGGCTCTGTGAGCCATCACAAATACACAGCACTGCAAACTACAACTGTAGTGAACCACTTCGGAATAAAGCTGGATTACGACTGAGCAAACAAAAGGTAATAATGAACTTGCAAGAAACTGAAATTTGACAGGAACGTTCATGTCGCAACCACCATGTTTGAGCGAGCGAACGAGGCGAGGCGAACAGGAAAGAACATGCGCCAGCGCGAGTACTGGATTTAGCCCCCCGCCTCCCAATTGTCCTGTTAATGTATAAAATGAATACAAAACACTCTAAAATATCATGAGGGAGTGTTTCTAGTTAGTTAACCATTACAATCTCTATTTTGGGCCAAGAAAATAAACTGCAGTCGGCTAAAAAGAAATTATGTGAACATTCCTTATATGGGTAAGAAATCTAATTTTGCAAGAAAACGTGACGCGATGGAACATTTTGGCTATTTTTCCTGGATTCAACACCCCAAAATCTATAGGAATCAGTTGCAAAACTGGAGGCAGTTTTTTGGTAGTGTACCTGTGTTATTAAATAAATGAATGTAAGAGAGACAGGACTGCTGTGGGTAGGATTTCAAGAGAGCATCATCATTGGCCAAATGGAAGAATTCTGTTGGGGCTAGGAGAGTGCCGTGAGAGTCCCACCTAACCTCCGATGTCATCTTTGGATGCCTGCTGCTGGACTTTAAATTTACGGTGCCGCTGGGTGGCCGCAGGGTGCACGACTTAAGGGGCACGTGACCAAAGGGGAATGATCCCCTTTAGTGCCCCTTAAGGATGCTCCTAAGTTGCACCTAAGTTTGCTATGTCTCACTTGGTTTGCAGCTTGTCATGCTGTGAGGGCTTGCGTGCATCAGTGATGCTGAGAGCTAAACTATCCGTAGTTTAACTACTGGCAGGGTCTCCCAAGATGGACACGTCTCAGCTGAGGTGCCAGACGAAGACAAACCACCCATCTGGGCAGCAGCAGAATGGGATAGTGTTGACGGCGGAGGATCACATTTCTGTGACAACGGCAACAACACCAAACTTAAACTGCGCGGAAGGAAGGCCCGGCAATCTACTTCTGTATCTTGCCATGAAAACCCAATGGATAGTTACAACAAAACAAATTGTGCTATGGTGCTGGAAGATGAGACTCCCAGGTCGGAAGGCACTCAACTAGCTACTGGGGAAGAGCTGAAGACTTTTCAGAGTAAAGCCAGCATTTATGATGTGGTTGGATCAAAGCCCTCGGGAAGTCTGACTGCTGATGTAGCTGCGCATGAAATGAGAGTCAGAAGCTGTAAAGATGTCTTACACATTGGAACATGGAACGTACGAAGCATGAACCAAGGGAAGTTGGAGGTGGTCAGGAATGAAATGGAACGTGTACAACTTGATCTGTTGGGTGTCAGCGAACTGAAATGGACTGGCATCGGGCACTTTGCATCAGATGATCACATGGTCTACTATGCTGGAAATGAAAGACAAAGAAGAAATGGTGTTGCGTTTATAATAAAGAAGAAACTTGCAAGAACTGTAATGAAATACAATGCAGTCAGCGAACGCTTAATCTCTATTCGTCTACGAGGATTGCCTATCAACACAACTATAATTCAAGTATATGCCCCAACAACAGCTGCAGAAGAGAATGAAATTGAAGAGTTCTATGAACAAGTACAAGCTGAAATTGACAGAACATGCAAACAGGATATCCTGATAGTCATGGGTGACTGGAACGCAAAAGTTGGCAACAAAGAAGAAGGCAAAGTAGTTGGAAAATATGGACTTGGCAACAGAAATGAAGCTGGAGAAAGATTGATAGAATTCTGCAAGACCAATGATCTATTCATCTCAAACACCTTCTTCCAGCAACACAAGCGGCGACTGTACACATGGACTTCACCCAATGGATTGTATAAAAATCAAATTGACTACATCTCTGGAAGTCAACGATGGAAAAGCTCTGTAACATCAACCAAGACAAAACCTGGAGCTGACTGTGGTACAGATCATCAACTACTAGTATGCAAACTCAAGCTAAAGTTGAAAAAGAGCAAACCACTCATGAATGCAGCCAAATATGACCTTGAGAATATACCACTGGAATTTAAAGACTGCCTGCAAAATCGATTTGCTGCTTTAGATACAAATGACAGAGCTCCGGAAGAGTTATGGAATGACATCAAGAAGGTTGTGCTAGAAGAAAGCGAGAAGTCTCTACAAAAGGTGAAAAAGCAAAAACGGCCAAAATGGATGACGGAAGAAACTCTGAAAATTGCCCAGAAACGCAGAGAAGCTAAAGCCAAAGGAGAAAGAAAGACAATCGTAGAACTCAACAGAGATTTCCAACGTGCAGCAAGACAGGACAAGGAAAAGTACTACAATGACACTTGCAAGGAAATAGAAGCAGAAACTATTAGAGGAAGAACAAGATCGGCTTTCCTAAAGCTGCGAGAGTTAAAGAAAAAGTTCCAGCCTCGAATTGGAATGTTACAAGATGCTCAAGGTTCTATGTTGAATGATGCTGAGAAGATCAAGAAAAGGTGGAAGGAGTATACAGAGTTTTTATATGATAAAGATCAAGTGGACCAACAGCTGTTTCAACCTGTACCTTATGATCGGGAACCATTGGTGATGAAAGAAGAAGTTGAAGCAGCATTGAAAGCCTTATCAAAGAACAAAGCACCAGGCATTGATAGCATTCCCATAGAAGTATTGCAGCAATCTGATGCAGCTGTTACCGTACTTACACGGCTCTGCCAAGAAATATGGAAGACAACATCATGGCCAACTGACTGGAAAAGATCTGTGTTTATACCAATACTAAAGAAAGGTGATCCAACTGACTGTGGAAATTATCACACAATCGCTCTGATCCCACATGCCAGCAAGATTCTACTGAAGATTATTCAAAAGAGACTACAGCCATACCTAGAACAAGAACTACCTGAAGTGCAAGCAGGGTTCAGGAAAGGGCGAGGAACGAGAGACATCATTGCGGATGTGAGATGGATCCTTGAAAAGACTAAAGAATACCAAAAGGATATCTATTTGTGCTTTATCGACTATAGCAAGGCTTTTGACTGTGTAAACCATGAGAAACTCTGGACCACATTAAGAAGAATGGGTATACCAGAACAACTGATCGTTCTCTTGCGCAATCTGTACATTGATCAAGAAGCAACAGTTCGAACGGAACAAGGAGAAACAGAATGGTTTAAAATAAGCAAGGGTGTAAGACAAGGCTGCATACTTTCCCCCTGCCAGTTTAATTTATATGCAGAACAAATCATCAGAGAAGCAGGACTGTATGAAGACAACAGAGGTGTGAAGATTGGTGGAAGACTCATCAACAACCTTCGCTATGCTGATGATACCACATTACTGGCTGAAAGTGAAGATGATCTGAAACATTTGCTTCTCACAATCAAAGAACATAGTCTCAAAATGGGCCTGCACCTTAATGTAAAGAAGACAAAGATCATGACAACTGGCAAAATCAACAGGTTCATCGTTGAAGGAGAAGAAATTGAAATCGTGAACAACTTTAACCTACTTGGATCAACTATCAATAAAGAAGCAACAAGCAGTCAAGAAATCATACGACGCATTGCTCTTGGCAGAATGGCTATGAAAGACCTAGATAAGATTCTCAAGAGCAGAGATGTCTCTCTCCATACAAAGATTCGACTTGTTCAAGCCATGGTATTTTCAATAACATCATATGGATGTGAAAGCTGGACAGTGAAAAAGACAGACAGGAAGAAAATTGATGCCTTTGAATTATGGTGCTGGCGGCGAATACTGTGTATACCATGGACTGCCCGAAGAACAAACCAGTCGGTACTAGAGGAGATCAAACCTAAGCTTTCTTTAGAAGCTCAGATGACAAGACTTCGACTTTCATACTTCGGACACATCATGCGAAGAGAGAGATCATTAGAGAAAGACATCATGCTTGGCAAGATAGAAGGTCAACGCAAAAGAGGAAGGCCAGCAATGAGATGGATCGCTACAATAACAGCAGCTATGGGTACCAGCCTGTCAACAATGAGCCGCCTGACTGAAGACCGAACACAATTTAGGATAGCTATCCAGAGGGTCGCCATGAGTCGACTCCGACTCGACGGCACTTAACAACAACAACAACAAGTTTGCTATTATATTGACATGATCAGTATGCCTAAAGGAGGGAACAAGAGGAAAGGAAGCCTCCTGTTGAGAAAGCTGTGGTGCTCTCCTCCCCAAAAATGTTAGACCTGATAGATAAAGATACCTTAAGTGCAGCTCCTGGTTGGGTAAGCGTTCCTGAGTTGTCAATCTCCACAATGTCTGGGGCTACATTGAGCTCTATTGAAAAAATACCCACTCCTATTCCAGCAATAAGACTGGCAGATCTTGGCAAAGTCTGCCTGTAATTCAGCTAGAGGATAAGACTGAAGGATCAGGAGTCTCTGGAGATCATGTTATGTGATGAGTCCGTACATTTTTTAGCTATAAAACCTATTATTTTGAACGCTAAAGTTTTGCCTCAAGAAATCTCTGTAGGACCTAATGTTACTTTAAAAGATGTGTGGCAGTCAGTAGCCTAGATGAATTTGCTATTAAAGGATTCTATGGGGAAAGTAGTTACTTTTTCTCAAGAGATCTCACTACATTTGAAAGATCAGGATAAGCAACTGAGCAATTGGAGAAAGTGGAGTTTCAATGTGCATCTAATATTAAGGACAATATTTGTTCACAGTCAATTAGAAATTTTAGAAAATCAATGGAGAAGTAGGAATCTTAATTTCTTGAATTTTCCTAAGGCTTATTTGTTTCTTTTTAGAAAATACTCGAAGGACATATTGCAATTAGATAGCTCAGAAAATCTCTCTCTCTCTCTCTCTCATTGTTCTTATTTGTTGCCTAAGAATTTGGCTGACGGATCTCAGATGGCATTATCTTGTCCCCGATTCACCGCCTCGTTTGATTTAACTAAATTTCTTGAAACCTCACAAGAGGTGATCTCCTCAAGAGCTACTCTTCATGTTGCTTTATCTACTGAGGCAGATGAAAGTTGGATTATGAGTGCCTACTTCAAGAAAAAGGATTTGGATTTTTGTGGTGGTAAAGTTTTTGTTTTCCCAAAATGGTGTGGACAAAACTGCTTAGAAGGAAGACCTTTCTTCAATTGAAAGCTTGAATTCTAGCTATTGGAGGGTCCTTTTTCTTACGATTCCCCTGCCTATGTATTATTACTTATCAAACTTTGTTTTTCTTGATCCTCTTCAAATGGAGATCTTTCTGATCAGTGAGGAATAATGTCAAGAAGCCAGTTAGAAAAGAAACAAAACAAAAAGAAAATCAACTAATCTTTCTTCTTAGTCCAGTAGAAGGGTCTCTATTTTTTTTCTGACCCATCCCAGTTTTTCTCCTGTCTCTCTGTGATGGAGTCTATGTAAGAGAAGATAATATTTTTGAGTAACATGTTTATTACCTTTAATTTCTGTACTGTTTGTTATATAATGGGAAAAATTACAAAAATAAAAATAAACAAATGAATGAATAAATGTTTGTATTTTTTGAGGCTCTCTTTCAGACTTGCTGGATTTTAAAAGGAGGTATAGATATAAATGCAGATTAAGATAAGAAGGTGAAATTAGACCTTACCTGCTAATTTTCTTTCATAGAGTCCCTCTAGTCCAGTCCAGACATAAGGGTTTAGTCTGTCAACGAGCAGTTGGAGACTGAATATTCAAAACTTTTCAATGATTGTGCCCCTCCTGGCAACTCAATATCCAACTGACAAAGCAACCCTAACTCACCAAACTAGCCCATAAGCCTACGACCCACAGAGGCTGACCACCTGCCCAAGAACACCATTCCCCACCACGGTGAGGACAACAACTTATTTTTTTTTAGGTGTCAGTCATCAAGACTATAGTAGAATCCACCACCAGAGCCCAACTGAATCTCACTTACCATTGCAGCCTACTCTGGAGTCCTTAGGAGTCATTACCATCACCACACCGCTACAGCACAGGTTCACCAGCTACCCCAAGCTGAAACACTATAACAAGGGAAGGTCCTGGACTGGACTAGAGGGACTCCATGAAAGAAAATTAGCAGGAAAGGTCTAATTTTAGCTTCATTCCCATCTCTCTAGTCCAGTCCAGACATATGGGATGTACCATAACAATACCCAACAGTGGGCAGAACCCGCGAGCCCTGCTTTCAGGACCTGCATACTAAAATGCGCATCCTGCCTGGCCTGGACATCCAGGAGATAATTTATTTATTTATTTTATTTATTTACATTCTCTTATATACCGCACTATTCGGCATCAGCGCGGTTTACATGGAACAAAATGCTCAGTACAGATAAATGTATGAGTTTACAGATAACAGGGAACAAAAACTTGGATAACAGGGGTAACTATTTACAAAACTTACTACATAATGCTTAATGAAGGTGTGGAGGGATAACCATGTTGCCACCCTGCAGATATCTGCCAGCAGCACATCTGGAATTCTGCCCATGAGGCTGCCTGAGCCCTAATAGAGTGGGCCCGAAGCCCCATGGGAATCGCCCTTCATTGCAACAGATAAGCTGAGGCAATAGCCTCCTGTATCCACCAATTGATAGAGGCCTTGGAGGCTGTCTTTCCTTTCCGTGGCCCCTCAAACAGGACAAACAGCCTGTCCAACTTCCGAAATGGCTATGTGTGCTTCAAGTACTTTCTTAAGGCCCTACGCACATCCAACATATGCATGCGATGGTCCCCCAACCTTGCCGTGTCCGGTAGCAAGTCTGGCAAATTGATCTCCTGGGATCCAACCAAGAACATGGCAGAGAGTACAAAAAAAGCCTTTATTAGTCCAGGGGATGAGTGTTGCCAACCCAACACTGGCCATGTTTCGTAAGAAACCTCTTCAGGGGTATGTGGCTCTAACACAAATAAATACATTAATATCAAAAAAGAAAATAATTAAAACCAATCAATAGTTAGAAAATTGAATTGGCAACAATACATGACATACTAGAGAATGGTGCTCTCTGGTTTGTAAGTTGATATTGTGCATACTTTTGCATTTATTCACTCACTCCTTCTTGCCATAAGTTTTTTAAACATGGTTCAATTGTTTATCGGCTATGTTCTTAACACTCTACGTGTTGTATCCATAGTTTTTGTCAAAAGTTTCACCTCTGGTAACTTCGGCGTCTTTTCACTTTGTCATAGACTGAATTGGCAACAACACGACGCACTAGAGAAGGTGCTCTTCGATCTGCAAGTTGATATTTTGCATTTTGCAACTTTTCACCCACTCTTTCTTGCCATAGGTTTTTTAAACATGGTTCAATTGTTTATGGGCTTGGCTTTAACACTCTACGTGTTGTACCCATAGTTTTCAGCAAAAGTTTCTCCTCTGGCAGCTTTTCTACAACGATCATTAAAATTCAATCTCCTTTAGTAAAATAATTGTTTAGCATCCTTTTATACTTGATGATTTTTAACTTTAAGGGTATTTAATACCATCGGTTCACATATACTTGTGCACGCATTGTTTTTAATCGGTTTTTATCAATGCATGCTTTGGCGTTTTTAATTGCCTTTTTTATTAATTTTCCCATATTATTAGTTTGTGTAAAAGTGATGCAGTTCAAATATATCTTTATAGTTTATAAGTACAAGATCATACGTTTGAAACTTCCTCCTTTTTCATTTTATTTTTGGTTCATTGTCTTATCAGCATAGTTTGAACGTCCCGCTATAGATTTTAAAGTTTTGTGGAGCACCGCCGTTTCGCGGCTTCTATCTCATTAGGTTTTCAACAACTCTTTACAGATCGTTTTTCATATTAGCAACCGGTGAAATTTTTTTCTTTGGCTTCTTTTCTCTGTATTTTATTACCATTCATGTTGGATTTTTGTTTTTTGTTTTCAATATTATGACATTATTTGGAATTGTGAAGCGCAGTGCATCCAAGCGCTTCTATTCATCTTGTCCTACCTGCTATTAAAATTAAAAATGGCTACAAATCCTCATGGCCCATATAGCCAGCGGTGTACAACCATAAGGTTTTTTAAAAATGTTACAATTGGTGGATTTAGAGGAATGTTTTTTAGAAAAGTCCTCTTTCCTCCTTTTTAATTTTTTAATTTTGAATATGTCTGTTGCACGCCTTCATTTTAAAATGAAACATTTGCACTTTAATTAGTATTATAACAATTGAGTTATTTTTTATGAAACAATTATTTATTTATTCACTTTTTAAGGTTTATGATCCATTTGGGGTCCCTTTCGAAATTCATGGTTGTGTCCTCCTAGCACACAACATAGTGGAAGGTTTTATTGCTTTTATCTATTTAGTTTTCAAAAATTTTTTATTATTATATTCATAAGTAATATCTCTATGATATGGACAATAAGGTTCAATTAATCTGCCTGATCTGCTCCTGCTCCAGCTTTCCTATGTTCCTCTGCTTTTATTGATGTCTTTTATTGATTGCTTTGTTTCTTATCATTTTTTATTATTGATTATATTTATTGTACTATATAATTTTAATAACTTATTTAACTTTAGTACATAGTGTCACGCTCCCCTGCTACTGGCCAAAGGCTTCATAGTAGGGGTGACCGCTGTTTTGCTTCTGAGTGACCTTTAAACTATCTAGCAGCAAGGGTTGCTGGGATATATAGTTTTTGGCTTCACTCTCACAAAAATGTGTTGTGGCACAAGGGTCTCTTGGAACAGATAAATTTATTATTATTGTTGGGTTTTTCCCCTCACAGAGGTTCTCAGGCAAATAAGCAAAGCAATATAATTCTTTTCCAGAATAAACAGAAAAACAGGAGCAAATGAAAAGTATCAAATAAAAGTGGAAAAACTGTTTCTTCACAGCAGCACACAACTTCCAAACAACTTTGTAATTCTTCTTACCAAAGCTTGTTTATCGTAGGAGCAGTCTTTCTACATTATACATGGAACAGTTTCTCTTATAGTAATCAGGTGAGTCAGGAATATCAGCTACGTCATTAAACATCTCCTTGCTTGCATTCTCACGGCTCTGTTTAGGAGAACTTCTTGGCTGCAATCCTGGGATAGCTATTTGCAGTTGTTCTAAGAAGACTCCACTCTCACTGACCGTGACTTCTTCTAGTTCAGGAGTTTGGTTAGAACGTAAGCTCTTCCTTATGGTTGTCACATTAGCTTTAAACCATTTGTCAAAAGAGTATCTGCTAGGTGCTTTCACAGCCGTGCTACTCTGGCACCTATTAGCACTTGCTCTTAACTGTTTTACAATGTCTTCCACAAAACTCTGGCTTGGCAGTAACCCTGACGTACCTTTTCTGCTGACCTTGCTTTGTCTGTGCTCAGAGCTCTCTTCCTCTCTACAGGGAAATGGCTTTGCCCTGTCTTCAGGAAGCTCCCACAACGGCTTAGGTTTAGCTTCAAGGTAACCAGTAATGGACCCACCAGAATCCTTCTTGCCTGGGGCTGGGTTCCAAGACTCCCTCAGTTGCTGCCTTCCTTGCTGAAGTGGAATAGAGAATTGCAGAGGCTCCTCTCTGCCCTCTTGTCTGTCCTGATTCTCAGTGCTGGTCTCCAAGACTAGCCCTGAAGCTGGTTTAAAACGGCTTCCTTGTTCAGGCACGCCCTTCTGACTATCCAGGTGCACCTTGTTAGGGCTGCTTCCAGCTCTTACGTCATGATTCTGACTGAACTGCATTCTCTCTGAAAGCTTCCTGCTGTCATGAAAACCTGGCTTGCTCTGGCTTTTAAAGGTGCAGTGCTCGCTCTTTTCCCTTTCTGTCTGCTCAGGAATGCCTTCGGTACCACAATAGCTCTATTATTGTTTTCTCTCCTGTTCCTTTTGGGCATTGTTCTTATTCTTCCTAGCCTTTTTTGGTAGCATTTTGAAGTTAATTTTCTTATTACGTATTTAAAATGACATTTTAGTTTTGTTTTATGATTAACTATTTAGCTTGTTTTATGGTTTTTATGCATTTTTGATGTTCATTATTGTTGTCATTTTGTTTTATACTTATCTATAATCATTCATTATTAATCTGTTATAGTTTATAGATAATATTTTTATATGTTGTTGTTGTTAAGTGCCGTCGAGTCGGAGTCGACTCATGGCGACCCTCTGGATAGCTATCCTAAATTGTGTTCGGTCTTCAGTCAGGCGGCTCATTGATGACAGACTGGTAAGACATCTTTACAGCTTCTGACTCTCATTTCATGCGCAGCTACATCAGCAGTCAGACTTCCCGAGGGCTTTGATCCAACCACATCATAAATGCTGGCTTTACTCTGAAAAGTCTTCAGCTCTTCCCCAGTAGCTAGTTGAGTGCCTTCCGACCTGGGAGTCTCATCTTCCAGCACCATAGCACAATTTGTTTTGTTGTAACTATCCATTGGGTTTTCATGGCAAGATACAGAAGTAGATTGTCGGGCCTTCCTTCCGCGCAGTTTAAGTTTGGTGTTGTTGCCGTTGTCACAGAAATGTGATCCTCCGCCGTCAACACTATCCATTCTGCTGCTGCCCAGATGGGTGGTTTGTCTTCGTCTGGCACCTCAGCTGAGACCTGTCCATCTTGGGAGACCCTGCAAGTAGTTAAACTACGGATAGTTTAGCTCTCAGCATCACTGATGCACGCAAGCCCTCACAGCACGACAAGCTGCAAACCAAGTGAGAGAATATATATATGTTATTATTTATGGAAACAACATATTTGTGATGGATGTTTCCTAATTATTTATATAAGTTTTTTATATTTTAACATTTGTGAGTTTTGTATATTAATTTTTGATTGTTTTCTAACTATTGATTGGTTTTAATTATTTTCTTTTTTGATATTAATGTATTTATTTGTGTTAGAGCCACATACCCCTGAAGACGTTTCTTACGAAACACGGCCAGTGTTGGGTTGGCGACACTCATCCCCTGGACTAATAAAGGCTTTTTTTGTACTCTCTGCCACGTTCTTGGTTGGTTTCTTTGGCTCTTCGTGGCAGTTTGCTGTTTTTTGTGGTGAAATTGATCTCCTGGTTCACATGAAATAGCGATACCACTTTGGGAAGGAAGGAAGGTACTGGTCATAAGACCACCTTTTCTTCTTGCATCTGCAAGAAGGGTTCCCTACAGGACAGGGCCTACAACTCTGAGATGCACCTTGCCAGATTGCCACCAGGAACACCACTTTAAAACATTAGATCTTTCAGGGATGAGCTGTCCAGTAGCTCAAAGGGTGCTTCCGACAAAATCAGATTGAGATCCCAAGAAGGTATAACCTGGCGGACCGGCGGTTGCACCTGTTTGGCGGCCTGCGAACCACATCCAGGTGGGTGGCAAGAGGATATCCCTGAATTCTGCCTCTATAACACACCAACACCGCCATCTGTTCCCTGAGCAAGTTCAACGCTAGGCTCTTCTCGAGCCCCGCCTGCAAAAATATCCACACATCTGCCATCGCCGCTCTGAAGGCAGAAGCTCCAAGACCCTCGCAACAACTCTCAAACAAACACCACGTCCTGACAAGACATGGTAGTGGATCTCCTCCTTACCTTCAACAGAGTCATAATCACCGCTGACGAGTATCCCCGTCTCCTTAGGCATGCCTCTCAGGAACCAAGCCGTAAGCGAGAATTGATACACCTGATGTGTCAGAATCAGACCCTGTGACAGAAGATCTCTTCGGGCTGGTAGACACCATGGCTGTGGCACCGACAATCTGACCAGATCCACATACCACTGATGGCGAGGCCAATCCGATGCCACCAGGATCACTAGGCCATTAATTGAAGACATACACAGCATTGCTAGGAAAGGGGAAGTGCTACTGATAGGGATTTCAATGTGCCAGATGTTGATTTGCCCATTCCTGCTGCAGTATCATCTAGAAGTAAAGAGATCCTGGATTCTCTACAGGGAGAACTATCCAGGCAATTGGTAACAGACCCCACACGTGACGGGGCCATACTGGACTTGGTGCTTACCAATGGTGAAAGTTTTTCTGATGTTATAGTGGGAGATCATTTTGCATCCAGTGATCACCAGATGGTGTGGTTCAGTATTAGGACTAGGGCTGTTAGAATCCATTCAAAAGTGAGGGTCTTAGACTTTAGGAAAACTAACTTTGCCAAGATGGGCCAATACCTCAGGGAGTCGTTAGCGGGATGGGAACAGCTGGGGGATATAGAAAAACAGTGGGCAAAACTGAAAGAGGATATTTTAAAGGCAACCAACCTTTTTGTTAAAATGGTAAATAAAGGTAAAAGGAAAAGAAGACTGCTATGGCTTTCGAAAGAAGTAGCTGAAAAGGCGAAGAAAAAGAGGGAGGCTTTCATGAAATACAAGGGATCACAGAGAAAGGAAGACAGGCATCTATATTTGGAAAAACTTAGAGAAGCTAGCAAAGTAGTCAGGAAAGCAAAGATTCAAAAAGAGTAGGAAATAGCCAATGTAATAAAATGGGGGGATAAGACTTTCAGATATGTTAATGAGAAGAGGATGGGCAAAAGTGGTATTGTCAGACTCAAGGGTGAAGGGGAGGAATATGTAGAAGCTGATGAAGATAAAGCGGAATTGCTTAACAAATATTTCTGTTCTGTATTCACAGATGAAGAACCAGGAACAGGAACTCAGAAAACACCCACAAACAGGAACAGAAGCGAGGGGCATCTTTTTTTTTTTTTTTTTTTTTTATTTATAAGATATGTATCGATAATACCAAGAAAAAGAGAAAAGGAAAAACAAAAAGCCATACATTATACATCCCCAAAACATATATGTCAAACACTAGTCCACATCAAGGAAGTGCTCATCAAATTTACAAAAATGGAATCCAAATGTCCCCGAAAAATACCACAAATGCTCCATTCAATTAAGCAAAGAGCAAGGAAAAAAGAAAAATAAACGAAAACCCCTAAGTCTTACCCATCCAGAAATGCTAACAAATGCTCCACTTCAAGAAATACATATCTTTTACCCTGAAACACAATGTGACACTTACAGGGAAATTTAAGATGGAAAGATGCCCCCAGGGCTAAAACCTGTGGGTGTAATTCCAAAAAAACCTTACGTCGCCTTTGGGTTACCCGAGATACATCAGGAAACATTTGTATTACTTGACCACAAACTTTCTCACTTTTTTTTTTTAAATATGTATGCAACACCTTATCTTCATCTATCTCAGACAAAAATGTTACCAATAATGTGGCTCTAGATAATATCATTACTATTAGATTCAATAAATTCCGAGATATCTAAGGGAGAGGAGATTAGGTGATCATAATGAGCACCAGTCTCCCATTCTTCCCCACCCTTATCCAGTTTTCCCTTAGGAACATAATACATTTTTTGTAATATTAATTAATTCGACATCAGTAAACAATGATACCTCCTTAAGATAATTCCAAAAAAGTATCATAGGAGATAAGTAATGAGTTCGCGGAAAATTCAACAATCGAAGATTTTTAGACCTCAAAGAATTCTCCAAAAACTCATCTTGTCGATGTAAAGCAAGGGAATCCTGAGAAAATTTAACACAAAAATCATTCTGGGGTGAGTCCTTAGACTCCTGATCTACTGTCCACTTTTCCAACGATGTTATTCTAGTTTCATGATCTGATAACTTCACGACCGTTTCTTTAGAAAAAACAGAAACTTTCTTCAAGGAACAACCCAGGGCCAATTCCATACGAGTCACAATTGCCCATATATCCTTCAAAGAAACATCAGAAGGCGGAACTTGGGCTTCAACAACAGAGGGAAAAATAATTACCGAGGGTAAAGACGGTGTTAAACTCAACGTGGAATCCATTTTCAAAAAAGAAGGTGGCAATAAGACTGAGCCGGAGTCTGCCCGCTCCACACCCTCCTGTGAAGAGGCCTCACCAGGCGCTTGCATAAGCTCTAAGCCGGGCGGAGTTAGACCCAAGTCACTAGGAGAGGACACAGATGAAGAGATACTCAATCCAGAAACATCTAAACCACCATCCTTTGCTGTCTGGACTGAAGTAGAGGGATCACTTACACGTACATGAGCATCCATTGGCCCCACAACCTTGACCGTCTTCGTTTGAACAACAGGTGGGTATTTCTTTTTCCGTTTCCTTATTACAGGGAACCTCTCACGCCAAAGGGACGCCAAGGGGCGTAGCCTGCCCCTTTGGGCACGCCCCCAAGGGATGCCCGCTACTGCATCCCACGGTAGGGCAGTTGGTTTTATAGCCCACAGCTACCTGCAGCCAATCAATCAGTGCAGCGGCTGATGTCGGGAACCTCTCAGGTACACAGTTCAAGGAAAAGTCAGGCAATCAAAACACCTCGGCATCCCAATGGGTAAAGACAAAGGTATAAGCGGCATCTTGAAGGACTGGAAAGGGGGGCTGTTACTTCTGGAGAGAAATCTGAAATTGTGAGTATATACTTCTGGGAATTTTTCTGAAAGGAATTTTTTTTCTTTTAAAGCTAATTAATCTGTGAACCCACTATTTTTTTTGTTAAATCAGTCAGGGCCTAGTAGCAACAGTTTAAGATTCAATTTAAAAACACAGAAGAGAACTTTCTGGTTACCTTTCATACCCAGTAGACAGCTGTAGTTTAAATTTCATAGTCACTCAGGGCCTAGCATCAGCAAAGTACTTTTAGTTTCAAATTAAAACACAGAAGAGAGCTTTCTGGTTAAATTTAGAATCCAGCAGAGAGCTTGTAGTTTAAATTTCATAATAGGTTAGAGCCTAGTAGCAGCAAAGAGCTATAATTTAAATCAAATCAGAATATAGTTTTCCTCAGCAGCACAGGACAAGGTACTGTGTAGCAGCCCTTTTTTAATAAGTCTAGTGCTGCCACCATCAGAGCAAGAACCTGCAATAATCTGCTTCTGAGTCACGAAATCTCAGGATATGCAGTTGTAGCTTCAGTAAGCATTCTTCTGGAAGGGCCCCACTCACCACCCCAACTCTGCCTTAAGCCTGCCTGACAAAGGCTTTCATTTTGCACGAAAAGGCTTGCTGCATTCTCCACTTTAGCATGGCCACATTGTCTCTGCATTCTTCATTTTAGCTCAATGTACTGAAGTTGAGAAAAATATCATGGGTAAAAAGTGATTTTTAAAAAGGCTCCTGATACAGTGAGTCTTTTCTTGCAAAATGAGGCCTTTGTCAGATACTGAGAGATAAGTAAAAGTTTTTCTAACTAGTTTGTCTAGATACATGTTCCTTCATTTTGTGTTAAGGTCTGATGGATGAAAGTTTAAGAAGACAATGAATGATATTATGAAATGTTTGCAATATATTTAATGAATTATTGAATACAATTTTAGATCAAAATATTAAACATAAATTAAAAAGTGGACATTTGTTTTCATGCATAAAATTTAGTAATACATTTTTAAAAAGAGGGAGTTACAGTGTTTCTGGATCAGTGATTGTGGGTATGAGCCTCACATAAGTATTGAGATCCATTTTCTCCTTATACACATACACACACATATATATATATACGTATTGTCACACCCTCAGGGGGCCCTACCGGTGGGGTCAGGTATTACAAGATGACTCCTCCTCTTGGCTCTGTAAGAGATGCAGACAGCCCTGCCTGGCCCTCTGGGAGTGGTAGTTGTACCTTCTCTGATAAGAATCACTTATGCACACACTTCAATTTCAAATCAGGGCTTTATTCCCCGTCCACGAGGTTTTTCTTCTTTTGGCAAAACAAATAACAAAAGCCACTCTGGGCATATAACGGAAGAATAAAGTGGAACAGAAATAGCTTGCTTCAGCTTTAAAACATAACAAAAGAAAAGTATTAAACAGTCCTCCAGTTATCAAAACAGCCTTTTCTTTTGCTGCCTCGCTACAGCTCAATTATACTGTTTGACTGAGAAACCGTTTGTCAGCAAACAGGTTATGGCTTTAACTTCTGGTTACATTCAATACTTCATCTCAGAGAGAACTCTGTGTCAACCATTGATAAAGAACAGTCCATAGCTTCAGGACTTACTGGCATATCTGGAATATCACATTGCATCAATTCATAATCACTTGAACACACGTTTGTAGGATCAGCTGTTTCACCGGAGTAAAGTTGGCTTGCTCCGTCTAGCAGGAAGTTACTTTGCTTCTCTGAGCAAATGCCCTGCTGGGAATTACCATAGGCTTTTGAGTGTGGCTTGTAGGAGCTCTGTCCCTGCTGGTAATTAAAAGGGAACTGCAAGCATTCACTGGCTCTGCTATTAGAATGTTCGTGGTATGCTCTGAGCTTGCTTGGGCTTAGCTCTTTCTGCACAGCTGCCTGTGATTGCACTGCTCGAGACGGCACTTTGTTAAAAGCTGGGAGTTTAAAATTACTAGCAGAATTACAAGCTCCTGCAGGTAGGAAAACTTCCTTTCTCTTGTGGCTGCTAGCACAAGGAAAGAGGTTATTCTCTGCTTCCTTTAAGCTTGCTCTTGGTTGGCTTTTCCTGTTAACTCTGGGTTTTACCCAATCAGGTAGGAAACAGCCTCTCTCTGTATTTTCTGCTCTGTTACCTACTATAGAAATCCTCCCCCGTCTCTTGTGACTTTCATTCATACACACCGTATCCAGCTGCTGACTTCCAAACGTCTCCAACAGGTCCTGGGACTCACTCAGACTTTCCTGTTGATTCTCATGCTGACCCAATGGTTCATTCTCTCTTTCTCTCTCTTTCTCATTCCATTTCCATTCCTTCCGTGGCTGCTGCTGCCCTTGCAGCTGCCTCTCCTCTCTAACTGTTTGTGAGCGTGTTTTATGTACGTGTCTCTGGGCTCCACCTCCTCCCAGCTGATCCCCATCAGGTAATGAAAACTCCATTCCCCTGCTACCTGGGTGTGTCTTCCTAGACCTTACCCACGTGTGTCCTGGTTGTTTATAGCAACCACCTGACAGGTTTCTATTTATGCTGTCAGATTCTCTCTGCTCTTCCATGCTGATCTCCATTTGTACAGGCTCTGTTGGGTCCACCATGTGACAGTATATAATATATGAATTCCAAGAGTGGTTATAAACTCTGGTTGTTTAGTTGATTGATCTTTGGAATACCCATTAATGTTTTGGACCATGCAATGAAACAACCCAATAGGCAGAAGAGGGGACAGGTGCAACCGGGCAATACAGACAGCCCCAATGGGCAAAGACAAAGGTATATGGACAAATGAAAATGGGTAAAACAAAGTATATGTATAGATGAATAAGGTATCTGGATCTGGTCACAGCTATAGAATGTGTAGCAAGCTAGACTTGAAGCAGTAGGAGTGAATGGAAAGACAGTCATTGTAGCTTTTAAAAGCTTAGAAGAGCCAGTCAGTTTTATTCTATTTTTGTTTCAGGAACAGGTACTGTTGGGTACTAGAGTATAGGCCGCTACTTGACAGCACTGGAACAGTTTGATGAAAGAAAATTTTGACATAAAAATTGATATATAAATAAGAAATAGAAAAAATGTTAATAATTATAAATATTTTTCTATTGATTGGAACTGAAGAACAAAAAAATTGGGGTTTTTTTGGCTTGTGATGGTGAGAAACAACACTTTCCCCTTTAGGTAGGTTTCTGAGGCATGTAGCAGTGGCACCCATGGGTATTCAGCGGCACTAACCATAAGAACATAAGAGCATAAGTTATGCAATATTAGGTCAGACTAAGGTCCATCAAACCCAGTATCCTGTTTCCAACAGTGTCCGGTCTAGGTCATAAGTACCTAGCAGTCTCCCCAAAAGACACAGGTTCCTCAGTGCTTGTATTGGGTAAAGCAGAGATATCCTGTGTCCCTTTTAATAATGGTTTATGGACCTCCAGGAACTTGTCCAAACCTTTTTTTAACCCAGCTACACTAACAGCTTTTACTACATCCTCCGGTTGCAAATTCCAGAGTTTGATTACACGGTGAGTGAAGAAATATTTTCTCTTATTAGGCTTAAATAGGCTACCCTGTAGCTTCATTGCATGTCCCCTAGTCCTTTTATATTCTGATGATGTAAACAATAGATCTACTTTTACCCGTTCCACTCCATTCATTAATTTATAGACCTCTATCATATCTCCCCTCAGCAGTCTCTTTTCCAGGTTGAAGAGCCCTAAGCTTTTTAGCCTCTCTTCATAGGAGTATCCTTCCATCCCCTTTACCTTTTTGGTGGCTCTTATCTGTACCTTTTCTAATAACGCTATATACTCTTTAAGATACAGCGACCAGACTTGCACACAATATTCAAGGTGCGGTCGCACCATGGAATGATACAGAGGCATTTATAATATCCTTTGTTTAATTTTCCATTCCTTTCCTTATGATACCTAGCATTCTATTCGCTCTCTTGGCCACCGCTGCACACTGGGTGGAGGGTTTTAACATGTTATCCACGATGATGCCTAAATCTTTTTCCTGGGTGGTGGTTCCTAATGTGGAACCTTGCATCGTGTAACCATAGTTTGGGTTGTTCTTTCCTAGGTGCATAACTTTGCACTTGTCCACAATAAATTTCATCTGCTATTTGGAGGCCCAGTCTTCCAATTTATCAGATCCTCTTGCAATTTTCCACAATCCTCTTGGGTTTTAACAACTTTAAATAGTTTTGTGTCATCTGCAAATTTGATAACCTCACTCGTTATTCCCTTTTCCAGGTCATTTATGAATATGTCAGAAAGGCAGCGGACCCAGCACAGATCCCTGTGGTACTCCACTGTTCACCTTTTTCCACTGGAAAAACTGGCCATTTAGCCCTACCCTCTGCTTTCTATCTTTTAACGAGTTCCTGATCCACAATAGTACACTACCTCCTATCCCATGACTTTTTAGTTTTGCCAAAAGACTCTGATGAGGGACCTTGTCAAAGGCTTTCTGAAAGCCCAGAATCACCTTTGTCTACCTGTTTATTCACATCTTCAAAAAAACATAACAGATTAGTAAGGCAAGATCTTTCTTATCTAAAGCCACGTTGGCTGTCTCCCATTAAGTCATGACTATCTATATATTCAGTAATTTTGTTTTTTTATGATGGTTTCTACCATTTTTTCCAGTACTGACAGCAGGCTCACTGGTCTGTAGTTTCCCCTATCACCCCTGGAACCCTTTTAAAAAATTGGCGTTACATTGGCATCCTCCAATCTTCAGGTATTACAGATGATTTTCATGATAGTTCACAGATTACACAGGTCTGCAATCTCATAATTCAGTTCTTTCAACACCCTTGGATGTATACCATCTGGTCCAGGTGATTTGCTACCCTTCAGTTTATCAAATAGTTGTAATACATCTTCCCAATGTATCGATATTTCTTTCAGTTCATCCGCATTATCACCTTTAAATGCCACTTCAGTCATGGGTAACATCCCTACATCTTCCTAAGTAAAGACCAAAGCAAAGAATTAATTCAGTCTCTCCGCTATAGCCTTGTCCCCTCTTATTTCCCCTTTTACCAATCTATCATCTAATGGTCCAACTGACTCTCTCACAGGTTTTTTTGCTACTAATGTACTTAAAAAGTCTTTATTATGCGTTTTTGCTTCCACAGCAAGTTTCTTCTCAAATTCTCTCTTTGCCTGCCTTATCAATATCTTGCATTTAACTTGCCAGTGCTTGTGCTGTTTCCAGTTTTCGTCATTTGGCTCTTTTTTCCATTTCCTGAAACAGCCTCTCTGACCTCACCTTTAAACCACTATTCACAATTAACACTACTCATTGAAACAGCGTTAAATGCATTACTGCTTGTATACCTGAAAATGTTCTGCTACTACTACTACATACAGTATCATTTGTATAGCCCTACAAAATATACACAGTGCTGTATAGAGACATGTAAGAGATGGTCCCTGCTCATAAGAGCTTACAAACTAGTCAAGGCAGACAGGGGACTAGGAGACATCCAGGGGAGTAGGGGGACCAGGATCCATAAGCAGTCTCAAAGAAGTGAGTTTTTAGCCTGGATTTGAACAGGATCAGAGATGGAGCCTGACATACTGACTCAGGTAGTTTGTTCTGGGCGTAAGGAGAAGCAAGGCAGAAAGATCAAAGTCTGGAGTTGGCAATGGAAGAAAAGGGCACAGATAGAAGGGATCTGCCAGAAGAGTGGAGTTCCTGAGGCGGGGTGTAGGGAGCGATAAGAGAGGAACGGTAGTAAGGAGCATCCAAATTAAGGTACTTATATGTCACTAGGAGAAGTTTGAAGCATGCTTAGCATGGGCCACTAACATCCACACTAGCCACTACATTCCAGGAATGCCCATGATCAAGCCAGTCCCTGCCCCAACGTGCGCTACCAGGTAAGTGCAAGGTTTTTAGTAAGGGAGTCTTGTACTATTTTTTAGATGGCACATAAATCTCATGCCAACGGGTGGCATAGTTTAATCAACATGCCCATTTATTTATTTATTTATTTATTTATTTATTTGAATTTATTTACCACCACTTCCAAAGATCAGTGGCGGTTTACAAAGAACAAAGCAGGAACTTTACATTATAACATCAGAATAACTTATACACAAGGCAAATGTAATAAACAATAATTAACATAACTATATACAAGAATCAGTTGCCGTATTAAAAATGTATTGGGGCTTGAGAGGTAAAGAAGAAGTGAGTAGAGGTTATCAGAGGGATTGAAATGTTTGAGGCTGCTGGTTGTTGGTGCAGGAACCATAGTATTCGATGAACCGGTGCATTTTAAACTCTTTACGGAAGGTTTGCTAGTCCTTAATAACTCCTAAGTTGTTTGGTGGTACATTCCAAATGGATGGGGCAACATAATTAAAGGCTCTATTGCTGATGGTTTTATTAACAGATGAAGGGTAATATTTGGTTGGATCTTCTACAGTTTTGTAGCCTTTCTGTGCGTTTAAATCAAGACTGATACCGTTTCAGAAATCTACTTTACTTTATTCATACTTGGTCTTATTATTTAGGTAACATTTTGAAGACCTTGATGGATGACAATGTTCTACGCACAATAATTGAATTTTTGACTTATTTACGTCTTAAAGGTAAGTAGAAATATATAATAAATTCGTATTTTATGTCACTGCCTCAAAAGTTCCACTAAACCTGAAATGTTTCAGTTGAGTCAAAGATAATCAGATCTTTTAAGTGGGGAATTCAGAAGAGATTCAGATGAATTTCTATTACTATAACCCAGTGCTGAGTGTAGAAGCAAAAGAAAACATTTACAGGGGTAAAGGAAAACTGCTGTTCTAATGCCACAAAACAATGGTCATCAGCACTCAGAATGGATGCCACAAGGTGCACTGTGCAGATATTCGACTCAGCATGCTACTCTAATTGAATGCTAAATTGAAGGAATATGTGGGGAACACACTTAATGCCTCACCAAAATTATCTTTAGGAGAAGTAGAGATTTTCCTGACCACCTGTTACAAAATAAGGAATCTATATATTCTGAGAATTCTGTAACATTAGTAACATGCACACAATAATGAACTCAACATAATCAGGAGTTATGGCAATATAAAAGTTGAGGAAAATCAGAGGTAAAGTTGTAGCTTCCCATGTTACTCTGTATTGCAAGGCTGTGACAGACATTGAAACACCCACTAAAATACAAGATTTTTGTACTCACATTGTTTGTACAATACCTTCAGAAACTGGGGGTAAAATGTACCCTTGTGTGCATTTACACCAATTCAGGAGTAGAATAAATGTACATGACTTCTAGAATCACACTTCTAAAATTGCCCAGGATATACATATCTTACTTGTCAATACTTTTAGCTGGAATCAGGGGAGGCATTCCCAGGAAAAGTTGCAATTTATATGTATATTACATAAAATATGCACAGACTCCCTTAATTTTGACCGGGATATTTGTGCAAGAGTGGGTATAGGTGTACCTGTGTGCAGGCACCTCCTGGGGTAATTTTGTAAAGACAGATAAGTGTCTCCAGTTCTATGTAAAATGTTTTGATTGTTCATGTTATATGTAAACCGCACTGATTTGAAAAAGCACGGTATATAAAAGCAAATAAATAAATAAATAAGTGTATAAGTTCCATAGAAACATGATGCAGATGAAGACCATTTGGCCTATCCAGTCTACCCTTCCTAAAAACTACTAAGCTCTACAGTCCTTTCTTTCCTTTAGAGATTCTCCGTGTTTGGCCCATACATTTTTGAATTCCGATGCAGTTTGTGTCTCAACTACCTCCAATGGGAGACTATTCCATGCATTTATCACTCTTTCCGTAAAGAAATACAGTATTTCCACAAATTACTCCTGAGTCTATCCCCTTTAACCTTCATCCTATGCCCCCTCGTTGCAGAGCTTTATTTCAATTGAAAGAAGCTCTCCACCTGTGCATTTATGCCACGGAGGTATTTAAACATCTCTGTCAAATTTCCTCTCTCCCATCTTTCTTCCATAGTTTGCATTTTGAGATCTTTAAGTCTGTCCCCATATGCTATATGGCAAAGCCCACTGACCATTTTGGTAGCCACCCTCTGTACCATTTCCATTTGTTTATATCCTTTTGAAGGAGCGGGCTCCAGAATTTCACACAATACTCTAAATTAGCTCTCACCAACAACTTATACAGTACAGAGGCACTATCACCTCTTTTTCTTGCTGGCAATTCCTCTCCCCATGTAACCAAGCATCCTTCTGGCTTTTGCCATCACCTTTTCTACATATTTAGGCACCTTGTGATCATTAGAAACACTCACCCCAAGATCCTGCTCTTCTTTCAGGGACAGAAGCACTTCGCCCCTTATACTGTACTGCTCCCTTGGATTTTTTTGCAGCCCAAGTGAATGACCCTGCATTTTTTTAGCATTAAATCCGAGTTGTCAAATTCTCAACTATTCTTCAAGTTTCGCTAAATCACTCCTCCTGTTATCTACATCTTCCTGGCTGTCTACTCTATTGCAGATTTTGGTATCATCCGCAAAGAGGCAAACCTTACCCGATAGCCCTTCCACGATATCACTTACAAAAATGTGAAAAAGAATTGGACCAAGGACACATCCCCACTGGTAATGTCCTCCTCAGGGTGAGCGTCATTTATCTGTACCCTTTGTTGACTCTCACTCAACCAATTTCTAACCCTGTCATACTGTTTCACCACCTTGAAATCCTCAGAAACAATCACTCTTAGGTCCTTCTCCTGGTCCATGCACATCCTCTAGCCCCCTATTGCATGTAGAAATCTGAGGGAATTGTATGTGATAGGGGGCAAGAGTTTGGTGTGCATGGACCAGGAGAAGGACCTCGGAGTGATTGTTTTTGAGGATCTCGAGGTGGCAAAACAATGTGATAAGGCAGTGGCCAAAGCCCGAAGGACGCAGGGTTGCATACAGAGAGGAATCACCAGCTGAAAGGAGGAGGTACTAATGCCAATGTACATGTTGCTGGTGAGACCTCATTTAGAATATTGTGTTCAGTTTTGGAGACCGTATCTCACAAAGGATATAAAAAAGACTGGAAACGGTTCAGAGGAGGGCGATCGAAATGATTTGGAGGTTGCACAAGAAGACATCTGAGAAGAGACTTGAAGACCAAAATATGTACACTCTGGAGGAAAGGAGGGACAGAAGAAATATGAAGGAGAGTATTAATGAGCAAACAAACCTTTTTCAAAGATGAGGAAGCTGTAAAACTAGAGGGCATAACATGAAGCTGCAAGGGGGTAAACTGAAAGGCAACGTCAGGAAATACTTTTTCACTGAAAGGGTGGTGGATGCTTGGAATACCCTCCTGATGGAAGTGGTGGGACAAATACAGTACCAGAATTCAAAATGGCATTGGACAGACACAATGAATCCCTTTATAGCAACAGGATAAAATCAAAATAAACGTAACTATCTCTTATATCTCAACAAATAGGGGTGACCTGCACGGAGCAGTGGGTACACCCCTAAACAAAGGCTTGGGGAGGGGTGACCTACACAGAGCGGCAGGTGCACCTACTCTTGCCACCTTGCTGGGCAGACTAGACAGACCATACTGGTCTTTATTTGCAATCATATACTATGTTACTATGTACCCCAGTCAGTCACTTTAGGATCCATCTCTAGGGCATTCAATTTATCTATAAATCACCTCTGCGGAACAACGTCAAAGGCTTTATTGAAATCTAAGTACACCACATCTAGAGCTCTCCCTTGGTCCAACTCTCTGATCACCCAGTCAAAGAAATTGATGAGATTTGTCTGACAAGACGTGCCTCTCATAAAACCATGCTGTCTTGAATCCTGCAATTCAGTGGATTCCAGAAACTTCACTATCCTCTGTTTTAGCCTTTCCATTTGTTTGCTCAGCACAGAGGTCAGACTAACCAACTTGTAGTTCCCAACCTCATCCTTTATTCCGCTTTTGTGAAAAGGGACCAGTCTTCTGGGACCATGCTAGACTCTAAAGAAGCATTGAAAATGTCAGACAGTGGAGCCGCTAGAACATTTCTAAGTCTCTTCAGCACTCTCAGAGTATCCCATCTAGCCCCATTATTTTGTCTACTTTAAGTTTAACTAGCTCCTCACGAACACAGTCTTCTGAAAAATCGTTCAAGAACCAGTTCACTCCTGATCCTATTTGTCAGTGTTTTCTGAGGTCCTGCTCCTGGCCCTTCATCTGTGAACACAGAACAGAAATATTTGTTAAGCAATTCTGCATTATCCTCCTCAGCTTCTACATATTCCCCCCCTGCACCCTTGAGTCTGACAATACCACTTTTGCCCATCCTCCTCTCACTAACATATCTGATAAATTTATTTATTTATTTTATTTATTTAGTGTACACTTATATCCCGCTACTTCCAGCGATCAGCAGCGGTTTGCTATACATAACAGTATGGTTGTACAGGCCATGGATTAAATACATACATAATGATTCAGTACAGGACACAAACATTCAGATTACAGGTTTACACTTAAGAACATAAGAACATAAGAAATGCCATACTGGGTCAGACCGAGGTCCATCAAGCCCAGTATCCTGTTTCCAACAGTGGCCAATCTAGGTCATACGTACCTAGCAGTTTCCCCAAAAGACACAGGTTCTGCAGTGCTTGTACTAGGCCAAGCATTGATATCCTGGGTCCCTTTTTAATAGTGGTTTATGGACCTTTCCTCCAGGAACTTGTCCAAACCTTTTTTAAACCCAGCTATACTAACAGCCCTTACTACATCCACTGGTAACAGATTCCAGAGTTTGATTACACGTTGAGTGAAGAAATATTTTCTCCTAGTTGTCTTAAATAGTTTACCCTGTAGCTTCATTACATGTCCCCTAGTCCTTCTATATTCTGATAGCGTAAACAATTGATCCACGTTTATCCGTTCCACTCCATTCATTAATTTATACACCTCTATCATATCTCCCCTCAGCCGTCTCTTTTCTAGGTTAAAGAGCCCTAACCTTTTTAGCCTCTCTTCATAGGAGTAGCCTTCCATCCCCTTCACCAATTTGGTGGCTCTTCTCTGTACTTTTTCTAATAACTCTATGTCCTTTTTAAGATACGGTGACCAGAATTGCACACAATATTCAAGGTGCGGTCGTACCATGGAGCGATACAGAGGCATTATAATATCCTTTGTTTTATGCTCCATCCCTTTCCTTATGATACCTAGCATTCTATTTGCTTTCTTGGCCGCCGCTGCACACTGGGCGGAGGGTTTTAACATGTTATCCACGATGACTCCTAAATCTTTTTCCTGGGTGGTGGTTTCTAATGTGGAGCCTTGCATCGTGTAACTATAGTGTGGGTTGTTCTTTCCTAGGTGCATAACTTTGCACTTGTCCACATTAAATTTCATCTGCCATTTGGATGCCCAGTCTTCCAATTTATCCAGATCCTCCTGCAGTTTTCCACAATCCTCTTGGGTTTTAACAACTTTAAACAGTTTTGTGTCATCTGCAAATTTGATAACCTCACTAGTTATTCCCTTTTCCAGGTCATTTATGAATATGTCAAAAAGTAGCGGACCCAGTACAGATCCCTGGGGTACTCCACTATTCACCTTTTTCCATTGGGAATATTGGCCATTTAGCCCTACCCTCTGCTTTCTATCTTTTAACCAGTTCCCGATCCACAATAGTACACTGCCTCCTATCCCATGACTTTTTAGCTTCGCCAAAAGTCTCTGATGGGGGACCTTGTCAAAAGCTTTCTGAAAGTCCAGATACACTATATCAACCGACTCACCTTTGTCTACCTGTTTATGCACACCTTCAAAAAAACAGATCAGATTAGTAAGACAAGATCTTCCTTGTCTAAAGCCATGTTGGCTGTCTCCCATTAGGCCATGACTATCTACATGCTGTGTAATTTTGTTCTTTATGATGGTTTCTACCATTTTCCCTGGTACTGACGTCAGGCTCACCGGTCTGTAATTTCCCGGGTCACCCCTGGAACCCTTTTTAAAAATTGGTGTTACGTTGGCGACCCTCCAATCTTCAGGTATTACAGATGATTTTAATGAAAGTTCACAGATTACCAATAACAGGTCTGCAATCTCATATTTCAGTTCTTTCAACACTCTGGGATGTATACCATCCAGTCCAGGTGATTTGCTACTATTCAGTTTATCAAATAGTTGTAATATATCTTCCCGGTGTAGCGATATTTCTCTCAATTCCTCTGCAGTATCACCTTTAAATACCACTTCAGTCTTGGGTAACATCCCTACATCTTCCTCAGTAAAGACCGAAGCAAAGAATTCATTCAGTCTCTCTGCTATAGCCTTGTCTCCTCTTACTGCCCCTTTTACCCCTCTATCATCTAATGGTCCAATTGACTCTCTCACAGGCCTTTTGCTACGAATGTACTTGAAAAAGTCTTTATTTCGTGTTTTTGCTTCCGTAGCAAGTTTCTTCTCAAATTCCCGCTTTGCCTGCCTTATCAATGCTTTGCATTTAACTTGCCAGTGCTTGTGCTGTTTCCAGTTTTCATCATTTGGCTCTTTTTTCCATTTCCTGAAGGTTGCTCTTTTGGCAGCAACAGCCTCTCTGACCTCACCTTTAAACCATGCTGGCAGTTTTTTGGACTTTCTTCCACTTTTCTTAATGTGTGGAATACAGCTGGTCTGGGCTTCGAGGATAGTATTTTTAAATAACACCCAAGCTTGCTGTAAGTCTTTAACCTTTGGAACCGCTCCTTTTAGTTTTTTTCCGAACTATATTCCTCATTCTATCATAGTCTCCCTTTTGAAAGTTAAAAGGTAGTACTGTGGATTCCTTTACTATCTGTCCTCCACTGATTAAATCAAACATGATCATACTATGATCACTATTGCCAAGTGGTCCCAACACCCTTATTTCTTGCACCAGATCTGGCGCTCCACTAAGGACTAGGTCCAGTATGGCTTCCCCTCTGGTCGGTTCATGAATCAGCTGCTCCAAGAAGCAGTCATTTATTTCATCTAGAAACTTTATCTCTTTAGCTTGTCCTGCTGTGACACTGTCCCAGTCGATACCGGGGTAATTGAAATCACCCATTATTACTACTCTGTTGTGGCTTTTGTTAGCTTCCTTGATTTCTTTGAGCATTTCATCATCCATTTGTTCATTCTGGCCAGGTGGTCGATAGTATACTCCCACTGCCATCACCTTCCCCTTCATAAATGGAATTTCAATCCATAGAGATTCTACAGCAAATTTTGTTCCCTGCAAAACCTTAATCCTTTCTGACTCAATGCCCTCTCTAACATAGAGCGCAACCCCTCCACCAATTTGTTCAGCTCTATCATTACGATATAGTTTGTATCCAGGTATCACAGTGTCCCACTGGTTATCCTCCTTCCACCATGTCTCTGAGAGTGCAATCATATCTAACCTCTCATTTAGTGCTATATATTCTAATTATCCCATCTTATTGTTTAGACTTCTAGCATTGGCATACAAGCATTTTAGAGACTGTATTTTATTAATATTAATCTGGCTATTGGTAGGCATGGGTAATTGGGAATCCTTATGCTCTGTCTGCTCCTTACTCAAGGGCATTTGGGCTACTATACTCCCTTTTGGAACCTCACTGCTTTTGGTAGTATCCTTCAAGGATACCTTTGTCCGAACCATGCGCTCCTGGGTGACTGTCGACTTTCCCCTATTTTCTAGTTTAAAAGCTTCTCTATCTCTTTTTTAAAGGTTAATGCCAGCAGTCTGGTCCCATCCTGATTAAGGTGAAGCCCATCCCTTCGGAAGAGCCCCCCCTTTCCCCAGAATGTTCCCCAGTTCCTAACAAATCCAAAACCCTCATCCTTGCACCATTGTCTCATCCACGCATTGAGACTCCGGAGCTCTGCCTGTCTTTTGGGTCCTGCACGTGGAACAGGAAGCATTTCGGAGAACGCTATCCTGGAAGTTCTGGATTTCAACTTCCTACCTAAAAGCTTAAATTTAGCCTCCAGAACTTCCCTACCACATTTTCCTATGTCATTGGTACCAACATGTACCAAGACAGCAGACTCCCCCCCAGCACTATCTATGATCCTATCTAGGCGGTGCGTGAGATCTGCTACCTTCGCACCAGGCAGGCATGTTACCAGGCGATCCTCACGTCCACCAGCCACCCAGCTATCTACATTCCTAATGATTGAATCACCAACTATAACAGCTGTCCTGACCCTCCCCTCATGGGGACATGGCCCTGGAGAAACGTCCTCGGTGCGAGAGGGTTTTACATCACCTGGAGGACAGGTCCTAGTTCATATTCATATTCATATTCATTTATTTGATTAACCGCCCTTCAGGAGTAGGCAGAGCGGTGTACAGCAAAATACATACAGAATGGCATAAGCCATGAGCTTAGAAAGGAAGTTACAATTTATGAAGAGAAAGAGACAGAGACATGAGTAAGAGGGGGGGGGGAGAGAAGGAGATGGAGAGGGGCTAGGGGAAGGGGAGGTCAAAGGCAAGGGAGAACAGATAGGTTTTAAGGGAGCGCTTGAAGGTAGGGTGATGGGGTTCGAGCCGAAGTGGAGGGGGGAGGGAGTTCCACAGTGCAGGGGCTGCAAAGAAAAAGGCTGAGGAGCGTGTAGACTGGAGGTGAGCACGAGAAGGTGAGGGTAGAGCTAGGCGGTTGAGGTGGAAAGAACGAGGGGTATGGTGGGGAGTGTGGAAGTGGAGCAGATCCGCCAGGTATTGCGGGGTGGAGGTGTGCAATGCCCTATGAGCTAGTGTAAGGAGCTTGAATTGGATGCGATAAGAAACAGGAAGCCAGTGAAGTCGAAAGAGGAGAGGAGTGACATGGTCCCTGATAGAGGAGTGGGTGATAAGACGTGCGGCCGTGTTTTGAATGCGTTGTAACCGGGAAAGTTGTAATTTAGAGATACCAGAGAGAACAGAGTTAGAAAAGTCAACACGAGAAATTACAAGGGTGAGTAGTAAAGTGGTTAGAGCTGAGGAGGAGAGAAAAGGGCGAATAGCACGAATCTGCCGTAAGTGGAAAAAGGAAAGTTTAGAAACGTGGGAGACATGAGCTGAAAAAGAAAGGTCTGAGTCAAAAAGAACCCCAAGATAGCGGAAAGTAGTGACTAATGGGACAGGTGCACCAGAAAAAGACGGAGCCAGAGAGGGGGGCAGATGACCGGGAGAGAACCAAATAGCGATGGTTTTAGACAGATTAAGATGCAAACAGTTCTGAATGAGCCAATCGGATACGGCAGCTAAACAGGCATTCAAGGGAGCTAGGTCAGGGAAAATGGGAGAGGTGTGGTGGAGAAGAAGAATGTCGTCTGCATAGTAGAAAGCGGTGATCCCAAATTGTTGGACAAGCAGCATAAGAGGGGTGAGAAAGATATTAAAAAGAAGTGGAGCTAACACGGAACCTTGAGGGACCCCGCAAGTGAGGGAGAAAGGGTCAGAAGGGGAGTGAGAGGAAGAGGAAGGGAGAACTGCGGCAGAGCGAGAATAGAGAAAGGAGTGAAACCAACGTAAGACAGTACCACGAAGGCCGACATCATGTAAACGAGAAAGGAGGAGTGAGTGGTCAACTAGATCGAAGGCAGCGGAGAGGTCAAGTGCTACCGCCACCGAAATGTCACCCCGATCGTGTGCAGTGTGCAGGGAGTTAGTGAAAGCTAGAAGGATAGTCTCAACACTATGCCCAGAGCGAAAACCAGATTGGCGGGGGTGAAGGAGGTTGGTGGAGTCAAGATGGTGGGTGAGTTGTGAAAAGACAAGCTTCTCAAGAAGTTTGGAGAGGAAAGGAAGATTGGAGACGGGACGGTAACTGTTGGGATCTAGAGGGTCTAAGGTAGATTTCTTAAGTAATGGCCGAATGAGAGCGTGTTTCCAAGGGGTGGGGAAGGATCCGGAGGAAAGACTATTGTTCATTAAGGTTTGAAGGTAGGGAAGAAAAGCCAGAGATGGAGTGAGAAGCCAAGAGGATGGAATGGGGTCAAGGGAGCAGAAAGTCTTGTTAGACGAAGAGATAAGATTATGAAGTTCAGCGGAAGTGGTTGGGGAAAAGGAGGACCAAGTATGAGATAGGGAAGAGGAGGGTGGAGGGGAAGCAGTTGGAGGAGGCGAAGAGAGAGGTGGGGGATGGGTAGGCAGGGAAGCCCGCAGGGTAGAAACCTTGGTAGCGAAAGCAGCAGCCAGAAGAGATGGGGCGGGAAGAGGGTGGGGAGGTTGGGCAGGAGTAGTAGGGTGAAGGGAGGTAAGAAAGGTGAGGGTGGTGTATAAGAGACGGAGCCAGAGAGGGGGGCAGATGACCGGGAGAGAACCAAATAGCGATGGTTTTAGACAGATTAAGATGCAAACAGTTCTGAATGAGCCAATCGGATACGGCAGCTAAACAGGCATTCAAGGGAGCTAGGTCAGGGAAAATGGGAGAGCTGTGGTGGAGAAGAAGAATGTCGTCTGCATAGTAGAAAGCGGTGATCCCAAATTGTTGGACAAGCAGCGTAAGAGGGGTGAGAAAGATATTAAAAAGAAGTGGAGCTAACACGGAACCTTGAGGGACCCCGCAAGTGAGGGAGAAAGGGTCAGAAGGGGAGTGAGAGGAAGAGGAAGGGAGAACTGCGGCAGAGCGAGAATAGAGAAAGGAGTGAAACCAACGTAAGACAGTACCACGAAGGCCGACATCATGTAAACGAGAAAGGAGGAGTGAGTGGTCAACTAGATCGAAGGCAGCGGAGAGGTCAAGTGCTACCACCACCGAAATGTTACAGGATCACTTCCTGCCACACCAGGGTGATGCTCTCCTGTCACGTGACCTCTCTCCTCCATGGCAACAGGGATGCTGCTAGACTGGAGGTGGGACTTCAGGACTATATCCCTGTAGGTCTCGTCCATGTACTTCTCTGTCTTTCTTATGTCTTCCAGGTCTGCTACTCTAGCCTCTAGAGAACGGACTCGTTCCCTGAGAGCAAAGAGCTCCCTGCACTTAGTGCATATGTAGGACCTCTCACCAACTGGGAGAAAATCATACATGTGACACTCAATGCAAAAGACTGGAGAACCCCCATCTTGTTGCTGGACCTCTGTCTGCATCTTAGTTTAAAGCTTGTGTTTAGGTCTTTTAAATTCGGTATATAATAAGGATTGGTGTAGATGCTTATACTAATAAAAGTGTATCTAATACCCCTAATACACCCTGTGTACCTGAAGCTTAATTAATCTCAGGTCCTCTGTGTATGACTGATTTGGATTAAGAGCTGCACCTGAGAGCAGCCCCTTTCCTCTAAGATGTGCAAGTACCTATAAAACTACAATTACCCCAGGGGTGGGTGGGTGCTGGGGAGGGAGGGAGGGAGATAAGTCCTATTAAAGAGGGCAGTTACAAGGTACCCTGTCCTGAACCCTCAGCAGGGGGATGGGGGTACCACACAAAGCCCAGTTAGTTGAGAGAGGCAAGGTAAGTACAGCTGAGAAGGCTGAACTAGCACACCACTAAGACAAACAATAAATAATTAAACAAACAAACAGTTAGACAAACAGTAAATAATTAAATAAACAGCTAGAACTCACAGTAAGATGTCCCAGGAGGCAAATATCCACTCACTAGCAGAGCTCTGTAAAAGTTCAGCCCTTCTCTGATCAGAGAAAAGCAAACTAAAACAGCCTATGCACACGTGGAGAAAACAGGAAGAAGGCTACACAATACCTCAAGGGGAGGGGGGAGGGGGAGGATTCACTCAGGCAGGCAAGGACAGGAAAAAAGCTTAACAAACAGCAGGTTCTGGGGAGCGAGATTTAATTCAAAATGGCTACCACACAAAGCCCAGTTAGTTGAGAGAGGCAAGGTAAGTACAGCTGAGAAGGCTGAACTAGCACACCACTAAGACAAACAATAAATAATTAAACAAACAAACAGTTAGACAAACAGTAAATAATTAAATAAACAGCTAGAACTCACAGTAAGATGTCCCAGGAGGCAAATATCCACTCACTAGCAGAGCTCTGTAAAAGTGCAGCCCTTCTCTGATCAGAGAAAAGCAAACTAAAACAGCCTATGCACACGTGGAGAAAACAGGAAGAAGGCTACACAATACCTCAGGGGGAGGGGGGAGGGGGAGGATTCACTCAGGCAGGCAAGGACAGGAAAAAGCTTAACAAACAGCAGGTTCTGGGGAGAGAGATTTAATTCAAAATGGCTACCACACAAAGCCCAGTTAGTTGAGAGAGGCAAGGTAAGTACAGCTGAGAAGGCTGAACTAGCACTCCACTAAGACAAACAATAAATAATTAAACAAACAAACAGTTAGACAAACAGTAAATAATTAAATAAACAGCTAGAACTCACAGTAAGATGTCCCAGGAGGCAAATATCCACTCACTAGCAGAGCTCTGTAAAAGTTCAGCCCTTCTCTGATCAGAGAAAAGCAAACTAAAACAGCCTATGCACACGTGGAGAAAACAGGAAGAAGGCTACACAATACCTCAGGGGGAGGGGGAGGATTCACTCAGGCAGGCAAGGACAGGAAAAAAGCTTAACAAACAGCAGGTTCTGGGGAGAGAGATTTAATTCAAAATGGCTACCACACAAAGCCCAGTTAGTTGAGAGAGGCAAGGTAAGTACAGCTGAGAAGGCTGAACTAGCACACCACTAAGACAAACAATAAATAATTAAACAAACAAACAGTTAGACAAACAGTAAATAATTAAATAAACAGCTAGAACTCACAGTAAGATGTCCCAGGAGGCAAATATCCACTCACTAGCAGAGCTCTGTAAAAGTTCAGCCCTTCTCTGATCAGAGAAAAGCAAACTAAAACAGCCTATGCACACGTGGAGAAAACAGGAAGAAGGCTACACAATACCTCAGGGGGAGGGGGGGAGGGGGAGGATTCACTCAGGCAGGCAAGGACAGGAAAAAGCTTAACAAACAGCAGGTTCTGGGGAGAGAGATTTAATTCAAAATGGCTACCACACAAAGCCCAGTTAGTTGAGAGAGGCAAGGTAAGTACAGCTGAGAAGGCTGAACTAGCACACCACTAAGACAAACAATAAATAATTAAACAAACAAACAGACAAACAGTAAATAATTAAATAAACAGCTAGAACTCACAGTAAGATGTCCCAGGAGGCAAATATCCACTCACTAGCAGAGCTCTGTAAAAGTTCAGCCCTTCTCTGATCTCTTGATTGCAAGACATTGATTTCACAAGTATGTACATATTTACAGGTTGTCGTATCCCCCTATTTTATTGCATTGGCTATTTTTACTTCCATTTGTATCTTTGCTTTCCTGGAAAAAAACAATGCAATGAAAAGGTGGGGGGGGGGGGGAGGACAAAACATTTATAAAACAGATGTAATTTCTGCCCCACAGGTGAGATATCCTGTCTTTAAAATTACCCTCGCTATGGACAATGCACAAAATTAGCATGTATGCTATCCATAAGACTTTACAAGGGCAACACTGAAAGGGATTGTCCAGGTAATCTCAGTTGTCACACAAATAATTCCCTTGTTTTAACTCCTGTGGCTGCTGATAAATAGACAAGTTTTGGCTGGATAAATTAACATCCAACCAAAACATATTTGTAAAAATTGAAAGGGACCATGGGCGGTTCAGGGGCAGGGTTTCTAGTTAGCCAGATAAGGAAATATTTGGTTGCTGTCCAGCTGATCTTAGCTGCAGTTTTAGAAAGCCTAAAGACAGCCAAATAATATATCTGTATATCTCTGAGCAGTGACATTCGGTGAATCAGAGAGATATAAATATCCCTTTAAAATGCACACAAAGAAATCCAGATAATTTATTCAGATATCTTTATGCAGATTCAGCACAACTTCTTAGGGGTATGTTTACTAAACCGATACCATACGGCAGCCACTACTGCTGCTTAGGAAACATACCCCTTAGTTTTTACACATAATAAATAATGGTAGCTAAAGACCAACATGGCTCATCCTCTTTGCCCAGTTGAAATATGTTCCTTTGATCACATATAAATTCCCATATGCAACCTGACACACACTTCCCTTTCCCTCATGTCTTTTATTTGATCTTTCAACCCTTTTCTTACCAATCTGCTCCGTATCTGTCCCAAGCATACCCAAAGTCTGTCGTGGTGAAGGTCTCCTCCACCACCTCCACTAGTAGACCATGGAAGGTATTTTAGAAGGCTTTTGCATGATTTTCATATGGAAATACCAGCATTCACATATGTAAATGGCAATTTTGGGATGGAAGAAATTTCCATGTTGATGCACCATTGGCATAGAGACTACCATGTTTTGAAAAGAAGCATAATGGGAGTGTGGGATGGGTGGTGCTGATGTCTTCATGTGTAGAATGTATTCTGCAAAAATGTCAGTGTTTATGGCGGATACCAACAAACCCAGTCCAAACCGTGATTATATGGAAAGACAGAGTTTTATTATAATCTTATAACCAACCCGACACAGGCCGTGTTTCGCACACTTCGTCAGGGGTTGATCAAGTAGATAAACTCTGTAGCGATTACTGAGAATACTTCTCTGAATGACCTTAATATAAAGGAAATTCTTGTGCAAAGCAAATCTTGATTCGTCTTCTTCTATACATATCTGCCGCTGCCAAACCTCTTGATGGCAGTACATTTAGACATTAGAATTTATAGCTGCTATGAATTATGCACAAATGCCAACTTAACTTGCCTTTTGGAACTGCTTGCGGTGGTGACAACTGGAGGAGGTCTGATTGTGCTTTCATAGACTGGTTGACATCTGTATCCACATAGGTGTCCTTCTCAATAAACCTTGTAGCATCTCTTTTCAACCCCCCTCCCCTCTCCGATGTTTGCTACCTTGCCCTTAACTTGTGCTTGTTTGGGTGTGCCTCTGCTTTTGATTCAATGTATTTGTGTATAGGCTGATATAGTGCTGATGGAGGGTTTCACTGGGTACTGTGGAGATATCGAGGAATCTTGAGTAACCTGAGCAGATGGGCCACAGGGCCCAGAGAAGGCATCTCTATCAGAGGATATATAAGCCTAGGAACAAGTTCCTAGACCTCACAGATGACCAGTGCCTCACCAGATTCTGGTTTGATAAGGCTGCTATCCAGCTTTTATTTTTCTTATTTCTAGATATTTTATACCATTTTCCGGGGAAGCCCATTCAAAACGGTTTACAGTAATTACAAAAACAAACAAAAAAAAAAAATAAAAAACACAGGAAAATATTAATTCCTAACTACAAAAAATGCATCTTTACAAAGTAGAACAAGCAGCCCTGAAAATCTCATCAATGCCCCTTAAAATATTGACTATCAACTGCCAGGGAAGAGGTTTTCAAATACTTCCTCGACCTGAGGATATTAGTCATTGCCTGTAATTCAAAGGCAATTTATTCCCTTCCCTGGAGCTTTATATCTCCATGCTGAAATTTTTTACTTCCTTTACTGTATAAATTCTTAACAGATTATTTTGCAAGGAATATACTGTAAATTCCTCCTTGGTACATATCTCTGCAACTGCCTACACAAGTATCCGGGCACTATGCCTGTAAGATCTTAAACATCATCACCATTCATTAAAAATCATAATGTTCATGAACAGAGAGCCAACGCCAGTGAAGGCCAGCCACTTTTCTAATTCTTGGTTCCTGTTTAAAATGGGTTGCCACATTTTGGACAGCATATAACTTCCTCTGCATGTTTCTTAGCTAACTCCTACATACAGAACATTGCAATAATCTAGTAAACTTATGACTATGGACCGTATTACAACCTGCAAAGTTTCTACATCTAAGTAAGGCCGAAACTGCCTCAGTAGTTGAGCCTCTCCTCTGCTCCATCACACAAAGAAGCAGTCCATGCCAGTCAATCTAAACATCATCACAGTTCTTGCCTTCTTCACCATTGGCAGTTTTCAGTCTGTTTTGGCTGTCACCACAGGCCTCGGCCAGACTGCCACCTCACAGTGCATCTCAAAGTTTCTGAGGATCTTCATCACCCACACCTCTGAATATATAGCCTTCCCTCAGCATATGCAGCAGAAGCATTAAACAATCATCCAGCTTTATAAAATTACCCATTTCCTATCTGTTTTGGGGAGTCATAGATTGCACATATGGCCGTTTGACCACCACAAGGGAGGGAATGGACCTACTGCAACAGAAAGGCCTTTTACTCCTTCAATAAGCAATGCCCGGGATCACATTACAGATGGCATTTCAAGATTTCTAGACTCTTGGAAACGTACATACTATCTTACTCTGGAAGCCATGACAAATTTGAGAGCAGCCAGATCAGCGAGTGATGTTTGTTAGGTAAGCACAGCACTTCACATGCACAGTCTATAAAGTCTTTGGGCCTTCTCTCAGCTCCTACCACATTTTCTGAGCCATCATTGCAGTGCTTGTTCTCCTCATCTCACAATGTTTCTCTATGCATAACTCTCTCTTTTTTTACCTCTCCCAGTCAAATGATAGAAACTATCCTCAGAGGAGGTGGCTCATGACCTCCAGACTGTGACACCCAGACGGAGATAGAGGAGCATTACAACAGGACCCAGGGCCGGATTTACCTTGAGTGAGGCCCTATGCCAACAAAAATTGTGGGCCCCCAGCAGGGGCGGCCCAAGGGGGGTGTGGGCCTCATTTGCATAAGGGGCCTCATTTGCATAAATATTTGCATAATGTTACCATATACTAACTTTTAGTAAACGTGCCTCTTAATGAGTGTATGGATAAAGAAAGACTAAAAGATTTCTACATTACTATAATCCAGTGCCAACTGCCAGACACATTAGGAACTACTACAAACACTGCCCATTTAGAACCCATAGCAAACCCGCCATATCCTAACAGCACTACCAGGACTCACAAAGCACCATACTCTACCAATCAAAAGGCAACACTGCAAATATTAAACCAATACATTTCAGAGAACAACAATACATGACCTACTGGGGAAAGAGAACAAGTGGCAATGTCAAATAGGAATTATATAAACAGAACACCTCAGCTCAGTTACACATGCAGAACATAGACCATCACCAAACAAGTAATCACATTTTAGAAACAGGAAGACAATAATTAAACTGGGAATCCCAAAAGCCAAACTTGGAATGTACAACACTGTAGAAATAAAACTATACATTAATTTGCTCTTGTACTAAACAAAGCGCAGACGTTAATGATGCACATTTACCAGAGCTGACATATTCCAATTAATAAATTCAAAATAAAGAGATATTTTTCTACCTTTTGTGCATTTTTTTCAGCTGCAATTGCTCCAGCCACTTTCTTCTGGTTTCTTCATGTCTTCTGCTAACTCTCCATCGTCTGCTGTCCATTTGTCCTTTCTTCTCTCTTCTAGTTTTTTTCCATTCTCTCTCTACATCTGCTTTAACATACTAATCTTTCTCCTTTTGCTCTTTCCTCATTCCTATTTCATCCAGTCAAATTTTACCCCTCCATCCTCAATCCCCACTTACTCTCCCAATACCCGGCCAATTGTAGATTTTTTTATCCCTCCCACACAAAATATTTTTCCCTTCTCCATTTTACTCTTCCAGCCCCATCCCATTCTAATCCTCCCCCAACATCAGCTCCCTTCTAGTTCCAGCCTCACCCAGCATCCATTCCCTTCTAGTCCCTGCATCAGCCCATTTCCAGTCCTAGCCACCCATCAGCCCATTTCCAGTCCTAGCAACCCCCCAACCCAATACCAGTCCTAACCCCCCATCACCCCATTTTCAGTTTAAGCCCCCCCTATAACCCATTACCAGTCCTAACCCCCCATCAGCCCACTTCCAGTCCTAACCCCATCAACCCATTTCCAGTCAGCCCCCCATAGCCCATTGCCAGTCCTAACCCCCCCATCAGCCCACAGCCCATTACCAGTCCTAACCCCATCAGCCCACCTCCAGTCTTAACCCCCCCAGCCCATTTCCAGTCCTAACCCCCCCCATAGCCCATTACCAGATAGCCCCCATCAGCCCACAGCCCATTACCAGTCTTAACCCCCCCCAAAGCCCATTACCAGTTCTAAACCCCCCCAACAGCCCATTATCAGTCCTAACCCCATCAGCCCACCTCCAGTCTTAACCCCCCAGCCCATTTCCAGTCCTAGCCCCCCCATAGCCCATTACCAGACAGCCCCCATCAGCCCACAGCCCATTACCAGTCTAAACCCCCCAAAACCCATTACCAGTTCTAAACCCCCCCCCAACAGCCCATTACCAGTCCTAACCCCATCAGCCCACCTCCAGTCTTAACCCCCACCAGCCCATTTCCAGTCCTAGCCCCCCCCATAGCCCATTACCAGACAGCCCCCATCAGCCCACAGCCCATTACCAGTCTAAACCCCCCAAAACCCATTACCAGTTCTAACCCCCCCCCCAACAGCCCATTACCAGTCCTAACCCCATCAGCCCACCTCCAGTCTTAACCCCCCCAGCCCATTTCCAGTCCTAGCCCCCCCCATAGCCCATTACCAGACAGCCCCCATCAGCCCACAGCCCATTACCAGTCTTAACCCCCCCAAAGCCCATTACCAGTTCTAACCCCCCCCCAACAGCCCACAGCCCATTACCAGTCCTCCTCATCAGCCCACCTCCAGCCTTAATCCCCCCAACCCATTTCCAGTCCCAGTCCCAGCCCATTTCCAGTCCCAGTCCCAACCCATTTCCAGCCCCAGTCCCAGCCCCCCCAATTACCAGTCCTACCCCCTCCCCCTCCCCCGGCCTAAAGTAAAATTTATTTTTAAAAAAAAAGCCTGCTGGCTGCCGCCGCGGGGCCCCCCTCTGCTGCCGCGGCAGCATGGACTGACCCGCGGGGGCCCCCTCTGTAAGCTCGGTCCCTCCCTCCGTGCCTCCGTGTCTCCCTCCGTGCAGGCGGTTAGAGACGCGAAGGCAGACTGTCTCCTTCGCGTCTCTGTTAAGCCCGCAGGGGCTGATGGGAAATTTCCCATCAGCCCTGCGGGCTTAACAGAGACGGGAAGGCAGAAGGAGACAGTCTGCCTTCGCGTCTCTCACAGCCTGCACGGAGGGAGACACGGAGGCACGGAGGGAGGGACCGAGCTTACAGAGGGGCCCCCGCGGGTCAGTCCATGCTGCCGCGGCAGCAGAGGGGGCCCCGCGGCGGCAGCCAGCAGGTTTTTTTTTATTTTATTAAAAAAAAAAGCCTAACTACTTCAATTTTTGTGGGCCCTTTGCAGCTGTGGGCCCTACGCCATGGCGTACATGGCGTATAGCTAAATCCGGCCCTGACAGGACCTACCACCAAACAAGATCAATCACTGAGAGGACATTTGGCTTTCTCAAAAGACACTTTTTGTATCTTGACCAATCAGAGTGAGAACTCTTCTAGAACCCACAAATAATATGCTAAATTTTTATAGCATGCCGCTTCCTTCATACTCTGGCCCAAAAGTGGAGACTCCCCCATCTAGAGGTTAGAGAGCTGGAAGAAACCAACACAGAGGAGGATGCAGAACCAGAACCAGGGGAGGAGCCAGTCCATCCCTACCAGCAGGGCCTAGCAGCAGTAAGAGATCTACTACACAGACATTTTCAATAAGGCAGTGCACATTTATTTACAGTGAGTGTGGGCAGGCTTATTTTTTCCCTTCCAGTCTTTCCATTCCCACCCTCCACCCTCTTGTCACAATGGCTATTATGATATACAGGAGTGCTGGATGGGGTAGCACTAGTTTCAGAAGTGGACAATGATTCCTCATTTAGCATCCCTGCAACTCATGCAGCTCCATAAAATCAGGAAATCGTCTGTCCACTGGAGCAAGCAGCCACTTCTACTGCTGTTAGAAGAGTCTCTGATGTGCAGCAGCAGCAACAGGATGCAGTGTGTGAGAGCAGGTGCATGCTGTGCCAGGGAAGGTGGGTACCTCACATGACTCAGTAGTGGAGAGGCAACAGATGCTATTCTTCAGAATGCTGGTGGAGTGCATGATCAGTTCTTGCCCAAGTTACTATGCAGATCTCCGACTTCCTACTGCAGGGCCAGTACCTCCTGAAACAGGGACTGCAGCATCTCCGTCAGTTGTAAGTGCTCCTCTTGCAGTTGGAACTTGTGTTCACTGTAGGCCAGCAGTTGTTCTTGATGAAGCTTGCATTCTCTCTGTTGGAGCAGTTGGTTCTGTGCTAGAAGCCAATCCCCACAGCAAACTAGTTCTTGAGTGCTCTTAGCTGCTTGACAGTCACACTGTGTACTGGCCCATGCTACCCTTTTCGCTGACTCTCAATAGTCATAATTTGACGATGGGGGTAGGATATGCGCATTTTCAAATTCATCATCATCCTCTACATCCAAGTAGCAAAGGCAGCAGTCACCTCACAGACTTGTTCTATTCCATCACCCCTACCCCTGCAGGTCTCCTGTGAAGCCTCAACACCTCTGGTGAACTGGCTGCTCCTATTCTCTTCCCCATCTGATGGTATGGTCTCATCTGCAGGTAAGGGAATAATAGCACACCATCAATACCTCATAATCATACATATGCACATACATGGTGACAGCACAAGAGGGCTAATATAGACTCTTCTCTTTTCCAGGATATTCAAAGCATCAACAAATATCTATCAGATAATGCTATGGCTCAGATGCCTATAGGTCTATACCTGCAATTTGATGCATTATAAATCAGTCGCATTCCATGTTACCTGGTACTATTCAGCAATGCATAGCATGCAGAAGGAGCTACATAAATGTCTATATAATCCTGAGACAGCAGAGTGCTTGCATGCAATGCTGCCTATGTCAGATATGTTAAATATATCTAGCTGTAGCCACACTGTTATACCCTCAATACTGTAATCTAGGAGGCCACTAGGTATTGAAGGCAGCTCTAGATATGCTTTGAATTGCACATAGCCTCTATAGCACCTCAGTCGGTTGGGCAATCAGCGTGTGTGTTGGAGGGCAATATAACATGCCTGTCTGCTGCCCAACGTCATTGTATGCAGCAGCATCCAAGTCAGTACCCTATACACTTTATGGTTTCACAGTCTGGCATGGCAAGGCCATGGAAGCTGGAGCTTTTGTTTCTTGGGCTAACCAGTTCAGCTAGGAACCCAGTTGTCTAACTAGAGGCCATCTCTCCAGGGGAGCTGAGAGACTAGCACTTTATTTCCCAAGCAGGGAAGTGTGGGCAAACTGCACCATGCCAGAGAAAGGGGGGATATGCACAGAGATAAGAAGCAACAGACCACATATTTTATTTATTTATTTATTTATTTATTTATTTATTTATCTATCTATTTCTTCTATACCGCCCCTTCCAGAGATCAGGGGCGGTTTACATGGAACAATTGTATACATTCGTATAACATTACATAGAACAAGATCTTTTTAACTTTTTACATATAACTATAAACATATAAAGAACTATAAACATATAAAGAAAAGGTTCACTTGCTCTGGAGAGATGCACAAGTCACATTCCCTGTGAATGCTACCTGACACACTATCGGAAGTACAAAGGGAGGAAGGGGTCAAAGAGAGGTAGAGCAGAAAATTCACTAGCTGTGGTTGGTGAATTGCTGTGCATCTCTTAAGAGGAGAGAATATAGGTCCCTCGCTGAGTACCTTCATGTGGTGATCCCATTGTACAAAACCTAAAGTAAATCTCAGTCAGGCAACACTACAATTTAAGTATGGTAGGAAAGAAAAATACATATTGGCTGTACATCACCCAGGATAAAAAGGTGCCCACCCATAGCCCCCGCACTAGGGCTAACAATGGTGGTAGTGATAGTACAGACACTGCAGATGCAGGTAACATCCCTGCCACAGATAAAGGCCACGGTGAGTGTGTTCATGGACCCATTGTGGCAGGAGATAAGCCTCAGCAATTAATGAAAAAGATAAGAGGATTAATTACAGGTAAGTGCACTTCTGCAGATAAAGAGGAATAATGTACTGAGGGTCGGCCTGTCCACTACGTGAACTAGGCAACTGCCTAGGGCAGCTGGCCTGGGTGGGCGGCGGTGACAGCAGCGGCATGGGTGGGTGGCGGTGACGCAGTGGCACACATGTGCGGGCATGCTGCTCCCCCAGCTGCCTCCGATTCTGTTTGGGGAGGGAGGGAGCAGCAGCAGTATTTCCATAAGCGGCCCCTTTTGGAAATACTGCTGCTGCCCACCTCCCCATCCTGAGATGGAATTGGCAGCAGCTGGGGGGGCAGCGGTGGTGGCAGCAGCAGCAGCTAAAGGGGGTGGCAACATCAGCTGAGGGGGCAGCTTCAGCAAGGCCGGGGTATCTGCCTAAGGCGGCAGAAACCCTTGTGCCTGCCCTGAATTTACTGCTACTTTTATGCTACAAACCCTATATTTAAATCAAGAGGGTATACAAAGAGAATCTGCCAAAAACGGGAAGAATGAAGAAAATTGTCGCAAGAAAAACTGCAAAATGTAATGGATACAAATTTAAGATCTTTAATTTCACTGAACAAAGTAAAGAAGTATGTGAATGATAACATCTTGAATCAACTAAGGGCTTCCATGGAAAAAGAAATACAGGGAGGAAGAGGAGACCTAGGTGAGAGTACCAGAAGAAATACACAGAAACAGTAAGAGCAGTTGAAGGGGGAGATGGAGCTTGAAGATTTGGAACTGCAGGAGAGTGAGGTAACTACAGGACAGGTCTACTTGCACTTTTGAATGAAATCCACCAGGCCCATGAATGTGGTGACCTCTCTATTGCTGTTTCCCTTGATCTTTCCTCTTCCTTTGACCTGGTGGACCACCACACACGCCTTGCCCCCTTGCACGAGTTCGAGGTTTATGGGACGGTTCACCGCTGGTATCACTCCTTTCTTTCCTCCCGTACCTTTTCCATTCTGCAGGGCTCTGTCTCCTCACCAGTCACTCCCCTTCACTGTGGTGTGCCTTAGGGCTCAGTGCTTGCCCCACTCTTGTTTAATGTCTTTCTTACCCTGCTTGCTCTGACTATCCAGCAATTCGGTATTTCCGGTTATTACTACGCTGATGACCTCCTCCTCCTATATCACACAGACTCTCTCGCCCCTGATTTGTCTCCCTTCAATGCCTGCCTTTCCGCTGTCTCTACTTGGCTGCACACCAACTTCCTTCACCTCAACCCGTCCAAATCCACGGCTCTTTGGTTCTCTCTGAGTTCCCCTCACCCTGACCTTTCCCCCCTGCTGTGCTCCACCCCTGTACCACTTGTATCTATCTTCCATTATCTCGGAGTCACCGTAGATTCTTCCCTTAGCTTTCACTCCCACACCTCTCAACTCGCCCAGTGCTCTTTCCTCTCTGCGCCAGATTCGCGTTGCTCATCCCTTCAAATCTCAACCTTCTCTTAACACCCTCATGTTGTCCCTTGTCATCTCGAAGCTGGATTACTGCAGGTCTCCCCCAATACCAGCTTCGTCGCCTTCAGCTCATTTACAACACCGTTGCCCGCCTCATTACCCATTCCTCCCCTTCGGACCACATCACCCCTCTTCTTTTGCAGCTTCACTGGCTTCCCATTAAATATTGTTTTGTTCACAAGATCCTCACCACCACTCGTAGTGTATTGCACACTGGTGTTCCCCGCTACCGTAGCGGTCTTATTCACCATCAGCCCTCCCCGCAACCCCTCCATTCCTCATGTGGGAATCGACTTTTCCTTTCCTCTTCTGCCCTGCCTAAGCTCACCTTGAACTCACCCACCACTCCGCCTACTTTTTCCTTGCCCCTGCACTCTGGAACTCACTCCCATCAGTTTTGCGCACCGAGGCCTCATTTCCTCACTTTAAAGTGCTGTTAAAGACTCACTTATTTCATCTGGCATTTGATCTTACCTCTCCCAACCCCTGAGTCCCCCATCAACTGTTCCACTCCCGCTTCCCTCCTCTGTGTGTCGCTGCTCTTCTTTTTTTGTGTTTTTCTCTCTGTTCTGCTGCTGTCCTATCCGATTAATGGCATTCTTCTTTCACCCTTTGTCTCTCTCTGCAGTCTTTTATTTTGGATTGTACACCGCTCTGATGCAATCGGATGGGCGGTATATCAAATATCTCAATAGACATAAAGATAAGGTCCACAAATCAACTGAAAAGGAAGAAGAAAGGGGGGGGGGGGAGACCCAGAGGTGGAGGAATACAAGATCTTACTCCTAGTCCACATGGAAAAAGATGAATATGCTGGGTTCCAGGCAAGGGATAGATTACCCAAATTAAATTTAACACCTAAGGTTAAAAGTATGACATCACCAAAGTAAATCAAATACAATATTGTGCAGCTAAAATTATTCCTGCAAGAATAAGAACAGAACATAAGAACATAAGAAATGCCACAATGGGTCAGACCAAAGTCCATCGCGACAGTAACATGTTTCCAACAGTGGCTAATCCAGTCACAAGTACCTAGCAGTTGCCCAAAAAGACACACAAGTTCCACAATGCTTGTATTGGGGCAAGCAGTGGATATTCCACATCCTCTTTAATAATGATTTATAGACTTTTCCTCCAAGAACTTGTCCAAACCTCTTTAAACCCAGTTTAATTACACATTGAGTGAATTTTTTTTTCTCTTATTAGTCTTAAACTGGTTACACTGTAGCTTCATCGCATATCCCCTAGTCTTTCTACTAAAGTGCAGGAAACCAAGGAAACATAGAAACATAGAAATATGATGACAGAAAAAAACCACATGGCCTATCTAGTCTGTCCTTCCATATCAACAAATACAACAGTCCCCTTTTTACCATTAGAGATCCTCTGTGTTTGTCCCATGCTTTTTTGAATTCAGTTACTGTCCTCATCTCTACCACCTCCACTGGGAGACTATTCCACAGAGTCACTACTCTTTCCGTAAAGAAATATTTCTGCATATAACTCCTGAATCTATTTCCCTTCACCCTCATCCCATGTCCCCTCGTAGCAGAACTTGCTTTCAATTGAAAGAGGCTCTCTCCCTGAACATTTATGCCACGGAGGTATTTAAACATCTCAATCATATCACCTCTATCCCGCCTTTCCTCTAAGGTGTACGTATTAAGATCCTTCAGTCTGTCCTCATATGCTTTATAATGAAGACCACTAATCATTTTAGTAGCCACCCTCTGCACCGACTCCATCCTGTTCACATCCTTTTGAAGGTGCGGTCTCCAGAATTGCACACTATACTCCAAATGAGGTCGCACCAAAGACTTATACAGAGGCATTATCACCTCCTTTTTTCTGCTAGCCATTCCTCTCCGTATGCACCCAAGAATCCTTCTAGCTTTTGCCGTCACCTTTTCTACCTGTTTAGCTACTTTAAGATCATCAGACACAACCACGCCTAGGTCCCGCTCTTCTTTAGTGGACAAAAGTACTTCACCCCCAATACTATATTGCTCCCTTGAATTGCTGCAGCCCAAATGCATGACCTTACATTTTTTAACATTAAATCCCAGCTGCCAAATTCTAGACCATTCTTCAAGCTTAGCTAGATCTCTCCTCATGTTATCTACCCCTTCCTGGATCTCTACTCTTTTGCAGATTTTGGTATCATCTGCAAAGAGGCAAACCTTACCTGAAAGCCCTTCCGCTATTTCACTAACAAAGATGTTAAAAAGAATCGGACCAAGGACAGATCCCTGGGGCACACCACTGATAACATCCTTCTCCTCAGAGTGAGCTCCATTTGTACTCTTTGTCACCTCCCATTCAACCAATTTCTAACCCAAGCAGTAACTTTAGGGTCCATCCCTAGGGTGCTCAGTTTGTTTATAAGTCGGCTGTGAGGAACAGTGTCAAAGGCTTTACTGAAATCTAAATACACCACATCTCCCTCGGTCACCACATCTCCCTCGGTCCAACTCCCTGGTCATCCAGTTAAAGAAATCAATCAGATTTGTCTGACAAGACCTGCCTCTGGTGAATCCATGCTGCCTCGGATCCTGTAATCCGCTGGACTCCAGAAACCTCACTATTTTCTCTTTCAGCAGCATTTCCAATAATTTACTCACCACCGAAGTTAAACTAACCGGCCTGTAGTTTTCAGCCACATCCTTACTTCCGCTTTTGTGTAAAGGCACCACATGAGCCTCTCTCCAGTCCTTTGGCACCACTCCCGACTCCAACGAGGTATTGAAAAGGTCAGTCAGTGGAGCTGCTAGAACGTCCTCAAGTTCCCTCAGTATTCTCGGGTGTATCCCATCCGGTCCCATCGCTTTGTCTACTTTAAGTTGAGCTAGTTTCTCACAAACACAGTCTTTTGAAAATTGTTCAAGATGTCCTTTGCTTCTGTTCCTATTTGTGGGTGTTTCTCTGAGGTCCTGCTCCTGGTTCTTCATCTGTGAACACAGAACATAAATATTTGTTAAGCAATTCCGCTTTATCCTTATCAGCTTCTACATATTCCTCCCCTGCACCCTTGAGTCTGACAATACCACTCTTGCCCTTCCTCTTCTCACTAATATATCTGAAAAATGTCTTATCCCCCCATTTTATTGCATTGGCTATTTCCTCCTCCTTTTGAATCTTTGCCTTCTTGACTACTTTGCTAGCTTCTCTAAGTTTTTCCAAATACAGATGTCTGTCTTCCTCTCTCCATGATCTCTTGTATTTCATGAAGGCCTCCCTCTTTTTCTTCACTTTTTCAGCTACTTCTTTCGAAAACGATAGCGGTCTCCTTTTCCTTTTACCTTTATTTACCATTTTAACAAAAAGGTTGGTTGCCCTTAAAATATCCCCTTTCAGTTTTTCCCACTGTTTTTCTACATCCCTCAGCTGTTCCCATCCAACTAACGACTCCCGGAGGTATTGGTCCATCTTCGCAAAGTTAGTCTTCCTAAAGTCTAAGATCCTCGTCTTTGAATGGATTCTAACAGCCCTAGTCCTAATACTGAACCACACCATCTGGTGATCACTGGATGCAAAATGATCTCCCACTACAACATCAGAAACACTTTCACCATTGGTAAGCACCAAGTCCAGTATGGCTCCTTCACGTGTGGGGCCTGTTACCAATTGCCTGAATAGTTCTCCCTGTAGAGAATCCAGGATCTCCATACTTCTAGATGATACTGCAGCAGGAATGTGCCAATCAACATCTGGCATATTGAAATCTCCTACCAGTAGCACTTCCCCTTTCCTAGCAATGCTGCGCATGTCTTCAATTAACTCTCTGTCCACCTCTTCCTCTTGTGAGGGAGGTCTGTATATCACACCAATCTAAATAGATTTCTCTTTCCCTCTTTCTAGTTTAACCCACAATGCCTCCCCTCTCCCCTTTAAGCTTTGTAATTCCAAAGCTTTAATAGTAGTTTTTACATATAGTGCCAGTCCTCCTCCCCTTCTTCCTACCCTGTCCTTTCTGAATAAAGTATAGCCAGGTATAATTACATCCCAATCACGGTTTTCTGTGAACCATGTTTCTGTAACTGCCACTAAATCCATGTCAGCCACTCCCACCAAAGCTTCAACATCAGGGATCTTATTTCCAATGCTACGGGCATTTATACACACTGCTTTCCATATGTTACCCATTTCCATGAAGTTATTTAATGTATCACCTACCTGGGGGCTTTCACTTACCTGGGGGCTTTCTTCACCCATCACCAACGAATCTAGTTTAAAGCCCTCTTCAGTAGATTAGCCAGTCTACTACTGAAGACGCGTTGACCTTTCTTGGACAGATGGATGCCATCTCTGCTCTGCAACCCTTGGAAGAGCATCCCATGGTCTAGGAAACCAAAACCCTCTCAATGACACCATCCACGCAGCCATGCGTTCATCTCCAGGATGCGAGTCTCTCTGCCTTGACCTTTACCCTCAACAGGGAGAATTAAAGAGAACACCACCTGTGCACCTAACTGCTTCACCCTCTGTCCCAGAGCCATGAAGTCACTTTTGATATGTTCCGAGGTATACCTGGCAGTATCATTTGTTCCAACATGGATTAGCAACATTGGGTAATAGTCAGTGGGCTTGATGAGTCTCGGCAAACTCTCCGTAACATCTTGGATTTTGGCACCAGGCAGACAGCATACCTCTCTGGACATCAAGTCTGGTCGGCAGATGGACACCTCAGTACCCCTCAGAAGAGAGTCTCCAACCACCACTACCCTTCGTTTACTTCTGGTCACTGATTCTGCAACTTTGGGGTAGTTGAGCTCTGGTTCTTCCCTTTCCAGGGATGCTTTCACCTCCTCCATGTCCAGGGCTGCATAATGGTTCTTCAATTCAAGGGCTGGAGAAGTTGGATTGATGATTTTGCAGGCCCTGGTGACTTGTGTCCAACCATCGACATTCTGTTGGCACCCATCTTCTCTGCTGGAGAGCTTGGTTGCTGCAAGAAGCTTCTCATCAATGTACTTCTCACTGTCTTGAATGCTCCTCAGCCTCGCCACCTCCTCTCTGAGTTCCTCCACTTGTTTCCTCAGAGCTTCAGCATGCAGGCACCCTGCACATGGAACCGGTCCTTCAACTGGCATTAAGACCTCTGTCTGGACCGAAGCAGAAGCTGTAACGGGGGCAACAGCTTTAGCGATACGATTTTTCCCAGCCATTGTCCTGTTCGTGGAGCTTAGGTATCTGTCAAAGCAAAAGAGAGAAATCTACCAAGTACCAGCCAGTTTCCCAGCTGTTCTTTCAGAGAAAAAGCAGTTAAATCTCCTTAATTATATTCAAAATGTGCTGGTCCAATTCTCTGTGCTTTGTCAAATGGGGAGGTGCCCTATAAAGCAAGACTACTCGCTTGGGGTGGGTGGGAGTCGGGGTGGGTAGGGAGGGAACTAACACCTCATTAGGTGTTAGCAGTTCCCAAAGCTGAGGAGGTTACTGGAGTTCAACCACCTACTGTGCTCAAGCAAAGTCCCACTAAAGCACCAAAACGAAAGTAACCTTGCTTTAAAAATGTACAAAAAAACCTTTTAAGAGCTCCCAGTCAGAGAGCTAACAATTTAATATAATAAAACAAACCCTTAAATCCTGACTGTTGGTTGATCTGGAGAGCAGCAAGGACCTGCACACTGTCACAGGGCACCAAAGAAGCAGGTACAAAGGAGACTTGGCAAATATTCAATTCTGATACAACCTTGTTATTAGCCCCAACGCGTTTTGGCTCAAAAGCCTTCTTCAGGGGGTCTTTGATTGGTAAAGAATGCAAACCTCAAAGAGATATAACAATAAATAAACACAATCAAATAATTAAAACATATTCCGAAATATTCCTATCTCCTAAAACATACAAAATATAATAAACCTTTAATTATAATATAAAAATATAAAATCATAAAGACAGGAAGTGAAATAATCCTACACATGTATAAAAGTACATATATATCCAGTATACACCATTTAAAAATTTCATATCAAAACAAATAACTCATTTAACTTAAAAACAAGAATAAACAACACATTCATGTAATTCATGCGTCTAAAATGCATCAGAAGACAGGTAAGAATCGTATTTGAACAAGGGGATGAGGAAGAAAAGAACTTAAATGTACCTTTTAATATCTTGTGGTACACATGAACCACTAGGGAAACAAGATAATAAAAAAAGTGAGAAACATGACAATAATAGATGAATATGCAAAATATATATATATATATAAATATATATATTAAAATCATAAAGGCATAAAATAAACTCAAATTTCAGAGACAAAGGGTAATAGTACATAAAGATATATCAATGAACACCTTCCTTTGTTACATTATAGAGTAAAGAATAAAGACGTTCTTTAAGTTTCAAAAAGGGATATTGTGTATTGTATCCATTTTGTTAGGACATTGCCACAACGTTTATCCTGTGTGTATAAGAAACCGCATACCCAAGAAAGAGAGGGGAAGAGATTATTCCATCTTATCACACTTATAAACGCTAAGGTTTAGTTTATTGTTGCCTTAATAGAACAAAAAGGGGCACTGAACTGCCAGAAGGACTATATAGCTCATACGTTTGCTTTAAAGGTGAAGAACTACCTCACCATCTCAAGTAGCTTTTAATGTTTTTACTATTGAAAAGAGCACTTATTAATGCTATCCACATTACCGCATAGTAAAGAATCATATAACTTGACCACCATGAAAAGAAGAACAAACACCACCTTAAATCGCTGAGGCACTATACTCTGAACCACAATATGATATGAAGATAGAACCGAACAATTATAACCATAGTCTATAAACACAGTATGGATGTGTATAATCATTTATAATATGAGAACTGTATCGAACCATTCAACCTCCAACTCAGACAGATAAAAAACCTATACTAATAACTTTAGCAGCTAAAAACGTCAAGTATCAAAAGACAAATTAAAGAAATTGTGCAGCCATCTATTCTGCTGGAAAAAAACCTTTAGCTTTTAATATAACTTTCATAAACACATCGAAGTTAGAAAATGGTATATCTTGAAATATTAAATAGTGTAGAAAATACTTAAGAGCTGCAACCACTCTCCGCATAGAAGACTGTAATGCGTGCGGTATAGGTGAAACCGAGATGACTATAACAGCTTATTTTGTTTATAGACTATGGTTATAATTGTCCGAAAAGTGGAAGGAAGTCCAAAAAACTGTCAGGTGAGATCAGAGAGGTTGTTGTTGCCAAAAAAGCATCTTTCAGGAAATGGAAAAAAGAGACAAATGACGAAACATGGAAACAGCACAAGCACTGGCAAGTTAAATGCAAGGCATTGATAAGGCAGGCAAAGGGAGAATTTGAGAAGAAGCTTGCTGTGGAAGTAAAAACGTGTAATAAAGACTTTTCAAGTATATTCGTAGCAAAAAACCTGTGAGAGAGTCAGTTGGTCCATTAGATGATAGAGGGGTTAAAGGGGCACTAAGAGGCGACAAGGCGATAGCGGAGAGACCGAATGAATTCTTTGCTTCGGTCTTTACTAAGGAAAATGTAGGGATGTTACCTATGACTGAAGTGGTATTTAAAGGTGATAATGTGGAAGAATTGAAAGAAATATCAATACACCAGGAAGATGTATTACAACTATTTGATAAACTGAAGAGTAGCAAATCACCTGGACAGGATGGTATATATCCAAGGGTGTTAAAAGAACTGAAATATGAGATTGCAGACCTGTTATTAATAATCTGTGAATTATCATTAAAATGATCTGTAATACTCGAAAGACTGGAGGATGGCCAATGTAACGCCAATTTTTAAAAACGGTTCCAGGGGTGATCTGGGAAACTACAGACCATTGAACCTGACGTCAGTAACAGGAAAAATGGTAGAAACCATCATAAAGAACAAAATTACTGAACATGTAGATAGCCATGCCTTAATGGGAGACAGCCAACATTGCTTTAGACAAGGAAGATCTTGTCTTACTAATCTGTTATGTTTTTTTGAATGTGTGAAAAAACAGATAGACGAAGGTGTGTCAGTTGATGTAGTGTATCTGGACTTTCAGAAAGCCTTTGACAAAGTCCCTCATCAGAGACCTTTGGCATAACTAAAAAGTCATGGGATAGGAGGCAGTGTACTATTGTGGATCAGGAACTGGTTAAAAGATAGAAAGCAGAGGATAGGGCTAAATGGCCAATTTTTCAAATGGAGAAAGTTGAATAGTGGAGTACCCCAGGGATCTGTGCTGGGTCCGCTGCTTTTTGACATATTCATAAATGGCTTGGAAAAGGGAATAACGAATGAGGTTATCAAATTTGCAGATGACACAAAACTATTTAAAGTTGTTAAAACCCATGAGGATTATGGAAAATTGCAAGAGGATCTTGATAAATTGGAAGACTTGGCATCAAAATGGCAGATGCTGCACGATGCAAGGTTCCACATTAGGAACCACCACCAATGAAAAAGATTTAGGTGTCATCGTGGATAACATGTTAAAACTCTCCACCCAGTGTGCAGCAGCGGCTAAGAGAGCAAATAGAATGGTAGGTATCATAAAGAAAGGAATGGAAAATAAAACAAAGGATATTATAATACCTCTGTATCGTTCCATGGTGCGACTGCATATTGAGTATTGTGTGCAATTCTGTTCACCGTATCTTAAAAAGGATATAGCGTTATTAGAAAAGGTACAGAGAAGAGCCACCAAAATGGTAAAGGGGATGGAAGGATACCTCTATGAAGAGAGACTAAAAAGATTAGGGCTCTTCCACCTAGAAAAGAGACTGCTGAGGGGAGATATGATAGAGGTCTATAAATTAATGAATGGAGTGGAACGGGTAAACGTAGATCTATTGTTTACATCATCAGAATACAGAAAGACTAAGGGATGTGCAATGAAGCTACAGGGTAAACTATTTAAGACTAATAAAAGAAAATATTTTTTCACTCAACGTGTAATCAAACTCTGGAATTTGTTACCGGAGGATGTAGTAAAAGCTGTTAGTGTAGCTGGGTTTAAAAAAGGTTTGGACAAGTTTCTGGAGGAAAGGTCCATAAACCATTATTAAAAGGGACCAGTGATATCGCTGCTTGACCCAATACAAGCATTGTGGAGCCTGTGTCTTTTGGGGAAACTGTTAGGTACTTATGACCTATATTGGCCACTGTTGGAAACAGGATACTGGGCTTGATAGACCTTGGTCTGACCCAGTATGGCATATCTTATGTTCTTAAACTGAAGTATATTGCATTAACAGAAGACCCAAAATTGATATGGTACAACAGTAAATTGAAAGAAGCAGCAGAAGCATAAAAATTGTAAAGATATGAAAAAAATAGAAAAGAAAGATATCAAAAGAAACTATTTAGATAGATCCCCAAACCGTTTTACTGGGAATTGGGAAAAAGCATTAATATGGTAAAAACACCTCTAACCAAAGCTGAAATAGAAACCTTCTGGAGAAGTCTATACATGACCTCCATAGAGCATAATCAAGAAGCAGAATGGAGTGGCTCAGGTGGGGCAGGTATGAGCATGGAGAACACAACTATAGCTGCATCGGTATCTGCTCATCCCTTCAACCTCTCACTCCTAATCAACCTGGCTCAGGTGAGTAATTCCTCTCTCCTTACTTTCAAGGGCTTGCTCAGATCGGTTGTGTTCATCGGTCTTCTCATGACGAGTATTCCTGTCTTGTGGGGCAATCGCCCCTGCGCTGCTCTTCAAATATCTATGGCTCGTGGCCCTGCATCATGCAACCCTGCACATCTCCTTCCATGCCTTTCAGCATATTGCCTGCCCCGCCCTGCCCCACCACTGTTTCCACACCCTCCTTCCCTTAAACTAGGACTCATCAACTGTCGCTCCCTGAGGGCCAAAACCCTCCAAGTGCAGGACCTTATTCATCAGGAGTCCCTGGATCTTCTTTTCCTCTCTGAAACATGGCTCGGGGACAGAGAGGATCCTCTCCTTGCCCAATGTCCTCCTATAGGCTACTCTGCCATCTCAGTTCCCCATATTGGCTGTACTGGCGGAGGAATTGCTGCATTATGTTGTTCCTCCCTTGTGTTCACTCAAGTTTCTTCCCCCTCGCTACACTATCCTGAATGTCTTCTCTTGTGCCTACAAACCTCCCCTTGCGATTTATTTCCTGGTGATTTATTCCCCACCCTCTGGCCTCAGCTCTGGGAATTGCTCTCGTTGACCATCTCTGATCTTTCTCTTCAGTATTCTCATCTGGTGATTGTAGGGGATTTTAATATTAATTTTGAAGCACCCTTCTCCTCTAGGGAACATTCTTTTATTGCTCTTCTCCATGACCTGACTCTTCTTCAGCACGCGACTGCGCCAACCCATGTGGCTGGCCACACTCTTGATCTGGTGATCACCCCACCTAGTTCCACTCTCTTGCCTTTGAAACTCCTTACTAGGCCTCTACCTTGGACTGATTATCTCTCTGTGGTCTTTCTCCTACCAGCATCACTGCTCGCTATCCAGCATCACTGCTCCCATGATCACCCTTACTAACTCCCAACAGATTCTATAGATTATATACTCCATGTAAATAGTTCTCCCATGTTATCCAAGTTGATACTCCTGTTATATGTAATACCAAACAGCCTGTTGTTCTGGTTCCTTTCTGTTATTTGTAAACCGCGCTGATGTCAAAGAGTGCGGTATATAAGAAGTTGAAATAAATAAATAAATAAATAAATAAATTCTCATTCGTCACTCTCCTTACCCTCCAAGTTTTCCATGCAGCCGATCAGCTCCTCCCAGATGACTTTCTCTCCCTCTCTCTGAACTCGCAAGTTTCACAATGGACTGATAATCTTTCATCTGCCCTTGACCGACTAGTCCTTCTGCAGCCTCGACTCCCGATTGCCGTTCCAGTCAGCCTTGGTACCATCCTGACCTCTGTCTTCTTTGCTCCCAGCTTTGTTGCGTGGAGCATTTCTGGAGGAAGTCTCACTCTCCTTTTGAATTACAATATTTTAAGGAACACCATCTTCAATATCGCTCTCAAGTTGATCAGGCCAAACAGGCATATTTCTCCATGATCATCTCCTCTGCCCCTAACCCCACCCGCCAGCTTTATTCAGTTCTCATGTTCCTCACCATGCTCCAATCTAATTCCCCCTCAGTATCTCCTCCTCCTGCCCCCAGCCCCTCTCAGCAGGCCTCCTTTTTTGATACTAAAATCCTTGATCTTTGGTCCTTGCTACCACTTTGCCCCCCCCCCTGCTGTCTTCTCCCCCTCCACTGTCTCATATCTGGGCTTTTTTCCATCCTCTCACTGCTTCATAACTTTTAAAATCTATTTCTTCATCATGTTAGACAATTTGCCCTCTTGACCCGATACCCTCCTCATGGCTCCTGGAACCTTCCCTTGCCCTTCTCCCCTCCATCCTTGCCATGCTCAATGCTAGTCTCTCCTCTGGATCCTTTCCTAGTCTCTGGAAACATGCCCTGGTCTGCCCTCTTCTGAAAAATCCATCACTCGATTCTCTCATTCCAGTACACTATCACCCGGTTTCAAATATCCCCTTCCACTTCAAAATTCTTGAAAAAGCTGTTTTTGCCCAACTCTTACATCAACTCTACTCATTTTCTTCACCCTCACCAATCCAGTTTCTGTCCTGGCCATAGCATCGAAACTGTCCTGCTTGCATTCTTCAACGAGCTTCACACCTTACATGACCATGGTGATATTTCTGTAGTGGTATCCTTGGACCTTTCAGCAGCTTTTGATCTTGTTGACCACTCAATTCTCCTATCTCGTTTGCGTGATGCTGGCCTTCGGGGTACAGTCTATTGGTGATTTCACTCTTTCCTCTTCTCCCGGTCATGTATGGTCACCTCCAGCACCACCCCTTTTTCTTCCTCCGACCCATTTCCCCTCCTCTGTGGTGTCCCCCAAGGTTCAGTTTTGGCACCCCTCTTATTTAATGTCTTCCTTGCACCACTTGCTCTCCTTATCCAGCAGTCTACTACACTGATGACATTGTCCTACTTCATCACACCAACCCTCTATAGCCAGACCTATCCCCCCTCAACGCCTGTCTTTCTCTAGTTGCTGATTGGTTAACCATGAACTATCTTCACCTCAACTTGGCAAAAACATCAGCTATTTGGTTTACTCATGGGAGCACTTGTCCCCTGATAGCCCCAATTCTTACAGACTCCTCCGTTCCTTCAGTGTCCTCCTTTCATTATCTAGGGGTCTTTCTTGACTCTGATCGCTCATTCAAGGACCACATCTCCCAGCTCACCAAGAGATTTTTTTATTATCTCCACCAAATTCGGGCTATCTGCCCTTTCCTCACCCCCCAAGAAATGACCACTCTTCTCCTATCTATCTTTGGTCATGTCCTGGTTAGATGTCTGTAATTCCGTTCTCGCTGGTATCTCTCACACTCAACTCCATAGACTGCAGCTGGTTCAAAATACAGCAGCTCAAATCATTACCTGCTCCACTCACTGAGATCATGTCACTCCTCTTTCACCTCCATTGGCTCCCTTTGGAATACCGCATCCACTATAAAATTCTCACTATGGTTCAGCAAACTATCTATACTTACAATCCACGATACCTGGCAGACCTCCTCCAATTCCATACTCCTACCCCCACAGTCTTTGTTCAGCACATATCAATCTCCTTCACCTTCCCTAACCATCCCGTGCCCATTTACAGTCCACTCGCCACTCAGCTTTCTTTTTCCTTGGATCTGCCCTCTGGAACTCTCTCCCTACCCCCCTGAGACTAGAACAAAATTACACTAAATGCAAATCACTCCTTAAAACCCATTTGTTTTCCACTGCCTTCGACCTCCCAACTCCTACTGTCTGACCCCGTTTATCTTTGTTGTTTGCCTTCTTTTGTCTTGTTTGCTTGATTGATTTCTCCTTCTTTTCTGTGACACATTGTAGCTCCTTTTCCATTCCTGACCTCTGGCCTTCTTGTATATTTTTTGGATTGTACACCAACCTGATGTTATAAAGGACAGTATATCAAATTAAATAATAAACATAAACCTACCCTGCATACAGGAACATTTAGAAAAATCAAACATCAAACCTATTGGATGGCCTGTAGTAACAATAAAAAAACTGGAAAGCAGGCTAAAAGGAGCTCCAAACTGGAAGAACTCTGGCCAACGTTTGGCCCAAACAGTTAACATCACTCCACCAAAACCTGGCAAACTGCAAAAAAAACTATTGATCAAGCAGCCAGACTTAACACCAGAATGGTTTACTACAGGAAGAACATTTCTCCTTCAAAGGGGGACCCAAATATCATTCCCAAAAATTATAGACCATTAACTTGTCTATCTACAATCTAAAAGCTGCTCACTGCGATAGATGCAGACAGGATATATGATCATATAGAGTCCAATAACATCATGACATTAGAGCAAAAAGTCAATAAGAGGAGAGCATGTGGAATCAGTTAATGTTAAATAAGGTCATCATGGCCAGCGCTAAGAAAAGCAGAAATCTCAGTATATTATAGCACAGATTGATTATAATAAAGCTTTTGACAGCAACCCACTGTCGCGTCCACCCCTTGGTATAGGCAGTTGCCTAGTGGGAATGGACGGACCACATATTTATTTTATCCTTTTTAAGTGCTGCGGTCTCTGTTCCCTTGTAATTGTGGCAAAGACGGAGTCAGCAAGGAATTGGGTTAACAATAAGTTTTATTGTTATTATCTCACAAGTGTCTATCTACTATCCCAATAAACAGAAATAAAGGATTCTTCTCCAAACCAAAGTGTCTTTAACTGATACAGCATTATTCACCTGTTAGAGATACAGGCATGTTTCTTTCAAAGCACTTTCTTCAAGCTTCTTGCTGTTACTAAACATTCACTGCTTTCTCCTCCAGCAACAAATGCTTTCTTAAAACATACAATAAAACAGTAATGTTCTTTTCTTCCAAGGCTGCCTAATTGGCCTGGCTCTTACACTTAGGCAGCTCTCTGCCTCTCCCCGTGTAACTCCCACCAGCACAATCTCAGGCTTCTTCCAGCACTTACTATCAGCATAACATTTTACAGCTTTTACCCTCTCTGGCAAAAAGCACAATCTGTTTCCATATCAGAACCCTCGCTTCCAATAACAGCTTCTTCAATCTGCATGGGCTCTCCCTCTGAGACTGATATGCCTTGTTCAATTACAGGCTTCTCCTGAGCAGGCTTCCACTGCTCTAATAAAGCTTTAATCTGTTTCCAACGGGACTCTTCTTTACTCTGAGGTATGGGGGAGGAACTTAGGACACCAGTCTCCTTTAGCACTGACTTAATGGATTCAAAAGGGCTCACCTTTTTCCTGGCTTTCCTTACCCTTTCTGGTAGGCTTACAGGCAACCTCTTGTCCCCAGACTGCTTCCTCTGCTCTCTGCCGTTATGCTTCTCAACAGGGTCTGACTCTGACTCCTGTCTCCAGAGCTTCCAATCAGCAACTTGCTCTCTGTCAGCTGTGCTTCTCTCTGAACTAGAGCTACACACACTCTGCCTGCAATCAGAGTGTCTCTGCAGCCTTTCAAAGGGAGCTTTGTTCCTGCTTAATTTCCCACCTTCTACAACAGCCTCAATGGAAGACTCCTGAGAAGAATTCCTCTGGCCTTTGTACAAAGTTTCCAGCCTTTTCTCCTGAGGACTATTCCTTCTTCTCTCTTCCTCACACTTTCCTTCTCGGTTCCTCTCACAGCTCCTCTCGGAACTCCTTTCACCATCCCTTCCAGAACATTTTTCACAGTTCTCCCCTCCAACTGTTTTCTCTTGCCTAAATGTTTGGGGCTGTCCTATGGGCTTTGACTCTGCTCCCCTGCCTCTCACGTCAGCTCCCCTGGTTGCCATGGAGCTGAGGTGTGGCTCTCTTTCTTGCTTTCTGTGCATGGAGTTTTTTTCATAAGTTGAAGGTTTAACCCTTTCCCCTCCTGCACTGCTCTTGGCTACAGGGGAAAAAGAGTGGTTTCTCCTCCTTTCACTAGCGTTTAACCCAGCTGCGCCATCACATAACCCCCCCTTAAGATATTCTGGGCTGGCTGGCCCTTTCCAGCACAGCACGGAATCCTATCTTGGGCATGGTAGCTATCAGTGATATCCCTTTCTGCAGCCCAACGAGTTAAGGCTACATGCTCGTGCCAAGGCCGGAGCACATTCCTATGAAAACGTTTCTGTTTCCCTTTCCAAGATTTCACCCTGTAGGTGACTGGGCCTACCTGCTTGACAATCTTGTAGGGTCCTTCCCACATTTCCTCAAACTTCGGGTTTCTCCCGGGCACCATTACCATGACCTTTTCACCCACCTCCCTGTGGTGAGGTCTGGTACCATGGTCATAATACCTTTCCTGGTGTGCTTGACCAGCTATCCTACTCCCTTCTACTACCTGGGATGTACGTGGCCAGCGCCCCCTCCAATCTCTTCGAAACTTGGGTATCTCACCCTCCTCCCTGTTGGGCTTCACTCACTGCTCCCGCACCTGTCGGATTACCTCCTTCTGCTTAGTTACCGGTAATCCATACGACTTTTGCCGGACAATTTCTCCTCGAGGGTTCACTCTTTCCTGGGCCACAAACCTAATCCCTCCGGGCATATGGGTTAAAACATCCGGAAACGTCTCTATTATTTTCAGCAGGGCTTGCTGCTGATACCAAGAGAGCTCCTCCTCCCCTACCCTGGGCAGTGGCTTGGTCTTGCACTCAGCCAACTGAGGACCAAGGTCCACGTCCACCTTTTCCTCTTCACTAGTGGCTGTCAAACCCGTCATTATGGCCTGTCCTGTGGATCCAAATCCACTTGACCCCCTTATCGTAGTGCTCAGCTCTGTAACTTCTTCTACGGGCGGTGTCACCAATTGGTCCACCTGTAGCCTTAGCATACAGGGTAGGCTGCTTGGAGACCTTTTATTGAAAGGTTTAGGAGTGTAGTTGTGGGCCTTTCAATAAATGATAGTCGTGGGTCGAGTGGTTAAGGTTAAAACAGGCTTTTAATTCCCCTCCCGGGGTTGGATTCAAACACAGGATAACAAAAGAACATAAGCCAGGCACTCTGGCATAAAGTAAGAAAAAGTAAAGTCTTGTGCTTCTTAACAGGCAGTTAGACAACTTCCACAAACTGTTTGGCTTCAGCACAGAGAAATCATATCATTTAGTACAGCTAATGTACAGTCCATCTGATTGTCAGATAATTCAGCTTCTGGAGGGTCAATTATCATAGACTCACTCTGACAATCATCTGAATAAACCTTTGGCTGTGATTGTAATGTGGGCAGATTATTCTCCTCTGCTAGTTCCGGAGACTTCCTTAATATCTCCTCTAACAGGTAAGGATCAGTCTCACCATATCTCTGTCCATAGTTCACAGGAAAATTATATCCTTTATAGCTTCTACGAGAGAAAGTCTTATGAGCACCTTTACAAGGGTTAATTAGCCTACCTTCTGGCTTTGAGGCAAAGGGAGGTCTGTGCACTGCTCCTTTAGGACGGGGTTTAAACCTCAGAGGCTTCTCTCTGCATATTGGCTGTTCACCCTCCTCTTCAGACATACAAATGTCTTGCACTGTAGGTCCTTCACTCCCTTGTACTTGTAAATACAAGTAAATGCTTCCCAGTTATCCTCACTGGTATTTTCTCTCTTATGCTACTTTCACCATAAGGTAAATGCTTGGAGGCTTGGTTAAAAGGTTTCTGTGCTTTTCTCCTCCAATTATCACTGTCAGCTGCTTTCTGCCTTCCTCTCTCCCAATCAGTATCAGAATCCACTGAATCACTCACGTAAGGTTCTCTTTCACACCAGGGCAGACGTTGCCTCCCAGATCCAGACCTCAGCTTACACACACCTTTCAGCTGGTTCTGATCTACAGCGCCTTTCCTGCTTCTTACATTGCTCCTTAGAACTCTGTCACTCTTGGTTCTTTCTCTCTTTGCATCTGCTGCAGCTGCTTCCTCCTCCTCCCCTTCCTTCTGCTTTTCAAACTCTAGTGAACGTCTCTTATATGTTTGCTGGGGATCTAAGCTGGCCCTTCCCCCTCCCAGGTGAAAGCTATTAGACCTAGGAGCTCGGGATTGTTTGTCAGCTGGGCGGGGTTCCTGCCCTCATGGCTGGGAATGTTTGTGTTGCCCTTGGCAACTGGGAGTCCTGATCTCTTCCTTCCTGCTAGAAACAGCCCTATTGCATTTAGGTTCCTCTGTTTTTCTATCACAGGATATCTCTTCCCCATTACAGCGGAAACCCAACCCTCTCAAGAATGAGCTGTGCAATCCTGTCCCCAGTGGTAACCCTAAAATCCTTTTTAGAAAAGTTCAATAATAAGACCTTTATGGCTCCTCTAAAATCAGGGTCTACCACCCCGGCACCTACATCAATACAGTCTTTCACTGCTATACTGGACCGCGGAGCAATCTGTCCATAGCATCCGGGCGGTATCTCCAACTGCATACCCGTTTCTATCAATGCTCTCCCCTGCCGCAGGATAACAGTATCCTTGGCGCTATAAAGATCATAGCCTGCCGCTTGCTCGGAGGCTCGCTTGGGAATCTGAGCATTTGGGGTGAGACGACAACACTTCAACAGAAATTTCGTCTTAGTGGCAGGGCCGTGATTCAGGGTTGTTTCAGTACCTATCTTTCCCTGTTGTGTTTCAAACAAAGGGGTAGGCATTATCCTCAACCTAGATTTTCCCTTCTGACAGGATGTCACCTGTTGCTCCTTTATTCCCCCCCTCCTAAGGGTTCCTTTTCTGTTTTTTCTGGGCTTAAGGCTCCTGCATCAGCTATAGTGGACGTCAACCCTTTAACTAGGCCCTTCCTGAACTGTGGCCAATCCTTTCCTAACACTAAGGAATGTGGTAGTCTGGGTACTACTGCCACAGGAATTTTCTTTCTTAAGCCTAGGCCTGTTACTGTGACTGTGTGCAATGGATACGACGAAGCAGTGCCGTGTACACACCTTATCTTTATTTTCCCTCCAGCTTGGTTTACAGAACCTTCACCCTGAGCTTAAATATCCCGCCATAACCTTTCAGAAATCATCGATTGGTCGGCCCCTGAGTCTAAAAGGGTGTCGACCGGGATATTGTCCACCTCGACGGCTAGTAGAAATCCCTCCCCAACCTCCTTGGATTGGGTGGTCACTAGCACTACTTTTGCTCTGCAATCTCTCTTTACATGGCCTTTTTCTCCGCAAGAAAAACATGTCTGCTGTTCCCAACCAGCTTTCCCTGGGGGTCTCCTTTGTACACATTCCCCCAACATTACCTTATCTTTCCTTTCTGAAATTCCTAGGCCTGCTGGACCCGAAACACCCACCTTCCTCTGGCCGACTGCTCCAGCTTCTAGGAAACGCTCGGCCAAGGAAATGCCATCCTTTGTGTTTCTGCAGTCCTGCAGAATTAGGAAAGATTGTAATTCCCCTGGTACAGCATCTACAAATTGCTCCAGAACAATATTATCCAGAATTGTATCAACACTCTTTCCCTCTGGAGTTAACCATTTATACACAAGTGTTTTAATTCGGTGGCATAAGGCCTGTGGTGTTTCTCCTGGCTTCAATTTGCAAGCCCGCAAAAGGTGGCGATAGACCACTGGAGTTAAGCCCATCCGGTCTCTTATGGCCTTTTTCGCTTCCTCGTAGTTGGAGGCAAGATCATTGGGCATAGCTCGGTAGGCCGCGAGAGCCTCTCCCGTGAGGGATGTTGCTAGTCTTATGGCCCATTGGTCTTTCGGCCAACTACTTATGAGAGCAATACATTCAAATACTTCAAGATAATCATCCACATCATCATCTTTTGACAGCTGTCCCAGAGATAATACCCCCTTCCCTAGGGTTCCCAGTCCAGATACTGTTCCTAGAGAACCTGCAACAGTCCTCAGGGCATCTGTCGTCTGTTTCTGCTCGCCGATCCAGGCGCCTAGCATGTCCAACAGCGGTTTCTGCTGGGCCCTCAGCATCTCCGCAGTTCTCTCCTGGGCCTGGGCTGACATCTCTTGCTGCTGCCGGAATCTGTCCGCCATCCATTTCATCAGCTCTGCCGTCTCCATGTTGGTTCAGCTGCAACAAAACAGAAAGCAAGAAACCCAAGTGTGGCTCACATACAATCGCCCCCTCTCTCTGCTTCCACTCCGGTTCTGCAACACCCCCACCCACTGTTCCCTCTAAGCTGTGCGCATGTGCGCGCGCACACACCTCGCCGAGAGAGCGCACATACTTTACAACAGAGCGCACACAAATTACGGCTCTGATTCTGATAGAAAACAACACAGACGTCTTAAAATTTAAAAGTTATGATTGTAATTGCTAGAAATTTCCTGCTTCATTTAGTAATCGTCTATTTTCATTTAATTTGATTAAAATCAATGTGGTGTACATACTGTATTCTGATGTGTAGTCAAATTTTAAAGTATGTAACTCAGAGTGTCGTTATGTGGCGCACAAAAATTTAACCTTCCTTCAAAAGTTGCACACAGCTGATATTTTATGCGCACACAGCCTACAGAAAATTAGAGGGAACATTGCCCCCACCCCCTTGTAGCAGAATCCACAATAACCCCTTCCCATCTATGGGTTACCTGCTACAAGTGGTGAGTCTCGCTTCACAGGACAGCAGTACCACTGGAACACCCGATCCGGTCCGCTTCCGCCGATACTCCACTCCTGCAGAACTGGTCAGCTCTTCAGAGGTATGTGCGTGTTGCTTGGTTTCTTTTCCAGAGAAACGTCTTTGGTAAAGTAGCACAAGTCCTTTGTATCTGTGAGGTAGTAGCTTAATCCGAAAAACTACGCCAGCTGTCGCGTCCACCCCTTGGTATAGGCGGTTGCCTAGTGGGAATGGACGGACCACATATTTATTTTATCCTTTTTAAGTGCTGCGGTCTCTGTTCCCTTGTAGTTGTGGCAAAGACGGAGTCAGCAAAGAATTGGGTTAACAATAAGTTTTATTGTTATTATCGCACAAGTGTCTATCTACTATCCCAATAAACAGAAATAAAGGATTCTTCTCCAAACCAAAGTGTCTTTAACTGATACAGCATTATTCACCTGTTAGAGATACAGGCATGTTTCTTTAAAAGCACTTTCTTCAAGCTTCTTGCTGTTACTAAACATTCACTGCTTTCTCCTCCAGCAACAAATGCTTTCTTAAAATACACAATAAAACAGTAATGTTCTTTTCTTCCACGGCTGCCTAATTGGCCTGGCTCTTACACTTAGGCAGCTCTCTGCCTCTCCCCATGTAACTCCCACCAGCACAATCTCAGGCTTCTTCCAGCACTTACTGTCAGCATAACATTTTACAGCTTTTACCCTCTCTGGCAAAAAGCACAATCTGTTTCCATATCAGAACCCTCGCTTCCAATAACAGCTTCTTCAATCTGCATGGGCTCTCCCTCTGATATGCCTTGTTCAATTACAGGCTTCTCCTGAGCAGGCTTCCACTGCATAAAGCTTTAATCTGTTTCCAACGGGACTCTTCTTTACTCTGAGGTATGGGGGAGGAACTTAGGACACCAGTCTCCTTTAGCACTGACTTAATGGATTCAAAAGGGCTCACCTTTTTCCTGGCTTTCCTTACCCTTTCTGGTAGGCTTACAGGCAACCTCTTGTCCCCAGACTGCTTCCTCTGCTCTCTGCCATTATGCTTCTCAACAGGGTCTGACTCCTATCTCCAGAGCTTCCAATCAGCAACTTGCTCTCTTTCAGCTGTGCTTCTCTCTGAACTAGAGCTAAACACACTCTGCCTGCAATCAGAGTGTCTCTGCAGCCTTTCAAAGGGAGCTTTGTTCCTGCTTAATTTCCCACCTTCTACAACAGCCTCAATGGAAGACTCCTGAGAAGAATTCCTCTGGCCTTTGTACAAAGTTTCCAGCATTTTCTCCTGAGGACTATTCCTTCTTCTCTCTTCCACGCACTTTCCTTCTTGGTTCTTCTTACACGTCCCCTCAGACTTCCTCTCACAGCTCCTCTCAGAACTCCTTTCACCGTCCCTTCCAGAACGTTTTTCACAGTTCTCCCCTCCAACTGTTTTCTCTTGCCTAAATGTTTGGGGCTGTCCTATGGGCTTTGACTCCGCCCCCTGCCTCTCACGTCAGCTCCCCTGGTTGCCATGGAGCTGAGGTGTGGCTCTCTCTCTTGCTTTCTGTGCACGGAGTTTTTTTCATAAGTTGAAGGTTTAACCCTTTCCCCTCCTGCACTGCTCTTGGCTACAGGGGAAAAAGAGTGGTTTCTCCTCCTTTCACTGGTGTTTAACCCAGCTGCGCCATCACACCACACTCGGATAATAAATTGCCTTGAGATGTATAAAATAAATCCTGGTTTGATAAAGTACATTAAGTTCACCGTGGCAATGTGGTAGACCACCTTATTTTTTTTTTATAATTTGCTATTACACACTTCATACAAAAGAAAGACAGTGTATAGAAATCAAATATCATATTCAACCACATAATATCCCCACAAAGAAACAAAAATCTCTTTAGTCTACAAACTTAGGTAAAAGATCCAAGTACAATTGAGAAAACAGGGAAATAAAGCAAATTTCAAAATGAACACATCCCCAGCCAACCCCCTTAACGGACCCTACAGCGGACCTATGGGCCATAAACCTGGGCACCAAGCCCTTCCCTGGCCCTAAGAAAATCATACAATTGTCTAAGCTCAAGGAAAACATGCTTTCTCACCTCAGTCTAACTCAAACAAACACAAGGAAAACACCACAAAGTTTAACCCCAGAGCGCTAACCTTAGGGCGCAGTGCCAAAAACTCTTGACGCCACTACTGTGTGTATCTAGAAAGATCAGGAAATATCCTAATTTTTGCTCCTAAAAACAATTTATTCATTGATCGAAAATAAACTTTAAACAAAGACTAACGGTCGATCTCTGGGTCACCACCTCCATTGAGGACTTCAGGACTCCGTAAGATTAGCAACAATGGTGTCCCACTGACCCCTAGGTGAATTCAATCCACCTGGAGCCAAATATTGAGCCCTAACTAGAGGGGATAAATTCCCTGGGTTCATTCTAAATACCTCAACAAAGTATTTTTTAACCATATCAATAGGTGCTATCAGGGGAGACCTAGGAAAGTTCAATATAAGGTTATTCTGGCACACCAGATTTTCCAGCTGTTCCTTTCGGTGACTGCCAATACTACTGTTCTTAACCATGGCGTTTCCTATAGCCTGAATAACAGTGACTTTAATGTCGAGAGCATCCAATCTCACAGTTAGATTGTCCACAGCCTGAGACTGTTCTACCACTTCCTGTGAAACAACAGAGAAATCATCCAAAGGTTTTGTTGATAAAGTCATCAGAGAAGCGTTAAGGCCCTGGATTGCGTCCCATAGTGACTCCAAAGTCACAGCATTTGGTCTCACCACCTCCTTGAACAAACTCACGGAAGCAGTGTCCCCCAGTTCCTGCATGATAGTCCACGCAGATCTACCTGGAACCATTGAAGAGATCCCTGTGGCACCAGCTTGTTGTGGAGGCGATGTCACAACCAGTGGACCTCCCAGCAGGAATTCACGGCCCACCACTTTGGCCCTCATAGAATCCCCTGCACTGGCAGTGCTCACACTTCCGGGGTTCAGAAACTGAATGTGCACCTTAGGGCTTAGTGAATCCCCTTCCTCGCTGCTGCCTGCAAAACGCTTGATAGGTTGGCCCAAAAGGGAACTCGCCGAGAGGACCAAAGCTACTCCGAATCCATCGAGGGTGGCTTGGCGCAGCAGCATGGAACTGGAAGCCTCAAGGAGGAGAGGTTTTCCTTTTCCCTTTCTCTTACCCATTCCAACTGGGAGAGGAGATTATGAACCACAAACTTCACCACTAGGATAAGTACAGCGTCCTCAGATGCGTTCACTCAGCGCCATCTTGGAACTAGACGCAAGGGGCCCACCATATTTTTGAAGTATGAAGATGGTCAGTACATCATTCCTAACTTAAAGATCCAACAAGGAAAATTTCAGGGAGATTCCAAGTTGCCACTTCTAGTTTGCATGGCGTTTAATTCAACATTTAGAAGACAGCTAAAAACCCACTTGTTCAGAGAACATCTGGGCTTCGAGCAAAACATCACCCATTGATACTCCTCCCAAAAGAAACACCAAAAACTGAGACTGGGATTCAAAACTGAGAACTGCTGGGCAAACAGGATTGTAAATATGTTAGATAGGTAAACCAATGCGAAACTCTCAATTGTAAATATCCCACCTCTTTCGGTGATGGGTTCCCTCTCTCCCAAATTATGTCACATTTTTTCTAAATATTGTAAACCGCTTTGACCAGGTAAAAGGCAGTATATAAGCACAGCTAAATCAATCAATCAATTAATTAATTGATCAATCAATCCAATGAGTACCTCTCATCAATTATTCAGGAATGGATTTTGCCTGAATCCTAAAGAATATAACAACCCAGAGGTAATATTACATTTACTATGGGCCCGATGGAGAGTCGTGGGTGGTGGGACATGCAGCCTGGAAGCCATTCTGGCCCGATTCCCCCTCTGGCTCTCCCTTCACGTCCTGAGCAGCAGGATGGGGAGAGCCGTGGGGGGCGGGAGGAGACAGGACCAGGGCAGAGTGGGGGAGGGCCAGCCCAGCAGGACATACAGGGCCGATTCAGGTCACGGCCCTGTATGTTCTGCATGGTCAAAGAGGACATGCTGCTTATTCCACCTCAAAGATGGAATAAGCAGCACTGATCCAGTGATCGGGCCCGAGGATCCCCCCGGGGCCAGGACTGGGTACAGGAGGATTCGCGCCACCCGATCCAGGCCCTGGCTGTGGGTCAGGAAGTGGGGAAGAGGGGGGGGGGGCAAGCTGTAGCAGCCAAGAGAGCCTGCGGAGAAGACATCCCCACAGCCAGACTGGGGCACGCTGAGCCATCCCCGGGCCTGAGTCTGTGTACCGCAGGAATGGTTTGTTCCTGCTGTCCAGAATAGGGCCCTAACAGGCTCGTCCTGCACAGGGTCATCCAGATGGCCCGGATGTGCCCCTTTTGGAATTGGGCTCCACTTGTAGATGACCTGAAGTTCTACAGTTTCAGTAACCAACATTTATCAAAGCAACTCTGTATAGTGAAAAGCTTTTCTGATGACAACAGGATGATTTTTGGCCTTGACAAATGTGCTAAGGCAACTATTTTGTTAGAGGAAATTTAGAAAAATGGAACACATCTCCCTGGGTGAGGGCTCTGACATCGAGGAACTTGAACAGGAAGGCATATATAAGTATCTTGGAGGAGAGAAGGAATGACACTCAAGCAGAAATTACTGAGAGAAATGATAAGTAAAGAATATATAGTAGTAGGAGATAAAATCATTATTGAAAAGTGCCTTAACATCACAGAATAAGATACAAGCCATCAATCAGTTGGCAATCCCTGTACTCGCATACAGCTTTGGGATTGTAGACTGTCCTCTTAAAAGTCTTGAAAAACTGGATGTGCAAACAAGAAAACTCCTCCATGCCCATGAAGTAATTTACAAGAATCAGTGTATCCCAAGATTGTACATTCCTAGAGCTGAAGGAAGGCTAGTTTTCACAGAAATTGATTACACCTACAGAGCTACTATCATAGCCCTCCAGGCCTACCTAACAGCATCATTAGATCGAAATATGCAAAAAGTGCTGAAATATGAAAGTAAACATCCAGAATCTGTCTCCATCATCAAACTTGTACAAGTGTTCTTTTGACTAGTAGGAATGAGTCAGAATCCACAAGCACACATAGGAGAGGAACAACAGAATTTGCAAAACAAGAGAAAAAAAACTCTTCAAAGAATTAGATCAGCAAATGAGGAAAAGCAAATGGCAAAAGCACAAATACAGTGGTAAATGCAAAGTGTTACTCCAAGAACCCTTTGTCGATCAAGAATGGACACATGAATGGTTAAGGAGAGGTGAACTGAAACTGAAGCATGAGAGATTGATAATTGCAGCCTAGGACAGTGAATTACAGATGAGATGGATTACATCGAGCATTGAAAAAACTGGCAAAATGGATATATGTCAATTTTATAAGAATGACCTGGAAACAGTAACTCACCCTGGCTGTGAAGTTCTGATGGTGGAACATTTCTATACAGAAAGGCACTACAAAGTAGCATGCCTCATCCATTGGAAGTGTAAACACTACACCATTACTGTTTCTGAAAAGCACTGGGAGCATTACCATAAGAGAACTCCAGAGAATGAAGAGATTATGATCACTTGGTATAGTCCGATTCTGATGGATAAGAAACTGGATGCGAGGAAACCCAACATAGTGGTAAGGGAGAAAAACACCAGAAACAGCATTAATAATAGAGATGTTGGTTCCAAGTGATTATTCTGTGAATCGCGTGGAGACAGAAGATCTGAAGTACCAAGAAATGCAGTCAAAGACCAAGAAAATGTGGCAGAAAGATACAGAAATCTTTCCCATTATATTGGGAGCCACAGGCTTGATAAAGAAAAGTTTCCAAGCACATCTTGACAAATTACCCATACAGTACATGTTACATTTTACGAACGCCAGAAGGAAGCTCTCTTTGGCACAATGCAAGTACTACACTGAGCATTAGCAGTAAATTTGGGAGACTGAAATCATACTCCACATACCCAGGCTTAGAAGTCAGGTTCATGACTGTCATGGTATGTGCAAAACTAAATCTATTACAACCAAAACAATCCCTTGAATCTATCTAAACCTTCCCATAAAAGCATAAAAACATTTAACTAACCCATTTGGAGAAACTGCCCTGGAGGAAGCCTTTTAGACAGAAGAGCAGAAATGTGTACATTTTCTTGGTGTTTTCTCAAAAGGTGGTATAGAAAATAAGTTAATAAATCAAGCTAAATTATTTACTACTTGTCTCTGTTAGCTATGATGGGGGATATCGTGTCTGCAAACCATATAAATGCCGGTTAGCGGGATATTCACCTGCACTAATATGGTAAATGCCACTGGATATCTGTGGGTGCCGCTTGTACACGCCCCGATGCATCAGGGCATGTCAGGAGCATTTCTGGGCAGAGCAGAAGCAGCACCCGATGCTAACCAGGCAGCGGTGTTATTGAGCCGTTGCCCAGTTAGCAACCCACAGGTAAAATTAGGCACAGAAAAGGCTGGTCTAACTTTACCCGTGGGAGCTAACCGGGCAACAGCTCGATATTGCTGCTGCCCAATTAGCTTCTAGGCTCTGCAATGACTTGGATATTCAATGCTGGTGGCCAGATATGCAGGGTTAGATTTCAGTGGCGATAGCTATGCATTTTACAAGTGCCAGCTGCCACCTCTGAATATCTCCCACAATGTGCCTAGCAAGTTAACCCCAGAAAGAAGTCCTCATTGAGGTTTTTCCAGGACCTGCCACTCTAGCTCAGTTTATGATTCTGCCTGGCCAGATTGAGAGCTGTCACACACCTTTTCTTTGACAACAGATAAATACCATACAGCCTGTCCTTCCATACCAACTTTACAGTCCCTTTTATTTCCTTAGAGATCCTCTGTGTTTGTCCCATGCCTTCTTGAATTCAGATACAATCCCTCTTTCCATAAAGAAATATTGCTTCAGATTACTCCTGAGTCTATTTGCTTTTATGTTCATCCTATGCCCCCTCATTGCAGAGCTTATTTCAAATGGAAGAGGCTCTCTTCCTGTGCATTTATGCCATAGGCACATTTAAACATCTCTAGCATATCCCCCCTCTCTCACCTTTCTTCCAAAGTGTGCATTTTGTTGTTAAGTGCCGTTGAGTCAGTGTCAACTTATGGCGACCATCTGGATAGTTGTCCTAAACTGTGTTCAGTCTTCAGCCAGCCAGCTCATTGTTGATAGAGTGGCACCCATGGCTGCTGTTATTGTATTGATCAATCTTATTGCTGGCTTCCTCTTTTGCATTGACCTTCAAACTTGCCAAGCATGATGTCTTTCTCTAATGGAATCTGGAGGGGGGGGGGGGGTTCAGTGCAGTTGGTGCAGACAGAAGGGATAGAGGAAACCGAAGAGAAGAGATATTAGACATGGGGAGGTCATAGAGATAGGAAGAGAGAGGGAGGGGGATTGCTTGACACAGGGGAAGGGATGATAGGGAGATGGGGGGGTTGGCAGGTGAATATGAGAGAGAATTGGGTGATAGAGAAGAGAATAATGATGGACATGGGGGAGGTGGGGATAAGGAGATGGAGAGGTGGGGTCATAGGGAAATGGAGGAGAAATGCTGGATATTGGGAGACGGGAGAGGTGAGAGGGAGGGTGATGCTGGATATGGGAGGAGGGCAAAGAGCTACAGTGGGGAAAAGCTGGACTTGAAAAGAAATAAGGGAGATGGAGTACAGATGCTAGACATGAGAGGAAATAGGAAGAAGGACAGGAATGCTGGACACAGAGAGACAGAAGAGAGATTTTGGATATGGTGGGGGGATATGGTATAAGAGAGGTGGAAATGCTGGATGGGGAGAGAGAAAGCGAGGGGCAGATACTGACTGGGGTGATCTGGACAGTGGGGAAAAAAAGGAGGGAAGATATGCTGGACATAGCAGGGAAGAGAGAGAGAGAATTAGTGATAGACTAGGAAACAAGAGGCTGGGGAAAGAGAGAGATTGGGAAGGGAGGGAATGGGTTAAGGATGAAAAGTAGTAGATTGAGGACAAGATGGTAAGAAGAAGGGGAGAACGTTGAGTCCATAGAGAGATTAAAAAAAAATGGAAGAAAGCTGAAAAGTAAAATATCAATGTAAGAGATGGATGTACAGGAGAGAAGTAGCAGATGGACTCGAGACCCTGGAAAGAGTTAAGAGAAGATGCAAAAAAAGCAGAAAACAAAGACTAAAGCCAATGCAATTAGAAAACTAAAATGGCTGGATGACTAATGTAAAAAAAAAGTATTTTATTTTCAGTTTAATGATTGGAATATATCGGAGGGGGGTGTGAATATTGAAAGGCAAGTGTGCGGTTTGCAGACCTGCTGGATATCCGCGGGGCGGGTGCTGCCACTACATGCCCTAATACTAAGCGATTAGCATCAGGATGTGTTGCGGCAGCATCCGCAGATATCCAGCAGCACTAACCATGTTCCAGGGCAGAGTGCAGTCAGCAACCATCGTTAACTGGGCAGCGGGGATAATGGGCAGCTGCCCAGTTAGCGACAAGCGGGTAAAGTAAGAGGCAGCAAATGCTGGGCTAGTCTTACCCAAGGAAAGTAGCTGGGCAGTGGCTTAATATCGCTGCTGTCTGGTTAGCTTCTGGGTTCTGCAGTGACCCGGATATTCAATGTCGGTGGCTGGATATGGCCCGCTATTGAAAATCTGGAGTTGGAATTCAGCGGTAAAGGCTATGCACCTTACAAGCACTAGCCATCGCCACTGAATATCTCCCCTAATGGTTTTTGTAATTTACGTGTGCTTTCTTTATATATGTCTTTTTATTTCTTTGGTGTTGCACTACATGCCGAATGTGGCTTCTTGGGATTTCAGTTTAATTTATGTCAACATATTTCTATTTTTAATTTGTGGTCCCTTAATTTATACTTGATGAGGGTCTATCTATATTCTAAGTGTATGACTGAAGTCAGGTATTCTGTTAGAATGGAGTTTCTATGTAGGAATCTAGCTCGTTCAGTTTTCCCAGTAAGTGTGTGGATGTTTTAGGTTCCACTGCAATATTTATGGTGCCGTCCTTTTCTGGGCACACTCCTTGTTATGTGAGTTTTGGAAATTAGTGCTGTTATGGAATGGTAGATTTGTTCTATGGGTCCTGTTCTTGGTGTGTAGTCAACTGTAGTTGGTAGTGCAATCTGAAATTTAAAATATTTTGTTAGTTCAGATTCAAGGAAATCTCAAATTTTAAGGGAACATGTCAGTTTAATTTTGCTGAGTAGCCTGATAGCTTCACTGCTGCTGATTTCTGGGCTTTTCCATTTATTTATTTATTTAACATGTTTTTTTAATATCGCTTTATCATTTCAGTCAAAGCGATTTACATTGTAACTTAAACTTGGTAATATATATTAAAAAGGGACATTGTTAACTTGGAATTTTTTGAAGCAATGGAGGGTTAAGTGACTTGCCCAAGGCCACAAGGAGTGCTAGTGGGAACTGAACCCTGGTCATTTGGTTCCCAAGATAAAGGTCTATAAATTAAGGAATGGAGTGGAGCGGGTAAACGTGGATCAATTGTTTACGCTATCAGAATATAGAAAGACTAGGGGACATGCAATGAAGCTACAGGGTAAACTATTTAAGACAAATAAGAGAAAATATTTTTTCACTCAACGTGTAATCAAACTCTGGAATTTGTTACCGGAGGATGTAGTAAGGGCTGTTAGTGTAGCTGGGTTTAGAAAAGGTTTGGACAAGTTCCTGGAGGAAAGGTCCATAAACCACTATTAAAATGTGACCCAGGATAATCAATGCTTGACCCAGTACAAGCATTGTGGAACCTGTGTTTTTTGGGGATATTGCTAGGTACGTATGACCTAGATTGGCCACTGTTGGAAACAGGATACTGGGCTTGATGGACCTCGGTCTGACCCAGTATGGCATATCTTATGTTATTATGTTCTAACAAGTAACTCCTTCACTTCACTAATGTAGTCCAATCTAGCATGAGTACTATGATCTTGAAGTCTTAGTTACCAGGATAAGTTTTTCTTATTTTATATATTCCCTTCTCACCAATAAGCTGGTCATAGCACTGACCAAATAAATATGGTATGCATATATTTATAATAGTTTGCTTTTTTTGGGTCTGTGAAAGTTGTTTTAAGCTCATTTTGATTCATAATAGGCAGCATATAAATTTTAAAATAAATTCTGTTTATGCAAATGAGGAACAATGGATATGTAAAAATTATGCAAATGAGGTCCCACAGGATGGCAGCAGAAATACAATCTTTGCTTATTTCTCTGTATATATGAAGTTACTTGGGCCCCATGCCTGCTTGGAGTATTATATATGGCAATGGACATGCAGACTCTGTCTAATTTTTGGATGTGTATGAAGGCTGTTGTTCAGTTCACAATGATATGTGATATGTGGATGATGAGGGGTGCTGATATTGGGCATATGTTATTAATTGATGGCTTCTCGTAATGAACACAAGCTTTGTATGGGAACTCACTGCCATTTCACATGTCTCTTCTGGCTCTCCCTATCTGTAATAGGGAAGAGTATGTAATGCATTTAAGGGACTAGCATAGTTACATAATAAAAGTATTATAATATGGAACAACTCTGTTGTATTCTAGTAATTGTGGCCTGGTGCATTAGTGTGCACTGGTGTAAGTATTCCTTTTTACAACAAATGCCTGCTTGTAGTATTATATATAGCAATGGACATGCAGACTCTGGGAAATGCTCATATCACCACGTGAACACTACAGTATAAGAATAACGTTGTGATCATTTTGAGGAGAAGCCCTATATTGAACTCAACTAGAAGTGTGCTTTATCTGGATTGGAACTCAGCAGTTCGTGGTAAACTGTGGAGATAAGTAACCCTGAAGCATAAAAAAGTATTGATATAGTATGAAACATGATGGGCTGATGGTAGTAAAAGACTACAGAGTGAGTAGTTTATGACGAGATAGTTAAAAAATTTTTAGCTTTGGAAGAATATTTTAAAAAATATATAAAAAAAGTAAAATGGACTTTAGGTGGAAGCTAAGCTGGCTTTAATGCTTTAATCAGATTATGTTAGAGTCTAACAAAGACGTTTTTGGGACTGGTTATCACTTTGGAAGACTACAATTGTGTGGAGTGGAGTAGTGTTCACATAAATGATTCCTTTTGTCATCACCCTAGCCCGGGCCAAAGGCCTAAAGGCGCAGGGCTGCCAATGTTAGTCCTTAAATAAAGAATTATACTATTCTTGTCCACTGCTTGGACTTCTGGGACTTGTAGTTGTTTCTCCTTATCTAAAGACAGTAGTGTGAAACCGATGGTTTTTAAAGGCAAACAAAAAATGTATTTATCTTCCCCAAAGCACTAAGGCTCAACACAAACGTTAGGATTCTTCTCCAAGCAATAACATCAGGAAATTATATACAAACTAGAACTGAAACTGCTTCATAAGACTTTTAACGTATAGCTGTTTTCATCAAACGTTCAGCAAACAAACCATAGCTTCTTCCTTCAAGCAAAGCAAAGTGTCCATTTTTATCTTCTGTTTCTTTAGTAATTCAAATTCAAGTTAGGCATGTATTCTTTTCATTAGAAGTGGTTCCTAGCATTAACACAGATAGGTTAAGTCACCCTGTTTCTTCAGTGCTTTCTTGGTTAAAGACTTTTTATAAGAAAGCTTTCAGTCTGCCTTCTGGCACAATGAACAGTCCATTGCTAATTCCTCAGTTATAGAATCCTGCTCAGGACAGTCTACCTGCATCTCTTCCTGCTCTTCAGCATGTACGTCTGACTCTGAGCTTTCATGAACTGTTTCTGGCTTAATGCTTTGTAAAAGCTCCTGGGCTTCTCTCCACAGGTGCTCTCCACAATAAGGAATGTTTGTACCTGGAATGTGAGGATTCCTACTCTGGATCAACTGCCTCAGTTCCTCTAACTTGTTCAGCCCTGGTTCTTTCCACCCAGCTGGCTTCTGGTCCCTTCTAGCTGTGAGTTTGTCCACCCACCTTTTGGCAGCTTGAACTCTGGGAGCTGGACCACGAACCGTTTGAACTGTAGCCTGACCCTTGTCAGCAATTCTCCTAGCCACACCTCGGCTGGCTTCAGGACTAACAGCACTCCTCCTGCAAGCTTGGCTTTCTTTATGGATGTTACTTTCACTGCTGAGCTTCTCACCAAAGTCTTCACCGTTCTCCTCCCCGGTGATCTCCTTTCTGCTTCCCGGTGCTGGCTTTCTTCCTTTTTCTCCCCTGGGTTTATAAGGCTGTTTCTTAACTAGCGTACACTGCTTCCTACTCAGGTGTTTTTCATTACTCCCCAAGCCTGCACTTAGGTTAGCAGAGCTTGGGTGGGGCTTGACTTCAGTGACTGTGTGCTTTCTTCCTCTACCTGCACTCTGAAAGCTGTGAACTCCCTGCCTGTCTCTCTCCTTAAAGGTATATTTACAATTTTCCTCTATTTCTATGGGCTCAGCAGAGCTCTCCTCATCACACTTTACATGCGTATCCTGCTGTTATGGTCACAAACAGCCAAAGTGTTGTAAGAGAATAAATCCTAGATATGTCCATATGTGCTCCCTTGATGAAGAATAGTGAATTGTAGAGTTGTAAGGTAAGGACCTGGGTGCAAGGTGCTGTAGCTGAGTGGCAGCAAATCTATGATGCAATCTGTGGCATGAGGGGATAGTAACTTAGTAACATAGTAGATGACGGCAGATAAAGACCAGCATGGTCCATCTAGTCTGCCCAGGAAGATGGCAAGAGTAGGTGCAGGCCACACCTCTCCATGTCTTTGTTTAGGGGTGAACCCACCTCTCCATGTAGGACACACCTATTTGTTGAGACGTTAGATGGTTCAGAAGTTATATGTTTCAGTTTATTTTGTTTTTATCCTGTTGCTGTAAAGGGATCCACTGTGTTTGTCCCATGCCGTTTTGAATTCCGTCACCGTGTTTGCCCCCACCACTTCCATCGGGAGGGCATTCCAAGCATCTACCACCCTTTCAGTGAAAAAATATTTCCTGACATTGCCTTTCAATTTACCACCTTGCAGCTTCATGTTATGCCCTCTAGTTTTACAGCTTCCCCATCTTTGGAAGAGGTTTGTTTGTTCATCATTTCTCTTTAAGTATTTAAAGGTCTGAATCATATCTCCTCTGTCCCTCCTCTCCTCCAAAATGTACATATTTAGGTCTTCAAGTCTCTTTTCATAAGGCTTCTGACGCAAGCTCCAAATCATTTTGGTCGCCTTCGTCTGAACAGTTTCCAGTCTTTTTACATCTTTTGCAAGATATGGTCTCCAAAACTGAACACAGTATTCCAAGTGAGGCCTCACCAGTGACTTGTACAGTGGCATAAGTGCCTCTTCCTTTCTGCTGGTAATCCCTCTTTGTATGCAGCCCAACATCCTCCTGGCTTTTGCCACCGCCTTGTCGCACTGTTTTGCCTCCTTGAGAACATCAGAGATAATCATACCAAGGTCTTTCTCCTGAACTGTGCACACCAACCTCTCGCCCCCTATCGCGTCCATTTCCCTTGGATTTCTGCTACCCAAGTGCATGACACTGCACTTTTTTGCATTAAATCGTAGTTGCCAAGCATTAGACCATTCTTCCAGCTTTTGTAGATCTTTCCTCATGTTGCATAGTGGCAATATGTAGGTACCCATATGCAGTTAGATACAGTCAAACCTCGGTTTTCATTTGCCCCGGTTTTCATACGCTTCGGTTTTCAACGTCTTTTTTGACTGAGATTTTGTCCCGGTTCTCGTACATCGCCTCGGTTTTCGTAAAGTACAGTACTGTAAATACATACACCCTCGCGCTGCACACCGGTCTGTATACACTGCCAGAACGCCCGCCCGCCCGGTCCCGGCAGCACTGCCCCCCGGACTCACCGATCGCCAGCTTGATGAGAAGCGAAAGCCAGCTGAGCACGTAAATGAAACACATCCTCGAGCCTGGTCAGAGTTAGGGAGGCAAGGATTGCACAGAGAGGAAGGCCCCGATCTCGTCCACCGCCTACCCATTCTCTGGAGCGCCCCCTCAGGCTCGGAGGTAGCAGGGAAGAAAAGCTGTCAACGTAAGCAGGAGATGCTGCATGAATGTGGGAGGCAGTTCTTTCTCTTGCAGGGTACGTCTGAAGCTATATCATTAAGATTTTCTGCCATTCTGAAGCATTGAGCAGATAAAGTAAAGGTATTTTAATGGGCTGAATCCAATGTGATTCCGAAGAGAGCTGGGCACAGCAGCTTGTCAGGGGTGGCTAAGGCCTGATGCTAACATACTGTACTGTACAGTACTGTACTTAGCTTGCTTTCAGTGATGTTAAATGTTCATTTATCCATTTCATTAGTCATTTATATTTATTTCTCATTGTTTTCTGTATGTAAAAATATAGTTATTCTCTATAAAATGTATTTTTTGTGAATATTTTTGGGTGTCTGGAAAGGATTAATTGGATTTACATTATTTCTTATGGTAAATATTGCTTCAGTTTTCATACGTTTCGGTTTTAGTCAGACTTTTTCAAACGGATTAATCATGAAAACCGAGGTTTGACTGTATATGACATCCCTTTGCTTTCATTCCTGATCCATCCTCCCACCCAAATATTCCTAGGGAGAAGGGGGAATATTGTGAAAACACTCACCCAAATTTGCATTATAGGGCCACTGAAAGGGTTGTAGAATGCACATAGCATGTGAATATGGGTAGCAGAGATGGGCGCCATGAAATGCTATCACTGGAACATTATGGTTATGATAGAAAATCAATGATCATTGTGAAAGGGAGAATGCATCATCCACTGGCTGTGGATTGCTAGAGACATAGGTTAACAAGATGACTTGGTGGAGGGTTCAACATTATTTTTATGTTATGTTTATGTTTATTTGTATTATTGAACATCATTTGCTATACCACCTTTCACAATTTAAAATGACATCAGAGTGACGTACAACTATCCTGAAAAATGGCCAAACAGATTACAGATATTTAGAATGATAACATAAATGCATAAAAATATAAAAAAAATACTACCTTCATGAAAAGGAAATCACAAGGAAGGGAATGAATTGCATATCATCAGTAACTGACCCCTCCTTCCCTTTCTGCTCAGACTTTAGCTGACTACTTCCATGACAAAGTCCACAAGATTACTCTTGAGTTCCCCTCAGTGTCATCTCCATCCCCCCTTCCCCCTCTTCATTCCCTAATCTTTCCCTCAATCTCTGTTACCCTTTCGTCCTTTTCTAAGATCACTGAGGAAGAAACCACTCATCTTCTCTCCTCCTCTAAACTTACTACCTACTCCCACCTACTAAATTCCTTCTCCTCCACTGTTGTCCCCTTCCATCTGCGATATCCTCAACCTACCGCTTTCTACCGCAACTGTTCCTGCAGCCTTCAAGCATGCTGTGATTACACAGTTCCTCCAAAAATGATTCCCTTGATCCTACCTGTCCTTCTAATTATTGACACAGCTCTCTCCTCCCCTTTATTTCTAAATTGCTGGATCCTCTGCAATCTAGCTTTCGCCCTCTACATTCTATTGAGATGGCTCTTTCCAAAGTCTCCAATGATTTGCTCCTCACTAAATCCAAGGGCCTTTATTCGATCCTTATTCTTCTTGACCTTTCTGATACTTTTGACACAGTTGATCACCGCCTTCACTCGATACCCTGTCCTTGCTTGGATTTAGGGGTTCTGTCCTGTCCTCATTTTCTTCCTATCTCTCTCACAGCACTTTTTGTGTGAGTTCTGTTGGATCCTCCTCTAGTGCTATCCCACTTTCAGTCAGTGTACCCCAAAGCTCTGCCTTGGGACCTCTCCTTCTTTCTCTCTACATTCAGTCCCTTTGTGGCCTCATCTCCTCCCATGGTTTTCAGTACCATCTTTATGTTGATGACTCTCAGATCTCTCTCTCTGCACCTGAAATCGCTCCAGTAATCCAAGCCTGGATCTCTGCTTGCTTATCTGACATTAGAACTTGGATGTCTCACCACCATCTGAAATTGAACATGGCCAAGGCCGAGTTCTTTATCTTTCCCCTTAAGCCTACCCCCCCCCCCCCTTTCTATTTATGTGGATAACACTTTACTCTTCCTTGTTTCCTTGGCTTGCAACCTTGGGGTCATCTTTGACTCTTCCCTTACCTCCTCCACACAAATCCAACAAATAAATAAAACCTGCTATTTCTTTCTCTACAATATTGGCAAAATTCGTCCTTTCCTTTTGGAACACACTACTAAGAACCTTTATCAATTCCCTAGTCACCTCCCTTCTAAACTATTGCAGCCTCCTCTTTGCTGGTCTTCCTCTGAATCATCTTGCCCTACTTCAATCTGTTCAAAACTCAGCTGCACGGCTAATCATCCACCAGTGTCATTATGCTCATGTTATACCTTTTCTCAAGTCACTTCATTGTTTTCCTATCCATCTCCGCATCCAGTTCAAATTTCTACAACTGACCTATAAATCCTTCATTCGGCTGTTCCTCAGTACCTCTATCCTCTCTTCCCACACTCTTCTTTGGGAACTCCACTCTTTTGGCAGATCCTTTCTATCTATGCCCTTATCTTCCACTGCCATCTCCAAACTTTAGTCTTTCTCATTGCTGCTCCTTATGCTTGGAAGAAACTACCTGAGTGAGTACGTCAGGCTCCATGTGTGGCCCTGTCCAAATCCTGACTGAAAACTCACTTCTTTGAAACTGCTTTTGGATCCTGATCCCCCAAATCTTCTTGTCATTTCCTATGTGTTTCCTTACCATTCCCCTATATATATATAAGAACATAAGAAATACCATACTGGGTCAGACCAAGGTCCATCAAGCTCAGTATCCTGTTTCCAACAGTGGCCAATCCAGGTCATAAATACCTGGTAGGTTCGCAAAAAGGTACATAGGTTCCACAATGTTCATCCCGGAGTAAGCAGTGGATTTCCAGGATTCTCTTTAATAATGGTTTATGGACCTTTCCTCCAGGAACTTGTCCAAATCTTTTGGAAACCCAGCTACACCAACAGCTCTTACAAAATTCTCCGGCAACAAATTCCAGAGTCTGATTACGCATTGAGTGAAACAATATTTTCTCTTATTAATCTTAAATGGATTACATTATAGCTTTATTGCATGTCCTCTAGTCTTTCTATTTTTTGATGGCATAAACAACTGATCTACATTTACCTGTTGCACTCCATTCATTAATTTATAGACCTCTATCATATCCCCCCTCAGCCATCTGTTTTCCAAGTTAAAGAGCCCTAACCTTTTAAGCCTCTCCTCATAGTGGTATCCTTCCATCCCCTTTACCATTTTGGTGACTCTTCTCTGTACCTTATCTAATTCTGCTATATCTTTTTTAAGAAATGGTGACCAGAATTGCACACAATATTCAAGATCACACCATGGAACGATAGAGAGGCATTATAATATCCTTGGTTTTATTCTCCATTCCTATCCTTATGATTCCTAGCATTCCATTTGATTTCTTGGCCACCACTGCACACTGGGTGGAGGTTTCAACGTATTATCCATGATAACACCTAAATCTTTTTCCTGGGTGGTGATTTCTAAGGTGGTACCTTGCATTGTGTAACCAAAGTTTGTGTTGTTCTTTCCTAGGTACATAACTTTGTACTTGTCCACTTTAAATTTCATCTGCCATTTATCAAGGTCCTCTTGCAATTTTTCATAAACCTCTTGTGTTTTAACAACTTTGAATAATTTGGTGTCATCTGTATAAAAGAAATATTAAATAAATAAATAAAATATTAAATAAATAAATAAATCTGCAAATTTGACCACCTCACTCATTATTCCCATTTTCAGATCATTTATAAATATGTTTAAAAAGCAGCGGGTCCAGCACAGATCCCTGGGGTATTCCACTATTCACCTTTCTCCATTGAGAAAATTGGCTATTTAGCCCTACTTTCTTCTTTTTATCTTTTAACCAATACCCAATCCACAATACTACACTGCCTCCAATCCCATTACTTTTTAAATTTGCCAAGAGTCTCTCATGAAGGACCTTGTCAAAGGTTTTCTGAAAATCCAGATACAAAATCCAAATCTATATCAACTGGCTCACCTTTGTCTACCTGCTTATTCACACCTTCAAAGAAATATAACAGATTAGCAAGATAAGACTTTCTTTGGCTAAATCCTTGTTGGCTTTCTCCCATTAAATCATGACTATCTAGATGTTCAGTAATTTTATTCTTTATAGCAGTTCTACCATTTTTCACGGTACTGACATCAGGCTCACTGGTCTGTAGTTTCCTGGATCACCCCTGGAATCCTTTTTAAAACTTGGCATTACATTGGCCATTTGCCAATCTTCTTGTACTACAGATGATTTTAATGATAGTTCACAGATTACTAATAGTAGGTCTGCAATCTCATATTTCAGTTCTCTCAACATCCTCAGACATATACCATCCAGTTCAGATTTCCTACTCTTCAGTTTATCAAATAGTTGTAATATATCTTCCCGGTTTATCAATATTTCTTTCAATTCTTCTGATACATCACCTTTATATACCATTTCAGTCATGGGTTACTTCCCTACATCTTCTTCAGTAAAGACCAAAGCAAATAATTCATTCAGTCTCTCCGCTATGGCCTTGTCCTCACATAACACCTCTTTTATCTCTCTATCATCCATGGTCCAATTGTCTCTTGCACGGTTTTTTTTTTTGCTATAAATGTACTTGAAAAAGTTTTTATTATGGAATTTTCCTTTCATGGCAAGCTTTTTTTCAAATTCTCTCTTTGCCTGCCTTATCAATGTCTTACATCTAACTTGCCAATGCTTATGTTGTTTCCCGTTTTCATCATTTGGTTCCTTTTTCCATTTCCTGAAAGTTGCTTTTTTGGCAACTGCAGCCTCTCTGATTTCGCCTTTAAACCATGCTGGCAGTTTTTTGGCCTTTCTTCTACGTTTCTTAAAGCATGGACTACATCTGTTCTGGGCTTCCAAGATAGTACTTTTAAACAGCACCCATGCTTGTTGTAAAACTTTAACCTTTGCAACTGCTCCTTTTAATTTTTTACTAACTATTTTCCTCATTTTATCATAGTCTCCCTTTTGAAAGTTAAATGATATACTGTGGATTTCCTTGCCATCCTTCTTCCATTTATTATATCAAATGCGATCATGCTGTGATCACTATTGCCAAGTGTCTTATCTCTTGGAGCAGATCCTGTGTTCCATTAGGTCCAAAATAGCTTCCCCTCTTGTCGGTTCATGAACCAGCTGCTCCAAGAAGCAGTCATTTATTTCATCTAGAAACTTTATTTCCCTAACATATCCTGCCGTGACACAGACGATACCAGGGTAATTGAAATCACCCTTTAATATTACTGTGTTCTAACTTTTGTTAGCCTCCCTGATTTCTTTGAGCATTTCATCATCCATTTATTCATTCTGGCCAGGTGGTCAGTAGTACACCCCCACTACCATTGCCTTCCCGTTTTTACATGGAATTTCAATCCATACAGTGTATTTTGTTTCCTGCAAAAATGTAAGCCTGTGTAACTCAGTGCCCTCTCTAACATAGAGTGCAACCCCTCCACCAATTTGATCTATTCTATCATTGCAATGTCCCATTGGTTGTCCTCCTTCCACCAGGTCTCTGAGATACCAATCATATCTAACCTCTCATTTAGTGCTGTACATTCTAACTCTCCCATCGTATTTTTTAGACTTCTAAATTTGCATACAAGCATTTTAGAGGGTGTATTTTATTCATATTAGTCTGGCTATCCGTAGGCAGGGGTAATTTGCAATGGAGAACAAAATGAATTCTGGTCACCATATCTTAAAAAGAATATAGTCGAATTAGAAAAGGTACAGCTACCAAAATGGTAAAGAGGATGGAAGGATGTCCCTATGAGGAGAGGCTTAAAAGATTAGAGCTCTTCAACCTGGAAAGGAGACAGTTGAGGGGAGATATGATAGAGGTATATAAATTAATGAATGGAGTGGGACGGGTAAACATAGATCAATTATTTACACCATCAAAAAGTAAAAAGACTAGGGGGCATGCAATGAAGCTACAATGTAAACTATTTAAGACTAATAAGAGAAAATATGTTTTCACTCAATGCTTAATCAAATTCTGGAATTCGTTACCTGAGGAAGTAGCAAAAGCTGTTAGTATAGCTGGGTTTAAAAAAGGTTTGGACAAGTTCCTGGAGGAAAGGTCCATAAACCATTATTAAAGAGGGCCAGGGAAATCCACTGCTTGCAAGCATTGTGGAACCTGTGTGTCTTTTTTGGAAACTGCTAAGTACTTGTGACCTGGATTGGCCACTGTTGGAAACAGGATACTGGGCGTGATGGAACTTGGTCTGACCCAGTATGGCATATCTTATGTTCTTATGTGCAATAGATTACAAAATATATTTAGAGACTACTTGAATGTTGCTTTAATAGTATCACAGCAAAACCTTGGGAATGCAGTGATCCACATCTACCCTTTCCCTATTCTAACCCCCCTACATTCATCCCAACTATTATAATATAATATAATTATAATATAATATAATTATCCTCAATTTTTGTCAAACTGTTTGCCTTAAGGGATCAAACCCTCTCGTAGCAAAACCTGTCCTTTTATTAGTTTTAATGAGAAATTTTCAAATTCACCACAACCCGTGAATCACCAATCAATTGAAAGCAAGTTCTGCTACGAGGGGACATGGGATGAGGGTGAAGGGAGATAGATTCAGGAGTGATATGCGGAAATATTTCTTTATGGAAAGAGTAGTGGATCCGTGGAATAGTCTCCCAGTGGAGGTGGTAGAGATGAGGACAGTAACTGAATTCAAAAAAGCATGGGACCAACACAGAGGATCTCTAAAGGTAAAAAGTGGACTGTTGTAGTTGTTGATATGGAAGGACAGACTAGATAGGCCATGTGGTCTTTTTCTGTCATCATGTTTCTATGACTTTTACAATGATAAAAGAGAATGTAACATTGTTTAAAGAAAAAAGTGGCATTGTCTGTGTTTGAGTTTGCCTATGTGCCTCTGAGTTTGCACTGGAGTTTGTAATGCAAGAAATAGTCGAAAAGAAACATATATAACAGAGAAGAGCTGGCAGGTGAGGATTTTTACAATAACAAAAAAGAACGTAACATTGTTTAAAAAAAAAAGTGACATTATCTGTGCTAGATTTTGAGTTTGCACTGGATTTTGCTGTGTTTATCGAGTATTTAGTGACTAGATAAGGATTTTCAGTACCTGAAGAAGCCATATTGGGATGGTGAAACCAACAGCCGTGGTTGTAGTGCAATAAGGGAAGTCATCAAGTGGTCCTGCTATAAGGGAGTCATCAAGTGGTGCTGGTGGTGCTTACTGAAGAGAGGAATTATTTCAGTTAAACTAATGAGTGACAATCCTGGAATTCACAGTTTTTACTAGTGAATATAAATTTCTTTGGGTAGCAGTAGTTGGACTTTGAATTATTATTATTGTCAGTTGTTGAACTGATTATTGAATGTTAAGTATATGATACATGTGTGTAAGACAAATGTGTAAATTTTAATTTGCGTTGGATGTGGTGTGTAATGTATAAATGAAAATATTAAATGTGATGATAATGTATAAAATGCAATAGACAAAGAATAAATATATGGCTTTATACTCATATGCAGAAAGAGGTGTAATGATTTATAAAATTGTTTTTATTATTTTAGAAGGTAAATATGTATAAATGAGGAATATTTTCAATATAGAGGATGTATATATGTAGACATGAGAAATGATAACAGAGTCCTACTTTTAATCTGTAGTTGCAATTTTGTTGTGGCACTCTTTCTTTGGATGTATAGATAAGTTACAGTTCTGGTCGCCATATCTTAAAAAGGATGTAGCAGAATTAGAAGTACAGAGAAGAGCCACTAAAATGGTGAAAAGGATGGAAGGATACCCCTATGAGGAAAGGCTTAAAGGGTTATGGCTCTTAAGCTTGGAAAAAAGACATCTGAGGGGAGATATGATAGAGGTCTGTAAAATAATGAGTGTAGTGGAACGGGTAAACACAGATCCGTTGTTTACTCCTTCAAAATGTAGAAGGACTAGGGACACGCATTAAAGCTACAATGTAGCCCATTTAAAACTAATCAGAGAAAATGTTTTCCACTCAATCGGTAATCAAACTCTGGAATTCGCTTAACGGAGGATGTAGTGTAGTTGGGTTTAAGAAAGGTTTGGACAAGTTCCTGGAGCAAAAGTCCATAAACCATAAAGATGACCAGGGAAATCCATTGCTTACCCCAGGATAAGCAACATGGAATCTGTGTACGTTTTTGGAAACCTGACAGGTCCTTGTGCCTGTATTGGCCACTGTTGGAAACAGGATACTGGGCTTAATGAACCCTTGGTCTGACCCAGTATGGTACATTTTATGTAAGGAGGAGTCTGCCCTTATTGGGCAGGTGCCTCTGGAACGCAACCAGAGTAATCACCTTATGGTTTATTAAAAGCTTGATGTACGGCCCTTCAGAACTCCAGGACAGTGTGCATCAAAAACCATTCATTAGAAAAAGGAAAAGCACGCCATTAAAACTGTATCAGAGGGTAACAGGGGAAGCTAAGGAGGGGGGCAGAACCCAGGGGCTGACTAAGGGGGAGAGCTGTATGCAAGGTGAAAAAGGTAGGTTTTCAGGAAAGCCTTAAATTTAGGGAAAGAAGATTCAAGCCAGAGGTCAGTGGGGAGAGAGTTCCAAAGGCTGGGACCAAGGTAAAAGAAAGCCAAGTGCCGAGTTGATTCAAGGTGGGCCTATGATGGGGAAGGGAGATGAAGTTGATTTGCATGAATATAACGAAGAACCAGAGAAGGAGCATAGGGAATAAGACAAGAAGAGAGATAGGCAGGGGTGCCAGTGTGCAGGATCTTATAGACAAGGGTAAGTAGGTTGAATGGTGGGATAGAGGGCACCATTGCGACTTGATAAGGAATGGAGTGAAGTGGTTTGATTGGGAGACATGATGAAGTAGGCAAATTGAGATATTTTGCACAGTTTGAAGGCATTTCATTTGATACTGAGGGAGTCCCGAATAAATAACATTACAGTAATTGAGTTTTGAAATGACCAAAGACGAAAGTAGAGTAGCAATGGACGAGGGGGGAAGATGGACCATATGGAGCAAATCTGGCAGAGTGTGAAAAAAGACCGCCTAATAACATTGTTGATATGTGTATGGAAGGAGGAGTATCTGCATCCAGCCACCATGGCCAGGGAAGAAAGTGAACAGGTAGGAGGCATAGGGGAGCTCAGCCTAGTGAGAGGTTCCAGGAGTGTGCATAAGAACATAACATAAGAAATGTCCATCAGGCCCAGTATCCTGTTTCCAACAGTGGCCAATCTAGGTCACAAGTACCCAAAAGACACAGGGTTCCACAATGCTTGTACTGAGGCAAGCAGTGGATTTCCTGAGTCCTTTTTAATAATGGTTTATGGGCCTTTCCTCCAGGAACTTGTCTAAACCTTTTTTTAAACCCGGCTACACTAACAGCTTTTACTACAGCCTCCAGTAACGAATTCCAGAGTTTGATTATGTGTTGAGTGAAAAAATATTTTCTCTTATTAGTCTTAAATAGGTTACTCTAGCTTCATTGCATGTCCCCTAGTCTTTCTATATTTTGATGGCATAAACAATCAATCTACGTTTACCAGTTCCACTCCATTCATTAATTTATAGATCTATATCATATCTCCCCTCAGCCGTCTCTTTTCCAGGTTGAAGAGCCCTAACCTTTTTAGCCTCTCTTCATAGGGGGATCTTTCCATCCTCTTTACCAGGACAGACGATTAGCCCATTGGTTCTAATAGAAACATAGAAATATAGCTCTTGTTCATTGGTCATGCCAATTGTTAATGTTGCTTTTTCTTAGTGAAGCTGAAGTTTAAGTAAAACCTTGGTTCAGAACAGAGTTTCTAGCCTGGACTCTGTTATTTCAAAAGTCAGTGTGTGAGAGTCTCAAGTGCCAAGGGCTTCATGTTTTTTTCCATTCACCACCAAGAGAACCCTGAAACTTTTATATCCAGGAACTACAGAGAAAACTGGGTAGAACAAATTCCAGGGATAGGTGTTCTCCCTTGTCTGTCAAGTAGCTGGTGAAGTAACTGCAAGGACCACATAAAAAGGGGGTTATGCATACATGCATTATCAAAAAAATATGTACCCAGCATGAAACTAGACTAATCTTCCTGTCTGCCTCTGCTTCCTCTCTCTTTTGCACAGACCTCCATCCCAATACCCCCCTTCTCCAAATTATTTTCATAAAAGCAGCTGCAGGGGTTTGTCCTGATTATGGCAGTAGGTTGTAAGTGCAAGACTAAATCACTGTGTACTCACAGGCCTGTTACTGGCCTCTCCTACTTCAGGGTTCTATTAGGCAGTTGTGCCCTTTGGTAGTGTGGATTTGGATTTAATTACTTGCCTCTTCAAATCTAAGCTTAAGGACAGTTACCGTCTAGCACAATAGGTAGTTTCCTCTCACAAAAAGTTTATAATCTCAGAAAAGCCAAGGGTGGCTCATCCCATATTGTGAGATATACCATCCTAATGAACGAGATTAAAGGCAATCAGTGAGGTTTTTCTCATGACGCATTTGCAGTATAAATGAAAGGAGCACCACAAAATGATATTTAGCTTTGTTTGGTTTATTTTATGCAATTTTTCACTCCCTTCCTCCACAGCAGAACTAGAATATTTCCCTGTAGAGCTCACCATACCCAAAAAAAGGCTGATTCAGCTTTCAGCTCAGAACCAACAACATAAACTCTTTCAAGTACCAGATGTTTTGTGAAGTAGTACAAAACCCTATAAATTTTCTCAATATAGAACAAATCTAACATTAAGAACAAAAGAACATAAGATATGCCATACTGGGTCAGACCAAGGTCCATCAAGCCCAGTATTCTGTTTCCAACAGTGGCCAGTCTAGGTCATATGTACCTAGCAGTTTCCCCAAGAGACACAAGTTCCACAATGCTTGTACTGGGTCAAGCATTGATATCTTCGGTCACTTCTTAATAATGGTTTATGGACCTTTCCTCCAGGAACTTGTCCAAACCATTTTTAAACCCAGCTACACTAACAGCCTTTACTACATCCTCCGGTAACAAATTCCAGAGTTTGATTACACGTTGAGTGAAAAAATATTTTCTTTTATTAGTCTTAAATAGTTTACCCTGTAGCTTCATTGCATGTCCCCTAGTCTTTCTATATTCTGATAACGTAAACAATCGATTTACATTTACCCGTTCCACTCCGTTCATTAATTTATAGACTTCTATCATATCTCCCCTCAGCCGTCTCTTTTCCAGGTTAAAGAGCCCTAACCTTTTTAGCCTTTCTTCATAGGAGTATCCTTCCATCCCCTTTACCATTTTGGTGGCTCTTCTCTGAACCTTTTCTAAAATCGCTATATCCTTTTTAAGGTACGGCGACCAGAATTGCACACAATATTCAAGGTGCGGTCTCACCATAGAACGATATAGAGGCATTATAATATCTTTTGTTTTATTTTCCATTCCTTTCCTTATCATACCTAGCATTCTATTTGCTCTCTTGGCCGCCGCTGCACACTGGGCCGAGGGTTTTAACATGGTATCCACAATGACGCCTAAATCTTTTTCCTGGGTGGTGGTTCCTAATGTGGAACCTTGCACCGTGTAACCATAGTTTGGGTTGTTCTTCCCTAGGTGTATAACCTTGCACTTGTCCACATTAAATTTCATCTGCCATTTGATGCCCAGTCTTCCAATTTATCAAGATCCTCTTGCAATTTTTCACAATCCTCTTGGGTTTTAACAACTTTAAATAGTTTTGTGTCATCTGCAAATTTGATAACCTCACTCGTTATTCCACTTTCCAGGTCATTTATGAATATGTCTAAAAGCAGCAGACCCAGCACAGATCCCTGGGGTACACCACTATTCACCTTTCTCCATTGGGAAAATTGGCCATTTAGCCCTACCCTCTGCTTTCTATCTTTTAACCAGTTCTTGATCCACAATAGTACACTGCCTCCTATCCCATGACTCTTTAGTTTTGCCAAAAGTCTCTGATGAGGGACCTTGTCAAAGGCTTTCTGAAAGTCCAGATACACAATATCAACCGACTCACCTTTGTCCACCTGTTTATTCACTCCTTCAAAAAAACATAACAGATTAGTAAGACAAGATCTTCCTTGTCTAAAGCCATGTTGGCTGTCTCCCATTAGGTTGTGACTATCTACATGCTGAGTAATTTTATTCTTTATGATGGTTTCTACCATTTTTCCTGGTACTGACGTCAGGCTCACCGGTCTGTAGTTTCCCGGATCACCCCTGGAACCCTTTTTAAAAATTGGTGTTACATTGGCAATCCTCCAATCTTCAGGTATTAGAGATGATTTTAATGATAGTTCACAGATTACTGATAGCAGGTCTGCAGTCTCATATTTCAGTTCTTTCAACACCCTTGGATGTATACCATCCGGCCCAGGTGATTTGCTACTCTTCAGTTTATCTAATAGTTGTAAGACATCTTCCCGATGTATCGATATTTCCTTCAATTCTTCCGCACCTTTAAATACCACTTCAGTCATGGGTAACATCCGTACATATTCCTCAATAAAGACCGAAGCAAAGAATTCATTCAGTCTCTCCCCTATCGCCTTGTCGCCTCTTAGTGCTCCTTTAACCCCTTTATGATCTAATGGACCAACTGACTCTCTCACAGGTTTTTTGCTACGAATGTACTTGAAAAGGTCTTTATTTCGCGTTTTTGCTTCCGCAGCAAGCTTCTTCTCAAATTCTCTCTTTGCCTGCCTTATCAATGCCTTGCATTTGACTTACCAGTGCTTGTGCTGTTTCCAGGTTTCGTCGTTTGGCTCTTTTTTCCATTTCCTGAAAGATGCTTTTATGGCAACAACAGTCTCTCTGACCTCACCTTTAAACCATGCTAGCAGTTTTTTGGACTTCCTTCCACTTTTCTTAAAGCGTGGAATACAGCTGGTCTGGGCTTCCAAGATAGTATTTTTCAACAACACCCAAGCTTGATGTAAGTCTTTAACCTTTGCAACTGCTCCTTTTAGTTTTTTCTTAACTGTTTTCCTCATTTTATCATAGTCTCCCTTTCGAAAGTTAAAAGGTAGTACTGTGGATTTCCTTACTATTCCTCCTCCAATAATTAAATCAAAGGCGATCATGCTATGATCACTATTGCCAAGTGGCCCCAACACCCTTATCTCTTGCACTAGATCTGGTGTTCCACTAAGGACTAGGTCTAATATGGCTTCCCCTTTGGTTGGTTCATGAACCAGCTGCTCCAAGAAGCAGTCATTTATTTCATCTAGGAACTTTATCTCCCTAGCATGTCCTGACGTGACACTGACCCAGTCGATACCGGGGTAGTTGAAATCACCCATTATTATTACTGCGCTGTAACTTTTGCTAGCTTACTTGATTTCTTTGAGCATTTCATCATCTATTTGGTCATTCTGGCCAGGTGCTCGATAGTACACCCCCACTGCCATTGCCTTCCCCCTTTTATATGGAATTTCAATCCATATAGATTCTACAGCAGATTTTGTTTCCTGCAAAACATTAATCCTTTCTGAGTCAATGCCCTCTCTAACATAGAGCGCAACCTCTCCACCAATTTGATTAGCTCTATCATTACGATATAGTTTGTACCCAGGTATCACAGTGTCCCACTGGTTGTCCTCCTTCCACCATGTCTCTGATATTCCAATCATATTTAACCTTTCATTTAGTGCTATATATTCTAACTCTCCCATCTTATTCTTTAGACTTCTAGCATTTGCATACAAGCATTTTAGAGAATGTATTTTATTCATGTTAATTTGACTATTTTTAGACATGGGTAAATTGGGATCTTTAAGCTCTGTCTGCTCCATACTCGAGGGCATTTGGGCTACTTTACTCTTTTGTGGAACCTCTCTGATTTTGGTAGTATCCTTCAAGGATACATTCTTCCGAACCATCCGCTCGTGGCGTTTTTTTGAGAACTAGAAGGAAATACGCGATGAGAGGAGGTGAAAAAGAAAAAAAAAAAGGAAATAGGATTTAGCGAGACGTCATGGCATTTTTCAGCGAGTACCAGCCTAGCAACATTGGAAAGCTGGGCCTGATTTAAGAACATTCAGCAAATATTAAAATGATTTGGTTGATCTAAAAATGCTCCCCTGACGAACCTCAAGAAGGCGAGAGAAACGCGAATACAACGTTGCATGTGAGGCGTTGGGAAAGAATCTAACCACAGATATGTTACATTTTTAAGTATTTTTATAAAGCATTCACTAGAAGCTAAGAGCACAAGTTCAGTGTGGATTGTGAAGTGTAAAGCACAAAGGAAGAGGGGTACTATATTAGAAGAAAATAAACAAAGAAGCCGGATAGTGAGTCATTGATGTGAACACGCGCCATAAGAGACAGCACATTGTCTTTAAGGCAGTCGAGGAATACTGAGACCACTTCCGTGCAAACTAACAGATTACATTTACCCTCAAATTATATAGGCTTTAAGGTTAAGAATAGAGTAATTTCTTTTTTGCCTTCCATACCCAGAGCAGTGTTATAAAATAGTTACAGTATGTGGTGGCATGCAGTAATAAATGCACCATGGGCATGGTTGCCCCATAGGGTTGGGGGAGGGCCTATGGCAGCTGTCCACTGAGGGGCACCGGCATGGCACAGGGGGTAGCAGAGTGACATGGCTGCATCTTACATGCCATTCGGCACTCCATGAATCCCCAGTTGCCCACCCACATGTGCACATCCTGATCTTTATCCATGGTGTTTGTTGCTTGGCTCACATGCATGGTACCAGTGCCCTCCATATTCATAGCCTTGTAGTCTATCCAGGGTATTGCCCTGGGGACACCAGTGTATCTAAGCCGCACACCACCTTTGGCAGCAATATATGCGCATCACACTGGACTTTCTTCACTCATCTGCAGGTGATGGTGCTGCTGCTGATGGTCTGCAAGCCTCCATGGATGACATTTCCCAGACTGGGGCCAGGGATAGCAAACTTCCTGGTGAACTGGTGGAAGGCATAAAATCCAGTTGGAGAGCAGGGGAGCATGGCACAGTTGTGTACAGGTCAGCAGACGTAGTAATGCTGCAGGACCTAGATGAGAGAGACTGGGAAAAGCTGTTACCAGATTCACAGGAGCTGTACGTATCCCAGCTACCAACATCCAACACTGGCAAGCACCCACATGGCAAGGAGATAACACTGGATCCATCTTGGAATGGCTGACAGATGATACATTGTGTGGAGCGCCTTCTCTAGCAGAACAAGGAATTCCTGGCAATGGAAAGAGAGTGCAATGAGGTGCTGCAAGACATACTGCATGTGCAGAGGGAGAGAAAGGAGACAGTTGACTGTTGTCTGCAGAAGCTGGAATACTTCTGCTAGTCTGTGGACACATTACTGTCATAAATAGGCCTTCCCATATCACAAGCACTCCAACCCCGGGCAACTCCTAGCTATGTGCCTCCTGCCTCTGCCCATGGAGTCTGCACTTACCTACAGGAATAGCCAAGGTGCCAGGGTCAGGCAATGAGACCCCAAGGAAACAACACTAACCAATATATTGAGTGCTCCACCATGTTTCCCATGCTTTCATGATGGCGAGAGACAAGGTGGTGAGGGAATGGGGGAGGATAAGGATAGCTCACTGAGGTCTACAGAGAGTGGTGATGAGGCCTCAGCTATATCTACACAGTCCCAACCCATTCCCTTGGATACAGCAGCAGTGGATGGAGTAGAGGCAAGGGGATGGAGTAGAGGCAGAGGGTAGTGGCCATTGTAGGGGCGGCTGCTGTAACATGCAGAGATAGATCTTGGGGTGATTAGTGAAATGTGTTTTTGATGCTGCATGTTGTTATGACAGGGCTTTCTGTGTTATGTTGTGGGGTATCCCTGGGTTTTCATTGGGGAGGGGGGAATGCTGAGGTGGTGAGGGTGGGGGAAGGGGGACCTGCAAACAGGTTTCCCACAGGGGCTATGTAATGATGCAGCAGTATTCAACAGGGCCAGTAAGGGATGGCAGTGGCATCCCAGGAGGCCATGGATGGTGTTCGGTGGTTTGTGGCACGAGGGTGCAGCCGTCCTTTATGTAGAGGTGGATGGGCGGGAAGGTATTGTGGTGGCGAGACAGGTACAGAGCCCAAAGAAAATGTGAAAAAATAGTCTTTTACCTCTGAGCAGAAGGTAGGTTCAGGGGGTTTAAGGGTTAAAACTCAAACCAAAGGAAAAAACTCTCTGCACAGAGATGGGGAGAGTGAGCCACGCCCTAGCTCCATGGAGACCAGGGGAGGTGACGAGGGAAGCCTGGGGGTGGAGTCTGAGGCTATAGGGCATCCCCAGTCATATAAGCAGAGAGAGTCTTCCAGAGAGGGAGGAGACACAAGACGGGGAGGAACAGGACGAGGAGGAAGAAGGAAAGCAAGAGGAGATTGTGTCCATGGGTGGAGCCCAGGAGGGAAATCCTCTCAGGAGGAAACATCCCCTAGCAGGCTGGACACCAGCAGAGAATCTCTTGAGGCTACAGGAAGTAGAGAGATTAGGAGGACACGTGCAAGGGAAAGGTGCTCCAGCAGAAGCCTCAAACAAGATCCCTATTGCAGGGAACAGACAGACAACTCGAGCCCTGATGGCAGCCTAGCTGGTAAGAAGAGTACAGCTGCTTGGGAACACAGGAGAGTTGGGTCTGGGGAAAATGTTGCTGGAAAGCATGGTAAAGGAATCTTTGTGAGAGAGTCTGTGGAGAAGGTTTTACCTGGGGCACAGCCTGAGAGAAGACAGGGTGCTGGAAACAAGGTGAGCCCTTTGCAAGCTTTAAAAAGATTATTGAGAAAGAAAGATCTCCTATGTCCTTCCCCTGCAACTCAGCGTAGTGAGGATTCCCAGTGGGGACAGGTTTGAAATTGATAGAGCAATTAAAACCTGCCGTTAGAAACGCTGAGGCCAGCCAGGTGCTAATTGAACCAGATGAAGAGAGCATGGACGTAGAGGAATGCCTTTCAGAAAATGAGTGTTCTGACTTTGAAATGGATTTCTCTTACTGTGTGAGTCATAAGTAGAAAAGCTGTATGGTTTTAAAAGTGCTGGAAAAGCCATAAGCTTTTAAAAGAGTTTTATGACCGGCTGGAAGTGGTTAATTGAAGCACCAATGTTGAGCTAGCCAGATAAGCTCAGAGAAAGCTGTGAAGGCTGGAAGTTAAAGCCACTGTTTGTAATTGGAAAGTTAAGAAGCCTAACGTCTGTAAAAGGAATGATACAAAGGTGTAGCAGCTTGTAACAAGGAAGTCCACGTGCTGTGCAGAGCCTTGAATGATACAGGCTTGTGCTGTGCCAATGCTGGGACTTGAGAGTATCTTCTTGGATGAAAGCAAGGTTTATTGCTGTGTTGAAACAAGCTGTTTGGAATGACTAATGCATGGACTATGCTATAAAGTTATGTTTCCTTTTACATTGAGAAGTTTCCTATTTATGTTATGGTAATATATGAACTGTTGTTAAAGAAGTTCTATGGATAAGTAGAAAATAAAAATCCTGTTACCTTTTGGAAACCCTCAGCTGTTTGGTTCTTACCACACAACTACATTCTTCAAAGACCTCAGTGAAAGGGATCAAGGTGATAAAGGACATAAAGTGGTACGCTCACTACGTATAGGCAAACACCTAACCCGTAGGGGGCGGTACAGTTGGCGTAGTTGTTGGATTTTCTACTATCCTATACTCCAAGCATAAAAGGATTTACAGTTATACAGAGGAAGCCTCCATAAAAGTCTTCTGGAGATACAAGTACCTGCAAGAAAAACCCGGAGTGGAGTAGCAGCAGAGGGACGGACCAGAGCTGATGATCCAGCTGGTGCCGGCTGTGTTGATAAGCGTGGCTCAACACTTGCAGCAGGTAACCCGTGCATAGAAGGGGGTTAGTCTGGATACCGCTGCAAGGGAGGGGTACTGCAGTACTTGATAAAGTTGGAGGAAAGTGGGCTGCTTTTGTAAGAGCTGCACTTGGTGTTTGCCTTCTGTTTTTGTCATTTCAGCAACCGGAGATGGAGCAACGAGAGCTACTGGACTGGATGGCAGAGCAGCTCCAGCAACAGCAGGAGATCGCTGCCCAGGCGCAGGAACGAACAGCCACCATGCTGAAGGTCCAACAACAGCCGCTCCTGGAGATGCTGGGTGCCTGGATCGGAGAGCAAAAGCAGACTGCAGAAGCATTAAGGACTGTGTCAGGTTCTTTGGGAGCCTTACAAGGACTGGGAGCTCTGGGTAATGGGGTCTTTTCCTTTGGCCAATTGACCAAAGAGGATGACATTGATGATTACCTAGAGGTATTTGAGCGAGTTGCACTCCTAAGTGGATGGCCGAAAGACCAGTGGGCCGTTCGCATAGCTGCCTCCCTTATGGGGGAAGCACTAGTGGCTTATAGAGCCATGCCTACTGATCTTGCCTCCAGTTATGAGGAACTCAAAAAGACAGTGAGAGACCGTATGGGCTTGACCCCAATGGTCTACCGTCGTCTTTTGCGCGAGTGTACGCTAAAGCAAGGCGAGGCACCGCAGGCCTTATGCCAGCGCATTAAAACTCTGGTTTATAAGTGGTTAACACCAGAGGGAAAAGGTGTGGATGATATATTAGACAACATTGTACTTGAGAAGTTGGTTAACGCTGTTCCGAAAGAACTGCAGTCTTTCCTGACTCTCCAGGACTGCCGAAGCACCAAAGACGCAACTTCATTGGCGGAGCGCTTCCTTGAAGCCAGAGTGGCCAGCCAAATGAAGCTGGGTGCTTTGAATCAGGCAGATGCAGGCGTGTCAGAAAAGAGGAGCAGGACAATGTTGGGAGACGTCACACAGGTGAAACTGAGGGAAAAATCTGGTCATGAGCAGAGAAAATGTTTTGCTTGTGGGGGTAGAGGCCATTTGAGAAGGGATTGTCGGGCCAGGACAGCATTAGTGACCACCCAACCCAAGGAGACCGGGGAGGGATTCTTATTAGCTGTGGAGGTTGAGAACATCACTGTAGAAGCCCTATTAGACTCCGGAGCTGACCAGTCAATGGTGTCACAAAAGCTTTGGAGAGAAATACAAGCCTTAGGGAGCCCAGCCTCAAAACACTCTGAAGGCAGTATAAAAATAAGATGCATGCATGGCGCAGCGTCATCTTATCCCCTGCATACAGTGAGAGTGAAAGGTCTAGGGTTAAGGAGAAACATTTCTGTGGTGGTAGTCCCTAAGCTTCCACATGCGCTTGTTTTAGGCTGAGATTGGCCTCAGTTTAAGCGAGGGCTGGTTAAGGGTTTAGAAACCGAGGCAGGCTTAACGTCCAGCATAGCCCAAGCAGAAAAAACTGGAAAGGTGTCCCTGGGGGATAGAAATAAAGGGAGACAGTTGACCTCCTCTCGTAAGGCAATGCCTGCCCCTTTGTTCGGGAGTGTCCGGAAGAAGCCGGATAGGAAAGTGACCCCAAGACCAGACCCCGACAACAAGCCAAAATTCGTATTAAGGTGTTGTCGTACCACCCCGAGTGCCATGATTCCAAAACGCGCATCAAAGCAGGCAGCGGATTTTGATCTCCATAGTGCGGAGGATATTATTATTCCTCGGCAGGGGAGAGCGTTGGTGGAAACAGGCATACAGATAGAGATACCCCCCCCGGTTGCTATGGCCGGATTGCCCCTCGATCAGGCCTGGCAGCAAAGAATTCTATTGATGTGGGGGCAGGGGTCGTCGATCCCGACTACCGAGGAGCAATCAAAGTCTTGTTGCTCAATTTTGCACGAGCAGACTATCAGGTGAATACGGGGGACAGGAAAGCACAGCTCATATGCGAAAGGGTTGGGTTTCCCCCCATAGAAGAGGTCATGGAACTGACCCCTATAGTAAGGGGATCAGGAGGATTTGGTTCCACTGGCCGGGGAGAAAGGAAAGGTTTATCAGCAACGTGTGATGAGAAGGCAGATGTTGATCTGGGCCCTCAACTAGCTGATTGTAAAGCCAAACCAGTTCCAAGAGTAGGGGAGGAACTCTCGTGGCATCAACACCAGGCTTTGTTAAGACTGTTGCAAAGGTTTCCGGATGTGTTAACACCTATACTGGGAGAAACTAAGCTTGTTGCACACGAGGTGGTAACCCCTTGAGGAGAGATAATACGACAGAGACCATATAGATTACCTGAGGTGAAGCAGCAAGAGGTAATCAGTCAAGTACGGGAAATGTTACAAATGGGTATAATAGAGGAGTCTGTAAGTCCCTGGAACAGCCCAATCATACTTGTCCCAAAACCCGATGGAACTATGCGCTTTTGCATAGATTTCCGGAAGGTTAATGCAATTTCCAGATTTGACACCTATCCCATGCCCAGAATCGAAGAACTTCTGGATCAACTAGGGCAAGCCACCTACCTCACCACCTTAGACATGACTAAAGGGTACTGGCAGATTCCCCTCACATGGGATTCTCGCCAGAAAACTGCCTTTAGTACCCCTATAGGCCTGCTCCAATTTCGCCGCATGCCCTTTGGGTTGCATGGAGCGGCGGCCACATGCCAACGACTAATCGACATCGTTTTACGCCCACAACACCAATATGCAATAGCGTACATGGATGACGTGGTAGTCCATAGTAGTAGTTGGGATCAACATCTGGCCCATATTGATGCAGTTTTAGGGGCGATGCGGAAGGCAGGTATCACTTTGAACCCTGCGAAATGCATGTTTGGGGGGAAGGAGGTGAAGTACTTAGGACACATAGTTGGACGGGGGGTAGTCAAGCCCTTAATTGATAAGGTGGAAAGCGTGCAGGCATTTCCGAAGCCTGGAACCAAAAAGCAGTTGCGTAGCTTTTTGGGGTTGATAGGGTATTATCGTAGATTTATACCCCATTTTGCAACAGAAAGTGCGTCCCTCACGGAAATGCTCAAGAAAAACGCGCCGAACCAGTTAAAATGGTCGTCGGTTGCGGAGCAGGCCTTCACGCAGCTAAAAGAGAAGTTATGTTCAGCGCCAGTCTTACGAGGCGTGGACTTTAACAAGCCATTTATACTGCAGACTGACGCATCCGAGACGGGGTTGGGGGCTATCTTGTCACAAAAACAGGAGGGGGTAGAGCATCCCATAATGTTTTTAAGTAGGAAGATAGCGCCACCAGAAAAAAAGTACTCTACGGTGGAAAGGGAGTGCCTGGCCATCCGATGGGCTGTGGAGGCACTTAGGTTTTATTTAACAGGCCGTAGGTTCCTTTTAGTAACGGATCATGCACCATTAAAATGGTTGAGCAGCATGAAGGATCACAACCCGCACCTCACACAATGGTATATGGCCCTGCAGGCATACGATTTCCGCGTAGACACCGGGCGGAGAAATTACATACCAACGCAGATGCCCTTTCCAGAATTCCGTGCTGTGCAGAGGTAAAAACGCCAGCCCGGAATATCTTAAGGGGGGGGGGGATGTGTGGTGGCGAGACAGGTACAGAGCCCAAAGAAAATGTGAAAAAACAGCCTTTTACCTCTGAGCAGAAGGAAGGTTCAGGGGGTTTAAGGGTTAAAACTCAAACCAAAGGAAAAAACTCTCTGCACAGAGATGGGGAGAGTGAGCCACGCCCTAGCTCCATGGAGACCAGGGGAAGTGACGAGGGAAGCCTGGGGGTGGAGTCTGAGGCTATAGGGCAGCCCCAGTCATATAAGCAGAGAGGGAGGAGACACAGCACGAAGAGGAGACACAAGACAGGGAGGAACAGGACGAGGAGGAAGAAGGAAAGCAAGAGGAGATCGTGTCCGTGGGCGGAGCCCAGGAGGGAAATCCTCTGAGGAGGAAACATCCCCTAGCAGGCTGGACACCAGCAGAGAATCTCTTGAGGCTACAGGAAGTAGAGAGATTAGGAGACGTGCAAGGGAAAAGTGCTCCAGCAGAAGCCTCAAACAAGATCCCTATTGCAGGCAACAGACAGACAACTCGAGCCCTGATGGCAGCCTAGCTGGTAAGAAGAGTACAGCTGCTTGGGAATACAGGAGAGTTGGGTCTGGGGAAAATGTTGCTGGAAAGTATGGTAAAGGAATCTTTGTGAGAGAGTCTGTGCAGAAGGTTTTACCTGGGGCACAGCCTGAGAGAAGACAGGGTGCTGGAAACAAGGTGAGCCCTTTGCAAGCTTTAAAACGTTTATTGAGAAAGAAAGATCTCCTATGTCCTTCCCCTGCAACTCAGCGTAGTGAGGATTCCCAGTGGGGACAGGTTTGGAAATTGATAGAGCAATTAAAACCTGTCGTTAGAAACGCTGATGCCAACCAGGGGCTAATTGAACCAGATGAAGAGAGCATGGACGTAGAGGAATGCCTTTCAGAAAATGAGTGTTCTGACTTTGAAATGGATTGCTCTTACTGTGTGAGTCATAAGTAGAAAAGCTGTATGGTTTTAAAAGTGCTGGAAGAGCCATAAGCTTTTAAAAGAGTTTTATGATCGGCTGGAAGTGGTTAATTGAAGCACCAATGTTGAGCTAGCCAGATAAGCTCAGAGAAAGCTATGAAGGCTGGAAGTTAAAGCCAATGTTTGTAATTGGAAAGTGAAGAAGCCTAACGTCTGTAAAAGGAATGATACAAAGGTGTAGCAGCTTGTAACAAGGAAGTCCACGTGCTGTGCAGAGCCTTGAATGATACAGGCTTGTGCTGTGCCAATGCTGGGACTTGAGAGTATCTTCTTGGATGAAAGCAAGGTTTATTGCTGTGTTGAAACAAGCTGTTTGGAATGACTAATGCATGGACTATGCTATAAAGTTATGTTTCCTTTTACATTGAGAAGTTTCCTATTTATGTTATGGTAATATATGAACTGCTGTTAAAGAAGTTCTATGGATAAGTAGAAAATAAAAATCCTGTTACCTTCGCTGTTTGGTTCTTACCACACAACTACATTCTTCAAAGGCCTCAGTGAAAGGGATCAAGGTGATAAAGGACATAAAGTGGTATGCTCACTACGTATAGGCAACCGCCTAACCCGTAGGGGGCGCTACAGTATGTCTACCATATATATGGGCTGCTTGCAAAAAAAGACATACCTTTTGTGAAGTGGTTCTAGATCAGTCTATTTCTTGCTCTCTCTCTCTGCCAGTAGGGCTGGCTGTTGACATTTTCAGCACTGTCTATACCCTCCTCTTTGTCGGCCTCTTCTATTGTGTTCTCTGGGGGCAGGAGCAGGCACCTCCTTTTTCTCAGGTTGTGCAGCATGCAATTTAGATTTGAAGGACCTTTTCTGGACTGTTTAGTAACTTGGTCACTGACCTGTCCAGACAATGAAAGTATGTGTTCAGCTGGCTGAATGTTCTCTATATCACCGAATGAATAGTCCGGTGATACCGGTTATAGCAATCCTCTGCCTCAGTGATGTCCTACCTCCATTGGTACTGGGCCTTCATTTCTCTGTGGGACACCACCCCCCCCCCCCACCCCCAGGGCCTCCCAAGGCTCAGGGCTATAGCTCTCACCACCCTCCCCCCCTCTTGTCTCTTTATGTGGCATGCCTTCTGTGGAGCACCCTCCAGGCTCGAGTCTGGGGTGTGACTTGCACTCCAAGCCCTTGCTTATCAGCCTCTGTGTGCACATCCTCACCCAGATATTTTTCCCACATTACCTAATATTCTGATAGCATTTGGTGCTCCATGCAGTCACCACTCTCTGACTACAGTGTTATTAGATTTAGTGGCAAACGCAGGGATGTGGCAGAGGTTGTCACTAACCGAGGAATCAGCCACCATTGATTTCCCCACTGCTGAAATGCTCATGAATCCCTGATTGCACCAAGATATAGGCATTATGGCATTACCCTGGAAAATGGGGAAAAACATCAGTTATTTCGCCCTCGACATTGCAGGCCACCTGCATAGTCATGGAATGGTAGGCCTTGCTATTCCTGTATGTGGTTTGCCATGCTCTGAGGGGGTGCAAGGCCACATGTACAGTCTATTACACCCAGCACCACGAGAAAACTCACAACCTGATGGAAGTCCAATATGGTCTGTTGCTGCTATACCATGTTTGGAAAGCTGCACAATACTGGGGAAGAACACTACAAGGAACTGTGAAACACAACACTTTTGACTGGCTGAACCTGCCAAATCTGCCAGCATGGTCTGGAAACTGCTGGTCACCAGAAATGTGAGGGCTGTCATGAACTTGATGTGCACAAGGATGGGATAAACCTCTCTGTGTGGTGGCACTGAGATCTTGCTCTAGCTCCTGACATAGCTGGTGTATGGTGGCTTTTATCATATCAGAACCACGTCAGGCACTGGTCAAAGAGTGCCATGAATTGGGCCCTTGACCATATATCCTCTAGCACAGTTTCCTCTGTGTGCCCTCCTGTTCTGCCTGTCGAACTCCTCCTTAATGACTGTGGCAAACCAGATGTTCATCTGCTCATTGCTCCTACCTTCCACCAACATACATGGGGGCCACCACCTACACCTCTTCACAACTACCACCACCAACCTTATGCTACCACCACCTACACACAGTGCTCAGTGCTGTGTGAGACACAGATGCAGACGTAGATAGCCACCTGCTCCAGCCACATGGACACCAAGACCTGCACCCATGCAGACATCACGCATCCTCAAAAGAACATAAGAAATGCCATAATGGGTCAGACCAAGGCTCCATCAAGCCCAGTATCCTCTTTCCAACAGTGGCCATTCCAAGTGACAAGTACCTGTCAGGTTCCCAATAAAGCACACAGATTCCACAATGCTTATCCTGGGATAAGCAGTGGATTTCCCTAGTCCTCCTTAATAATGGTTTATGAACTTTTCCTCCAGAAACTTGTCCAATCCTTTTTTTTTAAACACACTATACTAACAGCTTTTACAACTTCCTCTGGTAATGAATTCCAGCGTTTGATTGCTGATTGAGTTATAAAAATATTTTCTCTTATTACTCTTAAATGGGTTACGTTGTAGCTTCATTGCATGTCCATAAGAACATAAGATATGCCATACTGGGTCAGACCAAGGTCCATCAAGCCCAGTATTCTGTTTCCAACAGTGGCCAATCTAGGTCATATGTACCTAGCAGTTTCCCCAAGGGACACAAGTTCCACAATGCTTGTATTGGTTCAAGCATTGATATCCTGGGTCCCTTCTTAATAATGGTTTATGGACCTTTCCTCCAGGAACTTGTCCAAACCTTTTCTAAACCCTTTTTTCCTATCCAGTTCTGTGGGCTGTGGGGATTGGGGGGAGGGGGGGTTTCATTTGCTTAGCCAGTTGCTTAGCTCTTTATTATTTATTACTGTGAGTTTGGGGCCTTGCTATACTTTTCGGGGTCTTATTGAACTGGGGAGAGGGAGGGCTCTAGCACAAGCGCTTTCTTTTTTTCTCTTTCTTTTTCTCCTTATTTTCTGTGGGGTTGATGTTTGTTAACCAGCTGTTTGGGGTTCTTAATATAACTAATTGGGGAGTACTGTGTGGATTCCGCCTGAGATACATTAAGATACGATTATGGTGCATGTTATCTTGTACTTGTCTGTTCTGCTTTGATTTGCTGTATTACCCTGAGTTCTGTTTCAGCTGGGTGTTATGTGTACTCTGGGGGCGAGATCTGTGTCATGGGGGTGGTGGAGACCGTGCGCATCTGAGTTGACTCTGCGCAGGGAATTTCATGCTACCCAATAGAGGGAGGGTAGGGTATAGTACGAGAGGGGTTGGGTGGGGGGGGGGGGGGAGGAAGGGGGAGGGGGGAGAGGGGGATTGGGGGAGAAGGGGGATAGAATAGTCTTCCTATTTTTTGAAGGCATAAATAACCAGTCTACATTTACCCAGGCTACTCCATTCATTATTTTTTTTTTTGAAACTCTTTTTATTAAACACAGATCAATACCAAACAGAACCGACAGACAGTGTACAACGATAACATCTCGAGTGGGGGTTGTATCTGATCACCCACTCCAGTACAGCTCAACAGATCATGCATCAAAAAGATACAGCAAAGTTTACATTTAATCCCACCCCCCACCCCTCCCGCCCCCTCCCCTCCTCATACCCCAAGGGAACAAACATCTAAACTACCATATCGCTTTCTACTATGAGTCCAGTCACTCCATGGTCTCCTACATACTATCCACCCCTCAACCCAGCCGAAGGACCTCATTCCGGGCAAGGGGACCCAATGTCCGAATATATGGTTCCCACACCAAGAAAAACGAGACCCAACGGCGGGTGCTACCCCTAGCACCCCTCCTTTCCATAAGCATTAATTGGTGGAAGCTATTGCGTCACTCCCAAAATGTAGGGCTCAATTCCTCCCTCCACCGGTGAAGTATCGGGCCCTTACCCACCAGACATGCCTTCCTAACTAGCAAGCGCTCCCACCTTCCCTTCGGGTAGAGTGGTCCAAGCAGGTCGAACACCACAAGTAATGCCATCCAGTCAATCTGCTGCTGGACGATCTTACTCATATACTCAGCAATCCTTCTCCAATACCGACAAATCCTCTGACACCCCCACCACATATGCCCCAGGTCGGCCAAGGGACAAAAGCATTTTGGGCAACCCCCTTCCTCTGTGAGCCGACATCGTAGTGCTCGTCTCGGAGAGATATGCGCTCGTACCAGGCACTTGAACTGCACTTCTCACCAGCGGGACCCCTCCACCAACCCCTTGATTCTACCCAAGGCTCGATAGAGTGCCCCCGGGGGGACCCCCAAATGTAGCTGCCGAGCCCACAAATCCTCCTCTTTTCCATACTCTGGCAGACTCCCATAACTGTCTATATGCTTTTTAAAATTAGCAATTGTGGGTGGGACCTCCTCCCCCAATGCAAAAAACTCCAGAATCTGCGCAGCTCTCTCCACTCGCAGGGCTGTCTGTGGGAGGGAGGCTATATAATGGTGTAATTGGGCATAGGCAAAAAAGTGTCTCCGGGCCATCCCATATTCCTCACCCAAATTCGCAAGAGACCTGCACTTCCCCGTGGAGTCAATCACATGTCCAATGTTCCGTATGCCCAATCTCCTCCATTCCCAAAACGCTGGTGTTTCCGACCCCGGCGTAAACCGAAGGTTCCCCTGTATGGGCAACCAGCTCGACACTTCAGGGGGCTCCCTCCAGATGCCATTTAAGTGCTGCCACGTCCGTCGCACCGGACGGATCAGCGCACTGCTCACCACTCCCCCAGGGAGAGACCTACGGTCCAAGTGCAGCACCGCCAACAAGGACAGCGGGGCTACAAACGCCTCCTCTAACGCCCGAGGGGTATACACCTCTGTATTCCCCAACCAATCGCCTATATGTCGCGCTTGGCAAGCTAGGGCATAGTTCCTTAAGTCGGGAAGGCCTATCCCCCCCTCGGTCCCAGCCCCCTTGTAACCTATGCAGGAGTATACGGGCTTTAGCTCCTCTCCAAAGAAACCTCCGAATCTCTCTGTCCATGGAATTTAAGTCCTGCTTCAAGACCCATACCAGAAGAGCCTGTAACCAGTAAAGCACCCTCGGTAAGATCACCATTTTTAATGCCGCTACCCGGCCCAACAACGACAAAGGCAACGGAGTCCAGGCCGAAAGCTGCACGCGGGTTTGGTCCAAGACCCGTTCCAAATTCTTCCTATACAGCTCTCTCGGTTCTCGTGTCAGAAGCACCCCTAAGTATACAAAGGAATCCCCCGTCCACCTAAGCGGGAACCTCCCCCGCCACTGCCCCTTCAGTGTCCCCGCCACATCTAAAGCCTCCAACTTATCCATATTAATGCAAAGCCCGGCAAAACTGCCAAACCGGGAAAATTCTTCCAATAAACTAGGCAACGACGCCTGGGGAGACAACAAGTGCACCAACATATCGTCGGCAAACGCAGCCATCTTAAAGATATGCGACCCTATAGCTATCCCTTGTATATCTCTAGAAGCCTCTATTCTCCACACCAGTGGGTCCAAGGACAGTACAAAGAACAGGGGAGACAGTGGACAACCTTGCCGCGTCCCCCTCTCCAACGGAAAACTCTCTGACAACACCCCATTGCATAGCACCCCTGCCGAGGGTCTCGAGTATAGGAGCTCTACCATGCTACAAAAGGACTCCAAGTCCATACTGAGGCAACAAATATTTTAGGTAGGACCAGCTCACTTGATCGAACGCCTTCTCGGCATCAAAACTCACCAGAAGGAACTGCAATTTCCTGTCCCGCACCCACTCCATCGACGCCACGATCTTACGCAAATTCCACACAGCATAGCGGCCCCGCACAAACCCCACCTGAGAAGCATGCACCAATTCTCCAAGCACCAGGGCCAAACGATCCGCCAGCACCTTGGCCAAAATTTTTACATCAAAATTTAGTAAAGAGATAGGCCGGTAAGACGCTGCCTGCGTGCAATCCTTCCCTGCTTTGGGGATCAGAATAATGTGCGCATGGTTCTCTCCCCGCTCAAACCCCCCTTGCGCCACTCTCCTATGATACACTGCCATCAGGGGCGCAGACAGCTCTGTCCTCAACAACTTATAGAATTCTGCCCCAAATCCATCAGGGCCCGGCGCCTTGCAACAGCTCGCCTTCTGAATAACCCGTTGCACCTCTTCCTCCGACACTGGCGCATCAAGTTGTGCTCGCTGAGCTGCTGTCAGCTGTGGCAGCTGCACCTCTCGTAAGTATTCCTCCATGACATTCTGAGACCTCACCCTCCTCGGATACAGTTTTTGATTGAACCCCTTGAATATCTCAACAATCGCCTTACTATCCTGATGCAGCGTCCCCCTGTCATCCCGCAGCGCCCCCACCAAGCCTGATCCCCTGCTACCCTTAAGACATCTCGCCAATAGCTTGCCCGGTTTATCCCCATATCTATATAACTGGTATTTATAAAATAAAAGGGATTTCTTGGCTCGCTGATGTAACAGCTCGTTAAGAGCCATCTGGATCTCCCACAACTTTCCCCTCCGCGCTACCCCAGAGTGCTGAGCTTGCCTACGTCTCTCTTTACGTACCTGCTGCTCCAGCTGCACTATTTGTTGCATCTGCATCTTCCGTTTCCTACCCACATACCCTATGATCTCTCCCCGTATGACCACTTTTTCCGCTTCCCAGAAAAGCTCAGGGTCGTCCCAATGCTGGGCATTGTGGGCGGCGAACTCCCGCCACCTCTGCCCAAGAAATATCTGGAAGTCCGCCTCCCTGTACAATTCCATAGGAAATTTCCAGATGCGGGACCGCACGCTCAGATCCTGCCACACCAGGTCCACCCACACCTGCGCATGATCCGATATCTCCATAGGATCCACCTGCGCATCCTCAACTTGAGCAAAGGATCTCTCCGAGACCAGAACGTAATCTATACGGGCACTCGAGCCATGCGCTCGCGATTGGTGGGTATAATCCCTCTCAAAGGGGTGCAGCAGCCGCCACGGATCTACCAGCCCCAAGCTACGCCTCAAGTGCTGCAGCGATTTGGCAGTTTTCGCCCATGTTCGGTCCCCCCCGCCTCTAGTTGTATCCAGATCCGCATCCAAGACCCCATTAAAGTCTCCCGCTACGATCAAAGGGACATCTGGCAACTGCTCCACTCGGGAGCCCAGACTAGCATATAATGCTTCGTCTAGCACATTGGGGCTGTACATGTTGCCCAGCACCACAGGCTTCCCCTCCAGTAGGCCATATACAAGCACATATCTCCCACCCTCGCCCTCGAAAATGCTCTCCTGGACAAATCGTATTCTCTTGTGTATCAAAATGACCACTCCACCTTTCCGCCCCCTCGCCGGAGCCCCCCACACCTGTCCCACCCAATCCCTCTTTAATTTAAGATGTTCCTCAGCAGTCTGGTGGGTTTCCTGTATCATAGCTATATAGCATTTCTGCCACGCCAGGGCCTGCAGCACTTTATATCTCTTAATAGGAGTACCCATCCCACAGACATTCTATGACAGAACCCTCAGGTCAGTGGTTTACGATAAGGCACAAGTCCCATGGCAAAACGCCCACTATGTGGAAGGACCCCCCCAGCCTGAGGCCTTCCCATTCCATTAGATGTATGTTCCCCCCTCCCTGCAACAGGTCTCCTAAGATACAGCTCTCCTCCTCTTCCCCCGCTCTCTTCCTCCCTCGCCCCCTTCTCCTCCCCCACCCACCCCCCCTTCCCCCCCTCTCCCACCCTCCCTCCCCTTCCCCTTCCTTCCCCTTCCTTCCACACTCCTCTCCTCTCCAGTCCCCCATCTCTACTACCATCCGCCTCTCTCCCTCTCGGTGACTCCAAGATGCGTGTAGTACCCCCCCACTCCTCCCTTATGCCGCCTCTTCTGAGAGCCATACGGGGCCCCCCCCTCCTCCCCACCAGCATCCACCCTCTCCAAAGTGACCGCTCCCCTTCCCTCTCCTCCCACACTAGATGAACCCAAGCAACACAAACTCCCCGCAACACTTTCCCGTATCCCAAAGAAAACAGCAAACAGATAATGCTGAAGACAGCCTTAACAGTCCCCATGCACCCCCTCCCCCCACATGGTTATCACAGCCACCTCCTCCACAGTCAGAAGCAGCGTGCCCCAGACTTGTTCTTCCGATCCACTCTCCTCGCCGCTTAGCATCATGTCTCAGCTGCCGCTGTGGCCACCCGCCGTATCTCCTCCACGTAAGGCGTTGCTGCTGCCGCTGATTCAAAGGTCCGACGAACCCCACCATGAGTAAAGATCAATCGGGCGGGATATTGCACCAGAAATTTGATATTGTTATCTATCAATATCTGACACAAGGGTCCATACTCTCGTCGACGTTGTCCCAGGGCTGCCGAGTAATCCTGAACGATACGCAGCTTATCATTGTCCTTGTGAACTGCTCCTTTCTTCCTCACTTCCCGCAACACCACCTCCTTTTGCGGGAATCGCAGGAACCATGCCAGAACCACCCTGGGGCGGCCGTCACTGGCTCTCCTAGGCCCAACCCGGTGCACCCTCTCTATTTGCACTAGGGTACCTTCAGGATCATTCTCCAAAATTTGTTTCACCAGATTCTCCACATAGGATTTTAAGTCCCTGTCCTCTATGGCATCCGGGATCCCCAAGAATCTCAAGTTATTACGGCGAGACCTGTTCTCAAGGTCGTCCAGCTTGGCCTCCTGCCCCTGAAGTAGCTTTTTCACACGAGTCATCTCCTGCTGCAGCTCCAGCACATGTTCCTCTGCCCGATCTATCTGGTGCTCTGCTTCCTGCATTCGGCTCCCCAGGGCCTCCACCGAGGATTGAAGAAGGTCCATTCGGCCCCGCAGGTCTTCAAATTGTGCAGACAGCGCCCCTGCCATGGCTATGGAGATTTCATCCGCCAGCTCCGCTTTGGCGGCGAGGATTGCTCCCCCCCTTTATGTGGCAGAGGTAACTTCTCCTTCTCTACTCGGCGGCCTCCCTTTGCTGCCATTGCCAGAACTGCGTCGGCCTTCAGGGGTCCCTCCCCCTGTCTCTCCACCCCCACAACGGGCCGCGGCGTCACCGGCTCACCCTCCTCTTGTGCGTGCCACTCTGTCTCCGCGGGGGGGGGGGGGGGGGCAGGGTCTTCCCCGTCACAGGTTCCGCTATCTCTCCCTGGTCTCCCAAGCACCTGGCGGGGCTTATTCTGGGCTAACCGGCCCGTGAGGAGCACCCAGGATTGTCGAAACGGGCACGGCCCAGTACAAAGGCCAGGTGAGGGTTCCAAACCTCCCCTCGATAGTTCGGGGTCTACCGTCCTCCAGGAGCGAGCAGTTGTAGAGGGGGAGGGCGAGGAGCAAGGATCGGGAAGTCACCCGCCGCCGCGTATCATGGCTCCAATGCCCAGCTGCAGTTCACTGCTTACCGGCTCGCCCCACCACGTGGCACTCTGTTCCGGCTAGGCGTCCTCTTCTCCAGCCGCCCAGGTCCAGGGCCGACGCTGCAGATTAGCGGGGGACAGCGGAGCGGGGGCTCAGAGACGTCATTGCTCTTTGCGGTCCGGTCGGGTAAGCAGGGGGGAGGACCAGAACCCCGAATTCGGCCCCCGTCACCACATTAGACCTCTCCGGGGGAGCGAGGTGGCCCAGAGCTCAAGCAGCATGCGGCTGCTCACGCTCACCGCATCAACGGAAGTCCCTCCATTCATTATTTTATAGACCTCTATCATATCTCCCTTCAGCTGCCTCTTTTCCAAGTCAAAGAGCCCTAACCTTTTCAGTCTTTCCTTGTAGGGATATCCTTCCATCCACTTTACTATTTTTGTTGCTCTTCTCTGAACCTTTTGTAATTCTGCTATATCCTTTTTAAGATATAGTGACCAGAATTGCACATAATATTCAAGATGTAGTCACACCATGCAGCAATAAAGAAGCATTATAATATCCTTAGTTTTATTCTTCATTCCTTTCTTTATGATTCCTAACATTCTATTTGATTTTCTTGGTCATGGGCTGCAACTGCGCAGAGGGTTTCAACGTATTATCCATGATGACGCACAAATCCTTTTCCTAGGTGGTGGTTCCTAATATGGAATCTTGCATTGTGTAGCTGTAGTTTGGGTTGTTTTTCCCTACATGCGTAATTTTGCATTTGTCTGCATTAAATGTCATCTGCCATTGAACATCTAGTCTCCCAATTTTTCAAGGTCCTTTTGCAATTGTTTACAATCCTCTTGTGTTTTAACAACTTTGAATAATTTGGTGTCATCTGCAAATTTGATCACCTCACTCAATATTCCCATTTCCAGGTAATTTATAAATATGTTAAAAAGCAGTGGGTCCAGCACAGATCCATGGGATACTCCACCATTCACCTTTCTCCATTCAGAAAATTGGCCATTTAGCCCTACTCTCTGTTTTCTATCTTTCAACCAGTTCCTAATCTACAATAGTACATTGCATCCTATCTCATGGCTTTTTAATTTCCCCAAGAGTTTCTAATGATTGACTTTGTCAAAGGCTTTCTGAAAATTGAGATGCACTACTGTATATCAACCAGCTCACGTTTATCTATCTGTTTATTTACACTTTCAAAAAAATATAAGAGATTGGCGAGACAAGACTTTCCTTGGCTAAATCCATGTTGGCTTCCTGTCATTAAACTCTGACTTTCTGCATGTTCAGTAATTTTGTTTTTTATAATGGTTTCTATCATTTTGCCTGGTACTGATGTCAAGCTCACTGGTCTGTAGTTTCCCAGATCACCCCTGAAACCCTTTGACTATTCTCCAATTTTTGGGCACCACAGGTGATTTTAATGATAGCACAGGTCTGCGACCTAAAAGCTGTTTGATTATTTTCATCTAATTTCCATGTATTCTGGTGTGCTAAAAACAAATAAAATATTGAAAAAACTCCTAGACGTCATGATTTGCCACAACATGCAAAATTGTCTTCAAATTTATCAAATTTTTTCAAATTACTATTAATTAATTCAAATTACTATTAATTAATTCACATAAGTGCATTTAAGATATAAAATGCCAAAAAAACCTTAAAGGGGTTGTCCAAATTATGTAAAAAAAAATATAGCACTGTAAATCTGATGGTCAGCAATATATACATAAACTAAGCAAGTTTTAAGTCCGTGCTTCTAATGGTAGAAGGGGTTAATCTTTCCTGAAGAATCCAGTGGGAGGGAGACACAGGGCAGATAGCAGCAGCTCCGGTCAGTGCAGGGGGCGTGGCCAGCACTGTGGCGTCTCGTGTACAGACACAGAGCTGCTCTCTCCTGCATGCCACACTTGTGAACGAATCATCAGGTTCTTGGTTCTAGGCTGTTCACACTTTTTCATCGCAATTCGTGTTAGCTCGTCATTCTTCAACCGTTATGTTATGGCTCCACGAAAGTGTATTAATTCGCCAGACAGTTTCTGTTTCATCTGTGGTGAATATACAGTGTTGAAGCAACAGCAGAATATTACAGACTTTGTGAAAAAAGTATACTTTGCATACTTTGGACTAAAAATTGGAGATCAAGATAAAATCTGGGCGCCTCATAGAGTGTGCAAACGGTGTGTTGAGGACCTCTGAAACTGGTTCAAGGGTAAGAAAAAAATCTTTCCGTTATGGGATTCCTATGGTATGCGAGAGCAAAAGAACCATAGTGACGATTGTTACTTTTGTTCATGCGATGTGAAAGGGTTTAATTCCAAATGGAAGAATTCCATTTCATACCCCAATCTTCACTCGGCAATTCGTCCCATCCCCCATGGCACAGATATCCCAGTACCCAAGCCCCCTGCTACCTTGGAAGAGATACCTAGCTCCGATGAAGGTGAAGTCATACCTGAACAAGATGACGAATCAAGTTCTGACTTTGAAGATGATACAAGACCAAAATTGTTTTCTCAGGAGGAGATGAATGATTTGGTAAGAGACTTGAATCTTCCCAAAGATGCCACTGAGTTACTCAGATCAAGGCTGAAAAGCAGGAATTTATTGTTGCCAGGAGTGTCATCTTCATGGTTCGGACATCGTGAAAAGGAGTTTGTTCCTTACTTCGCCCAGGAAGACAAGTTGATTTATTGCATCGATGTTGAAGGTCTGATGGGTCAATTTAAAATCCAATATGATTCAGAGCAATGGCATCTTTTTATAGATTCTTCAAAAAGAAGTCTCAAAGCAGTTTTACTCCACAGTGGTTTTTACGCTTCCATACCCGTAGGTCATTCCGTACACTTGAAGGAAATCTACGAGAGCTTGGAATTGTAAACTTAAATATGAAGATCATGGTTAGCAAGTGTGTGGGGACTTGAAGGTCTTGTGCATGCTGCTCGGGCAACAAGCTGGGTATACCAAATATCCTTGTTTTCTGTGTCTATGGGACAGTCGAGACCGACAAAATCACTGGACCAAGAAGAGTTGGCAGCCGAGGGTGCTAACAGTCGGTGAAAAAAATGTCCTCCGAGAAACTTTGGTATCTTCCCATAAAGTTCTTCTACCACCTCTCCACAGAAAATTGGGATTGATGAAGTAATTCGTAAAATCACTTCCAAGAGATGGAGAATGCTTCAAATACTTGGTCACCAAGTTTCCAGGCCTGTTCAAGGCAAAATTGAAGAAAAGTGTGTTTGTCGGACCAGACATTAGAAGGCTTATAGTTGATCAAGAGTTTGTCAATACCATGATGGGTCCTCAAAAAGAAAGGTGGATTGCATTTAAAGAAGTCGTACAGAAATTTTTAGGCAATAACAAAGATCCTCACTACAAAAAGATTGTCGGACAAATGCTGAAAGCATTTCAAGCTTTAGGTTGCCTGATGAGTTTGAAAGTGCATTTCCTCCAGTCCCACCTTGACTACTTTCCTGAAAATTTGGGAGCTGTGAGTGAGGAACAAGGTGAACAATTCCACCAAGATATTAAAGAGATGGAAAGGAGATACCAAGGAAAATGGAGCATTACAATGATGGCAGACTACTGTTGGATGCTTCAGAGAGACATTCCAGATGCTACTCACAAGCGTAAATGCACCAAGAGGAGACTCACAAGGAAGAAGAATCGAGTTTAGTGTGTGTAGGTGAGCTCGTTTCAGTTCAAAAAAGGATTTTCATGAAAATATTGTAATAAAACTTTAATTTTATAAGTCTATTTCCATTTATTTTGAGGTATTGCCTTATTTAACATGGTTACCTAAATTGTCAGGAAACGTGATGTCATATGACAAAATGGAGGTCATTTTCAGATTCAGCGCACCAAAACACAAAGATTACGTGGAATAACAAAAACAGCTCTCGAAAAAATATTCACATTTTACTAATAAGAGGTCTGCAATCTCATGTTTCAGTTCCTTCAGTACCCTGGGATGTATGCCATCCAGTATTACATCTTCCCGACTTATTGAGATTTGTTTCAATTCCTCTGATACATCACCTTTAAATATTATTTCTGGCATGGGTAAGTTTCCTACATCTTCTTCAGTAAAGACTGAAACAAAAAATTCATTCAGTCTCTTCGCTATGGTCATGTCCTCTCTCAGTGAACCATTTACCTCTCCATCATCTAATGATCAAATTAACAGGTGCTTTGTTACAAGTATATTTGAAAAAGTTTTACTATGTGCTTTTTTTCTATGGCCAGCTTCTTTTCAATTTTTTTCTTTGCTTGCCTTATCAGTGCCTTGCATTTAACTTGCCAGTATTTCTGTTGTTGTCATTTGGCTCTTTTTTCCAAAAGATTTTTCTTGGCTATAACAATCTCTCTGACCTCACCTTTAAGCCATGCTGGCTGTCATTTGGCCTTCCCTTTTTAAAGCACTGAATACATCTGGTCTGAGCTTCCAAGATAGTATTTTTAAATAATGCCCAGGCCTGATGTAAACTCTTAACCTTTGCAGTTGCTCCGTTTGGTTTTTTCTTAACCATTTTCCTCATTTTATTATAGTCTCCCCTCACTCGATTTACAACTTGTTGTGCTGTGAGGGCTTGTGTGTATCAGTGATGCTGAGGGCTATACTATTGGTAGCTTAACTAATGGCAGGGTGCCCCAAAGTGGACAGGTCTCAACTGAAGTGACAGACCAAACCACCCATCTGGGCAGCAGCAGAGGATCACATTTCTCTGACAATGGCAACAACCCTAGAATTACCTGTGCATAAAAAAGGCCTATAATCTACTATAATCTACTTCTGTATCTTGCCATAAAACCCAATAGATAGTCGCAACAACACAAATTGCACTATAGTGCGGGAAGATGAAACCCCCAGGTCAAAAGGCACTCAACTGGTTATTGGGGAGGAGCTGAAGACTTTTCAGAGTGAAGTCAGCATTTATGATGTAGTTGGATCAAAGCCCTCGGGACATCTGATTTAGCTGCGTTTAAATGAGAGTCAGAAGCTGCAAAGATGTCTTACATATTGGGACATGGAATGCACGAAGCATGAACCAAGAGAAGTTGGAGGTGGTCAATAATGAAATGGAATGTGTACAACTAGATCTATTGAGTGTCAGTAAAATGAAATGATGATCATGGTCTACTATGCTGGAAATGAAACATAAGGAAGAAATGGTGTTGCATTTATAATCAAGAAACTTGCAAGAACTGTAATGACATAAAATGCAATTAGTGACCACTTAATTTCTATTTGGCTATGAGGAATGCCCATCTACACAACTATAATTCAGATATATGCCCCAACAACAGCTGCAGAAGAGGATGAAGTTGATGAGTTCTATGAACAAGTACATACTGAAATTGACAGAACATGCAAACAGAATATCCTGACAGTCATAGGTGGCTGGAACACAAAAGTTATCAACAATGAAGAAGGCAAAGTAGTTGGAAAAATATGGACTTGGCCACAGAAATGAAACTGGAGAAACACTGAGACAATTCTGCAAGACCACGATCTATTCATCTCAAAACCTGAAGCTGACTGTGGTGCAGATAACCAATTACTAGTATGCAAATTCAAGCTAAAGTTGAAAAAGAGCAAGCCACTCAGGAATGTAGCAAAATATGACCTTGAGAATATACCACCGGAATTTAAAGACTGCTTGCAAAATCGATTTACTGTTTTAGATACAAATGACAGAGCTCCAGAAGAGTTATGGGATGACATAAAGAAGGTTGTGTTGGAAGAAGGTTGAGAAGTCTCTACAAAAACTGAAAAAAACAAAAATGGCCTAAATGAATGACTGAAGAAACTCTGAAAATTGCCCAGAAATGCAGCGAAGCTAAAGTCAGAGGAGAAAGAGAGGCAATCGCAGAACTCAACAGAGATTTCCAACGTGCAGCAAGACAAGGCAAGGAGAAGCACTACAGTGATGCATGCAAGGAAATAGAAGCAGAAACAAATAGAGGAAGAACAAGATTGGCTTTCTTAAAGTTACGAGAGTTAAAGAAAAAATTCCAGCTTCGAATTAGAATGCTACAAGATGCCCAAGGATCTATGTTGAATGATGCTGAGAAGATCAAGAAAAGGTTTAAAGAATATACTGTGTCATTATATGATAAAGATCAAGTGGACCAACAGCCGTTTCAACCTGTATCTTTATGATCAGGCATCTTTGATGATGAAAGAAGTCGAAACAACATTGAAAGTCTTACTGAAGTATTACAGCAATCTGATGCAGGTTACAAGGCTCTGCCAGGAAATTTGGAAGACAACAACATGGCCAATTGACTAGAAAAGATCTATGTTTATACCAGTACTGAAGAAAGGTGAGCCAACTGACTGTGGAAATTATCACAATTGCTCTGATCCCACATGCCAGCAAGATTCTACTCAAGTTTATTCAGCAGAGACTATAACCATACCTGGTACGAGAACTGCCTGAACTGCAAGCAGAGTTCAGGAAAGGGCCAGGAACGAGAGACATCATCATGGATGTGAAATGGATCCTTGAAAAGTTAAAAGAATACCAAAAGGATATCTATATGTGTTTTATAGACTACAGCAAGGCTTTTGACTGTATAAACCATGAGAAACTCTGGACCACATTAAGAAGCATGGGTACACCAGAACACCTGATCATTCTCTTGCACAACCTACTGAAAAGGGCTTTAAACTAGATTTGTTGTGGATGGGTGAAGAGAGATCCCAGGTAAGTGAAACATTAAATGCCTCTGTAGAAATGAGTAATGGGGCAACATCTGGAAAGTGATGTTGTAAACGGGGGCGCTGGTCGTGAATGTCCACAGTCTTGGCAAAGGCAAACTATTATTATGACTTGCAAAGGATTGTGGGGGTTGTAGTTCATTTGTACCAGAATCAGCCGTTCACAAAATAATGAGTTGTGATGCTCGAGTGTAAGCAAAGAAAAATAGATTTTATTCATGGGGTTAATTCTCCCACACAGATTTACTTGGTAACACAAAAGGACACTTGCTTCAGTATTGTACTCAGGAAAAACAAAGCTTGATATAAGGTAACTGAACTTCTTAAGCAAAAATCAATAAAGACCTTGATGGGAAACAGAAAAGGTCTTTTTGATGGCACCTGCTAATGACCTTCTTAGCAGTGCTCCAAAAGGCAAAAACAAAACCCAAAAGTAACAAAAAAACTGTTCTTTATCAAGGATAACTTTCTTCTATTTACACACACAAAAAAAGACAAGTTTCCTTCCAGAGCTCACGTGCACTTGTGCCTGGCTCAATTACCAATAATTAGCCAGCTGCAAACCCCTTTGCTGGTTCACTCTCTCTACGTGGCTCAATCCTACCCTAAAGCTTTCTTGCAGAGACTTTTCTGGGTAAATAAAAGAACAAGTTACAGTTCCTTTTGGTGGTTGTTGTATTAGTGAGAAAGTACTTTAAAACAGCAGCCTAGACAGAGAGCAGTCCATGTATTCTAACTGATCATTTGATATATCTCCTTCTTCCTCAAATATCATGGAATCAATATCATGGTCTGGCTCAGAGGAATTCCTTAATTGATCATTCTCAGGATAATATTTGTTTCCCTGCTGTCTTCCTGGAGAAGAGCTAGGGCATAGATCAAAGTTCATACCTGAGCTTTCTTTGCTGTTAGGTTTCCTCTCCAGGTAACCTGGCCAGTAAGTAGTCCAGCTTTTATGTCCAGCCTTCCAATCAAGATCCCTGGACACTGGGTCTCTCTTCACATACCTTCTTGCACCGGTCTTAGGGCCCCTTCCAAATGCAGTCGTCTCCTTCAAAGGTGCCGTTTGGGAATTCCTGGCTCTATAACCCCACTCCTCTGGCTTCCTCCAGTCCAATGGAGTATGCTTGCCTCTGGAATCACTCCTAACACACGTACTGCTGTGGGCTCCTTCTTTAGACCTCCAAGATGTCTTTCTCTTCTTCCTTCCACGTTGCTTCTGCTGTTGTAGTCCTCTCTCTTCTTTCTCCCTGTTCCGTCTGCTCTCCTGGTTCTCTGAGTTCCTGTTCTGTCTCTGTGTAGAATATCCTTTACTTTTAACGTGCTTAGAGGGACACTCCACCCTAGCACAGCCCAGGTGTGCTGAATCAAGCCCTGTCCTTGGAGATGAGTGATTGGGGATTACCTCATAGCTCTCCTGATTGAACACACGTTTCCCCACTTCAGCCCTTCTAGAGGCTGTTTGAAACCTGGTGCATTCTGGGACTGGTAGTCTTTTATGAAAACATTCTGTTTTAGTATTTCTACCAGCAAAGACAGGTTGCTTGTTCAGAGCCAATTCACCTCTTTTATAGCTCCTTCCTGAACTGTGATAAGCTTCCTTATCACAATGTGTATAAATGCCTGTAGCATGGGAAATAAGATCACAGATGTTGTGGCTTTAATGAAAGAGACTGACTTGGATTTAGTAGTGATTACAGAGATATGTTCACGGAAAACCATGACTGGGATATAATTATACCGGGCTATACTTTATTCAGGAAGGACACGGTAGGAAAAAGGGGAGGTGGAGTGGCACTGTGTGTCAAAAATAATATTAAAGCTGTAGAATTGCAAGGCTTAAAAGGAAGAGAAGAAGCACTGTGGGTTAAACAAGAAAGAGAGAAAGGGGAATCCATTTGCATTGGAATTATATACAGATCCTACTCACAGGGAGCAGAAGTGGACAAAGATTTACTAGAAGATATATACAATATTGCTGTGAAAAGAGAAGTGCTACTAATAGGTGATTTCAATATGCCGGATGTGGATTGGCACATTCCTACTGTGATGTCATCTACAAGTAAGGAGATACTGGATTCTCTATAGGGAGAACTATTCAGGCAACTGATAACAGAACCTACACGTGATGGGGCCATATTGGACTTAGTGATTACCAATGGAGAAAGTGTTTCTGATGTCGGTTGAGTGGGAGGCAACAAAGGGTATGGGTAAATGGAGCTCATTCTGAGGAGAAGGAGGTTACCAGTGGTGTGCCGCAGGGATCTGTCCTTGGTCCTATTCTGTTTAAAATCTTTGTTCGTGATATTATGAAAGAATTGATGAGTAAGGTTTGCTTGTTTGCAGATGATACCAAAATCTGCAATAGAATAGACACACAGGACGGAGTCGATAACATGAGGAAGGCTCTAGCTAAGCTTGAAGAATGGTCTAGAATTTGGTAACTGAAATTTAATGCTAAAAAATGCAGAGTTATGCATTTAGGCTGCAAAAGAAGAGCGGGACCTGGGCGTAATTGTGTGTGACAATCTTAAAGTAGCTAAATAAGTTGAAAAGGCGACTGCGAAAGTCAGAAGGATGCTTTGATGTATAGGGAGAGGAATGGTCAGCAGAAAAAAGGAGGTGATAATGTCTCTGTATAAGTCTCTGGTGTGACTTCATTTGGAGTATTGTGTGCAATTCTGGAGACCGCACCTTCAAAAGGACATAAGCAAGTTGGAGTCAGTGCAGAGGGTGGCTACTAAAATAGTTAGTGGTCTTTGTTATGAAGCATATGAGGACAGACTTAAAGATTTTAATGTGTATACTTTAGAGGAAAGGCAGGATAGCGGGATACCTCTGTGGCCTAAATGCATGGGAGTGTTTCTTTCAATTGAAAGCAAGCTCTACTATGAGGGGAAATAGGATGAGAGTGAAAGGGGATAGAATCAGGGGTACTATGCAGAAATATTTCTTTACGGAAAGAGTGATAGATCTCTCAGTGAACGTAGGAGACACAAGGACAGTACCTGAATTCAAAAAAGCATGGGACAAAAACAAAGAATCTCTAAAGGTAAAAAGGGGACTATTGTAGTTGATATGGAAGGGAAGGCTAGATAGGCCATGTGGTCTTTTTCTGCTGTCATGTTTCTGTGTTTCTAAGAAGCATCAGTTCAAATGGAACAAGGGGAAATAGAATGGTTTAAAATCAGCAAAGATGTACAACAAGGCTGCATACTTTCCCCCTACCTGTTTAATTTATATGCAGAACAAATCAGAGAAGCAGAACTGTATGAAGATAACCGAGGTGTAAAGATTGGTGGAAGACTCATCAACCACCTTTGCTATGCACATTACTGGCTCAAAGTGAAGATGATCTGAAACATTTGCTTCTCCAGGTCAAGGAACATAGTCTTAAAATGGGCCTGCACCTTACTGTATAGAAGACAAAGAACCTGACAACTGGCAAAATCAATAAGCTCTTCGTTGATGGAGAAGAAATTGAAATAGTGGACAACTTTAACCTACTTGGATCAACTATCAAAAAAGAAACAACAAGCAGTCAAGAAATATGACAACGCATTGCTCTTGGCAGAATGGCTATGAAGGACCTAGACAAGATTCTCAAAAGCAAAAATGTCTCTCTCCATACAAAGATTCGACTTGTTCAAGCCATGGTATTTTCAATAGCGTCATATGAATGCAAAAGTTGGACAGTGAAAAAGATAGATAGGAAAAAAATAGATGCTTTTGAATTATGGTTCTGGCGACGAATACTGTGTATACCATTGACTGCACATAGAACAAACCAGTCAGTACTAGAGGAAATCAAACCTAAGCTTTCTTTAGAAGCTCAGATGACAATACATTAACTTTCATACTTTGGGCACATCATGCAAAGAGAGAGACATCATGCTTGGCAAGGTAGAAGGTCAATGCAAAAGAGGAAGGCCAGCAATGAGATGGATCGATTCAATAACAGCAGCCATGGGTGCCATTCTGTCAACAATAAGCTGCCTGACTGAAGACCGAACACAGTTTAGAACTATCCAGAGGGTCGCCATGAGTCAACACCGACTCGACAGCACTTAACAGCAACAACAACATTATAGTCTCCTTTTTGAAAGTTAAATACTAGCGCAGCCAATTTCCTGGTTATCCTCCCTCCATTTATTAAATCAAATTTGATCATGTTATAATCGCTATTGGCAAGTGGCACCAAAAGATTTATCTCTTGCACTAGATCCTGCGTTCCACTGAGGGCATGCCTGTGTGTCAGTTCCTTTACCAGCTGCTCCATAAAGCAGTCATTTACTTCATCTATAAACTTGATCTCCCTAGCATGTCCTGATGTGACACTGACTCAGTCAATACTAGGGTAATTGAAATCTCCCATTATCACTGTGTTATAAACTTTGCTAGCTTCCCTAATCTCTGTTAGCATTTCATCATCTGTCTGTTCATTCTGTTCAGGTGGACAATAGTACACTTTCACTGCCACTTCCTTCCCCTTTTTACATGGAATTTCTTTATCCTGTTTGACTCGATGCTCTTTTTATTTTATTTTATTATTTATTTATTACAAGTTCTTATATACCGCACTATTCGGCATCAGCGCGGTTTACATTATAACATAAAGACCATAACAACAAGCTGTTTGGTTTACATCGAACAGGAGTACAAACTTGGAGAACCGGGGTAAACTATATACATGAGATAATTACATAGAAAAGGATAGAGTCTTAATAATATCAAGAACGGCATGGTGTGTTCATGAGTGGGTCACTTCCTCTGGTTCAATTGCTGGTAGGGTAGTATTGAAGGAAGAGGTGGTATTTGAGTGCCTTCCTGAACTGGAGTAGGTCAGTAATGGCCCTTATGTCAGAGGGTAGAGCGTTCCAGCATTTGGGTACATAGAAACTGAAGGCTCTGTTTGAGGTTGTCATGTTAACATATAGAACCACCCCTCTACCAATGTGATCTACCCTATCATTGCGATATAATTTGTAACCTGGTATTACAGTGTCCCATTGGTTATCCTTCTTCCACCAGGTCTCTAAAATGTCAATTATCTCTAACTTTTCATTCATTTCTATATATTTTAACGCTCCCATCTTATTTTTTAGACTTATAGAATTTGCATACAGACATTTCAAAGTCTGTTTTTACTAATATTAACAGTCTGGCTATTTGATAACAGGGTTAGTTTGGAATCTTTCAACTCTGTATGAGGTTTACTTAAAGATACCTGGGTTACATTTACTTTTATTGGAACTTAACTATCGGGATGCCCTTTACTTCCCTGTTTTGCTAGTATCCTTCAAGGATACATCCTTCTGAACCATGTGCTCCTGGGCGACTGTCAGCTTTCCCCCATTATCTAGTTTAAAAGCTGCTCTATCTCCTTTTTAAAGGATAATGTCAGCAGCCTGGTTCCATGCTGATTAAGGTGGGCCCATCCTTTTGAAAAGCCCTCCCCCTCCCCCACCTTCCCCAGAATGTTGCCCAATTCCTAACAAATCCGAAACCCTCTTCCTTGCACTATTGTCTCATCCACACATTGAGACTCTGGAGCTCTGATTGGCTCTTGGTTCCTGAGTGTGGAACGGGAAGTATTTCTGAGAGTGCTATCATTGAAATCCTGTATTTCAACTTTCTAGCTAAAATCCTAAATTTGGCTTCCAGAACCTCCCTCCCACATTTCCCTATGTCACTGGTACCAACTTGTACCAAGACAGCAGTCCCCACCCCAGCACTATCTAAAATCTTATCTAGGTGGCGCATGAGGTCTGCTACCTTCACACCAGGCAGGCATGTTACCAGGCAATCCTCATGTCCACCTGCCACCCAGCTATCTATGTGCCTAATAATTTAATCACCAGCTATAACAGCTGTCCTAATGCTTCCCTCGTGGGCACCCTCCACAAATCCTTCACTCCTACACACACAAACATGTATGCAATCACACTTCCACAGCTGGACTACAGACAAGGTTGCTTGGGGGGGGGGGGATTCAGGGAGCAAGGGATCCAAGGAAAGTAGTGTTAAGTGGTTCTGGGGGTTAGCCAGGGGCTTGAGGCTGGATAGGGGAATGAGGGTTGGTTGGGGTGCCTATCGGAGATGGGACAGCAGTGACAGGTGCAGGATGACAGGCAGACTCCTCTCTCTCCTTCTCTCTCAACTTCATATTCCTCCTAGCACAAAGTCCCCTACCTGTTTGTGCTTTATAGCAGGTCTAGGCCAGGATATCTGGCTCTGTGCTCGACATGTCCAGGATGCTATATGAGATATACCTTGGATATCTGCATCCTTGCCCTTGCCTGGTCCTGTCCAAGAATGCCCCTAAACATGCCCATTTTGGGATACTCTGACCTTGATATTCTATCTATGGGGATGTTCCGGTCTGCGAAGTTCTGTAATTGAATTTTGTATGTCTCTGCTGTTCAGACATCTATATCGCACATTTCAGACATGGAAACCATCTCCATCTCATGTAAAATTGCCCCAATTATGCTTTTTTATAGGAACTTTCTGGGAAGGGAGGTATTTGGTTGATCATGATTGTTGAGTTTAATTATCAAAATCTTGAGAGGGAGTAGGCTAAAGACCTGAAAGATAATTGAGGTAGGTGCAGGGCTAAATGCTTGCATAAGGGAGCAAATACCCTTGTACTGGCTGTGTTCACAAGCAGAAGCAGAACTCCAGATCTAAGAAGTCATGAGGCAATGGCAATGCTGGCCAAAAAATAAGTGCATATACGAAAAAAAAAATCTGGATAGAAATCTGCCATAAGATATACATCACAATAAGATATACATCACAATAGTATGGTGATGAAGTCAAGAAGAAATGGCAGGATTTGAGATGTCATGTTAAGGCTCAGGCCACAGCAGAAAGGCCTATCTCAAGCCAAGTGGTAGGTGCTAGCAATCTTGCATGAGGTGACAGAAGATTTAGCCATCTGTATACCTCATGCCCTATAAAAACAAGAAATAAGGTGACTTATTGTCGTCCCTTCATATAAACTCAGTGACCTGTCTCTCTCTTCCCTTGAACACTGCCTGTTTCCTCAGCCTTAGAAGCACTTGTTACTGCCATCTCTTTCCCCAAAATAGACAGTGGTCAATTTGCAATTGACATCTTGGGAGGGGGGCTGACCAAGGGCCATGTCCAACAGCTTTCACAATGCAATGGCCTCTATATGTGTGCCAGGGGTTACGATATATAACAGAAAAGGTTTAAGTGCTCAATACATTCCATCACATATAAACTTTAAGCATAACCCAAGTGCACAACTATTGAGGGATAGGGTAAAACACCCACCTAACCTTCAGGGGAGAGAGATCAAAAAAGAAAGGAAATGGGGTCTCAGCGAAGGGAAGATGGCAAACCAAAGGCACGTCAGTGCTCACTTACCACTAGCACACCACTAATGCCCTTGCATATTATTCATTGGCCCCTAAAGCAGTGTATTTTAACAATTTTTAAATGCATTTAAAGAAACTGAAAAACACTTAACTTCAATATCAGTAACTCTCCCAACTTAAGAAGGAAAGCAATGACTGTGAGGCATAAGTTGACTTGAGTTTTGCCCCTTTCATTCACAGGACTGCGTCAGGACATCTCAAACAGCAATATCTCCCAGCTAGGGGAATATAAAAAGTACGCTTTGGTGAACATTTAAACGGAAAAGGTGGCAAACACCCAAACAGACCTTCACCAATGGGATTAAACAGTTGACTGCCAATAAGTGTTTTCATTTCATCCCATTGGCAGCACAATGTCCAATGTAAAAATCCATCTCTGCTCCAAACGGGCCAATTGTTGTTCTGCATTGCTTTGCCAGGTATCTTTAATGCCGTCAGTGACCGCCCACCATAACTGGGGCCACTGGTGGTCAAATTGTAAGCAATGCTGTACTATTGAAGCTGTTACCACTTTGATTAGTTAAACGTGATTTATGCTCGATCATGCACATTCTCACTTTACAACACGTTCACCCTATGTCAAGGGAGAAGTCTGTAAGCACTTCAACTGTCATATTATGTATGACTAAAGTCATAGAAATTAGGTTGTTACAATGTTTTCCTTTCTGTTTCCTACTTGCAGTTCATGCTACAGCTTCAGACAGAGAGGAGTCACATGTTTGAAAGGACAGGATTTCATCAGGAAACCAGCTCTGATAGTACACAGAGACTCAAGCGTTCATGGTGAGGAGGAGCGTGAAGATGATCTTGCTGTTAGAGCAGAGGCACATAGGTCTCCAGAGGGTGTGCAGATTGAGGAAATGAGAAACTAGTACCTCAGCCTGCACACACTACATGGATGAGATTGAGGCTGTGGAGGAGTCATCTGCATCTGATTAGCTAGCAGAGGGTCCAAATGCATGGAGCATTAAACAACAGGCTCGGTGTGGTAGCCAACTCCTGGAGCAGGACAAGAGGCTGCTAGTGCAACTTGAGAATAAGTTGACTTTGCAGAAGAAAGAACTCAAGCTCACACAGGTATTGTTCCAGGGCATGCAGAGCCTTAGGAAGCAACTGCTGTGTGGGAGGAGATCAAAGAATTGAAGGCAGAAATGATTTGATGGCAATCCAATGACCCATCTATGCTTCCAGCTCCTGCCTTTGTACCTCCAGGGTTCAACTATTTTTCCTGCTCGTCATAAGAACATAAGATATGCCATACTGGGTCAGACCAAGGTCCATCAAGCCCAGTATTCTGTTTCCAACAGTGGCCAATCTAGGTCATAAGTACCTAGCAGTTTCCCCAAGGGACACAGGTTCCACAATGCATGTATTGGTTCAAGCATTGATATCCTGGGTCCCTTCTTAATAATGGTTTATGGACCTTTCCTCCAGGAACTTGTCCAAACCTTTTTTAAACCCAGCTACACTAACAGCCTTTACTACATCCTCCGGTAACAAATTCCAGAGTTTGATTACACGTTGAGTGAAAAAATATTTTCTTTATTAGTCTTAAATAGTTTACCCTGTAGCTTCATTGCATGTCCCCTAGTCTTTCTATATTCTGATAAGGTAAACAATTGATCTACGTTTACCCATTCCACTCCGTTCATTAATTTATAGACTTCTATCATATCTCCCCTCAGCCGTCTCTTTTCCAGGTTAAAGAGCCCTATCTTTTTTAGCCTTTCTTCATAGGAGTATCCATCCATCCCCTTTACCATTTTGGTGGCTCTTCTCTGAACCTTTTCTAAAATCGCTATATCCTTTTTAAGATATGGCGACCAGAACTGCACACAATATTCAAGGTGCGGTCTCACCATGGAACGATATAGAAGCATTCCAGCATCCTAAGGTATCTGCACCCCAGAAATCACCAACTGTGCCTAACTCTCCTTCATAGTGCCCTGAAGCATCTATACCTCAGTAAGCACCAGCTGAACCTGTCTATCCACCCCAGTACCATCACACATCAGGAACCTCTGCAGGCAGTCCTCCTGTGAAGCAACCAAGCGTGTAACCCTTGCCCATGGGCGGCTCTATAATGAGGCCAAGTGAGGCGGTGGCCTCAGGTGGCAGCTTTTTGGGGGCGGCAAAATTGCCCCCCAAAAGACCGCCGTCACTGCCTCACTCAGCCTTCAAAATAAAAGAAAAAAACAAAACTCCGGTGCAAGAAGCAGCTGCTGCTCCAGTGGCGGCAGCAGCAGAATGAGGAGCCTTGCGGTCACCCGCCTGCCTTCCCCCCCACCCGGAGAGCCTGCTGGTTTCCCCAGCTCTGCTTTGCAGAGCCGCGGTGAAGGGACAGGATTTCCCTTAACCATGACTCTGTTAAAGCTGAGCCCGAGGTGCTGATAGGAAACAGGGAATAGGACTAGAAGGGAGCGGATACTAAGAGGGTCTGCCAGAGGAAGGATGGGGCAGGAAGGGAAGTAGGGGGTTGGAAAAGAGCTGACACCTTGAATGTACCGAAGGGGGACTGGAAGGGAGCTGACTCTTGGGGATGGGAGTGGTAGGTAGCTGGGTAATAGGGAGGAGGCTGGAAGGGAGCTGACATGTGAATGGCACTGGAAGAGAGATGGACAGAGTGGAAGGTGGCTAGAAGGGAGCTGACTGGGGGGTGGCACTGAGAGTGAACCTGAGCTGATACCTGGGATGGTATTTGGACTAGAAGGGGCTGGACAGTGGGAAAGGAGGGGGACTGGAAGGAAATGGACACAAGTGGCAGTCATAGGAATGCAAGGTCTAACAGAGATGGCTGTGTGTGCAGGTGTGTTGTCGTGGTGGAAGAACCAGTCTCCTGTCTGCCACAAATCGGGTCTTTTTTGATGAACACTGTTGCGCAATCTTCTTAAAACTTCCAAATAAAAGGTTTGATTGACGGTCTGACCTGGGGGAACAAACTCTGAATGAACTACCCCTTGGCATCAAAAAAGCAAATCAGCATTGTTTTGATGTTTGATTTGACTTGACGACATTTTTTTGGACGGGGTGACGATGACGTCTTCCATTGGCTTGACTGTTGCTTTGTTTCTGGGTCATAACCATAGCACCATGACTCATCACCTGTAATGACCTTTGACAGAAAATCTGGATCAGTTTCAAGCTGTTGTTTCAAAACACGACATGTTTCAATTCGATGTTCCTTTTGATTGTCAGTCAGAACCCAAGGAACAAACTTGGCAGCAACCCTTTTCATTCCCAAATCTTCCGTTAAAATTCGCTGAACCGAGCTCCAAGATAACCCACTAATCTCTGACAGTTGATCAATTGTCTGTCGACGGTCTGTGAACACAAGCTCTCTAATTGTTTCAATATTTTCATCGATTCGGGCAGTTGATGGACGCCCAGAACGAGGTTTGTCATCAATCGACATGTCGCCATTTTTAAACTGAGCAAACCACTGGTACACTTGACTTTTTCCCATAGCATCATCTTGATAAGCTGTTTTCAACATTAAAACAGTTTCAGCAGCATTTTTACCGAGTAGAAAACAAAATTTCACAGCTGCACATTGTTCACTTAAACTTGTCATCATAAAAAAAGAAACAAGAACAAAACAGCGCTAAAAAAACCAATCACTGCAGATGAACAGAACAAGCCAGGTCGACAACACAGGCGGCACTGAACTGACAATGAGTTGCACTATACATGCCTAGCGTCAGAAGTGCCTACTACACAAGCTCCGCCCACGGCAATGTTATTCCTGGTTTTTTTGGGTACCCCCTCGTATTTACAGTGATGCCTTTTTTGGATGGGTTCCTTATGTGACTTTTGGAAGTTTGTGCTGATATGGTATGGTATGGTAGGTTTGCTTTTTGTTGTAAGGTTTTTTATTAGTTCACAATATGCCTGGTACTGGAGAACAGTGGTTGTTGTTGTTAGTGACATGATCAGAATCAGATTTTTTTTTTTTTATATTGAGTTCTGTAGGTGAATGTCCTGGTTCTGCTCTGCACCTACTGTGGATGCAAAATATATGTTGGAAAAGAAAAAGGGAGAACCATAAAGCAGTTTATAACAAAATAAAAATGGGTTATAATTTAGTTTTATAAACTGTGCTGTTGATTCTTGCTGTCTTTTAGTTCCTTGGTGTGCAAAGAGGACCGTACCTAGCCCTGTGCAAGCAGTGCAGCCGCACAGGGCGCAAAGGCTTGGGGGGCGCATTTCGGCTCTCTGCTGTTGCCCTGCTGCCGCTGGCAGGACAAAAGCAGGCAGTTAAAATGCGCCCAAAGCCTTTTTGCAGCACTTTAAGCAGGTCTGGTCCCTCCCTCCTCTGACACGATGTCAGAGCAGGGAGGGACAGATCTGCTTAGAATGCCAGTGCCTTTCAGATTGGGTGCATGCCCCCCTCCTCCTCCCCATACCTCCGTCCAGTGCTGCCGGCGCCGCCGTGAAAAAAACAGAGGGCGGCAGCAGCAGGGAAAGAGCAGGTAGAGCTGGATGGAGGTATGGGGGGGAGAGGGGGGTGTGCGCCCGAGTTGCAAGTTGCATAAGGCGCGATTGCAGTTCAATACAGCCCTGTGTGCAAACATCTTGCATTTCCTCCATATAATCTAATCGGCTTTTTGTTTTGGTTCAGTCTCTGATTGGATTTCTAAAAAAGCCCCGCCCCCTCTAAGGTGATGGGGGGGGGGCGCCATCTCATTCTTCGCCTCAGGCAGCAGACTGCCTTGAGCCACCCCTGTCCTTGCCCATGACTGCATGGCGTGCTCAGCTGCTGGGTGAAAGGGAACTGGCTCCTCCAAGACCAGTGACACTTCATCTTACACACCAGTACATGATAGCTGAAAATGTGCCAGAAGGGGGAAGGGCGAGGACTGTAAAACCAAGGCGTGGGTGAGCACAAAAGATGTAAAGGTCACTATGCTCACTTAATCCCAAGCGTGTCTGTGAATGAGCTCCTTCCATGTAACAGGGCCCAGCTCATGAAGGCTGCCAACTTCTTTGGCTTGAGTCTCAGCATCATCCTCTGTCTCTGTGGGTTACAGTAAACTTAAGGAACATGCATCATGCCATACAGATTTCACATAGCTTGGAGGAGATCCCTATAGAGCTGTCCAGACACCTGAAGTGGATTTTAAGTAGACCCAGGCTCCTATTTATGATAGTCCTGGTTTGGCAGTGCACCCTGTTGTACCATTCCTGCAGTCTAGCAATGGGGGTTTTCACCAGCTGGGAGAAGGAAAAGAAAATCAAGACATTCAGGCAGTTTGAAACTTGCAAGCAACTGGTAGGGAGAAACGTACCTGGTACTTTAGTGTGTGTTGGAAGAGGTAAGCAAGAGGGTTATGTGGGCTTCCCAGAACAGTGAGAAGAGATAGTATGTATGTGAGAGGCAGATTCTCACTTAGAAGCCATTACCCAGTGATCTGGAAACTCTCGAATTTGTCATGTACTCCTTGGTATGTTAACATTTTGTTAATACAGCATATATGGTATATTGTTTCTCACCCAGAAGCATTTTTATTGATTGATCAATTAATACAGAGGTGGCCAACTTCATTCCTGGAGCACCACAATCCAGCCTGGCTTTCAGGATGTCCCTAATGAATATTCATGACGTATATTTGCATCCACTGCCTCACATTGTATGCTAATATATCTCATGAATATTCATTAGGGACATCCTGAAAACCAGGCTGGATTGTGGTGCACCAGGACTGAAGTTTGCCACCCATGGATTAATATGTAGATACTGCATCAAGAGCCTAGGAAGCTCAAGAAAACATCAGTGATGAGACCTTGGGCATTGCTGGCCACCTGTATGTTGAGGTAATGAAAGGCCTTTCCTGTTGTGGTAGCTAACCTTATTCCCTCAAAATGGCCTGATAGGCACATGCATGCAGCCAATTGTTCCCAACGCCAATAAGAAATCAGTCATTTCATAGAATGAAGTCAACATTTACTGTTTCTGCAGCACTTCCTGAGGAAAGGCTATAGTCCTAGTAGGTGGAATAACTGCAATAAAGAAATAAAGTGTCAGCAGTGGGGTGAGTAGCCTAGTGGTTAGAGCAACTGCCTAGTAGAAGATCAAGGGTTTGATTCCCACTGGCACTCCTTGTTACTTTGGGCAAGTCACTTTACCCTCCATTGCCTTGGAAGAAAAGGCTGGCAATATACTTCCGGTGATACATTGCCAAGAAATCCCAGAGGTAGCTGGGTCACTATGAGTCAACACTGACTTGATGGCACTAAAAAAAAAAATGGGGTGAGAGAGACCCTCATAAAACAAGTGATTCAGAGTGAAGTGATAGACTAACCGATGCATTCGGTGGCCATCAGAGTGGACTAGAAGGTGCCAGTGCCTAAAAAGGCAAGGGCTGTGGTGACAATCAGATGCACTGGGTTTTCCCTACTTTGTTAAGAACATAAGAAATGCAATACCTCGTACTGGGTCAGACCAAGGTCCATCAAGCTCAGTATCTTGTTTCCAAAAGTGGCCAGTCCAGGTCACAAGTACCTGCCAGGTTCCCAAAAAAGACACACAGGTTCCACAATGCTTGTACTGAGGCAAGCAGTGGATTTCTCATGAACCTTTCCACCAGGAACTTGTCTAAACCTCCTTTAAACCCAGCTACACTAACAGCGTTTACTAGATCCTCTGGTAACGAATTCCAGAGTTTGATTACGTGTTGAGTGAAAAAATATTTTCACTTATTAGTCTTAAACGGGTTACACTGTAGCTTCATTGCATGTCCCACTATTCTACACCAGCTGCACTGGTTACCTATTCAAAGCAGAATCACTTACAAAATAATTATAACAACATTCAAGCTACAATGACATAGCACCATCCTATCTAACCTCCCTAATCAAGAAAACTCCAAATGACAGACTGAGATGAGCTTGTACAGAGTGCCACACTCTGGTTGCTCCCAAAGACTTTCGGAACACAAATAGATCAACAAGTAATAGAGCCTTTCCATTCTTTGTACCGATCCTCTGGAACTCTCTTCCAGATAACCTCAGACCTTTGGCTGACCTCTCAACTTTCAGAAAACAACTCAAAACTCACTTATTTGAAGAATTTACTCAATATAATCATCTATCTCCATACTCTTATTTTCCAGGTTTTCCAAACTTACCATCTTGTTCCAGACATTTTTTATACTTTGTAAATATTGTAAGAGGGGTAAGTATGCAAGGAACAGAGATGGTTAATGTTTAATGTTTTTATTCAGCTTGAGATGTTTTCATCTTATTTAATTAAATTGTCATATTCTGTTATGCTATTAATAATGATCCTTGTAAAAGTTACACTCCAAATTTGTTCTCATGTTTTGATGCAACTAAGTTGGTTATTTGTAAATCGCTTTCATCTTGCAAAAAGACAGAATAAAGAACACATAAATAAATAAATAAAATATCTCCTAGTTTTTCTACTTCAATCATGGTGACTTGTGAAGTCTTACACCAGTCTACCTTGAAGCACTTACAGATGCACCACTGTACAAGCAATGAAATACACACAGTAACAGAGGAAAGGGGAGTGATAACTAGAAAGACAGGGGAAGGGGAAGAGAAAGAAAATATGAAAGATCAGAGGGGAAAGTATGCAAGGAACAGCAGAGATGGTTAAAAAGAGAAAAAAAACCATTGTAAATATACTGCCTGATATTTAAAACACTTATCTGGATACCAGCACCTGCCAGGGTCATAGCAAGGGCTGTGTGAGAAGGCAGCTGCCCAAGGTGCAAGTACAGGAAGGAACCAGCATCATCACTGGGACTTCCAGGATGCCAGATAATAGGATGGCTTGGGGGGGGGGGGCACTATATTTGCAAGTCGCACAAGATGCATTTCTAGCTTACTATGGTTCTAGCACCTGCTATCTGAATAAATGCCACTGACTAGATCTATCCAGTGATTTTCAGCGGTATTATCTGGATAGTGCCATTGGAAATCATCACTAACCACTCCATTTCTATATTATAGTGCTCTGGCAGTATGTGGGTTGAGTATGGGGGACCCAGAAGTTATTAAATATTAAAACAGTAAAAGCAATATTAAAACAGCTGAAATGCAGGGTATGTGGAGGAAAAAAGAAGCACTGTGGATTGTTTTAGACAGCGCTGGCCCAAGGGTAATGTGGTAGCAAGGAAGGAACTGAAAATACCACCTTTATTTCATAAAGCCAGGCCCGACACAGGCCGTGTTTCGCTCATGCCTTCATCAGGGGCTTTAGGCATGTATTTTATTGAAACATATATATTTATTTAATTATCTTCTCACCTATATGATCTTCTTGCCACACAGGTGTTAACGCCAAAACTTGCAAAGTAACTCCTTTGCCGTTACTCTCTCATTTAACTATACCTGCAATCGTGTGGTATGTTTAATCCAAATATCCTTTAAAATTGATTCCTGTAAAGGTGCCAAAGCGTCTACCGCACTACTTCTTCCTTTCTGCAATTGAAGTAGTGCGGTAGACGCTTTGGCACCTTTACAGGAATCAATTTTAAAGGATATTTGGATTAAACATATGTTTCAATAAAATACATGCCTAAAGCCCCTGATGAAGGCATGAGCGAAACACGGCCTGTGTCGGGCCTGGCTTTATGAAATAAAGGTGGTATTTTCAGTTCCTTCCTTGCTTCCACGGTTTTATTGGATCTGTTGTTGGCACGTGGATTGTGCTTTTTTGTTGGCCAAGGGTAATGTGGTGCCATGTTCTTAGACTCATTGAGAGACTCATTTGCATAAATATCTGCATATCCACTGGGCCTCGTTTGTATATTTTTTATTTTTAATTTATATTCCACCCATCTAAAATCCTAGGTGGCTGCCAGACATACATACACAATTGATTAAAACATGTTACAATAAAATTAGCGTAACAATCATGAAACAAAATTTGCTTAAAACCACTTTCACACACTCACAAAAATCAAACCACTATAAATATTTGGATTTATTTGGTAAATTTATGACTAAATTATTTATAAGGAGGGAAGATATAAAATGAGAAAAGATAATCGTGGTAGCTGTGAAATCAAGATCATGGAAGAGTCCAGAAATAAGCAACAAGTGAAGCTATCAGGCTATTAAACAAAATTAAACTGAGACATTCCCATAAAATTTGAAATTTCTGTGAATCTGAATTGGTGAAATATTTTACAGTTCGATATATTTAATAGTTTATCAAAATGGAACAATACAATGCAATAAAAACCACGTAGCATATCCTTTCTAGGCACTGTGCAGTTCACCCTCCCAATCCCCCCCCCTTTTTTTTTTTTTTTACAAGACAGCAGTGGTTCTCAACCCAGTCCTCTGGGACCCCTAGTCCAATGGGGTTTTCAGGGTATCCACAATGAATGTGCATGAGACAAATCTGCATACAATGGAAGTGGTGTATGCAGATCTATGTCATGCATATTCATTGTGGATATCCTGACGACCCAACTGGGCTAGGGTCCCAGAGGACTGGGTTGAGAACCACTGCTCTAACTAATACATTCCAACATATATCTCTTAGCATCACCAGGAATGGCTGCCAAGTGTCCAAGAATTGTTTCTTCCTCTTCTGACCTGCAGATGACACTGTCATTCACTCCATTTAGAGAATATGCATCTGCACGCGTTACTGGAATACCTGTGGTGTTGCCAAGCCCAGTCACTGCACCATCAGGCATTGCTTGCCTGCCAGGTGTAATAAACATAACTTTTTACACAATAACAGACTCCTCAGTGAAGCAAAGAATTAATTTAATTACATTACATTTCTTGCAAGAAAAGGGTGAATGCTTGAATGAGCTTTCACACTCATCCTCTGTTTCACGTTTCTAGTATTTATTATTTATTTATTTATTAACATTTCTTATATACTGTCGGACACCCCCCGTGTGGCCAGGCAGTTGCCTAGTGGTATGGGGAGCGCCCGATCGTCCTTTGTTTGAATCAGCCCAATAGCGTGTAGTTGCGTCCCCGAAAGGATCGGAGCCAAGTGCCAAAGGTCACAGGAATATTTCTTTATTTTAGAAATAAGGAGTTCCTAACCGGATTCAATTCTTTGGCAAGAATTGATTGAAGCATGCAAAATTAAAGTTCAGGATATTTCTCCATAGAATACAACACAAGCCTATTGTACAGTCCTTGGCTTGGTCCAGCTTTAAATCTTTCTTTCACATAAAACTCTATTTACATCGGTATTCTGTTCCTGGTCTCCAGGAGGCGCTATAAACCCCTGTTACTTTCACAGCAGGTCTAACAAGGCTTCCTGGTCCACCCAGATACTTTTTCACAGCAATATAATTTTTCTTCAATTTATATTACAAGCTTTTAGCTTCTACCCAGCTTTCTTTCTAAGCAGCTTTAATCAGGCAAGCTACTTTTAAAAGCAGAGCTAAAAGTAATGGGCTTTTTAAAATGTCCTTGTAAAAGAACTTCTGGTTTCTTCCAGATAACAAACTTCATTCAGTTCTTTTACTCCAGCACAAGGTAACACAGACACATTCACTGATTAGGAGCAGCTGAGATTCCTTCAGCTCTTCAAACGCTATTTGGTTCCTTTACTCCTCTTTAGCACAAACTGCACAGTCTATCTCCATGTCTGAAACACTGCATGAATCCACACTGTTCCCCAAGTCCATCTCCTCCACACTAGGCTCTCTCTGGTAACTGCTTTCTCTGGTATCCTCCTGAGAAGCCTTTCTATCGTGTACAGCCTTTAAGAGCCTCTCCCAGGTACCCTTAACATTATGTGAGCTTGTGGGGGAAGGGCAGGAAAATCCTTCTTTGTTTAGTAGCTCTTTTAAGAGTTGTAAAGGGCTCACCTTGCTTGTAGTGTTTTTCCTCCCTGTAGACTCCTTACTAGGAGAAGAGTTAAGCCAAGAACTTCGGGAGAATATTTCCTCCTCTGAGGACTCCTCCCCTGAGCTCTCCACTGGCCTTGTCAGCTCTCTGCTCCTACTTCTCAATTGCTTCTGTGCAAGTGGCTTCCATGTTTCCTTCCAATTCTGTTTCTCTGCCCGAGACTGTTTCTCTCTTGTGCTTCCTTGCTTGTTCCCTCGTGTCTGTTTCTGCTGCTTCTCAATCTCCACCTCGATCTGTTTCTGAATCTCAACCTGTTTGTGTGTGCAACTTCCCTGCCTAAATGTTTGGGGCTGTCCTATGGCTCTTGACTCCGCCTCCAAACCACTCCCTTCTCCTCCCTCTATCTCCATGGGAACAGGGTGTGTTCTTAGGTCTGCACTTCTCTGCAGTGAATCTCTGTCCTTAGTTTGAGAGTTAATCCTTCCTTTGCCTGCAGTTTCTTTGTGGAAAGGAAAAAAAGTCTGTTTTTTCTTTCTCTCACTGCTTTCTGAGCCTGCTTCTCCACCACAATACCTCACTATTCGCCATCAGCGCGGCTTACATGGAACAGAAACATCCGACAAGTTGCATATGTCTGGTCATTACAATTAACAGGATATGGAACTTGGAGAACAGGGTAAATTATATACATAAGAAGTGTATTGAGAAAGGATACTGTTTGGTGTTTTACATTGTTGGGGACGCCTGTTGTGAGGGCTTGCCTGGTTGACTGCTACTGTTGCTGAGGTGCTCGCTATTCAAGTGGGACTGGGGTTCGGTGTTGTCGGTGAGATATTTGATGAAGAGGAAGTGTTTGAGGGCCTTCCTGAACTGGCTCAAGTCGGGGATTGCCCTGATATGTGCCGGTAAGGTATTCCATATTCTTGGGGCGCAGAGTCGGAAAGCTCTGCTAGCTGTTGTTTTGGTGCATCTTGTCATTTCTTTTGGGATTGCTAGCATGTTGGGCTCTGCGGTTCTTCTTGGTCTGTTAGGTGCAAGTGGTTGGATGAGTTCAGAAAGTGAGGAGGAGGAGAGTCCCTTGCCAGCTTTGAAGGTCATCAGCAAGGTCTTAAAACTGATCCTGGCCTGACTAGGGAGCCAGTGTAACTGTTTCAGGAGGGGTGTCACATGGTCTCTCCTGGATGCCCCAAAGAGGACCCGCGCAGCACTGTTCATAGCCAGTTGCAGGGGGTTCAAGGTGGATTGGGGGAGCCCTTGTAGTATGGAGTTTGCATAATCAAAATGGGGAATGATCAGGGCCTGGTAAATGGTGCGGAAATCCTCTGGATCGAGTAACGGGCGTAGGTGTCTGAGGGATCTGATCTTGAAGTAGATCGTTCTTACGGTGTTGGCAATGTGTTTCTTCATGTCGAGATTTTGATCCAGCGTCACTCCAAGGTAACGTATAGCAGGTTTGACTTGTAGTTTGGCATCATTTACCTTCACACAGTTGGGTGGTATGAAGTTCGGATTCCTCGAGAAGAAAAGAACCTCCGTCTTCCTGTGTTGAATTCACAGATTTTGTGAGAGGAGCCACTCCGATATGGTGTTGAAGCAATTAGTCAGAGGGGTGAGGTCTAGTTTATCCAATGATACTGGCATGTATAACAGCACATCGTCGGCATATATCATACAGCTGACATTGAAGGTTCTAATGATGTTGCAGATGGGTTGGATGTATATATTAAACATCAAGGATGATAGGGAGGATCCTTGAGGCACTCCTTGACTTTGTTGAAATGGTTCCGATGTATCCCCGTCTGCTCAAACATACTGCCATCTTCCAGATAGGTAGGATCTGCACCATTCGAGCGCTGTTCCGCTGATACTTTTCTCTCTTAGCCGGCAGAGAAGAATCTCATGGCATACAGAGTCAAAAGCTGCTGCTGCTATATCTAAAAAAATGAGTGTGAATCCATGTCGGATGTTGTCAATGCCAGAAATTATATTGTTGAAAAGGGCTGTGAGTAGTGTTTCCACTCCGTGTGACTCTCTGAATCCATGTTGGGATGGATCTAGTGGGGCAGTAGAGTCAATATGATCCTGTAATTGCCTATGCACTACTTTTTCAATGATTTTTGCGAGCATAGGTATACTAGATATGGGCCTGTAAGACTCTACCTTTTGGGGGTCTAACTTGGTGTTTTTTAAAAGAGGTCTGACAGAGGTCTGCTTGAGAGTAGAGGGGAACGACCCAGTGTTAAAGGATCGGTTTATGATGTTGGCTATAATTGGAGAGAGGTCACATCGCAGATCTTTTATCCAGAATGCCAGACAAGGATCTGTGTGTGCAGTGGTAGTGTTTAGGGCTAAGATGGTATCTTCAATAAGTTTCTTTGAAGGTGTAGAGAAGGATGTTAGCGATGCTGGGTACTCTTGCTCGTCGGGGGGGGGGGGGTCAGGTATTACTATTTTGTCAGTCTTGCACATTTTGGATTGCATGTAGACTGCATAGTCCTGTGGGTGGATATCGCCATGGTGCTCAGGGGTTGGTTCTTTAGCAAGAGTTTTGACTAGATTAAACAGGTCATGCGGTTTATTTAATGACCGTCTCAGGGTGTCTGTATGGTATTTTCTCATCTTGTCTGTGATGGCTTTGCGGTGCGCAGTCAGGTGTTGGATGCATGCTGTTTGGTCACTGCTGGTGCGTGACTTCCTCCAGCATTTCTCAAGCCTCCGTAGAATGGTTAGTGATGCCCTCAGGTCGGCTGTGAACCATGGGGCTGATGCTCTTTTCTTCGGGGACTGGTTTGTTGGAGTACGGATCGCGATTGCGCGGAGTTTGCTGTTCCAAGCGGTGATCATCTCATCTAGGTTTAGGGAAGTCTCATCAATGAGTATGCAGATTTTGGCAAGGATGCGTTCTCTATTAAACGGGTGGAAACGTCTGGCAGCTAGGCTGGAGGTCTTGCTTGGATCCATTTTGGGCCTTGGTGTCTTGTTGAGAGTAGGCATCTGAAAAGGGATGAGTTTATGATCCGACCATGGGACTGCTGTTACTGAGAGCATGATGTTTTGTGGTTGGTTGCAAATTACCTGAGGGGCGAATATAAGGTCTAGAATGTTACCTTTCGCGTGGGTAGGTTCCTGCACCACTTGCGTGTATCCCAGGATCTCTAGGGCTTCTATAAATGCAGTTGCCTGGTTGTCCTGTAATGATGGCAGATTAATGTCCCCTAAGATCCAATTAGGTTTATTTGGACCCTGGATGTTGGATGCTAAGTTTATTATGGTTGATAGGTCATCTGGATCGGCTGATGGAGCTCTATAAATCAGGTTTATGGAGCATATGTTGTTGTAGATTGAAACAGTTTCCAGGTTGTTGTTACTGTAGGAGTCATCCATTTTGAACTGGAGGTCCGTCCTGGTGATGATGAGCACTCCTCCACCTCTTTTGTTCTGCCTATGGCTGGTGAAAGCAACAAAGTTAGATGGGAGTAGATGGTTGAGGATGGTATTGTCTTCCGAGGAAAGCCACGTTTCAGTGATCATGATGATGTCCAGTTTATGGGATGTTATTATGTCTGTGATTACTGGCCACTTCTTGCGAAGTGAGCGGGCATTTATGAGGGCACACTTTAGGCTACTAGGGTAGAGGCTTTTACTTTGCATGGCTTTCGTAGTGTGTTGTAGTGGAATGTGTAATAAGTGGTGGTGGTGCGGATGGTTAACCCCGTGTGAATTGTAGTAGCAATCGCCTGACCATTTTCTTCCACTACTCGGTACGACGGGGATGTGATTGTATGATGTATTCAGGGCTAGTGAGTTGGGTGGACAAATTATGAGGAGCAGGTAAAGGCTTATTAATGTAATGATAGTGCGTTCCATTTTTGACTCGTCTGGGCCAACTTAGTGAAGAGGGGGATTGTGTCGGGGAGAGTGACTTGAAAAGGTTCCCTGCTGGGATATTTTGCAATCAGGTAAATCGTCTCTTTGTGTCATGCAAGGTAACGGGTTGGAAATTTCCTCTCTTAGGTATGGGTTGAGGCAGCGTATACTATTACAAACATATACTTCATGCAATCTTGGTGACAAAAACTCTCTTAGTTAGTCTAAGGGCCACGCCTAAGGGCCATGCCAAAGGGCCCTCTGGCGAGGCCCTCAGGCATGGGCCCGCCAGGCACGGGCGCACCCGATAGTGCTGGCTTTTAATGCAGGAGAGTGCTGCCCCGATTGGACAGCACTTCGCTGAAGATGGCTGCTTTCCCGCTGCGGCTCCCCGCTGGAGGCTCGATCCCTGCCCAGGGAGAGCTGATGGTGGGGAGGCTGAATGCTGTTTGCGCCTGATAGCACTGGCCTTTAATGCAGGAGAGTGCTGCCCCGATTGGACAGCACTTCGCTGAGGATGGCTGCTTTCCCGCCGCGGCTCCCCGCTGGAGGCTCGATCCATGCCCAGGGAGAGCTGATGATGGTGGGGAGGCTGAATGCATAGGATATTTTGTCACTATGTCCTCGCCTTCTTCCAGCATGTCCATAATTCATTGGTTAATACTTATACACCTGTATCAGGCTACGTCTTATTAGCCTCATAGTCTCTCTTCCCAGAATGCAGACATATAGTAAGGGAAGTCAGAAAATCATTGCATACTACACTATGTTCTTGCCCTCCTCCAGCATGTCCATAACTCATTGGTTAATTCTGTCTCACTCCACTTCTTCGTACTTCCGCACCTGTGACAGGCCACGTACTACTGCCACGTAGTCTCTCCTTCCTGTATGCAAGCATACAACAAAGGGAGTCAGAAAGTCATTACATACTAAATTATATTACAGAATGGTGAATGAATGGAATACAAGAATTATATTGCATTGTAAAAATAACATACTGGTATTACATTTGTTTATATCACAGGCAAGTCTTCTGCACCAGCAAGATATGAGCCCCTTTTGTCAAGGGAGACTTCAGCTATTGGTCTCCAGAAGGCACTCCACTCCACAAACTTATCAGCAAAGGTTTAAAGGTCCCAGCCCAAAACTCAGCCACCTCCCCACACTCCATGCACCAAGGTCCCAGGACTTGCATCAAATTTCAAACATTTATTTACATCCACAATGCCTATGCGATATGCTCAACTTGGGGCTTTCAAGTCCCGAGGCATAAACTTATAATACAATTCCTTCCATACCTCACTCTCAGTTAATCTCCCCACACCAAACACACTCACATAGAAATCATCTTCATCCATCTCCACCCCCAGCTCACTGCCCCACTTATTTATTTATTTACTTGCTTGCTTACACTTTTTAACTGCACCATCAGAAAACCACCCAGTGTGATGTACAACACAATAAAACATCACAACAATACAAACACAATAATAAAAATAACCCATGTCATCCCACTCAGAAAACAACCTACAAGTGAGTCATTAAACCTCCACTACATTACCAAAAACTTTCCTGAAAAGGAAAGTCTTTATGGCCAGTAGTATAATGGGTACACTACTCGTAAAACTGATTGACAGGTGAGATAAGGATGACAGGAGCCAATCAGCGCTCACTTCCGGTGTATGTCCCACCTCAGGCCACGCCCCACCCATAAAAGTGAATGGTGAGTTGGCCCCGTCCATCCACACCCCCAGGGGTGGCCACCCCCCCACTTTGGCACACCCCCACCCCCCAAGGATGACATCAGCCAATCAGCACCCACTTCCGGGTTTGTGCCACACCCATGCCCTCCCACCCTCAACCACGCCCCAGCCTACTTCATCAGAAATGACATCACCAGAAACAGTGTATCATCAGCGGAAGCAGAGTGATTGACTCCGGAAATGTGTTTTGCTTCTGGTTAATGCTGACATCTGCAAAAGCAGGAACCCTGGAAAACCAAACAAAAAATGCTTTCTCTCCCCCTGTCCCAGTTCTTTTTTCTCACAAAGCAGTGCAATGCTTTTGTGTGTATCGCAGGCTATTTAGAACTGAATGTTAAAAATAATCCTTTGGTGGTAGCAGCAGCAGGAACACAATGCATTTGGTATACAGGCTTTTCATGGAGACACAGCACTTGGATATACAGGCTTTTCGCAGAGACACAGAGCTTGGGTATACAGGCTTTTCACAGAGACACAGCCCTTGGTATAGAAACTTTTCTTTCCAAATGCAATTAACACATCTTTGTTAGAGAAACCAGTGCTGTCCATGTGATAGAATTTTGCTTTTAAGACCTCACTGTTAAAGAGAAGTATTCCGGCAGCCCCTGTAGTTCAGACTGAAATACAGAGAGAGACCAGAGTTCAAATCCCACCACAGCTATTTTTTCAGTGGCTTTGGAAAAAAAAAAACAATATAGAGAAAACAAGTCTGGACATGTTTCTAGGAAAGGATATGGTAACACATGTGATTGGTAGAAAGAACAGGCTATACTTTAAAACACACAGGATTTGTGGAATAAATCCACTGAAGATGTTAGCAAAATAAAAAGAATAGTCAAAGCACGGCAATCTTGAAGGAAACCTTATTGAAGAGCATTTATTATGACCCCAAAGCAATAGGGAGCTTTGGGGGCATAAATCCTCTACTTCAAGCTGCTAAAAAGCATGATAAAACAATCAACAGAAACAATGTAATTAGATGGGCTACAGGACAAGATGTTTATACTTTATACAGACCTGCTAGGGTCCGTTTTAAAAGAAACAAGACGATCGTGTCAGACGTGGATGCGCAATGGCAGACTGATTTAGTTGATATGGCAGCCTAGTCCAATTATAATAATGGCCACAAATACATATTAACAGTGGTAGACATCCTGTCAAAATATGTTTGGGTTGCAAGTTTAAAATCGAAAACCGGTCATGAAGTTGCTAAAGCCTTTGAAAAAATATTTAATCTAGGTCTGTGATAAGGAAGCTTATCATAGCTCAGGTAGGAGCTATAGAAAAGATGATGTGACTCTGAACAAGCAACCTGTCAGTTCTGGTAGAAGCAAGAAAACAGAGTTTTCACATAACAGACTACCAGTCCCAGAATGCACCAGGTTTCCAGCAGCCATGAGAGGGGCTGAAGTGAGAGAATGTGTGTGCAATCAAGAGGGCTGTGAGGTGGTCCCTGAGCACTCATCTCAAAGGGTAGGGCTTGATTCGGCGCAGCTGCGCTGTGTTAGGGAGCAGCACACATTGGGAAAGAATAAGAATAGAGATTATTCTTCAGATAACAGCTTCAGAGGAAACAGTTTCGGGAACAGCTTCAGGAGGAGATGCAGAGGGGAGAGCTTCGGCGGCGGCTGCAAGCACCAGTGTCGCCTGGAGAGGCAGAGGCCAGGCCAGGCGGATGGAGAGAGGGGGAAACTCTCTGGAAGGAGGAGAGGAGGGCCCATTGGGGGGTCTGGGAGATTCCAGGGCAGTGCCCCTGCTGGGGGGTGTTCCAGGTGCCAGCGGAGTCCATTGGACTGGATTCAGCCAGAGGAATGGATTGGCGGGGATGGGGGTCACCGGTGGCTGCCTGGAGGAGAGGGGACTGCATGTGGAGGGGACTTTCGGGTCAGGGCCAGAGGGTGTGTGGGAGAGGATCCAGTGTCCAGGGATCAAGATTGGAAGGCTGGACATCAGAATTGGATTACATATTGGCCAGGCTTTACAGAGAGGAATTATGATGGCAGGAGAGGCTCAGGTATGAACACTGATCCAGACCCTATCTATAATAGAGAATGGCAGCAAGGGAATAAGCATTCTCATGATAGTGCCTTAATGAAAGACTCATCTGTGCCAATGTATGATATTGACCCTATGATTGTTGATGAAGGGGGAGATACAGCAGATGAAAATACAGTTTATATGGACTGTTCTCTATCTAAATGCTATTGCTAGTTTTCCGTGAGCAAACACATCAGCCATCACAAAGAAACCTAACTTTGTTCTTTATTTCCACTGCAAACAGCTCTTAAAGCAGGATTTGGGCTCACACAGTAGCAGCCAGCCAGCTAAAGGCTTTCAGCTGGTCCATTGCTAGTAATTAGGGCTGCACCTGATTGTGTGTGTGAGCAAGGGAGAATCCCTGCTGAGATCGGCGTGGAAAATAAGCAGAAGTTAACCTAACCAGCAAAGTTTATTCTTTACTTTGTGCCTTTGTATTTGGTAATTATTTGCTAAGAAAACATTAGCTAATTGCCTGACAAGCTGAAGGTTGTTTTCTGGTTTACTTTGTGACTTTTTGTTATCCATTTTAAACACTGCAAGCAAGTAACCTCATTTATAGTGCTATCAAGCATACATGTGCTGGGTGAATTAAACCCCATCAATAAAAGAAGTATTTTATTGATCTTACCACTTGGTTTCACAACTCAAATTATTGTCATCAGCTGTGTTTGGGAGTGAATGAACTACAATACCCACAATACCTTGCAAGAATCATATGAATATATGCATCGTCAAGATTGTGTAAGTTCTCACCCTAGGCAGCCGTCTGACAGGTCGTATACCTCAAAAAATATAGACAGACAAGGGTAAAGAATTTTTAAATAGGTCTCTGAAGAATTTATTAAAACAAAGAGGGGTTCATCATTTTGTAACTAATAACGATGTTATAGCAGCGGTGGTAGAAAGGTTTAACAGGACTTTGAAATCCAAAATGTGGCGTTATTTCACAGCACACAACACCTTTAGGTACCAAGACGTACTGCAGGCTTTTGTGCACAGCTATAATCACAGTTTTCACAGAACAATAAAGATGTGACATACACAAATTCTCTGGAGATCTGGAAAAGAGTCTTCGGTGATAGCATCAAACGTAAGCACACCAAGAACCCCTTAAAGAAAGGAGATCATGTAAGACTTTCAAAAACTAAAGGAAAATTTGAAAAAGGTTACGAGCAAACGTGGACTGACGAGGTATTTATAATAACGGACATTTTAAACAGGGGACAGAAAGCGACATACAAGATACATGATTATGACGGTGAAGCCATACAAGGTTCTTTTTATCCTGAAGAATTGCCAAAAGTCACCCCGCAACAGGACAGAATATCGATAAGGTTCTAAAGGTAAAAGGATGTGGCAGGAACAGATTCTACCTCGTGAAATGGAGGGGATGGCCTGTTAAATTTAACAGTTGGGTTAAAGCATCAGAGATTCAAGACATCTGATTTCTTTTTTTTCTTTTCAAGCAGCATTAAAATAAAATTTTTAAAAAATGGAATGATGGTGGCTTTTATATCACACTGCTTAGCAATGTCCCAGCAGGTGTGTTTCCCCAAAATACCAGCTCTAATTTTACCATACAACTAGCAAGGCCTTTGGACTTACAAGGACAGTGGGAAGTAGGGCTCGTGGAAATACAATATCCCAACACCTGGGAGAATATTAAGGAAGATCAAAAGTATGTTGTCACCTCCGTAGCAGGAAATATAAAGCACCACATTATAGTCAGGAAAGGACATTATGCGACCATGCAGAGTTTAGTGGAATCCATGAATCATGACATTAGCAACATCTATAAATCGGCGCCACCACGAATCATTTATGAGCCCTATGCGCGAAGAATCTGAATAAAATCGGAAGATAGGTCTGTTATTTCTGCAGATGGTGATTTGGCAACCCTTTTGGGAATAGAAGCTGACGTTAATACACAGCATTCCCATTTTCCAGTGGATATCACGGGAGGTTTTAATACCCTCTACCTGTACACAGATATTGTAGAGCACCAGTTAGTAGGTGACCATTTTGTGCCACTGCTGCACTGTGTTCCAACTAAGGGGTTTAGGGATGAGTTTATCACATAACTTATGACAAGCCGCACTATGTCCCTGTGAAAAACAGCATATTGACACCATCACATTTGAAATAAAGACGAATCAGAACAGGCACGTCTCATTTCGTTACGGGAAAGTGATCCTTAAGCTCCATCTGTGCCCCCGGAGGGTGACTGTTTTTTAAAATGGTTGTGGCTAAAGACTACGGAGACCCCAAAGCATACAGGCATTATTATAAAACACAAGCCGGCTATGGACTTTCAGGATATCATGGAGTACCAGTCATGTACGGTGCCGGTGTCGGTGGGGTGTTTCGTAGTCTCTTTAGAAAAGCTATGCCGTTTTTGAGAAGGGGTTTTGAAATTATTAAACCACATGTGAAATGCGCCGCAAAAAACATAGCCAAGGATGTCATGAGTCATGTCACAACGGCTGTTCTAAATAAAATGAACCAGTCTACAGAACAGGCAGGATCAGGACTGGCTGGGATTAGAAGAGCTGTTAAAAGAAAGAGAACCACATCTCGAGAGTTACTGCAAGGTCCGCCCAAGCCTTTTAAAAGAAAGAAACCCGAAGGTGACAAGTCTCAGAAGCTTAACCGCCGGTCTAAGAAGAGAAGCACTAGCTCTAGGAAGCGATATATATTCTAAAAAACACCATGGCTTTTATACACCACGGCTCTGAAGAGTGTGTTAAATCGGAACGGGACCTGTTTCAACTAGCCCCGACCCAAACAAGTATTGAAAAAAGTATTTATGTGGAAATTCCGCCATTATCGGCTTTTATTTATTTATTTATTTACATTCTCTTATATACCGCGCTATTCTGCATCAGTGCGGTTTACATTGAACAAACTGAAATTACATTGTCGGAAACAGCCCCTTTGGACTTCTATATCGCAGGCCATGGTGAAGACTACATTGATTCTAAATAGTTCTCTTTTGCACCTGAATTGTAAAATTGTGGCAGAAGATGGCTCGAACATCGATCCGGCAGCCAAAGTAGCGCTGGTGAACTACCCAATTGCATCTCTGTTTAGCCAGCTGGATGTTACCCTGGGAGACCAACTCAGCTAGAGCAACAACTGCTACCCCTACAGAGCCCTCATAGAGCTGCTTCTCAATTATGGTGAAGGATCCCTCAAATCACAGTTTACAGTGGGCTGTTTTATAAAGACACAGCCAGGCAGCCTGAAGTGAGAGAGATAGGATCTCGCAACGTCGGCTTTACTGAAAGGGCCCAATTTACGGCCTCTAGCCACAAGGTAGAGCTATTGGAGCATTTACATAGTGATCTATTTTTTCAAGAAAAGCTATTGATTAATGGTGTGGATCTCAAAATTAAACTGACCCGCAACAAAAATTCTTTCTGTTTAATAAGCGGTGATGTCGAAGAAAGTTATAAACTCCTTATCCTAAATGCTGCGCTCTGTGGGCTTGCTCAGATTGCCTTTCTGTTCCTTGAGAAGAGGAGTGCTCTCCAGAGCGCTCCCAAAAGTTTATTTTTTCTGAATTTGCTGCTTAACTGTGAGTTCTATCTGTCTGTCTGTTTGTCTCCACATATTAATCTATCTATTTGCCCTTATTGGTGGGTTCCCTTACCTACTCCATTGCTGTAGAGTTTTAAACTATCTTTCTCTTAGTCTACATGAGTGACTACCCCTCCCCCCTGCTGAGGTATTGTTGTAGACCTCCATTTCCTGTTCCGCATGTGGGCTTGTTCAGATTGCCTTTCTGTTCCTTGAGAAGAGGAGTGCTCTCCAGAGCTCTCCCAAAAGGTGATTTTTGCTGAATTTGCTGCTTAACTGTGAGTTCTATCTGTCTATCTGTTTGTCTCCACATATTTATCTATCTATTTGCCCTTATTGGTGGGTTCCCTTACCTACTCCATTGTGTTGCCCACAGTTCAGGAACAGCCTACTGGCCAGAGACACTTAGGTTCCCGCCCACCCTACCCCTCACCCCACCCACCCTAGGGGCTACATTGCCTATACAATGGTCATATACGTGCCATCTGTCATTCCTAACTTGGGTTAAAGCCCACATTTTCTTCATCTTTTCTTCTTCTTATTCTTCCTCTTCTGGGACCGCTTAATCAACATGTTGTGTATTGTCACCCACCTACGTACTCCTATAGGCAGAAGCCTGGGGAGCTTCAATGGGGCCTCTTCTTAATATAGCTGGGACGTTGCAATGCCCCCTGGGATTTGTATTCCCACTAGCTAATCAAAAAGGTAGTTGTAGACGAGTAGCCAGGCTTTTCAAAAGAGGTATTTTATTTTCCCTTCCGGGTGAATTTCTGCACGTAGGAATCAAAAGAAATTCAACCATACTTTCTGGCACAAATGAAGGTGAACTACTGTTAACATAAATGGGTGCTTATATTCAGCCAATCCAACAAAAAGGTAAAACAGTCCTTGTACTTTACACAAGCAGGCTTGTTCAAATCTGTTTCCCTAAACAGATTTCTGTCTTTAAACAGTTCAGCACAATGAAGAAACGTTATCTGAGAACACTAATGTACAATCCATTTGGAAATCATCATGACTTTCAACACAGAAGTCACATTCCATGTCCTCATACCTTTCCCCGTAGTTATCTTCAGTAGGGTTGTAAACTCATACCATTTCTGCATAAACCCTCTTCTCCTTTACAAGGGCTTCTCTCCTCCTCTCTATCAGGGTGAATTGGGAGGTTACCGTATATTGTAGAGTTTCCCTCCAGAGGGCCACACACTCCTGGCTGAGTGTATGTGAAACTCTGCTTTTCAAAGTCCCTTTTATTATAAGGAATCAGCCTATCTTCTGGCTCGGTTCCCCAGGAGCTTTTTGAGCTAGGAAACGTAGCGTGGCTTTTCTCCCATGAAAGCCTTCCACTCCCTTTTACTGGACACTTCTCTTTGGGCATGCAAGTATCCCTCTGATAACAGCTATTGCCCTCCCGGTACCTGTTCTCAGGGAGATTTTCTCTCACAGTTTCCTTCCATCTGCCTGCTTGAATACCTCCGTGGCTCCAACCACCTGGTTCTTGTTCAGTGCTGCTCAGCACCCTGTAACCAGACTCTGGTATTCTCTCCTTGGCTATCTCCTGTGGAATACTGTTTGAATCTCCGTGTGAAGTTTTCCCTTTAGTTTCCCAAACAGCTCTGCTAGACTCCTGGTTAGCTCCCCTTCTGACCAACGCTGAGTGATTTTTAACTGCATCACTCTTAGTGTTCCGGTGAGCCTGCCCTGCCCTCAGCTGTCCCTCATCACCTAATAGGCTATGAGGTAATCTCTTACTAGGGTGTGCTCCTACCCCTGGTGCTTTTGTTTGTGATGGTTGCTCATAGCAACCCTGATCCATGTGCTCTGAGCTGTCACTATTAGACCTGCTCGGCTCTGTGTTTCCTATTTCCATATGCATAATCTGATCTACCCCATGACAGTATTCAGTGCAATAACTGTGATACTTTCATTCAAAGACGAATCATTTGGAGCCTAAGAGCTTGTCCTATATGCCTAAAGTCAGCTGCCATGCATGAAGAACTGACTCTACTAAGGAAAGACCTAGATGCCATGCATAAAGAAGTGTCTCTACTGAGAGAGGAACTGGCTGCAATGAAGCGCACCTCTTCTAGGATACAAACTGAACAAAGTCCACCACCGCTCCCACAAGGAATCAAACATCACAGGAACAAATGGAACACAGTGGGTTCTGGTAGATTGCGACCTGTAACGCAGAGACATCCTATAAACGGAGTGGAGGAGTGGCCTAGTGGTTGGGGCAAGGTACTTCAGGCCAGAAGGTCGGGGGTTCAAATCCCACTAGAGGACAGCAACCTTGGGCCGGAAGGACTGGGGTTTCTAGTCCCACAGGTGCTCCTTGTGGTCTTGGGCAAGCCACTTAACCCTCCATAGCCCATGTTTCCTGTAAAATAGTTATCTCCAAGTTATAGTGCCCTGTTCAATGTAATTATAGTTTGTTCAATGTAAACCGCACTGATGCAGAATAGCGCGGTATATAAGAGAATGTAAATAAATAAATAAATAAATAAAATAAATCAAGAGATATCCCTGCACAATGCCTTCTCTGCCTTGGCTAATGAGGATGCCCAATCCAAAGAAACTGAAGGGCCCTTAAATGAGTCAGACAATGCCCAATCTCCTGCTAAAGCACCAAATATGAAGAAAACCTCACCAAACAGGCTTTCCTAACAGGGGCTCTACAGATCAACCAACAGTAAGGATTTGAGGGTTTATTTTAGTATATTAAATTGCTAGCTCTCTGACTGGGAGCTCTTAAAAGGGTTTTTGTATATTTTTAAAGCAAGGTTACTTTCTTTTTGGTACTTTAGTGGAAATTTCCTTCAGCACAGTAGGTTGCTGAACTCTAGTAACCTCCTCAGCTTTGGGAACTGCTAACACCTAATCAGGAGTTAGTGGGCCTGATTACCTGAGAGCAGCTGAGGCCTGCATAAAAGGCTCCAGTGCCCTGCCCTGTTGAGGCTTTCCTAACAGGGGCTCTACAGATCAACCAACAGTAAGTATTTGAGGGTTTATTTTATTATATTAAATTGCTAGCTCTCTGACTGGGAGCTCTTAAAAGGGTTTTTGTATATTTTTAAAGCAAGGTTACTTTCTTTTTAGTGCTTTAGTGGAACTTTCCTTGACCACAGTAGGTTGCTGAACTCTAGTAACTTCCTCAGTTTTGGGAACTGCTAACACCTAATCAGGTGTTAGTTCCCTCCCTACCCACCCCGACTCCCACCTACCCCTAGTTAGCAGTCTTGCTTTATAGGGCACCTCCCCATTTAACAGAGAATCACAGAGAATTGGACCAGCACATTTTGAATATAATTAAAGAGATTTAACTGCTTTTTCTCTGAAAGGATAGCTGGGAAACCGGCTGGTACTTGGTAGATCTCTCTCTTTTGCTTTAAAAGATACCTAAGTTCCATGAACAGAACAATGGCTGGGAAAAATCGTATCACTAAACTGTTGCCCCCGTTACAGCTTCTGCCTCGGTCCAGACAGAGTTCCTAATGCCAGTTGAAGGACCGGTTCCATGTGCAGGGTACCTGCATGCTGAAGCTCTGAGGAAACAAGTGGAGGAACTCAGAGAGGAGGTGGAGAGGCTGAAGAGCATTCAAGACAGTGAGAAGTACATTGATGAGATGCTTCTTGCAGCAACCAAGCTCTCCAGCAGAGAAGAAGACGGGTGCCAACAGAATGTCGATGGTTGGACACAAATCACCAGGGCCTGCAAAATCATCAATCCAACTTCTCCAGCCCTTGAATTGAAGAACCATTATGCAGCCCTGGAAGTGGAGGAGGAAAAAACATCCCTGGAAAGAGAAGAACCAGAGCTTAAGTACCCCAAAGTTGCAGAATCAGTGACCAGAAGGAAACGAAGGGTAGTGGTAGTTGGAGACTCTCTTCTGAGGGGTACTGAGGCGTCCATCTGCCAACAAGACTTGATGTCCAGAGTGGTATGCTGTCTGCCTGGTGCCAAAATCCAAGATGTTACGGAGAGTTTGCCGAGAATCAGCAAGCCCACTGACTATTACCCAATGTTGCTAATCCATGTTGGAAGAAATGATACTGCCAGGTATACCTCGGAACATATCAAAAGTGACTTCATGGCTCTGGGACAGAGGGTGAAGCAGTTAGGTGCACAGGTGGTGTTCTCTTCAATCCTCCCTGTTGAGGGTAAAGGCCAAGGCAGATAGGCTCGCATCCTGGAGATGAATGCATGGCTGCATGGATGGTGTCATCAAGAGCGTTTTGGTTTCCTAGACAATGGGATGCTGTTCCAAGGGATGCAGAGCAGAGATGGCATCCATCTGTCCAAGAAACGTCAACGCGTCTTCGGTAGTAGACTGGCTAATCTACTGAAGAGGGCTTTAAATTAGATTCGTTGGGGATGGGTGAAGAAAGCCCCCAGGTAGGTGAAAGCCCCCAGGTATGTGATACATTAAATACCTTTATGGAAATGGGTAACAGGGGTAACATATGGAAAGCAGTGTGTATAAATGCCCGTAGCATGGGAAATAAGATCCCTGATGTTGAAGCTTTAATGGCAATGGCTGACTTGGATTTAGTGACAGTTACAGAAACATGGTTCACAGAAAACCATGACTGGGATGTAACTATACCAGGCTATACTTTAGTCAGAAAGGACAGGGTAGGAAGAAGGGGAGAAGGAGTGGTACTATATGTAAGTCCCTCTCGACTTAGAAATATCACAGAATCTGTATCGTGGTACAGGCAGCACTCTTGCAAACTATCTAGAAGATTGTACAACTCCAGACGTGCATAAGCCATTGTAAAACCGGCAATGAAAATATTGGTGCTACCCAACAATATACAGCGGTCTTTTGAGTGCCTCCAAGACACACAGGCTGTTTCATCATCAATAAAATTGCATGATGAAACCTTGAATTCAGGAGAAAACAGATATTTAAAGAGATCATCAGGTTCTCTCACAATGCTTGTAGTAGGCAGGTTTGTTCTTTGACCAAATTTACCCCACAGGGAATTTAAGAAAAGTTTTGCTATTTGACACTTAGCAGGGTGTACATTAATCTGGTCTGCACGCAAACACAACCCCTCTTTTCTAAAGAAATCAGCTATGTACACATTTTGTTTTTCAGTATCATTGCACCACTGAGGGTAGCCAGAAGCCTCTTGTTTTTGACGGAGGTGCATTTTGATGTATTCGGAAAAGAGATTATCAGATTTTTGCTCGAAATGCCAGATTTCATAGATTTCAACAACCACATACCCTTTTGCAATGGCTAAATTCATCTCCACTGTACACCAAGTCCCCACAAAAGCTCTCTCCTCATCCGTGTCAGCACACATTTCCTGTTGCCGTGTGTCAGCACACGTATGACACAGTGGAAACATAAGCTTACTGCCCAGCTGTATGGGTAACACCAGGAAAAAGAGCTTTCATGGAGGATATACTTTTGCTTTTATAAAACCAAAGTAATTTGTAGGGGGGCCAAATTTGTCATAAATGATTTGCGGATGGCCTATTGGATATTCATTTGTTTTATTGACAAAAGGGTATAGACTAGTAAAATCATAGTAGTGTATTTTTTCCCCAGGTCTTGTTTTTTGGTACAGACAAATGGCATTTGTTCTACCCCCAAAAAAGGGCATCTTGTGGAATCAGAGGTTGCGGTAATGTTGTGTCAGCTAGGAAACCTGCATAGCCCCTGTCATTTTCTTTGACCATCCGTTTCCACTCGTGCTCCCATAGACTTATGACCTTGAACCCCCGGCTTTCCAGGAATGCAGCTTTTAGCTGTGTTTTGTAATAAAGAAAATCATAGGTCGTGGCTGTTACAGGATTCTGGTCTTTATCGTTATAACAACTCGGACAGCCGTGATGAAAACAACCATTAAATTCAAAAGCTGTTTCTACCCCATCGATCACTGCATAGCCATCAAGAAAATAAGACCCCACCTTTTTTTCGCCACCTTTCAGAGCATGTGTGATCTGTATGTTTTCTTTGACCTCTACATACATCAGCCATTGAATAGAGGGGGATGAATATCTCTTTGTCTGCCGGTGATAGTTATCTGGTGGAATGAGTGCCACAGTCTTGGGTTCTAAAAACATTAATTTGAACACAGCCATACATACAAATGCAAGGGTTATATATTGGAAAGTGTCTAAACAATTTGTTAGAATTTCTGAGACGTCACCCTACTCTACAACCACTTCTTTCTCTGTCATTTTCATGATTTCAGCTCGGTAGAGAACACAGGCCTGCCGCAAAATAGATACATCCTGCTGGCAGTAATAAGCCAACTCTTTTTGCAAATTAAAAGTTTTATGCTGATTGTCCTTGTACCATTGTAAAAATTCCTCTTTTTCTTCAGGCAACATGTTTCCCACACCGTAATGTTCAACACCCGGCATGGGGCCCACATAATTTTGATTTTCCAGAGTATTAAAAAAGTGTGGAAAGTACCCCTTGCTGCCTGTAAAACCCATGGCTTGTGGAAGTTTGTTAAGTTTCATAGGCAGGAAATTTAGAGAGTCTATAAAACGGATAGTCAAAGGTTCAACAGTAATTTGTAAAGGTTTAGCACCTTGAACCAGCAACCCTGTGCTCATCTTTTCCTTTAGCAGTTGTTTAAGAACAAAATAACCGTCATAACCTTTGGAATAACCTTTGGCTATGAAGGTGTAGCCTTTAAATTTTTTGTCACAAAAAATCTGTATAAAGGCAGAAATACATTTGAGGCCCTTCAATTCCCAGTTTCTTTCATCATTTAAGTCCGTCGCATATATGTAATTAGGGACATGCCAGCCTGTTTCTTGCATACATTCACAATCATAAAAAGTATACTTTTCAGATGTTTCAGTTTTACCAATAGGGGTCATAAAACATAAGGGGACGCCATCCCCAGTTAAGGGTTCACTGCATAGCTTACAATGTCGACCCTTGCACTTATGTTTCTTGTCCACATAAGACTCACATTTCTGGCACAGTATCTTAGATAAACACGCCACTTCTTTTTTCAGAGCCAAATATGTGTGTCTATCTAAACACTCTTTAGAATGACAAAAGAGTTTGCAATTAGGACATCTCTGTTGTACACCAACATTATTCGCACAAGTTAGTGTCAAACAAAGATGGCACCATAATGTGCAATTATGATCATGACTGTACAGTTTCTGACAGTAACTACAGAAGTTGCGCTCCCCATAGAATTTTTTGACATCGGTTATACCATAGAAATGGTCATCGTGTGGCAACAAGAACACAGTCTTAGGGAACACAGGTCTGTCTGATGTCTTAAAACAAACCCATGAATTTGTGTAAAGCACAACGCGTATGTTTATCTATAAATGCTGTTCAAATATTGCTACATCATCGAGCATGACTTTTCTATGTACCGGCCATCCCAACTCATTATGTAGTTTTTTTAGCACCTTCTAACAGTTCGACATCTGTCATTTTTACCAGTGACATGAGGGCTGTGAGGCTACCTGCAAAACACAGGTTATTATCAGTGTTATTCAAGTCTATCAAATACATCCTTTTCTTATGAATAATTTGGCTAAATGGTATAGTCTTTAAGACCCTACGAGCCCCCCCCCCACCCTGATTTCATATGACAAGTACAACAACATGGAATATATCACAAACCTGGATTTCTCTGTGACTCTGAAGGAGTTTAGCGATCTGATCTAAGAAATCATCAGCATCTAATGCTTCTGGGTTTAACTTTCCAGAATACAAGAAATTGTGAAAAAGAGATGAATGTAGATGCACCTGTACATAATCACCAGGTGAAACTCTGCTGCTAACCTCATCCAGAATATGCTGAATACCTTGCCGAATGGCGTTTTGAGCCTCAGATAATGATGTTACCCTGTCTAAATTAATAAACCGAAATTCCTCTGAATAAATTACACCATTAAACTTGTCCAATTTACGATCCCACCTTTTCACAAACTGAACTGACTGGTTCTGATTCTTCAGAGGGGTCTAATGCAAGATTATTTGTTCTGTCCTCTGAAACACGATGATAAAAGACACGGCTTTCACCACGCTCTCCGTATTCTGTATTGGTGTGTGTAGATTCGCCGTCAGAAAAACATTCACTGTATGATCTTTTCCTGTTAGACTTCTCTCCCATAGTCGCTGATTTTCTAACATTTTCTCGATCTGAAAAAGAAAACATAGGGGCTAATACTTTTTTTTTTCTTTTACAGCGGCCTTAAAATCTAGGAGAGGGATAAAGCCTGAATACTCACTATTTTGCTTGTCTTTTGGCTTTCGGTAAGGTACCGTCTGTTGAATAGGTTGGTCATCTTGTTTTGTAGCATCTTCTTGGTCTAAAATAAAAAAGATTAAAGGTTGAGACACATTATGAAGAGCATAGCTGCTGGAAAATTAAAAAAACACATGACATACCTTTTAACTTTCTTTGCTGTCTTCGTTTTGCAAGAGAAAGCCTATTTGTAAAACTCGGTTTCTGCCCCTGTTTTTAAAGACAATCATAAATTCAGAGACAGAAACATTACATAACCAGTATTTTTAAAAAGTAAGATTCATATCTACTCACAATGTTGGTGTCTGAAGCACATGGTTCTGATATGGCCCTCCTTACCATCTACAGACTGCGTGATCTGCTTTGTAGCAGCTTCCTGGTCTTTAATATTTAAAAAAAAAAACCATAAGACACATTATAAAGAGCATGGCTACTGGCAAATTAAAAAACACACGACATACCTTTTAACTTTCTTTGCTGTCTTCGTTTTGTAAGAGACAGCCTATTTGTAAAACCCGGTTTCTGCTCCTATTTTTTAAGACAATCATAAATTCAGAGACAGAAACATTACATAGCCAATATTTTTAAAAAGTAAGACTCATATCTACTCACCATGTTGATGTATGAAGAGGTGCCGATGTTACAAGCCATAGAGACTATGTGATCTTTTCTGGCAGGTGAAATGTACTGCGCCTATTTTAAATGAAATTCTTTGATGGGGTTTACAGCCCCCAGACGCTTTAACTGAAACTTCTCTGGATCTCTGGCCTATTGTTTTGTGTGTCACCCCACCCCACAGCTAATTCACGCCATTTTTTTTATTTCTTTCGTAGACAGTACATTGTAATAGATGCTATATGGCTTGGCTTGAAGAATGGTCTAGAATTGCTTGAAGAATGGTATAGAATTGCTTGAAGAATGGTCTAGAATTTGGAAGCTGGGATTTAATGTTAAAAAATGTAAGGTCATGCATTTGGGCTGCAGCAATCCAAGGGAGCAATACAGTATAGGAGGTGAAGTACTTTTGTCCACTAAAGAAGAGCGGGACCTAGGCGTGGTTGTGTCTGATGATCTTAAAGTAGCTAAAAAGGTAGAAAACGTGACAGCAAAAGCTAGAAGGATGCTTGGGTGCATACGGAGAGGAATGCCTAGCAGAAAAAAGGAGGTGATAATGCCTCTGTAAAAGTCTTTGGTGCGACCTCATTTGGAGTATAGTGTGCAATTCTGGAGACCGCACCTTCAAAAGGATGTGAACAGGATGGAGTCGGTACAGAGGGTGGCTACTAAAATGATTAGTGGGCTTCATTATAAAGCATATGAGGACAGACTTAAGGATCTTAATATGTACAACCTTAGAGGAAAGGCGGGATAGAGGTGATATGATTGAGATGTTTAAATACCTCCATGGCATAAATGTTCAGGGAGAGAGCCTCTTTCAATTGAAAGCAAGTTCTGCTACGAGGGGACATGGGATGAGGGTGAAGGGAGATAGATTCAGGAGTGATATGCGGAAATATTTCTTTACGGAAAGAGTAGTGGATCCATGGAATAGTCTCCCAGTGGAGGTGGTAGAGATGAGGACAGTAACTGAATTCAAAAAGCATGGGACCAACACAGAGGATCTCTAAAGGTAAAAAGTGGACTGTTGTAGTTGTTGATATGGAAGGACAGACTAGATAGGCCATGTGGTCTTTTTCTGTCATCATGTTTCTATGTTTCTATATATTGTGTATGTGGACCTATGTGACCTAATACACATTCCCCCATTCCCAGACGTATTCCACATTCTTATCATATGGCCTATTGTGTAGGCCACGCCCCGATAATTCACACGGTACCAGTTTTTCCAGACAACCCATTGTAGGTTTAATTAACTAGGAATTTCTAAAACACACCACACAAAGCTGTAGGTCCAAAATGTTTTATTTCAAATAACAAGTTTTCATCTTGTGAACTGATTCATTTGAGCATTACAAGTTTCTGGAAATACATACATTTTCATAAAAAGCCAATTTTTACAGAACTTGGTGTTTTTTTAAAGAACGATCTATAATTTCTGTCTCTTATTAAACCTTCCACTAGCTCCATATCACAGTCTGCCACAGATCTAAGCAAAATATTGAGCAGTTGTCCTGGATTTCTACTGGTATTAAAATCTCTGATGAGTTCAAACAAAAAATTCAAATTTTCATAAACTAGGTCAGTTGCTTTCATTTTATGACCAACAATCATGGCAACATTTACAATAGGTCCTAGACACAACTTGTTACAAGTTTATGGATTTTCTGTAGTATTTCCTTTTGCCTCCACCTCAGGCAATCATGATGTCTTTGCCCTGGAGCATGTATTAGACAAGCTGCACAGTCTCTATGCATAACATCCTGCCAGCATTTCTTGATAATACAGCACACCGTTGCTTGTATAACAGATTTAAATGTGTTTATTTCTTCAGGTTTTGAGTTTCCTTTTGGCTGACTATGACATCAAATGCCTCCCTTTGTTATGTACAGAGAAAGCACAAGAGGCATAGATTGATTGCCTGTATGTCCTCTAGCTCTTGTAGGAGCGGAGATTCGTTACTTCCCTACAAAAACAAAACAGGGTCAGTGTGAAATGAACTGCCTCTTCTATAATACTTTTCTACAAAAAAAAAAAAAAGACTTCTCTTACCTCTGCTGATCCTAGTTCTTCCAGTAAACAGGTTGTTTCTGCATCTGCCGCGGCATAATATAATTCTATGTCCTCTGGATCCGTTGCGTTGTCATCCGGTAAGTCAATTTCGGTGCCTAAATCACAAAGATCTTGAGAGTCAAACAACTTTTGGGCATCTGGTAAATATTCAACCCCTGATAATTCATGTTCAGACTCTGCCGGACTCTCCTGTTGTTCAAATGGATTTTCTATCAGTGGATAACCCTCTGCTGCGGCATCACGATCCTTAAGAAAATAATTAATGTTATTCACCCTGTTGGAAATTCTGCTTGGTGTTCCAAAAAGAGCCATTTTTTCTTTTTGAATCTTTGTGTTAGAATTTTCCCCACACAGGACACACAGCCTTACACCAGGAGCATCCTCAGAACAAGTCTCTTTTTTCTGCCAATCACATGTACCATATCCTAGAAGCATGTCCAGGTTTGTTTCTCTGTACTGGGTTTTTTTTTCAAAGCCACTAAAAATAGCTGTAGTGGAATTTGAACCCAGGTCTCTCTCTCTGTTTCAGCCTGAGCTACTAAATTCTTTACCCTTGTCTGTCTGTATTTTTTGAGGTATACGACCTAGATTAAATATTTTTTCAAAGGCTTTAGCAACTTCATGACCGGTTTTCGATTTTAAACTTGCAGCCCAAGCATATTTTGACAGGATGTCTACCACTGTTAATATGTATTTGTAGCCATTGTTATAATGGGACAAGGCTGCCATATCAACTAAATCAGCCTGCCATTGCGCATCCACATCTGACACGATCGTCTTGTTTCTTTTAAAACGGACCCTAGCAGGTCTGTGTAAAGTATGAGCATCTTGTCCTGTAGCCATCTAACTACATCGTTTCTGCTGACTGTTTTATCATGCTTTTTAGCAGCTTGAAGTAGAGGATTTATGCCCCCAAAGCACCCTATTGCTTTGGGGTCATAGTAAATGCTCTTCAATAAGGTTTCCTTCATGATTGCCGTGCTTTGACTATTCTTTTTATTTTGCTAACATCTTCAGTGGATTTATTCCACAAATCCTGTGTGTTTTAAAGTATAGCCTGTTCTTTCTACCAATCACATGTCTTTCCTAGAAACATGTCCAGACTTGTTTTCTCTGTATTGTTTTTTTTTTTCAAAGCCACTAAAAAAAATAGCTGTGGTGGGATTTATTTATTTAACAGTTTTTATATACCGACTTTCTACAATTCAAGTCGGTTTACAGGTAACATAACAGACAGCATATTTCAACTGAGTACATTGTAACAATTAATTTGCTAGTTGATGTTTGCACTGATTAGCTGTCACCAGTAAGAACACCACTGTAAATTCTCTCTGTAAATACATAGTTCCAGCGGTCTTTCATGTACTGCTGCATGTAAATAGTTTTGAGGCGTGCCCTCACACAATCTGTTCTATGTATAAAGTTCTAAACCTTGTTACATGTAACTGTTATTGTTAAAGTTCATTGTTATAATGTAAACCGCCCCTGATCATTGGAAGGGGCGGTATAAAAATGTAAGCAAATAAATAAATAAATAAATAAATAACAATAATATCAATCAACTCTGTATTTCAGTCTGAACTACAGGGGCTGCCAGAATACTTCTCTCTAACAGTGAGGTCTTAAAAGCAAAATTCTATCACATGGACAGCACTGGTTTCTCTAACAAAGATGTGTTAATTGCATTTGGAAAGAAAAGCTTCTATACCAAGGGCTGTGTCTCTGTGAAAAGCCTGTATACCCAAGCTCTATGTCTCTGCGAAAAGCCTGTATACCCAAGTGCTGTGTCTCTGCGAAAAGCCAGTATACCAAATGCATTGTGTTTCTGCTGCTGCTATCAAAGGGTTATTTTTAACAATCAGTTCTAAATAGCCTGCAATATACATAAAAGCATTGCGCTGCTTTGTGAGAAAAAAGAACTGGGGCAGGGGGAGAGAAAGCATTTTTTGTTTTGTTTTCCAGGATTCCTGCTTTTGCAGATGTCAGCATTAACCAGAAGCAAAACACATTTCCGGAGTCAGTCACTCTGCTTCCGCTGATGTCATCGGAAATGGACGGTGTCCATTTCCAATGACACATTGTTTCCGGTGATGTCATTTCTGGTGATGTAACCTGGGGTGTGGTTGAGGGTGGGAGGGCATGGGTGTGGCACAAACCCGGAAGTGGTCGCTGATTGGCTGATGTCATCCTTGGGGGTGGGGTGGGGGCATGCCAAAGTGTGGGGGGTGTGGATGGGCGGGGCTAACTCACCATTCACTTCTATGGGAGGGGTGTGGCCTGAGGCGGGACATGCACCAGAAGTGAGCACTGATTGGCTCCTGTCATCCTTATCTCACCTGTCAATCAGTTTGACGAGTAGTGTACCCATTATACTACTATGGCCCTACGAAACAACCAAAAATCATCTAACAGCCGAAGCTCACGAGAAAGAGAGTTCTATAACCAAGGACCCTGGACTGAAAAATCCCTATCCTTATGCCAAACTTTCCACATCACTAAACAGATGTGGGGCCATTCTGAACACTATTTAGTGTGTCTGGAAATCCGATCTGGATGTCCAGACCTGCTAAACAGCCGGGCAGCCTGCTGGGGACAGAGCTCCCCATACGAACAAGTGATTCGTATGGGGAGCTCTGTTTGTGGGAGGGAGGGGGCGGGACAGAGGTGGAGCGAGGGAAGGCGGTGGGTGGAGAGTGACCCTGGATGTACAGTGCCAATTCTGAGATCAGTCTTGTGCGTCTAGGACCTCAAATCTAGACAGGGGACCTTTTCCACCTCAAAGGAGGAATAAGTCCCCCTGGCTGGAGGGGGATCATGGCGTGGGACCTGGGGACATAGGTGAGGGGGTGCAGGGGGTTGCCCAAAGCCCTACCCTGGCCATGAAAGGCTAGATCGGGGGTCGGGCTGCAGGGAAAAAAAGATTGTTTTCTGCAGCAGGTGATCACGGCTCCTGAATGGAGCCGCAGTGCTATGGCGATGGGGTGCCATGGCACTGCGACTCCATTCAGGAGCCTGGCTGAGTTAACCAGGTATGTGTGCTGGACGTGCCGGCAATTCGAATTGGGACATGGCCTGCACGTCCAGGCTGTAGACCTGATTCTGATCCCGCGGGCACGTCTAGCCCCTGAATGATCAGAATTCGGTCTACCTCTGTACAGCCCGATTCTGATTGGCAGTAGAAGGGGGAGACGGCCAGGACAGAATTCCCTCATGGTATCATCAACAATCTATGAGACTGCAAATGCAAAGTATGAACAGGCAAATAAATTGTCAACCTGGAACTTGAATAATGAGGTGCTAAATTGTGTAATACCTTATACATCAACATCAGGACCTTAAATTCTACATAAAATGCAAATGAATCAATGTAGGGGGTCATATGGTCGAACCTCTGTAAACCTTTAGCTAATTTAGCAGCAATATTTTGTATCAACTGCAAACAATACAGATCCTTCTGTGGGAGCCCTACCAGCAATCAAGCCAAGGCATTAACAATGCCTGTGTTACCTCACTCAAAAAACATTCTGCCAAATAGGATTGCAATTGGCGAATCCACCTCAACAAAAGAAATCAATTCCTAACTACCGTAGTTACATGATCAGTTGAGTCCAAAATAACTCCAAGGTCCCGGCAGTTAGATATATTGGCACCAAACGGTTCCCAACCCATACAGGACTGGGCTCTGCATTACCTTCCCTGGCTGCCAACAAACACATTAGACTTGGAAACACTGGGCCTAATATTGAGTTGGGCATACTATGTGCCCCGAAGGCACATAACCCTGCCGCCAACCGTTAACCTCAGATATTCAATGCCTGCATCATATGCGGCCCCAGCATTGAATATCGGGGGATTGCCACAGATGCCGGAAGCCACCGAAGCTAACTGGGCAGTAGCAATATCGCATGCTAACTGGTTAACTCCTGCGCTTTAAAGTAAGCGATGGTTTTCCTCATCTATCTTTTTGGTGCAGGTTGCTAACCGAGCAGCAAGCAAAATTGCTGCTGCCCAGTTATTGCTTGTCGCCACCTCCGCTCCACCCCACAATGCCCCCGACATGCCCCGATGCTAACCAGATTGCATCGGGGCTCGTAGGGGAGTTAGAAGGGATATTCAAAGGCACTAACGGTGTAAATGCTGTTGAATATTCCCATTTAAGGCATTTGCACGGTTTACTGGGCTGTAAACCATGTAAATGCCTTTCAAAAATCAGGCCCATTGAGTTTTAAACCGAAAAGTCAAAACCATTCTATGTTTAAATTTGTTTATTCAACCAACAAGTATCTAACAGAGTACATATCATACAATGCAGAATACCACAACCATGTAAATTGTATAACGCTTGTCCTTACTGAACACCAATCAAACGCCTTCTGCTTTATATTATCAATATAAGTGACTAACAATAACCAATTTGCTGTCTAATACACAATTGAGACTAATAGTTAAAATTGAAAAATTGGAAAAGTGTCCTGTTAGTTAAAATCGAAAAAAATTTCAATTTTTTTTTATTTTTCCCCCCCGCTCCCACTTTCCCTCTCCCCCCTCCCCTGCCCTGCCCTTCTCTCAATAAGCAGTTATTTTAATTCCGTTTACTGTTATTCTAATCAAAAGGGATCACCCTTCAGCACTACCATTCTTATAAACTTTCTATATCTCATACAAATCAGGGCTATAGATACCCCTATATATCTTCATCAAGGACATCCTTCCAGCATCGTATCCCATTTGAAGACAGTTCTCTATTTGTTCGCTCTGATAAAAGCACTGACTTTTACATTCCTGGACACATAATTTTACTATAGTCCCTAAGGATTCTTTGTTAATCTGTATTGTTAAATTTTTTAACTTAATTTAAATCAATTTAAATCCCCACCTCCCATCATCTTATGTAACCTCCTTTGCCCTCCAGTAAGTTAGATGAGAGAAGATGGAGATATTCCACTAGGCAGCCCTTCTTTCAGTAATAATAAGGACTACTTTTATGACAGGTGTCCCCCAAGCTGCCGTGGAATGCACTTCTTCTCGCAAATAACCAGCCTTCAGAGTCCACCATCCATGCATCATCTCCCTCCCAATCACTATCTTTACCTATTAACCAGTATTTATCATAAACCTACTCCCCTAACTAACGCCCCCCCCATACCTTCCCGTCTATATCCTATTTCCTTGGTGATGGCCGACGAACCCAGGTGTGGGTTCTTCTCCCCAAGCTGCCCCCACCACCTAACTTATATCCTCTCCAAACGCAATTTATCTCCCCCCCCCACCCTATCCCTCCCCTCCTTCCCAAAGGACCTAACAAACTAGCCAAATGTATTTGCCTTCACTACCCTTCCATATTTGTCTGTTAGATATCACCACCAAGAAACCTGCTTCTTACCCGGGCAGGTAGAGACTGGAGGTGCAGACCTCACTCCACTAAAAAGTCTTCCCATCGCTTCTGATGTCCCCTTGCCTTACATCTTTCCATCATTAGTAAAGTGTGCAGACGAATCCTCCACTGTCCGTATGTCGGTCCCCATGTATCCACCCAATTATGCAATATTGCACTCGAGCTGTCACCAGCACTAGTCGCATCCACGCCCATTCTACTTGTCCCATTCCGACCATCATACCCTCCTGCCAAATATCCAATACCATACCAGCCGATGAAAATATGAACGTTCTCCCCAGACATTTCTCTGAGTATCCCTGTATTTTCAACCAAAAAGCCGATACTTTTGGGCAATGCCAGAACATATTCCCAAAGTGGCCTCCTTTGCCCCACATCTTGGGCAACAATTGGTTCTCGTTATTCCTGCCCGCCACGCCCTGGATGGGGCAAAATAGAGGCAACCAATCAACTTACATTGCATGTCTCTATGGTCTACTGCCACGCTCAACTTCGGGATATTGGCTATAGCCTGCGCTATACACTCCCATTCTCCCTGTTCCCCGAGATCTCGCGTCCAAGCACATGCTAAATCCTCTTCTGATGACCGTGGTTCAAGCTCAAACAAATCCTTATGTAACTGGGTCACCCTAGCCACCTGATCTCCGCCCATCATGAGTTCTTCTATTCGCGAGCTTACTTCCCCTCATAAGGAGTCTGTCAGCAGACTTCTAATATAGCTTTGCACCTGGGCATATGGGAACAAGTCTATCCCTGTCAATGCATATTGCTCACAGAACGTGACAAAGGTCTCTAAGGTTCCTTCTTCTGATACCAAATTTTCATCAGGGCCTCTCCTTGCAGATTGAGGACCTGCAACAAGATACCCTGGGGAGGTGGCTTTTTTTGAATGTTCGCTTAGAAGGGCACTTGCTAACCATAGCTAATATTTACGCGCCCAATGCAGGTCAGGGATCCTTTTTTACACGACTGAAAGCCTTATTGGCGGATTTTGCAAAGGGCCCCATTGTTTTGGGTGGGGATTGTAATACGCCCCTGGTGCCCCACTTGGATTCCACGGGCCGTGCTGGGGGGGGAGTGGTGGGGTCGGCTAGAGCCCTTCAACGCCTTTTGCTAGATTTAGGTTTGCGAGATGTTTGGAGGGACACTCATGAGGGGGTGAGGGGTTACACTTACTACTCTCCGGTCCATCAGGTTCATACCCGCATTGACTATTTTTTCTTGGATCAGCGCCTGATGGATGGGAGAGTAAAGGCTGGACATGGAGCGCTGACCTGGTCCGATCATGCCCCGTGCTGGCTTGCCCTCCCGGCCGGATTGTACAACGAGCACCAACGTCTGTGGCGCCTAGATGTGCGGTTCCTGCGGCGGCAGGGTGCGGTGCAGGATCATATTCGCTTTCTTAATGAATTTTTTGAGCTTCATAACTCTGGGGATGTTCCCCTTCCCACGGTGTGGGATGCTTATAAGGCCACGGCTCGTGGTCAGCTCATGGCGGAGGCGGCCCGCACGCGGAAAATGTGGACGCGTGACCAAGACCAATTGGTACAGGAGTCTACTCGTCTAGGTTTGGAGCACGCTCGAACTGGTTCGCGGCAGGTTTTGCGTCATTGGAGGGCTGTTCGAGCCAAGTTAGATGCGTGTTCACAGAGAGAATTAGATAATAAGCGCCGGAAACTACGGCAAACCTTTTATGAACATGGGAACAAAACTGGCCGCTTCCTGGCTTTGCGTCTTCGGCAACAGCAGTCCACGAGAGTGGTCCGAGAACTGCATGATTCTGGGGGGAGGAAAAGGGTTATTTCTCGGGAGATACGAGACCTTTTTGCTGACTATTTGGAGCTGCTTTATAAGGCAGAGCCTTTTAATCGGGATTGTGTTCAGGACTATTTACAGCGGATTACCTTGCCGGGTCTTTCTGACCCTGACCGAGATCAGTTGGATTCTGAATTCACGGTTGAAGAAGTGGAAAATGTCATTCGGCGATTGAAAACTGGCAGTGCGCCGGGTAGTGACGGTTTCCCAGCGGAATATTATAAGAAGTTTCGGGCACAGTTAGCGCCCACCTTGACCATTTTGTTCAACGAGGTCTTGGGGGGGTTTTCTCTCCCCGCGTCCCAACGTGAGGCACTGATAGTGATGATACCAAAGCCTGGTAAACCACTACAGGATGCGGCGTCGTATCGCCCCATTTCCCTGTTAAATGTCGACGTTAAAATTTTCGCTTCTGTGCTGGCTGCGCGCTTGAATCGGGTCCTTCCGGGCTTGGTTCATCCAGATCAGGTTGGATTTGTGCCAGGTCGCCAAGCTGCCGATAACATCAGGCGTATGCTACAGATTATTCATGTGGCTCAACGGGAGCCGCAACCAGCCTTGTTGGTGGGGATCGACGCCGAAAAAGCATTTGATCGGGTTGATTGGGGATATCTCTGGTGTGTTTTGGAGACAATGGGCTTTGGCCCTAATTATATTCGTTGGGTTCGTAGTCTTTATCAGCATCCTCAGGCATGTGTCCGAGTTAACGGGGGACATTTGAGAGGTTTCTCTCTGGAAAGGGGCACGTGTCAGGGTTGCCCTCTTTCGCCTTTGCTCTTTGCGCTCGCGATGGAACCCTTGGCTCAGGGCTTTCGGGAACACTTAGGCTTGCAGGGGGTCCGCATTGGCCTTGCGGACTATCGGATTGCGCTTTTTGCAGATGATATCATCTTGTCCCTGGTGGATCCATCCGCCTCTCTTCCAGCCGTGATGCAGCTGTTCGAAAACTTTTCTCGGATATCAGGTTTTAAAATCAATTACGCTAAGTCGGAGATCTTGAATGTCGGGGTCTCCGGGGCAGTTTGTACGGAGCTCCGGGCGGCCTATCCTTTTCGATGGGTGTCAGGAGCTTTACGTACTTAGGGGTGAATTTGACCGTGGAGCGGGCAGACCTTTTAAGGGCTAATTATGATCCCCTGCTTCGTCAGGTTCGGCGAGACTTAGAGATTTGGAATGGCCTGCTCCTTTCTTGGTTTGGGCGTATTGCAGTAGTTAAGATGGTGGTTGTCCCCCGCTTTCTTTATTTTTTTCAGGTCTTACCGCTTCCTATCGCGCGGGCTACCCTGGCGACTTGGCAACAGTTGCTTATGAAGTTTATATGGCATTATCGTCGTCCGCGCTTGGCGCGGCCTGTTCTCTATGCTCGCACGCGTTCTGGAGGTATGGGCATGCCCAATTTGCATTGGTACTATGCGGCGGCGCAATGTCGGGCGGGGGTGGAGTGGATGATTGCGGATAGCACCAAACGCTGGGTACAAATGGAAATGAGTTTGGCGGGGGGTGCGGGGCTAGGGGACTGGCTGTGGCTCGGTCCAAAACTGCGATGCGCTAAGTGCCTCAGTAATCCTTATGTTTTCCATACCCTCCGATGTTGGGACCAGCATTTTCGGACCCGGGATGTAGATTTGTCCCCTTTGGCCCCTATTGTAGATAACGCTTCTTTCCCGCCGGGGTTGAGTGACATAGCCTTTTGGCAGTGGGGACACCATGGCCTTAGCCGGGTCGGACAGCTCTTTGCTGACGGATGGTTACAATCTTTTCGTGAATTACAAGATGAATTTGACATTCCAGCCACGCATCTTTATCAATACACGCAAGTGACACATTGGGTTCGCTCTAGGCTTGTTCGGCCCCAGGTTGCTCGGGACCTGACGGATTTGGAACGTTACTGTGAGGGATGCACTACCACTAAGGGACTCGTGGCGACCCTATATGCCCACTTGCAGGGGTCCCAATCGTGCTCTTCAAAGCATAGGGAGCATTGGAACTCTGACTTGAATCTTTCCTATACTGCGCAACAGTGGGAAGGGGTGGAAGCGCGTTTGTGGAAGAGTTCGGTAGCGATCAATGCCCGTGAAACTAATTATAAAATATTGTACCGTTGGTACATGACTCCGGCAAGGATCGCTCGTATTTATCCTGGGGCTGTGGCCCTATGTTGGCGTAATTGTGGGCACCGGGGTACTCTGGTACATATTTGGTGGGGTTGTCCCCGCATTCGCGCCTTTTGGAAGGGTGTACAATTCCGGCTGCAGCTACTTTTGGGAGTGAGTATCCCATGGGACCCGGGGATTTTCCTTTTTGGGGTCTCGGTGCCGGGTGTGCGGGCTTTGCAGCTCGCTTTACTCCGCCATGGCCTGAATGCGGCCCGCTTATCCATTGCAGCGGCCTGGAAGCGCGCTTTGGCCCCCTCCCTCCAGGTTTGGCTGGAACGAATGTGGGATTTGTATACTATGGAGCGGGGGGTAGCAGTCAGCAGGATGCGTTTGGTGCGCTTTGAGATGGTGTGGGCACCCTTTGTTTCTCGTTATGGTGCGTGATTGCTTTGGATCAGTGGGGGGCCTATATCTCCTTCCCAGGGAATTTGCTCTTTGTGTGTGCCCTTTTCTCTTTTTTTTTTTTGCCTAAGGGTTAGCAAGCCATAGTCGGGGGGGATTGGGAGGTGGGGGGGGGGTGTTGTTGGGCTAGGGAGGTTTTTTTTTGGGGGGGGGGGAGGAGGGAGGTTGGGGGGGTTGCAACTCCCCGTTTCCTTATCCTAAAATTATAAAATTGAAGGCGTTTTGTAGACTACTATTGTGAACTGCTGTTATGCTGTTGTTGTTGCATTCTTTTTGATGATCTTTGTGGTTCTTGTTTTTTTGTGTATTCCTTGGAAGCCTTTCAATAAAAAAAAAAAAAAAAAGTTACAGAGAACAATATTTTAAACTATGTTACAGAGAACCCATAACATGCCAGCTGCACCTGAAATAGATATAGTGGAGGGTGGTTAACATATAATTATTTACATAACAGTTATCCTGGTGTGGTCTGGCACAAAGCCCATCTGGCCTTCCAAGATCAATTGGGGTAAAATCTCATTCAATCTGTTTTCCAAAATTTTGGCAAAATTTTAAAATCAACATTCATTAAAGAAATCGGTCCATAAGAACTCGGCAATTCTGCATTGCAACCCGGCTTCGGTACCACAATAATCAACGCTTGGTTCAACACTGACCTCAGAGGTTGCCCATCAACAGTTGCCATAAAGAGGGCCTGCAATCCGGTTTGCCAACATCTTGTAAGCTTCCACCTTAAGTCCATCTGGCCCTGGTGACTTAATGCCACCTGTATCTCCCCACAAGAAACAGGTGCATTCAACCACTATGTCTCCGCTCCAGTTAACTGGGGAAATCCCATCCGTCTAAAGTATTCCTCCACCCTTGAGACATCCACTGCTGTTTCTCTATACAGAGACTGATAATTAAGAAATACACTCCACATCCCTTCATTGGATTGATGCCTCCTTCCCTCCCGATCATGAACCACTGGAATAAACCACATCCTGTCAAGTTCCTGCCGCAACCATACTAACCATCGACCATAGCCAAATAACCAGTGCTTCTGTGTCAACAATGCATTCAGTGCCCGGTGATGCATCAGCATCTGAAATTCTTTCTGCAATTGAAACAACTGCTTCCGTGCAAGCACCCCATCTTGCTGCAATAATCTCCTTTGCAACTTCTGTATGTGTACCTCCAGATCTAACATTACAGTATTCATTCTCTTCTGCCTGCACACAACATAGGCATTCCTAACAGGGGCTATATATTTCAAGCAAAGATACCTAAGCTCCATGAACTGAACAAAGGCTGGGAAAAATTGTATCACTAAAGCTGTTGCCCCTGTTACAGCTTCTGCCTCTGTCCAGACAGAGGTCCCAATGCCAGTTGAAGGACCAGTTCCATGTGCAGGGTGCCTGCATGCTGAAGCTCTCAGGAAACAAGTGGAAGAACTCAGAGAGGAGGTGGCGAGGCTAAGGAACATTCAAGACAGTGAGAAGTACATTGATGAGATGCTTCTTGCAACATCCAAGCTCTCCAGCAGAGGAGAAGATGGGTCCCTACAGAATGACGAAGGTTGGACACAAGTCACCAGGGCCTGCAGAATCACCAATCCAACTTCTCCAGCCCTTGAATTGAAGAACCATTATGCAGCACTGGAAGTCGAAGAGGTGAAAGCATGCCTGGAAAGGGAAGAACCAGAGCTTAAGTACCCCAAGGTTGTAGAATCAGTGAACACAAGGAAGTGAAGGGTAGTGGGGGTTGGTGACTCTCTTCTGCGGGATACTCAGGTGTCCATCTGCCGACCAGACTTGATGTCCACAGAGGTATGCTGTCTGCTAGGTACCAAAATCCAAGATGTTACGGAGAGTTTGCCGAGACTCATCAAGCACACCTACTATTATCCAATGTTGCTAATCCATGTCGGCACAAATGATACTGCCAGGTATCCCACTGAACATATCAAAAGTGACTTCATGGCTCTGGGACAGAGGGTGAAGCAGATAGGTGCACAAGTGGTGGTCTCTTCAATCGTCCCTGTTGAAGGTAAAGGCCAAGGCAGAGAAGCTTGCATCCTGGAGACGAATGCATGGTTGCATGCAGGGCCGGATTTAGCTAGAGTGAGGCCCTACGCCAAGAAAAATTGTGGGCCCCCCCCCCATGTCCCCGTGCAGTCCTGGGCCCCCCCTGTGCAGTCCTGGGCCCCCCCATGTCCCCCCCCCCGTGCCTCCGTGCAGTCCTGGGCCCGCCCCCGTGCAGTCCTGGGCCCCCCCGGGCAGTCCTGGGCCCCCCCCCGTGCCCCCGTGCAGTCCTGGCCCGCCCCGTGCAGTCCTGGGCCCCCCCATGCAGTCCTGGGCCCCCCGGACAGCATCGCGGCTGTCTGAGGGGCTTCAGAGGGAGCCGGGGAAGCCCGCGCGAGGCCCCGGCTCCCTCTGTACAGCCGCCAGCGTGAAGAGCCTTTTCCTTCACGCGGGCGGCTGTTTCTGTGAAGCCGGGAATGCTGGGAAAGGTTAAAGGGCAACCTTTAACCTTTCCCAGCATTCGCGGCTTCACAGAAACAGCCGCCAGCGTGAAGGAAAAGGCTCTTCACGCTGGCGGCTGTACAGAGGGAGCCGGGGCCTCGCGCGGGCTTCCCCGGCTCCCTCTAAAGCCCTCCGGTGGGCCCAGGGGCGGCCCAAGGGGGGTGCGGGGCCATGTGCGGAGACTCGGTGCGGGGCCTCATTTGCATAAGGTGTCTCATTTGCATAAATATTTGCATAATGTTACCATACACCAGAGCTACTCAATTCCAGTCCTGATGGTCCACAATCCTGCAGGTTTTCGGGATATCCCTAATAAATATGCATGAGATATATATGCATTGGAGGTATCCTGCCAACCTGACTGGTTTGTGGCCCTCCAGGGCTGGATTTGGAGACCCCTGCTTTACATCTCTGTCATTTAAGATTGTGAGTGAACAAGGTACAGATATCCTAGACATCAAAAGGGTAGATAGAATGTGTCACATTCCTCCTCGATTCTCACCACCACCAAAAAGTTGTCTAACAGATAATATTTTGGTGGTGGTGAGAAGCAAGGAGGAATGTGACAAATGCTATCTAACTTTTTTGATGTCTTGGACATCTGCACCTTGCCCACTCACAATCGTAAATGACAGAGATGTAAGGCAGGGGTCTCCAAATCCAGCCCTGGAGGGCCACAAACCAGTCAGGTTGGCAGGATATCTCCAATGCATATATATCTCATGCATATTTATTAGGGATATCCTGAAAACCTGCAGGATTGTGGACCACCAGGACTGGAATTGAGTAGCTCTGCCATACACTAACTTTTAGTAAACATGCCTCTTAATGAGTATATGGATAAAGAAAGACTAAAAGGTTTCTACATTACTATAATCCAGTACCAACCGCCAGGCACATTAGGAACTACTACAAACACTGCCCATTTAGAACCCATAGCAAACCCGCCATATCCTAACAGCACTACCAGGACTCACAAAGCACCATACCCTAACTATCAAAAGGCAACACTGCAAATATTAAACCAATACATTTCAGAGAACAACAATACATGACCTACTGGGGAAAGAACAAGTGGCAATGTCAAATAGGAATTATATAAACAGAATACCTCAGCTCAGTTACACATGCACAACATAGACCATCACCAAACAAGGAATCACAATTTAGAAACAGGAAGACAATAATTAAACTGGGAACCCCAAAAGCCAAACTTGGAATATACAACAACACTGTAGAAATAAAACTATAAATTAATTTCCTCTTGTACTAAACAAAGCGCAAAAATTAATGATGCACATTTCCCAGAGCTGACATATTCCAGTTAATAAATTCAAAATAAAGAGATATTTTTCTACCTTTTGTGCATTTTTTTTCAGTTGCAATTGTTCCAGCCACTTTCTTCTGGTTTCTTCGTGTCTTCTGCTAACTCTCCATCTGCTGTCCATTTGTCCTTTCTTCTGTCTTCTTGGGGTTTTTTTTCCATTCTCTCTCTACATCTGCTTTAACATACTAATCTTTCTCCTTTTGCTCTTTCCTCATTCCTATTTCATCTACTCAAAATTTACCCCTTCATCCTCAATCCCCACTTACTCTCCCAATACCCGGCCAATTGTAGATTTTTTATCCCTCCCACACAAAATATTTTTCCCCTCTCCATTTTACTCTCCCAGCCCCATCCCATTCTAATCCTCCCCCAACACCAGCTCCCTTCTAGTTCCAGCCTCACCCAGCATCCATTCCCTTCTAGTCCCTGCATCAGCCCATTTCCAGTCCTAGCCCCCCATTAGCCCATTTCCAGTCCTAGCCCCTCCCATCAACCCAATACCAGTCCTAGCCCCCCCATCAACCCACTTCCAGTCCTAACCCCCCATCACCCCATTTTCAGTTTAAGCCCCCCCTATAACCCATTACCAGTCCTAACCCCCCATCAGCCCACTTCCAGTCCTAACCCCCCATCAGCTCACTTCCAGTCCTAACCAATGTTCCCTCTAATTTTCTGTAGGCTGTGTGCGCATAAAATATCAGCTGTGCAGCTTTTGAAGGAAAGTTAAATTTTTGTGCGCCACATAATGACACTCGGAGTTATATACTTTAAAATTTGACTGCATGTCAGAATACAGTATGTACACCACATTGATTTTAATCAAATTAAATGAAAATAGATGATTACTAAATGAAGCGGAAAATTTCTAGTAATTACAATCACAACTTTTAAATTTTAAGATGTCTGTGTTGTTTTCTATCAGAATCAGAACCATAATTTTTGTGTGCTCTGTTGTAAAGTATGTGCGCTCGCTCTGCAAGGTGTGTGCGCGCGCACATGCGCACAGCTTAGAGGGAACAGTGGTCCTAACCCCCATCAACCCATTTCCAGTCAGCCCCCCATAGCCCATTGCCAGTCCTAACCCCCCCCCCATCAGCCCACAGTCCATTACCAGTCCTAACCCCATCAGCCCACCTGAAGTCCTAACCCCTCCCCATCAGCCCATTTCCTGTCCTAGCCCCCCCATAGTCCATTATCAGTCCTAACCCCCCATAGCCCATTACCAGTCAGCCCCCATCAGCCAACAGCCCATTACCAGTCTTAACCCCCCCATAGCCCATTGCCAGTCCTAACCCCCCCATCAGCCCACAGCCCATTACCAGTCCTAACTCCATCAGCCCACCTCCAGTCTTAATCCCCCAGCCCATTTCCAGTCCTAGCAACCCCCCCAACCCATTACCAGTCCTAGCCCCCCATAGCCCACTCCCAGTCCTAATCCCACCAGCCCATTTCCAGTCCTAATCCCCATCACCCAATTTTTAGTTTAAGCCCCCCCCCATAGCCCATTACCAGTCCTAAGCCCCCATCAACCCACTTCCAGTCCTAATCCCATCAGCCCATATAGACTTAGCTACCCCATAGCCCATAGCCCCCCCATAGCCCATCACCACTCCTAACCCCCCCATAGCCCATTACCAGTCCTAACCCCCCCAACAGCCCACACCCCTTACCACTCCTAACCCCCCCCAGCCCATCACGAGTCCTAACCCCCCCAACAGCCCACAGCCATTACCACTCCTAACCCCCCCCCCAGCCCATCACCAGTCCTAACCCCCCCAGCAGCCCACAGCCATTACCACTCCTAACCCCCCAGCCCATCACCACTCCTAACCCCCCCAACAGCCCACAGCCATTACCACTCATAAGCCCCCGACTCCATCACCCGTCGTATCACCCCCAACAGCCCACAGCCATTTCCACTCCTCACCCCCCCAGCCCATCACCAGTCCTAACCCCCCCAGCCCACCCCAGCCCAGCAAATTTTTTTTTACAAAAAAAGCTGTCGCTGCCTCTTCCGCCGCCGGGGCCGCCGCGGCATTCTCTTCTGTCCCGCCGCGCCCCCCCTGCCCAGCAGAGCCTGCCCTCCCCGGTATCACCTCTCTCAGCTGCCTCCCTCCAGTCACACGCGCCGGCTTTCAGAGCGCGAGGGAAGAGTTTTTCCTTCGCTGCTCTGTTTAAGCCCGCGGGGGCTGATGGGACTTCCCATCAGCCCCCGCGGGCTTAACAGAGCAGCGAGGGAGAAACTCACCTCGCGCTCTGAAAGCCGGCGCGTGTGACTGGAGGGAGGCAGCTGAGACTCGAGAGGTGATACCGGGGAGGGCAGGCCAGGCTCTGCTGGGCAGGGGGGGCCCCGCGGCACACTCGATTCTGCCGCGGCGGCCCCGGCAGAGGCAGCGACAGCTTTTTTTTTTTTTTTTTTAAATTTTAATGATGGATCAGAATGTTTTTTGCGCGGGGCCCCCTGAAACGCGGGGCCCTGTGCAAAAAACATTCCCGGTGGGCCCTTGCCAGCTGTGGGCCCTACGCCACGGCGTACGTGGCGTATAGGCAAATCCGGCCCTGGTTGCATGGATGGTGTCATCAAGAGCATTTTGGTTTCCTGGACCATGGGATGCTGTTCCAAGGGTTGCAGAGCAGATATGGTGTCCATCTGTCCAAGAAAGGTCGACGTTTCTTCAGTAGCAGACTGGCTAATCTACTGAAGAGGGCTTTAAACTAGATTCGTTGGGGATGGGTAAAGAAAGCCCCCAGGTAAGTGAAACATTAAATACTTTTATGGAAATGGGCAAAAGGGGTAGCATATGGAAAGCATTATATATAAATGCGCATAGCATGGGAAATAAGATCCCAGATGTTGAAGCTTTAATGGCAATGGCTGACTTGGATTTAGTGACAATTACAGAAAACCATGACTGGGATGTAACTATACCAGGCTATACTTTAGTCAGAAAGGACAGGTTAGGAAGAAGGGGAGGAGGAGTGGTACTATATGTAAAAAATAATATTAAAGCTTTGGAATTACAGAGCTTAAAAGGGAGAGAGGAGGCACTGTGGGTTAAACTAGAAAGAGGGAAAGAGAAATCTATTTGCATTAGTGTGATATACAGACATCCCTCACAAGAGGAAGAGGTGGATGGAGAGTTAATTGAAGACAAACGTAGCATTACTAGGAATGGGGAAGTGCTACTGAAGGAGATTTCAATATGCCAGATGTTGATTGGCACATTCCTGCTGCAGTATCATCTAGAAGTAAGGAGATCCTGGATTATGTACAGGGAGAACTATTCAGTCAATTGGTAACAAACCCCACATGTGAAGGGGCCATACTGGACTTGGTGCTTACCAATGGTGAAAGTGTTTCTGATGTTAAAATGGGAGATCATTTTGCATCCAGTGATCACCAGATGGTGTGGTTCAGTATTAGCACTAGGGCTGATAGAATACATTCAAAAGAGAGGGTCTTAGACTTCAGGAAAACTAACTTTGCCAAGATGGGCCAATACCTCAGGGAGTCATTAGCGGGATGGGAACAGCTGGGGGATGTAGAAAAACAGAGGGCAAAACTGAAAGGGGATATTTTAAGGGCAAACAACATTTTTGTTAAAATGGTAAATAAAGATAAAAGGAAAAGGAGACCGCTATGGTTTTTGAAAGAAGTAGCTGAAAGGGTGAAGAAAAAGAGGGAGGCCTTCATGAAATACAAGAGATCACAGAGAGAGGAAGATAGGCATCTATATTTGGAAAAACTTAGAGAAGCTAGCAAAGTAGTCAGGAAAGCAAAGATTCAAAAAGAGTAGGAAATAGCCAATGCAATAAAATGGGGGGCTAAGACATTTTTCAGATATGTCAATGAGAAGAGGAAGGGCAAAAGTGGTATTGTCAGACTCACGGGTGAAGGGGACGAATATGTAGAAGCTGATGAGGATAAAGCGGAATTGTTTAACAAACATTTCTGTTCTGTGTTCACAGATGAAGAACCAGGAACGGGACCTCAGAAAATACCCTCAAATAGGAACAGAAGCGAGGGGCATATTGAAGAAATTTCAGAAGACTGTGTTTCTGAGAAACTAGCTAAGCCTAAAGTAGACAAAGCGATGGGACCGGATGAGATACACCCTAGAATACTGAGGGAACTTGGGGACATTCTAGCAGCTCCACTGACTGACCTTTTCAATGCCTCGTTGGAGTTGGGAGTGGTGCCAAAAAACTGGAGAGAGTCTCATGTGGTCCCTTTACACAAAAGCAGAAGTAAGGATGTGGTTGAAAACCACAGGCCAGTTAGTTTAACTTCGGTGGTGAGTAAATTATTGGAAACGTTGCTGATAGAGAAAATAGTGAGGTTTCTGGAGTCCAGTGGATTACAAGATTCGAGGCAGCATGGATTCACCAGAGGCAAGTCTTGTCAGACAAATCTGATTGGTTTCTTTGACTGGGTGACCAGGGAGTTGGACCGAGGGAGAGCCCTAGATGTGGTGTATTTAGATTTCAGTAAAGTCTTTGACACTGTTCCTCACAGGTGACTTATAAACAAACTGAGCACCCTAGCGATGGACCCTAAAGTTACTGCTTGGGTTAGAAATTGGTTGAGTGGGAAGCAACAAAGGGTACAGGTAAAGGGAGCTCACTCTGAGGAGAAGGATGTTACCAGTGGTGTGCCCCAGGGATCTGTCCTTGGTCTGATTTTTTTTACCATCATTATTAGTGATATAGCGGAAGGGCTGTCGGGTAAGGTTTGCCTCTTTGCGGATGATACCAAAATCTGCAATAGAGTAGACACGCAGGAAGGTGTAGATAACATGAGGAGGGATCTAGCTAAGCTTGAAGAATGGTCTAGAATTTGGTAGTTGGGATTTAATGTTAAAAAATGCAAGGTTATGCATTTGAGCTGCAGCAATCTGAAGGAGCAATATAGTATAGGGGGGGAAGTACTTTTGTCAAATAAAGAAGAGTGGGACTTCGGTGTGGTTGTGTCTTAAAGTAGCTAAACAGGTATAAAAGGTGACAGCAAAAGCTAGAAGGATGCTTGGGTGCATAGGGAGAGGAATGGCTAGCAGAAAAAAGGAGGTGATAGTGCCTCTGTATAAGTCTTTGGTGCGACCTCATTTGGAATATTGTCAGGGGCGGCTCAAGGCAATCTGCTGCCTGAGGCGAAGTATGAAAAGGCTCCCCCCCCCACCACCTTAGAGGGGGCGGGGCTTTTTCAGAAATCCAATCAGAGACTGAACCAAACCAAAAAGCCGATTAGATTAAATGGAGGAAATGCATACAATCCACACAGGGCCATATCGAGCTGCAATCGCACCCTGTGCGACTTGCAGCTCGGACCTCTGTCCAGCGCTGCCTGCTCTTTCCCTGCTACTGCCACCCTCTGTTTTTTTCATGGAGGCGCCGGCAGCAGGGAAAGAGCAGGCAGTGCTGGACGGAGGTTTGGGGAGGAGGAGGGGAGCATGCGCCCAATCTGAAACACGCCAGCCCTTTAAAAAGAACTGTCCCTTCCTACTCTGACATCGCGTTGGAGAAGGGAGGGACCAGACCTGCTTAAAGTGCTGCAAAAAGGCTTAGGGAGCGCATTTCGTCTACCTGCTATTGTTCTGCCAGCGGCAGCAGGGCAACAGCAGAAAGCAGAAATGCGCCCCCCCCAAACCTTTCTGCCCTGTGCGGCTGCACCGCTTGCACAGGGCTAGTTACGGTCTCGTTTGCATACCAAGGAACTAAAAGACAGCAAGAACCAACAGCACAGTTTATAAAACTAAATTATAAACTCATTTTTATTTTGTTGTTATAAACTGCGTTATGTTTCTTGCTTTTTCTTTTTCAACATATATTTTGCATCCACAGTAGGTGCAGAGCAGAACCAGGACATTCACCCACAGAACTCAATATTAAAAAAAAAAATCTTATTCTGATCATCTCACTAACAACAACAACAACAACAACAACAACCACCACTATTCTCCAGTACCAGGCATATTGTGAACTAATACAAAACCCTACAACAAAGAGCAAACCTACCATACCATACCATATCAGCACAAACTTTCAAAACTCACATAAGGAGCCCATCCAAAAACAGCATCACTGTAAATACTACAGTGGGCCCTGGAACATCCATACACCTATTTGAAAAGCTGAACAAGTCAAATTACTATAGTACAGAATAGATCTTTATGTATAATCTCCATGTTAACAGAACCCCAGACCTCAGTCAAACACTCGCAACATCGACCCTCACCAAGTACAGAATAAGTAACCACAATCTAAAGTAAAAATAAAAATATGTAGACTAAATTTAAATTGAAACTCAAAGAAGCCAGAGTCCACATGCAGTGCAATATCAGATAAATAAGAGATGCAGTTCCTCAATACTGTGTAAAATATAAAAATAACACATAGTCCAATAACTAAAATTAAATAAAATTATTTTTTCTACCTTTGTTGTCTGACCATTTTATTCTCTGATCATGCTGGTCCCGATCTGAGGCTTCAGCTTTCCTTTCTTCTCTTAGCTCTCTTTCTGTGGTCTATGGTCCATCTGCCATTTCTTATCTCTTCGTTTGTTTTCTTCACTTCCTTCCATCAACCCATTTCTAGTTCCCCTCCCCAGTATCAGCCCCCTTTCTAGTCCTTACCTCCCAGTTCCTTCCAGTGTCAACCACCTTGCATTCCCATGACTGTCACTTGTGTCCATTCCCTTCCAGTCCCCCTCCTTCCCCACGTCCTTCTAGTCCAAATACCATCCCAGATATCAGCTCATGTCCACCCCCCCCAGTCAGCTCTCTTCCAGTCGCCCTACCCTCTGTCCATCCCCCTTCCAGTGCCATTTGCATGTCAGATCCCTTCCAGCCTTCTCCCCATTACCCAAAAACCTACCACACCCATCCCCAAATGTCAGCTCCCTTCCAGTCCCCCTTCAGTACATTCTAGGTATCAGCTCCTTTCCAGCCCCCTCCTTCCCCATTGTCAGCTCCCTTCGTGCCCCCTCCTTCCCCTGGCAGACCCTCTCATTATCCACTCCCTTTCAGTCCTATTCTACCATCCTCCCGCATCAGCCCATTTGTAGCCCTAGCCTTCTTCCAGGGCCAGCAGCACTCTCCTCCCCTCCCCCATTAGCCCATTTCCAGTCCTATCCCTCTTCAGCCCACTCTAGTCCTAGTCCCCCAATCAGCCCATTACCAGTCCTAGCTCATTTCCAGTGCTAGCCTCCCATCTGCCCATTACCAGTCCTAACCCACCCCCAATAAGTAAATTTCCTGTCCTAGCCCCCCTATTCAGCCCATTTCCAGTTCTAAACCCCCATCAGCCCGTTTCCAGTTCTACCCCCTCCCGATCAGTCCATTTCCATTTCTAACTCCCCCATCAGTCCACTTCCAGTCCTAACCCCTCCCCATCAGCCCATTTCCAGTCCTAGTCCCCCCATCAGCCCATTTGTAGTCCTAGCCCCGCATAGCCCATTACCAGTACTAGATCCCCCCCCATCAGCCCATTTCCAATCCTAGCCCCGCATAGCCCATTACCAGTCCTAAACACCCCACATCAGCCCACTTCCAGTCCTAACCCCCCCCAATCAGCCCATTACCAGTCCTAGCCCCCCATAGCCCACTACCAGTCCTAAACACCCCCCATCATCCCTTCCAGTCCTAACCCCCCATCAGCCCATTACTAGTCCTAACACCCCCATCAGCCCATTACCAGTCCTAAACACCCCCACATCAGCCAACTTCCAGTCCTAACCCCCCCTTCAGCCCATTACCAGTCCTAGCCCCCCATAGCCCATTACCAGTCCTAAGCACCCCCCCATCAGCCCACTTCCAGTCCTAACACCCCCATCATTCCATTTCCAGTCCTAGACCCCCCCATAGCCCATTACCACAATCATGATCATCTTCAAAGTCATTCACCATCTCTCAGTAGTCGTACTCCAAAACGTCATAACAAGAGACATCAGCAATAGACCAAGAAGAACCAATAACGACAACATGATAGGCACACCTGCAGGCTATCACAAAATCAAACAAACAACATCAAAAAGAGCACCATCACTACTGGCATCCACACTATGGAACTCCCTCCCAATGAGCTTGAGAGCATTAGATGACCTCAAAGACTTCGCAAAGACCTCAAAACATATTTATTTATAGAAACATATGAGCATCCAGGCAACATCCCATACCCAAACTGAAATACCACCTACCCCGCCAAATAAACACACATCAATTCTATCCACACACACAAGTTTATCATACCACATTATTAAATGCCCTCATGTTAAATGTTACCTTTAATTGTACTGTCTAAATGTTTACATGTACCCTAATGTTAATTGTAACCCTCCAATTGTGATGTGACATGACCACCTTGATTGAAAGATAAGGTGGTATACAAGTCTGTCTAAATAAATAAATTACCAGTCCTAAACCCCCCAATCAGTCCATTTCCAGTCCTAGCCCCCCATAGCCCATTACCAGTCCTAAACACCTCCCATCAGCCCACTTCCAGTCCTACCCCCCCCCCATCATCCCATTTCCAGTCCTAGACCCTCATAGCCCATTACCAGTCCTAACCCCCCCCCATCAGCCCATTTCCAGTCCTAGCCCCCCATAGCCCATTACCAGTCCTAACCCCCCATCAGCCCACTTCCAGTCCTACCCCCCATCATCCCATTTCCAGTCCTAGCCCCTCGTAGCCCATTTCCTTTCCTAACCCCACCATCAGCCCACTTCCAGTCCTAACACTCCCATCAGCCCATTACCAGTCCTAACCCCCCCCCCATCAGCCCATTTCCAGTCCTAGCCCCCCATAGCCCATTACCAGTCCTAACCCCCCATCAGCCCACTTCCAGTCCTACCCCCCATCATCCCATTTCCAGTCCTAGACCCCCATAGCCCATTACCAGTCCTAAACAGCCCCACCAGCCCACTTCCAGTGCTAAACCTCCCATCACCCCATTACCAGTCCTAAACCCCCCCCCAGCAGCCCATTTCCAGTCCTAGCCCCCTATAGCCCATTACCAGTCCTAAACACCCCCATCAGCCCACTTCCAGTCCTACCCCCCATCATCCCATTTCCAGTCCTAGCCCCTCGTAGCCCATTACCAGTCCTAACCCCACCATCAGCCCATTTCCAGTCATAGCCCCCCATAGCCCATTTCCAGTCATAGCCCCCCATAGCCCATTTCCAGTACTAGACCCCCATAGCCCATTTCCAGTCCTAGCCCATCAGCCCACTTCCAGTCCTAACCCCCAAATCAGCCCACTACTAGTCCTAAACACCCCCCATCAGCCCACTTCCAGTCCTAACCTCCTCCCCATCAGCCCATTTCCAGTCCTAGCCCCCCCCCCCCCCCCCGCCCATTTCCAGTCCTGGCCCCCAGGAAAATAAAAGCGCTCAAGTTGCTGCCACTGCTGAGTCCACTTCTCGGCAGCGGCAGACTCACCTCTCCTTTCTATAGCAGCCGCAGCTCCTGCTTCTTCGAACTGCGGCTGAGAGATCAGCTTAAACATAAAGCAAGCCAATGCGGAGCCTTCCCGTGCAGTGGCGTCCCGCCCCCAAGGAAGTTGTATGCAAAGAAAGTTACTTCCTTTCGGGGCTGGCTGATCTCGTTAGTACAGCCGCAGTTCCAAGAAGCAGGAGCCGCGGCTGCTATAGGAAGGAGAGGTGTGTTTGCCGCTGCCAAGAAACAGACTTGGCAGCGGCAGCAACTTGAGTGTTTGGATTTTTTTTATTTTTAACTTTTGAAGGCGAAGTGAGGCGGCTGTTTTGGGGGCATTTTTTGCTGCCTTTAAAACTTCGCCGCCTGAGGCAGCCGCCTCACTTCGTCTCATGATAGAGTCGCCCCTAAGTATTGTGTGCAATTCTGGAGACCACACCTTCAAAAGGATATAAACAGGATGGAGTCAGTACAGAGGGTGGCTACTAAAATGGTTAGTGGTCTTCATTATAAAGCATACAGACTTAAGGATCTTAATATATACACCTTAGAGGAAAGGCGGAATAGAGGTGATATGACTGAGACGTTTAAATACCTCCGTGGCATAAATGCAGAGGGGGAGAGCAAGTTCTGCTATGAAGGGACATGGGATGAGGGTGAAAGGGGAAAGATTCAAGAATGATATGCGGATATATTTCTTTATGGAAAGAGTGGTGGATCCCTGGAAGAGTCTCCGCGTGGAGGTGGTAGAGATGAGGACAGTATCTGAATTCAAAAAAGCATGGGACAAACGCAGAGGATCTCTAAAGGAAATAAGGGGACTGTTGTAGTTGTTGATATGGAAGGACAGACTAGATAGACCATGTGATCTTCTTCTGTCGTCATTTTTCTATGTTTCTAATAATTGCACCACGCACCACTGTTTTCCCCGCCTCACAAAACAGCCAAGGGTTCAACTGGTGCGGCTTGTTAATGTCAGTATATTCATTCCACTGCTGCTGCAGATACTCTACAAACTTTATGCCTCCCTGCAGCCGCACTGGAATACTCCAGCACTCATCCCCTTCTCCGCCCTACAAAACAAAAAAGAAATCGCTATGGGAGCATGATCCAGTACCGATAGCTGACCAGTCTCCACCTCATCTACCATAAGCAGCAGGGTTTCGGATGCAACACCCGCCACAAGTCGAGTCCTCCAATATGACAAAACTCTGCAAAATGCTTGCTCAGTCATACTAGCCTCCCTCCCTCTGCCCCCCTATCCAAGATGGGATCTGCCACTGCGTTATAGTCCCTTATAAATATTTTAGGAGCCTCCTCCAGTTGCGCCACCAAGACACCCTGAAAAAAAAACCCATTCAGTCCTATCGAAAATTGAAAACAGAAAAAAATCCATATTTTCTCTTATGGGTTTCCTGCAGCACAGCGATTTGCACATTTTGCCTTTTCAATAAAGTCAAAATCTGCTTCCTGTTCACCAGAGAACTCACCTCAGCTACATTCCAAGAAATCATCATCTTGTCTGCCGTCACACATACCCTTCATTCCTCCCTCTTTAATTTGCATCTTCCCAGCAACACCAAACCACCTAACCCGGCCTTTCATTCCAAGCTTCTCATTCCTTTCCCCTCCCCATCCCCCCTTAAATCTCCCAGACCCACCAGTCTGCAATCTGTGGAGGAATGCGTCCCTGCCAGGCAGCCGCATATTCACTCTAGATTCACTCCTTATCTGAAGCCTCTACTCCCACACCACTGCAGCTCTACCAAAATCTCCATCTTATCATCCTCTCGCTCAATCATCCACACCAAAAACCAAATTATCCCTCCCTCTCCCACTCATTCCTCACACTTACTCATAAGCCCCCTACCAACTATCCCCTAACAATACATGCCCCCATCATCCCTCTAACCCTTACCATGCCAACATCCAGCAACCTCTCTTCACCCCCAAAACCCCCCCAAAATGCATACACTCACATTCAACCCCATTCTAAAGGACCCAACAGCCAAAGCACAAGGATTGTACACAAAAAGCACCCACCGTCATTAACCACCCCCACCACCCATACAGTGTATTTAACAAATTCCCTTCCCCATAGTAACACTCCTTAAAAAACAGTACAAAACACATTCCCCCCACTCATCCTCCCTTCCCCCTTCCAAACACACCCACAAATTCCTTCAGGTGAAGAGGGAAAGTCCTTCTTTCTGCTACAGGTAAGTCCTCCACTCTCAAAAGGGGAAGAGGATAAGGATACACAAAACCAAAGAAAGAGCAAAAAAAGAAACATCCCCCCCCACCCCACCAAACAGTCCATAACAACAAAACGCCTGGGATGCACAGTGGCATTTCAGCTGTCACTCTTTTCTCTAAGTAGCTGATCAGAGCCACAGTGCTACTTGTGAGGCGTTTTGCTGTGATCCATCCAAATGTCTCTTCAATCTTCATCCTCTCATAGAGACCCTTTGCCATTTTGATTGTACCTGAAATAGCTGGAGAACCACTTTGGATCTCCTCTATATAGGATGATCCAAGCCTGCTTCCTTCAGCAACCGGACAGCCTTGTCAAATAAGGTGCATTTATAAGTCACTCCATTTTTTGTAAAGGTTAGGCCGTTGGGATGCAGTCACCTGTAGCACAAGTCTTCCTGGCAGAGCACTGCAGTGTTCTCCCAATATTCCTGCCACTTTTGTTTTGTAAGTTCTGACCAGTCACCATGGAGTTCAAACTTATGATTTCCCAACTTCAAAGATGTCAGGGCACGAGCTGTCCAAAGCAGGAAATCTTTCACTGGAAACCGATGAAGGCACATCACAATGTCACGTGGCTGATTCACATGTCACAAATCCAGCACCGTGTGGGCCCACTCAATTTCTATGCTGGCTGGATTGATCTCCTCCTCTGAGGCTTGCTGCAACACCTGCACTTTCTCGTCAATCTCCACATCTGAAAATGCCTCCTGCTCACTTTCCTGCCCATTCTGCCTCAGTCATCTCTCAGATCTCTCTCAAACTTAATAGAATTGCAGATTGGCTTACTGGCCACGGACTCAAACTCAATACCTCAAAAACTGCAGCTATGCTTAGAAACATAGAAACATGATGACAGAAAAAGACCACATGGTCTATCTAGTCTGTCCTTCCATAACAACTACTACAACATTCCCCTTTTTTCCTTTAGTGTTTGTCCCATGCTTCTATGAATTCAGATACTGTCCTCATCTCTACCACCTCCACTGGGAGACTATTCCACAGATCCACCACTCTTTCCGTAAAGAAATATTTCCGCATATCACTCCTGAATCTATCCCCTTTCACCCTCAACCCATGTTCCCTCATAGCAGAGCTTGCTTTCAATCAAAAGAGGCTCTCCTCCTGTGCATTTATGCCATGGTGGTATTTAAGCACCTCAATCATATCACCTCTATCCCGCCTTTCCTCTAAGGTGTACATATTAAGATCCTTAAGTCTATCCTCATATGCTTTATAACAGAAACCACTAAACATTTTAGTAGCCACCCTCTGCACTGATTCCAACCTGATTTTATTCTTTTGAAGGTGCAGTCTCCAGAATTGCACATGATACTCCAAATGAGGTCGCACCAAAGACTTATACAGAGGCACTATCACCTCCTTTCTTCTGCTGGCCATTCTTCTCCCTATGCACCCAAGCATCTTTCTAGTTTTTGCCATCGCCTTTTCTAACTGTTTAGCTACTTTAAGACCATTAGACACGATCACGCCAAGGTCCCGATCTTCTTTTGTGGACAGAAGTACTTCACCCCCTATACTATATTGCTCCATTGGATTGCTGCAGCCCAAATGCATGACCTTTTTTCAAACACAATCTCCTCCTCTCTTCCATTGCCCCCGTCTATTCATGATACTCTCCTTCCACTCCAGGATTCTATTAGGAATCTTGGTGTATCTTTCGACTGACACCTTTCTTTTTCACACCACATTTCTCTCACTGTTCAATGCTGTTTCTTTCTTCTTCATCAGATCCGCTCTGTTTGGAAACTTCTTGACCTGCCATCTATTCACCTACTCATGCTCTCCTTAGTTATCACTCATCTGGACTACGCTAACTCTCTTCTTTTCGGCCTTCCTCAATATCAGATTCATCATCTCCAGTTAATCCAGAATACTGCCATTAAACTCCTGCATGGTGCTCACAAATTTGACAGTGTGACCCTGCTCTTCATCACTGAACATGGCTCCCGGTGGTTTTCTGTATTAGGTTCAAACTTCTCATTTTGACATATCACACCTTTCATTCCAGTTATCCTGCATTTCTGTCACAGTTCCTGATACCATACACTCCTCAACGCACTCTTCATTCTGCTTCACAGTATCTTCTCAAGATCCCCAGCTTTAGTCTCATCCGCTCTTCTATGGCACATTCTTCTTCTTTCTAGGTAGCTTCCCCCTCCCCAAGGAATCCCCTTCCTTTTGTCCTTCATCACCAACTCTACTCCTGCTTTAAGTCTCAACTGAAGGCCCATTTCTTTGTTCTAGCTTTTCCTTCAGTGGCTCCCCCCTGATTCCTTATTTCCTGCCTGGCCCACTTCTGGTCATAACTCAGCTGGTTGTCATGGGAGTTGCACCAGTCATGGGCATGTCCCTGTCATTTGTCCTTCCCTCCCTCCCTTCTTTATCTTTTCTTATCATGCATTCACTCCTGACTTGTAACTCCTTCCCCACCTCTTACCCATTGTCTTCTTGTCTTCCTTGTTGCTTCTCTCCTGTATTGTTTTATTTACTTTATTATTGATTTTACTCTTGTTAACTGCCTAGATTCCTTGGCTATAAGTGGTATATCAAATAAACTAAAACTGTAATTGTAACTGTGCTCAAGTATTCTCCGGATGTGTAAGTTGTTCCTTTGCGCCAGATTCTTGAGATCGTCTAGTTTACTGTGCAACTCCCAGCTAGTGATCTCCATCTTCTCTGCCCTTTGCATCACCACCACCACCACCACCAGTGCTTTCTTCTGTGGCTTCATTTTCTGCTCTGCCTCCTCCATTTTATTTCCTAACTCCATAGTGTCGGACTGCATTGTTGCCACGAGGTCTTTCATTCCCTCTGCTTTACTGTCCAGTTGGGACATCAGATCACTTTTCAGCTCCCTCAGCCATGTGCACATAACTGCTTTCATTATTGGCTTATGGGCTGAATCCATCTCACATCGGAGCCACTTGCACCATCTTCAGCACACAGCCACAAGCACCTGGTCTTAGCTCCCGATGCGGGTCCTTTCTTGCTAGGCTGAAAAGAAATCTTTAGGCACCAATCTTACTTTTCGTCATCAGCTACATCAACTTGGGGGTCCTTACAAACAGCAAGAACAAAGACAGCAGCTCTTTTTCCAAACTAAAAATGCTTATTTACGCTAGTCCCACAGGTGCTCCTTGTGGCCTTGGGCAAGCCACTTAACTCTCCATTGCCTCAGATACAAAAACAGATTGTGAGCCCTTCGGGGACAAGGGAAATATATATATACAGTACCTGAATGTACACTGCTTTGACTTGTAGAAAAGCGGTATATAAGCTTAGTTAAATAAAAATAAAATAAATAAACAAAGGCATAGAAGGGGATAATCTGCAAAGAGCAGCAGATACAATATTACAACTCTAGCCACCTTACGGGGCAGACTTGATGGATCAGGCTGGTCTTTATCTGCCTTCATTTATTATGTTACTATACTTCCTGAAGTCCTGCTAGACCAGTACAGATAAATGGGTTGTGTCCCTCTGCCAGAAGAGGTGGAGACACCACGTCCCACCAACAACCAACAGTAGATTCAACACAAGGAACAAAAAGAAAAAGCAAAAACCACAGCACAGGGCCTTTACAGCAAACCCTGTATTGATCAAAAGCAGACATATGGGAGGCTTTCTAAGATGGTGGTTCTAGTCGAGTCGGAGTGAACACGCTTTTTCTTGCTCATGGGGAAAAAGCGTAAGGGCAAGGCTGGGCAGGGGCTTTCGTAGTCCGCACTTGCCTCTACGCCTCTTGTTTCTATATCCGGTCCTTTGGATTCTTACTTGGTGCGTGTTCCTCGAGATCTGGGCGTTGTTGGTGGAGAATGCCGGCTGGCTGTTTCATCGGAGTTGGAGTGCTCGGTGGCCGCCTCGGTGACATCTTCCTCCCCAGTTGAGAGCTCTGCGCCTAAGATTCTCTGCTGCGGTTCGCTGCCGGAAGGCTTCCTGGAGGTTCCCTCTCCTGGTTCGTCAGGTGGGGTTTTTACCTCGCGAGAGTCAGGAAAAGGCGGGCCGGAGGTGTGTGAGAGTGGGGTTGGTGTTGGTTTTCACCCCCCCTTGTCATCTGCGTCTGTTGGAGTTATACACCCAGGAAAGGGTTCCCCTCCTGAGCGTCGAGAAGCTTCAAAACAGCCTGTGGTAATGGAGAGTGCAACGGCGTTCTCTCCGGACGGAGCTTTCTTTCTTCAACGTCCAACAAACTTTACTTTGGAGACAATTTGGGACGTTATTGTTTCACTTGAAAAAGTTTTTCTCCCACAAGTTACTTCCTTATCATCCAAGGTGAAGCTTATGACGGAAAATGTAGCTGAGCTTGAGAAAAAGGTATCTGGTATTTCCTATGAACTTGAATCTGAACGAAAGAGACTTTCGTCTTTAGAAGATCAAGCTGATGCTTTTAAGAGGAACTTTTCATCTGTACAGGTTAAATTAGAGCAGTTAGATAACCAATTGCGGCTGAATAATTTAAGAATTGTTAATTTTCCTAGAGTGTGTGATAAGGAAGCTTATCATAGCTCAGGAAGGAGCTATAGAAAAGGTGAAGTGACTCTGAACAAGCAACCTGTCAGTTCTGGTAGAAATAAGAAAACAGAATTTTTCCATAAAAGACTACCAGTCCCAGAATGCACCAGGTTTCCAACAGCCATTAGAGGAGCTGAAGTGGGGAAAACGTGTGTTCAATCAGGAGGGCTATGAGGTAATCCCCAAGCACTCATCTCAAAGGGCAGGGCCTGATTCAGCACAGCTGCGCTGTGCTAGGGTGGAGCACTCATCTAAGCAGAATAAAGGTAGAGTTTATTCTACAGAGAATTATCCTCAGTTTCATCTGGGAGATCCTCAGATTCAGCTTGGACATCTTCATGATCTTGGACAGCTTCATCATCTGGAGGATCATCAGAAGCAGAAGCCAGAGCGGATGGACAGAGGGGGCAAGAAACCCTTTGGAAGAAAGAAGAGAAAAGCATTAGGGAGGTCTAAAGGAGTCCAGAGCAGTACGTATACTGGGAGACATTCAAAAGGCCAGCAGACACCATTGGACTGGGGAAAACCAGAGGAGTGGTGCTGCAGAGCTAGGAATCTCCAGACGGTACCTGTGAGGGAGACGGCTGCACTTGGAAGGGACCCTAGGACCTGTGCCAGAAGGTATGTGAAGAGAGATCCAGTGTCCAGGGATCTGGATTGGAAGGCTGGACATAAGAACTGGACTACATACTGGCCAGGCTATTTAGAGAGGAACTCTACCAGCAATGGAAGCTCAGGTATGAACACTGATCTATGCCCTAGCTATAACCTCAGTGAAAGACAGCAGGGAAACAAGTATTCTCCTGAGAGTGCTACATTGAGAAATTCCTCTGTGCCAATACATGATATTGAACCCATGATTGTTGAAGAAGGGGGAGAGGTGGTAGATACAGGCTGTGAATACATGGATTGCTCTCTGTCTAAACTCCTTTGGTAATTTACTGTTACAAAGTACAACCACCATCACAAAGAAATACAAACTTGTTCTTTAATCTACTCAGAAAAGCTCCTGAATAGGATTTGAGCCAAGCAGTAGAAAGTAAGCCAGCTAAGGGGTTTCAGCTGGATAACTGCTAGCAATTGAGCCTTACCTAATTGCTTGTGAGCTCTGAGGGAATCACTTCTGAGTCTATGTGTGAAGATGTGTGCAGATATAAGAAGTTAACCTGAAAAGAACAGTTTTTCCCTTCTTTGTGGGTTTTGTTTGTTGATTAAAGCACTGCTAAGAAAATATTAGCTAGAGCCTACAGAAAAGACCAGTTTGTTACCAGCCAGGTCTTTATTCTTTTGCTTTGACTGCCTGACAAGTTCAACTGTTGTTTTCCTGATTTTGTTTTTTCTAAGTTTAACACTGAAAGCAAGTATCCTGTTTTATGTGCTACCAAGCATATCTGTGTTGGGAGAAATAACCCCATAAATAAATATCTTATTGGCTTTACACTCAAGCACAACTAATTATTGTGAGCGGCTGTGTCTGGTGTGAATGGACTGCATTTCCCACAATCCCTTGCAAATCATATTGATATATGCCTTTGCCAAGACTGTGAACATTCTCACCCAGGCACCCGTCTGACAAGTGATATCTATTTCAGCTAGAGATATGTTTAAAGAATATCTCACAGAGATTTTGGGGGTCTCTCCTGAGCTAATGCCACCCTTGGTCAAAGTTTATTATTTACCTAAAACTAAATGTGTCCCATTGGGGAATTTAGGAGGGGGGTTAATGCATGGGGAGGCTCTCAATGTCACTGATTTATTGGAAAATTCGGGTCTTGAATCACAGGAGCCTTCTACTTTATTAATAACTTTCACTTTGTTATCCGATAAAGAGTGGATGTTAAAATTGTTTTTTCAGAAAAGGAAGCTCCTGTTTCGGGGTTTAGCTGTTCGTATGTATCCAGATTTGGCAAGAGATACCCAGAAATGACGCAGAGAGTTTCTGCTGCTTCATCCTGGGATTTTGCAGCTGGGTGGGCTATTCTTTTTAAAACATCCTTGTAAATGTCTGATTAAATATCAGTCTGTTTCTTATGTATTTTTTGAGCCCTCTCAACTGATTGCTTTTATTAATGCCAGGCGCTTAGAAGCTTCCATTGACTCCAATTAGTGGCTCATGTTTGATGGTGGCCTAGATTGTGACTTAAACCATATTTCTTATTATGTTTAGTAGTAAATTTGTGTGATGTCCTCCCATGTTGTAGTGGACTAGAGAGGGTAGGCACTTTAATTTGATATTTTGCTTTTTTGTATTATTGCTTTATTTATATCTTGGTTAAGATATTTTCTTGTGTTTCCCTGTTTCTAAAGAAGGGTTTTGTTTTGGAACCTTCTTGAATTTATTGTAATAAATTGCATAAATAAAAAAAAAAAAGCGGACATATGAATGGTTAAGGAGAGGTGAACTGAAACCGAAGGATGAGAGATTGATAGTTGCAGCCCAGGATAGTGGATTTACAGACAAGATGGTTTACAGTGAGCATTGAAAAAACTGGGAAAATAGACATGTTGATTCTGTAAGAAAAACCTGAAAACAGTGATTCACCTCATAGCTGGCTGCGAAGTTCAGATGGCAGAAAGGCTTTTTACAGAAAGGCACAACAAAGTAACACATCTCATCCATTGGTAACTCTAAACACTACAACATCACTGTGCCTGGAAAGCACTGGGATCATGACCCTAAGCAGGCCTGGCCCAACCACTAGGCAAACTAGGATAAAGCATAATTAGAAAAAGTACAGAGAAGAACCACCAAAATGGTAAAGGGGATGGAAGGATACCAACTTGGAAAAGTGATGGCTGAGGGAGGATATGATAGAGGTCTATAAATTAATAAATGGAGTGGAACGGGTAAACATAGACCGGTTGTTCATGCCATCAAAAAATAGAAAAACTAGGGTCGCACAATGAAACTACAATGTAGCCCTTTTAAGACTAATAAGAGAAAATATTTTTTCACTCAACACATAGCCAAACTCTGAAATTCATTACCGGAGGATATAATAAAGGCTGTTAGCGTAGCTGGGCTTAAAAAAGGTTTGGACAAGTTCCTGGAGGAAAGGTCCATAAAACATTATTAAAGAGGACCCAGGAAATCCACTGCTTACCCTGGGACAAGCATTGTGAAAACTGTACCTTTTTGGGAACCTGCCAGGTACTTGTGATCTGGATTGGCCACTGTTGAAAACAGGTTACTGGGCTTGAATGACTTTGGTCTTACCCATTATGGCATTTCTTATGTTCTTATGTTCATCTGATTTAATAAATGGAGGGAGGACAGCAAGGAAATCCATGGCACTAGCATTTAACTTTCAAAAGGGAGATTATCATAAAATGAGGAAAATGATTAAGAAAAAATAAAAGGAACAGCTGCAAAGGTTTATTTATTTAACAGTTTATTTTATACCACTTTATCATTTAAGTCAAAGACATTTACATTATAACTTAAATTTGGTAATGTACATTAAACAGGGACATGGATAACTTGGATTATTCTGAGACAATGGAGGGTTAAGTGATTTGCCGAAGGCCATGAGGTGTGCTAGTGGGAACTGAACCCTGGATTTTTGGTTCCCAAGCCAGTACTCTAACCATTAGGTTACTCTTCCACTCCACTCCTAATGTTAAAGTTTTATATCAAGCCTAGGGGTTGTTCAAACGTACTTATCTTGGAAGCCCAGACCAGATGTATTCCACACTTGAAGAAAGGTGGAAAGAAGGCCAAACAACTGCTATCATGGTTTAAAGGTAAGGTCAGAGAGGCTGTTCTAGCCAAAAAAAGCATCTTTCGGAAAATAGGAAAAGGATCCAAATGATGAAAACAGGAAGCAACATAAAGACTGGCAAATTAGACGCAAGGCATTGATAAGGCAGACAAAGAGAGAATTTGAAAGAAAGCCTGCTGTTTAAGGAAAAACTCACAATGAAAACTTTTTCAAGTACATTCATAGCAAAAAATCTGAAAGTCCATTGGACCATTTGATGATAGAGGGGTAAAAGGGGCAGAAAGGGAGGAAAAGGCCATAACGGAGAGACTGAATTAATTCTTTGCTTTGGTCTTTACTGAAGAAGATGTAAGGAATTTATCCATACCAAAAATTATATTTAAAGGTGATGTAACAGAGGAATTGAAACAAATCTTGGTAAACTGAGAAGATGTAATACAGCAATTTGATAAAGAGTAGCAAATCACCTGGACCAGATGATATACATCTCTCACCCAACACTTTCATGACTTACAACCTACACTCTAACAAAAGGCACAAGATTATGCAAATCTAATATCACAAGCATACCCAACCTAACCCAAAACACACTTTTTAATTTGTCACTCATACTGAATGTTAGTCAATCCTAGTAGGACTGTTGTAAATAATCTCTTTGCTGTTGAATTTACATACCTCACTATGATTAATTTTTCTCAAGCAAATTATAAACAATTAAACTAGATAATCTCTATGGCTGTCATTAAACTACATACATCAGTATGATTAAGCTTTTTCAACCAATGTAAATAGTTAATACGTTTATAATTATATTTTTAGTTTCCTATGTAACTAATTTTTACACTGTTAATGTTCCATGTAATGTTAATGTTATATTTTGACATGTTCTCTGTAAACCGCTCCTGATCTCTGGAAGGGGCGGTATAGAAAAACACACAAATAAATAAATAAATAAAATCTCAGGGTGCCGAAAGAACTCAAAAATGGGATTGCAGAACTAATATTAGTAATCTGTGAGCTATCATTAAAATCATCTGTAGTACCACTCACTTTTTCTTCTCCAAAGCCATCCTAGGTCCGTTGCAAGCACCTCACAGTATTATAGTGGAGAATTGCCACTGCATAAAGCTGGGTTGGAAGCTAATTAACACTAAGTACTGATGTACCGGTACTGATGTCAGCCTCACCAGTCTATAGTTTCCCAGATTACCCTTGGAAACCTTTTTAAAAACTGGAATTGTTTTGGTGGGAGTTCTGCAGCATCAAGTGTGCTGGTTTGGCCCAGGCCATACTAAAGAGAAGAAGAGAGATGAAGGACATTCCCCTGTGGACTGTCATTTACTTTGAATGGGAAGAGATGGAGAGTGCACACCCATGGGGAGGCTGTGAAAATGCTTTTGAAGGCCGGGATACAAAGGCTAGAGATGCAGATTTTGAGAGAAGAGGAACTGCTGTAGGGGTAGCCGCACTGTTGAGAGGGTTTTGCACGGCCAGAAGAGGTGTCGGCATCAGTTGATGGATTTAAGGAACAGCAGTATTGAGGCAATCCTTTTTGACAGTGTCACTTGGGCAGATGTCCAATGGTTTGGATCGCTCTGGTTGTGTTGGGGGTTTTTTAAGCGGGAAAAGGTTTTCCTTTTTGAATGTGTGTTAGCGGAAGCTTGGTCCTGACATAATGGAGGAAAAGCATTAGCAGCGAGTCTGTGACCTGAATCTTTTTTCGTCCTTTGCTTTGTTTTTCCTTTTTATTTTTATTTTTGTGTGCAATTGATTTTATTTATTTATTTATTTGGACAGATTTGTATGCCGCCTTTTCCTTCAATCAAGGTGGTCACGACACATGATAATTGGAGGGTTACATTTAACATTAGGGTACATGTAAACATTTAGACAGTACAGTTACTTGACAGTAATTAGACAGTACAATTGAGGTAACATTTAACATGAAGGTATTTAAAATGTGGTATGAAATATTTGTGTGTGTGGGTAGTATGGATGTGTGTTTAGTTGGTGGAGGTAGTAGTGTTATTGTTTGGGTAGGGGATGTTGCCTGAATGCTCATAGGTTTCTATAAATAGGAATGTTTTGAGGTCTTTGCGGAAGTCTGTGAGGTCATCTAACGCCCTCAGGCTTGTTGGGAGGGAGTTCCATTTACGAAATGAAAGGGATCAGCAGTGCATTTGAGGCCTGAGGCTTGGTATATATGAGGGGTTTTTCTTTCTTTACCATGTGCTGCTGGACTTCCTAGTGTGCAGGGGGCAGCAGCCAGATTCCAGTGACTGAGGGGACATTGAGTGAAGGGTAGATATGCAGGTTTACTGTGGCTAGGTGCACATTGTTGTATTAGGGGTATAGTGGATGGAGAGCCTGGGTACAGGGGGGCTCATTTCTATCAATGAGGAAGGGCGAATTTGGGGAGGGGGGGAATTTTTCTGTTGGCTGGGTTGGACAAGTGAGAAGGGAAAGAGGGCAAGACATGCTAGAGTGATATTCAGTCTCTGGATGGTGTCCTGCGAAGGTGGTGTACAGGTCGGTGGGGGGATGGATGAGGGTGGCGTTCAGTCTGTGGTTGTGTATGGATTTTGGGGATTTCGGAAGGGATGGTAGGGCTGGTGTGCAAGGGAGGGGGAAGGAAGGAAATAGTGGGAAATGGGGGTGAACTGAAAGTGATTTCCCTAAATGATGTGGTCTTAACTCTCTGCTAAAGAGACAGAAACTCTATAAAGAGATGGCTAGGCAACAGACCTCTGTATTCTTAATTCAAGAAACACATCTCTACGGAAGCATTAATGTTCAGTGTGCCCAAGGAAGTACAGCTCTTGATGGTTTGCTTCCAATAAGCAGAGAAAAAGAAAGCTGGTGTGACAATCTTTTCCTCAGATGAGCTAAAATTAGAAATAGGGGGTTTAATTAGGACAAAGGGAAGAGATTTATTTTGGTGCGAGGGAGGAGTGGCTCAGTGGTTGGGACAGGTAACCTCCGGCCGGAGGGCTGGGGGTTGATTTCCCACACAGGGACAAGCAACCTCAGGCTGGAGGGACTGGGGTCTCTAATGCCACGGCCACTCCTTGTGGCTTTGGGCAAGCCACTTAACCCTCCATTGCTCAGGCATGCTTAGATTGTAAACCCTTTGGGAACGAGGGAATAAAAAGTGCCTGTTAGCAAAGTTTGTAAATTGCTCTGATACACGGGGTAAAGGGTGGTATATCAAGTGCCTAAACCATAACCATAGTGAATGTATATGCCCCCAAATGCATTGCAGGAGAGTTTCTATGAAAGATTGTGGGATCAACCTTTGGAGCTGGATAAGGGGGAACTTGTATTTTGGGGTGATTTTAATATGACCTGGGACCTGAGTAAAGATTGTATGGGTGGTCGTGAGGGTAGGAGGGCAGACAGGTTTAAGAGGTTTATACACAAGCAAGGGGTTGTAGATGCCTGGAGATTGTTACATCCAGGACAATTTTCCATTTATTCAACTGTTCATGGGTCCTATTCAGGGACTAACATGATATGGGTGGGTAAGGAGATTGTGTCCAAGATAAAGGAGACAGATATAGATATCGTTTCATGATTTGACCATGCACCAGTGCACCTTTGCTCAAGATGGAGGGGGATGGGGGGTGTGTGAAATTTTGGAGGTTAAATGACTCTTTAGTGGAGGATAGGAGAGTAAGTAGCAAGGCGGATAATTAGGGAATACTTTGATCTGAATGTGAATGGGGAAGTGAGTTGGGAGTAATATAGAAACATGACGGCAGAAAAAGACCACGTGGTTTTTGCAGGGGGTGGCATGCAGATGTAGACCTTCCACATCTGTCACCCCCTTTTCCTAGTTTAAATGCATATCCACATACTGCCTGAATTTTTCACTTAGGTTTCTTTTCCCTGCGACAAAGAGATGTAGTCCATCAGCACAGTATATTCTCTTGTTGGTCCATCTGTAGCCCCAGTTGCCAATAAATCTGAATCCTCCTTGTTTGCACCAGGTCTGGAGCCATGTAGTAAAGCTGTTAATGTGATGCAGCCTTTTTGTCCCCTTATCAAGAACAGGTAAAACATCTGAGAACGCAACAGTGTTAACAATGGGCTTGAGTTTCTCTCCCAGAGATTGGAAGTCCTTTTGGGCTGTAGAGGCACTGTTTCTAGCCAGGTCATTTGTGCCCAAGTGGATAATAACATCAAGTTTGGAGTGTTCACTTTTTGCGCTTAGTATTTCAACAACTTGGTTTGTATTCCTGCTGGCTGAAGAGCCTGGTAGGCACATGACTATTTAATTTAATTAATTTAATTTAATTAACAGATTATTTATATACCGCTCCTTCCATTGATCAGGTGCGGTTTCCATATAACAACAATAAACAGTGTGGTCTGTTTTTACATATAACATTTGTAGCTAGGTAAATACAGTTAACAATTAACAATTAGTAAACTATGTACAGTAACTATGTACAGTAACTATGTACTATATCTTCTCTCCTTTGAACTGTGTTCCCAAGTTGGTGCCTCTGATGATGGAATCTCCAAGTAGAAGTAGTTTTCTGTTTAGAAACAAAGTGCCACCCACCCACTACCTGGACCTTGAGGGTTTCCAGGAGGAGGTGGCCTTTGGTGCCCTTCAGGGGTAAGGTACTACGATGAGACCCTAGGGATTCTGGGTGATGTAGTCCTGAGCCTCCTGAAGGGGTTGAGATTGTAGTTGTGTGCTCAAGTAGTTAAAGGCAGGCAAACAAATTTCTTTTTATGAGGTTTACTTCCCGCTTTGCAGTTCAGTGCAAACAGACGCTAAGAAGTTTTATAGCACAAAAACAAGAGTGAGAAAACCAAAATATACAGGGTTTGCAATGCTGGGTTAAGTGTCCATTAGCTTCTGGATTCACATTCAAATTGTCATGTGACTCTTTCATGAACTGAAACTAAAAAGTCTAGTACAACAACAAAGCTTCTTATATCCAGAAAACTGCTTTAACTTATTCAACTTTCATAAGTTTTCTCAGCATGATAACAAGTAAGGTAACTTCTGTTCTATTTCTTTCATACGACTTTTAAAGCACTTTAATTATTGTCCTTTTCAATGGTACAAGCTGAGCAATCCATTGCTATCTCTTGCTCTATAGAAGGCAGGGAAACATCTAAGGGCATCTCCTCTTCACAGCTGTTTGCATGTTGTGCTGAATTAGAAGGAGAAACTGCCTTTCTTTCTAGGAATTCCCTGAACTCTGTTAGAAGTAATTCAGCCTGCGTTTTCCCTTTGCTACGCTGAAGTCTTTCTCCTGCTTCAGGTAAACATTGGCTTAAGATATCTATCTCATGGTAATTAGCAAGGCTGCTTTTGTCAGCACCACAGTTCGGCGTGCCAGTAAAACCCTTCCCCCACTTATCTTTAAAAGTAAGTGCTGGGTTTTCCTTTAAAACTTCAACTAGCTCTGGAGAGTTTCTGAACAGGCTTTTAAAAGTAGAAACGTCAGGTTTATCTTGGCTCACGTCTCTCCAATAAGGCTCAGCAGTTTTCTTTCTATTAGCTTCTAGGCTATAGGCTTCCGCTGGCTTATTTGAATATCTTGTGCTGCTTGAATGCTTTTCAGGCTGCACCAAACTGCCACAGTTTTGTCCGGCTTTGTTCTGGCTTTTAAAGTTATCCTTCCAGCTTTCTTGCTTCCCAATATTATAGCTGCTAGCTGCTTCAACCCCACTTCGTACCTTGTGCTGAGAGTGTCTCCAGGAGAAATCTTTATCCCTCTGGTTTCTGCTCCAAGGTCCTGCTTGGTTCTCTGGAATCATGGGCTGTATCTTCAGGTCTCTCAGTGCTTTTGAGCCCTTCTTCCCATAGAAGTCTCTCACTGCCCCTGAGTCTCCCAAGTACTTGCTTCGTGACTCCAAACTGCTCCTCCGTGGAACACAGCTGCCTTGTTGCTCTCCTTGCCATTGCTGTTTCTCTCTCTCCTTCTCCAACTCTTCCTATCTCTCCACCCACTGTTTCTGTGTTTTATTGCTTAACAAACTCCCCGTGTGTTGCACTGCCCTCCTCCTGCTTGGGCGTGCCCAATCAGGGACTTGGCCTATCTCCTCCCCTAAGGTGAGGTGTGGTTCCTGATCAGCTACATGTTTTTTTCTTTCTGAAGAGAAAATCCTGCTTTCCCTTGCAGTACCAGTTTTCTCCACCAGATCTCCGTCTATCTCCATTGCTTCTTGAGAAGCTTCTACGTCACAGATCCCCCCCCCCTTAAGATATCACGGGCTGGCTTAGGCTCGTCCGCACAGCACGTGATACTATCTATGGGTTCTGTGCTAGTGTGCTTCTGTTGAGGCTGTTGTCCAGGAGAGGCTATTGTGGCTACTTGGGCTAATGCTACTGTATCATGCCATGGTTTTAAAACGTTGACATGGTAAACTTGCCTGCGACCCTTTCTATTTTCAACCAAGTATGAAACAGGTCCTACAGGTTGCACTATCCTATAAGGGCCTTTCCAATGGCTCTCAAATTTCGGTTCTGTCCCAGCTACCATTGCAATAACATTTTCTCCTACCATCAATTGACGGTGTTTTGTGTTCCTATCATAATAGGATTTTTGCTTAACCTGACTACGCTTCAAATTGTCCACTGCTACTTGTGACGTCTGGCGTAGCCGCTTCTTAAGATCCTTTAGGAACTCGGGCACCTCTACTTCCCTTGCATCTGATTCTACCCATTGTTCTCTTAAAATGTCGAGAATGCCGCGGGGAGACCGGCCGTACAGTAGTTCATACGGTGCTGTTCCTAATGAGGCCTGTTTTCTTTCTCTGCACGCATAGAGAACAAAGGGAAGCATTGTATCCCAGTTGTCCATTTCACCCTCCAAACTCTGGCGCAGCATTCGCTTAAGGGTCTGGTTTTGTCTCTCGACTAAACCGTTCGTTTGGGGATGATATGCTGCCGTCTTAATGTGGTGAATGCCGAAGGCATCCCACACTTGCCCTAAATACTTCAACATGAAGTTGCTCCCCCTATCGGTGAGAACTTCCCTGGGGAAACCTACTTCACAAAATAACTTAATAAGTTCGTTTGCTATCACCTTTGCAGATATGGTGCGCAGTGGCATGGCCCACGGGAACCTTGTAGCGTGGTCCACCACCACTAAGATATATCGGAATCCTCGGGGGGTTTTAATCAGAAGTCCAACAATGTCTACCCCTATCCTATTGATTGGCTCCTTAATCACAGGTAATGGTATCATAGGGACATCCCTGGGATGAGCCGCTGAAACCCTTTGGCATGTTGGGCAAGCCTCACAGAATTTGGCCGTCTCTTTAAAAATACCCGGCCAATAAAATCGGGTTAGGATTTGATCGAGGGTCCCTTGAATACCCTTATGTCCCCCGACGATATGGTCATGTGCCAACCGTAACACTATATTTTTAAAGGTGGTTAGCACCACCAACTGTTTTCTGCTATTTCCTGTGAAGGGATCTTTACTCTCCCTATAGAGTATTCCTGCAGTTAGGAGAAACCTAGGCAATGTATCCCTAGTACTCTGGGCCCACTTGAATGCCTGGGTGAGAGTGGGGTCTGCTTGCTGCTCATTTGGGAATGTGGGAAACTTATTCATTAGCTCCTCTGGTACCCATGGCAGCTCTTGCCCTGCCTGTACTTCAGACTTATTCTTAGAGCGAGTCTGTTTCTCCTTACGTTTTTCAGACTTAGCCTTTTTGACTTTACTTTCTGGGGTAGTTATCAATGCCTCCTCAGAGGGGAGATCTCCTTCGAGATCCTCTGAGGTTTCTTCCTTACTTTCTAAGGCTGAGGACTGGGCTCTTGTGGAGACCATTGTGCCTTTCAATTGTAATTCTCGTTCCATCTCTCTATAGAACTGTGGCCAATCCCTGCCTAGAATTACAGTATGGGGAAGACCCGGGACAACTGCTAAGGGAATAGTTCTCTGTGCACCTAACCCTGTTATATGGAGCTTATAAACTGGATAGGTGGAAGTTCCTCCGTGAACGCATCGTATTTTTACTGAGCTCACAGGCTGAATTACTTCTCCGCATTGCCTGGCCTCAATTCTCTGCCAAAACTCTAAAGAGAGCATGCTTAACTCAGCCCCTGAATCTAGCAAAGCTTGGGTTGTAATTCCTTGTACTTCAACAGAAAGTAGAAATCCCTGTCTATCTTTCTTAGCGGCATCCGCTATTAAGGCAGTTTTAACAAAGCAATGCTTTTGAAGATGTCCCTCTTTCCCACATTTATAGCATCTTTGCTTACTCACAGGACTTTTCCACAATGGCATACACATTTTTATAGGGTCCTCCTGCACCCTCCGTCTCCTTTCTGATCCGCTGATAACTGTCTCCTGGGAAGTAGTGCCCCCTCTCTGGGCAGTTAGCTCTGCCTCTATGTATCTTTCAGAGAGTGCAACAGCTTCCTGGGGAGTTTTGCAGTTTTGCAAGATCAGAAAGGTGCGGATTCCATTGGGTAGAGCATTCATGTACTGTTCTAGCACCAAATCATCAAGAATTGACTCCACAGATCTCCCTTCTGGAGTTAACCATTTGTCAATTAAACTACGTATTCTATAACACAAAGACTTAGGGGTCTCACTAGGCTTTAGTTTCACATTTCTTAAGCGAGTGTGGTAAACCAAGGGAGTGAGCCCTAATCTCTCCCTTATTGCTTTCTTTAATTCTTCATAGCTTCCGGCCAGTGCAGCTGGCATGGCACGGTAAGCGGCCAGTGCTTCCCCAGTAAGGGATGCTGCTAATCGTATTGCCCAATGTTCCTTAGGCCAGGCGCTAAGGTGTGCTACTCTCTCGAAGCTTTCCAAAAAGTCGTCTACATCGTCTCTATCCGTAAGTTGACCAAAATTGAACAGAGTTCCTGCCTGCAGACTAACAGAATGTAAAGAGTCTGTGAGAGCGGAACCTGCTGTAGAGGCTGGTGTTGCAGTCGCCTGCTTCTTCTCTTTCAGCCATTCCTCCATCAACGTAAGCAGCGGCTTCTGTTGTTCTTGGAAGCTAGCGTTTGCTCTTTCCTGTGCCTCCAAGGAAAGGTCTCTTTGACGCTCCAGCTGCATCGCCATCCACTGTAAGATATCCTTGGCTTCCATCGACATCTTGGAACCCTGGAATACAAAAAAATACAGACCCAAGTGCGATACCACAGTACACTTGTCTTTTCTGTGTTTATTCTCTATATTTCCCCCCCCTTTTTTTTTTTCCACTAGTTACCACTAGGACACACCCTTGCCCTGGTATCCTGGTTACCCGGGGTGGATACCCTTTACCTGGCTCAGGTGGTTTTCATGCACATCAGCAATGGAAGATCCTGTAGCCTCCTGCAGTCCCCTTCCTCGGCTGGCTCGGCTGCTCCTCAGCTGGGCTCCTTGAGAAGTTGGCTTCTGCAGCTCCTGATGTGGCTACTTCCTGCACCTGCGCAGTATCCTCAATACTACGCCACTTTGCCACCCACCCACTACCTGGACCTTGAGGGTTTCCAGGAGGAGGTGGCCTTTGGTGCCCTTCAGGGGTAAGGTACTACGATGAGACCCTAGGGATTCTGGGTGATGTAGTCCTGAGCCTCCTGAAGGGGTTGAGATTGTAGTTGTGTGCTCAAGTAGTTAAAGGCAGGCAAAGACATTTCTTTTTATGAGGTTTATTTCCCGCTTTGCAGTTCAGTGCAAACAGACGCTAAGAAGTTTTATAGCACAAAAACAAGAGTGAGAAAACCAAAATATACAGGGTTTGCAATGCTGGGTTAAGTGTCCATTAGCTTCTGGATTCACATTCAAATTGTCATGTGACTCTTTCATGAACTGAAACTAAAAAGTCTGGTACAACAACAAAGCTTCTTATATCCAGAAAAATGCTTTAACTTATTCAACTTTCATAAGTTTTCTCAGCATGATAACAAGCAAGGTAACTTCTGTTATATTTCTTTCATATGACTTTTAAAGCACTTTAATTAATGTCCTTTTCAACGGTACAAGTTGAGCAATCCATTGCTATCTCTTGCTCTTAGGAAGGCAGGGAAACATCTAAGGGCATCTCCTCTTCACAGCTGTTTGCATGCTGTGCTGAATTAGAAGGAGAAACTGCCTTTCTTTCTAGGAATTCCCTGAACTCTGTTAGAAGTAATTCAGCCTGCGTTTTCCCTTTGCTACGCTGAAGTCTTTCTCCTGCTTCAGGTAAACATTGGCTTAAGATGTCTATCTCATGGTAATTAGCAAGGCTGCTTTTGTCAGCACCACAGTTCGGCATGCTAGTAAAACCCTTCCCCCACTTATCTTTAAAAGTAAGTGCTGGGTTTTCCTTTAAAACTTCAACTAGCTCTGGAGAGTTTCTGAACAGGCTTTTAAAAGTAGAAACGTCAGGTTTATCTTGGCTCACATCTCTCCAATAAGGCTCAGCAGTTTTCTTTCTATTAGCTTCTAGCCTGTAGGCTTCCGCTGGCTTATTTGAATATCTTATGCTGCTTGAATGCTTTTCAGGCTGCACCAAACTGCCACAGTTTTGTCCGGCTTTGTTCTGGCTTTTAAAGTTATCCTTCCAGCTTTCTTGCTTCCCAGTATTATAGCTGCTAGCTGCTTCAACCCCACTTCGTACCTTGTGCTGAGAGTGTCTCCAGGAGAAATCTTTATCCCTCTGGTTTCTGCTCCAAGGTCCTGCTTGGTTCTCTGGAATCATGGGCTGTATCTTCAGGTCTCTCAGTGCTTTTGAGCCCTTCTTCCCATAGAAGTCTCTCACTGCCCCTGAGTCTCCCAAGTACTTGCTTCGTGACTCCAAACTGCTCCTCCGTGGAACACAGCTGCCTTGTTGCTCTCCTTGCCGTTGCTGTTTCTCTCTCTCCTTCTCCAACTCTTCCTGTCTCTCCACCCACTGTTTCTGTGTTTTATTGCTTAACAAGCTCCCCGTGTGTTGCACTGCCCTCCTCCTGCTTGGGCGTGCCCAATCAGGGACTTGACCTATCTCCTCCCCTAAGGTGAGGTGTGGTTCCTGATCAGCTACATGTTTTTTTCTTTCTGAAGAGAAAATCCTGCTTTTCCTTGCAGTACCAGTTTTCTCCACCAGATCTCCATCTATCTCCATTGCTTCTTGAGAAGCTTCTACGTCACAATAAACATAGAAATATGATGACAGAAAAAGACCACATGGCCTATCTAGTCTGTCCTTCCATATCAACAACTACAACAGTCCCCTTTTTACCTTTAGAAATCCTCTGTGTTTGTTCCATGCTTTTTTGAATTCAGCTGTTGTCATCATCTCTCAACTTCCATTGGGAGAGTACTCCACACATCTGCCACTCTTTCCATAAAGAAATATTTCCGCATATTACTCCTGAGTCTATCCCCTTTCACCTTCATCCTGTGTCCCCTCATAACAGAGCTTGCTTTCAATCAAAAGAGGCTCTCCTCTTGTGCATTTATGCCATGGAGGTATTTAAACATCTTAATCATATCACCTCTATCCTGCCTTTCCTCTAAGGTATACATATTAAGATTCTTAAGTCTGTCCTCATATGCTTTATAACAAAGACCACTAACTATTTTCATAGCCACCCTCTGCACCCACTCCAACCTGTTTATATCCTTTTGAAGGTGCGGTCTCCAGAATTGCACACAATGGGTTTGGTTTAAGAACACAATCTGAGGGATATTAATGAAATGGGGGGGGGGGGGCTGGGAAGAAGAGAGAGAAAGAAGAGCAGAGTAGGTTGAGATTGGAAATGAGGTCTCTGGGGGAAGCAGACGCTTGTGATGCTGGTGTAAAATTCAAGAGGCTTTTAATAGTGTTGAGATCTAAACTTAATGGCTTGTAAATGGAAGAGATACAATATAGGATGTGACTGGTAAGGCAAGAATTCTTTGAGGGCAGGGATAAAGTGGGGAAGTTGTTGGCACAACAATTAAGACACTTGAGGATCTATGGGCCAGCCCCTTACACAGTATAAGGATATTAGAGCTGCCTTTAAGGCTTTCTATGAGAAGCTTTACAGGAGGCAACCACCTCCTCCACTGGGAGACATGGAAAGTAACTTGCAGTCTATCCCCCTAAGGAAACTCTAGAGTGATGTGGCAGCATGTCTGAATAAGGAGATATCTGAGGAGGAAGTGAGCCAGGCTATAAGATCGCTTAAGCTGGGCAAAGCTCCTGAACTAGATGGGTTCTCAACACGCTTTTATAAAGGAGGTTCAGATAACTCTTTAATCAGCCTAGAGAGGGAGGTGCTCTGGCAGAGACCATGAGCTGGATGGGCATTTCTCCTATCCCCAAGGGCCTCCAGGTATGTGCATAGAGGTGGGAGGTATATGTTAAACAGCAGCAATGAGAGAGCAGAGCCCTGTGGGATGCCTTGGGTCTGTAGGTAGAGGACGGATGTGATTTCACCCAAACATCCTATCCATCCCAAAAAATGCAAGAAAAGCAAAAGTTTTTTGTAGTGGTTAGCTAGCTGCTGGGGGTTGATGGTGGTGTTTGGTGTGGACTTGGTGGGGGGGTTTTGTGAGTTGTCAAACAATTCTCTTGGCCGATTGAGAGACCCATTGATCAGCTTGGTGTGATATATCCATTTGGCGTTGTCTGTTGCTGTCCAGTATTCATCTAGGAGGTTCATGTAAAGGTTGCGATCTGTGGTGTGCTTGGATTTCTGCCTTTTCCGTTTGAGCATTCGTAAGGGGTTTTGTTTTTTCCGAGTTCAGGTGTGTACCAGGTGGGTTTTGGGTCACTTGTTGTTTCTGTGGGCTGAGGAGGTTGTTGCAACTGAGGCTTTACTAACAGTGTTGTTCCATTTTGTTGTGAGGGTTTCCACGTCGTTGGTGTCTTCATTGAGAGAGGGGAAGATATTGTTGAGGAAGCCTTCTTTGTTGAATTGCTTGAATCATCTTCTTATTTGTTGTTCTGTTGGGTGATTTGTCTGGATGTAGCGTGATAGATAGAAGCTTATAAGGCTGTGATCGGACCATGGGACTGATTGGATTTCAATAGAGTGGAGGGGGTGTTTGTGTTGATTGTGTGTTTATTAAGGAAGATTAGAATGAGTGTGTTGCCCATGTCAATGGTGGGAGTTTGCATGGATTTGGGAGAGGTTCATGGCTGCCATGGCTTCTAGGAAGGAGGTAGCATGTTTGGGTTGGACGGTTGAAGTCGTCTAGTAGAAGGAGGTCTTTCTTTGTCTTGGTGATCTTGAGTGTGTTCTCCAATATTTTTGTTAGATCAGTAGCAGAGGTGGATGGCGATCTGTAGGTTAAGCATTGTGAGGTTTTTTATTTTTGTAATAGTGAGTGTGTCTGTTCCGACCATACTCTCTGCAAATTGGATGTGGAAGTTGTGGTGAGATTTGGATAGTGTGAGTACCCTTCCTCCTCTTTGGTGCAATCTTGGGTGTGGAAGAGGTTGTACCCATGCGGGGTGAGTTGGTTCATTAGTACTGTGTCTGTTTTGGAATGCAAGGTTTTGGTTATGCAGAGTATGTCAAGGTTGTGGCTTGTAAGGTGATCTCTGATGATTTGGATCTTGTTCTTGTTTGCGCATTTAAGTGTGTATGTGATTGTGGTGGGGTGTGTGGTTGTGCCCGTTTGCGAAGTGCGGATGGGCAAGTTTATTAGGTGGTGTGCATTTCTTTTCCTGGTATGGCTTTAGGAGTTGGGTATGGGGTTGAAGATATGGGCTGTGCATGCTATGTAGTAGATAGTGGGTAGGTAGGCATTGGAAGCAGAGGCTAGTATCAGGAGTTCTAGCAGGGTGTACAAGGTTGCATATATAGGAAGCATTGTTCTTCTAGATGTGGGCTGGAATAGTCTTTTGCAGATTCCTGTGCTCCTGTTGTGGGGTTTGTGGTGAGTAGTTTACTGGGTGAGCCTGTGGGAGGGGTTGTAGCCCTTCCTGTTGGATGGGGCTTTGGAGAGAGTTCCAGAGTTTATGCTGAGGTGCGCTGTGATTCTGGCTGGGTAATTGCACTTGGTGGTTGTTCTGCAGTCGCTGATGTCATGTGGTCTGTTCTTAGTCCACTATCGGTCTTGATCCCATCCTCAGCCCCCGCTGAAGGGCCATGCCAAAGGGTCCTTTGGCATGGCCCTTCAGCGAGGACCCATGCGGTGCGAGCCTGCCTGGGGAGGAAAGGCAAATTTATCTGGTGAAGCGGCTAGTGATAAGGCCCCCAAGGAGGGAGAGCTTATTGGCATCCGTGGGGCCAGCTGGGTGCTAGCAATCATTGGCCAAAATGGATGGTGTGTGGCTCGAAGCAGCCCTTTATTGGAGGTGCTGTCTTTTAGCAATATCAATCACAAAGACATTGAACAGAATTAGTCCCAGGACAAATCCCTGAGGCATTCAATTACTTACCTTTTCTTTTTTCTAAGTGAATTCCATTTACCACCACACTCTGTTGTCTTTCAGTCAACCAATTTCTAATCCACTTATGACCCACTCCCAGGCTGCTTAATATATTCATAAACCTTCTATGAAAAACAGCATTCAAAGGCTTTGCTGGAATCTAAGTAGATTACATCCAGCGCATGCTTCAATCTAGTTCTCTAGTCCCGAATCAGTTATCAGTCACATTTGTTTGCATGATCTTTAAGAACATATGAACATAAGAACATAAGTTCCCTGTAAAATAGTTGGAGTGGAGGAGTGGCCTAGTGGTTGGGGCAAGGTACTTCGGGCCGGAAGGTCGGGGGTTCAAATCCCACTCGAGGACAGCAACCTTGGGCCGGAAGGACTGGGGTTTCTAGTCCCACAGGTGCTCCTTGTGGTCTTGGGCCAGCCACTTAACCCTCCATAGCCCATGTTCCCTGTAAAATAGTTATCTCCAAGTTATAATGCCCTGTTCAATGTAATTTCAGTTCGTTCAATGTAAACCGCACTGATGCAGAATAGCGCGGTATATAAGAGAATGTAAATAAATAAAATAAATAAATAAATAAACCGCACTGATGCAGAATAGCGTGGTATATAAGAGAATGTAAATAAATAAATAAGTTATACCATACTGGGTAAGACCAAGGTCCATCAAGCCCAGTATCCTGTTTCCAACAGTGGCCAATCTAGGTCATAAGTACCTAGCAGGCTCCCCAAAAGACAACGGTTCCACAATGTTTGTATTGGGTCAAGCAGTGATATCCTGGGTCCCTTTTAATAATGGTTTACGGACCTTTCCTCCAGGAACTTGTTCAAATCTTTTTTTAAACCCAGCTAAACTAACAGCTTTTACTACATCCTCCAGTAACAAATTCCAGATTTTGATTACACGTTAAGTGAAAAAAAAATTTCTCTTATTAGTCTTAAATAGTTTACCCTATAGCTTCATTGCATGTCCCCTAGTCTTTCTATATTCTGATGACCTAAACAATTGATCTATGTTTACCCGTGTTACTCCATTCATTAATTTATAGACCTCTATCATATCTCCCCTCAGCCGTCTTCTTTTCCAGGTTGAAGAGCCCTAACCTTTTTAGCCTGTCTTCATAGGAGAATCCTTCCATCCCCTTTGCATTTTGGTGGCTCTTCTCTGTACCTTTTCTAATAACGCTATATCCTTTATAAGATACGGTGACCAGAATTGCACACAATATTCAAAGTGCGGTCGCACCATGGAACAATATAGAGGAATTATATTATCCTTTGATTTATTTTCCATTCCTTTTCTTATGATACCTATGATCTCTTGGCCGCCACTGCACACTGGGTGGAGGGTTTTAACATGTTATCCACGATGACACCTAAATCTTATTCATGGGTGGTGGTTCCTAATGTGGGACCTTGCATCGTGTAACCATAGTTTGGGTTTTTCTTTCCTAAGTGCATAACTTTGCACTTGTCCACATTAAATTTCATCTGCCATTTGGATGCCCAGTCTTCCAAATTATCAAGATCCTCTTGCAATTTTCCACGATCCTCATGGGTTTTAACAACTTTAAATAGTTTTGTGTCATCTGCAAATTTGATAACCTCACTCATTATTCCCTTTTTCAGGTCATTTATGAATATGCCAAAAAGCAGCAGGGACAGCACAGATCCCTGGGGTACTCCACTATTCACCTTTCTCCATTGGGAAAAATGTCCATTTAGCCCTGCACTCTGTTTTCTATCTTTTAACCAGTTCCTGATCCACAACAGTACACTGCTTCCTATCCCATGACTTTTTAGTTTTGCCAAGTCTCTGATGAGGGACCTTGTCAAAGGCTTTCTGAAAGTCCAGATACACCATATCAACTGACTCACCTTTGTCTATCTGTTTATTCACACTTTCAAAAAAACATAACAGATTAGTAAGACAAGATCTTCCTTGTCAAAAGCCATGTTGGCTGTCTCCCATTAAGCCATGACTATCTACATGTTCAGTAATTTAGTTCTTTATTATAGTTTCTACCATTTTTCCCGGTACTAACGTCAGGCTCACCGGTCTGTAGTTTCCCAGATCACCCCTGGAACCCTTTTTAAAAATTGGTGTTACCTTGGCCATCCTCCAATCTTCAGGTATTACAGATGATTTTAATGATAGTTCACAGATTACTAATAGCAGGTCTGCAATCTCATCTTTCAGTTCTTTCAACACCCTTGGATGTATACCATCCAGTCCAGGCGATTTTCTACTCTTCAGTTTATCAAATAGTTGTAATACATCCTCCCGGTGTATCGATATTTCTTTCAATTCTTCCGCAATATCATCTTTAAATACCACTTCAGTCATGGGTAACAACCCTCCATCTTCCTCAGTAAAGACCGAAGCAAAGAATTCTTTCAGCTTCTTCGCTCTGGCCTTGTCCGCTCTTAGTAACCCCTTTTACCCCTTCTATCATCTAATGGTCCAACTGACTCTCTCACATGCTTTTTGCTATAAATGTACTTGAAAAAGTCTTTATTACGCGTTTTTGCTTCCACAGCAAGCTTCTTCTCAAATTCTCTCTTTACCTTTCTTATCATTGCCTTGCAGTTACATAGTAACATAGTAGATGACTGCAGATAAAGACCAGCATGGTCCATCTAGTCTGCCCAGCAAGATGGCAAGAGTAGGTGCAGGCCACCCCTCTCCATGTCTTTGCTTAGGGGTGAACCCACCACTCCATGTAGCACACCCCTATCTATTGAGACGTTAGATGGTTCAGAAGTTATATGTTTTAGTTTATTTTGTTTTTATCCTGTTGCTGTAAAGTGATCCACTGTGTTTGTCCCATGCCGTTTTGAATTCCGTCACCGTGTTTGCCCCCACCACCTCCATCGGGAGGGCGTTCCAAGCATCTACCACCCTTTCAGTGAAAAAATATTTCCTAACATTGCCTTTCAATTTATCACCTTGCAGCTTCATGTTATGCCCTCTAGTTTCACAGCTTCCCCGTTTTTGGAAGAGGTTTGTTTGTTCATCATTTCTCTTTAAGTATTTAAAGGTCTAAATCATATCTCCCCTGTCCCTCCTCTCCTCCAAAGTGTACATATTTAGGTCTTCCAGTCTCTTCTCATAAGGCTTCTGACGTAGGCTCTACATCATTTTGGTCACCTTCCTCTGAACAGTTTCCAGTCTTTTTACATCTTTTGCAAGATATGGTCTCCAAAACTGAACACAGTATTCCAAGTGAGGCCTCACCAGTGACTTGTACAGTGGCATGTTCCTTTCTGCTGGTAATCCCCCTTTGTATGCAGCCCCACATCCTCCTGGCTTTTGCCACCGCCTTGTCGCACTGTTTTGCCACCTTGAGATCATCAGAGATAATCACACCAAGGTCTTTCTCCTGAACAGTGCACACCAACCTCTCGCTCCCTACTGCGTACATTTCCCTTGGATTTCTGCTACCCAAGTGCATGACACTGCACTTTTTCGCATTAAATCATAGTTGCCAAGCATTAGACTATTCTTTCAGCTTTTGTAGATCTTTCCTCATGTTAACCACTCCCTCGGGGGAGTCCACTCTGTTGCAAATTTTTGTGTCATCTGCAAAAAGACAGACGTTTCCATTCAGTCCTTCAGCAATATCACTCACAAATACATTGAACAGTGCCGGGCCCAGGACCGAACCCTGGGGCACCCCGCTAATCACCTTCCTTTCATCCGATTGAGCTCCATGTACCATCACCTTCTGTCGTCTGTCAGTCAACCGATTTCTAATCCAGTTTACCATCTTGGTACCCATCCCCAGGCTACTATGTTTATTGACAAGTCTCCTATGAGGAACTGTATCAAAGGCTTTGCTGAAATCCAGGTAGATGACATCCATCGCATGCCCCTGATCTAGTTCCTTGGTCACCCAGTCAAAGAACTCAATCAGATTTGTTTGGCAAGACCGTCCTTCAGTAAAACCATGTTTCCTCGGATCTTGCAACCTGTTGATTTTGAGAAAGTTCACTATTGCCTCCATTACTTTTCGCGCCACTGAGGTAAGGCTCACGGGCCTGTAGTTTGACACTTCTTCCCTGTCACCACTTTTGTGTAGAGGTATGACATCAGCCATTCTCCAGTCCTGAGGAACCTTTCCTGTTTCCAAGGATATGTTGAAGACATCCTTTAACGGTCCTGCAAGAACCTCTCTGAGCTCTTTCAGTATCCTGGGATGTATCCCATCCGGTCCCATGGCTTTGTCCGTTTTCATTTTAGCAAGTTTTTCTAACACCTCATCTTCTGTGAATGGTGTGGTATCTACTTTATTCCCATTTTTATATTTGGGCATCACAGTTGGTCCATCTCCAGGATTTTCTTTAGTAAAAACAGAGCAGAAGTATTTGTTTAGCAATTTTGCTCTTTCAATGTCACTTTCCACGAGTCCTTTCTCAGCACTTCTGAGTCCTGCAATTCCAACTCTGATCTTCTTTCTTTCCTGAATATACCTGAAGAAAGTTTTGTTGCCACCCTTAACATCTTTAGCCATCTTTTCCTCTGCCTTTGATTTTGCTTTCCTTATTTCTCTTTTTGACTCTTTTGAGTTTGATCCTGTATTCATTTCTGTGTTCTTCTGTCTGCAAGTTTTTGATTTTTGCGAAAGCTGTGTTTTGCCTTTACTTGAGCAGCCACTTCTTTCGAAAACCAAATAGGTTTCCTTCTCCTCTTGTTTTTATTTACTTTTTTTACATATTTATCTGTTGCCCCTTTTATTGCCACCTTTAGTTTAGCCCATTGCAATTCCACTTCCCTTATCTCCTGCCACCCCGTCATCTCCTCCTTTAGGTACTCGGCCATTTTATTGAAGTCAGTGTTTTTGAAGTTTAGGACTTTGAGCTTGCTATGATTGGCCTGTACCATGGCTTTTATCTCAAACCACATTGTGTGATGATTACTGTTGCTCACAGGGGCAATCACACAGACATTCGACACGCTATCACCATTGGTGAGCACTAAATCCAGCGCTGAGCTTTCCCTGGTTGGTTCTATTGCCATTTGTCTAAGTAATGCATCTTGGAGAGCATCCACAATTTTTTTGCTTCTTTCCAGATGTGCAGAAGGAGTAATCCAATCCACATCAGGTAGATTAAAGTCACCCAATATGATCACTTCCCCCTTTGTGGCTATCTTGGCAATATCTATGATCAATTCGTCATCTCTCTCTTCAATTTGAGTTGGAGGTCTGTAGACTACAGCAGTATGGATAACAGTGCCATCTCCTCTTTCCAATGCAATCCAGAGCACTTCTTCTTTTCCTCATGTCCCCTGCATTTCAGTAGCTTTAATATTGCTTTTTACATACAAGGCTTCTCCTCCTCCTTTTCCATTTTCTCTGTCTCTTCTGAATAGATTATAGCCAGCTATGGCTATATCCCAATCATGTGATTCATTAAACCATGTTTCTGTAATGGCTACAATGTCCAAACCAATTTCCACTATTAGGGCTTCCAGGTCCGGAACTTTGTTGGCTAAGCTTCAAGCATGTGTGCTCATTGCTTTCCAGCATTTACCTGGCTTGTGTGTATTTTGCATTGATTTTGTTCTGCCCACTTCTTCCCACTTGTTTTTGATGTGTGGTTTAAAAGTGTGGTTGTTTCTGATGTTATTCTGCTTTTGCAGGGGGTGTCTTGCAGAGCTTGACCTTTCACATCCGTCACCCCCTTTTCCTAGTTTAAATGAATATCCACATACTGCCTGAATTTTTCATTTAGGATTCTTTTCCCTGTGACAGAGAGATGTAGTCCATCAGCACAGTATAGACTCTTGTTGGTCCATCTGTTTCCCCAGTCGCCAATAAATCTAAATCCTTCTTGTTTGCACCAGGTCTGGAGCCATGTATTAAAGTTGTTAATGCGATGCAGCCTTTTTGTCCCCTTACCAAGAACAGGTAGAACTTCTGAGAATGCAACAGTGTTAACAATGGGCTTGAATTTCTCTCCCAGAGATTGGAAGTCCTTTTGGACTGTAGAGGCACTTTTTCTAGCCAGGTCATTTGTGCCCAAGTGGATAACATCATCAAGTGTGGAGTGTTCACTTTTTGCGCTAAGTACTTCAACAATTTGGTTTGTATTCCTGCTGGCTGAAGAGCCTGGTATGTACATGATTATCTTCTCTCCTTTGAACTGTGTTCCCAAGTTGGTGCCTCTAATGATGGAATCTCCAAGTAGTAGTAGTTTTCTGTTTGATGAGGTTTTCTTCATATTTGGTGCTTTAGCAGGAGATTGGGCATTGTCTGACTCATTCAAGGGCCCTTCAGTTTCTTTGGATTGGGCATCCTCATTAGCCAAGGAATAGAAGGCATTGTGCAGAGATATCTCTTGATGTGTAGGATGTCTCTGCATTACAGGTCGCAATCTTCCAGAACCCACTGTGATCCATTTGTTCCTGGGGTGTTTGATTCTTTGTAGGAGTGGTGGTGGACTTTGTTCAGTTTGTATCCTAGAAGAGGTGCGCGTCATTGCATCCAGTTCCTCCCTCAGTAGAGTCACTTCTTTATACATGGCAGCCAGGTCTTTCCTTAGTACAGTCAGTTCTTCATGCATAGCAGCTGACTTGAGGCACATAGGACAAGCTCTTAGGCTGCAAATGATTTGTCTTGGAATGAAACTACCGCAGTTATTGCACTGAATACACGACATGTTGATTAAGCAGTCCCAGAAGAGGAGGAAGAAGAAGAAAAGATGAAGAAGATGTGGGCTTTAACGCAAGCTAGGAAGGATAGATGGCACGTATGAGACCACTATATAGGCAATGTAGCCCCTGGGGTGGGTGAAGTGAGGGGTAGGGTGGGCGGGAACCTAAGTGTCTCTGGCCAGTAGGCTGTTCCTGAATTGTGGGCACACACAATGGAGTAGGTAAGGGAACCCACCAATAAGGACAAATAGATAAATAAATATGTGGAGACAAACAGACAGACCAATAGAACTCACAATTTGGCAGCAAATTCTGTAAAAAACACCTTTAGGGAGAGCTCTGGAGAGCACTGCTCTTCTCAAGGAACAGAAGGCAATTTGCCAGTGCTTGTGCTGTTTCCAGTTTTCATCATTTGGCTCTTTTGTTCCATTTCCTGAAAGATGCTTTTTTGGCAACAGCAGCCCCTCTGATCTCACCTTTAAACAATGCTGGCAGTTTTTGGGACTTCCTTCTACTTTTTTTAAAGCTTGGAATACAGCTGGTCTGGGCTTCCAAGATAGTATTTTTAAACAACACCCAAGCTTGATGTAAGTCTTTAACCTTTGCAACTGCTTCTTTTATTTTTGTTTTAAACTATTTTCCTCATTTTATCAAAGACTCCCTTTCGACAGTTAAAAGGTAGTACTGTGGATTTCCTTACCATCCCTCCTCCATTAATTAAATCAAACACGATCATGCTATGATCACTATTGCCAAGTGACCCCCAACACCCTTATCTCTTGCACCAGATCTGGTCTTCCACTAAGGACTAGGTCTAAAATGGCTTCCCCTCTGGTCGGTTCATGAACCAGCTGCTCTAAGAAGCAGTCATTTATTTCATCTAGAAACTTTATCTCCCTAGCATGTCCTGCTGTGACACTGATCCAGTCAATACTGGGGTAATTGAAATCACCCATTATTACTACTGTGATGTTAGCTTCCCTGATTTCTTTGAGCATTTCATCATTCATTTGTTCATTCTGTCCAGGCGGTCGATAGTACACCCCCACTGCCATCGCCTTCCCCTTTTTACATAGAATTTCAATCCATAGAGATTCTACAGCAAATTTTGTTTCCTGCAAAACTTTAATCCTTTGTAACGCAATGCCCTCTCTAACATAGAACGCAACTCCTCCACCAATTTGATCAGTTCTATCATTGCGATATAATTTGTACTCAGGTATCACAGTGTCCCACTGGTTGTCCTCCTTCCACCATGTCTCTGAGATACCAATCATATCTAACCTCCCATTCAGTGCTATATATTCTAACTCTCCCATCTTATTTTTTTAGACTTCTAGCATTTGCATACAAGCATTTTAGCATATTAATCTGGTGATTGGTAGACAGGGGTAATTTGGAATCTTTAAGCTCTGTCTGCTCCGTACTCAATGGCATTTGGGCTACTTCTGTCTTTATTGGAACCTCTCTGCTGATATGCCCTAACTTCATTCTTTTGGTAGTATTCTTCAAGGATACATTGTTCCGAACTATGCGTTCTTGGGTGACTGTCAGCTCTCCCCTATTATCTAGTTTAAAAGCTGTTCTATCTCCTTTTCAAAGGTTAATGCCAGCAGCCTGGTTCCATCCCGGTTAAGGTGAAGCCCATCTCTTCGTAAGAGCCCCTCCTTTCCCCAGAATTTTCCCCAGTTCCTAACAAATCCAAAACTCTCATCCTTGTACCATCGTCTCATTCATGCAATGAGACTCTGGAGCTCTGCCTGCCTTTTGGTCCTGCGCATGGAACAGGAAGCATTTTGGAAAACGCTACCCTGAAAGTTCTGGATTTGATCTTCCTAACTAAAACTCTAAATTTAGCTTCCAGAACCTCCCTACCACATTTTCCTATGTCATTGGTACCAACATGTACCAAGACAGCAGACTCCTCCCCAGCACTATCTAAGACCTTGTCTAGGTGGCGCGTGAGGTTCATCTACCTTCGCACCAGGCAGGCATGTTACCAGACGATCCTAACTTCCACCAGCCACCCAGCTATCTACATGCCTAATGATCAAATCACCAACTGTAACGGCTGTCCTAATCCTTCCCTCCTGGGCACATTGCTCTGGAGAAACTTCCTCAGTGCGAGAGTTTTTAAATTTATTTATTTATTTATTTACATTCTCTTATATACCATGCTATTCTGCATCAGTGCGGTTCAATTACATTGAACAGGGTATTATAACTTGGAGATAACTATTTTACAGGGAACATGGGCAATGGAGGGTTAAGTGGCTTGCCCAAGACCACAAGGAGCAACTGTGGGACTAGAAACCCAGTCCTTCCGGCCCAAGGTTGCTGTCCTCTAGTGGGATTTGAACCCCCGACCTTCCGGCCTGAAGTACCTTGCCCCAACCACTAGGCTACTCCTCCACTCCAATCACCTGGAGAACAGGTCCTAGCTACAGGATCACGTCTACCACACCAGGGTGATGCTCTCCTGTCACGTGACCTCTCTCCTCCATGGCAACAGGGATGCTGCCAGAGTGGAGGTGGAACTTCAGGACTATATCCCTCTAGGTCTTGTCTATGTACCTCTCTGTCTTCCTTATGTCCTCCAAGTCTGCTACTCTAGCCTCCAGTGATCGGAATCGTTCCCTGACAGCAAAGAGCTCCTTGCACCTAGTGCAACCGTAAGACCCCTCACCAACTGAGAGAAAATCATACATTTATTTTTATTTAACACTCATTTTTATACCGCATCTTCCATAGATCAGTTGCGGTGTACAAACAACAACATTTAACAAAGCTAAGTTTGTTTTACATGGAACATCTTAATTTTACATAGAACATCTTAACATATCAATAGTAAACAAGGTGAGTTTTTGAACTGGGACCGTGTAAAAAAACAGTTTACTAACAAAGTGGAGTATCTATATACGTAAGACAGTACATAACTGATACCACTATATACATGCTTAGGTATTAGGGCATAAGAGATAGGATCGTCAATTCGTTAGAGCTGAGTGTTGTCCGTTTAGGTAGAAGGTTTGTGCTTTAAGTGGTCATTTACCTGTGACACAATGCAGAAAACTAAAAAACCCCATCTCGCTGCTGGACTGCTGTCTCCATTTTATTTTAGGTTGTGTTTAGATATTTAAATTCCTTACTTACTAAGGGTTGCTGTGGATACTTAGGCTAATAAAACTATACCTAATACATTTAATGTACTTTGTTTACCTGAAGCTTAATCTCAGGTCCTTAATGTTTGCCTGATGAGAATAAACAGCTACACCTGAGAGTGAATATGGCACTTCCTTTCCTTTAAGAGGTTTAAGCACCTATAAAGCTACGATTATCCCAGAAGTGGGTGGCTGTTGGGGAGGGAGGGAGGGGAAGAAGACCTATGAAAAGCTGGCTGCTACAGAGTGCCCTGTCCTGTGCTTCTAAGGTAATCAGTGACCAATTTCCAGGGGGAGTCCCACAGCCTTTGCTTGGATAGAGGGAGTCTTGGGGTCTAAATTGAACCAGAGAGCTCTCTGCTGTGTTTTAAATTTAAACTGAAAGCTCTTTGCTGCTACTAGGCCCTGACTGATTTAACAAATACACTGGGTTCACAGATTAATCAGCTTTAATCTAAAGAATTCCTTTTTCTCCAGGATTTAGAAAAATTCCCAGAAGTAAATACTTACAATTGCAGATCTCTCTCCAGAAGTAGCAGTCCCCTTCTGTAGTTCTTCAAGACTGAGAATCACAGAACTCTGGTTGAACTATTTATGCTTGTGCTTCTGAAGTAAGCTGTGACCAATTTCCTGGGTGATTAGCACATCCCTTGCTTGGATAGAAGGAGTCTTTCAAAATGGCCCTTTGATCTGCCACCTGGTTTTAACACCTATTTAAACATTTTCACAGGTCTCTTGCCCGCTATTTAGAAGGCCTCTTTGTAAAGGTCTCTAGAAATAATTTATTGCTCAAAGAATACTGACCCTGTTTTGTCCTTTATGCTAAGTTATATTCTGATCTGATTTAAATTAAAGCTCTTTGCTGCTACTAGGCCATGACTGACTTAATAAATACACTGGGTTCACAGATTAATCAGCTTTAATCTAAAGAATTCCTTTTTCGCCAAGATTTAGAAAAATTCCCAGAAGTAAATACTTACAATTGCAGATCTCTCTCCAGAAGTAGCAGTCCCTTTTGTAGTCCTTTACACTTGATATACCACCCCAGGCGACCTTGGCTTCGGAGCAGTTTACAATAAAAACATAATGGCTGCAGGAGAAAAACTTGAAAGAAATGCCAGAGTTATGATAGAAAAGCATAAAAAGAGAAAGAAACAAGAGAGGCAAAAGGCAGCAAAAGTAGCGGTTGCTGGCAGGAGAGCATTTCAGGACTAGGAGGGGAGGAGGGGGCTATCAGTAGCCTGCTAGGTGGTAGGGGGAGGGAGATCAAATGCAATAATGAAAAGGTGGGTTTTTAAGAGTGCCTTGAATTTTGGAAATGGGGTTTCAGAATGAACTGTGGAAGGTAAGGAGTTCCATAGGGTGGGGCCCTATGGTAAAATCAAGTTTCCTCATATTTTGCAAACTATTGGATTCTAGAAAGTTAATATTCTCTCTTTCAGCATTGTTTCAATTATTTTTCCTATCATTGAGGTATGCAACCATTTCTCAGCTTCCACTTTTGTGAAGCGTAACCACATTGATCTTTCTTCAATCTTTTGTAACCTTCCCTGTCCCCATGGATCTATTAAGCTCATCCTTTAGAAGTCCCACCAGAACTCTCTCAACCCCCTCAGTATCTGGGATGTATCTTATCGGGCCCCATGACTTCATTCACTTTCAGTTTTGCAAATTGTTCATAACACTTTCTTCTGTGAATGATATGTATCTACTCCATTCCCATCAGTACTGTCTGTGGTCCTTCTTCAAGTTACATAAGAACATCAGACATACTGAGTCAGACCAAGGGTTTATCAAGTCCAGTATCCAGGTTACAAGCACCTGTCAGGTTCCCAAAAAGGTACACATATTCTATGCTGCTTATCTCAGGGGTAAGTAGTGGATTTCCTTGGTCCTCTTTATGGACTTTTCCTCCAGGAACTTGTCCAAACCTCTTTTAAATCTAGCTAAACTAACAGCTTTTACTTACATTTTCTCTGAGTAGCCATAAATGTGCTACATTGTAGCTTCACCTGAGTCTCCCCTGGTCTTTCTACTTTTTGAAGGAGTAAACAACCCATCTATGTTTAGCCATTCCACTCCATTCATTAATTTATAAACCTCTATCATATCTCCCCTCAGACGTCTTTTTCCAAGTTGAAAAGCCCTAACATTTTAAGCATTTCCTCTCGGTGATATCCTTCTATCCCTTTTATCATTTTGGTGGCTCTTCTCCAGACCTTTTCTAATTCTGCTATATTCTTTTTAAGATATGGCGACCAGAACTGCACACAATATTCAAGGTGCAGTCACATCATAGAGCAATCCAGAAGTATTATAATATCCTTGGTGTTATTCTCCATTCCTTTCCTTATGATTCCCAGCATCTGTTTGCTCTCTTGGCTAGTGCTGCTGCACACTGGACAAAGGGTTTCAACATATTATCAACAATGATGTCTAAATCTTTTTCCAGGGTGGTGGTTCCTAATGTGGAACCTTGCATCATGTAACCATAGTTTGGGTTATTCTTTCTTAGATGCATAAGTTTGCACTTGTCCACATTAAATTTCATCTGCCATTTGGATGCCCAGTCTCCTAATTTCTTAGAGTTCTCTTGTAATTTTTCACAGTCCTCTTGTATTTTAACAATTTTGAATAATTTTGTGTCATATGCAAATTTGATCACCTCACTCGTTATTCCCATTTCCAGGTCATTTATGAATATGTTAAAATGCAGTTGTCATACCTTTTCCCCAGTTTAAATGTTTGTCCACAAATTGCTTGAAATTTCACTTAGGTTCCTTTTTCCTATCACAGAGAGATGTAGTCCATTATTACAGTATAGCTCCTTGTTGTTCCATATTGCTCCATTCACCTATATATCTAAATCGTTCTTGTTTACACCAGGTTTGGAGTCCCTCCGTTTAGAGCCTTCCTATCCTCAATTTAAGACACTACTCAAAACCCATCTGTTCCAACTAGCCTTCGATTTACCTCCCGATGTCCTTCCTTGAAGTTTTCAGTTGGTCCATTTGTTTTGTTGCTATTGGGTTTGTCTCTTGTTTTTGTATTTCCTTTGTTTTGTCCTTTGGATTTGTCTACTTGTGTCCGACCCTCCGGAGTTCTGGTCGGGTTTATGGTTTTAATTGTTTTTTACTCTGTCCTTTTTCTTCTCTTTCCTGTTGTTTATGGCATTCCTTTTCTATGATTTGCGGTGCTTGACCTTTGTTTTATTGTAAACCGCTTAATGTTTCGACAAAGCAGTCTATCAAGTGATGGAATAAAGATAAAGACATATTAAAGTTGGTTATGTGATGCAGCCTCTCTTCCTCCTTATCATGAACAGGTAGAACTTTTGAGAAAGCTATAGTGTTGATATTTGGTTTAGGTTTCTCTCCCAAAGTCTAGAAATCTCTTTGTACTGTTGTTGTTAAGTGCTGTCGAGTTGGTGTCGACTCCTGGCAACTCTCTGGATAGTTGCCCTAATCTTTGTTTGTCTTCAGCCAAGCGGCTCATTGTTGATAGAGTGGTATCCATAGCTACTGTTATTGAATCAAGCCATCTAATTGGAAGAAGGTGTTTGAGATGAATAGATCATTGGTCTTGCAGAATTCTATCAGTCTTTCTCCAGCTTCATTTCTGTTGCCAAGTCCATATTTTCCAACTATTTTGCCGCCTTCTTTGTTGCCAACTTTTGCGTTCCAGTCACCCATGACTATCAGGATATCCTGTTTGCATGTTCTGTCAATTTCAGCTTGTACTTGTTCATAGAACTCTTAAATTTCATTCTCTTCTGCAGCTGTTGTTGGGGCATATACGTGAATTATAGTTGTGTTGATAGGCAATCCTCGTAGACGAATAGAGATTAAGCGTTCGCTGACTGCATTGTATTTCATTACAGTTCTTGCAAGTTTCTTCTTTATTATAAATGCAACACCATTTCTTCTTTGTCTTTCATTTCCAGCATAGTAGACCATGTGATCATCTGATGCAAAGTGCCCCAAGTCAGTCCATTTCAGTTCGCTGAAACCCAACATATCAAGTTGTACACGTTCCATTTCATTCTTGACCACCTCCAACTTCCCTTGGTTCATGCTTCGTACGTTCCATGTTCCAATGCGTAAGATATCTTTACAGCTTCTGACTCTCATTTCATGCGCAGCTACATCAGCAGTCAGACTTCCCGAGGGCTTTGATCCAACCACATCATAAATGCTGGCTTTACTCTGAAAAGTCTTTAGCTCTTCCCCAGTAGCTAGTTGAGTGCCTTCTGACCTGGGGGTCTCATCTTCCAGCACCATAGCACAATTTGTTTTGTTGTAACTATCCATTGGGTTTTCATGGCAAGATACAGAAGTAGATTGCCGGGCCTTTCTTCCACGCAGTTTAAGTTTGGTGTAGTTTCAGCAAAAAGAGAAAAGGTAGACTGTCAACTTAATAGGAAGACTATATAAGCCAATTCAGCTCTGGGGTATGTGAGCATTCATGGGCTTTGCGAGATATGTTCTACATGTTTAGCCTGCAGGACCATCTCTACCATGCCTGAATTACATCTCCATTACAAAGGTCCAAATGAGTGCATCACTGGCACTTCCATGCAAAATCAATATTAACACATGGATACCATTTTTATATGTATAAATGCCTTACAAGGCTTTAAAATACCCTCCTTAAGGACCATTTGGGAGGAATATGCCCCTCACCACTAGACCACCAAGACTTTGGACTACTCAGGTGGAGTCAATGAAGGGAGATTTTTAGATTTTGATGTCAGCACCTTTTAAACAGTTACCTGGAAGCACTGGTTTGTACATTATCAGATTAAAGAAATGTAATGCCATATCTGGAGGTGGTGTTCATATTTCTGGAATAAATTCAAAGTTAAAAATGTATTTTTATCTTGCTATATTTTTATCATAAATTTTTAAGTGACTATCAGGACTAGTGAAATTTAGTGGAAGCTGCATTATTCAAGTTGCAAAAATAATGAACTGCTTTGCATATTTTGTTACCTTTATAAAATTAGCTCATAGAACTTGCCCTTAATAGTGCATAAATTCTCTCGTACAAATTTACACGTGTTCCAAATATGTAAATGTGTGCCTGTACTCTATGGGGATAATTTTATAGGGAGCCATGGAGAATGACATGTCCTCTGTGTGCATCAATCTATCAATGGACCATTTCATGTGCACCTTATCTGGCTGCTAGCCTCTAATTATGCACATTTATTTATTTATTTAACTGTATTTATATCCCGCTTTTCACCGGGTCAAAGCGGTGGGACATATAACAAAGGGGGGGGGGAATCAATGGTGGGGGGGGGGCCCATCACCGGGGGTTCAACATTGATGATTTTGGGATGGACATAGAGACTGACAGGGTAGCATAGTTACTGGTCTGGAGCTTTTGAGAAAAATAGGGGGGTTCCTATTCAGAGATGTTCTTGGAATAGGACGGTTTTTAGCTGCTTTTTGAATGATGGGAGATCACCGTTGTTCCTGATGTGGTTTGGTAGAGAGTTCCAGAGGGATGGGGCATAGAGTTCAAAGACTCTGTTGCAGGTCCGTTGTGTTGCAAGCGGCTTTTGTGGGGGACTGCAATGGAGCTGTTGGAGGATTGTCTGGTCGTTCTGCTGTGGGTTGGTCAAGGTAGTAGGGAGCAGAGTGGGGTGCCTTGTGTTTGGTGGATGGTTTTGTGGGTGAGTAGAAGAGCTTTGTATTTGATTCTTGCTTCGATGGGGAGAATATGGAGGTCCCCTCATGCACATAAGCCGGATAGTGCATACACATGAGTGGAGCTTGGGGAAAGCATGGACCACATGCACAAGGACACTTGTGAATGATAAAATGCTATAATTTATATGTATTTTGCAAACGCGCCCCTATGTTATAAAGTTATGTAACTGCATGGGGGATTTATAAAACCCTCCACGCGTGTACACACATTCTATAAACTGCAGGCTTGATATCCAGCCTGTGGTAGCCTGGCTCCCATGGGCAGAAGTGAATCAAATATTCAGTGCCAGACATTGGAGATCCACGACTGCCACCCACTTCCATCCTTATCCAGTCGGCAGTGATATCTGATTACTAACCGGATACCAAAACTATATAAAGTTAGAACAGCCATTGACCTATCCTAACATTATGTGATTGCCTATCCTGCTAGAGGGCTGAAAATCCCAGTAGACCACAGAGGTGCCAGAGCACTCCAGCCCTGCCCACAGACTACCCGGGCACTAACCAGCTTGTGTCAAGGAGTCTGCAAAGATGGACGGCAGCACTGGCCAGTTAGTGCCACTCAGCAGCTCCTAATCATGAGATCCTGACAACAAGGAACCCCGTTATCAAAATTTCTTTTTGTCGGAGATAGTCGTCAAAGTAAGCGGGGAAGAAACTACCGCTAACCACTGCGACTGCTCCCTTTTTTTTATTATTATTAATTCAGACATTGGAAATTTGTACTTAGCTCATAAGAACTTCAAAGAAGCAGACAAATGCCAGGTTTCCACCAGGTTGACGACGTGTCACACGTTTCGGGTTAAACATATAAAATTTGTAACCCTGCCTCAGGTCATCTCTCACTGGCTACATAGCTCAAATTCTGCTCTAAGATTAAGAGCCGCTTTCCAAATGAGTGCTGGGTATGTTCCTCTTATACTTCGGCGTCTGACGTCACTTTCTAACAGATGCTCAGTAGCAGTCACGTGAACTTGCATAGTTGATCATAACAGTAAGGAGGATCTCACTGACAAGAGAACACCTTACAAGTTTGTTGACTGATCTAGATGATGGTATACCAGTCTATTTGCATATTGAGACCATTAGAGTTGACGGTGTTTAAATGAAAAATCCATTCCTGTTCCCTTAGTTGTAATCGCTGTTCTTGGTCACCTCCTCTAGGATCAAGGGGGTCAACATCTAAAGTTCTCCAGCGTAAGGAATCAAAATCATGTTGATGTTGCAAGCAATGTTCTACTATGGGGGCAGAAAGATGCTTCAGTCACAAACGTGAGGCATGTTCAGATAACCTAAGTCTGAATTAATAATAATAACAATAAAAAAGGGAGCAGTCGCAGTGGTTAGCGGTAGTTTCTTCCCCGCTTACTTTGACGACTATCTCCGACAAAAAAAAATTTTGATAACGGGGTTCCTTGTTGTCAGGATCTCATGCTTAGGATAGTTATTTTCTGATTCTGACCGGTTTTAATAATAATAGGCTCAGCAGCTCCTGGCAACTGTATCAACCCTTTAGAATATCAGTTCCTATATGTGCTGATCTTGAATAGTTTTGCTCTAAGTTGTATTTTTAATAAACAATGCATTTTATCAACAACTACTACTACTACATTTTAATCAGCCAATACCATGTGTTATGCAGCTTAGTAAAGAGACCCTAAGAGGGTCATTTAAGAAGCCCTGATCATGCTTTGGATGTCCAAAAATGGGCATAGAGATATCCAAAGAACAGAGATGTCTCCAGAGCCATTTTAGAGATCGGGTCCCTGGGAATGCCCCAGCATGAGGATATCCTAATATGAACAGCAGCATGGCTGGGGCATTCCCAGGGTCCTGGATGTACCACACACGATCTCAGAAATGTCCTGGATGTCCGGAGTCACGTCTAAATTTAGATCTATTCCAGGCATAAACAAGCATCTGAAAAGTTGGGGTTTTTTAGCTGAAATACATCCAGAGTGTGTAGAGAAAAAAGCACTACATCAGACACAGTACTCGGTACAATTTCAATGATAGCACCATTGGGAGTTGAACTCTGGCTTCCCTGTTCATAGAAACAGCACACAGGAGAGCAGAGCTCCTGCAGAGGTAGGAAGAGTACACAAGGAGCAGAAGCAGTGGACGACCCAATTGCTTGATGTTAAATCAAAACTGCTTTATTGAAGATCCCCGACGCGTTTCGGCTTGCGCCTTTCTCAAGGGGAGAACTTGAGAAAGGCGCAAGCCGAAACGCGTCGGGGATCTTCAATAAAGCAGTTTTGATTTAACATCAAGCAATTGGGTCGTCCACTGCTTCTCCTTCCCTGTTCATAGCCCATTACTCTACCATTAGGCTACTCCTAGATGTCCAGGTTCTAAAATAGCATTCAGGGAATGTCTGTGTAGACGACCCCACAGTTGTCCATTTCGGGCACATCCATGCTTGTGACATAATGTTTGCACCTGGATGTGCCTGCTTTTTTTTTTTTCTAGATTTTCTGGCTTAGACGCCCCAGATTGAATTTAGACATCCCTTTTAAAATTCCCCTCTAAATTTGTACTTTGGGCAATGGAGGGTTAAGTGGTAGTTGCTGCCATGTTAATACGCAAACGTTAATGCAGTAGCACATTTAGTAAATCTAGTACTTTAGAGCATTAGTGGAAAAAGAGGTATTTAAACCCTTGCTTCTCTAGCTCCCCACCTGCTACTCTTGAGTTAAGAGATTCTGGATGTGTATCTGAAAGGATTAAAATAAAATGCTGAAGAAAACCTATAGTCAACATTTACACCTATAAGAACATAAGATATGCCATACTGGGTCAGACCAAGGTCCATCAAGCCCAGTATCCTGTTTCAAACAGTGGCCAATCTAGGTCATACGTACCTAGCATTTTCCCCAAAAGATACAAGTTCCACAATGCTTCTACTGGCGCAAGCAATGATATCCTGGGTCCCTTCTTAATAATGGTTTATGGACCTTGTCAGACGGCTGCCTGGGTGAGAATGTTCACAGTCTTGGCAAGTGCATATATCAATATGATTTGCAAGGGATTGTGGGAAATGCAGTCCATTCACACCAGACACAGCTGCTCACAATAATTAGTTGTGCTTGAGTGTAAAGCCAATAAGATATTTATTTATGGGGTTATTTCTCCCAACACAGATATGCTTGGTAGCACATAAAACAGGATACTTGCTTTCAGTGTTAAACTTAGAAAAACTAAATCAGGAAAACAACAGATGAACTTGTCAGGCAATCAAATAAAAAGAAAAAAGACCTGGTTGGTAACAAACTGGTCTTTTCTGTAGGCTTTAGCTAATATTTTCTTAGCAGTGTTTCAAACAACAAGCAAAACCCACAAAGAAGGGAAAAACTGTTCTTTTCAGGTTAACTTCTTATATCTTCACACATAGACTCAGAAGTGATTCCCTCAGAGCTCACAAGCAATTAGGTAAGGCTCAATTGCTAGCAGTTACCCAGCTGAAACCCCTTAGCTGGCTTGCTTTCTACTGCGTGGCTCAAATCCTACTTCAGGAGCTTTTCTGAGTAGATTAAAGAACAAGTTTGTATTTCTTTGTGATGGTTGTTGTACTTTGTAACAGAAAATTACCAAAGGAGTTTAGACAGAGAGCAATCCATATATTCACAGCCTGTATCTAAGACCGCTCCCCCTTCTTCAACAATCATGGGTTCAATATCATGGATTGGCACAGAGGAATTTCTCAATGTAGCACTCTCAGGAGAATACTTGTTTCCCTGCTGTCTTTCAAGGTTATAGTTAGTGCATAGATCAGTGTTCATACCTGAGCTTCCATTGCTGTTAGAGTTCCTCTCTAAATAGCCTGGCCAGTATGTAGTCCAGTTCTTATGTCCAGCCTTCCAATCCAGATCCCTGGACACTGGATCTCTCTTCACATACCTTCTGGCACGGGTCCTAGGGTCCCTTCCAAGTGCAGCCGTCTCCCTCACAGGTACCCTCTGGAGATTCCTAGCTCTGCAGCACCATTCCTCTGGCTTTCCCCAGTCCAATGGTGTATGCTGGCCCTTGGAATACCTTCCAGTATACGTACTGCTCTGGACTCCTTTAGACCTCCCAAATGCTTTTCTCTTCTTTCTTCCAAAGGGTTTCTTGCCCTCTCTCCGTCCGGTCTAGCTTCTGTTCCTGATGATCCTCCAGATGATGAAGACGTCCAAGCTGAGGATATCCAAGCTGATTCTGAGGATGAGGATCTCCCAGATGAAACTGAGGATAATTCTCTGTAGAATAAACTCTACCTTTATTCAGCTTAGATGAGTGCTCCACCCTAGCACAGCGCAGCTGTGCTGAATCAGGCCCTGCCCTTTGAGATGAGTGCTTGGGGATTACCTCATAGCCCTCTTGATTGAACACACGTTTCCCCACTTCAGCTCCTCTAATGGCTGTTGGAAACCTGGTGCATTCTGGGACTGGTAGTCTTTTATAGAAAAATTCTGTTTTCTTATTTCTACCAGAACTGACAGGTTGCTTGTTCAGAGTTACTGCACCTTTTCTATAGCTCCTTCCTGAGCTATGATAAGCTTCCTTATCACAACCTTTCCTCCAGGAACTTGTCCAAATCTTTTTTAAACCCAGCTACACTAACAGCCTTTACTATATCCTCCGGTAACAAATTCCAGAGTTTGACTACACCTTGAGTGAAAAAATATTTTCTTTTATTAGTCTTAAATAGTTTACCCTGTAGCTTCATTGCATGTCCCCTAGTCTTTCTATATTCTGATAACATAAACAATCAATCTACGTTTACCCGTTCCACTCCGTTCATTAACATAGACTTCTATCATATCTCCCCTCAGCTGTCTCTTTTCCAGGTTAAAGAGCCCTAACCTTTTTAGCTTTTCTTCATAGGAGTATCCTTCCATCCCCTTTACTATTTTGGTGGCTCTTCTCTGAGCCTTTTCTAATAATGATATATCCTTTTTAAGACACAGCGACCAGAATTGCACACAATATTCAAGGTGCGGTCTCACCATGTAACGATATAGAGGCATTATAATATCTTTTGTTTTATTTTCCATTCCTTTCCTTATGATACCTAGCATTCTATTTGCTCTCTTGGCCACCGCTGCACACTGGGCCGAGGGTTTTAACATGTTATCCACAATGATGCCTAAATCTTTTTCCTGTGTGGTGGATCCTAATGTGGAACCTTGCATTGTATAACCATAGTTTGGGTTGTTCTTCCCTAGGTGCATAACTTTGCACTTGTCCACATTAAATTTCATCTGCCATTTTGATGCCCAGTCTTCCAAATTTATCAAGATCCTCATTGTTTTCTTTAAACACCAGCCATGGTATTAACATATAATGGGGCCAATTCTATATAGGGTGACCAGAGAGTTTTGTGCTTGAAACACGTGTAAGCCCCTATTCTGAAGGACTTATGCATGTGAATGGGCACTTACAAGCATGATATTAGCGGCTGCTATTCTGCAAGCACATGCCTAAGTTCCATTGCATGTATTTTCAGTTGAGATGTGCATGGGGGCGGTGTCTGCACTAGTCACTGCACTAATCTGGGCATGGGCACCTATGCCTGCTCTAAAGCAGGTTAACTGCTGTGATTAGACTCAGGTGCATCCGTACATCCCTCTTTTATAAAGCACAGCTCATGTATGCTGTGCTTATACAACAGGGTAAAAAATATGCGTGAGGCAATGTGCTTTGTCTTTGTGCGAGATTATAGAATTTCCTCCATGCAAACAGGAAGTCTGCATTGAAGGCCCAAGTCACAGAGAGCAAGAACAGCAACATAGCACTGGAGAGTTTGGATAAGCACTGCATTGCGGATCAAATAGCATTGCCAATACTGTATGTCCCATGTAGGGGAAGCATGGACAGCAGGATTGAGGACTCGCCTAGGGCACTTCATATTCTTGCACCGGCCCTGAGAAGAGGTGAGAGAGAATGAGGAGCAGTAATGTGAATGCACTTGTAGGTCAGGAGGAGAAGTTTGAATTGGATGTAGAAACAGATTGGGAACCAATGAAGTGATTTTAGAAGAGGCATAGCAACACTGGCGGAAGATCAGCTGTACATCTGAGTTCTGAATGGCTTGGAAGGGAGAGATATGATTCTGGGGAAGACCAGAGAGGAGCAGGTTCCAATACTCTAAGCAGGAGGTGACTAAAGAGTGAATAAGGGTCTTGGGTAGTGTGTTCAGAAAGGACAGGATGAATGCTGTTGATGTTATAGAGAGAAACAACAGGTTTTATCTATCCGTTGGATGTGTGCACAGAAAATGAGAGAGGAGTCAAAGATGACTCCAAAGTTGTGAGCTAGAGAGGTTTAGGGGAAACAAGGAGGAAGGGGGAGGGGTGGGTTTAGGGGAAAACAAGAAGGAAGGGGGAGGGGTGGGTTTAGGGGGAAACAGGGAGGAAGGGGGAGGGGTGGGTTTAGGGGGAAACAAGGAGGAAGGGGGAGGGGTGGGTTTAGGGGGAAACAAGAAGGAAGGGGGAGGGGTGGGTTTAGGGAGAAAAAGGGAGAAAGGGGGAGGGGTAGGTTTAGGAGGAAACAAGGAGCTCCATCTTGGTCATGTTCAGTTTCCGATGCCGGTGGCACATCCAGGCAGGCCTGGATTCCAGGAGAGATTTCTGGTGTACAAAGGTAAAGTGAAAGTCATCAGCATAAAGATGGTACTGAAAACCATGGAGGAGATCAGGGCACCAAGGGAGTAAATACACCTGAGATTAATTACCCAAATCAGTCATACACTAAGGACCTGAGATTAATTAAGCTTCAGGTGAACAAGGTATATTAAACATATTAGGTACAGTTTTATTGGTATAAATACCCATAGCAACCCCTAGTAAGTAAGAACTTAAAGATCTAGACACAAACTTAAAACTAAGATGCAGACAGCAGTCCAGCAGCGGGATGGGGGCTTTCCAGTCTTTTGCATTGAGTGTCACATGTATGATTTTCTCCCAGTTGGTGAGAGGTCTTACGTGTGCACTAGGTGCAAGGAGCTCTTTGCTCTCGGAACAAGTCCGTTCTCTAGAGGCTAAAGTAGCAGACTTGGAAAACATAAGACAGACAGAGAGGTACATAGACGAGACCTACAGGGATATAGCCAGTCTGTGATACGTGGTGATAAAACAAGGATACTTTATTTGTTGTATTTAAAACCTGAGAGCCCGACACAGGCCGTGTTTAGTATTATCACTTCATCAGGGGATACATGTTTGCTGCAAATACAAAACATAGAACCTATAAACATATCTAAAAAAAACTTAAAAACATAAATACTGTTAAAACCATTAGTGCTGGGGAGGAGTCTGCTGTCTTGGTACATGTCGGTACCAATGACATAGGAAAATGTGGTAGGGAGGTTCTGGAGGCAAAATTTAGGCTTTTAGGTAGGAAGTTGAAATCCAGGACTTCCAGGGTAGCATTCTCCGAAATGCTTCCTGTTCCATGTGCAGGACCCAAAAGGCAGGCAGAGCTCCGGAGTCTCAATGCATGGATGAGACAATGGTGCAGAGATGAGGGTTTTGGATTTGTTAGGAACTGGGGAACATTCTGGGGAAAGGAGGGGCTCTTCCGAAGGGATGGGCTTCACCTTAACCGGGATGGAACCAGGCTGCTGGCATTAACCTTTAAAAAGGAGATAGAGCAGCTTTTAAACTAGATATTAGGGGAAAGCCGACAGTCGCCCAAGAGCGGATGGTTCGGAAGAATGTATCCTTATCTAGGTGGCGCGTGAGGATACTAACAAAAGCAGAGAGGTTCCACAAAAGAGTAAAGTAGCCCAAATGCCCTCAAGTATGGAGCAGACAGAGCTTAAAGATCCCAATTTACCCATGTCTAACAATAGCCAAATTAACATGAATAAAATACATTCTCTAAAATGCTTGTATGCAAATGCTAGAAGTCTAAAGAATAAGATGGGAGAGTTAGAATATATAGCACTAAATGAAAGGTTAGATATGATTGGAATATCAGAGACATGGTGGAAGGAGGACAACCAGTGGGACACTGTGATACCTGGGTACAAACTATATCGTAATGATAGAGCTGATCAAATTGGTGGAGGGGTTGCGCTCTGTGTTAGAGAGGGCATTGACTCAGAAAGGATTAATGTTTTGCAGGAAACAAAATCTGCTGTAGAATCTATATGGATTGAAATTCCATATAAAAGGGGGAAGGCAATGGCAGTGGGGGTGTACTATCGAGCACCCGGTCAGAATGACCAAATGGATGATGAAATGCTCAAAGAAATCAAGAAAGCTAACAAAAGTTACAGCGCAGTAATAATAATGGGTGATTTCAATTACCCCGGTATCGACTGGGTCAGTGTCACGTCAGGACATGCTAGGGAGATAAAGTTCCTAGATGAAATAAATAACTGCTTCTTGGAGCAGCTGGTTCATGAACCAACCAGAGGGGGAAGCCATATTAGACCTAGTCCTTAGTGGAACACCACGTCTAGTGCAAGAGATAAGGGTGTTGGGGCCACTTGGCAATAGTGATCATAGCATGATCGCCTTTGATTTAATTAGTGGAGGAGGGATAGTAAGGAAATCCACAGTACTACCTTTTAACTTTTGAAAGGGAGACTATGATAAAATGAGGAAAACAGTTAAGAAAAAACTAAAAGGAGCAGTTGCAAAGGTTAAAGACGTACATCAAGCTTGGGTGTTGTTGAAAAATACTATCTTGGAAGTCCAGACCAGCTCTATTCCATGCTTTAAGAAAAGTGGAAGGAAGTCCAAAAACTGCCAGCATGATTTAAAGGTGAGGTCAGAGAGGCTGTTGTTGCCAAAAAAGCATCTTTCAGGAAATGGAAAAAAGAGCCAAACGACGAAACCTGGAAACAGCACAAGCACTGGCAAGTCAAATGCAAGGCATTGATAAGGCAGGCAAAGGGAGAATTTGAGAAGAAGCTTGCTGCGGAAGCAAAAACGCGAAATAAAGACCTTTTCAAGTACATTCGTAGCAAAAAACCTGTGAGAGAGTCAGTTGGTCCATTAGATGATAAAGGGGTTAAAGGAGCACTAAGAGGCGACAAGGCGATAGCGGAGAGACTGAATGAATTCTTTGCTTCGGTCTTTACTGAGGAATATGTAGGGATGTTACCCATGACTGAAGTGGTATTTAAAGATGCGGAAGAATTGAAGGAAATATCGATACATCGGGAAGATGTCTTACAACTATTAGATAAATTGAAGAGTAGCAAATCAACTGGGCTGGATGGTATACATCCAAGGGTGTTGAAAGAACTGAAATATGAGATTGCAGACCTGCTATCAGTAATCTGTGAACTATCATTAAAATCATCTCTAATACCTGAAGATTGGAGGATCGCCAATGTAACACCAATTTTTAAAAAGAGTTCCAGGGGTGATCCGGGAAACTACAGACTGGTGAGCCTGACGTCAGTACCGGGAAAAATGGTAGAAACCATCATAAAGAATAAAATTACTCAGCATGTAGATAGTCACAACCTAATGGGAGACAGCCAACATGGCTTTAGACAAGGAAGATCTTGTCTTACTAATCTGTTATTTTTTTGAAGGAGTGAAACAGGTGGACAAAGGTGAGTCGGTTGATATTGTGTATCTGGACTTTCAGAAAGCCTTTGACAAGGTCCCTCATCAGAGACTTTTGGCAAAACTAAAGAGTCATGGGATAGGAGGCAGTGTACTATTGTGGATCAGGAACTGGTTAAAAGATAGAAAGCAGAGGGTAGGGCTAAATGGCCAATTTTCCCAATGGAGAAAGGTGAATAGTGGTGTACCCCAGGGATCTGTGCTGGGTCCGCTGCTTTTTGACATATTCATAAATGACCTGGAAAGTGGAATAACGAGTGAGGTTATCAAATTTGCAGATGACACAAAACTATTTAAAGTTGTTAAAACCCAAGAGGATTGTGAAAAATTGCATGAGGATCTTGATAAATTGGAAGACTGGGCATCAAAATGGCAGATGAAATTTAATGTGGACAAGTGCAAGGTTATGCACCTAGGGAAGAACAACCCAAACTATGGTTACACGATGCAAGGTTCCACATTAGGAACCACCACCCAGGAAAAAGATTTAGGCGTCATTGTGGATACCATGTTAAAACCCTCGGCCCAGTGTGCAGCGGCGGCCAAGAGAGCAAATAGAATGCTAGGTATGATAAGGAAAGGAATGGAAAATAAAACAAAAGATATTATAATGTCTCTATATCGTTCGATGATGAGACCGCACCTTGAATATTGTGTGCAATTCTGGTCGCCGTATATTAAAAAGGATATAGCGATTTTAGAAAAGGTTCAGACAAGAGCCACCAAAATGGTAAAGGGGATGGAAGGATACTCCTATGAAGAAAGGCTAAAAAGGTTAGGGCTCTTTAACCTGGAAAAGAGACGGCTGAGGGGAGATATGATAGAAGTCTATAAATTAATGAACGGAGTGGAACGGGTAAACGTAGATCGATTGTTTACGTTATCAGAATATAGAAAGACTAGGGGACATGCAATGAAGCTACAGGGTAAACTATTTAAGACTAAAAAAAGAAAATATTTTTTCACTCAACGTGTAATCAAACTCTGGAATTTGTTACCAGAGGATATAGTAAAGGCTGTTAGTGTAGCTGGGTTTAAAAAAGGTTTGGACAAGTTCCTGGAGGAAAGGTCCATAAACCATTATTAAGAAGTAACCGAAGATATCAATGCTTGACCCAGTACAAGCATTGTGGAACTTGTGTCTCTTGGGGAAACTGCTAGGTACATATGACCTAGATTGGCCACTGTTGGAAACAGAATACTGGGCTTGATGGACCTTGGTCTGACCCAGTATGGCATATCTTATGTTCTTATGTTCTTAAAGAAAGAAAATAAAAGGTACCAAAATACTGCCCTGAGGTACACCAAGTGAAAGTGAAAGTAGGATAGCAGTGGAGGAAGATCTGCTGGAAGATACACTAAGGGGGTATGTTTACTATTTGGTGGTTGCGGTTTCCGTGCAATATCGGGGCCGCGGCTCTGTTACCTCATGGAAGCTGTTACTGCTGAATAGTAAATAGTATGATGGGAGAGATACAAAGAAAACCAGGAAAGAGCAGAGCCCCTAAAGCCAAGCAAGAACTAGGTATCAAGAAGAAGAAGATAGTGATCAACAGTGTCAAAAGCAGCAGATAGGTCAAGAAGGATGAGGATGGAGTAAAACCACTAGGTTATGGCCAGGAAGAACAGGTTACTGGAGACTTTGGCAAGGGCTGTTTCTGTAGAATGTAGAAGATGCAAGCCAGATTGTAGTGGATCCAGAATGGCTTGAGAGAAAAGAAAGTCAAGACAGTGGCAGCGAACTACACATTCAAATAAATATGGATATGAGATGGAAGAGGGACATGGGCTGATAGTTGGAAAGGTAGGTAGGGTCTAGTGAAGATGTTTTTGAGGAGAGGTGTGACCACAGCATGTTTGAAAGCTGCAGGAACAATTGCAGTGGAAAGTGAAAGAATGAGGATGTAATAGAGGAGAAATATAGCTTACCAGGCAGGAGGGAATGGGATCAGAGGAGCAAGCAGTGAGTTTGGAGGAGAGAAGATGTTCAAGTTTCCTCCTTGATGACTTTAGAAAATGAAGAAAGAGTGACAGAGGCGGAGCGAAGGGACTGAGAGTGAAGGATGGGAAGGAGAGACAGAGGCAGTCAAGGCTAATCTTGTGAACCTTATCATGGAAGTAGTCAGCTAGCGTTTGAGGAGAAAATGAAGGAGGGGTTGGGATGGAGGCACTTTGAGAACAGAGCTGAGCATGACAAAGAGATGGCGAGTTATTCTACTATTATAATAAGTTATCCAGTTAGGAGATATTTTTATAAAGTATTTTCTGCATTTAAAGCATGTGTGACATGCAAAAGATGGGTATTATAAAATTGCTTGTGGGTATGCATGCCAACAAGATCACACACAGGCATTCCCGTGCCCACACAGTTTGCAGACATTTACAGGTGTAAATTTGTGTGTATCTGAGGGTAGTTCTGAGGGCATCTTCCTTATACACAGAAATAAAATAGGAGCATTTTAGACATTTCACTTGGGTGCCTGTTATGAAATGATCACTTTTCAGCAGAATTTTGCCTATTCTATGGATAACTCTTTGCCAAGTCTATCCTTAAAGCACCTATTTTATGCCTGTATATTTATATGCAGGCTGTGTTGTTTATTTGCATAATATTGCATAATTTTGTAAATGCTGGCTACTGCAGGTTAAAAAAACCCAGACATTCAGTGGCAGGATCTGCATAGTGACTGCTGCTAGATTTTCTGGTTAGCGCTACAGCTATCAGTGAAGTGGTGCTATTCAGCTGCTATCTAGATAGCGCGTTTTCTTTCATATCCTAGGTTAGGCAGATACTTATCCAGACATTAGCGCTAAAAAATGGTCACTGCCCAGATAAGTGCCAGCTCCTCCCCAACTCCACCCACAGTCAAAGAAAATATTCAGCGGCACTATGCAGACAGTGCCACTGAAATTCGGCTCCGTAGATCTTATCTGGTAGGCAGGTTCTGCTAACTGGACAAGACCTTTTGAATATCGGCCCCTATATGTCTACTGCAACTCACTATGAATTATGGCAAATTGGCAAGCCATAAATCAATTAAATAAACATGTTATAAAAAGCTACATAGGCACCTATATGGCTTTATAAAATAAGATTTCAGAATTGTCTCTTTGGAGTGCACAAATGCTCCCACAGACATTTTCTTCTGTTTCAAGAGTGTAAATAATGTGCCCTGCATGCTATGCATATAAATACGTATTATAAGTATAAATGGCCTGGAGTTTGAACAAGAAGGAACTTAAGCAGTCAGTGCTGCCATTGACCGCATAAGGGATTTTCAGTATCAAGCAGTCATCAGTTTTATTCTAAAAGAAATCCAGGGAGACAAAGCAAACTGTCAGGGCAGGTGCAAGGATATGGGGCGCCCTGCAATGCAGTGTATGCCTTCGAGTCAATGCTGACTCCTGGCAACCCAGCAGCTCCTGGGTGTTCTTGGCGGTGGGTTCGGAAGTAGATTGCCAGGCCTTTCTTTGGAGTCAATGGAGGTTTAAGTGACTTGTCCAAGGCCACAAGGAGAGCCAGTGAGAATCAAACCCTGGTCTGTTGGTTACCAAGACACTAGACTAGTATTCCACAATGAGACACCCTAGGCGAATCTCATTCCTGCTGCCTCCCTGCTCCTGCCCTCTCTGGGACTTGCAGCAGCAGCAGCAATGATTTTGAAACAGCATAACAGCACTTCCCAAAAGCCTCCAGTGCTACATGCTGTTCCTGCTTCCATCCCCTCCGATGCAGAGTTCCTTTTCCATGGGGACAGAAGCAGCTGTTAGGATTTGCACAATCACACAGGAACGTCCAACCCCTTTGCTCTTCTTCTACACAGCCTCTTATCCTGTGGGTACTGAGGAAAGGGGTAGCCCCAGCTACCTGCCTCTTAAGGATAGACATCCTTATTCCTGCATCATGATACAGTAGCTGGCCACCAAAGACAGAATTCTGTCTTTCAGAGTGGTTTATATATTGGGCTGGATTTTTCCCTCTCAGCCTCCTCCCAGCATTATATCACTGGTTAGAAGTGCCTCCCCTGTTCTACAAAATGCTAGGCTAAATACAGGTTACAGTCAAACCTCGGTTTTCATGATTAATCCGTTCAAAAAAGTCTGACTATAACCGAAACGGACTAAAACCGAAGCAAGATTTCCCATAAAAAATAATGTAAATTCAATTAATCCGTTCCAGACACCCAAAAATATTGACAAAAAATACATTTTATAGAGAATAACTATCTTTTTACATACAGAAAACAATGAGAAATACATATAAATGACTAATGAAATGGATAAATGAGCATGTAACATCACTTTTACCTTTATTGAAGACTTTTGTTGGCATATGGGACGCACTCCAGCCAGCTCCAGCTGCTGTCCCCTCTGGGGATCGAGCAATCACCATCAGCAGCGGAGGTGGGAACAGCCATCTTGGCCGTCTGCACAATCGGGGCTCCAGCCTGCCTTTTAACTTAGCAGCCATCACACCCAGTTACCAAGCTCACAGTGTCAGGAGAGGTAGTGCCAATGTCAGCAAAAGTAAGGGCACCAGAAAGAGGACAGTGCCCGAAGTCACACCAGCCTGTAGGGCAGCCACTCCTACACAGTGTCGGGAGAGGTGGAGAGGCAGTGTCAGCCAAGCAGCAGGCAGTTGAGAAACAGTGGGACAGAGAGTCTTAGGCTGCCTCCGGCCCCCCTAAGGTAGCAGCCTGACACAGGTGAGAGTCAGAGAACAGCGTGGGGCTGTGCCAGCAGGAGCCTGCAGCTGCAGACTGCAAGGTTTCAAGGAGAGGCCGCGTGTGCAGGCCTGCAGGACACCCAGAATCCAATCGGGAGGGCAGGGGCCTCGGCGGGAGACTGGGCCGCCAAGGAGAAGCAGATTCGGTCACCAGCTCCTGTCCCGGTTCAAGGGATGTGCAGGGGAAGAGGCAGCAGGCAGACGTCAATCGGGGGAGAGTCCGGGGCAGGAAGCAGTTTCGGGCAGGCCACGCTGGAGCGTTGAACTCCTCGGCTCCCCAGAGGTCCCGCAGAATCGCTGGCTCAAGCTCCGTGGGAGATCGCTGGCTCACGCTAATCCATGGCAGGTACGGGGGGGGGGGGGGGGGTAAAATGCTGTACGAAAACCGAGACAACGTACGAAAACCGAAACAAAATCTTGAAGAAAAAAGTCAACGAAAACCGAATCGTACGAAAACCAGGGCATACGAAAACCGAGGTTTGACTGTATATTGTAATAGTTTTGTAGGGCCACTAGAGACATCCAAGGGTTCTCCACACCAGAGTCAGATCAACAAAGTACTGAAAAAATGTTAGCAAATCAATAGCCATAACGCATGTGACTGATATTGTCATGCATTCCTTACTGTGCAGACAACACTAAAAACTATTTTTGCTTTGAAAGAGGCATATTAGTTATTTACTGACACTTGTGATATGTTGTTCTCTTCTTTCAGAAATTGGTGCTCTAGATAATTTACCCTCATTGGTTTCATCAGAAGAAGCAAGTTAATCCTGAAAGAAAACAAGTGCTCATTCTGTGTGAATTAAGAACTAACTATACAAGAGTTTCTCTTGAACTGAAGACGGACAATAAGTGCTCAGTTTTTACTAATCTAACATGAAGCTCCAGTTCGAGAATATCTTTCTTTTTTGATGGAAATTTTACATTGTAATATTTTGCTTTCATAAAGAGTTTACTTCAAAAATAATGCTTAAATGAAACAAAATTAAAGCAGCAGTGGTGTTGTGGTTATTATTTGATGTTAGTATACTAAATCGCTGCTCTGTAATGGTGATGTGCCTGTTCTTCTGAGCTGTAGCACCTGAAACTTATTGTTTGATTACACAAGTAAGGTACTGTGTCTTTTGGTTTCTACCTAACCTGTATCCTGTGGTTATGAGTAGGAAAACCAGCGATGGCCACCGAGCATTTGGGAAGAGCAAGTAGAAGTGAAACAATTGGGAAAAAAAAGCTACACGAAGTCTCAAACGAGAAATACTGTATACACAAAGTATCTTCCGACATAACATTCTAAAATGAAAGGGATTTTTATAAATTAATCTAAACATGTTAAAAGGCCCTGTCCTCTGCTACTAGCATTAGTCATTGCTCCTCCTCCTATCATTGTTACTTATCAGTGAGAAGGCATGCAACAGAAATCACTAATTCATATAAATCTAACTAGCGTTTCTGCCAGGGCCCTTTGAACTGAATTTAGATCAGTAATTCTGAAGTGAAAGACTCTGCAATACTGTGACAATTTTCTGGAACCATCAAATAACAGGGGTGATAAAGCACAGTTACTTACCTGTAACAGGTGATCTCTGGAAACAGCAGGAATAAGTCTTCACATATGGGTACGTCAGTACTGACGGAGCCTGCGCGGGAATGCTCCCCGGCGTCCAAAAAGAAAGCTTTTGGGAGCATCCCACACGCATGCGCGCTGCCTTCCTGCCTAAACACTTCCCTCTCATCAGTTGGGTTTGTAGCTGAGACCGAAGGAGGGAAGTAGACAAATTAGAAAGAGAGAGAGAGAGAGAGCAACTCCTAGGGGAGGTGGGTGGGTTGTGAAGACTTATTCCTGCTGTTCCCAGAGATCACCTGTTACAGGTAAGTAACTGTGCTATCTCCAGGAACAAGCAGGAATGAGTCTTCACATATGGAGACTCCCAAGCTAAGATGCCTGGAGGAGGACCCGGGATGTTGCAAAACTAATGGACGGGCCATGCTTATTCCTCAGAACCCCAGGCATCTAAGGGATGGAGGGTAGGAGTTGAATTAGAAAAGAAAAAAGGGTGCTGTGGAACAGCTTGACTAAACAAGGTATCCAGAGGGGAGTCCTTGTGTAGATCATAATTGTTAGAAAATATGTAATCCCAATTTTCTAATGTGGATCTTACTCAAAAATATTGCGAAAGTATTTGTTGAGGCTAATATGGGTCTGTAGTTGAGAGCCAGTACATTATCCTCAAAGAAATTCCCTCACTGTGAAGTAGAGGAAAAATACATTTATTTATTTATTTAACAAGTTTTTATACCGCCTTTTCCTTCAATCAAAGCGGTTACAAGAAATACAAAGGAATAAGCAAGGGAAACATATACAGTACAGACATAACAGCACATGGTAATGTAGGAAAAATAACAAGGATTAACAATATAGTAAATTATTTATATAATATATACAATAGATGATATTTAGCAATACAGGAAGAGATAAGAAGCCTTAATGGCTAGAACTAACCCCAGAAGAAAAAACTGGGGGAGTTTAATGAGGTTGGACTTTGGAGAAATAGCAAAAGCTTCTGTAAAGTCCAAAGTTTGAACTCCTTGTCCTTGGAGCAGAATAAGGCCCTAGGTAAGAGTGGAGATAAATCTGACTGGTTTGGATGAAAAGGTAGAAATACCCTTTGCAGAAAAAAGGATAGGTCTTTAAGACCCCCTTTATCCAAATGAAAGACAAAGACATTTGTACTAGGCGTTGGGCCTCCAATTTCTTGAAGATCAGTAAAGTCTTTCGTAAGTGATGTCACTTATGATAATGACTTTACATGGAGAGCTTCAGATGTGACGTAACTGAAAAGGTAACGGTAAAAGAAGGTATTTCCTAATTTACCATAGAAATTGGTTGTCCATTAAGTTTTATGATATGCTGGGACAGCATTAATATGGACAGTAAACAAATATTTCAAAGTCAGATGTTGTATAGAGACTGACCCAATAACAAGAAGGATTAAGACCTACTTGAGAATATTGATGGAGAATCTCTGTCTGGTTAAAAATGGAAGAACTATAGAGAAAGTTTCATGGAAATCGGTATTATGTTCTTCACTTACAAGGAGAGGACTAGATTTCTTTAAAAAAAAGATCTAGCCCCTGAATAACCAGGTCTCGAGACGTACGTGAAGGAGTGCAGAGGAGATCCTTAGTCTTAAGACAGCAAGTCTGGATCCTTCTATAACTTCAAGTAGTAGCTGGAGAAAAAGACACAATATAAGGGGATACCATGTTTGCCTCTCTATGAGGGCAATATGAGTATCATGCGTTCTTTTGTTCATCATAAGCTACAATGAAGTATAGGGAATTAGAAGGAAAGTAGTGAATAAAGACCGACTGCAGTGAAAGGAATGCATCCCTGTTGTAGAAGTTCCAGTGAGATGTGAAGCAACCCAGGGAATTGTGCAATTCTCTACGCTTTCACGTGGTCTAAGCCCTGGTTACTTTTCCTTAAAAGGAAATTTTTAAGGAAGATGGTAAGAGTAGGAAAAAAACAGTCATGTAGGAGCATGACTGGGCAGAGTCTACCAGCTGAAGCCCTTTTTAACCATCTGGAAGCTACCTACTAGGAGTAGCTCTGAGACTCTCTGGCAAAGGCCCATAGTTGCAGAGCTTTCTTGTATAATTGCAGAGAGCATGTTGTAGGTTGCTTAGATCTGGCTGTTTAATTGCCAGTGTGCAACCTAATCTATTCTGTTGGAGCCAAAAAGAATTGAAGATGGCTAAGAATAGTAGACAGGCCTGATGCCTGCAACAATAAATTGTCCAAATGGGTTCTGGAACCTCTCTTGGAGTTATCTGTTATTAAGGCAGCAGAAAAAAGTTAGGTCCTATAGGTTGGAGAGGACCGACAGACATAATTTGGAGTGGTAATACTCAATTTCTGTCTGATAAGCTGCCTTAAAGAAGTATCTGAGAAGGTTAGCTCAAAGATACACAGAGAAGAAGATGAACCGCAAAGGGGAAGAAAACTCTGTATGGAAACTACTTACTGGAGTAGGTATTGAAGAAAATCCTATGGGGCTTACAGAATAAGCCCTCCAGTTGATTCGTAGTACTCTTAGACACTGAATGCCTGGACTAAGAGGGATAGAAAGTAATACAGAGTTGAGAAGACTTACAATTTGGTAAGTCTTTGAAGAGGTAGGGTCCCCTTGCAGTTAAAAGTATGAGATATCCTTGTACAGGAAACTGTCAAGGTGAAGGGCATATAGCTCACCTTGTTGTTAGTTGTTACTCCTCCTTTTCTTTTAAAAGGAGAAACCTGTTATCTTTAGGGTATGATGGTCCTCAATAGCTCTTGGAGCTAAAAGGATGGATTTTTCTTGTAGCAAGAGATTCATGCCCAGAGTCGAGGATTGAGTCAATGTATGACTGATATCTCAGCATGGATGAAATGAACCTTAGATGCTTCTGTTGAAAAGAAGTAGGTTCAGAGGTTCTAAACCTCACACAGGAAAAGTGAACAAAATATCAGAAACCCTGTGACTGCTGGGTTTGCTGAGCCTGTTGAGGTTTTGATTTTCTTAGCCTGGTTTGATGTTGCCTGTCTTTGGAAACATCTGCATGATGGGTAGAAGATGGATAAAACTTTTTCCCCCTAGGGGGATAAAGCTTTTTAGGAGATTTTTTATTATCTTTTTATCTCCATTGGCTTTTAAACTGCCATTCCACCAGCGTGTTCTGTGAAGGGAGAGCAGCAGCCAGCATCAGAGGTGAGAGCGGGAGCTCCACCTCCCTCCACAGAGCCTGCCCACTCCATTGGCTTTTAAACTGCCATTCCACCAGCGTGTTCTGTGAGGGGAGAGCAGCAGCCAGCATCACAGGGGAGAGCGGGAGCTCCACCTCCCTCCACAGAGCCTGCCTACTCCATTGGCTTTTAAACTACCATTCCACCAGCGCGCCCGCGCCTGAGGGCCTCGCAAGAGGGCCCTTTGGCGTGGCCCTTAGGCATTGGACCGTGCGGGACCGGGTTATCTGCTGTATTTGGTTTGCATGCCATGACGAGCGGGACGGTGGGGGAATGATGCCGGCGTCGCAGGCTGTGAGCGAGAGCTCTGCCTCATCACCTGCTTCTGTAAAGTATATCCAGGCAGCAGAGGTTTATAAGGAGCCATTTCTGCGGCGTATTCCTGCCTGGCTTGAATTTGTGATGAGTAACGATTATGGTCAAGTCTGTTTGGAAGGACTGAGCTGTGGTTGTATGAGATTCTGCCTCTCTGGTGTTATAATGAACCTTTCCTCTTGTCTCTTCTATTTCTTTGACTATCACTATCTCTTACTCTGTCCTATCTTATTAATGGCGTTCTTTTCATATTTTCAGTATCATTTATGTAATATTGTAAACCGCTCTGATGCTTTGGTCTGAGCGGTATATTAAATGTAATAAACATAAACATAAACATATCTGGGATAGAGGAATGTTTTGACAATCCTCTGAAAGTAACAGCATCAGCGCTTAACTGATTAGCTTGAAATAAAGCATCCTTGTTAAAGAGATTTTCACCAGTACAAGGAGCATTTCCCAGCCTTTCCTGTACCCATCTGTCCAAGTCTGAAGCTTGGAGCCAGGCCATGCGTCGTGCTCCTATGGCTATAGCAGAAGTTCTGCTAATAGACTCAAAACAGTCCAGGGAAGCACGATTAAGGAACCTAGAGATATTTTGAGCATGATTGACTAATAAGAAATAGTCTGCTCTTTTATGCTCTTGAAGAAAAGGGTTCAAAAGCTTTAAGTTCTTTGTGACTTCTTCAAGCGATAATCCCATATAGAAAATATATGAGATAATTCTTGCTGAAAGCATGGATGCCTGGAAGCATCGACGTCCAAAGGCATCTAAAGTCCTAGACTCACGACCTGGTGGATAAGAAGAGTGCTTCTTTGCACTCTTAATACGCCTCATTGCTGATTCTACAACAATAGAAGATGAGGAAGTTGAGTCTTTTGAATACCTGGAGAAGGTGGCACCTTGTACATAGTGTCAAGTGTCTTAGAATGTGGGGATACCGTTAAAGGAGTTTCCCACATTCTTAATAGTAGATCCTGTAAGATCTTATTTATTTATTTATTTATTTATTTAACAATTCTTTTATACCGCGCTATTATAATCAGTGCGGTGTACATAGAACAATAACATACTACAATGCATACAGGTAACATTGAGTTTTACATTGAACAGGGAAATTCAACAATAGGACAACCGGGGGAACTATGTACAGATTAACTTAATGGTATATACAGTAATATCAAACTCGATTGGATGTTACAAACTCGATTGGATGTTACAATGTGGTTCACTAATAAGACTAGAGAGAAAGGTCGACCTGCTAGCCCTTTTCAGGTTGTATTGAGGTGGTAGTTTTGTTAGTGACTAGGTTGACTTCTGGGTAGCATTTTGTGAACAGGTGGTATTTCAATGCTTTTCTGAATAGGATTAGGTTTTTGATAGCACGGATTTCGTGAGGTAGTGCATTCCAGTTTAGAGGAGCAAATAAGGAGAAGGCCCTGTTGGAGGTGGCCTTAGTACACTTCGTTATTATCTTCGGGACAATTAAGGTGTTCATTGATGTGGTTCTCCTTTTTCTGTTTTCCAGGGTGCAATGGATAAGCTTGCTGATTGGCGTAGGGGGTAGTTATTTAGTGCCTTGAAAGTAAGGACTAAAGACTTATACTGGATTCTGGCATGTAATGGTAACCAATGCAGTTCTTTCATGATGGGTGTTATATGGTCAGATCTTGATGAGCCGGAGAGGACTCTGGCGGCTGTATTCATGGCTAGGCGGAGCGGGTTTAACGTTGATTGAGGGAGGCCATGTAGGATGATGTTGGCAAAATCCAGGTGTGGGAGGACTAATGCTTGGAAGGTTGTTCGGAAGTCTGTGGGATCTAGTAGGGAGCGGAGGTGATGTAGCGATTTGATCTTATAATATACGTTTTTTGTGATGTTCTTGACATGAGTTGTCATATCCAAGTGCTGATCCAATGTGATGCCGAGGTAACGGATGGTAGCTTTTGATTTCAACTCTATGTTGTTGACGAGTAGTGATGGAGGCGGTATGAACTTACGGTTCCTTGTGACAAAAAGAACGTCGGTTTTGCTGTGGTTTATCCGAAGGTTTTGTGATAGCAACCATTCAGCTACAGCTTCAAAACATTTGATTATTGGGGAGAATACTGGATGTTCAATTGTGAACGGCATATATAGGAGGATGTCATCTGCGTAAGCGAGACATTGTACATTAAAGGATCTGATCAAGTCACATATCGGCTGCATGTAGATATTAAACATTAGTGCCGATAAGGACGATCCTTGAGGTACACCCTGTGATTGCAGGAATGGTTCTGAGGATGCGTGGCCTGTTTTTACTTGTTGCCACCTGTTAGATAGGTAGGATTTACACCACTCGAGTGCTGTGCTTTGAATCCCCTTATCTTTCAAGCGTTGTAGGAGTATATCATGACTCACAGAGTCGAAAGCAGCGGAGATGTCCAGGAAGATGAGGACGAAACCCTGTTGTATGTTGTTTATTCCTGTTACTAGAACATTGAATAGTGTTGTAAGGACTGTGTCAACTCCATGTGCTTCCCTGAAGCCATGTTGCGATGGATCTAGTGGTGCTTCAGTGTCAATATGATGTTGGATTTGTTGTTGGGCGGCCTTCTCAATGATTTTTGCAAGCTGAGGGATGCTCGAGATAGGTCTGAAGGAATCAACCTTGGATGGGTCCAGTCTATTATTCTTCAGTAGGGGCTTGATGGAAGTGTGTTTTAGGCTCTGTGGGAATGAACCTGATGAGAAAGACTGGTTCAGTATTTTGCTCAATATTTGACTGAGGTCATGTCGCATGTCCTTGATCCAGCTGGCTGGACACGGGTCATTAGGAGCTGTACTGGGGTTGATTGAGGCAATAATGTTCACAACCTCGCTATTTGATACAGTGAAGAAGTTGTGAAGTGGCATAGCATGGGATGTCTTAAGTGAAGTGGGGGCGTTATTGACATTTATGTCTGTGTTGGTTTTTATCATCTTTGACTGCAGGTAGTTTGCGTAGTCCTGCGGCTGCGGCATGGGGGGTTGAGCTGAGACTGGTTCACCTGTTATGGACTTTACTATGCTGAACAAAGCATGTGGTTTGTTGATGGAGCGTTTTATTAATCCTGAGTGGTAAGTTTTCCTGCTCTGTGATATCTTTGCTCGGTGGGTAGTTAGGTATGAGCTGTATGCTACCAGCGCCTCGGGGGAGTGAGTTCGTCGCCACTGTCGCTCGAGTTTGCGTAAATGGTGGAGGGATGAACGAAGGTCTGTGGAGAACCATGGAGAATGTTCACGTTTTCGAATTTTCTTTTCGGTGAGTGATGGGCAGGAGGCAGCTCTCAGGTTTTCATCCCATTTGGATATGAGATCATCTAAGTCCATGGTTGTGTTGGCCATGAGAGGTCTGAGATTCTCTAGGACTATGCTCTGGTTGAGTGGTCTAAAGCGGGTTGAGTGGGATCCAGATGTGTTAGGGGACTTTCGGCTTTTGTGGAATGCACTAATGGGTATATTGAAACTGAGAAGACTGTGGTCCGACCAGGGTACTGGTATTACCGATAATGCGAGAGTTAGGGGTATTGAGTCATTGGAGAGAGGTGCGAAAATGAGGTCTAGTTTACCACCCTTAGTGTGGGTGGGTGAATCGACATGCTGTTTGTAACCTAGGTCCTCCAGGGCATCAAGGAATGCTGCTGAGTGGCTGTCTTGAAGAGATGGGAGATTAAAGTCACCGATTAGCCAACTTGGTGAGCGTGAGGTGGATGCGGAACATGCCTGCTCAATTATAGTTGGAAGATCATCTGGTGAGGGGGAGGGTGCCCGATAGAAAAGGTGGATTGTGCAGAACTCATTAGTTATAGTGAGGGAGTCAAGGTACATTGAGCTAGAGGAGTTGCACATCTTGAAGTGTAAATCAGCTTTGGCCAGGATGAGGGTTCCGCCTCCTTTTTGACTGGATCTGTGAGATGTGTATATCACAAAACCTGGTGGCAGCATCTGATTCAGTAGTACGCTGTCACAGTCGGATAGCCATGTCTCAGTAATCATCAAGATGTCAAGATTATATTGGGGTATCAGGTCGATGGCTGCGGGCCATTTAGATCGTACTGATCTGGCATTTATCAGTGCACATTTTAGCAGGCGTTGGTGATGTTGCTTCTCTTCTTGTATGCTTTTGATGGTTTGGAGAGGAATGTTGAGTAGATGGGAGTGGGATGTAAAGTTATTTTTTGCTGTAGAGTGGTGGGGGAATTCGGACCATCTCCTTCCGTATGTGCGTAGGATTGGTATGTGATATGTATCATGGTTGAGAGCATTTGATGAGTAAGGGAGACCAAGGGTAAGGAAGGTCATAAATAAGAGCAGAACTTTGTACATTCTCTTGGGTGTTGGTAATGAGAAAGATAATTGTGGAAATGTTGGCTACAGTACAGTGTGATGCAGTGTTTGCACTTAGGAAAGATTAATTGCAATAGTACTGTGAATGCAGGTGATAGTAGCAATAGAGGCGATAGTACATAAGGCAACCGTCGTGCACTGGCAACTGTAATAAGAGTAGATACTGGCAACAGTAAATACAGTAAATGAGAGTAGATACTGGCAACAGTAAATACAGTAAATGAGAGTAGATACTGGCAACAGTAAATACAGGCAACAGTAAATACAGTAAATGAGAGTAGATACTGGCAACAGTAAATATAGTCAACAATGGATGCAGTGAATGAGAGAAAAATATTGGCAGCAGTAAGTGATGGTAACAGTAAATACAGTAAAATGAAAGTATATACTGGCAACAGTAAATAATGGCAATAGGTAGCATTTTTGGATATGAAGTATTACAGAGGCTAATACTGTTCAAATAGTGTTGGTAATACTTGCAGTTCCCGATGTCGTCGAGGTGAGTTCCTGATGTAGGTGTGACTATGATTGTGGGTGGTGTAAACCTCGTTTGGAGCTCAATCCTTCCTGGGAGAGCTAGGGTCACAATTACTTGAAAAACGAAACTGGACTCAGCTGGTGACTGAGAGAGCAGGATCGAGTATCTTGGAGTCCGGGTGGATTATAGGATTGCTTAGACTTTGTTGGGATTTGATGGACAGGTTGTGGTCTTGTGTTTTCCGTGGGTAAAGGCGAATGATCGGTGCTGCTGTTTTCCCAGTTATCTACAGAGGCTGATGAGCAGATTACATTGCCATGTGCCTCCACCAGGCCTCAGCAAAGGATTACTCAGAGTGGAGCTTTTAAAGACCAAGCAGGCAGTCCCGATTAGGCGATGTTGCTGACGCTGTTTCCGTGATGCCGGAGGCTCTATCCCCTGACTGGGGAGAGCTGCTGGTGATGGTAGGGGTTCGCTTTTTCAGGTGCCCCGTCTTTCGGCCGCCGCCTAAGGGCCACGCCAAAGGGCCCTCTGGCGAGGCCCTCAGGCGCGGGCACGCCTGCCGGCGCGAACTTTTTAAGTTGTTGGAGCTGTCCCGATTGGACAGAGATGGCTTCCGCGCTGCTCCCACCTCTGGAGGCTCGATCCCCCGACTGGGGAGAGCCGATGAAGGAGGCGGGTGGTAAAGGAACGTGCGCCTGCCGGCGCGAACTTCTTAAGTTGTTGGAGCTGTCCCGATTGGACAGAGATGGCTTCCGCGCTGCTCCCACCTCTGGAGGCTCGATCCCCCGACTGGGGAGAGCCGATGAAGGAGGCGGGTGGTAAAGGAACGTGCGCCTGCCGGCGCGAACTTCTTAAGTTGTTGGAGCTGTCCCGATTGGACAGAGATGGCTTCCGCGCTGCTCCCACCTCTGGAGGCTCGATCCCCCGACTGGGGAGAGCCGATGAAGGAGGCGGGTGGTAAAGGAACGTGCGCCTGCCGGCGCGAACTTCTTAAGTTGTTGGAGCTGTCCCGATTGGACAGAGATGGCTTCCGCGCTGCTCCCACCTCTGGAGGCTCGATCCCCCGACTGGGGAGAGCCGATGAAGGAGGCGGGTGGTAAAGGAACGTGCGCCTGCCGGCGCGAACTTCTTAAGTTGTTGGAGCTGTCCCGATTGGACAGAGATGGCTTCCGCGCTGCTCCCACCTCTGGAGGCTCGATCCCCCGACTGGGGAGAGCCGATGAAGGAGGCGGGTGGTAAAGGAAGATCTTGTAAGATCTTGTAGATCTCCACCTCCTGCCACCATCCTCAGCTCTCCCCAGTCCGGGGATCGAGCCTCCGAAGGCAGGAGGGCAGCGTCGGCAGCAGCGCCCAATCCGGGCTCATCCACAGGCCTTATAAGGCCGCGCCAGTCGGGCGCGTGGTCTCTCCACCTCCTGCCACCATCCTCAGCTCTCCCCAGTCCGGGGATCGAGCCTCCGAAGGCAGGAGGGCAGCGTCGGCAGCAGCGCCCAATCCGGGCTCATCCACAGGCCTTATAAGGCCGCGCCAGTCGGGCGCGTGGTCTCTCCACCTCCTGCCACCATCCTCAGCTCTCCCCAGTCCGGGGATCGAGCCTCCGCAGGCAGGAGGGCAGCGTCGGCAGCAGCGCCCAATCCGGGCTCATCCACAGGCCTTATAAGGCCGCGCCAGTCGGGCGCGTGGTCTCTCCACCTCCTGCCACCATCCTCAGCTCTCCCCAGTCCGGGGATCGAGCCTCCGAAGGCAGGAGGGCAGCGTCGGCAGCAGCGCCCAATCCGGGCTCATCCACAGGCCTTATAAGGCCGCGCCAGTGGGGCGCGTGGTCTCTCCACCTCCTGCCACCATCCTCAGCTCTCCCCAGTCCGGGGATCGAGCCTCCGAAGGCAGGAGGGCAGCGTCGGCAGCAGCGCCCAATCCGGGCTCATCCACAGGCCTTATAAGGCCGCGCCAGTCGGGCGCGTGGTCTCTCCACCTCCTGCCACCATCCTCAGCTCTCCCCAGTTCGGGGATCGAGCCTCCGAAGGCAGGAGGGCAGCGTCGGCAGCAGCGCCCAATCCGGGCTCATCCACAGGCCTTATAAGGCCGCGCCAGTCGGGCGCGTGGTCTCTCCACCTCCTGCCACCATCCTCAGCTCTCCCCAGTCCGGGGATCGAGCCTCCGAAGGCAGGAGGGCAGCGTCGGCAGCAGCGCCCAATCCGGGCTCATCCACAGGCCTTATAAGGCCGCGCCAGTCGGGCGCGTGGTCTCTCCACCTCCTGCCACCATCCTCAGCTCTCCCCAGTCCGGGGATCGAGCCTCCGAAGGCAGGAGGGCAGCGTCGGCAGCAGCGCCCAATCCGGGCTCATCCACAGGCCTTATAAGGCCGCGCCAGTCGGGCGCGTGGTCTCTCCACCTCCTGCCACCATCCTCAGCTCTCCCCAGTCCGGGGATCGAGCCTCCGAAGGCAGGAGGGCAGCGTCGGCAGCAGCGCCCAATCCGGGCTCATCCACAGGCCTTATAAGGCCGCGCCAGTCGGGTGCGTGGTCTCTCCACCTCCTGCCACCATCCTCAGCTCTCCCCAGTCCGGGGATCAAGCCTCCAAAGGCAGGAGGACAGCGTCGGCAGCAGCGCCCAATCCGGGCTCATCCACAGGCCTTATAAGGCCGCGCCAGTCGGGCGCGTGGTCTCTCCACCTCCTGCCACCATCCTCAGCTCTCCCCAGTCCGGGGATCGAGCCTCCGAAGGCAGGAGGGCAGCGTCGGCAGCAGCGCCCAATCCGGGCTCATCCACAGGCCTTATAAGGCCGCGCCAGTTGGGCGCACCCGCGCCTGGCGGGCCCGCGCCTGAGGGCCTCGCCAGAGGGCCCTTTAGCGTGGCCCTTAGGCGTGGACCCTAGAAGAAACGCTAAATCGTGGCTCCCTCGACTTCAACAACATCCCTCCTTTGACTGCAGTGACAACTCTCTATGACCGCTTACCTAGCAACTCAGCGGGCTACTCAACGGACCTTATCAACCTGCTGACACTGCAAGTACACCACATCCAAATAAACTGTTTGTATTAAATACTGTTTGCATAACTACTATTGCTAGCTTATCTAGTCATGCCTAGTCATACCATTTTCAGCAGTCATTAGTAAACTAGCCTGTACATTTCTACTGCTGTTAACTAATATCATTACCACCTGCAACGTTTTAACCTCATTATTAATCTATACAACCAGTCTCTATAGTGAATAGCCTGTATCTGTTATTGCACCACCTGTCTGATATACATCATTGTGGTCTTGTCTTCCATCTGTAATATATCACTGTAGTACTTCTACCCTATGCCTACAGAGATAATGTAAAGCATCAAGTGACGTTAACCACTCTACTAAGGAAACAAGCTATACAGCTAGTAATATATTTTGTCTCCATTGCTCTGCTTCGTTTGCACCGCTGTCTGGTCCAGGGCACTCTAGCATCTCCTTGCCAATTTACTACGCTGCTCATAACATGCCTCCTACCATGTATCAAATACTGCATTTGATACTTATCCTGCTTATCGCAGCAACCCCCGCCATAACCCTCGCACTAGATCCCGGAATCAAGCAGATCCCTATACTTTATAGCATGGGAAGGCGCTCAACGGAAGATCCCTGCCGCGCCACCTTGGGAACCAAAATACCATATTCACACCTCCTACATATCCCGTTACTGCCCACTACCAAGGACCCTACTGAGAAACATAAGACCAATAGGCTACTCAAGTGCGCCTTAATTAATGCCAGATCTATACGTTCCAAATGGCCTGTAGCTATTGACCTGATAGCAGCACATAACCTGGATATATTGCTGATAACTGAGACATGGCTAACTGACAACGACAACGTCCTCATCAACCAGATGATTCCACCAGAATTCTCCATCTTCACCTGCCACAGATCCAATCAGAGAGGGGGTGGCACACTCATCCTTGCTAAAGCGGACCTCCAATTCAAACAGATCAATACCTCCAGCACATCACATCTCGATGCCCTATCAATATCTAATAGGTCCTGTACAATCAACCTACTCTATCGAGCACCATCACCTTCCTCAGATGACCTTTCATCAATAATCAACTTGGCTTGTAACTTCCCAAACCCACAATCTCCTAACTGGCTAGTTGGTGATTTTAACCTACCTTCGTTACAAGCCTCACACGCCTCAGCATTCCTCGAAGCCATGCACCAACTAGGTTATGAACAACTTACTGACGCCCCCACCCATACCAGAGGAAGCACACTGGATTTAATATTCGCTCCGCAAGTGATAACCAACACATCTCAGAAGCTCCTGATCTCTATAACCCCTGTACGCTGGTCTGATCACAATCTACTACTCTTTAACATCCCCACTGATCATTCCACTACTGATAGCAACAAACCATGTCGCCCCCCAAGTGCCCTTGAAACACGCTTCCGTCCTTTCAATAAGATCGAAGTCCTGGAGAAAATCCTACCTGCTCTCCACAAAGACTTACCTTCTCAAGATGACTTAGTAACCATCTGGGACAATACATTAAAAGCCGCTGCCTGCATCTCTGTTACCGACAGGATCAAGACCAAGGACAAACATAAACCATGGTTCTCCGCTGAATTATTTTATTTATTTTATTTAGCAAGCATTTGTAGCCCGCTCCTTCCAGCGATCAGAAGCGGGTAGGATTACTATTGTGAAACTGCCGAATCAAGGCAGGTACAAATTTTGTTTACATACAGATTGTCAGAAAAGCACATCATACAGAGTTAACACTTCTTAGCTATGGGGGAGTTCATTTACATATATACATAAATACATATATACAGGATAATCTTCTTGGACACAGTGGTCAGGGGCTGCTCCATCTGTGGGTTCAGTTCAGGTTGAAATGTGATTGGAAAATGTGCGTTTTGAGTTTCTTTCTGAAGTCTAGAAGGTCATTGCTAGCTCGTAGTTCTGGTGGGAGTTGGTTCCACAGTGTTGGCGCCGCATATGAGAAAGCCCTGTGGCTTGTGTTAGCTTTGGCAGATCTTATATCTGTTGGAGTGTGAAGGATGTTGGAATTGTGGGTTCTTCTGTTTCGGGTAGGAGGTTGCAATCTTACTAGGTTGTTGAGGAAGGAAGGTGCTAAGTTGTGGATGAGTTTGAAGGTGGTTGTTAGTATTTTGTATTTTGTGCGAGCTGTTATGGGTAGCCAGTGTAATTGAATTAGTACTGGTGTGATGTGGTCACTTAGATTTTTCTTCATTATGACCCTGGCAGCTACATTTTGTGCCATTTGTAATATGTTTAGGGTTTTTTTAGGTAAACCTTGTAGGATGGCGTTGCAGTAGTCAAAATGTGGCACGATGAGTGCTTGGGCCACTGTTCTGAAGTCTTGGGGATCAATAATATTCCGAATGGGTTGGAGCACTCTAAGCTTGTGGAAAACTGCTCTGTTGGTCTTTCGGAGGTGTTTTTCCATCTTTAGGTCACAGTCAAATGTGACTCCTAGATACTTTATTTCTTTTTTTGTTTGGTAAGTGTTGTTACATAGTGTTATTGATGTGGGAGGGTCAAAATTCGGTTCTTTGGAGATATACATTACTTCGGTTTTTTTGTGATTAATTGACATACTACTTTGTTGTAACCAGTCTTGCATCTCTCCGATACATGTCTCCAGTGGGTTGTAGTCTGGGTTTTTAGTGTCTAGTTGTGTGTATAGCATGATATCATCGGCATAGATGTGGTAATTAATTTCGTGCCGTGAGAAAATTTTGCATAGTGGCTGCATATATATGTTAAACAGAAGTGCTGAGAGAGCAGAGCCTTGGGGGATTCCCTGTGTTTGTGAGAAAGATTCTGCTTTTTCTCCGTTGAATTGAACCTGTTGTGTTCGATTTGAGATGTAGGATGAGAACCATTTTAGTGGGGTTCCTGTTATTCCTATTGATTTTATCCTATTTATGAGGGTCCCATGATTAACTGTATCAAAGGCAGCTGAGATGTCAATGAATACAAGAATGTACATTTTCTTTTTGTTTTCAAGGCCCTTTAGGAGGTTGTTAAGTAGAACTAGTAACAGGGTTTCAACTCCATGATGTTGCCTGAAGCCATATTGCTGGTCATCAAGAGAAGCACTGTCAGTCAGATGGTCTTGGAGTTGTAGAAGGACCGTTTTTTCTATGATCTTTGCCAGGAATGAGATACTTGATATGGGACGGTAGGAGGCTGGGTCTTCTCCGTTGAGTGTAGTGTTTTTTAGGATCGGTCTAATGACTGATTTCTTTAGTTCTGAGGGCATGATTCCTTGTTGTAGGGATAGGTTAACTATGTGTGCTATGTGAGGTGCTATGTCTTGTTTCACTGCCTTGATCCAGGATGCAGGACAGGGATCTAGTGGGGAGGTGGTGCTTTTCAGGCTTGTGACAATGGCTGTGATTTGCTTAGTTCCTATTTTGTGGAAGTGCTCCCATAACTGGTTTTGCGTTGTGTTGTTCTCACTTCTGATTTGTGGTGTTGGTGGGGGGGGGGGGGGTGGAGGACCAGGGGCCGTCAGTTTGGTCGCGTAGTGGTTTGCCAGTGTTTGGACCTTGATGGATTTGTTGAGGTTGGCATTTTGGTCGGTTTTGGTTAGTGATTTGACTAGTTCAAATAACTCTCATGGGCGATTGATTGCCTTGTTTAGGATGTTGGTGTGATGTAATTTTTTTGCATTGTTCACGTCGTCTTTGTATTTTGCGAGATGGGCCATGTATTTAGTTTTGAGATCGGAGGATTTGGTTTGTCTCCATTTTCTCTCTATTTTACGGAGCTCCCTTTTTGATTTTATTAGAGTTCCTGTGTACCAGGGTTCCGAGTTGATCTTATGTGGGTTTGATGTGTGTTTCAGAGTTGGGTTAGATGTATTTTGGATGTGTGTGTTCCATCTGTTAGTTAGTTCGTCTAGGTCTGTGGAATCTAGGTTTATGTGGGATGCAATGGTGCTTATGAGGTGTTCCTCGTTGAGTTTGCTGAATTTCCTAATGGGGTTGGTCATTCTCATCTCCTTTGAGTTTTTGGGTTGGCACTGTAGTTTAAGTTTACAGTTGATTTGGTGGTGGTCTGACCATGGTACTTGAGTTATGTTTATTATAGGTGGTTCATTGCTTTGTTGTGGATTTCTGGGTATGAAAATCATATCTAGGATGTTTCTTCTATCGTGTGTGGGGTTGCTTATTATTTGTTGGAAACCCAATTGGTCGATGGCTTCATAGAAGGAGTCCGTGTGGGACGGAGGAATTGATGCTAGGTTCAAATCTCCGAGGATGATCTGGAATTTTTTGCTTTGTGTGGATGTGATGGTGTGGCTAGTGTTTCGTGCTGTGGTGAGGGAGGTCGATAGATTAGGCAGATAGATAATGCCATGCTCTCGACTTTAAGTAGGTCAAGATCTGGATTTGTGACCGTAGATGTGGTTGTGAGTTGAAGGCTGGTTTTGGCTGCTATAAGGACTCCGCCTCCTCTTCTGTTGATGCGTGGGCAGTTGTATAGTTGGTATCCAGGCTTCTGTATTTGGTTCATTGTTGCAGAGTCTGAGTCAGTGAGCCATGTTTCTGTTATGCATAGGATATCTGGTTGTTCGTCAGTTAGAATGCTGTGGATAATATGTGTTTTATTCCTTATTGACCTAGCATTAATAAGGATAATGTTACATGTGTGATGTTCTTGGTGTGTGGTTCGTGTGAGTTGTATTTGAGATCCAATAGTGTTCTTTGCTTTGGTTTTAGGGTGTTTTTGAGATTTGTTCCCTTTGATATGGGTGTGTCGTTGGGGTAATTTACTTGGTGTTTGTGTGGTGGTGATAGGATTTAAGTTGTATTGATGCAGGATGGGTAATGGAGGGGGGGGTGGAGAAGGTAGATTGGTGTATATAGTAGAGGAATGCAGTATTGTGAGTGTGGGATGGTTCTATATGAAGATGTTAGTATACACATGCACAAAATCAGGAAGGTGTGAGCAGGCTCCATTTTATGTCTGCCAGAAATACTTGGATTTTGGATTCGAGTGGCGCAGTGTGGGGTGAAGTCAAGGCAGCTGGCCTAGAGATGAGTTAGTGTAGGCCGGCAAGATAGTTGTTGGGTACCAACAGTCTAGCAGGGATAGATGGGTTGGGGTACAGCGTTTCTTATTACTTTAACAAAATAGGGATACAGTCCTAACGTTCCTTATCACTCAGTATAAACAGATACAGTATTGTGCGATACAGTCCTATCATTACCTATCATTCAGTATAAACAGATACAGTATTGTGCGATACAGTCTTAAGGTTATTGCAAGAAGGTTATTGGGTTACTGCATTGAAATGTAACAACTTGCGGTTAGAGATACTTTGTTTCATTTAGCTCTAAATAAACAGTAGTAGCCTTTAGAGTTGGTAGGGGTTTACAATGTAACAGCTGGCTTGAGGAGAACAGGGCTTGTGACAGTGGGGAGTTTACACATTATATATACAGAGGTATGTTGGCTCCTACTTGGGGGGGGGGGGTTAGGCCAGGGTTGCACAGTGGTCTTTTGCATCAGGAGGTAGATAAGTCCAGTAATTGTTTACCTGGGTGATATCGTTGTAGTTGAAAGCTCTTGATGTCGAATTTTGGTCCAGCTATGGGAATCTCGTGGAGCGTGGTGGTCGGGACCGGCGAGCTCAGACCCGGCCTGGGGAGCTCAAGCCGTCAGTCATTTGATTGTTGCACTTTTGTTTTCTGTCCGTTATCGGAGTTTTGGTCATGTGAGTCAGGCTTCTTGATACTTGCAGCCTTGTTGCGGTTGAGTGGATGATGTTTCAACTGCGCCTAATCTCCACCGCCTAAGGGCCACCGCCAAAGGGCCCTCTGGCGAGGCCCTCAGGCGCGGGCCCGCAAGGCGCGGGCGCGCCCTGTAGGGACGCCGCTTTTATGCGGTTCTGCCTGCGTGCGTGTGAGCCTCCCACTGCCCGGATTGGGCAGGAGTGTGTGGAGGGAGGGCTCCCACTGCCCGGATTGGGCAGGAGTGTGTGGAGGGAGGGCTCCCACTGCCCGGATTGGGCAGGAGTGTGTGGAGGGAGGGCTCCCACTGCCCGGATTGGGCAGGAGTGTGTGGAGGGAGGGCTCCCACTGCCCGGATTGGGCAGGAGTGTGTGGAGGGAGGGCTCCCACTGCCCGGATTGGGCAGGAGTGTGTGGAGGGAAGGCTCCCACTGCCCGGATAGGGCAGGAGTGTGTGGAGGGAGGGCTCCCACTGCCCGGATAGGGCAGGAGTGTGTGGGGGAAAGGCTCCCACTGCCCGGATAGGACAGGAGCTTCACCAGGGCGGTTGGAGGGCTAGCGATGCTCAGCGGCTCCCACGAAGTAGGGACGCCGCTTTTATGCGGTTCTGCCTGCGTGCGTGTGAGCCTCCCACTGCCCGGATTGGGCAGGAGTGTGTGGAGGGGGGGCTCCCACTGCCCGGATTGGGCAGGAGTGTGTGGAGGGAGGGCTCCCACTGCCCGGGTTGGGCAGGAGTGTGTGGAGGGAGGGCTCCCACTGCCCGGATTGGGCAGGAGTGTGTGGAGGGAGGGCTCCCACTGCCCGGATTGGGCAGGAGTGTGTGGAGGGAGGGCTCCCACTGCCCGGATTGGGCAGGAGTGTGTGGAGGGAGGGCTCCCACTGCCCGGATTGGGCAGGAGTGTGTGGAGGGAGGGCTCCCACTGCCCGGATTGGGCAGGAGTGTGTGGAGGGAGGGCTCCCACTGCCCGGATAGGGCAGGAGTGTGTGGAGGGAAGGCTCCCACTGCCCGGATAGGGCAGGAGTGTGTGGAGGGAGGGCTCCCACTGCCCGGATAGGGCAGGAGTGTGTGGGGGAAAGGCTCCCACTGCCCGGATAGGGCAGGAGCTTCACCAGGGCAGTTGGAGGGCTAGCGATGCTCAGCGGCTCCCACGAAGTAGGGACGCCGCTTTTATGCGGTTCTGCCTGCGTGCGTGTGAGCCTCCCACTGCCCGGATTGGGCAGGAGTGTGTGGAGGGGGGGCTCCCACTGCCCGGATTGGGCAGGAGTGTGTGGAGGGAGGGCTCCCACTGCCCGGGTTGGGCAGGAGTGTGTGGAGGGAGGGCTCCCACTGCCCGGATTGGGCAGGAGTGTGTGGAGGGAGGGCTCCCACTGCCCGGATAGGGCAGGAGTGTGTGGAGGGAAGGCTCCCACTGCCCGGATAGGGCAGGAGTGTGTGGAGGGAGGGCTCCCACTGCCCGGATAGGGCAGGAGTGTGTGGGGGAAAGGCTCCCACTGCCCGGATAGGGCAGGAGCTTCACCAGGGCGGTTGGAGGGCTAGCGATGCTCAACCCACAATTCGTTACCTAGGAATTATATTAGATCAGCAGCTTAATATGTCAGCCCACATTAAGAAAACAACGAGCGCAATTTACCACAAGATGCGATCCTTCATATGTAAACCGCACTGATTAAAGAGCGCGGTATATAAGAAAAATAAAATAAATAAAAATAAATAAATCTGATGCAAAGGAAGCATGATCACCTCCTTTGGAATCCAGGGGAATTGCAGTGTCTCTGAATCCCCCAGTAGGGATTCTTTACCAGGTTTAGAAATGGCAAGTAACTTTGCCATATCAAGCAGAAAAGCTTGAAAAGAAATCTCCTCTGAGGAGGTCCCTCTAAAATGAGGGGTAAAGGCTAGGCTTGTTGAAAATTCAGCCTTGGTACCAATGGATTCATCCCAGTCATCGGGATCGGAAGACTTGAAAGAATGAAGCATCGGATTTTCCTTAAAGCGATGTCTTCGGTACCGCCCAAGGTCGGTACCGAGACGAGTCGGTACCGAATCCTCCATGCTAGAGATCGATTCCAGGCTTGGCATCGAAGGAAGCGAGTCTGTCGAAGCAAGCATGGACGGTACCGACACCAATGCCGATGTTGATACCGGTACCGAAACCGATACCGATATTCGAGGAACGGTCTGCAGCAACTCTAGCGGTACCGAAGTAGCCGAGAGTGCTAGACTACGTTCATCAGTGAGGAGTGTTTCATCCATCACCATAACCGATGCCGGGGTGTCGGTACCGCTGGAAGCGGCCACAACCACCGAGCATGGCCCAAGTATGTCCATCGAGGTAAGAACCCCGGGAACAACCTGAAGCCCCATTAATGCTTTGGAGCCCGAAGACTCCCGCCGGGGCTTCATTGCCAAAATGTCCTCGAGGGCAACGCCAGAGGCATCTCAATGCTGAGAAGGAGATCTACCACTCGAGGACTGGCTAGTCTTTACAGACTTTTGTTTGGTTACCTGATCCTGTGAAAAAGAAGATATTCTAGCTGGTGACATTGAGTGTAATGTGAACCAGGTATCGAGTTGTGCTCGATCCTGAAGACTTCTTCTGTTTGAGCTCCAGCAGGAGAGACACTCCAGAGGGCAATGGTCAGGACCTAAACATTTTAGACACCAAGTATGAGTGTCTGAAAATATATCTGTACCGCCACACTTTGAGCATTTTTTAAGGATAGTGGCTAGTTTTTCCATAATGGAAGGATAAAGGCCTAGTGGCCTAGAAACCGTCAGGCACTAAACAGGAAAAAATGTCTAAGAAAAGAAGAAATTCTTTAGTAAAAAGAAAGAAAAGCACCGGCAGTACCGGTGGCATCGAGGGAAGGCAGACGCGACCACAAAAAACTAAGAATAAAAAGAAGAATTTTCTGCAGTGACAGGAATACGTTCTGCCGGCTCCGTGGAAAACGGAAAACTGATGAGAGGGAAGTGTTTAGGCGGGAAGGCAGCACGCATGCGTGTGGGATGCTCCCAAAAGCTTTCTTTTTGGACGCTGGGGAGCGTTCCCGTGCAGGCTCCGTCGGTACCGACGTACCCATATGTGAAGACTCATTCCTGCTTGTTCCTGGAGATAATATTTTCCATGTGTGAAATGGTGGTGGGGGAGGGGGATTACTGATTATTTCTAAGATCGGCCACAGAGAAAGAGAGTACTGTATATGTCAGGGTTCTTTTGAGAAACTCAGATATCATAGAATCTAATTCAAGATTAAATTGGGCTCCAAAAATGAGAGGGCATCTGAAGAAAATAGCAAAGACTCTGGAAAGTCCATTGTGAGAGAGCTGAACATAAAACCTACTCCAAGAGGTCTCTCTTCTGGTTATCAGGAACCACATCATGAACTGCTTTTCTCTCTGTCAGAGTCAATGAGTATATGTCTGGATTTGAGAGAGTTTAGGATACCAATGACCCCAGTATCTTATTCTCTCTGCTGAAATATACACACATAATGAGATGAGGTCTGTAGTAATGTCAATAATATTGTAAACACTGAGTATTTCTGAGGAGAAGACAAAAACTGATCAAACTAAACTTTTCTTGTCAGATCTTTGTGAGGTGACCTCATTGTTGTATAACACATGACCAAATCTCAGGAAGGCAACCTCTACTATAAAAATATGAAAGAAAGGAAAAAAAGACATACTAATCACACAATAAAAGGTGACTAATCTTTGTCTCTGTATGAGGGTGGTAGCAATAATGAAGCCCCAACAGGTGAAGATAACTCTCCTGGTCCAGTTATGTGTCATGATGAACTTGTTCATGGACCTATTGCAGCAGGAGACAGATCACAGAAGCTAATGAAAAAACTAAAGTGTACTAGATACGATTATGTAGCCCTCTGTGGATAAAATGGAGATAATTTACTATTTTTTGCCATGAACACTAAATATAAAATAAATAATTTCACATAGGTGATATTTCTAAAAGGCATTTATACACATAAAAAAGCATTATTTTACAAAAATGTCTCTTTTTATTTATTTATTTATTTAAACCGTTTTCTATACCACCCCTTCCAGCGATCAGGGGCGGTTTACATTGAACAGTTAGAGTTACATAGAACAATATTTAAACTATATACAGAGAACATATAACATGCCAGCTACACCTGAAGTGGGTTTAGTGGGGATTGGTTAATTTAACTATGTACATAAAATAATTCACAATATGCGCAATGAACTGAGGTGGCTGAGAGGAAGGCTCAGCCTAGGAGGGTGTGCTAAGAGGTAGTTGAGTTGCTGGGTTGTATGACTGTATCGCTGAAGGAGAGGCTGCTATAGTAAACAGAAGTGTTTTCAGTTCTTTTCTGAATGCTTGAAGGTCTTTATTGATCTGATTGGGTCTGGAAGGGAGTTCCAAAGCGTAGGAGCTGTATAGGAAAAAGCTCTATTATTAGTTACTTGTTTTGTTTTGCGGAATGAGGAAGGAGTTGCTAGTAGGTTTAACTTACTTTTTCTCCTACTTCTGTTTTCTGGTTGAGTTTGTATCTTAGTTGTAAGAAAAGTTGGGGAGATATCATTGATAAGTTTCAATGTGGTGACTAAGGATTTGTATTTTATCCTACTGGCCACTGGGAGCCAGTGTAGGTTATAGAGGATGGGGGAGATATGATCAGTTAGTCTTGCCTTTGATATGATCCTTGCAGTAACATTCTGGGCTAATTGGAGAGTGTGGAGGCTCTTTTTAGGCAATCCTTGTAGTATACTATTACAGTAGCCCAGGTGAGGTGTGATTAGGGCCTGGACTACTTTACTGAAATATTGGGTCTCTAGGAGGGGTCTGAGGTTCTGAATTGTCTTTAGTTTGTAAAATGTGCTTCTTGCCATTTGTTTAATTTGTGGTGTCATCGAGCATGATTTATCTATTATGATGCCTAGGTATTTAACCTCATCTTTGATTGGAACATTTGTGTCATGAAGTTTAAATGTTGTGGGAGGGGTGAAGCTTTGATTTCTTGTTGTGAATAAGATCTCTGGGGTTTTTATTTTAATTTGTGTGAAGATTATTTTCCTTTAGCCAAGATTCAGCTTCAGCTATGCAATTTGTGATATTATGGTATGTGGGGTTTTTTATGTCTATGAGTGTGTAAACCCTGATATCGTCTGCGTTGATGTGGTAGTTTATATTGTATTTTTTGAAGAACGAACATATAGGTTGAAGGTATATGTTGAACAAGAGGGCAGAGTGTGCAGAACCTTGTGGAATTCCCTGTTCTTGTGGAAAGGTAGAGGAGAGTTCTTGGTCAACTTTCAAATACAGCAAGCGGTTTGACAGGTAGGATTTAAACCAGCTGAAGGCTGTTCCAGTTATGCCTAAGTGTGCAAGTCTTGTTAGGAGAGTGTTGTGATCTACATTATCAAAAGCAGAGGATATGTCCAGGAACACCAGGAGGTATGCTTGGTTTACATTATCTAAGCCACAAAGGAGAGTATTGGATAATACCAGGAGTGATGTTTCTACTCCATGATATGGGCGGAACCAAACTGACTAGTTATTTGCCCCTGCATTTAGGGACATATACCCTGTAAATTTATCCATTCTGGTCAGAGGCATTCCAAGGGTGGAGTTTGAATGAGAATGAACTTATGTGGGTATTTTATAAAATATATGTATCAGTATGTAAAATGTAATGGTAATGTTATTTGTGCCTCAGAAAAAGTTTAAATGTGTGTATGTATTTTCCATGAAATAATTTAAAGAGAGAAAATATATATATACTTGCTGCACAAATTAGGCAGTCGGTTATAAAATTACCCTTATAAAAATCACATCAAGAACTTGAAGGAAGGAACAGAAATATGATGGCAGATAAAGACCACACAGCTTATCCAGTCCTACCTTTTTACACAAACTACTATGCTCCACAATCCCTTTGTTTCTCCGATATCCACAGTGCTTATTCCATGATTCTTGAATTAAGTTACTGTCCTCATTTCCACCACCTCCACTGGGAGGTTAATCCACACATCCAGCACATTTTCCTTAGATTACCTCCGAGTCTACCCCCTTTCACCATGACCCACTGCCAGAGCTTTCTTTCAATTGAAAGAGGCCTGCCTCCTGTACATTTATATCTTGGAGGTATTTAAATGTTTCTGTCATATTTATTTTCAAGTTCTTGCTATACCACACATAGGATTGGAAAATCATCATAGTTGTTTGCAGTGATATGATAAAAATAGAGAAGGCAGCAGAGAGAAAAGAAGAAAGAGGAGTGCACAGTCTTCAGGAGCTAGTGAAAGAAAAGAGGGAAAGCAGCAGGTGAAGCCCAGCACAGGGAAGGAACAGGGAGGTGCAGGAAAAGGAGGGGGGACCCTAGCCTTTTGAGGTTTGGGAATGGACAGTTGAAAGAGCCATGTCTTTATGCCCTTAAACTTGTGGAAAAAAGATTCCTGACAGAGGGAGTTCCAGAGTGAGGGGCCAAAGTAGACAAAGGAGGAATGCCTGGAGATCTCCAAGGAAAGGAAAGAAGGCGGGGGAAGAATTAGAGGGAAGGCTTGGGGGAAGCAGCAAAGCAGGCATGATGTTCCAAAACCAGGATCTTGTATTTGATGGAGGTGGATACTGGAAGCCAGTGGAGAGAAATTAGCAAGAAGGAGATGTGATCAGAGCGGCAAGCACCAAAGAGGAGTTTGGTGGTGATAGATTGAATGCACTGAAGGCATTTGATGGAGTAGAGAGGAAGACCATTGCAAAATGTATTACAATAATCTACTCCTGTGGTGACCAGGGAGCTGGCAAGTAGCTTGAATTGAGAAGCAGTGAAGGCAGAGTCAGCAGAACAAATATATCATAAAACAAAAAATGAGGATTTAACGATGGAATACATCTATGCCATAAATGTAATGAAGGAACCCAGGATAATCCTTAAAAGTCAAGGTAGGGAAGAGGTGGTGGAAGCGCATGATGGAGGCCAGGAGACATAGAAGATATGGATCCACATTTCAAGATATTTAATATCAGACAATATTCTCGGAGCCAGCAGACTACTTCTTCTAGACAAACCCGTAACAGAGAAATATCAAAGTGAAGGGATTGAGCTGTGAAAAGGATCTGTACATCATCTACATAGATGTAAGGGCTGCAGCCTAGAAATTGAATCGAGAGAGAAAGAGGGGTCAGGACGATATTGAAGAACGTAGGACCCAAGAGGAGCATGCAGAACACCAGAAAAAAAAAGGGAAAAGGGAGGACAACCTAGAATCAAAAGAGACTTGAAAGGTACAGTGATGGAGCTAAGAATAAAACTATTTTTGGACTGTGCCATGAAGACCAATATCGTGAAGTCACTGAAGGAGGGGATGGTTAACAAGGTCAAAGGCTGAAGAGAGGTCAAGGGTGACAAAAATGACAGAATGGGCAGTGAGCAACAATTCTGTGCTGTATCCAGCACGAAAGTCAGCCTTTTTTGGATGGAGAATTAGGGTCTTCTCCAAGAAAAGCGCTAACTGCCAAAGGACAGTCTGCCCCAGAACCTTTAAGAGAAAGGCGAGATTAGAAATGGGACACAATTAGAGAGATTATAAAAATAAAAGGATGGTTTCTTGTCTTTCTTCAGAATATATATATTTAAATCTGTCCCTATATGTTTTATGGTAAAGACCACTGATCATTAAATTAGCTGCCCTCTGTACCGACTCCAGCATGTTTATAGTCTTTCAAAGGTGTGGTTTTCCAGAATTGCACATAATACTCCAAATGAGGCTTATACAGAGGCACTAACACCTCCTTCTTCCTGCTGGCCAATCCATTTCCTACGCTCTCAAGCATTCTTCTGACTTTTGCTGTCTCCTTATCTACCTGATCATATGTTTTTTAGTATTAAAGCTTAGCTGACAAATTCCAGATCTTTCTTTAAACTGCTAAATCCCTTCTTGAGTTATCCACACCTGTTACAGATATTGCTCTTCTGCAACATCCCTTACAAAAATAATGAAAAGAACTGGACTAATGACCAATACTTGCATAATACCATTTTCCTTCAGAATGAACTCCACTTACCACTGTTCTTTGTTGCCTCCCACTTAATTAATTCTTAACCCAGTCAGATCCCAAGGGCTCTCAGTATATTTATACATCACCTAAGCAGAACCACGTCACAAAGCCTTGCTGAAATGTAAGTACACCACATCTAGCACGGTGAAGTACAGATAGCCTTTATTAAGAAAAAACAACACAATGTGTGTTATCGTTTATCATTTATTTAAAACTTAATATATCGCCCTTGGTGTTAGCAGACAGAGCAGCTTACATCAATAAAATATGTATGGATAAAATTAAAAGAAAGGAGCTGCAATTAAAATTGGAGAGGTAAAGGACAAGAGCAGAGGAAAGGAAGGAGTCAAAGGCAAAGTAAAGTTAATTGGTTACATAGTTAGTTATATAGCTGCACAGTCATATAGTGTCTCTTGCAGCACCCCCCATCCTTCCAGGCCAAAATCTTTCATAAATAGATGGGCTTTCAGCTGAGATTTGAATTAAGAAAAAGAAGCCTCCAGTCGTAAATATACTGGGAGGCTGTTCCAGAGTGTAGGGGCTAAATAGCAGAAGGCTGAGTGGTGGGATGAGGGAAGGACTAAACGGAGAGGGATCTAAGAGTGAGACTAGGCATGTAGGGAATGATCAGGGCAGTAAGGTATCGGGGAGCATAGTTATGAAACGCTTTATGGGTCAATGCGAGTATCTTAAATTGAATTCGCTGTGGGTATGGGAGCCAGTGATATTGAATAAACAGAGGAATGATATGATTGAAACGCTTAAGACGTAAGAGCACAGAGAGCAGTATTTTGAATGGTCTGAAGATGTTTGAGTTACGTATGAGGGAAACCAGCAAAAACTGAGTTACATTAACCCAGTCTTGATATAACAGTGCTGAGAAGATGTGTAGTGAGGGCTCACAGACGAATAAGCTCAAAATCTTCTTAAGACTGAAAAGGTAGACCTTGTAAAATGAGTAATGTGAGGTGCAAATACTCATGTAAGGCTTTCCCCAGGCTTCACTGACTATCAAACAAGAAAATGTCTACTCACCGGATCCGGTTCCCGATACCAAACCAGTTCATGGGTTGGATCCTGGACTCCCCTCGGGTTCGGAGGTGTTGGCCAGCTGGACCCAGTGGTCCGCCGAGGCAAGGCGGAACCCTCCCCGATACAAGAGGACTGGTGGCGCCTGAGGTTTCCCCTGCGGTCGGACAGACACGGTTCCAACCGGACCAAACCTGGAGGCGAAAATATGTGGTATATTCACTTGAATACCATCCACTACTCGCACATTCCCGGCCCAATGCACCAAGAATATGTAGCAGCTGATAAGCATGCAATAAATAATACCAGGAGTCAGTTCAAAGATCCAAGCCAATTTATTGTGCACAGGCTCAAACGGGCACCTTTTGTGTCTGAAAAGAATGAGCAACCAAATACAGCAGCAGATTCATTATATACAATTTCACAGTTTGATACAGGCAACCTTTCTATTGGTCCCAACGCCCCCTGCACCCGTCCAATCGGGGACCCTCTCTGGGCCTAGCACCCTGTTCCCCCTTCCCAGGCTATTCTAACAATGGTATAGTTTCTAGACATGGATACATCTCTACTGCAAGGTCATTTCTAAGCTCAGAGAATGTGAGAATGCAGAACACTGGAACATGTCTATCATCAGCATTTTAATAAAGGATTCATACAAACTTATCAAAAGCAGTTTAAAGCGGATTCTCAAACTTCTACTGACTTTGGTCTCTCTCAGCACTATTATTTCCAGGTGGGGGTGGGGAACTTAGGCCTAGTTTACAGGCCTCTCATACATTCTACAGGCTATTATAGGCCATAGCCTACCACAATCAGGGCCTGCAGTACTGTTCTAAAATCGTGATTCTCCAGTAGGGGGGTCTAAGGTGTATAATTCGCATTTTAAAGTATATGATCTTAGTAATAGATTTTATATGAGAGACCATGTTTAGGGACTGATCGAGGATGATTCCTAGGTATTTAACTTCCTTTTCAAGTTCTAATGACTCTGAGTCATTTATATGAACCCTTTCCAATCTTTTTTATATCCTTTGCGAGATTCGGTCTCCAAATCTGAACATGATATTTCAAGTGAGGCCTCACCAGCGACTTGTACAGTAGCATTAGTACCTCCTCTTTTCTGCTGGTAATTCCTTTCTGTTTGCAACCCAGCATCTTTCTGGCTTTGGCCTTGGCCTTGTCACAGTTTTATCACCTTGAGATCCTCAGAAAGAAATACTCCAAGGTCCTTGCATACAATTCCCTTGGATTTCTGCTTCCCAAGTGCATGACACTGCACTTCTTCACAATAAATCTTAACTGCAAAATGACAGACTTTTCCATTCAGTCCTTCAGCAATATCATTCACAAAAACATTGAAAAGTACCAGCCCCAGGACCAAACCATGGGGCATACTGCTAATCACCTTCCTTTCATCTGAGTGAGTTCCGTTAACCATTACCTACTGTTGTCTGTCAGTCAACCAATTTCTGATCCAGTTTACCACCTTGGGACCCATCCCCAAGCTGTTGAGTTTACTGATAAGCCTCCTATGAGGAACAGTATCAAAGGCTTTGCTGAAATCTAGGTAGATCACATCTATCGCATGCCCTTGGATCTAGTTCTCTGGTCACCCAGTCAAAGAACTCAATCAGATCTGTTTGGCAAGATCATCCTTTGGTAAAACCATGTTGTCTTGAATCATGAACCTGTTGGTTTTGAGAAAGTCCATTATTCGTTCTTTCAGGAGTTCCTCCATTACTTTTCCCGCCACCGAGGTAAGGCTCACGGGCCTGTAGTTTGTCATCTCTTCCCTATTACCACTTTAGTGAAGAGGTACCATATTAGCCCTTCTCCAGTCCTGTGGAACTTCTCCTGTCTCCAAGGATCTATTAAAATTATCTTTTAACGGCCCTGCAAGAACCTCTCAGAGCTCTTTCAGTATTCTGGGATGTATCCCATCTGGTCCCATGACCTTGTCCACTTTCAGCTTTGCAAGCTGTTCTAACACATCATCTTCTGTGAATGGTGTGGTATCTACTCCATTCCCATTTGTACGTATATTTGTTAATCATAGGTGATCCTTCTCCAGGATTTTCTTTAGTAAAAACAGAGCAGAAGTATTTGTTTAGCATATTTGCTTTTTCAATGTCACTTTCCACAAATCTGTTCCCGTCAATTTTGAATCCTGCAATTCCATCTCTGATTTTCCTCCTCTCCTAAATATACCTGAAAAACATTTTGTCGCCACACTTCACATATTTAGCCATGTTTTCTTCTGCCTTTGATTTTGCTATCCTTATTTCTCTTTTTGTCTCTTTTAGTTTTATCTTGTATTCTCTTCTGTGTTCCTCTGTTTGTGAGCTTCAGAATTTTGTGAAAGCTGTGGTTTTTTGCCTTTATTTGTGCAGCTACTTCTTTGGAGAACCAAATAGGTTTCCTTTTCCTCTTGTTTTTATTTACTTTCCTTACATATGTATCTGTTACCCCTTTTATTGCCTCATTTAGTTTAGCCCACTGCAATTCCACTTACCTTATCCCTTCCCACCCTGCCAACTCCTCTTTCAGATACTTAGCCATTTTACTGAAGTCTAAGACTTTGAGCTTGCTGTGATTGGACTCTGCCTTGGCATTAATCTCAAACCACAACGTGTGATGGTCGCTTCTACTCACATAGGCACCCACCCGAATATTTGACATGCTATGTCCTTTGGTGAGTACTAAATCCAGCATTGAGCCTTCCCTGGTTGGTTCCATCACCATTTGTCTAAGTAATGCATCTTGGAAGGCATCCACAATTTTTTTACTTCTTTCCAAATTTGCAGAAGGAATCCTCCTGTCCACATTGGGTAAATTAAAGTTGCCCAATACTACCACTTCTCCCTTCATGGCTATCTTTGCAATATCAATAATCAATTTGCTATCCATTTCTTCGGTTTGAGTTGGAGGACTGTAGACTACACCAGTATGGATGACAGTGCAATCTCCTCTTTCTAACACAATCCACAGCACTTCTTCGTTTCCCCACGTCCCCTGCAGTTCAGCCGCTTTAATATTGCTTTTGACATATAGGGATACTTCCACTCCTTTTCTACCCTCTCTACCTCTTCTCAATAGATAATAGCCAGCTATGGCTATATCCCATTCATGCGACTCGTTAAACCATGTATCTGTAACGGCCACAATGTCCAAGTCCATTTCCACCATTAGGGCTTCCAGGTCAGGAACTTTGTTGGCTAGGCTTCTAGCATTTGTTCTCATTGCTTTCCAGCATTTGTTGACTGGCTTGCCTGTATTTTGTATGGATTTCGTTCTACACGCTTCTTCCCACTTGCCATTGATGTGTGTTTTAAAAGTGTGGCTGTTTCCATTGTTATGATGAACATAAGAACATAAGATATGCCATATTGGGTCAGACCAAGGTCCATCAAGCCCAGTATTCTGTTTCCAACAGTGGCCAATCTAGGTCACATGTACCTAGCAGTTTCCCCAAGAGACACAAGTTCCACAATGCTTGTACTGGGTCAAGCATTGATATCTTCGGTCACTTCTTAATAATGGTTTATGGACCTTTCCTCCAGGAACTTGTCCAAACCTTTTTTAAACCCAGCTACACTAACAGCCTTTACTACATCCTCCGGTAACAAATTCCAGAGTTTGATTACACGTTGAGTGAAAAAATATTTTCTTTTATTAGTCTTAAATAGTTTACCCTGTAGCTTCATTGCATGTCCCCTAGTCTTTCTATATTCTGATAAGGTAAACAATCAATCTACGTTTACCCGTTCCACTCCGTTCATTAATTTATAGACTTCTATCATATCTCCCCTCAGCCGTCTCTTTTCCAGGTTAAAGAGCCCTAACTTTTTTAGCCTTTCCTCATAGGAGTATCCTTCCATCCCCTTTACCATTTTGGTGGCTCTTCTCTGTACCTTTTCTAAAATCGCTATATCCTTTCCAAGATACGGCGACCAGAATTGCACACAATATTCAAGGTGCGGTCTCACCATGGAACGATATAGAGGCATTATAATATCTTTTGTTTTATTTTCCATTCCTTTCCTTATCATACCTAGCATTCTATTTGCTCTCTTGGCCGCCGCTGCACACTGGGCTGAGGGTTTTAACATGGTATCCACAATGACGCCTAAATCTTTTTCCTGGGTGGTGGTTCCTAATGTGGAACCTTGCATCGTGTAACCATAGTTTGGGTTGTTCTTCCCTAGGTGCATAACCTTGCACTTGTCCACATTAAATTTCATCTGCCATTTTGATGCCCAGTCTTCCAATTTATCAAGATCCTCTTGCAATTTTTCACAATCCTCTTGGGTTTTAACAACTTTAAATAGTTTTGTGTCATCTGCAAATTTGATAACCTCACTCGTTATTCCACTTTCCAGGTCATTTAAGAATATGTCAAAAAGCAGCGGACCCAGCACAGATCCCTGGGGTACACCATTATTCACCTTTCTCCATTGGGAAAATTGGCCATTTAGCCCTACCCTCTGCTTTCTATCTTTTAACCAGTTCCTGATCCACAATAGTACACTGCCTCCTATCCCATGACTCTTTAGTTTTGCCAAAAGTCTCTCATGAGGGACCTTGTCAAAGGCTTTCTGAAAGTCCAGATACACAATATCAACCGACTCACCTTTGTCCACCTGTTTATTCACTCCTTCAAAAAAACATAACAGATTAGTAAGACAAGATCTTCCTTGTCTAAAGCCATGTTGGCTGTCTCCCATTAGGTTGTGACTATCTACATGCTGAGTAATTTTATTCTTTATGATGGTTTCTACCATTTTTCCCAGTACTGACGTCAGGCTCACCGGTCTGTAATTTCCCGGATCACCCCTGGAACCCGTTTTAAAAATTGGTGTTACATTGGCGATCTTCCAATCTTCAGGTATTAGAGATGATTTTAATGATAGTTCACAGATTACTGATAGCAGTTCTGCAATCTCATATTTCAGTTCTTTCAGAACTCTTGGATGTATACCATCCGGCCCAGGTGATTTGCTACTCTTCAGTTTATCTAATAGTTGTAAGACATCTTCCCGATGTATCGATATTTCCTTCAATTCTTCCGCACCTTTAAATACCACTTCAGTCATGGGTAACATCCCTACATCTTCCTCAGTAAAGACCAAAGCAAAGAATTCATTCAGTCTCTCCGCTATCGCCTTGTCGCCTCTTAGTGCTCCTTTAACCCCTTTATCATCTAATGGACCAACTGACTCTCTCACAGGTTTTTTGCTACGAATGTACTTGAAAAGGTCTTTATTTCGCGTTTTTGCTTCCGCAGCAAGCTTCTTCTCAAATTCTCTCTTTGCCTGCCTTATCAATGCCTTGCATTTGACTTGCCAGTGCTTGTGCTGTTTCCAGGTTTCGTCGTTTGGCTCTTTTTTCCATTTCCTGAAAGATGCTTTTTTTGGCAACAACAGCCTCTCTGACCTCACCTTTAAACCATGCTGGCAGTTTTTTGGTCTTCCTTCCACTTTTCTTAAAGCGTGGAATACAGCTGGTCTGGACTTCCAAGATAGTATTTTTCAACAACACCCAAGCTTGATGTACGTCTTTAACCTTCGCAACTGCTTTTAGTTTTTTCTTAACTGTTTTCCTCATTTTATCAGTCTCTCTTTCGAAAGTTAAAAGGTAGTACTGTGGATTTCCTTACTATCCCTCCTCCACTAATTAAATCAAAGGCGATCATGCTATGATCACTATTGCCAAGTGGCCCCAACACCCTTATCTCTTGCACTAGATCTGGTGTTCCACTAAGGACTAGGTCTAATATGGCTTCCCCTCTGGTCGGTTAATGAACCAGCTGCTCCAAGAAGCAGTCATTTATTTCATCTAGGAACTTTATCTCCCTAGCATGTCCTGACGTGACACTGACCCAGTCGATACCGGGGTAATTGAAATCACCCATTATTATTACTGCGCTGTAACCTTTGTTAGCTTCCTTGATTTCTTTGAGCATTTCATCATCCATTTGGTCATTCTGGCCAGGTGCTCGATAGTACACCCCCACTGCCATCGCCTTCCCCCTTTTATATGGAATTTCAATCCATATAGATTCTACAGCAGATTTTGTTTCCTGCAAAACTTTAATCCTTTCTGAGTCAATGCCCTCTCTAACATAGAGCGCAACCCCTCCACCAATTTGATCAGCTCTATCATTACGATATAGTTTGTACCCAGGTATCACAGTATCCCACTGGTTGTCCTCCTTCCACCATGTCTCTGATATTCCAATCATATCTATCCTTTCATTTAGTGCTATATATTCTAACTCTCCCATCTTATTCTTTAGACTTCTAGCATTTCCATACAAGCATTTTAGAGAATGTATTTTATTCATGTTAATTTGGCTATTGTTAGACATGGGTAAATTTGGATCTTTAAGCTCTGTCTGCTCCATACTTGAGGGCATTTGGGCTACTTTACTCTTTTGTGAAACCTCTCTGCTTTTGGTAGTATCCTTCAAGGATACATTCTTCCGAACCATCCGCTCTTGGGCGACTGTCGGCTTTCCCCTAATATCTAGTTTAAAAGCTGCTCTATCTCCTTTTTAAAGGTTAATGCCAGCAGCCTGGTTCCATCCCGGTTAAGGTGAAGCCCATCCCTTCGGAAGAGCCCCTCCTTTCCCCAGAATGTTCCCCAGTTCCTAACCAATCCAAAACCCTCATCTCTGCACCATTGTCTCATCTGCCTGCCTTTTGGGTCCTGCACGTGGAACAGGAAGCATTTCGTAGAATGCTACCCTGGAAGTTCTGGATTTCAACTTCCTACCTAAAAGCCTAAATTTTGCCTCCAGAACCTCCCTACCACATTTTCCTATGTCATTGGTACCGACATGTACCAAGACAGCAGATTCCTCCCCAGCACTATCTAAGACCTTATCTAGGTGGCACGTGAGGTCTGCTACCTTCGCACCAGGCAGGCATGTTACCAGGTGATCCTCACGTCCACCAGCCACCCAGCTATCTACATGCCTAATGATCGAATCACCAACTATAACGGCTGTCCTAACCCTTCCCTCATGGGCACATGGCCCTGGAGAAACTTCCTCGGTGCGAGAGGGTTTTACATCACCTGGAGGACAGGTCCTAGTTACAGGATCACTTCCTGCCACACCAGGGTAATGCTCTCCTGTCACGTGACCTCTCTCCTCCATGGCAACAGGGGTGCTGCCAGACTGGAGGTGGGACTTCAGGACTATATCCCTGTAGGTCTCGTCTATGTACCTCTCTGTCTGTCTTATGTTTTCCAAGTCTGCTACTTTAGCCTCTAGAGAACAGACTTGTTCCCTGAGAGAAAAGAGCTCCTTGCACCTAGTGCACATGTAAGACCTCTCACCAACTGGGAGAAAATCATACATGTGACACTCAATGCAAAAGACTGTAAAGCCCCCATCCCGCTGCTGGACTGCTGTCTGCATCTTAGTTTTAAGTTTGTGTCTAGATCTTTAAGTTCTTACTTACTAGGGGTTGCTAAGGGTATTTATACCAATAAAACTGTACCTAATACGTTTAATATACCTTGTTCACCTGAAGCTTAATTAATCTCAGGTCCTTAGTGTATGACTGATTTGGGTAATGAGCTTCACCTGAAAGCACCTCCTGTCTTTTAAGATGTGTAAGTACCTATAAAGCTGTGATTATCCCAGGGGTGGGTGGGAAATAACACGTATTAAAAGAGGGCTGCCACACAGTACCCTGTCGTGTGCTGCTGAGGTAAGCTAAATTCTGATTTGATTTAAATTATAGCTCTTAGCTGCTGCTAGGCTCTAACATCTTATGAAATTTAAACTACAAGCTCTCTGCTGGGTACTAAATTTAACCAGAAAGCTCTCTTCTGTGTGTTAAATTTAAACTAAAAGTACTTTGCTGTTACTTGGCCCTGAGTGACTATTAAATTTAAACTACAAGCTCTCTGCTGGGTATGAAATGTAACCAGAAAGCTCTCCTCTGTGTTTTAAATTCAAACTTTAATTTCTGCTACTAGGCCCCAACTGATCCAACAAAAACAGTGGGTTCACAGACTAAGTAGCTTTAATACAAAGAATTCTTTTTAGAAAATTACCAGAAGTATATACTCACAGTTGCAGATTTCTCTCCAGAAGTAACAGTCCCCCGTTTCTAGTCCTCTAGGCTGGGAGTGACATCCGGAACTTGTTGTTCTCCATCCATCACCCTCTTTCCCTAGTTTAAATGCCTGTCCACATACTGACTGAATTTTTCACTTAGGATCCTTTTCCCTGCGACGGAGAGATGTAGTCCAACAGCACAGCATAGTCCCTTGTTTGTCCATCTGTTTTCATTAATCCAGCTGATTTTCATAAGGTAACCCATCCAATTAGAGATGATAATTGGGTATGGCCAGAGACAGACCCTGTAACAGATCTTCAAGAACAGACACAAAGAGATAATTTTGTGCTATGTAGAGAAAAATTGTTAGAATCTCTTAAAACAGTATGTAAGCCTGTGAAGGATTGGTCAAAACTCACTTCTTTAACACAGGAAAGGGGTGAAAAAGATACAGCTTTTCACACTAGGTGTATGCTAGCGTTTAAGGATTATTCTGGCGAGACAGATGATACACCTTCAGGATTTACTAATATTTTTGTAAATGGTTTGATTCCAAGAATAAAAGAAATTTTGGAAACTTCAATAATAGATTGGCCTGCTAGATCAGCTGATGCAATTTTGGAGGGTGCACGGTACAGTGAATTGAAATATCTCAAGGAATTGCAGGAGCAACAAACAAGATTAGATGTAAAGAAGACTAAACTGCTTAATTTACAAATTGCTTCTATGCATCCAGCCCTGGGAAGGGTACAGGAGAGAGGTAGGTTCAGGGGAAGCTATGGGAATTCTCAGCACTATGACACAGGATTGGGCTACGGATTGGACAGAAGCCCTTCCTTTTGCCCTTATGGCGGTGCATTACTCCCCCCAGCGCACTCGAGGAGGTCTGACACCATATGAAATAGTTACTGGACTTCCAGCTACTTCTCCACATGCCTTGGCAGTTATCCCAGACCCCCAGTTGTTGCGCAGCGATATCTTAACTTATTGTGCACGATTGCACTCAGCCCTGTTTGTTTCCCCTTTATTGAAGGTGAATCCTCAACAAGATGCTCCTCCAGAATCATCCCATCCGGACATGAAACCAGGGGATTGGGTCCTGATTAAGAATTTGCATCCAAAGACGCTTCTGGCTCCGAAATTCCTAGGTCCCTTCCATGTACCTCTGGTGGGATATTCAGCCTGTAAAGTGGAAGGACATTCTCGTTGGATACATCTTACGCAGTGTAAGAAGGCTCCCTCACAAGATCCGGAAGGTGGTTCTCCGCATCCATGATTCAAGAAATACAACGCAGACTCTTCGGACAACAGTGATATTGCAGAAAAAGATTTTTATGATTTAAAGTACTTTCAGAGAGAACAATGGTGACATCACAGAAAAAGATCATTGTATTAAGTAAATTCTGAATGGACTATTCATGCACAATGCTCTTGTTCGGCATTTATAGTATTGCTTAGAGGGATGAGGTCGGTTTAGATTAGTATTTTCCTGATATATATGTAATGACCTTTAGGTACTTAACCTCTACTTCATAAACCTATTGAGACTTAGAGGCTAATTATAGCTATAGTATATATCTTCATTATATAAAGGAGAGTATTAAGAAGAGTAGGTATATTTTCAGTTTTGATTTAGTATATTTTTAAGTAATTATAGTTTTAGATATTTAAAAGTTTTGCTAAGAATGTTTTTATATCTAATCTTATTTGTGCTGAGGCATATTAGTGGTAGCAAAGCAGTGCTGCAGTTAGAACCTTGGGAATGTTATGAGGAATATTCAAATATTTTCGAGTCACAGGTACACTCAGTGACAAAACATTTTAATTTATCAGATTGTGCAGTGTGTCTTCCATCTGTGACAGCTACCCAGCATGGATTTCTACCTAGGGTTAGGCCTAAGACCTTCGAGGAGTTTCGTGACATAGCTTTTAATCTAACTACTGTACAACGGTCTCATACAAACCCAGAACCTAGAATAGTTAGTTCTATGTCTCTACAAAATCCTCCAATATGTTTTATGGCTCAGGGTAAGGGAAGAAAGGTAGGGGATACTCCATGGAATGTTTGTAGAATAGTAATGCTGCATAAGAGCATAAGAACATAAGACATGCCATACTGGGTCAGACCGAGGTCCATCAAGCCCAGCATCCTGTTTCCAACAGTGGCCAATCTAGGTCATACGTACCTAGCAATATCCCCAAAAGACACAGGTTCCACAATGCTTGTACTGGGTCAAGCATTGATATCCTGGGTCCCTTTTTAAGTGGTTTATGGACCTTTCCTCCAGGAACTTGTCCAAACCTTTTTTAAACCCAGCTATACTAACAGCCCTTACTACATCCTCCGGTAACAGATTCCAGAGTTTGATTACATGTTGAGTGAAAAAATATTTTCTCTTATTTGTCTTAAATAGTTTACCCTGTAGCTTCATTACATGTCCCCTAGTCTTTCTATACTCTGATAGCATAAACAATTGATCCACGTTTATCCGTTCCACTCCATTCATTAATTTATAGACCTCTATCATATCTCCCCTCAGCCGTCTCTTCTCCAGGCTAAAGAGCCCTAACCTTCTTAGCCTCTCTTCATAGGAGTAGCCTTCCATCCCCTTCACCAATTTGGTGGCTCTTCTCTGTACTTTTTCTAATAACGCTATGTCCTTTTTAAGATACGGTGACCAGAATTGCACACAATATTCAAGGTGCTGTCGTACCATGGAGCGATACAGAGGCATTATAACATCCTTTGTTTTATTCTCCATCCCTTTCCTTATGATACCTAGCATTCTATTTGCTTTCTTGGCCGCCGCTGCACACTGGGCGGAGGGTTTTAACATGTTATCCACGATGACTCCTAAATCTTTTTCCTGGGTGGTGGTTTCTAATGTGGAGCCTTGCATCGTGTAACTATAGTGTGGATTGTTCTTTCCTAGGTGCATAACTTTGCACTTGTCCACATTAAATTTCATCTGCCATTTGGATGCCCAGTCTTCCAATTTATCCAGATCCTCCTGCAGTTTTCCACAATCCTCTTGGGTTTTAACAACTTTAAACAGTTTTGTGTCATCTGCAAATTTGATAACCTCACTAGTTATTCCCTTTTCCAGGTCATTTATGAATATGTCAAAAAGCAGCGGACTGTGACAAGGCAGAGGCTGCAGAACCTAAAAATAGGGGTTTAAAACACTTTTTGTCCTCAGAAGCTGTTAGTAAAACAGGTCAGGAAAGGGTTAAGGATCCAGCCCTGAAAGCTTCTCTGCATAAGAAAGCAGAAAGAGAGCCACACCCGAGCTCCAGACAAACCCAGGGAGCTGACGTGGGAGAAAAAGGGGCGGAGTCACACCTGATAGGGCAGCCCTGTTCACATAACCAGGAAGCAACTGTTAGTCGAGGAGAAGGGGGAGAAGGAGCCCTCAAGGGAGAAAAGGCAGCCAAGAGAGAGCAAGCAGCCAAGGGAGAGCTGGCATCCAAGGGTGGAGGAGAATCCGGAAGAGACTCAGCATTGGAGTTGGATTCAGCCTTGGAGGGAGAGCAGTTCCAGGAAGGTCCAAGAGAGTCAGATCCAGGGAGAGATCTGGGGACCAGGAGAAGCAAAGCCAAGAGCAACCGGTACCCGGTTAGCACAAGGGGCTTGGGGAGTTGCTGGCCAGACTGCAGAGAGACAGCCAGGTCTCAGGAGAGGTGTCTGAAAAAGCTTCCAGGAAGGAACTACCTTGAGCCGCACAGCAAACAGAAACAGGTCAGAAACTATTTCAAACCTCAGGGGAAAAGGTTAGATACCTTGCCTAGAAGAGACAGGAGTAGTTCTCTGGAACCTTCTCTTGAAGCCATAATTACAGAGGAGAGGTTGGGCAGAGAGAAAGTCCCAGTCAAAAGACTGCAAAAGCTTTCCCACTACAGAGAACGTGACAGGAGTTCTAGCTCAGAGTATAGCCCAGGTGCCACTAAGCAAATTACTAATTGCAGGCATCACAGCCAAGGGCTAGAGTCAGACCCTGATGAGCACGCTGTTTTAAGGGAGCTGGTAAAGCAGTATCAAGAGAAATATTTGCCTCTCAACCAGAAAGCATATACTAGGCAGACCAGAAGGAAGGTGAGCCCTTTTTATGATGTTTTAAAAGGTGCTGGTGATTTGGAATCCTTGCAAGTGCCTAGGAGTTTTAAGGATAACAAACGGAAGCAGCTTAGAGCACTGATTAAGCAGTGGCAATCTGTAGACTCCAATAAACCTGGTCATAAGGACGTATCAGATCCTGAGCTGGAGGAAATGCAAACTGAAGCACCTCTAAGTGATAGCAGTGGTTCAGATATGGACTGTGGGTTTTGTCAAAGGGAGTGAAAGCTGTATAAATGTATCCTGTAGAAGTGCTGAGAAAGCCTAACTGTTCTAACCTGAGTTTTGCACGGAGAAAGGCAGCGTTCTGCCTGTGTGAAAACTCAAGCCTAATTAAGCAGCTGTGAAGAGGAGTACAACGCTGTGAAGTTTTCCTTTATTTAGAGCATGTACCTGAAAGCAATGCCTATGTGGGGAAACAGCTGTGGTAATTGAAAGCTGGAAGAGTAAAAATGCAACACAGGGAAGTTTTCCTTTATTGAAGCTTGTACCTGAAAGTAAGGCTTATGTATGGAAAGCTGCAGTGGTATTTGAAGCTAGAAGAAGTTTGAAAAGCTGTATGTTTTGCTTTAATCTAGTACCTGAGAAGTATCAGGAGATCCTTGGACTTTTATTTGACACAATCTAGTAGCCACATCTTATGTCTGTGTTTGGGGAAGTAGTTCAGTAAAAACTCCTGTGCAACAATAAAAGTTATTGTTACCCCATTCAAGCCTTCGCTGTACTTACTTGGTCCACAACTACAACGGATACCAGGCTGCAGCACTTATAAGGTTAAAAATATGTATTCTTCTCCTGTCTCGCCTGCCAACCCCTCCTAGGCAACCGCCTATATATATATCGGAGGGTGGTGAAGTGTGACAGGACCCAGTACAGATCCCTGGGGTACTCCACTATTCACCTATTCATAATTCTTCTATCTGGTATAAGAAATCCCATGTAGGAAACTCTTATATTTCAGTAGTACAATTAATGTCAGTTCAAGGGAACCAGGTGCATGATTATGAATTACTACAATATAATAGTTCTGGCTACCCTTTGAATGACTCTAGTTCAGACCTAAACATACCTAACTGGAGTTTCCCTTTACTAGGGTATTATCATCCCTGGAAACGTAATTTGTCTGGAGGGCTTAATGAAATGGACATGACTCAGTGGGCTTTGAATAATTGTATCCAGAATATATCTTGTCCCCAGAATTTGACAATCTGGGAAGATGGCTTAGTGGCTTTAGAAGGAGATTATTTTGTGTGTGGTACATTTGCGTATACAGAGCTTCCCAGAGGTTGGTCAGATACTTGTTATATAGCCCAATTAAATACCCCGTGGCGATTTGTACCTTACCAGAACATTACTTTATTATCAACCCTGAACAATTCTTTTAGAAGAAAAGGGGATGTTTCTTCACAGGATAAGGCCATAGAGGCTGCTCAACAACTGGTAGACACTACAAAACCTTTAATTAATCTCAAATAGATGCATTCACAGGTACTGTGTGGCTTTCAACCTTTGGAGCTATAGCACCCACCAGAGAATATGGTACCCAGATTATGCGACTACAGGCAGTTGTTGAACTTACAGCCCTGGATCTCACTGAGGCAATTCGTGTATTGCAAGGTGCAGTGAACAAAGTGTCAGCTTATGCATCCCAGAACCGAATGGCTTTAGACTATCTCCTAGCAAAGGAAAATGGTGTGTGCGGAGTAATAGTTGGTTTTTGTTGCAGTATGCTTGATAATAATGGAAAAATAGTAAAAGGCCTATTAGATAAAGTTAGAAACCGTACTTTTCTTTCAAGTGATAGTTATGTAAGTTCTTTTTCAGATCTATTTGATTTTGATCTATTTGATCTATTTGAGATCTATTTGATCTATTTGAAGCCACTTAACCCTCCATAGCCCATGTTCCCTGTAAAATAGTTATCTCCAAGTTATAATGCCCTGTTCAATGTAATTTCAGTTTGTTCAATGTAAACCGCACTGATGCAGAATAGCGCGGTATATAAGAGAATGTAAATTAAATAAATAAATAAATTCTGTTTCTTCATTTTGGAATTCATTATCCAGGCCTTTGCAAGGCATGTTAGAATCATTACTTGGTTTTTTGGGGATTCTCATTCTAGGAGTATTAATTCTCTGTGTAATATCAGCCTGCTGTAAGAAATCAGTGGAATCACTGACCCCTACAATGATGTTACAGATTGACCCAGAATCTAGTTTTAATTCCACTTTAATGGCAATGTCTGAGTTTCCTTACTTTGGGAATGATTCTTTACAGAATCAGAGGAGGGACTGAAAGTAAGCTTGTCTGTACAGGGCGGTGTATACAACCAGACTGTCTAATAAAACCTGAGAAAGAGTTAAATTTGTTCAGAACTTTGCTTAGAAATAAACTTCATATATTTGCTTACTAAGTAGGTGAAGAGGTACAAGTCCTGTAAGCTATGTGAAATAAGAAAAAGGGCAGCTTGTCCTCCAGCCTTTCAGTCTCAGGGTTACCAGATATCAAGCAGTTGGCAGTAAACTTAATATCTACAGTTATGTCTTGGAATACATGTATGTCTCCTCATACTGACCTATGCTGATTAGAAATTGACCTATGATGTGATGAATATGTAATACCTGACGTAGAACAATAAAGTGAAATTATGCTGTATCATCCAAAAGAGCCTTATAAATAAAGTAAACCATAGCTAATAGTTAGAGTAAACAAAGAGAACTTGTTTCTATTTGTTTCTCTCCGCAAAGCTTTGGTGTATCTATATATATATAGAAGTGTGTGGTATTTTATTACTGTCTCTTAGATTTCCTTCTCATTGCTTTGAGTGTGGTTTTCCATTACTCCAAGAGCCCTGCAGTGTTGCTGGTGAGGGGGGTGCAGAGTATCCTTCAGCTAACTTGAGGCATATAGGGCAAGCTCTTAGGTTCCAAATGATTCTTTTTAGAATGAAAGCAGCACATTTATTGCATTGGATACACAACATGATGAATAAGACTGTTATAAAGCGGTCCTAGGAAAAAAAGGAAATAAAGGTGGGTGTAACACCTAATTGAAGGACAGATGTCAATGTAGATGATTATATAGGCAATGCAACTCGGGGTGGGTGGGTTGAAGGGTAGGTTGGGCAGGAACTTAAGTGTCCCTGGCCAGTAGACCTTATATGAACTAAGGGCACACTCAGATATCTGATTTAAAGGCTATGCAAGCTATGTAGGCAGTCTGAATAATCCTAACCATATAGCCCAAGCTGAAACTTACATTAGAATAAAATAGGCAATTGTAAAAATCTGAAAGCTTAGCTTTTTGTGGTCCTCGGTGATGTGCAGAACTGGATCAGTCAACTTGGTCAGGATGCAGAATTGATTCAATTAACTACACGCTGTGAAGCAGGCTTGTAACAGAACAATGGTTGCTGAAAAGTTCAAACTGAAATCTTACATCTATGAAATCAGCCCCACTATGCAAAGACCCCTGTAACCTTAAAATGTATACCTCTGCTGCAAAATTAAGCAGGAGACTAAGTAAAAGACTTAGGTCTCTGCAAATCTAAACCAAATGTGCACTTCAATTCCAAGTAGCTGTGTCCCTGACCAGTAGACCTTATATGAACTGAGGGCACACTCAGATATCTGATTTAAGGCTATGCAAGGAATGAAGGCAGCCTGAATAATCCTAAAAACTTACAGCCCAAGCTGAAACTTATATTAAAATAAAACAGGCAATTGTAAAAATCTGAAAACTTAGCTTTGTGTGGTCCTCGGAGCTGTGATGAGCAGAACTGGATCTGATGATCTATTGAGACTAGTTCTCTTGGCCTGTTTAGGGATTTAGTAAGGAGAGTTGTATGATATTCTTTTTTTCTGTTGTTGGCGGCTTCTTTGTATGTCTTAAGCCGCGTTGCAATAACGCCGAGTTGCAAGTAAAATCAGCCATACGTTACCTCGGAGTGACATTGGATCAGAACCTCAACATGAAGCAACACATAGCAAATAGTATAAGAGCGATCTACTTCAAAATCAGATTCCTCAGACACTTACGCCCGTTACTCGAACCAGGAGACTTCCACACCATTTATCAAGCCCTCATTATTCCTCATTTTGATTATTCAAACGCCATCCTACAAGGACTCCCCCAGGCCACTTTAAACCCCCTGCAACTTGCCATGAACAGTGCAGCGCGGGTACTCTTTGGAGCCTCCAGAAGAGAGCATATCACACCCCTCCTGAAGCAACTACACTGGCTCCCCATTCAAGCCAGGATCAGTTTTAAGACCTTGGTGATGACTTTCAAGGCCACCAAGGGGCTCTATTTGACCTCATCCAACCACTCGCACCCAACAGGCTAAGGAGAACTGCAGAGGCCAATATACTATTGATACCGATAGACACGACAAAATGCACCAAAACAACATCTAACAGAGCCTTCAGACTCTGCGCCCCAAGTCTCTGGAACTCCCTACCACCACATATCAGAGCAATCCCCAACTTGAGCCAATTCAGGAAGGCCTTGAAACGTTTTCTCTTTATCAAATACCTCACTGATTGCCCTGAACCCCTGCCACCTTTGAATAGGACGTCCCCAAATATGATCAATACCTTATAATATCCGCTCTCATTTCATTTGTACATGTATATAGTTACTCTGTTCAATGCACCTGCATATGTATATAGTTTACCCTGTTCTCTAAGTTACATATTCCTGTTCAATGTAATGACCTGACTTTTGTTTATTGTCGGATACTGTTTTTGTTTTATGTAAACCGCGCTGATCGCAAATAGTGCGGTATATAAGAAATGCAAATAAATAAATAAATTAATTAATTAAGCGTAGTCATATATAGCTGATTGTCAATATTAGATCTTGTACTTTTCCAATTATTTTCTAATTTTCTCAGTTTTTGTTTTAATCTCCTCGGTTCAGCTGTGTAACATATTTTGGATTCTTTTTGCCTTGTTCTGTTGTGTGTAAGTGGAACTTGTGCAGCTTTAGCGATAGTGGAAAGCGTAGCTACTCACCGGTAACAGGTGTTCTCCAGCAGCAGCAGGAATCAGTCCTCACATATGGGTGACATCGGCGCTGATGGAGCCCTCGTGCGGAGCATTTCCCCAGCTTTCAAAGAAAGCCTTCAGGAATGCAGCGCTCATGCGCGGGCCCCTTCCCACCCAATGGCGCCATCTTGCTCAGTCTGATGACATAGCTAAAAGACAGCAAAAAAGAAAATGAAATATATGACTGCAACTCCAAGGGGAGGAGGGAAGGTTGTGAGGACTGATTCCTGCTGCTCCTGGAGAACACCTGTTACAGGTGAGTAACTATGCTTTCTCCAGGACCAAGCAGGAAGTCAGTCCTCACATATGGGACTCCCCAGCTTAAGGCTACCGAGGACCCAAAGCTGAAAAAATGAGCTCCCTCTAAAGCCCCAGCATGTGCAAAAAGAATCTTCTCTGATATCGACCCCCGCATGGTAGCCCAACACCACGGCCGGAGGGTAGGAGTTGCCTATACCTCAAAGAGATTACGGAGTACCGCCTGCCCAAAAGCACTGTCCCTGCAGGACTCCCTCTCGAGGCAGTAGTAGGCCACAAAAGTCTGGCTTTAAGACCAAGTAGAGGCCCGGCAGATGTCTGCCAACGGAACAGAGCGGAGATGAGCCACTGACGCAGCCTTTGCCCTGACACGGTGGGCCGTGACTCGACTCTGCAAGGAGAGGCCGGCTGCCCTATACGCCCAGGCGATACAGTCTGCCACCCAGATGGACAAGGTATGCTTGAAGACAGGCAACCCCAGCTTATTAGGGTCAAAAGAGACGAAGAGCTGCACAGCCCTTCGGTGTCCCTGCATACGGTCAAGGTAGAAGGACAACGCCCTCCTACAGTCCAGGGTATGCAAGACCATCTCAGCCCGGCTGGCATGCGGCCTGGGAAAGAAAGTCAGAAGAACCACCTCCTGATTGAGGTGGAAGGAGGAGACAACCTTTGGAAGGAACTTAGGGTGAGTCCGCAAGACTACTCTGTTCCTATAGAACCTAGTGTATGGTGCATCTGACACCAGGGCTTGAAGCTCACTCACTCGCCTTGCAGAGGTAACAGCCACCAAAAACAATGCTTTCCAGGAGGGAACACGCAAAGGGCAAGTAGCCATAGGCTCAAATGGTGGGCAAGTAAGCTGTTGCAAGACCACATTCAAATCCCAGTCAGGGGCAGGAGGACGAACCAGAGGCTTAAGCAAAAGCAGGCCTCTGAGGAAGCGAGACACCAAAGGGTGGCTTGAGAGAGACTGACCTTCCACCGGTGAGTGGTGTGCTGAGAGAGCACTGAGATGGACCCTAACAGAGTTGGATTTAAGGCCTAGGTTGGACAGGTGAAACAAATATTGCAGCACCACTGGTACCAGGCATGAGAAAGGATCCTCCTTGTGTTGAGCGCACCAGGTGGAGAACCTACGCCACTTCAAGGCATAAGACTTTCAGGTGGACTGCCTCCTAGAGGCCAAGACCACGCCCTCCACTTCCCTAGACAGCAGTAAGGCTGCTAGAACTACCCTTTCAGCAGTCAGGCTATCAGATTGAGGGACTGGAGTTTGGGATGTAAGAGAGATCCCTGCTTCTGAGACAGGAGATCTGGTTGCATCCCCAGAGGAAGAGGAGTGTCCACTGCCAGCTGCAAAAGAAGTGAGAACCACGGTTGCCTTGGCCACCTGGGGGCCACCAGGATCACCGAGGCCTTGTCCCGGATCACTTTGAACAGTGTTTTGGGTACTAGAGGCGTGGGAGAAAATGCATATAGTAGGCCTGTAGACCATGGAATGAGAAACACATCCGCTGCTACTCTCAGAGGATGTGGTTGTCTGGAGCAGAACCTAGACAGTTGACGGTTCAGTGGACTGGCAAAGAGATCTATGTTTGGAAGACCCCATCTTAGAAAGATTTGTTGAACCACCAGAGGATTCAACTGCCATTCGTGCGGCTGTAGGATCCTGCTCAATCTGTCTGCCAGGCAATTCTCCTGCCCAGGGAGAAAGATCGCCTTGAGAAGTATGCCATGACTGACTGCCCAGGAGCACAGGTCCTTTGCCTCCTGACAGAGAGGATGGGACCCTGTGCTCCCCTGTTTGTTCACATAGAACATAGCAACTTGATTGTCCGTCTGAACTAAGACAGACTGGTGAGAGAGGACATGAGAGAAAGTCCGCAGGGCTAAGCGGATAGCTCTCAACTCCAAGAGATTGATCTGCTGTGCAGCCTCCCATGGAGACCACCGGCCCTGAGTGCATGCTCCCTGACAATGTGACCCCCAACCTTGAAGAGAAGCATCGGTTGTGAGCACTTGGGAGTGTGGACGTGTCTGAAAAGGCACTCCTTGCACCAGATTCGGAAGATGAAGCCACCACTGCAGAGAAGATGCTAGCAGCTGGGACACCCTCACCTTGTCCATCAAGTTTCCTGTGGCCTGCAGCCACTGAGTCCTGAGGCCCCATTGAGCTGGCCTCATATGCAGATGGGCATTTGGAGTTACATGGACTGTGGATGCCATGTGGCCTAAGAGCATCAGGAATTGTCTGGCGGACAAATGTATCCCCCAATCGCTTTGACCCGGTGAAAAGCGGGATATAAATACAGCTAAATAAATAAATAAATAAATTGTCTGGCCAAATCCATCAGTCTGTCGGCCCTGTCCACAGGCAAAAAAGCCTTTGCCTGAAGGGTGTCCAGTCTTGCTCCTATGAATTCCATGTTCTGTGAGGGGCACAAAGTGGACTTTGCAAAGTTTATGACAAACCCCAGATGCTGGAGAAGAGAGATAGTTCGCGGGGTGGCTTGATTGGTCTCCTGTGGAGACTGACCCCTGATGAGCCAATCGTCCAGGTATGGAAAGATGAAGAGCCCCTGAACCTTGAGGTAGGCCGCCACCACTGCCAGGCACTTAGTGAAAACCCTGGGGGGTGGAGGTTAGGCCAAAAGGGAGTACCCTGTACTGAAAATGGTTTCCTCCCACCACAAATCTGAGATATTGCCTGTAGTCTGGATGAATAAAGATGTGAGTATAAGCATCCTTTAGGTCTAAAGAGCATAGCCAATCTCCCTGCTGGAGGTAGGGCAGCAGTATTCCAAGGGTAAGCATCTTGAACTTTTCCCTCTGCAGGAACTTGTTTAGATTTTGCAAGTCTAGGATGAGCCTGAGGCCTCCTGTCCTTTTTGGTACCAGGAGGTACCTGGAGTAGAAGCCTTGACCTCTCAGGTGTTGGGGCACTGGTTCCACCGCCTGCTCCTTTATAAGATTTTGCTAACTCCTGCAGGAGTAGGTTCCTGTGCAGAGGGAGTCTTGGAGGCTCCCCTGGAAAGTAGGAGGGGGTACCTGGTGGAAGTGCAGCAGATAGCCTCTTTGGACTATGCTTAACACCCAGGTATCCCTTGTTATGGCCGACCACCTGTGGGCGTACAGGGTCAACCGGCCTCCTGTGCTGAGAGGGGCCAGCTGAGGAGGAGAGGCTATGCCACTGGAGTCAAAATCCCGCTCCCTGCTGTGCAGGAGCCGGAGCTGGTGGCTTGGGAGTTTTCTGCCTATGGGGCCCATGTCCCTGCCCCTTGGCCTGCTGACCCTGTTGGGGAGCTGTGGAGGCCTGGTACTGAGGGTAGGTGTAGTAGGCAGATGACTTCCTCGGCTAAAAGGACTTTTTTCCCGAGCCCTTCTTCTTTTGAGAAGGGGCAGAGATTTTCCTGGACAACCTTGTCCTGGTGAGAGTCTCGGACTTGAGTTCTGCAGCTTTTTCAGCCATGGGCTTGCCAAAGAGGTTTTCACCTCGACAAGGGACATCGACCAACTTGTCCTGCACCCATGGCTCGAGGTCCAATGACTGTAGCCAGGCCTGACGGCGTGCACCGATGCCAGCCGCGGCTACACGGGCCAAAGCCTCAAAGCCTTCATAAGCTGCTTGAGACAAACTTCGAGCATTCTCGGATTCCAGTTGACAAGGCTGTGAACCTCTGCAAAGGTTCCTCAGAGAGACCAGCAGAGAACCTGGCAATCTCCTTTGCCAGGTCTTGAAGGTACATGCCCATATACAGCTGGTAGGTCTGGACACGGCAAGCAAGCATAGAGCCCTGGAAGCACTTTCTACCGAGGGCATCCAGGTTCTGGGCCTCCCGGCCGGGAGGCACCGAAGAGTGCATCTTCTGACTCTTCAGCCGATGCATGGCCGATTCCTTAACCATGGAATGGTGCGGTAGCTGTGCTTTCTGGAACCCGGGGCTCTTGCGGACTCAATATATGGAATTGACCCGCCTGCTCAAAACCGGCGTCAAGGCCGGCGCCTCCCACATGCGGAAGAGCAAACGTTCCAGCATCGGAGGAACCGGTACAGTAAAGGCCTCCTTTGGAGGAGAGTCATACTGCAGGGCCTCGAGCTCCGCGGGGAAGGCCAAGGCCTTGGCCATGTCCTGCACGAAGTCCGAGAACGGGGTGTCCTCCGGGGGGGACTGTCTCCGAGGCTCGGACTCCGGTGAGTCCGAAGGGACACACCGGGTCCGGAAGGTGTCTGGGGACTCCTCGTCCTCCGTTTCCCAGCCCGACCCCTTGGAGGAGGAATCGAGCGGCTCCAGTCGGGCAGTCACCGACGCCATCCGCCCTGACGCCGAGGGTACTGGCGTCGACGACCTCAGTCCCGAACAGGAGGCCGAGGGACACCGCGGCCGAGGATCGACTCGAGAGCGCATGGCCTTGAGGATCGGCTCGGCCTCCAGGGTCGACTTGGATGTCGATGTCCTGGTGATAGGGGCAGAAGCACCGCCCTCAACCTGAGTCCGAGCTCAGGAGACTCAGCAGCCCCTGACTCAGGCCCCGACGGTGTCAGGCCCGACGTTGGCTCCCCCGGAGGAGAGTCCATGAGGACTACAGTACTCACGTGACTCGGGGCCTCCGACTCCACACGAGGTTGTTTAGCAGGCCTCTCCGACTCCAAAGACCCGGGATGGCGCTCGGAGCTATGCAACCTGGCCCTCGAGGAGCCAAGTGCGTCCACCGATGCCGCCCTCACGGGTTTCTTCTTCCTGCGGTGCTCCTGCAAGGGAGACCCCCTCTCAGAGGAACCCCGGCAATGCTCGGGATCGGAGTCCCGAGACGTTGAGGCCTCTGACGAAGTCCGGGCCCGGCCGGATGCGGAGTCAGAGAAGATTCTTTCCTTCTGATGCTGGCGGCTCCTCATTGCCTTCGAGGACATTTTCCCACACGGGCCACAGATCATCAGGTCATGATCGGGCCCGAGGCAGCGGACGCAGCAGTCATGTGTGTCGGTGAGAGACATAAGTTTCTTACACCGATCACACTTTTTAAACCCGCTGGCAGCCATCGGGGGGAAAAAGGGCCCCTGCAAGGTCAAAAGACAGGGCTGCCAGTGAAAAATAGAAGAATGGCGCGAAAGCTAGTCACAAAGGACAAAAACTGAAAAAATGAAGTCCGGGCTCGATACAGGTGTACTGGGCCCAGGCGGGAAAGGGAAAACCGGCGTCGAACCGAAGAAAACATGGATCCACGCAGAAAATCAACCTTTTCCTCGGGTGAAAACGAAACACGTCTATCGGGCTCCACGGAAAAAAGAAGACTGAGTAAGATGGCACCCTTGGACGGGAAGGGGACCGCGCATGCTCGCTGCATTCCCAAAGGCTTTCTTTGAAAGCTGGGGAAATGCGCCGCACGAGGGCTCCGTCGGCACCAATGTCACCCATATGTGAGGACTGACTTCCTGATTGGTCCTGGAGAATTCCAGTTATTTAGGGTATCTTTATCTTTATTTCACACTTGATATACCGCCCAGGCCATGGCATCAGGGTGGTTTACAATACCAACAATACTGCAAAGCTAAGAAATTGGAAAAGGAACGCCAATGATTGACAGGATAGAGAGAGAATAGCCAGAGAAGAACAGCAGGAAAAGGTAGACAAACAGGGGACTAGTGTATGTTGGTAAGAGGGATGTCAAAGGCTTGTTGAAATAAATGGGTTTTTAATTGTGCTTTGAATTTCTGATAAGAAAGTTCAAGACAGAGTGTGGCAGGCAGAGAGTTCCAGAGTGCACATCTACAAAGAAGGAGGCAGCATGACGAGTAAGTTCTAGGTGACGCTGGGATGGTGAGGGAGGGGGGGGGGGATAACTGATTGGCATGGATGGACTGGAGCTGGCGATAGTGGGTATGCAAGTGTATTAGATTAGCCAGATACTGGGGCGTGGAGGTACCTTTTAAGTCGGTAATTGTTTGAGTTTATGTGGGGGAGGGTATTATTCAAGAATGTTTCTTTATTGAAGGCCTTGAGCTGGCTTTTAAAATGGGTAGTTTCGTTGGCATTGGGGGATAAGGGAGTAGCAGGAATAGTAAAGTCTAGTAGAAAATGGTCTGTCCTTAGGAGCGGGAGCACTTTGGGGGGGGAGAGAAATGTTTATCTTGTAAAATAAGATCTAGGGCGTTGCCTTTTCTGTGTGTGGGTGGCTGCACTACTTGTTGGAATCCTAAGTCATAACTAGAATTTATAAAGTGAGACGTGTGTGTGCTGTGCAGGGCTGGAAGGTTGAAGTTGCCAATGAGCATGTGGGGGCTTGTTTAGGGTTGAATTGCATGCTGTTTCTAATATGGATGTTAGGTTGTATGGATTGGGAGAGGGTGGTCTGTAGATTATTTATTTTATTTAGCCAGTTTTGTATACCACCTTATCCTTCAATCAAGGCAGTTAGGGACATAACGGTGTCTGCATTTAACATGGGGGTTCCAAGACATACATATATTCCCGGGGGTGGGTCCCAGGACTGGGTCTTTGGTTTTCTGTGTCCGTGTGGCAAGGCTGTGTGTAGTGGGGTTATGGTACTTGTTCAAATGATTCAATGAACAGGTGTGTCGAGGGATTTGCGGAAGTTCTTGAGGTCTTTTTGTGCTCAGGGAGAGAGTTCCATAGGTCCGGTGGTGAGAGTGATATTGCTCTTCTGGATGTTGCTTGTTTCGTTTTGTGGTATCCAGCTGGGGTGCGTAGTCTATTGCTACCCTGGGTTCGTCTGGATCTACTGTTTGTGTCTCTGGTTATTTAGGTCTGAAGTATTTCTGCAGAGCAGTGGCGTAAGGTTTGAAAATGATTAGTGTTGTCTTGAATTTTGCCCTTGCCCTTATTAGAAGCCAGTGTAGCTGACGGAGTACTAGTGTTATGTGCTCGTATTTAGTTGTGACTGTGATTATGCGTGTTGCAGTGTTTTGCACTAGTTGCAGTGGGTGGACAGACTGTTTGGGCAGTCCTTGATATAATGAATTACCGTAGTTCAGTATGGGGGTGACGACTGCCTGGGAAATAGTGTGGAAATGCTCTTGGTTGACGATTGGCTTGAGTCATCTGATGACTTTTAATCGGTGGTATGCTTTTGCTGCTGTCTTGGTTATGTGTGATTGGAGATTTAGGTATTTGTCTATGGTGACCCCGAGATATTTTACTTCGTCCTTTGTCATAATAGTCCTGTGTAGTATGTTGAGTTCTTGGGGTGGGTTGAATGTGGTGCTCCTGGAAACGAACATTGCTTCAGTCTTATCGAAGTTTATTTTGAGGTTATTGTTGGTGAGCCAGGTGTTCATGTGTTCAAGGCTCTCGGTCATTGAGGTTATGTCAGGGATGTTCAGGCCGATTGGAGTGTACATCATGATATCGTCTGCGTACAGGTGATATTGTATGTTGTGCTGCTTGATGATCCTGCATATGGGCTGGATATAGATGTTGAATAGTATTGAAGAGAGGGCTGAACCCTGTGGTATTCCTTGGGTGGTGGGAAATTGGGCTGACTTTTTTCCACCACATTTAACTTGTGTGCGGTTGCTTAGATAGGAGGAGAACCATTTCAGGGTGTTGTTGCATGGACCAATTTCCTGGAGGCGTTGTAGGAGTACGGAGTGTGACACTATGTCAAAGGCAGCTGAGATGTCGATGAAAATTAGTAAGAAACCGTTCTTTATTGTCTATCCCCCTCAGTAGGTTGTCAAAGAGGGAGGTGAGTAGAGTCTCTATGTTGTGATGGGGTTTGAAGCCATGTTGGTGTAGGTCTAGCGGTGCTTGGAGGTCTATGTGGTCCTGCAGCTATCTCTGTATTACTTTCTCGATGTCTATTTGGTGCCCGGTTGGTGATGGGGTTTCTTTTGTGAGTTGTTGTACTTTGTTGAATAGTTCTCTTGGTTTGTTGGCAGATTTCAGGATGAGGTTGGTGTGGTGCTGTTGTTTGTGATTGTTGATTAGGTTGTTGTAGGCCTGTTGATCGGTTTTGTATTGGAGTGCTGTCTCATGTGTCCTGGTGTGTCTCCATTTTCTCTCCAGCCTTCTGAGCGCCCGCTTTGCTTCCCTGATCTTATCTGAGTACCAGGGGGCATTGGTTCGCGTTTGGGTGTGTGTTTTTTCCTTGTTATTCGCTGATGCAGCTTTGGATAGGGTGGAGTTTGGTTTGGTTATGGCTTCATCGATGTCTGTGCATTCTTGTTGCATTTGTGGAATTATTTCCTGTAGGAAGTTCTCCTTGTGGTAGGCTTTGAATCTCCTTGTTTTGGTTTTTTCTTTGGATTGTTTTGTGGTGGTTTGAAGGCGTAAGGTGAAGGAGAGTACGTGGTGGTCTGACCATGGGACTGGAGTGCAGAGTGGGGTTGTCGTTTGTTTCAGTCTTATTAGAGTCATTGGCATGAAGATCAGGTCGGGTGTGCTGATTGAAATATTTTTATTCTTGATGATTATAGCAACCTTGCCTTGTATATTGTTACTTAAGTGAAGGGTAAATTTTGGGTCTTTATTAGCTAGGATTAGGACACCACCTCCACATTTGTCTGTCCTAGGGCACTGGAATAAGATATTTGGAGAGAGCTAGTTGGTTAATCAGAACTGAGTTTGAGTCGGATAGCCAGGTTTCGGTTAAACATAGTACATCTGGATTGCTAACATTAATAAGATCCAAGATTGCTGAGATTTTGTTTCTGATGGATCTAGTATTTAGTAGAATACATTTTATTGGGTATGTATGTTGCACTAAAGGATAAATGATTGGCATAGTTATGTAGAGGGGTTAGATATATTAGCCTTTGAGGATGGTGTTTCTTTTTTGATAGTTGAATGATGAGATTTGGTAGGTGAATGAGGGAATTTTCCTTTGACGGTACGGTATGATGGGTATTTGGTGGTGTTGCATTGCCACTGGTTGGAGAGACTTGGTTATCAGTGCTATAAGCAGGAGGAGGCTGAGGAAGTAGATAGAAACATAGAAATATGATGACAGAAAAAGACCACATGGCCTATCTAGTCTGTCCTTCCATATCAACAACTACAACAGTCCCCTTTTTACCTTTAGAGATCCTCTGTGTTTATCCCATGCTTTTTTGAATTCAGTTACTGTCCTCATCTCTACCACCGCCACCGGGAGACTATTCCACGGATGCACTACTCTTTCTGTAAAGAAATATTTCTGCATATCACTCCTGAATCTATCTCTCTTCACCCTCATCCCATGTCCCCTTGTAGCAGAACTTGCTTTCAATTGAAAGAGGCTCTCTCCCTGAACATTTATGCCATGGAGGTATTTTTTCTACCTGTTTAATTACTTTAAGATCATCAGACACAACCACGCCTAGGTCCCGCTCTTCTTTAGTGGACAAAAGTACTTGATTATCATTTTCGGTGGAATGGAGAACTAGAGAGACTAGGACTGTTACAGTCAGTCAAAATCTGTCTTATTTAGATTCTAGTAAGGAAAATCAAATTGCCTCAGAAGTAGATATAAATTAGAAAAGATAACTGTGAGAAGGAGGATATTCAGTATATCGTTTTGGTGAGGTATTTACATGCATACCTATAAGAACATAAGATATGCTATACTGGGTCAGACCAAGGTCCATCAAGCCCAGTATCCTGTTTCCAACAGTGGCCAATCTAGGTCATACGTACTGTGATAAGGAAGACTCTAGTGAGCCCATGGAAGTAGAAGAAAAGAAGGATTCTACCTTTAGGAAAGGTCACAGCCCTGAAAAGCACACGTTCCAGCATTTCTCTGGAGAAAACAAACACAGGGATTCAAAAGCTAAGCTGACACAACCAAGCCCTGATGACGTAGCAACAGGCTTGGAAACTGATTACAAACACCTGTCTAGAGAGTCCGGGAGGCTGATCAGAGAACAGGAATATAAACGAAGGCTAGAGAGTGAGTCAAGAGAGCAACACAGGAGGCAGCAAAGGAAGCAACACGGAGAGCAGCACAGAGAGCAGCCTAGACGGGAGCACCACTGGAGGAAACACAGTAGCTGGAGGAAGGAAGCCACATGGAGGAAAGGAACTGAAGCAAGCAGTGCAGAAAGGGAGAGGACAGGAAGGTGGTCTGGAGTGCTCAGAGAGAAAGAGCAGGAAAACCTTCAAACCCCAGCACTGAAAGCGAAGCTGCAGAGAACTCAGAGGTGGGTGCCTAAGACTCAGTGCAGATGTCTGCAGAGCCCAGCCTGGAACGGAGAACCATGACAGAGCTCCAGGGAGGAACATAAGCTAAGAGACAAGGGACTGTTTCCCCAGAGCTGGCAGGAGATAGCTGCACAGCTGCAGAGAGGAGTTTCCTCAGGCTCAGGTACTGCTTACCCCCATTCACTAGAACTGTGTTTAAAAGACCCACAGGGCGTTCTAGGGAGAAAACACCCTGAGGCATTGGCCAATAGTTATTGGCAAGGCACTGCAGCACAAGAACCTGAAGCAATGCAGGTGGACCTTAAGGAGAGTGATTCCTTACAGTCAGAACAACCTATGGATTGTACTTTATGCTTTGCAGACAGTATTGAAAGCCTTTGCTAAACTGTATAGTATAAGCTGAGTGTAACCTAAAGAAAAGAAGATATTTTCTTTGGTAAAGGAAGCTGCCAATTTTTGTTCTTTTTCTGTATACGTGAGAAGCAGTTGCATTTGGATAGAATGAATGTAAAAGCTCAGCCAGCACACTTGTATAAAGAACCTTTTTGAACAAATACTGGAGAAGTATCCTGGTGCAACTTACTTTGAACCTTTGCTTTTTGGAAGAAATAAACATTGTTATAGTTTTGCCTATCACTCTGGCTTCATGACTATTTTCTATCAGAAGGAAAACTACTTTTCCCAGCATGCATCATGAGAGGAAAGTTAGTTGATTTAACCTTCAATAGAGAAAAATAATGGCTACCCCAGCCCTCCAAGCCTAAGGCAGAGGGGGGGTATGATAAGTGGCGTAGTTGTTGGATCATCATTACATCAGGATTTACAAAAAACACTTCAGGATTTTCACCGAAGGTTTTCTGCAAGTACCTACTGCTAAAGCTGTACTCTGGAGGGCAGAGTGAAGGATCGCTGGCAGGTCGGCCAGAGCAACTGGAGACCAGCGATACTCTACTTTTCAAGGCGTGAATCGACGCCTATGCTCAGAGAAAAACTACCAAGATGGATCCCAAAGATGTTTTGCAGTGGATGGCATCCCAGTTTGAGAAGCAGAGGGAGATGGCTCATCATGCGCAGGAGCAGGCTGCGGCCGCTCTGCAGGCCCAGCAGAAGCCTATGCTAGACTTAATGGAGGCGTTGCTTGCGAGTCAGAAAGCGACAGTGGGAGCTACATTAAGCACATCGCCGCTGGAAGCAGCAACACATACCTATGTGGTAGGACCATAAACCTGTGGGACTTTCTCGTTTGGACAACTTACAGTAGGAGATAATGTGGATGATTTCATTGAAGCTTTTGAGCGAGTTGCACATACGGTGGGGTGGCCAATAGAACAGTGGGCTGTACGGCTAGCCGCATCCCTTACAGGAGAGGCATTAGCAGCCTACAGGGCCATGCCGGCAGCACTTGCTACTGATTATGGGGAGCTAAAAAAGGCCATAAGAGATCGTTTAGGCTTAACTCCGATGGTCTACCACTGCATGTTGCGAGCTACCAAGTTAGGAGCTGGTGAGACACCTAAGGCTCTGTGCCAAAGGGTCAAAGCCTTAACTGTGAAATGGTTAGCCCCGGAAGGTAAAACCATGGAAACTGTAATAGATGCAATTGTATTAGAACAGTTCATGAATGCGTTACCTAAGGAAATTCAGTCCTTCTTGATATTACAAAACTTCCAGACCTTGACAGAGGCAACCCTGCTGACCGAAAGATATCTGGAAGCAGAATTGGTTGGTCAAGAAAAAGGGGGCGCTCTGAGAATGGCAGCAGAGGCTAGTTTTGTAAGATCAGAAACAGGACCAAGGCAAAAGGGGGAATGTATGAAAGCTTATTTGCCTTAGCAAGAAAGTAATTTGACAATGAGAAAATGTTTTCAATGTGGAAAGCTAGGTCACCTGAAAAAGGAATGCAGTACACGCAATGCATTGATAGGTGATAATGTGAATCACATAAGAGAAGCTTCCCTGCTGAATGTTGATGTTCAAGGCATTTCTGTAAACGCTTTACTAGACTCAGGTGCTGACCAGAGTATGATCTCTAAGAGGCTCTGGCAGACAATAGAAGCACAGAGTAAGTCCATACCGAGCAGACCAGAGGGAAAGGTCAGGATCAGGTGTATCCATGGCTCATCATCCTTCTATCCCATGCACAAGCTGCTAATAAAGGGGTTAGGAATACAAAGGGAAGTCCTGGGTAGCTGTAGTCCCAAGATTACCCCATGACCTAGTGCTAGGTAGGGATTGGCCCCAGTCCAAAAAAGGATTGGAGAAGGGCCTACATCCAAAAGTGGGTCTGGTATCTACTCGATCCCAGTCAGCAACCCCAGATGAAAGGGATGAACCCTCAGATGAGTCACTGGGTGAACTACCAGCATACGATGACCTAGTAACTTCCCCTGCAGATGTGTAAAAAGGGAAAGACAGGAATACGTCAGGAAAGACAGTTTAGGTCTCAAGGGGGAACCGAGTTTGATCCAGAAGAAAGGCTAGAACAAGATTTTGATCAGAGGGCGGAGGCCATGGTAACAGTGGTGCCCAGTCCACTGTTTGAGAAACCCGGGAAGCCAGGTCAGAGGGAGCGGCCTCTGAAAAGTGATTCACCAGACAGGCCAAAATTTGTATTAAAGTTTTGCAAAGTATCTCCGCAAGCGCAGAGTCCCCAGAGAGCCTGACCCAACGCAGCGGGTTATGATTTGTGCAGCGCTGTGGAAGAAATTATCCCCAAACACGGGAAGGCCTTAGTAGACACTGGCCTACAAATGGAAATTCCCATTGGATGTTACGGCCGGATTGCACCATGCTCTGGTTTGGCCTTAAAGCATTTTCTAGACGTGGGTGCGGGTGTTATTGACCCAGATTACAGGGGTGTAATTAAGGTATTGCTCTTCAATTTTGGGGAAGAGGATTTTCTAGTAAAGGTGGGTGATAGAATTGCTCAGCTAATTTGTGAGAGGGTTGGGTTTCCCTTGTTAGAAGAGGTACCCATGGTAACCCCTACTAGTCGAGGAACCGGAGGGTTCAGATCCACTGGACAAGCTGAGGTGAAAGGACTAACTGCCACCACTGAGAAGAAAGTGGAGGAGGATTTAGGTCTACAACTAGCAGAATGCAAGACGAAACCGGAGTCTCGAGTAGGCGATGAACTTTCCTTGCGGCAAAAGCAAGAACTAGCTGGATTGCTGGCGAAATTTACGGATGTCTTGACACCGATCCCCGGAGAGACCAAGTTAGTGGCCCATGAGATTATAACCCCACCGGGGAAGGTGGTGAGGCAAAGACCGTATCGGCTGCCGGAGGCCATAAAACAAGAGGTAGTAGCCCAAGTACGGGAGATGCTGGAAATGGGGATTATAGAAGAGTCCAAAAGTCCCTGGTGTAGCCCCATCGTGCTAGTACCAAAACCTGATGGCACCTTGAGGTTTTGCATCGGCTTTAGGCAGGTGAACGCCATTTCACTGTTTGATGCATACCCTATGCCCCGCATTAAGGAATTATTAGATCGCTTGGGACAAGCTCATTTTCTAACTACCTTAGATATGACCAAGGGCTATTGGCAAATTCCCCTGACCCGAGAGTCAAGACCGAAGACTGCTTTCAACACACCCATCAGACTCTTACAGTTTAGAAGGATGCCCTTCGGCCTACATGGTGCAGCGGCAACCTGCCAGAGATTGGTAGACCACGTTTTACGTCCCCACCAGGAGTATGCCATGGCTTATATGGACGATATCATCATACACAGTTCCAGTTGGGCTCAATATTTAGCTAGGGTAGAAGCAGTGCTACGTGCTATGAGACGGGCCGGTCTTACCCTAAACCCAGGGAAGTGTATGTTCGCCGGAAAAGAGGTGAAATACCTCGGACATATGGTCGGGTGAGGTATGGTCAGACCTCTGTGGAATAAAAGAGATAGGGGCTTGTTTACAAAGCCGCGGTAGCGGTTCGCGGTCGTTATCGGAGCCACGGCCCAATTGAAATCAATAGGGTCGCGGCTCCGATAACGATCGCGAACCGCTACCGCAGCTTTGTAAACAAGCCCCATAGTGTTAAAAACTTTCCTAGGCCAATGAACAAAAAACAGTTGAGGAGCTTTTTAGGCCTAATCGGATACTACCTCGTTTCGCTGAGGAGAGTTCCTTATTTATGGACATGCTTAAGAAAAATTCACCGAACAACCTCAAGTGGACCCCAGAGGCTGAGGAGGTCTTCACAGCATTAAAAGGAAAGCTGTGCAAAGCACCAGTATTGCGTGGCGTCGATTTTGGGCAGCCATTTATCGTCCAAACGGACGCATCGGAGACAGACATGGGAGCGGTTCTATCGCAGATGTATGAGGGAACAGAACATCCGGTGATGTTCCTGAGTAAAAAGCTGTCGCAGACGGAGCAGAAATATTCGACAATCGAAAGGGAATGTTTGGCCATCAAATAGGCGGTGGAGGCACTTAGATTTAATCTCACCGGACGGAGGTTCTTATTGATCACGGACCATGCGCCCTTAAAATGGTTGAATCAAATGAAGAACCATAATGCCCATCTGACCTGTTGGCATATGGCGTTACAAGCCTTTAACTTTAAGGTAAAGCATAGGGAGGGGAAGGTTGCACCAGAATGCCGATGCCCTATCGCGCATTACGAGCTGTGCGGGTGAAATGTCACCAGCCTGTAATATCATAAGGGGGGGATATGTGATAAGAACGACTCTAGTGAGCCCACGGAAGTAGAAAAAAAGAACGATTCTACCTTTAGGAAAGGTCACAGCCCTGAAAAGCACACGTTCCAGCATTTCTCTGGAGAAAACAAACACAGGGATTCAAAAGCTAAGCTGACACATCCAAGCCCTGATGACGTAGCAACAGGCTAGGAAACTGATTACAAACACCTGTCTAGAGAGACCGGGAGGCTGATCAGAGAACAGGAATATAAACCAAGGCTAGAGAGTGAGTCAAGAGAGCAACACGGGAGGCAGCAAAGGAAGCCACAAGGAGAGCAGCACAGACAGCAGTCTAGACGGGAGCACCGCTGCAGGAAACACAGTAGCTGGAGGAAGGAAGAACGTGGAGGAAAGGAACTGAAGCAAGCAGAGCAGAAAGGGAGAGGATAGGAAGGTGGTCTGGAGTACTCAGAGAGAAAGAACAGGAAAACCTTCAAACCCCAGCACTGAAAGCGAAGCTGCAGAGAGCTCAGAGGTGGGTGCCTAAGACTCAGTGCAGAAGTCTGCAGAGCCCAGCCTGGAACGGAGAACCATGGCAGAGCTCCAGGGAGGAACATAAGCTCAGAGACAAGGGACTGTTTCCCCAGAGCTGGCAGGAGATAGCTGCACAGCTGCATAGAAACATGATGACAGAAAAAGACCACAGGGCCTATCTAGTCTGTCCTTCCATATCAACAACTACAACAGTCCACTTTTTACCTTTAAAGATCCTCTGTGTTGGTCCCTTGCTTTTTTGAATTCAGTTACTATCCTCATCTCTACCACCTCCACTGGGAGACTATTCCATGGATCCACTACTCTTTCCGTAAAGAAATATTTCCGCATATCACTCCTGAATCTATCTCCCTTCACCATCATCCCATGTCCCCTCGTAGCAGAACTTGCTTTCAATTGAAAGAGGCTTGCTCCCTGAACATTTATGCCACGGAGGTATTTAAACATCTCAATCATATCACCTCTATCCCGCCTTTCCTCTAAGGTGTACATATTAAGATCCTTAAGTCTGTCCTCATATGCTTTATAATGAAGCCAATCATTTTAGTAGCCACCCTCTGCACCGACTTCATCCTGTTCACATCCTTTTGAAGGTGCGGTCTCCAGAATTGCACACTATACTCCAAATGAGGTCGCACCAAAGACTTATACAGAAGCATTATCATCTCCTTTTTTCTGCTAGCCATTCCTCTCCATATGGACCCAAGCATCCTTCTAGCTTTTGCTGTCGCCTTTTCTACCTGTTTAGCTACTTTAAGATCATCAGACACAACCACGCCTAGGTCCTGCTCTTCTTTACTGGACAAAAGTACTTCAACTCCTATACTGTATTGCTCCCTTGGATTGCTGCAGCCCAAATGCATGACCTTACATTTTTTAACATTAAACCCCAGCTGCCAAATTCTAGACCATTCTTCAAGCTTAGCTAGATCCTTCCTCATGTTATCTACACCTTCCTGGGTGTCTACTCTATTGCAGATTTTGGTATCATCTGCAAAGAGGCAAACCTTACCCAACAGCCCTTCCGCTATATCACTAACAAAGATATTAAAAAGAATCGAACCAAGGACAGATCCCTGGGGCACACCACTGGTAACATCCTTCCCCTCAGAGTGAGCTCCATTTACTTGTACTCTTTGTCGCCTCCCATCCAACCAATTTCTAACCCAAGCAGTAACTTTAGGGTCCATTCCTAGGGTGCTCAGTTTGTTTATAAGTCACCTGTGAGGAACAGTGTCAAAGGCTTTACTGAAATCTAAATACACCACATCTAGAGCTCTCCCTCGGTCCAACTCTCTGGTCACCTAGTCAAAGAAATCAATCAGATTTGTCTGACAAGACCTGCCTCTGGTGAATCCATGCTGCCTCGGATCCTGTAATCCGCTGGACTCCAGAAACCTCACAATTTTTTCTTTCAGCAGCGTTTCCAATAATTTACTCACCACCGAAGTTAAACTAACCGGCCTGTAGTTTTCAACCACATCCTTACTTCCGCTTTTGTGTAAAGGCACCACATGAGCCTCTCTCCAGTCCTTTGGCACCACTCCCGACTCCAACGAGGCATTGAAAAGGTCAGTCAGTGGAGTTGCTAGAACGTCCCCCAAGTTCCCTCAGTATTCTAGGGTGTATCCCATCCGGTCCCATCGCTTTGTCTACTTTGAGTTGAGCTAGTTTCTCACGAACACAGTCTTCTGAAAATTGTTCAAGATGTCCCTCGCTTCTGTTCCTATTTGTGGGTGTTTTCTGAGGTCCTGCTCCTGGTTCTTCATCTGTGAACACAGAACATAAATATTTGTTAAGCAATTCCGCTTTATCCTTAGCAGCTTCTACATATTCCCCCCCTGCACCCTTGAGTCTGACAGTACCACTTTTGCCCTTCCTCTTCTCACTAATATATCTGAAAAATGTCTTATCCCCCCATTTTATTGCACTGGCTATTTCCTCCTCCTTTTGAATCTTTGCCTTCTTGACTACTTTGCTAGCTTCTCTAAGTTTTTCCAAATACAGATGCCTGTCTTCCTCTCTCTGTGATCTCTTGTATTTCATGAAGGACTTCCTCTTTTTCTTCACTTTTTCAGCTACTTCCTTCGAAAACCATAGCGGTCTCCTTTTCCTTTTGCCTTTATTTACCATTTTAACAAAAAGGTTGGTTGCCCTTAAAATATCCCCTTTCAGTTTTGCCCACTGTTTTTCTACATCCCCCAGCTGTTCCCATCCCACTAACGACTCCCTGAGGTAATGGCCCATCTTCGCAAAGTTAATCTTCCTAAAGCCTAAGATCCTCACCTTGGAATGGATTCTAACAGCCCTAGTCCTAATACTGAACCACACCATCTGGTGATCACTGGATGCAAAATGATCTCCCACTACAACATCAGAAACACTTTCACCATTGGTAAGCACCAAGTCCAGTATGGCCCCTTCACGTGTGGGGTCTGTTACCAATTGCCTGAATAGTTCTCCCTGTAGAGAATCCAGGATCTCCGTACTTCTAGATGATACTGCAGCAGGAATGTGCCAATCAACATCTGGCATATTGAAATCTCCTATCATTAGCACTTCCCCTTTCCTAGCAATGCTGCGTATGTCTTCAATTAACTCTCTGTCCACCTCTTCCTCTTGTGAGGGAGGTCTGTATATCACACCAATGCAAATAGATTTCTCTTTCCCTCTTTCTAGTTTAACCCACAATGCCTCCTCTCTCCCTTTTAAGCTCTGTAATTCCAAAGCTTTAATAGTAGTTTTTACATATAGTGCCACTCCTCCTCCCCTTCTTCCTTCCCTGTCCTTTCTGAATAAAGTATAGCCAGGTATAGTTACATCCCAATCATGGTTTTCTGTGAACCATGTTTCTGTAACTGCCACTAAATCCAAGTCAGCCACTCCCACCAAAGCTTCAACATCAGGGATCTTATTTCCCATGCTACGGGCATTTATACACACTGCTTTCCATATGTTACCCCTGTTACCCATTTCCATAAAGGTATTTAATGTATCACCTACCTGGGGGCTTTCACTTACTTGGGGGCTTTCTTCACCCATCCCCAACGAATCTAGTTTAAAGCCCTCTTCAGTAGATTAGCCAGTCTACTACCGAAGATGCGTTGACCTTTCTTGGACAGATGGATGCCATCTCTGCTCTGCAACCCTTGGAACAGCATCCCATGGTCTAGGAAACCAAAACACTCTCGATGACACCATCCACGCAGCCATGCATTCATCTCCAGGATGCGAGCCTCTCTGCCTTGGCCTTTACCTTGCAGAGAGGAGTTTCCTCAGGCTCAGGTACTGCTTACCCCTATTCACTAGAACTGTGTTTAAAAGACCCACAGGAAGTTCTAGGGAGAAGACACCCTGAGGCATTGGCCAGTAGTTATTGGCAAGGCACTGCAGCACAAGAGCCTGAAGCAATGCAGGTGGACCCTAAGGAGAGTGATTCCTTACAGTCAGAACAACCTATGGATTGTACTTTATGCTTTGCAGACAGTATTGAAAGCCTTTGCTAAACTGTATAGTATAAGCTAAGTGTAACCTAAAGAAAAGAAGATATTTTCTTTGGTAAAGGAAGCTGCCAATTCTTGTTCTTTTTCTGTATATGTGAGAAGCAGCTGCATTTGGATAGAATGAATGTAAAAGCTCAGCCAGCACACTTGTATAAAGAACCTTTTTGAACAAATACTGGAGAAGTATCCTGGTGCAACTTACTTTGAAACTTTGCTTTTTGGGAGAAATAAACTTTGTTATAGTTTGGCCTATAACTCTGGCTTCATGACTATTTTCTATCAGAAGGAAAACTACTTTTCCCAGCATGCATCACGAGAGGAAAGTTAGTAGATTTAACCTTCAATAGAGAAAAATAATGGCTACCCCAGCCCTCCAAGCCTAAAGCAGAGGGCGGGGTATGACAGTACCTAGCAGTTTCCCCAAAAGACACAGGTTCCGCAATGCTTGTACTGGGTCAAGCATTGATATCCTGGGTCCCTTCTTAATAATGGTTTATGGACCTTTCCTCAAATAACTTGTCCAAACCTTTTTAAAACCCAGCTACACTAACAGCCTTTACTACATCCTCCGGTAACAAATTCCAGAGTTTGATTACACATTGAGTGAAAAAATATTTTCTTTTATTAGTCTTAAATAGTTTACCCTGTAGCTTCATTGCATGTCCCCTAGTCTTTCTATATTCTGATAACGTAAACAATCAATCTACGTTTACCTGTTTCACTCCGTTCATTAATTTATAGACTTCTATCATATCTCCCCTCAGCCGTCTCTTTTCCAGGTTAAAGAGCCCTAACCTTTTTAGCCTTTCTTCGTAGGAGTATCCTTCCATCCCCTTTACCATTTTGGTGGCTCTTCTCTGAACCTTTTCTAATAACACTATATCCTTTTTAAGATACAGCGACCAGAATTGCACACAATATTCTAGGTGCGGTCTCACCATGGAACGATATAGAGGCATTATAATATCTTTTGTTTTATTTTCCATTCCTTTCCTTATGATACCTAGCATTCTATTTGCTCTCTTGGCTGCCGCTGCACACTGGGCCGAGGGTTTTAACATGTTATCCACAATGACGCCTAAATCTTTTTCCTGGGTGGTGGTTCCTAATGTGGAGACTTGCATTGTGTAACCATAATTTGGGTTGTTCTTCCCTAGGTGCATAACTTTGCACTTGTCCACATTAAATTTCATCTGCCATTCTGATGCCCAGTCTTCCAATTTATCAAGATCCTCTTGCAATTTTCCACAATCCTCTTGGATTTTAACAACTTTAAATAGTTATATGTCATCTTCAAATTTGATAACCTCACTCATTATTCCCTTTTCCAGGTAATTTATGAGTATGTCAAAAAGCAGCGGACCCAGCACAGATCCCTGGGATATACCACTATTTATCTTTCTCCATTGGGAAAACTGTCCATTTAGCCCTACCCTCTGCTTTCTATCTTTTAGCCAGTTCCTGATCCACACTAGTACACTGCCTCCTATCCCATAACTCTTTAGTTTTGCCAAAAGTCTCTAATGGGGGACCTTGTCAAAGCCTTTCTGAAAGTCCAGATACACTATATCAACAGACTCACCTTTGTCCACCTGTTTATTCACACTTTCAAAAAAACATAACAGATTAGTAAGACAAGATCTTCCTTGTCTAAAGCCATGTTGGCTGTCTCCCATTAGGCCATGACTATCTACATGCTGAGTAATTTTATTCTTTATGATGGTTTTTACCATTTTTCCTGGTACTGACGTGAGGCTCATTGGTCTGTAGTTTTCCGGATCACCCCTGGAACTCTTTTTTTAAAAATTGGTGTTACATTGGCGATCCTCCAATCTTCAGGTATTAGAGATGATTTTATTGATAGTTCACAGATTTCTAATAGCAGGTCTGCAATCTCATATTTCAGTTCTTTCAACACTCTTGGATGTATACCATCCGGCCCAGGTGATTTGCTACTCTTCAGTTTATCTAATAGTTGTAATACATCTTCCCGATGTATCGATATTTCCTTTAATTCTTCCGCACCTTTAAATACCACTTCAGTCATGGGTAACATCCCTACATCTTCCTCAGTAAAGACCGAAGCAAAGAATTCATTTAGTCTCTCCGCTATCGCCTTGTCGCCTCTTAGTGCCCCTTTAACTCCTCTATCATCTAATGGACCAACTGACTCTCTCACAGGTTTTTTGCTAAGAATGTACTTGAAAAAATCTTTATTTCGCGTTTTTGCTTCCGCAGCAAGCTTCTTCTCAAATTCTCGCTTTGCCTGTGTCAGCATACATCAGCATGACATTATGCCTAGCATAGGTGTCATGGCTTTTCCCAGACATTGGCCTGCAGCTCTGACCCCCTGGTGATGTCAGTCTCCAGACTTAATGAGCATAGTTTACTTGATGAGATTAGTTTGCAAGACAACATCCCCTCCTTGCTAATCAGGAGAGAACTTGATGGGCCTAGTTTGCCTGATTAGTCTGTAAGACAACAGCCCCTCCTTGCTAATCAGGAGAGATCAGACCTCAAACAGGCCAAAGTATGACAAAGGGAGGTGCTGGAGAATTTCACTATAAATACAGGGAAGGACAAAAATATCTCTCTCTCTTCCTATTCATCGGACACAGACACTTCTCTTTAACCCCCCCCCCCCCGTGCTCTCTTCTCTTCTTTGTCTGATTCCTCTGACACTTCTTACTATGGGGCTCTGACCCACACTTCTCTTTATTCCCCCCCCCTTTCTCTCTCTCACACACACACATGCACCCACATCTATTCTGTACCTATGTAATAAGCCTATTTCTATATAAAGACCTTTTTCCAAGCCACACCAGTTTTGTTTGTCTTATTGTGCTACAAAACCCTACTGCCTCTGTGAAATGGACCCAGGACCAAATGGAGCGTAACCGAAAGTAGGGAGTAGCGAAAGGTTACAGCCTGCTTTATCAATGCCTTGCATTTAACTTTCCAGTGCTTGTGCTGTTTCCAGGTTTCATCGTTTGGCTCTTTTTTCCATTTCCTGAAAGATGCTTTTTTGGCAACAGCCTCTCTGACCTCACCTTTAAACCATGCTGGCAGTTTTTTGGACTTCCTTCCTCTTTTCTTAAAGCGTGGAATACAGCTGGTCTGGGCTTCCAAGATAGTATTTTTCAACAACACCCAAGCTTGATGTAAGTCTTCAACCTTTGCAACTGCTCCTTTTAGTTTTTTCTTAACTATTTTCCTCATTTTATCATAGTCTCCCTTTCAAAAGTTAAAAGGTAGTACTGTGGATTTCCTTACTATCCCTCCTCCACTAATTAAATCAAAGGCGATCATGCTATGATCACTATTGCCAAGGGGCCCCAACACCCTTATCTCTTGCACTAGATCTGGTGTTCCACTAAGGACTAGGTCTAATATGGCTTCCCCTCTGGTCGGTTCATGAACCAGCTACTCCAAGAAGCAGTCATTTATGTCATCTAGGAACTTTATCTCCCTAGCATGTCCTGCCGTGACACTGACCCAGTTGATACCGGGGTAATTGAAATCACCCATTATTATTACTGCGCTGTAACTTTTGTTAGCTTCCTTGATTTCTTTGAGCATTTCATCATCCATTTGTTCATTCTGGCCAGGCAGTCGATAGTACACCCCCACTGCCATCGCCTTCCCCTTTTTACATGGAATTTCAATCCATAGAGATTCTACAGCAAATTTTGTTTCCTGCAAAACTTTAATCCTTTCTGACTCAATGCCCTCTCTAACATAGAGTGCAGCCCCTCCACCAATTTGATCAGCTCTATCATTACTATATAGTTTGTACCGAGGTATCACAGTGTCCCACTGGTTGTCCTCCTTCCACCATGTCTCTGATATTCCAATCATATCTAACCTCTCATTCAGTGCTATATATTCGAACTCTCCCATCTTATTTTTTAGACTTCTAGCATTTGCATACAAGCATTTTAGAGACTGTATTTTATTCATATTAATTTGGCTATTGGTAGACATGGGTAATTTGGGATCTTTAAGCTCTGTCTGTTCCATACTCGAGGGCATTTGGGCTACTTTCAGATTTGGCAATATGACAAAGATATTTGTTCAACAACTGTAATGCAACAGGATTCATTGTAATCGTTATGTTGAGATAACTACATATACTGTGAATTGTTCTTAGAGACAGCATGAATACATGGATTAAATTGTAGATTCAATTTCTAATCGTGGGTCCACATAACAATTGAATGGGTGTGCCATAGGTTGTAGAGCAGACAGATTAAGTCAGGTTATAGTCATAGAGATTTGGGGATCTCTTGCAATGAGCAGGTAAGAGGTTAATATGGGTATGCAGTTATTGTTTATGAGGGTTCTGCAGCAGTTGGCTGTATGTGTAACAGTTAAAGAATGTACACTCACAGTTTGAGTCCAAGCTGCATATTCCGTCTGCAGTATGTAAAACCTTGGATGCTTGATAATGTCAGAAGAAATTGTGGTAGATGATCAGTATCACTATGAATATGTGATGATGTATGTGTTCAAGCCTGTGCCACGCCAAAGGACCCTCTGGTGAGGCCCTCAGGCACGGGTGCACTCAATGGTACTTTAAATTTAAAAGTCCATGGGAGGTCACTGATTGGGCTTGTGCCCTGCAGTGCGGAGGAGACTTCTTTCCTGCTCCCTGGCTCAACCCCGATCAGGGGGAGCTCATCGGTGGTGGCGTGGTGCTCCTGTGCTCGATAGGACTTTAAATTTAAAGATATGCCCTAACTTCAATCTTTTGTAAGTATCCTTCAAGGATACATTGTTAGAAACCATGCGCTCTTGGGCGACTGTTGGCTTTCCCTTATTATCTAGTTTAAAAGCTGCTCTATCTCCTTTGTAAAGGTCAATGCCAGCAGCCTGATTCCATCCTGGTTAAGGTGGAGCCCATCCTTTCGGAAAAGCCCCTCCTTTCCCCAGAATGTTCCCCAGTTACTAACAAATCCAAGTTTTCCCCAAACAAAGGTTTCCCTTAAAGTAAGCCATCACCATCAGAGCTTGGAAGCAGAGTCCACTGCTCAGTGGCAAAGGCACTGCCAGTATTGCATCACCGTCAAAAAGGCAATAGCATTAGCTGCCATGCTGACTAAGACAAACAAGTGTTCGAAAGAAGGCTGCTGCGAATTACAGGAGGATAGAGGTAGCATCCAGAGGGAGCAACCAAACCTATTAAAGAAGAGCTTGATTCATCAGACCCGCACAAACAGATAACTGAAGATGCAAACTGACCCATCAGAAGAGCTTCCCATCCTGCGATCCAAATAATCTTTTTTTTGTAATAGCTATACCACCTCCAAAAGGAATGGCTATCAACCTTGTGACAACCAGGAGAGGTGTGTCTACCTGAGGTATGCTGAACCAGGTGGTGCAATCCTCCTGAAGCAGGGCATAGAGCCTCCTCATAACCCTGACCCTTTTCAGCAGGGAGTTGGCAAGTCCCACTGAGCAAACCATACTCTGATAGCCTCCAGAAGTGTAAGGCCTTAGTAGACTCCTGCACCCTCTGCAAGAGGGGGTAAACCTGCAGGGTCCATTCTGCTGCCAAAAGACTAGGCTATCCCAGCATGGAAGACACCTTAGCAATCAGTGGTTGCCAGTTCCATCTTCCTGAACAGGCGGATAATCGAGGAATCATCCTGATTCTCTGAAGGAGAAGATATATCATCCCCAAAATTGTTGTCCTCTCTAGAGGATTCAGAGCTGTCCTCCAGACCTTGGGCACAGAAAAGACAGTCTGAATCTCTGGACTCAATCTCTGCTGGGATCACTGAAGCAATGGCGCCCAGACAGAGCTTTGACTACACAGTGTCATAGGACCTTCTTCCAACTGAGCAGAGAAAGAGAGAGAGTGAAAAGATCTGAAGATACCTGGGTCTGAAATGCTTCACCAGAAAGACCAAGCTTACTGAAGAATGAAGGATGCTGAGGACAACCTGGAAACCAGAAGCCTCCTATCAGCATGCGTCCAATCATAAGCGAGAAGTAAACATACTGCCAGACCCCTAAATGAAGGGGAACAGCTCACAGAGCCAGAGCTTGAGTCTAAGGTCTGGAGATCATCCTTCACAATTGCATCAACTGTCTCTTGCAGTGAAGATAACAAGGCCATGCAACTGTATCTACCTATTGCAAGAAGGAAGATGGGTTCTCTAAGGACACATCAAAAGCTTCACATGCAGCAATCACAGAAACTGGAACTCAGTGACAGAAATTCCAACGTTTTGAAGACCAGACAGTATTTCGTAGAAGGCGGCATGCATCTGCATCAATAATATGTGTCTTATGTATTATTAACAGCCTGGCTACACAGGCTCAGGATATGCTAATAAGGCATGCTGCAATGTGCACTTTAACTTTATTCACTTTAACTTTATTCCATACTTGATAGACCGCTTACGTTAAAAACATTAAAGCGGTGTACAAACAAAATAAAAGGCGGCACTGCAAACTACGGAAAAGGAACGCCAAAAATAATAGGAAAGAAAGGAAAGCACAACAACAATACAGACAGCAATAAATAACAAATAGATATGGGCACAAGTTAAAACAATAGACAATATTAAAAACAAGTTTAAAACAATAAGAATTTATACAATAAAACAATAAAAACAGTTTAACAATATGCAAACAGCAAATAGTAATTAACAACAATAAATAAACCAAAGGACATAGACAGCACTACATAACTAAATACAAACTTCAAGCAATGGTTAACAGCAATAAATAAACAAAAGGACAAAAACAAGACCACTTAACAAAGACATACAGAGGGGAAAGACAAAACCAACAGACTAGGACAAAACCATAACCAGGGATGGTATCAGGGAAGGAAAAGTCAGGGGGAAATCAGGGAGGGAGATCAAACACTTTTTGAAACAATTGAGTTTTGAGAGCGGATTTAAACTGTGGGTAGGAGGACTCTAAGCGGAGGGATGAGGGCAAGGCGTTCCATAACCAGGGTCCAAGAAAAAAGAAAGCAGCGTGACGGGTCTTCTCCAAATGGGCATGAGATGGGGACAGTAAAACCAAACGATTAGCGTGAAGAGAGCGAAGCTGACGGTAGGGTGTATGAAGGGAGATTAAATCGGCCAAGTATAAAGGGTTATTAGTATGGAGTGCACGGTGAATAAGGATCAGAAATTTGTAGTGAAACCTAACACAGAGGGGCAACCAGTGAAGCCGAATGAGAATGGGAGTAATATGATCAGAACGGCGGGCGAAGGTGATAATACGGGCGGCGGTATTTTGAATGAGCTGTAAACGTTGAAGTTGATACTTAGGGAGGTTGGCTATGTGCAGAGATAAAGTGCACTATATTGCGCTCAGTGCAGGAAGGTGTGTACCAAGGGCGAAGTGCAGATAGTACACACAGGCAGAACAAAGTGGAAATCAGCAGGAACACACACACCACACTAATGGACACCTCAAGGGGCCCAAATCTGATGGGCACACCGCCCAGTGGACAAAGTCAGGTAGCCCCCTCAAAAACAAGTCAGACAAGACAAAGACTTGCATTGGTACTCACCTCTGGGGAGCTCAAGGCAGGAAATCCATGCCAGACTTAATGCTACTCCCCTGCTCAATTACTGTACATACCTCTAAGGAGTCTTCTTCAAATCTTTGGGGGAGAGACTGGGGAGGGGGGGAGGGAAGGAGGAGGGAGGGGGCAATGAAGTTATGTGAGGCTTGGAAGAATCCTTTCTAAACTCTTTTTTTCACATTTCTGGCTATTCAACTGGCCCTTCACAATACAAGGACAAGGAGCTGAACCGATTTTCCTCCTTCATAGGACAATACACAAAAGAGCACAAGTTTTAAGAGTGACTCTAATGGAGCCTCCAGTGTTGTGCTTCAGTGAGGAAGTCACCCCAGGAGTGGTTACTCAAGAGTGAATCAAAGTATCAGAAAACCATAAACCATATCTTTTTTTCAGATTTCACCACAGTTGCAAAAACTTCCATCCAACCTCTGCTGGAGATAGAGAAATACTGAAGTGCGCCCTTAGCTGCATCTGTGGTTATGGCAGGATGAGGTCATAAGAAATCTCTGGATGATTTTCTGTCTCCACTTCTACTGGTAGTGGGACACAACCCACTTGTCTGGATTGATCTCTAGCAGAAAGATATAGAATGCACGATTAGGAAGATATCAGAAAATTAATCCAGATAACTCAACTGCAAAATCAGCATATAAACTACAATGAACAGTCCAAAGACATTTGAACAAAACACGATCCTGAATCTGCAAACAATGCAGTCCCCTGCAGCAAGCTGACACACAGTCTTCCTTCTGCAAATTAAAAATAACAAGAACTGCCACATTTTGAATCAATTGCAAAGATGCAAGCAAGGGGAAGGATGGTATAGATGTGGACAATTCACTCTGGTTTTCTGTATTGGGGTGGAGGGGGAAGAGTGTTGAGTGAATTATTGCATTAAAATATGCCTTTTCTGTTACCTAGAAAGGCGTGAATAAAAATTTAAAATTAAAAGACATTATTAGGACTGATGATTGACGTTATAAGCGATTAATGTGCAAAAGCTATGTCACACTGATATGCTAATTTCTGATGGTCCCTAACATAACAACAACCTTTGTGGTGTATATTATACCACTACATGGATACAGCATAGTTACTCATCTGTAACAGGTGATCTCCAGGAATAACAGGAATCAGTCTTCACATATGGGTGAAGTTGGCACCGATGGAGCCCATGTGGGAACACTCCCCAGCATCCAATAGGAAAACATTTGGGAGCACTCCACTGCACCTGCGTGTCTGCCTTCCCAGCTCCTCTCCTCAGTTTAGTTTGTAGCTGAGCAGAAGAGAAAAAAAATATACAAACCCTACAACTCCTAGGGGAGGAGGGTAGGTTGTGGACTGATTCCTGTTGTTCCCTGAACTCACCTGTTACAGGTGAGTAGCTATATTATCTCCAGGAATAAGCAGGAATGCAGTCTTCACATATGGGACTCATTAGTCCCCAGGTATGAGACCGGTATGGGGGGGGGGGGAGGAGAACAGTGGTCTCTAAGGCCAAACGTTGTAGCCAAAGGGTCTGGAAAGTTGTGGACCATTGGACTTGATTCCAGGAGCAATACTCCCCAAAGCCAGTCTGGTCTCTTATAGAAGTCTGGAACGGAGGGTAGGAGTTGAATTTAAGCCCTAAAGACATGCTGGAGTACAGCTTGGCCAAAAACAGCGTCCTGCCATGATTCTCTGTCCAAACAATAGTGCGCAGAAAAAGTATGAATGGAGGACTAGGTAACTGCCAGATAGATCTCCTCAATGGCTACTGAACAGAGATTGGCTATGGATGTTGCCATAGCTTGCACATTATGAGCAGTGACAAGACCCTCTAAAGCAGGGGTTCTCAACCCTGCCCTCGGAAACCCTAGCCAGTCAGGTTTTCAGGATAACCACAATGAATATGCATGGAAGATATTTGCATATAATGGCGGCAGTGTATGCAAATCTCTCTCATACATATTCATTGTGGTTATCCTGAAAACCCGACTGGCTAGGTGGGTCCCGAGGACAGGGTTGAGAACCCCTGCTCTAAAGAGAGTCCTGCCTGAGCATAAGCAAAAGGAATGCAATCTACTATCCATCTGAATAGAGTACGCTTTGTCACCGGTAGGTCTAGGTGACTAGGATCAAAGGAAATGAACAATTGAGAGGACCTTCTGTGATTCTTAACTCTATGTAAGTTAGCACTCACTTGCAGTCTAGGGTGTGTAGTGCTGCTTCAGCTTGAGAGACATGTGGTTTCAGGAAGAAAATTGGTAGGATTACCGACTGATTTAGATTTTTCTCTTGCACCACACCTCTTCTTCCCATCCAGACATCACTCCTCTCGATGAATGCTTATCTTCGGTCTCCACTTGGCTCTCCTCAAATTGTCTTGCCCTTAATATCTCTAAAACCACCGCTATTTGGTTTCCCCACAGTTCCGCTTGCCCATCACTTACTCCCTCTTTTTCAGGTACTCCAATTTCCCTGGTATCTAGGCTTCGCTATCTAGGTGTCCTTCTCGACAGCACCCTCACATTTAATGACCACATTTCCCAAGTCTCTCGGCGCTCTTTTTTCTGTCTCTGGTGCATTTGCGCCATTAGACCATTTTTATCCCCTCAGGCCTTGATCACTCTCCTTCTTTCCCTGGTCATCACTAGATTAGATTTCTGTAACTCCATATTTGCCGGCATCCCTCAATATCAGCATTGTCAATTACAACTACTACAAAGCACTGCAGCCCGGATGGTTACTCATGCTTCTCCTCATGATCACATTACTCCAATTTTACAACACCTTCATTGGCTCCAATTGAACTTCAGAATACAATTCAAGATTATCATCTTAATGCACCAGGCCATTTACTCTCACAGACCCCAGTACCTAGCTGATTTACTAACTTTTCATACACCCACTCGTAGCCTCCGTTCTATCCATATCAACCACTTACACCTCCCTTCCCCCTCACACGCACAACTTCAGTCGACCAGACAGTCAACTTTCTTTTATCTCGGTCCCTCCCTGTGGAACTCCTTGCCTACTGCCCTTCGACTAGAAGAGTCTTACTCTAAATTCCGTTCCCTTCTAAACACCCACCTCTTCTCCTCTGCTTTCAATCTTCCCCCAATCTCTCAATTCCCTACCCCTTTTCGCTACCAAATTTTACTATTACTTTCTTTTTTCTTCTTTCCTTTTTCTTATATTGATTGTAATTTCTTTTCCTCTCTGAATTTTCTTTATTATATTGTAAACCACCCTGATGTAACAGGGGGGGGGGGGGCGGTATATCAAATGTTTTAATAAACATAAACATGGAAGGAGGAGACCACCTTTGGAAGGACATGCAGCTGGGTACGGAGAACCACTTTGACATGGTGAATTGATATAGGATGAATCCGTCACCAGAATTTGCAGTTCACTGATGCGGCGAGCTGAGGTGAGGGCTATAAGAAAGATGACCTTCCAAGGTAAGAATATTGGTATAGTAGTGGCTAATGGCTCAAAAGGAGGCTTTAGCAGTTGAGTAAGAACCACATTGAGATCCCAGGCCACTGGAGGTGGCTTAATGGGTGGCTTGGACAGCAGCAAATCTTGCATGAAGTGTGCTACCAAGGGGTGGGAAGAAATTGGCTGTCCATGAAGTAGGCTGTAGGAGGCCGTAATGGCACTAAGGTAAAACCTCACAGTTAGTCTTAAGAACTGCTACAGATAGATGGAAGAGATATTGTAGGAGGGACTCCACCAAGCAAGATAAAGGGTCAATGTCCCTTGGGGAGCATCAGAGGACAAACCTACACCACTTGAAGGCATAGGAGTGCCTGGTGGAATCATTGCATGATGCAAGGACATCTTTGATCGCCTATTGCAGGTCAAAGTCCGCAAGCTCTATCTCTTCAGCAGCCATGCTGTTAGGCATAGGGAGCAAAGATTGGGATGGAAGAGCATCCTGTTGTCCTAAGAGAGGAGGTCAGGCACAAATCCCAGGCTGAGAGGCTGAGTCTGTGCAAGTTGAAGAAGCAGAGGAAACCACCGTTGTCGAGGCCAAAAGGGGACTATAAGGATCATGGAGCCCCTGTAGGTCTGCAGCTTGAATAGCATCTTGGGTAACAAGGGGATGGTGTAGAGATTATAAGGTTTAGGTATATGTTCCTGGTTCATAATCACTCAATGGCCTTTATTCTGTTCTGCTCTAATAAAAATATGTCAACCAAACTACTATACAGTGGGCAAGAAGAAACAGGCCAGCATAAAGTTCATTGTGTTACTTGTAAACCGCCTTTGATCTTGGGAAAAAGCGGTATAGAAGAAAAGCATAAATAAATAAATAAAATAAAGAACCATATAAGGAAATATCATATATATTATAAGCCTTAGCAAAGTGTATGCTTGGATTGAAGAATCCATGCAGATACTTTTTGCAGAAGGCACATACACAGGAAACCATGCAAACAGCATAAGATGGGCCGTTAGCCCTGAAGACAGCAGACAGTTGACAGGTGGTGAGTATGGGCAAGACAGAGGCCTTAGAGATGTTGAAACAGGAACAGAGGGGTCAGAGAGGTCAGCAGTAGGAAACGAAGGGAGGGGGGAGAAAAGACACAGAGAGGGCTCACAGAAGGATGAATATGGAGACTGCATACACGGAAGCAAAAAACGTATATATGTAACACGACTATTGTACTCAGTGGGAGGAGGGATTCTGAGGTCTGATGACTGACAGAAATTCTCCTCTCCCTTGCCTGTATTTGTCCATCAGTTATCTAATAAACAGAGATTCTGATTGCACCTGTACTGACTTTTGAATCTGGACTATACAGGAAATTAGTGATAATTAGTAATCGGTCTCTTGTAAGTAACAGGGCCTTACAATTTGTGCCGAAACCCGGGATTGGGTACGGGTGGGTCTTTATGACCAAGATACAAATTTAAAGATTTGGATTCCCCTCAAGAAAAAAGAGGGAGGTACGTAAATATTTGGATTCCCCTCAAGAAAGAGGGAAGTACGTTCCCGGTGCATAGTATAGACCGGAGAAGAAGTGAGTGACGGATTCCCTAGGATGACGGCGGCTGTAATGACGGCGTCGTGAGTATATTTTTAACCACAAGCTTGGTACGTGTTGTTTAATTTTTGTTGTTATATGAATAAAGTGTAAGAATAATTTGCTGTTTTAAACTGGGACTGAATGAATCATGTCTCTGTTTAGGAGAGAGAAAGATGGCAATCAGGACATAATGGTAAATCAAGTTTCCCCAGTGACTCCGGTCGAACGGATGATGAGAGATAATCCCTTATTAGGACAGGAAATAGAGAAAGTTTTGTCTATTTTCACCCCCACACAGTGAAAACACCAGGTTTACTGATTATAAGCTGAGGGACAGTGAAGGAGAATAAAAGATTGTTCTAAAAGAAAACAATGGAAGAAATCCCCTTATCTGGGATCAGACCAGAGAGGGTGACAATTAGATCAATTGAAAGAATCAGTCTAGTTACATAACAATGTAAACAAGATACACATCAATTGTAATTATGGAGTTCTGAACTTTGAGGTTTGTTCTTTGAACATTGCCAGTCACCTGGCCAGTGCCTGACTGTGTTTAATGAATAATTGCTCCTATATGTCGCCTGATGAAAGATAGTTAATTGTCTAGGATAAGATGGTTGCCTGTTTTCAGCTAGAAAGAGGGAGGGGGACTGCTGGGGGATTTTCTTCTGGTAATGGACGCATTACCTAGAGGAAACTCTCGATTGAGCAGTCTTTCTTGTTTGTTTAAATAAAGGATTTATTCAGTGTGACAGGAGATGAAGTTCAGAACTCTTTCGGTGAAGTATTTTTTCCTCTGTAATTAGCTTGCTAGCTTTCTAGGTACGGAAATGACGCTGAGAGAAAGAAAAAAAAACTGTTTAGTCATTCTATGTGTGATGTATTTTTAGTTATAAATTGTTATGAATCATTCTATGTGTGATGTATTTTTAGTTATAAATTGTTATGAATGAATGAATGGGAAGATCTTCCATGCTTTGATATATGATTATTGTTTTGTGGTAATATATATTCTGGAAACAAAATTGGTAATAGAGGAACAATAACAGCTATGATATCTGCAGAGTGTGATTCAAAAGTTACTTTGCTTTTGAAGCAAAAATTACCAGTGCAGCCGTTTCCCTTCTGGAAGTGCCTGGTTTAGTATAACACTCACGCAATCAACGCTTTCTTAATTAGATTTTATGATCTCTGAAATTGAACTGCTTAGAATTCTTTGCTACTGGTGCAACAGAAGAAAACTGTTTCCTTTTTTTTATTTGACATTCAAAGTAGAGGTTAAGATCCCTGCAGGATAATGTGGTATTCGGAGCAGATTGCAACTTGGGAATGATTTAAATCCTGAGTGCATAAGAAGTTAATCATGTTTGGATTTTGTTCTGGTTGTATATGCTATTAAGCAAAATTAAAAGTTAAACAGGGATTTTATATATTATGGCAAGCACCTCATGGAGGTCAAGGTTGGCTGTAACTCTCAGTGATTTGCTCTGAAATAACTTAAAAAGGGAAGTGTTTGCATTCTAGATGTCCACCAGTCTTTTCATGAAAAAAGTATCAGTTTTAAATGTCTGCTTCCCCGAACTGTAAGATTCAGGGTAAATTACTGTGTGTGTTGTTACAGGCCAGTGCCACCATGGGCGTTCCCTCATCTTCCCAGTTTTTGCTACGATATTGGATTTTAGGATAAATTCACCTGTTTTTAAAATTATGTGTTAGTGTCCAGAGCAAAAGTGTACTTTGTACTTTTTTGGAAGTCTTTTAAATTTCAGTTCCAGGAGTTTTATCTTTAGTTGCTGTTTAGAATGAGCACATATATCCATTCAAAACTACACCAATTAAGTTAGTGGGACTGGGACATTGTTTAAGAATCTAAATTTATATTTTCTGCCTCCCCTTTGTTTGCCACAATACTGACTTTTAACAATTGTTTTAGAAGCAGGATTAGCTGTTGTGTGTGAGCAGCAATCCCAGAACGCAATCCGAGAGGAAGAAGGGGGAAGGGAAATAGCATTCTTTTGTTTGTACTTGTAGAATTTCAGGCAACTGAATTGGTGGAGCGAGTGAAGGACATTCTGATAAGATGTTATTTCAGATCTGATGCAGCACACCTGTGGACAACAGCGACCCCTACTGCAACTACATAATGCTGACTTTTGTGTGACCTTTTGAACTGGTTCAAGCTTGTTTGCAATTTATATAGAATGGTATAATGGTATAAACAGTATTGTGCATTCTCTCCTTCTGCTCTCTCTGGAGAGTGACAAGTGTCTGCTGCATTATGTTTTAAATGCTGTCATGTATCCAAGAATATCAGGGTTTCACTGCTGTTGTACTTAATCCTTTTTATCGGGTGGCTACTACACAGTCTGTATCCAGCCCACCATTGTCACCGTTGCTTCCCCCTTTGCTGCCCACTTGAATGATACTGACACTTGGACTCATGTCAGTCAGTTGAAGGTTTCTTCAACGGTCACCTCTGTTTGATCTACTTCCTTCCTGTATGAACTGTTGCTGACCAAGATAATTGCTGCCAAACCTGCTCCTTGGGACACCATCTGTTTCCTTCATCCTGATGGACAATTAGTTTTGCTTCTGCGTGTTCACAATACAACCCACATCTCCAAAGAAGTTCTCACTTCAACCCCCTGCCTTGAACTGAAATCGGGACAGTCTGTTGAACTTTTTGCTCCATTGCTATTACACGTAGGTTAGATGCTGGACTTCCTTGATACCTTTCAAGACCCCTGCCATAACTGCTGAACTTGGTATGGCTATACGCCGTCTGCAATGCTTACTGTATGTTCAAATGAAAGCTGTTATTGATTCTATTAGTAAGTTGTCAGAGTCCCTAGAACAAAATACACAAATGACTCTGCAAAAATAGACAAGCCCTAGATTTGCTCCTTGTTCTGAATGAGGCCTTTTGATCTTTTATTAATGCCACTATTTGTTGTATAGTCATAGCGAATCATTCAGTGTTTGTGCTTAATGCTATGGATAAAATACGTCACCTGTCAGATTTACATATTGATGACTTTAAGGGAAGACTGAATGTAGGTAATTGGTTAACATGCCATACACATGTGAATGCTTCCTATGCCACAGTCCCCACTTCAGAATTCTCTGACTTGGTCTTATCTCCTCCACAATAAAAAAAAAAAAATGGGGGAATTGTAGAGATTATACGGTTTAGGTATATGTTCCTGGTTCATAATCACTCAATGGCCTTTATTCTGTTCTGCTCTAATAAAAATATGTCAACCAAACTACTATACAGTGGGCAAGAAGAAACAGGCCAGCATAAAGAACCATATAAGGAAATATCATATATATTATAAGCCTTAGCAAAGTGTATGCTTGGACTGAAGAATCCATGCAGATACTTTTTGCAGAAGGCACATACACAGGAAACCATGCAAACAGCATAAGCTGGGCCGTTAGCCCTGAAGACAGTAGACAGTTGACAGGTGGTGAGTATGGGCAAGACAGAGGCCTTAGAGATGTTGAAACAGGAACAGAAGGGTCAGAGAGGTCAGCAGCAGGAAACGAAGGGAGGGGGGAGAAAAGACACAGAGAGGGCTCACAGAAGGATGAATGTGGAGACTGCATACACGGAAGCAAAAAACGTATATATGTAACACGACTATTGTACTCAGTGGGAGGAGGGATTCTGAGGTCTGATGACTGACAGAAATTCTCCTCTCCCTTGCCTGTATTTGTCCATCAGTTATCTAATAAACAGAGATTCTGATTGCACCTGTACTGACTTTTGAATCTGGACTATACAAGAAATTAGTGATAATTAGTAATCGGTCTCTTGTAAGTAACAGGGCCTTACAATGGGTAGCAATGTGTTGAGCAGACCCTGTCCCCAATGAAGGAGAAAGGCATCCTTCCACTCTTCTGGCAAATCACTTCTATCTGTGCCCTTCTCTTCTATTTCTAACTCCAGACTTTGCCCCTTTTAACTTGCTGCTCCTTATGCCTGTAACAAACTACTTGAGTCTGTATGTCAGGTGCCTTCTCTGACCCTTTTCAAATCCAGGCTGAAAACTCACCTCTTTGCTGTCACTTTTGGATCTTGACTCACCTGATCTCCTTTGTGTTTCCTTACCATTCCCCCTAGCTGTATCCCGTGTCTACAGCTACTGTGTTTTCTGTCTTGACTAGATTGTAAGTTCTGATGAGCAGGGACTCTATTTTACATTCATTTATTTATTTAACATGCTCTTATATACCGCCCCTTCCGGAGATCCAGGGTGGTTTACGTTGAACTCAAAAAACAAACTTTACAATAAACTTGCAAACTTATGTACAAAGAACTATCTTACAACTAACTGGATACGATGTTAGGGTAACTATATACAGTATTGCACTATGATACAAAGTTATGGGAATGATATACAATTTTATAGTGGAGTGGATTCAGGATCATCATTGCTTCTGTGATCATATGTATAATGGGCAGGAATAGTAGGGAGTTTTTATTCAGATTGATCTTGGGGATATCATGGGAGTTCCCATAGTACTCTTTAAACAAACGAGTCTTTAGTTCCTTGTGAAACTGTAGCAGGTTTGTCAGTGCTCTTAGATTGTCGCGGAGGGCATTCCATAGCATTGGTGAAATGTATGAAAAGGCCCTTGTACTAGTATATTGGGTAGTATTGTGGATATGGTTGGGAGTGGTGAAGGTATTTTGAAAGCAGTGTCTTCGTGTTCTTGAATTTGTTGGGGTGCTGAGGAGGGAGGACAGGGGAGTTGTGGCTATTTTATTGTGGTGTTTGAAAATGATCATCAAGTATTTGTATTTTATTCTTGAGGTGACTGGGAGCCAGTGGAGGTCGTAGAGAATTGGGGTGATGTGATCCTTGCATTATGCTTTATATAGAACGTGTGCTGCTAGATTTTGAGCACATTGCAATTGATATATGTTTTCTTTGGAAGTCCCTGAAGGATGCTATTGCAGTAATCTATATGTGGTGTTATTAGGGCCTGAAGTACCGTTCTGAAGTCTGGTTCTTCTAATAGGGGTCTGAGATGTTGGGTCATGTGTAGTTTGAAGTAAATGATTCTAGTAAGAAATTTGATATGTGACACCACATTCAGGGATTGGTCGAGTATTACTCCAAGATATTTCACTTCCTTCCTAACTTCAAGTTCTGTTTCTTGTATCTTGAATGTATGGGGGGGGGGGGGGGGAAGCATGGGTTTCTAGATATGTACAGCAGTTTTATTAAGGTTGATTTTTAGATTATGTGATTTCAGCCTGTCTGTTATATCTCCCAAGCACAAGATTATCTCTGAGTAATCAGGGTCCATAATATCTATGGGATGGTATAACATTATATCATCGGCAGAGATGATAGTTTATCCCATGTCTTCTAAAAATACTACATATTGGCGCTATGTACATGTTAAATAGAAGGGCGGATAAGGAAGAGCCTTGTGGAATACCTTGTTTTTGAATGAAGGTTGTGGATGAGGTGTTGCCAATCTGAACTGGTTGAGTGCGATTTGTAAGGTACGATGCAAACCACTGTATTACAGTCCCCCACAGTTCAATTTGTTTTAGTCTCCTTATGAGTAGTTTATGATCAACAATATCAAGCACAGAGGTTACATCTAGAAAGACTAGGATGAATGCTTGTTTATTGGAATTTAGGCCCTGTATGAGTTTATTTAGAAATGATAGCATCAGGGTCTCGACTCCATGATGGGGTCTGAACCCATGCTGATGTTAGTCTAGTAGTGAATTTAGGTCACTAAAATCCTGTAGCTGAATCTATACAACATTTTCTATGATCTTAGCTAGAAAAGGCATGCTCGATATAGGTCTGTAGGAATTTGGTTGGTTCTTGTCAGAATTAATTGATTTTAATATTGGCCGAATTATTGCCTGTTTAAAGCAATTGGCATGTATCTTTGCCATAAAGAAGAGTTGATTATTTCTAAGATGATTGTGGAGAACTCATCTTTAGATGCTTTTAGCCAGGAGACTGGGCATGGGTCACTGGGCGATGTGGCTGTATTGATAGTAGTTATTACGATTTTCAGATGTCTTTGGTTGATAAGGTGAAATGTCTGCCATGTGATTTGGTTGTGATTGCTAGAGCTTTTAAGTTATAGGACAGGTGGGTTCATGGATATGTTTGCAGGGCTGCAGATACCATCATACGTTGCTGGGTTAAGTTTCTCTATGTAAAGGTTTGCAAGTAGTTGTGGATGTATGACCACTTTTTCTTCATGAGGTGTGGGAGTTTTTGTCAGAGATTTAACAATGGCCTATTGAGGGTTTTCGTTAGAAGAGTAATAATCTTTCTATTGTTTATGGCTTCTTTATACGATTTTAATGTCAGCATGTATAATTTGCTGTCATTTTCTGATCTTGTGCATTGCCATTTGTGCTCGCTGGCCCACAATTTTTTCTTTAGATTCCTAAATTCGTTTGTATATCACATTTCAGAGGTATGCCTTTTTGTGATTTTGCTGGGTGTGGTGCTAGGGCAGCATTTATTATGGTGGAATTCCAATTATGAATGATGTGGCCATTACAGATACATGGTTTAACGAGTCACATGAATGGGAAATAGCCATAGCTGGCTATAATCTATTTAGAAGAGATAGAGGGTAGAAAAGGAGGAGGAGTAGCCCTATATCTCAAAAGCAATATTAAAGCTGCTGAAATGCAGGTGATGTGGGGAAAAGAAGCACTGTGGATTGTATTGGAAAGAGGAGATGGCACTATCATCCATACTGGTGTGGTCTACAGGCCTCCAATTCAAACCGAAATGATAGCAAATTCATTATTGATATTGCAAAGATAGCCATGAAAGGGGAAGTGATCATATTGGGTGACTTTAATCTACCCGATGTGGATTGGAATATTCCTTCTGCAAAACTGGAAGGAAGTAAAAAAAATTGTGGATGCCTTCCAAAATGCATTACTTAGAAAAATGGTGATAGAACCGAACAGGTAAAGCTCAATGCTGGATTTAGTACTCATCAACAGAGATAGCGTGTTGAATATCCGGGTGGGTGCCCATATGAGTAGCAGTGATCACTACACAGTATGGTTTGAGATAAAAACAAAGGCGGAGTCCAATCACAGCAAGCTCAAAGTCCTAGACTTCAGAAACCTTGACTTCAGTAAAATGGCCAATTGCCTGAAGGAGGAGTTGGCAGGATGAGAGAATATAAGGGAAGTGGAATTGCAGTGGGCTAAACTAAAGGAGGCAATAAAAGGGGCAACAGATACATATGTAAGGAAAGTAAATAAAAGCAAGAGGAAAAGGAAACCTATTTGGTTCTCCAAAGAAGTGGCTGCACAAATAAAAGCAAAAAACACAGCTTTCACAAAATTTAGAGGTTTTCAAACAGAGGAACACAGAAAAGAATACAGGATAAAACTAAGAGAGACAAAAAGAAAAATAAGGATAGCAAAATCCAAGGCAGAAGAAAAGATGGCTAAAGATGTGAAGTGTGGCGACAAAACATTTTTCAGGTATATTCGGGAGAGGAAGGAAAATCATAAGTGCAAATGCAGGACTCAAAAGTGCTTTGAACGGATTTGTGGAAAGTGACATTGAAAAAGTGCAAATGCTAAGCAAATACTTCTGTCCTGTTTTTAGTAAAAAAAATCCTGGAGAAGGTCCACCTGTGATTGACAAGTATACAAAAGCCCATGTTCCCTGTAAAATAGTTATCTCCAAGTTATAATGCCCTGTTCAATGTAATTTCAGTTTGTTCAATGTAAACCGCACTGATGTGGAATGGCGCAGTATATAAGAGAATGTAAATAAATAAAATAAATAAATAAATGGGAATGAAGTAGATACCACACCATTCACAGAAGATGATGTGTTAGAACAGCTTGCAAAACTGAAAGGGGACGAGGCCATGTGACCGAATGGCATACATCCCAGGATACTGAAAGAGCTCTGAGAGGTTCTTGCAGGGCCATTAAAGGATGTTTTTAATAAATCATTGGAGACAGGAGAGGTTCCTCAAGACTGGAGTAGGACTGATGTGGCACCTCTTCACAAAAGTGGTGATAAGGAAGAAGTGACAAACGTCAGGCTGGTAAGCCTTACCTCGGTGGTGAGAAAAGTAATGGAGGTGCTCTTGAAAGAGCGAATACTGGACTTTCTCATAACCAACAGGTTACATGATCCAAGGCAACATGGTTTTACCAAAGGACGATCTTGCCAACCAAATCTGATTGAGTTCTTTGACTGGGTGACCAGAAAACTAGATCAAGGGCATGAATGGATGTGATCTACCTAGATTTCAGCAAAGCCTTTGATACTGTTCCTCATAGGAGGCTTATCAATAAACTCAGCAGCTTGGGGATGGGTCACAAGGTGGTGAACTGGATTAGAAATTGGTTGACTGACAGACGACAGAAGGTGATGGTACACAGAACTCACTCAGATGAAAGGAAGATGATTAGCGGCGTGCTCCAGCATTTGCTTTTGGGACTGGTACTGTTCAATGCATTTGTGAGTGATATTGCTGAAGGACTGAATGGAAAGGTCTGCCTTTTTGCAAATGATATGAACATTTGCAACAGAGTGGACTCCACAGAGGGTGTGGATAAGATGAGGAAAGATCTACAAATGCTAGAAGAATGGTCTAATGCTTGGCAGTTAAGATTTAATGTGAAGAAGTGCAGAGTCATGCACTTGGGAAGCAGAAACCCAAGGGAATTGTATGCGATAGGGGGGCGAGACATTGGTGGGCATGGACCTGGAGGACCTTGGAGTGATTGTTTCAGAGGATCTCAAGGTGGCGAAACAGTGTGATAAGGCAGTGGCAAAAGCCAGAAGGATGCTGGGTTGCATACAGAGAGGAATTACCAGCAGAAAGGAAGAGGTACTAATGCCACTGTACAAGTCGCTGGTGAGGCCCCACTTGGAATATTTTGTTCAGTTTTGAAGACTGTATCTCGCAAAGGATACAAAAAGACTGGAAATGGTTCAGAGGAAGGCGACCAAAACGATTTGGAGCCTGCGTTAGAATACATATGAGAAGGCATGGGGAAGGGTGACTTGCACAGAGCGACAGGGCACCTACTTTTAATGTCTGGCTGGGCAGACTAGATGGACCATATTGGTCTTTATCTGTCGTCATATACTATGTCATCAAGGTCAGAGAGAGAGTGATCAATGTGTGGGAATGGGTTTTTCAGGAAGGTATTCTTGTCATATGTTTTAAATGTTCTGAGTATTGATGGGGTGCTTTCTTGTATATGTAAAATTGGTGAGGTGGGAAGTGTGAATTCTAACAGTAATGGGAGTGTAATTGGAGAGGTGTAGTGTATGTTCTGGATGATATTATTTTGAATGAAAATGAGGTCTAAAATGTTACCTCTTCTGTGTGTGTGTGTGTCTGAACCACTTGTTGAAAGCCAATGTCTGACATGGCGTTTATGAGGTGTGATACATATGTGTTATGGTGTGTTGGGAGGTTGAAGTCTCCAAGGATGATATGAGATTTGCCTGGTGTTGTATTGCATGCTGTTTCCAGTATGGATGTAAGGTTTTCTGGAGAGGCTGAGGAGGGGGGGGGGGGGGGGGGGAGGGTCCTGTAAATTAAGCTAATCATATTTTTGTTTTTGATGGTTAAAATATCCATTTCATCGATGTTTTCTTTCGAGTGGAGTGTAGTGTTTAGTTCTTTCTTTGCTAATATTAGAACACCTCCACCATGTTTAGTTGATCTCAAGCAATGACATATTTTGTAGTTTGGGAGTGCTAGCTGGTTAAACAGTATTGAATCAGCATCTGTTAGCTAAGTTTCTGTTAAGCACAGTATATCAGGAGCACTATCTTTTATAAGATCCAGGATAACTGGGATTTTATTTCTTGCGGATCTTACATTCAGGAGGAGGTATTTTATAGGGAAGGCAGCTGATGTTTGTAATGTAGATTGATGGGTACTAGTGGATTAATGTCTGTTATTCTGATTTTTGCGGGGATTATAAATATGGTGGTAGTGGTGGCTATGGGGTGATTCCTGTAGGAGTGGTGGATGATGGGCATGTAGGACTGTTGAGGCTGAGTTGTGAGGACTGAATGTGTGTAAGGTTATCAGAAGAATTAGCAGGTATAGGCAGCAGGCTAGATTTTGTTTCTGCATTGTGAATGAGCTCTGGTTGACATAAGTTTGGGAGCAAGGAATTGATGTGGTTCTTGATCACAGTAAATACCTCTTGGGAAAAATTATATGAACCCAAAATATTGGTTTATACTGTTATTATATATACCTTCTATATAATAAGTTTATGGCACAGTGGTATTATCGATTCAGGTAATATTATTAACTGCCTTAATAGGAGGTTTGAGTAGAAATAAGTTATGGATTAATCTTGTAGTTTGTTAGGATGGGAATACTGTTATACCTGCAGATTCAGTAAGGATGATAATAGATGAATCCTGCAGCTTCTGTGATTTAAGTTGCAAGAACAGACCTGTATTCTCTAACTTCAATCAGGGAATGTAATACAATTATCAGATAAATTTAAGTAAAACACAGTCACTTCCAGAGATCATGTTGCAGTTGCGGTTGGCTAGGAAGAGCCGTTATGGTAGTAGTTGTGCAGTAAGCAGTACTTAATAGAAGAGACAGTATCTTGTTTAAGAGAACTTAGACGATTACCAGTTGTAGATAGTAGGATACAAAGATCAAGTTTGCAATATGGCAGAGTAAGATATGTTATTGCTGGGTATATATCGTTACAAACATGAATGTAGAAGTGGATTAGTTTGTCTAAGTCACATGTATACTTGCAGAGCCTAGGTATACGAACTTATTTTTTTTCTTTTTTCTATACCGCGCTATTTGACATCAGCGCGGTTTTCAGGAAACATATTTGTGCAAAGTGGGACTGCAATGCACTTACAATAAAACAGGGTGCTTGAACAGGGTTAACAGGAAAAAGAAAAGCAACAACAACAACTATTTACAAGTAGGAAGGTGAGATTCTACATACATCTCATCTATAGAGTAGTTACTCACCTGTAACAGGTGTTCTCCAGGAGCAGCAGGAATCAGTCCTCATATATGGGTGTCATCGGCGCCGATGAAGCCCCAGCGGAGCATTTCCCCAGTTTTCCATGAAAGCCTTTGGTAATGCTGGCACGCATGTGCGGTTCCCTTCCCGCCTAAAGGTGCCATCTTACCTCAGTCAAATGACATAGCTAAGAACAGCACACAAAATGGAAAAATAAACTATGTACAACTGCAACTCCCAGGGGAGGAGGGAGGGTTGTGAGGACTGATTCCTGCTGCTCCTGGAGAACACCTGTTACAGGTGAGTAACTACTCTTTCTCCAGGACCAAGCAGGAAGTCAGTCCTCACATATGGGTGACTCCCTAGCTCTGGGCTACCAGGAACCCAGGCTGAACAAGAGAACTCCCTCTAGTCACAGCATCAAAAAAAGGCTTTGCAAGGACACAACCTCCACCGGTAGCCCAACAGAGGGCAGGAGGGCAGGAATTGCCTAAACCTCAAAGAGATTCCAAAGTACTGCTTGGCTAAAAGCACTGTCCCTACGGGACTCCCTCTCCAGACAGTAATGGGCCGCAAAAGTCTGGCTTGAAGACCAAGTTGCAGCCCTGCAGATGTCTACCAAGGGCACAGAGCGGAGATGAGCCACTGAGGCAGCCATTGCCCTGACACGATGGGCCGTGACCCTACCCTGCAAAGGAAGGTCAGCCGCCTTGTAAGCCCAGGTGATACAGTCAGCCACCCAGATGGACAAGGTATGCTTGGACACAGCCAACCCCAACTTATTGGGGTCAAAGGAGACGAAGAGCTGAGTAGCCCTTCTATGTCCCTGCGTACGGTCAAGGTAGAAGGATAAGGCCCTCCTACAGTCCAGGGTATGCAGGACTGCTTCAGCCTGGCTAGCATGAGGCCTAGGGAAGAATGTAGGAAGAACCACCTCCTGGTTGAGGTGGAAAGAGGAGACAACCTTGGGGAGGAACTTTGGATGAGTCCTAAGGACTACCCTGTTCCTATAAATCCTGGTGTAAGGTCTATCACAGACCAGGGCCTGAAGCTCACTCACTCGCCTAGCTGAGGTGAGGGCTATCAGGAAGAGAGTCTTCCAGGAAAGGAAGCGTAGAGGGCAAGTAGCCATCGGCTCAAAGGGTGGGAGAGTCAGTTGCTGCAACACCACATTCAGCTCCCACTCAGGAGCAGGACAACGGATGGGGGGCTTGAGCAAAAGCAAGCCCCTGAGAAAGCGGGACACCAAGGGGTGACCTGACAGAGAATGTCCCTCCACCAGTGAGTGGTGAGCTGCTAGAGCTGAGAGGTGGACCCGAACAGAATTGGACTTAAGTCCCTGATTTGATAAGTGCAGTAAGTACTGAAGCACTACTGGCACAGTACAGGAGAAAGGATCCTCTGTACGTAGCTGACACCACACAGAAAACCTCTTCCATTTGAGGGCATAGGTTTTCCTAGTGGACTGTTTCCTAGAGGCTAGGACAACCTCCTCAACTTCCTGAGGTAGGCCCCAGGGAGCCAAAACTACCCTTGCAGCCTCCAGGCCATCAAATTGAGAGCTTTGAGATTGGGGTGCAGAAGGGAACCCTGCTCCTGTGAGAGAAGGTCGGGCTGCAACCCCAGAGGTAGTGGGGAATCCACTGCCAACTGAAGCAGAAGTGGAAACCAAGGCTGCCTCGGCCACCTGGGAGCTACCAGCAGGACCGAGGCCTTGTCCTGAAGAGTCTTGAAAAGAGTTCGGGCCACCAAGGGCGTGGGAGGAAACGCATACAGGAGGCCCTGAGACCAGGACATCAGAAAAGCATCTGGTGCTATCCTCAAAGGATGCGGTTGCCTGGAGCAGAACTTGGGCAGTTGCTTGTTCAGCAGACTGGCAAAGAGATCTATCCAAGGGAGACCCCACTTCAGGAAGATCTTCTGAACGACCAAGGGATGCAGCTGCCACTCGTGGGGCTGCAGAATTCTGCTCAACCGGTCGGCCAGGCAGTTCTCCTGGCCTGGAAGGTACACCGCCTTGAGAAGCATGTTGTGCTTTAGGGCAAAGGAACAAAGGTCTTGAATCTCCCGACAAAGGAGCTTTGACCCAGTCCCGCCCTGTTTGTTCACATAAAACATGGCTACCTGGTTGTCTGTTTGAATCAAGACTGAGTGGTGAGCTAGGCCGGAGAAAAGCCTTGAGAGCTAAGCGGATAGCTCGAAGTTCTAGGAGATTGATCTGTTGGGCTGCCTCCCAGGGAGACCAGAGGCCTTGAGTGCACTTGTCCAGACAATGAGCACCCCAGCCCCGCAGAGAGGCGTCGGTGTTGAGGACCACCGAGTATTCTGGCATTTGGAAGGGCATCCCCTACAGCAGATTGAGTAGATGTAGCCACCAGCTGAGGGAGGCCAAAAGGGGTCTGGACACCCTTATCCTGTCTCTTAGGCGGCCTGTGGCCTGAGACCACTGAGTCCGAAGGCACCACTGTGCAGACCTCATATGGAGACTGGCATTGGGAGTCACATGCACTCTCGAAGCCATGTGGCCCAGAAGTCTGAGGCAGAGTCTGGTGGAGACCAGGGACCTGTTTAGAAACTGTTTGGCCACGTCCATCAGTCTTTGAGCCCTGTCTTCTGGCAAGAATGCCTTTGCCAGTTGAGAATCTAACCTTGCCCCTATGAACTCCAAATTCTGGGTAGGGGAGCAAAGTGGACTTTGCGAAGTTTATGACAAAGCCCACGTTTTGAAGCAGAGCAATGGTTCTGAGGGTGGCTTGTCTGGCCTCCAGGGACGTCTGACCCCTGATGAGCCAGTCGTCCAGATAGGGAAAGACAAAGATGCCTTGATTTCTCAGGTAGGCCGCAACAACTGCCAGGCACTTGGTAAAGACCCTGGGAGCGGAGATCAGGCCAAAAGGTAGTAGTCTGTACTGATAATGGTTTCCTCCCACAATGAATCTGAGGTACTTTCTGTGGTCTGGATGAATGAGGATGTGAGTGTACGCATCCTTTAGATCTAAGGAGCATAGCCAATCTCCCTGCTGGAGGTAGGGTAGAAGTGTTCCAAGAGTAAGCATCTTGAACTTTTCTTTCTCTAGGAACTTGTTGAGGTTCCTGAGGTCCAGAATGGATCGAAGGCCACCGGTCCTTTTGGGTACCAGGAAATACCTGGAGTAGAATCCGTGACCTTGCAAGTGGGGAGGCACAGGCTCTACCGCCCTGTCCACCAACAGACCTTGGAGTACTCGAAGGAGAAGGTCTGTGTGCAGGGGAGGCCTCAAGGGCTCCCCTGGGAAGTAAGGAGGAGGCAGTTGATGAAAATGCAGGGCATAGCCCTTTTGGACTATGTCCAGCACCCAACTGTCAGTGGTAATGAGAGGCCACTGGTGGGCAAAGAGTACAAGGCGACCGCCCGTAGAGGGCTGGGAAAGCAGGGACGAAGTGGCTACGCTCAAGGAGTCAAAAACCCCCACCCTGCTGAGTGGAAGCAGGGGCAGAAGGCTTGGGGGTTCTCTGCCTACGGGGCCCATTACCCTGGCCCTTGGCTTGCTGACCCTGGGGGGCAGCTTGGGCAGCCTGATACTGAGGGTACTGTTTGTAGGCAGTGCCCTTCCTCGAGTAAAAGGACTTTTTACCCGAGCCCTTCTTTTTATGTGAAGGGGCAGAGGTCTTCCTCGACAGCCTTGTCCGGGTAAGGTGCTCGGTCTCGAGCTGAGCGGCCTTCTCGGTCACGGGTTTGCCAAAAAGGTTCTCACCTCGGCAGGGGACATCGACCAACTTGTCCTGAACCCATGGCTCGAGGTCCGATGACTGCAGCCACGCCTGGCGTCGAGCCGTGATGGCGGCAGCCGCAACTCGGGCTGAAGCCTCGAAGCCATCATAGGCAGCACGGGAAATGAACTCTTATCGTGGTCTCTAGGGCATATAAGAGGGCACGATACCTGCATCGGGACTGGCTCTTATCTTCGTCCACTAAGTCCACTGATACAACGATCACTGGGGTGTTACCATATACCTGGCAGATCTCTCAAGTTACCAAAATACTACATCAGTTTTGGCCAGTTTTGGGGGTACATACATGCTTTCGAAATAAGACTTTGCAGATAGCCTATTCGCGAACGGCAAATTTACGTGATACAATTATGCATACTGTTTCCCCAGTGGATAGGCCCGTACGTTCGCATAGTGATGCGGGCCATACTGCATGTGGTCATTGTACTTACTCTGCTACTACATTGGAGGGACTGGATTGGATTGATGTACATACATCCGATGGCATACTGACTGTTCTACTGACCATGTAGTTTATCTGATCATCTGCCCGTGTTCACTTTACTATATCGGTCGGACTACGAGGGCGGTTCGAAATCGCCTCTCAGAACATGCTTCTCGCCTTCGTGCTAAAAATCTTGGAGCTCCTATGGTGGAACATAATGTATTGAAGGATCATGATTTCGCCACCTTGCGATGGCGAATATTAGATTTCACTCCGCCCGACCCTCGTCGGGGAGATCGTGAGCGAAGGCTCCAGCTGTCTGAACAGCGTTGGATTTATCTTTTGAACTCAGTTACTCCTGCTGGTTTGAATCTGCAACTTGATTGGCATACTCTCCTTTAATTCAAGGATTCCTCATTGACGTTGGAGACCGCCCTTTAAGGGACTCTCTGTGTGGTGGGATTCCCTGCACTGGGTTGGTCTCATTTTGATTGGTTCGAGTTTTGTCTTACTCTTCTGACATCAGACGCTGACGACTATATAGCGGTTACAAAAATTGTTCTTGGCCTGTATGCTGTTCTCTTACCAATTGCTGGCTTGTCTTTGACCTGAAGAAGGGTTTTTTGGAGTTTCAGAATTAAAACCCGAAACGCGAGTCGCGTCGTCTACTGAGAATCTCGGCATTCTGGTGACTTACAGCTAAGTGATGGACTTCTTGTTCTCTTTTAAAATATATAATAAAATGGAGTGAACTCGGCGGTGTCCTAGATAAATATATTCTGGACACTGGGTAAACTTACTCCGACAAAAAATTTTGTTAGGCGTATGATAGAATTTTTCTTGGGACAATTGGATATCTTCTTTATTGGTGAAAGATCATCACCTGCAAACTAATCAGCTCATGTTCAGCCCACACAAAATACAAGTTTTATTAGACTATATCACGGACAACAAGGTGGACATTATGGGCCTGATATTCAACTGTGCTGATTTTGGAAGGGTTATGTGCTTGTCAGCACATAGCACACCAACCCCCTAAACCGAATATTTAATACCACAGTGACGGCATTGAATATCCAGTGATCGCTGCAAAAGCTGGAAGCCGTCAATGCTAACCAGGCAGCAGCGATATTAGATACTGCCCTGTTAGCGATCTGCACCCTAAAGATAATGATGGCTGATGAATGAGAAGGCTATTGCTACAGTTGCTGCTGTCTTGAATAGTGTTACCCCGATGCAGGAATACTTGAAGGACTACCAAGAGGGCAGCTACTGCTGGGAAGAATTCTGTACTTGAGGATAACAGCTGCCACCAGTACATGATGGACGAAAGACTAATCTCCCTCAGCACCCACCCCTGCTTCAAGCAACAACCATCCAGACACACCCTTGGGCAGATTACCTGGCCAATCAAGCAGTTCTAGCCACCTCAGCAACAGAAGGTAATTCCACTGACACCACAATAGGACGACCGGCCTCTGAGTTCCTCTCAAGCACCATGAGCTCCCACTACTGACAATGCTAACATTATACCTCCTACTCTACACTCTGCTAGCACTCCTACTTCTTTCCACAGCACACAACCTCCAATCAAACTTCACCTTTCAGCCACAGCCCAACAACTCCTCCCCCATATCAATCCCTATGGCACACTCACACAACACATATGGGATACCCTGATGACTAATCCACATAAAGAGCTCCCCCACTCAATACAAATACCACCCCACCCATTTCTTGAGTCATTTCTTGTGTGGCACTGTGTAGTTTATAGCAATGGCCGTCTTTCTGGCAACACTATTCCAGTTTTCAATGAGGATATTGGGGTCAGTTGGGTCTTCAATCAGCTGTGGACGTGTTTTCTGAAGGAAGTTGTCCTTGTTGAGGGGTTTAAACCTTCTAGTTGGTGGATGGTGGTAGTGGATTTTGCTAGGAAGGTTCTGTGGGAGACAGAATCTGATCAGGTTATGGTCCTGATCAGACCAGGGTACTGGATTGAATGTGGGGAGCCCAATTGGGTTGTGTGTCCATTGAAAAAAATTAGGTCAAGGGTGTTGCCTCTCTCATATATGGGGGTGTTTACTAATTGTGTTAGGTCCATTGCTGTCTTTGCCTGGATGAAGGTGTGGGCATATTGTAGCAAGGGGAGGTTGAAATTCCCTAATATGAAGAGGTCCTTTCCAGTTTTTGATGCAGTAACTTTCTGTCCAGGATAGTTGATAAGTCATTTGTGTTGGCTGTTGGTGTCCTGTCTATGAGGCAAATGATTAATTGTTTGTTATAGTGATGAGGTCTGATTCATGGGCACTTTCTCTTGTATTGTGGCAGAATTTGAGGTTGTGCTTGGCTGTGATCATCACGCCACCTCTTCTACATTGTGACCGTGGGCATTGATAGATGGTGTATCCATCAGGAGTAAGCTGATGTAGTAGTACATTGTCCGTCTCAGTGATCCACGTTTCAGTTATGCATAGAATGTCTGTGCTACGGGATTCTAGGAGGTCTCTTATCTGTATTTTGTTCCATATTGAGCGGCAGTTTATGAGTGTGCAGTTCAGTGTGCATGTGTGTGGAGAATTGGGTAACATAGTAAATGACGGCAGATAAAACCCAGTATGGTCCATCTAGTCTGCCCAGTACGATGTCAAGAGTAGGTACACCTGCCGCTCTGTGCAGGCCCCCCTTCTCCATGTCTTTGTTTAGGGGTGATCCCACCACTCCTTGTAGTACACCCCTATTTATTAAGGAATTAGATGGTTCAGATTATTTTGATATCTTCTTGTTGCTGTAAAGGGATCCACTGTGTCTGTCCCATGCCCTTTTGAACTCCGTCACCATATTTGCTCCCACCACTTCCATCGGGAGCACATTCCAAGCATCCACCACCCTTTCAATACTTTTTCACTGAATAAATAAATAAATAAATAAAGCCCAAACCTGATGTAACTCTCAATCTTTGCAGTTGCTCCTTTTAGTGTCTTCTTAACCATTTTCCTCACTTTATCATAGTTTCCTATTCACAGTTAAATGCTAGTGCAGTCATAAGAACATAAGATATGCCATACTGGGTCAGACCAAGGTCCATCAAGCCCAGTATCCTGTTTCCAACAGTGGCCATTCTAGGTCATACATACCTAGCAGTATCCCCAAGAGACACAGGTTCCACAATGCTTGTATTGGGTCAAGCATTGATATCCTGGGCCCCTTTTTAATAATGGTTTATGGACCTTTCCTCCAGGAACCTGTCCAAACCTTTTTTAAACCCAGCTACACTAACAGCTCTTACTACATCCTCCAGTAACAAATTCCAGAGTTTGATTAGACGTTGAGTGAAAAAATATTTTCTCTTATTTGTCTTAAATAGTTTACCCTGTAGCTTCATTACATGTCCCCTAGTCTTTCTATATTCTGATAGCGTAAACAATCGATCTACGTTTACCCGTTCCACTCCATTCATTAATTTATAGACCTCTATCATATCTCCCCTCAGCCGTCTCTTTTCCACGTTGAAGAGCCCTAACCTTTGTAGCCTCTCTTTATAGGAGTAGCCTTCCATCCCCTTTACCATTTTGGTGGTTCTTCTCTGTACCTTTTCTAATAACACTATATCCTTTTTAAGATACGGCGACCAGAAATGCACACAATATTCAAGGTGCGGTCGTACCATGGAACAATACAGAGGCATTATAATATCCTTTGTTTTATTTTCCATTCCTTTCCTTATGATACCTAGCATTCTATTTGCTTTCTTGGCCACTGCTGCACACTGGGCGGAGGGTTTTAACATGTTAACCACGACTCCTCCTAAATCTTTTTCCTGGGTGGTGGTTCCCAATGTAGAACCTTACATTGTGTAACCATAGTGTGGGTTGTTCTTTCCTAGGTGCATAACTTTGCACTTATCCACATTAAATTTCATCTGCCAATTTCCTTGCTATCCTCCCTCCATTTATTAAATCAAATGTAATCATGTTATGATCACTATTGCCAATCAGTCCCAACACCATTACATCCTGCACTAGATCTGCATCTTAGTATTAAACATTTGTTTAGCTATTAAGTTGTTTACTTATTTAAAGATGCTAGGGGAATAGGGATCTTGAACCAATACCATTATACCTGATAAGTGTATGCGACTGTTTAATATTCACCTCAAGATGAACTACAAAACCTTAATTTATCTATTTCTAAGGCCTAATGACTTGCTTATGACGATAACCAGTTAAAACAGAAAGTTAATTAGACCTCCTTTTTTCCCTTTAACAGTTCTAAGAGCTTATAAATGAAAGACTATACCTGGAGTGGGTGGGTAGAAGGGAAAGAACTAACTGAAAGCTGGCTTGGTTACACAGTGCAGTGACTTTTAATTTAATTGAAAGCTGGCTTGTTACACTATGCCATAGATGACTTTATAAAACACAGCATTTTATGATACACACATTTTTATCAGCTTAAACACAAATAATTCTCTATTCCCCAGCACCAAACCAACCATTATGCAAACTAGGCAGTTGCCTATGGTGGCAATGTCTAAAGGGCTGCAAATAGCAGGATATTCAAAACTAAACAGTAGATTTTGACAGCCAAGGGTGTGAATGTGTAAATCTTAAGGTCTGCCTAAGGACTAACACCTGGAACCAACTCTGGTGCCGGCCCTGCTTTTCCCTAAGAGCTTGAGAATTTCTCAGGTAAATACTTACAATCTTCCAAGGCATTCCTAACAGGGTCTCTCTATTTCAAAGCAAGGAAAGAGTGTGTAGTTTTTAATTACTAACTCTCTGCCAGGGAGTTCTTAAAAAGATTTTGGTCTACATTTTTAAAGGGGAAATACTTGGAGTTATTTTAGTGGTATAAATTTAAAGCTCTGCTGTTAGTTTCTCTTTCTCTCAGCTCTTTGAAACCACTCACAGCTTATCAGGGGTTAGTGGGCCTGATTAGCCTGTGAAAGAACTGAGGACTGCGTAAAAGTCTTCAGAATCTTCCAAGGCATTCCTAACAGGGTCTTCTCCATTTCAAAGCAAGGTACCAAAGCTCCACTAACTGAACAATGGCTGGGAAAAATCATATTGCCAAAGCTGTTGCCCCTTGTGATAAGGAAGCTTATCATAGCTCAGGAAGGAGCTATAGAAAAGGTGAAGTGACTCTGAACAAGCAACCTGTCAGTTCTGGTAGAAATAAGAAAACAGAATTTTTCCATAAAAGACTACCAGTCCCAGAATGCACCAGGTTTCCAACAGCCATTAGAGGAGCTGAAGTGGGGAAATGTGTGTTCAATCAAGAGGGCTATGAGGTAATCCCCAAGCACTCATCTCAAAGGGCAGGGCCTGATTCAGCACAGCTGCGCTGTGCTAAGGTGGAGCACTCATCTAAGCAGAATAAAGGTAGAGTTTATTCTACAGAGAATCATCCTCAGTTTCATCTTGAAGATCATCCTCAGCTTGGATATCCTCATCTTGGACAGCTTCATCATCTGGAGGATCATCAGAAGCAGAAGCCAGAGCGGACGAACAGAGAGGGCAAGAAACCCTTTGGAAGAAAGAAGAGGAAAGCATTTGGGAGGTCTAAAGGAGTCCAGAGCAGTACGTATACTGGGAGGCATTCCAAAGGCCAACATACACCATTGGACTGGGGAAAACCAGAGGAGTGGTGCTGCAGAGCCAGGAATCCCCAGACGGTACCTGTGAGGGAGACGGCTGCACTTGGAAGGGACCCTAGGACCCGTGCCAGAAGGTATGTGAAAAGAGACCCAGTGTCCAGGGATCTGGATTGGAAGGCTGGACATAAGAACTGGACTACATACTGGCCAGGCTATTTAGAGAGGAACTCTAACAGCAATGGAAGCTCAGGTATGAACACTGATCTATGCCCTAGCTATACCCTTGAAAGACAGCAGGGAAACAAGTATTCTCCTGAGAGTGCTCCATTGAGAAATTCCTCTGTGCCAATCCATGATATTGAACCCATGATTGTTGAAGAAGGGGGAGAGGCTGCAGATACAGGCTGTGAATACATGGATTGCTCTCTGTCTAAACTCCTTTGGTAATTTACTGTTACAAAGTACAACCACCATCACAAAGAAATACAAACTTGTTCTTTAATCTACTCAGAAAAGCTCCTGAGTAGGATTTGAGCCACGCAGTAGAAAGCAACCCAGCTAAGGGGTTTCAGCTGAGTAACTGCTAGCAATTGAGCCTTACCTAATTGCTTGTGAGCTCTGAGAAAATCACTTCTGAGTCTATGTGTGAAGATATAAGAAGTTAACCTGAAAAGAACAGTTTTTCCCTACTTTGTGGGGTTTGTTTGTTGATTAAAGCACTGCTAAGAAAATATTAGCTAGAGCCTACAGAAAAGACCAGTTTGTTACCAACCAGGTCTTTATTCTTTTGCTTTGATTGCCTGACAAGTTCAGCTGTTGTTTTCCTGATTTTGTTTTTCTAAGTTTAACACTGAAAGCAAGTATCCTGTTTTATGTGCTACCAAGCATATCTGTGTTGGGAGAAATAACCCCATAAATAAATATCTTATTGGCTTTACACTCAAGCACAACTAATTATTGTGAACGGCTGTGTCTGGTGTGAATGGACTACATTTCCCACAATCCCTTGCAAATCATATTAATATATGCCTTTGCCAAGACTGTGAACATTCTCACCCAGGCACCCGTCTGACACCCTCTGTCTAGACAGAGATCCCAATGCCAGTTGAAGGACTGGTTCCATGGGCAGGATGCCTACATTCTGACGTTCTCAGGAAACAGGTGAGCGCAGAGAAGAGGTGGCAAGGCTGAGGATCATACAAGACATGAGAAGTACACTGATGAGATGCTTCTTGAAACATCCAAGCACTCCAGCAGGTGTGGGAGCCTACATTAGGACCAAGGTTGGACATGAGTCACCAGGATCTGCAGAATCACCACTCCAACTCCTCAAGCTCTTGAACTGAAGAACCATTATGCAGCCTTGGAAGTGGGGGAGGTGGAGGCATCCCAGGAAAGGCAAGAACGAGAGCTTGAGCACGCCAAAGTTGCTGAATCAGTGACCAATAGGAAGCAAAGGATAGTGGTGGTTGGTGACTCTCTTCTGAGGGCTACTGAGGCATCCATCTGCTGAGCATACTTGATGTCCAGAGAAGTATGCTGTCTACCAGGTGCCAAAATCCAAGATGTTATGGAGAGTTTGCTGAGACTCACCAAGCCTACTGACTATTACCCGATTTTGCTCATCCATGTCGGCACAAATGATACTGCCAGGTATCCCTCTGAGCATATCAAGAGTGACCTTCATGGCTCTGGGACAGAGGGTAAAGCAGATATGGAGAATTGAAGAGACCACCACCTGCGCCCCTATCAAGGGTAAAGGCCAGGGCAAAGAAGCTTGCATCCTCGAGATAAATGCATGGTTGCATGGATGGTGTCATTGAGCGTTTTGCTTTCCTGGACCATGGGATGATGTTCCAAGGGCTGCAGAGCAGAGATGGTGTCCATCTGTCCAAAAAGGGTTGACGTGTCTTCAGTAGCAGACTGGTTAACTTATTGAAGAGGGCTTTTAACTAGATTCACTGGGGATGGGTGAAGAAAGCCCCCAGGTAAGTGAAAACCCCCAGCTAAGGGAAACATTAAATACCTTTAAAGAGATAGGTAAAAGGGGCAACACATCTGGAAAGCAGTGTCAATAAATGCCTAGAGCATGGGAAATAGGATCCCAGATGTTGAGGCTTTAATGGGAGAGGCTGATTTTGATTTAATGGCAGTTACAGAGACATGATTCATGGACAACCATGACTGGGATATAACTGTACCAGGCTATACGTTATTCAGAAAGGACAGGGTAGAAAGATGGGAAGGAGGAGTGGCACTATATATAAAAAATAATATTAAAGCTATGGAAAAACAAGGCTTAAAAGAGAGAGAGGAGGCAATGTGGGTTAAACTAGAAAGAGGGAAAGAGAAATACGTTTGCATTGACATGATATACAGACTTCCATCACAGGGAGAAGACATGGACGGAGATTTCATAGAAGACATACGCAGCACTGCCAGAAAAGGGGAAGTGCTACTGACAGAGGATATCAATATGCCGGATGTTGACTGGCACATCCCTGCTGTGGTGTCATCTAGAAGCAAAGAGATCCTGCATTCTTTACAGGAAGAAGTATTCAAGTAACTGGTAACAGAACCCTTAGACTTTAGGAAAGCTAACTTTGCCAAGATGGGCCAGTACCTCAAGGAGTCGTTAGCGGGATGGGAACAGCTGGGGAACATAGAAAAAGAATGGGCATAACTGAAAGGGGATATTTTAAGGGCAACAAATATTTTTGTTAGAAAGGTAAATATATGTAAAAGGAAAAGGAAGGCGCTATGGTTCTCAAAAGAGGTAGCTGAAACGGTGAAGAAAAAGAGGGAGGCCTTCATGAAATATAAGAGATCACAGAGGAAGACAGGCATCTATATTTGGAAAAACTTAGAGGAGCTGGAAAAGTCATGAGGAAAGCAAAGGTACAAAAAGAAGAAGAAATAGCCAATACAATAAACTGGGGGGATAAGGCAAATATATGGTATCTCAATAACACATCAAGAGTGACCCATAGCGGTGCATATGTTTCTATGAAACCCCTGTTCACATGATTCCATGTAGTAAATTTTGTAAATAGTTTACCCCTGTTATCCAAGTTTTTTGTGCCCTGTTATCTGTAAACTCATGCGTGTTAACTGTACTGAGCCTTTTTGTTCCATGTAAACCGCGCTGATGCTGAATAGTGCGGTATATAAGAGATTGTAAATAAATAAATAAATAAATAAAGACATTTTTCAGATGAGGAGGAAAGGCAAACGTGGTATTGTCGCACTCAAGGGTGAAGGGGAGGAATATGTAGAAGGCTGATGAGGATAAAGCAGAATTGCTTAACAAATATTTCTGTTCTGTGTTCATAGATGAAGGGCCGGGAGCAGGACCTCAGACAACACCCACAAAGAGGAACAAAAGTGAGGGGCATCTCAAACGATTTTCAGAGCACTGTGCTCGTGAGGAACTAGCTAATCTAATAGTGGACAAAGCGATGGGACCAGATGGGATACACATCCAAGAATACTGAAGGAACTTGGGGACGTTCTAGCAGCTCCACTGACTGATCTTTTCAATGCCTCTTTGGAGTTGGGGGTGGTGCCAGAGGACTGGAGAGAGACACATGTGGTCCCTTCACACAAAAGCAGAAGTAAGGATGTGGTTGAAAACTACAGGCGGGTCAGTTTAACCTCAGTGGTGACTAAACTATTGCAAACGCTGCTGAAAGAGAAAATCATGAGGTTTCTGGAGACCAACGGATTGAAGGATCCGAGGCAGCATGGATTTGCCGGGGGAAGGTCTTGTCAGACAAATCTCTGACTGGGTGACAATGGAGTTAGACCGATAGAGAGCCCTATATGTGGTGTATTTCGATTTCAGTAAATCATTTGACACTGTTCCACACAGGAGACTTATAAAAAGATAAATACCCTTGGGATGGATCCTAAAATTCCTGCTTGGGTTAGAAATTGGTTGAGTGGGAGGCGACAGAGGGTATAGGTAAATGGAGTTCACTCTGAGGAGAAGGAGATTACCAGTGGAGTGCTGCAGGGATCTGTCCTTGGTCCAATTCCTTTTTAATACCTTTGTTAGTAATATTGCTGAAGGGCTGTCGGGTAAGGTTTGCCTCTTTGCGGTTGATACCAAAATATGCAACAGAGAAGACACTCACGAAGGTGTAGATAACATGAGGAGGGATCTAGCTAAGCTTGAAGAATGGTCTAGACCAGGAGTCTCAAACTCAAATTGCTTTGAGGGCCAAATGAGGACGTGTAAAGTAACCCGGGGGCCGCATAAGACACGGGGCCTCATTTGCATAAATATTTGCATAATGTTGCATAATGAGTATATGGATAAAGAAAGACTAAACAATTTCTATATTACTATAATCCAGTGCCAACCGCCAGGCACATTAGGAACTACTACAAACACTGCCCATTTAGAACCCATAGCAAACCCCCCGTATCATAACAGCACTACCAGGACTCACAAAGCACCAGACCCTACCTATCAAAAGGCAACACTGCAAATATTAAATCAATACATTTCAGAGAACAACAATACATGACCTACTGGGAAAAGAGAACAAGTAGCAATGTCAAATAGGAATTACATAAACAGAATACCTCAGCTCAGTTACACATGCAGAACAAACACCATCACCAAACAAGGAATCACAATTTAGAAACAGGAAGACAATAATTAAATTGGGAACCCCAAAAGCCAAACTTGGAATGTACAACAACACTGTAGAAATAAAACTATAAATTAATTTCTTGTACTTAACAAAGCACAGACATTAATGATGCACATTTCCCAGAGCTGACACATTCCAGTTAATACATTCAAAATAAAGAGATATTTTCCTACCTTTTGTGCATTTTTTTCAGTTGCAATTGTTCCAGCCACTTTCTTATGGTTTCTTCGTGTCTTCTGTTAATTCTCCATCGTCTGCTGTCCATTTGTCCTTTCTTCTCTCTTCTAGTTTTTTTTTCATTCTCTCTCTACATCTGCTTTAACATACTAATCTTTCTCCTTTTGCTCTTTCCTCATTCCTATTTTATCCACTCAAATATTACCCCTCCATCCTCAATCTCCACTTACTCTCCCAAAACCTGGCCAATTGTAGATTTGTCTTCCCTTTCGCACAAAATATTTTTCCCTCTCCATTTCACTTTTCCAGCTCCATCCCATTCTAATCCTCCCCCATCAGCTCCCTTCTAGTTCCAGCCCCACCCAGCATCCGCTCCTTTCTAGTCCCTGCATCAGCCCATTTCCAACCCTAGCTCCCCCCCCCACTCAGCCCATTTCCAGTGCTAGCTCCCTCCCCTCACAGCCCATTTCCATTCCAAGCCCCCTTCCCCATCAGCCATTTGCAGTTCAAGCCCCCCTTCCACTCAGCCCATTTCCAGTCCTAGCAACCCCCCCAGCCCATTACCAGTCCTAACCCCCCCATCAGCCCACAGCACATTACCAGTCCTAACCCCCCCCATCAGCCCACAGCACATTACCAGTCCTAAACCCCCCCCGTGGCATTACTAGTCCTAACCCCCCCATCAGCCCACAGCACATTACCAGTCCTAACCCCCCCCAGTGGCATTACCAGTCCTAAACCCCATCAGCCCACAGCACATTAGCAGCACTGTTCCCTCTAAGCTGTGCGCATGTGCGCGCGCACACACCTCGCCAAGCGAGCGCACATCCTTTACAGCAGAGCACACAAAAATTACAATTCTGATTCTGATAGAAAACAACACAGACGTCTTAAAATTTAAAAGTTGTGATTGTAATTACTAGAAATTTTCCGCTTCATCTAGTAATCGTCTATTTTCATTTAAAAATGTGGTGTACATACTGTATTCTGACGTGTAGTTACATTTTAAAGTATATAACTCTGAGTGTTGTTATGTGGCGCACAAAAATTTAACCTTCCGTCAAAAGCTGCACTGCTGATATTTTATGCGCACACATCTTACAGAAAATTAGAGGGAACATTGATTAGCAGTCCTAAACCCCCCCAGTGGCATTACTAGTCCTAAACCCCCCCCCCTTCAGCCCACAGCACATTACCAGTCCTAACCCCCCTCCATCAGCCCACAGCACATTACCAGTCCTAAACCCCCCCAGTGGCATTACCAGTCCTAACCCCCCCCCATCAGCCCACAGCACATTACCAGTCCTAAACCCCCCCAGTGGCATTACCAGTCCTAAACCCCCCCATCAGCCCACAGCACATTATCAGTCCTAACCTCCCCCATCAGACCACAGCACATTACCAGTCCTAAACCACCCCCAGTGGCATTACTAGTCCTAACCCCCCCCATCATCCCACAGCACATTACCAGTCCTAAACCCCCCATCAGCCCACAGCACATTACCAGTCCTAAACCTCCCCAGTGGCATTACTAGTCCTAACCCCCCCCATCAGCCCACAGCACATTACCAGTCCTAAACCCCCCCATCAGCCCACAGCACATTACCAGTTCTAAACCCCCCAGTGGCATTACCAGTCCTAACCCCCCCCCTCAACCCACAGCACATTACCAGTCCTAAACCCTCCCCCCAGTGGCATTACCAGTCCTAACCCCCCCCATCAAACCACAGCACATTACCACTCCTACACCCCCCCAGGGGCATTACCAGTCCTAACCCACCCCCCATCAACCCAAGCACATTACCAGTCCTAACCCCCCCCCATCAGCCGCGGCAAAATCGACTGTCCTGCGGGGCCCCCCCTGCCCGGCAGAGCCAGCCCTCCCTCCCTCCCTGCCTGCTTGCTTGCTTCCCTCCCTCCCTCCCTCAGTCCTTCTCCGCTTCGGCTTAGAACCGCGAAGGGAGAGTTCCTCCCTCGCGACTCTGCTAAGCCCGCTGAGGCTTATGGGAAATTTCCCATCTGCCCCGGCGAGCTTAACAGAGTCGCGAGGGAGAAGCTTTCACTTCGCGGCTCTGAAAGCCGAAGAGGAGAGGGACTGAGGGAGGCAGGGCTGGCTAACATCGGGGAATTCCGGGGGCAGGGCAGACTGCCTCCATACCTGCCCGCGGAGAGCTGTGCACAAAATGGATCCTCGAGGGCGCGTGGTGCCTCGTGGCGTTCGGCTGGCTGCCTCCCTCCTTCCTGTCTCTAATTGGTTGAGGGCAGGCTCGTGACTCGGGTCATGTGGACAGAGAAGACGACTTTAGAGAGAGTATTTTTAACCCCACGCGGCCGCGCCGGCAATCAGGTGAGAAAAGTGAAACCAATGGCGTCGCGGGCCGCACAAAATGCTCTCGCGGGCCGCATGTTTGAGACCCCTGGTCTAGAATTTGGTAGCTGAGATTTAATGCTAAAAAATGTAGGGTCATGCATTTGGGTTGCAACAATCCAAAGGGGCAGTACAGTATAGGGGGTGATGTACTTCTGTCCACGAAAGAACGATGGGACCTAGGCGTGATTGTGTCTGATGATCTCAAAGTAGCTAAACAGGTAGAAAAGGCGACTGCGAAAGCTAGAAGGATGCTTAGATGCATAGGGAGAGGAATGGACAGTAGAAAAAAGGAGGTGAAAGTGCCTCTGTAGAAGTCTTTGGTGCGACCTCATTTGGAGTACTGAGTGCAATTCTGGAGACTGCACCTTCAAAAGGAACAGGATGGAGAAGGTGGCTACTAAAATGGTTAATGGTCTTCGTTATAAACTATATGAGTACAGACTTAAGGACCTTAATATGTATACTTTAGAGGAAAGGCATGACTGAAGTGATATGATTGAGATGTTTAAATACCTCCGTGGCATAAATGCACAGGAGGAGAGCCTCTTTCAAATGAAAGCAAGCTCTGCTACAAGGGGACATGTGATGATGGTGAAAGGGGATAGACTCACGAGTAATATGCAGAAATATTTCTTTACCGAAAGAATGGTAGATGCATGGAAGTGTCCACCAGTGGAGGTTGTAGAGATGAGGACAGTATCTACATTCAAAAAAGCTTGGGACAAACACAGAGGCTCTCTAAAGGAAAATAGGGGACTCGAGTAGTGGTTGATATGGAAGGGCAGGCTAGTTAGGCCATGTGGTCTTTTTCTGCTTCTATGTGTAGATTCCTTCCTAGCAGGAACAGCTTCTTTCAGTAGTCCTTCAAGGCTTCATATTTCTAAATTGTGATCTCTTGCGATGTATTTGGTGATGGTCTGTCTGTATTTTGTGTGTCTCACTGAGGTATGGTATTCTGTTTGTATAGTTTCTGTGTAGCAATCTCACTTGTTCTCTTTTCCAGTAGATGTACTGGTGTTCTGTGAGATATATTGGTTGTATATTTGGAGTGCTGCCTTTGATAGGTAGAGTTTGGTGCTGTGTGAGTCCGAGTAGTGCTGTTAAATAGTATGGCAGGTTTGCTATGGGTTCATAAAGAGCAGGGTTTTGTAGCACTTCCTAATATACCTGGCAGCTGGCACTGGAAGATAATAATGTATAAATATGTTAGCCTTTCTCTATCATCATTGTGCATGCAAATGGCATTCAGACACTCAAATACTTACTAGAGGTTAAAGTGCATTAACAAATGTCTATGCAGGCTAAGTTCCCCAGCAACTATTTACTTTTATTGGTGCATTGACACTTAACGTACAGTAATGTTTAGTCATTATTGGGACAAGAGAGGTTTATGAAGGACTCTCTTGGAATCAATGGGGGGAGGGGAGCACAGTAATTACTCATACAGGGCTGCAAAAAAGATAGCACCAGTCCCGTTTTAACTTCTCGCTTTCTACATACTAGTCCTCAGCACCTTTGAGTTTTGCAATTCCACTTCCGGCCTTCTTCTTCTCCTCCTTAACATACAGTATCTGTAATAAGTCTGGTCACCTCTATTTATATCTTTAGCCATATTTTCTTCCACCTATAGCAATTTCTTTGTCTCTTTTAACTTTATGAAGTATTTTCTGGGTTTTTCTTGTGATCTTCTGTATTTTGTGAATGTTACCTTTTTTGCCTTTATTTTTGCAACCACTTCTTTGAAAATCCAGATTGGTTTCTTTCCCCTTTTGCAGTTTACTCCACTTCGCTTATTTCCTCCAACCCCAACTTCTTCAGGTAGTTAATCAAGGACTTCGAGTTTGGTGCGTGTGGACCTATGCCTTAGCTATCAAGCCACACTATGAATTAACATTAAAATTTGTAATTGACTACATTTGTCATTTTTCTGACCTTTAATAATTTTCCAATGTAGATTTTGTTAAAGAGTAAAAATACACTCTCTCAGCTATGATATTCACAAACTTTGGTGCCTCTTAATAATGCAGTTATCTCACTATGGTATTAAAAGGTCACAAAAACATCAATGACTCAGTTATTTATTTTATAGTTCATACTAGTAGTCATTCTGCACAGAACGTGAAAAACAAATTGAAAACTAAGTTGGAAAAAAAGTTTATTTCTTTATTAATAACAACCTACATATCCACTGCATGTCTAAGATTTACATTCAAAGGAACCTACTGTTTTCATTTTCATGCTATGGATACTTGAAAGATAAATGGACAACATGGATGGTCTGCTAAGAACTTACATGTCATCTGTTCCCAAGAGAATTTAATTCATCATATTTACTATCATTAAAATCATACTATTCATTTGCTCCTATATTTAGTGTCTTTTTTGAAATGCAATATTTATTTAATTGCTACACCAACTACAATTACATGTGAATTGTCAAAAACCCAAGTCAACCCTTATGATAACAATGATGATGTCCTTATTTTCTAATAAATGCTAATTAACAGACTGGACAATTGCAACTGCTAAGAACATTTGCTTTAACTTGTGATAACAATGGTTCAGTTATGCTGCTGCATAGGGTTTGATAGTAAACAGCAGTTTGCACCAAACGTTTATTTCATGATATCCTTTCCCTACAGTATTGACACTATTACTTGAAAAATGCTGACACTAATATGCAGTAAACATTTTCAGGCATCTTTGTTATTGTATAAGCACCTACTGTCAACGTTCTGTCCATCTATACTTACTTATGTTTCAGGAATATGTCTAATCAGTACATGACATGTCCAATGAGATATGTCAAGGAATCCTGAGTTTGGTTCATATGGGTCCTTTTAAAAACTAGCTGAACCTCAAATGCATCTGTTATGAAATGCATAACTTTTTCAACTTGTTGTAGTTTCAGAAATATGTTACGTGTCCTGTGACATTCTTCAAAGCAATGCCTTTTTAAAGCAATATTACTACACTCATTATTTCTGTAGAATCCCAGATGAGTAAATTCTGTGGTGTAGAGGGTTACTGTTCTTTTGTCAGCAGAGAAGAGGTAATTTCTGTGCATGCTCTGCAGGAGTATTGCACAGACCTATTAATTATCTAAGTCTCTCTTGCTTCTTTAAAGATTGCATAAACCCCAGACACATCCCACAATATTCCTTACTACTTCACTAGTTTCCTCTAGTGAGAACTCTTTTTTGTTAAGGCAACCATTCAGAAAGACATTCTGCTTTACTCAGTCGCTAACAAAATCTTCAAGATATAGTCAAAGAAATGGCTAACATGGGCTTAAATTCCATTCACCTAGTAATGCTTGTATAAAAAGTCCTCAAAGCAAGAGTTTAGTTTTAAGTATACACAGTATCACTTTAGCCTGGTTCTAGGCCAGGACTGGAACTTCCATTGACTTTTGCCTAGACTGTCACCTAGAGCGCCGAGATTCCAGGGGCAGCAAAAATCATTGGGCAGCCCAGGTGGGTATTTTAAATTCTTCCCTTTCCCCTCCAGTTTGAAGTGGGGATAACGGTTGGAGGTCAGCAGGCAGGATCAGTAAGCTAAATCACAGGGAAATGCAGGCCTCAGCACATATGCCCTAAAAGCCTGCACAGTCCCAACCCACTTCCTGACAGAATGGACATGGAAGTGTCAGACTTTCAGCTTCTTTGTGGCTTAGCTGCTGAGTCTGCCTGCTGAGTTCCGGCTATTGTGTCTGCTGCAGCACTGATGCATTAGGACAGAACCTGCTGGACGGCCTGGGGGAAGGAGAGGGAGAAGTTGCTGGTCCATGGTAGGGAGGTGGCAGGATAAACATAAGATGCTGGACTAGATAGGGAGGGGGATGCTCGACTATGGGAGGGGGGGGTGAAGAGAGGGAGCAGTGAGATACTAGACTGCTGGGGGGGGGGGCTGTGGCAATGTGTTGCAGCTTCAACCAGATAGGGATGTATAGTGACTATACTAATCTTATTATGCATAGATCAGACAACCGCAAGACAATCTACAGTTCAGCTATTAAGACCTTTGAAGATGAAATTCCTACTGACAAAACCTTACTCTGTAAAACTGCAGTATACCCGAAAATTTTACAATAAAAATAATCAAATTGTTAGACTTAAGTCAACCTTACAGTAAATATCATCACACCCTTTTTGAAATGATGTCACCATACTGGCCCCCCCACCCAAAAAAAAAATCCTAAATACTGACTCAGAAAACAAGATCACTTTAGAAATAAAGCTTTCTTTTAGGTTAGGTTAGGTCAGAGTTGCTGCTAATAACCACATCTGCAAACATGGTGGATCTCTGTTCCTAATCAAAGTGGGAATATAACCAATTACTCAGAGTTACACCATCTTCTGTCAGGGAATGCACCAGATTCCTAACTGCTGACAGAGTATTTGCTATAGAATGCGATAGATATCTAATTCCTAATTACTGAGAGATGATTGCTGTCTTTACTGGGGAATGTGAGGTATAACAGAACAAAGTATACATAGAACAGTGGTGAAATCATAGCTTTCCTCTTCATTTTCACCATATCAGATGCGTTCTCTTTCAGTAGATCCTTTTAAGCAGATTTTCTTCTCCTTTGTACCGAGGTTGAATAAGTCAAGTATATCTAGCAATGCTTGTTTGATGTTCTTTCCAAAGCGATGTGAATCCTGAAAAAAGTGAAAACAAAATAATAATGCACTAGTTATTGATGGATGCCAATGTGTTATATTGTTCAAAACTAATGCAAATGAAAAGTATTAGCATTTTATTTACTTTTTAATATATTTTTTGGTGCAGCAATTTTCTTCTGTTTCATTGGATCTTCAGCTAATTTGAAAATGGCCTTTATATTGACTTACAGTGCCATAAGCCTCAATGGGAAACTACTCAATATTTTGTCACTATTCTATATCCCAATCACGACTTCAATGGTCCTTGACCAGAGCCATGCACAATGATACTCTCTGAAATACATGATCATGTGCCCTAAATACATGAATAGGTGATAGCAAAGAATGACAGCTCAGACTTCCCTTCCCTGGGAATTGTGAAATCTGCATTTAAAACCCCAGCAGGCTTAGGGAATAGAATCCTGCTGGGAATCCAGATCCTCTGCTAGTTAACCACTGCATCAGCCCTACAACTATTTATTTTAGATTGTGCTGGAGAAAAAGTAAGGTCCCATATCCAAACAACCATTAGTAGAAAACCATCAGCATTCACTTCCTCAAGCCAGAAACTTAACTAACACTAGTTTGAGTTGTTCACTGTATAACTATTTCAAATGGTAAGGCAATGCCATGCTCCTAGACCATAAAGCATAATTACTCACCTGTAGCAAGTGCTCTCCGTGAACAATAGCAATAAGTCCTCACATAAGGGTGACATCACCGACTGAGTCCTACATGGAATGCTCCCCAGCTTTCAAAGGAAGCTTTTGGGAAGTACACTGCGTATGCATGCTTGCCTTTCCACCCGCTGTGGTGCCATATTCTCCAGTACAACAACATAGTAGGAGCCAAAAAGGCAACTCCCTGGAGAGGTGAGAGTTGTGTGGACTTATTCCTGCTGCACACGGAGAACACTTGCTACAGATGAGTAACTATGCTTTCTCTGTGAACAAGCAGGAAATAAGTCCTCACATATTGGACTCCCAAGCTACAGGCTACTAGAACTCAAGGAGATAAGCAGCCCAAACGGGCAACCAGAACTGGAGAAAAGGTACAGAGAAGAGCCACCAAAATGGTAAAGGGGATGGAAGGATACCCCTATGAAGAGAGGCTAAAAGGATTAGGGCTCTTCAACCTGGAAAAGAGTTGGCTGAGGGGAGATATGATAGAGATCTATAAATTAATGAATGGAGTGGAACTGGTAAACATAGATCAATTGCTTACGTCACCAGAATATAGAAAGACTAGGGGACATGCAATGAAGCTACAGGGTAAAGTATTTAAGACTAATAAAAGAAAATATTTTTTCACTCAACGTGTAATCAAACTCTGGAGTGTGTTATTGGAGGATGTAGTAAAAGCTGTTAGTGTAGCTAGGTTTAAAAAAGGTTTGGACAAGTTCCTGGAGGAAAGGTCCATAAACCATTATTAAAAGGGACCCAGGATATCACTACTTGACCCAATACAAGCATTGTGGAATCTGTGTCTTTTGGGGAAACTGCTAGGTACTTATGACCTAGATTGGCCACTGTTGGAAACAGGATACTGGGCTTGATGGACCTTGGTCTTACCCAGTATGGCATATTTTATGTTCTTATGTAAGTCAGGAAGACCAGAGGGGGAGTCCTGCCGAGGGACTCATCTGATTTGGTATCCTCAGCAAATATCAACCTGAGGGAATTTTGAGCAGATAGCCTGGATGGACAGAAGGGCTGGTGGATAGGAGCTGACGCTAAGACCCAAAGAAATGACAGAGTATGGCCTAGCCAAAATTGCTTTCCCATTGGGAATCCCCATCCAGACAGTAGTGTGCTGTGAAGGTATGGGCTGAAGACCACGTCATAGCCCTGCAGATTTCTTCTGCAGAAACCAAACAGAGGTTGGCCACCAATGTAACCATTGCACAGACATTGTGAGCTGTGATATGACCCTCAAGGCTCAACCCAGCCAGAGAATACAGATGAGTGATGCAATCCGATAATCAGAAGGATAGCGTATGCATTGAGATAATGACACCCAGCTTATTGGGATTGAAGGATATGCTATAACGCTTACTGTAAACAACCGATAAGACCCAGCCCTAACCATGAGGATTGGGTCTAACATCTAACATGTAAATAGTCACCTTGCCACATCTTTTGATGGTCCAATGTAAATAGTCCACCCAGTAAATAGTTCACCCAGTTACAACTCCAAGTTACCGCTCCTGTTCAATGTAAGCACAAGGCAGTTCTGCTTTGACTGTTCGAGAATTGTTAATTGTAAACCACACTAATAAAGAACGCGGTATAGAAAAGCTTTTAAATAAATAAATAAGGAGATGAACAATTGGGAGGATTGATGTTGCACCTTCATGCACTCCAGATAAGAACATAGGATATGCCATACTGGATCAGACCAAGGTCCATCAAGCCCAGTATCCTCTTTCCAACAGTGGCCAATCCAGGGCACAAGTACCTAGCAGTTTCCAAAAAGACACACAGGTTCCATAATGCTTGTATTGGGGAAAGCAGTAGATTACCTAGTCCTCTTTAATAATGGTTTTTGGATCTTTCCTCCAGAATTTGTCCAAAGCTTTTTTAAACCCAGCTATACTAACAGCTTTTACTACATCCTCCAGCAACGAATTCCAGAGTTTTATTATGTATTGAGTGAAAAAATATTTTCACTCCACACGTTACACTGTAGCTTCATCACATGTCTCCTAGTCTTTATACTTTTTGAAGGTGTAAAGAATCGATCTATGTTTACCTGAACCACTCTATTAATTAGTTTCTAGACCTCTATCATATCTTCTCAGATGTCTCTTTTAAGCCTCTCCTCATAAGGGTATACTTCTATTTTGGTGGCTGTATCTTTTCTAATTCCGCTAACCTTTTTAAGATATGGCGACCAGAATTGCACACAATATTCAAGGTGTGGTCGCACCATGGAATGATATAGAGGCATTATAAAGCATAGTTACTCACTTGTAACAGGTAATGCTGGAACAGCATGAGTTTATTTATTTTATTTATTTAACATTTCTTATATACCGGCTTTCAAGATATCAAGGCGGTTTACATTGAACAAACTGAAATTACATTTAACAGGGCATTACAACTTGGAGATAACTATTTTACAGGGAATATGGGCTATGGAGGGTTAAGTGGCTTGCCCAAGACCACAAGGAGCACCTGTGAGACTAGAAACCCCAGTCCTTCCGGCCCAAGGTTGCTGTCCTCTAGTGGGATTTGAACCCCTGACCTTCCGGCCTGAAGTACCTTGCCCCAACCACTAGACCACTCCTCCACTCCACAAGTTTAGACTTCATATATGAGTGACATTGGGTCCCGATGGAGCCCATGCAGGAAGCTCCCCAACTACCAATAGGAAAGCCTTTGGGAGTACGCCACTATGCCTGTGCCACTGCATTCCCGCTCTCCCAACTCCCTCTCCTCACTTGGATTTGAAACTGAAAAGATGGAGTAAAAATAAAAACAAAAACAACTCTACAATTCCAAGGGGAGGAGGGTGGTTTGTGAAGACTAAATTCCTGCTGTTCCAGAGATTACCTGCTACAGATGAGTAACTATGCTATCTCCAGGAACAAGCAAGAATGTAATCATCACATATGGGACTCCCTAGCTTCCAGATCTCTGGAGAGTTAGACCGGGTCGGAAAGTCAGACAAGATCAGGTTAACCTAGACTTCCCTGAAGGCATGTATATGAGTATGGGGTACCATATACTATTAGACTGAATAAATCTGAGAAAGAGTTAATTCTGTTCAGAACCTTGCTTAGAAATAAAACTTCATATATTAGCTTACTAGGTGAAGGGTTACATGTCCTGAAATAAAGAAAGGGCACGTTGTACCCCAGCCTCTCTGTCTCAGGGATACCAGATAGCAGTCTCAGGGTTATTAGCTAAAATACTTTCAGGGTTAATAATTAGTAATTAGTAGATATCGAGAAGCGCTCAAGGTTAGAAGATATCAAGTCATCAGCAGTAAACAATTATGTCAATTAGGTCATTCTATATCCTGGAATCCTGTATGTCTCCTCATAATGGCCATGTAACAGTAAACAATTATGTCTCGGACTCCATTTATGGCTCTACATTGACCCACACCGAATAAGTTGACCTACAATATGATAAACATACATGACGTATAATGATAAAGTGAAATTATGCTGTATCATCTAAAAAAGTCTTATAAATAAAGTGAACCATGGCTAGTACGTTAGAGTAAACAGGAAGAACGTGTGTCTTCCAGTTTCTCTCCCCAAAGCTTTGGTGTAATTTTTCTATAGAACTGTGTGTATTTATTGAGTATTTGATAACCTTCCCATTGTCTGTGAATGTAGTTCTTTGTAGCTTCAAGAGCCCAGTGAGGTTACTGGTGAGGGGAGAGTCAAGTAAGCTCTTCAGTTGGTGCCGTGACTCATCTACAGATTTCAACATTCCTGACAAGGAGGGAAGGTGTTTGTGAGTATTATCTGGTGCCAGCAATGAGCAATCTGTTAGGTGAACAGGAGTTGACTCAGTTGTGTGAATGGCATGTTGAAGCTATGGGTTTAGCTCTTCAGATAGGTAGCCCTTCTTATTGTATGCGTGAACAATATGGACCTAGGGCTACGAATTATATTGTGCACTGGCATGCACTGACTAGTAGTAATGTGCTGTTAAAATTTCCATTAGAGGGAACATTTTCTGTAGATAAGCTTTGTTATCTGAAATGTGCTTTGCAGACTCAACACGGAATATGCAGTGCTCGTGAGGGGCTAGTGTTTGGGTGGTGGCAGCACATGGCACATAAATTGAGGAATGAATTGTTTGGATTAGTGAATATTGATAAGACGAGTGAACCACAGGTTGGTAACGTCTGGGCAGAGAAAGTCCCAGCCATTTTTCTCCAGAGTATGATGATGCAATTGAAGCTGGAAGTGTTCCAGGTGTATTTCCGTCGTCTTCCCCTGTCTGTTCTGAGAATTATGTAGTTTCTGAAGGGAAGATAGTCACTCGTTTAGCGAAATTAAAATATGAGATAAGAGATAAGTTAAGAATATTGGGAAATACACAGATCATGGATTTTGGGACTTGCAATGTGTCCCAGCTCAGAGAAATGAATGACCTTCTTAGTCATGAAACGGAATGTACCGTACGTGTTATAGCTTCCTTAGAGGAAACATTAAGAAATAGTATTTCTGCTACAAAGGAATTAGGTATTTCTAGTAAATTTGTTGATGATATTGAAAAGGGTCTGAATAAGCATTTTATGACCTATAGAGAGAAATGTATTCAACTACATAGTGCTATAAGTTTTCTTCAAATTATTTTGCGTCAGTATAATAGTTCATGTCCTACTTGGGCTGCTTTAGATAATTTGCTTAGAACTGCGTTCTATAACCCAGCTGATTTTTATTCAGTTTGTGACATACCTTGTGATAGATTTCTAGGAGAAAACTCGAAGAGATAATTTTGTTTTAAGTGGTTAAAAAAAATGATTTTCTGTTAAAATCACTTACAGTAGTAGTAGTACACTTATAGCAAACCTGTGAAAAGGATTGGTTGAGATTAAACATCTTTAAGGCAGGATTCATTAATTGTTTTTGTAAATAGGTTAGTCCCGTGAGTAAAGGTATTTTCAGTACAACTTTAATAATAGGTTGACCAGCTAGAACAGCTGCTGTAAGTCTGAAGAACAACTGATGTAAGTTTGAAAAAGTGCCTGGTGTAGTGAGCTGACATTTGATGTGAAATGACTGAGTCGCTCGAGCTGACGATTACTCAACCTTCCAGGAGCGAGGGGAGGGGTAAGATTGGAGCGCGAGAAAGGAATCTTCAGCGAGACAGTTCAGATAAGCTTGTCATTGAACTTTTGCAAGCAAAGAAAAAAAAAAAACTGTCCCTGGAATCAGAGCAGGGGGATGGTCAGAAGAAATGCTTTCCCTGCTACTGTTCAGCTATATTCTTTGCAGATGTCACAGCTATTCACCCTGATCTCGGAAGACTTCTATCTGCTCTGTGGGCTGCCCCAGGATCATTGTCAGTTGTGTTTCTGTCCTCTGAAGTGCTGTTTTCCTGCAGATGCAAGCATCGTTATCTTGGAAACGTTCATCTACAGTGCTGGGATGAGATATCGGATCGCCGTGAGACCTGAAGTTTTGTTTCTTAGACGGTCAGCTGTGTCCATTGCCAGTAGTCGCTGGTGAACAATTGAAACTTCCTGGTTTCTATTATTTGTGTGCTTTGCAAGTCTTCATGATTGGTTATAAACCAGAGTAAACTAATGAAATAACTTTGGGACTCCCGCAATGGCTATATTGTTTCATAGCAGTTTTTTTTTTTAAGAAAGTTGGTCTGTGCTTGCAGATTTCCAGACACGTGTCATCATTATGTGAGACTTCAACTCTTTTTGTGCTACAGGCGAGACTGTCTGTGGGTGGCTGTACGGTAAGATGCTGATAAGCAGTTCATAATGTGATTTTGCCAATTTCTCCCTGGACTGTTGTGGATTTGCGATTTGATTTATTTTCAGTTTGACATGGCAAAGAAAAAAATGCAGTTTTGTTTTTATCTACTCTTTTTGAAGGTTAGTCTTGCATATTTGCAAAGGCCCTAGAACCTGCATTATCTGATAAGAAACTCAACCATTTCTTTTTAGTTTATTATGTGAATAATTTGTTTTTACTGTAAATTGAATTACATATATTACTGGTCAGATTTCTTTATTATATTGCTAAGTTAGGTTTAAGGGTTAAATCTGTTTTAACTGTGGGTTGTATTGTAAACATGTAACTTTCTGGGAATTGTCCTAACACTCTCTGGTCTGCTAGAGTGAAACCTATTTTGAAAGCACCTGTGTTACTGTGCAAGTTTTCAGATATATTAATTTCCTGTAAATATTTGCTAGCAAATTGACTGTTGCTGGAGGGATCAGAAGGTCTTTCTGTCTCTCCGTTATCGCAGTTGAAGGTTTGTTTTGGGAAATGCGTCATGTTTTAGATGTAAACATGTACTGGGAAGAATGCAATGCTTGTTGTACACTATTCAAATTGTTTATGGTTACTTTCGTTTTCTCTGTTATCTGTGTGTGTTTTTGTAAGCTTCCCCGACTGGATATATGCCAGTAGGCTCTTATTTGGAGTGAATTAATGAAGTAACTTCTGCTCTGTCTATATGGTAATGATTTTTTGCAATTGGATCTCATTGCTTTCCTTATTGATTTTTTTGCTAGCACACGTCACGATTTTTGAAATCCAAGGGACCTTATTCGGTGAACCGGAAAGACTCTTTTCTGATATCTGTGTCACAGATGTCACCGTATGTAGCACTGTTCAAGATGACTTTATTTCTCTTTTATATCCCTTTGAAGATACTTCTTTTGAAACCCAGTTTTGGACTTCGTGTCGTTCTGGGCAGCTGGGAAACGACTCATCTGATTATTTACCCTGATCGTCTTTTGTTTCTGCCTGTTTTTTCTTCTGCAGCGGAAGTTTATTGCTGTGGTTATGCATCTTGTTTTTTTTTTTTTTGTTGTTGTTTTTGAAACTGTGTTCTGGATTGACATTGTAGGGCTAGTTTAGGGAAAGATATTAAGTTTCCTGCCTGCTGAATTCCTGTTATTTTATCTTGATTTTTGCACCCTGTTTTGGTATCTGTTCTGTATCAGAGGAGGGAGGTGATATTTCTGATACAGCCTCCGATTGAATAAAAGCTTTTCCTTTTTAGCCCTTATGGCAGTGAGTGTTTCCCCGGACATTATTTGAAACAATTAATGAATGCCTTGGCAGTTATCCCGGACACCAGGTGTTGCGCAGCGCTATCTTAACTTATTGTGTACGAATGCATCTTCAGCCCTGTTTGTGTTTTTTTTATTGCAAGTGACTTCTTAACGAGATGGCAAGTACTTTATATCTGGGATCCGTAGAATTGTTTTAGCAGAAGTGAAGTCACCAGGTTGGAGGAACGTTTAATGTTTGGTGGGGTTTTTTTTATACTTTTCTTCTTTATCTCCTCTTCCAGAGATCAAGGGCGGTTTACAGAGAACAAATGAACAACTTTTACATGGAACAGCAGTTATAACTATTTACAAACAACTTTTGCATGAAACTGTGGTATTAACTATTTACAATGAACATATTGTACAAACAACCTTGTGTCAATCTTTGTAATTACATAGTTAAAAACAGGAGTCGGTCTCTTCTTAAGTTATCTTCTTCATTTGGTTAGGGTGGGGCGAGGCTCTGGGGTTGTTTAGGTAAGGTGTGTGTGTGTGGGGGGGTTAGTAGGCTGTGGGTTCTGGAGGTTAGTAGGTCGTTTCTGCGTTTGTAGGGTGGTAGCTCGTGGGAGGTAAGGGATTCCAGTTGGGTTTTCAAAGTGTTCAGTGAAAAGATGTGTTTTAAGTCTTTTTCTGAATAGTTGGATTTCACCCTCAATAGTATTTGATTATTGGTGGCAGTATGATGAATTCTTATTTTTACTTTTAGAACTGCATGTGTGGTTTTGGCATCTCCAGTCCTTGTATTGCACATCATCCAGAGGTCTTCAGTTCCTGTTGATCTTTAATACTTTGGGACAGTGACAGTTTTGGACCAGATTCAGCCAGTATTTATACTAACTTAGCAGATTTGGCCTTCTTACAGCCAGCCACCCCAGTATAACCAAGATGAGTGTTCCAAAGAAGAGCAAAACCTACCACTTTCATGATGAATGGGAAATGGACTACTTCTTCATCATGGTGAAAGGCAAGTGTTGTTGTCTAATTTGTAACGCCCCAGTATCCTTGCCCAAAAAGGGTAATCTGGAACATCATTATAAGGCTCTGCATAGCAATATGTTTGATGCTGATTTCCCACCCAAAAGTGAAATTCATAAACTGAAGCTCAAAGAACTTAAATCAAAATTGGCTACTCAGCAACAGTTGATGGTGAAGCCAAGGTCACATTCGATCAATGCAACCATAGCATCCTTCAAGGTCAGCAACCTGATCACAAAGAAATGCAAGCCTTTCACTGAAGGGGAATTTGTAAAAGATTGTTTTTTTGAAGCAGCTGACAATCTTTTTAAATGATTTAAAAATAAGAAAGAGATTATAGCTGCTATTCATGGTGTACAATTGTCAAGAAATACTGTCGTGTGGCGAATAGAAAAGATGCGTGGAGACACAACTGAACAATTGTTGGAGGATGTTTCAAATTGTGTTGCTTTCTCACTCCAACTGGATGAATCTACAGACATAAGAGACATAGCCCAGTTGCTAGTCTTTATCCGGATGGTTTTTGAAGACTTCGGTGTTAAAGAAGAACTATTTGGAATGATTTCTTTAAAAGGGAGAACTACCGGTCAGGAAATATTCAGTTCTTTCCATTCTTTTGTGACAAAGTGTAATCTTCCATTGCATAGACTTGTTTCCATCACTACTGATGGAGCAAGAGCAATGACAGGTGAGGTTAACGGTTTCATAGCCCTCTGTAGACAGCATGACGACTTCCCAGATTCCCTTTCTTACCATTGCATCATTCACCAGCAAGTTTTGGCAAGCAAGAGACAATACAAAGACTGTCATGGACATCACTTTCAAAATTGTAAATTCAGTTCGTGGAAGATCACTTCAAAGATGGCTTTTCAATCTTAATCTTGATGAAGGGGCAGTGGAAATCATTTTGCACACAGATGTAAGGTAGCTAAGTAGGCACAAATTTCTGCAAAGATTTTGTGATTTGCGAATGAAATAAGAGTTTTTTTGAAGGAGAGGGGAGATGACCAAGCAGAGTTGGAAGATGAGGAGTAGTTATGTGATCTGGCATTTCTCGCTGACTACAGTCAAACTAAGTGATATGAACCTTGAACTACAAGGTAAAAACAAATGCATTGGCGAGATGATAAGTATAGTTTCATCCTCCAAGAGCAAATTTGCGCTAATGATGACTGACCTTGCAAAAAACACTTTTGATCATTTTCCTAATGCGCAGGACCATCTGGGACAATATCCAAATTTTGCTTTTCAGAATGAGAAGTTGTTGTTGTTAAGTGCCGTCAAGTCGGAGTCGACTCATGGCGACCCTCTGGATAGCTATCCTAAATTGTGTTCGGTCTTGAGTCAGGCGGCTCATTGTTGACAGACTGGTACCTGTTGCTGCTGTTATTGTATCGATCCATCTCATTGCTGGCCTTCCTCTTTTGTGTTTACCTTCTATCTTGCCAAGCATGATGTCTTTCTCTAATGATCTCTCTCTTCGCATGATGTGTCCAAAGTATGAAAGTCGAAGTCTTGCCATCTGAGCTTCTAAAGAAAGCTTAGGTTTGATCTCCTCTAGTACCGACTGGTTTGTTCTTCGGGCAGTCCATGGTATACACAATATTCGCGGCCAGCACTATAATTCAAAGGCATCAATTTTCTTCCTGTCTATCTTTTTTACTGTCCAGCTTTCACATCCATATGATGTTATTGAAAATACCATGGCTTGAACAAGTCGAATCTTTGTATGGAGAGAGACATCTCTGCTCTTGAGAATCTTGACTAGGTCTTTCATAGCCATTCTGCCAAGAGCAATGCGTCGTCTGATTTCTTGACTGCTTGTTGCTTCTTTATTGATAGTTGAGCCAAGTAGGTTAAAGTTGCTCACGATTTCAACTTCTTCTCCTTCAACGATGAACCTGCTGATTATGCCAGTTGTCATGATCTTTGTCTTCTTTATATTAAGGTGCAGGCCCATTTTGAGACTATGTTCTTTGATTGTGAGAAGCAAATGTTTCAGATCATCTTCACTTTCAGCCAGTAATGTGGTATCATCAGCATAGCGAAGGTTGTTGATGAGTCTTCCACCAATCTTCACATCTTTGTTGTCTTCATACAATCCTGCTTCTCTGATGATTTGTTCTGCATATAAATTAAACAGGTAGGGGGGAAAGTATGCAGCCTTGTCATACACCTTTGCTTATTTTAAACCATTCTGTTTCTTCTTGATCCGTTCGAACTGTTGCTTCTTGATCAATGTACAGATTGTGCAAGAGTACGATCAGGTGTTCTGGTATGCCCATGCTTCTTAATGTGGCCCAGAGCTTCTCATGGTTTACACAGTCAAAAGCCTTGCTATAGTCGATAAAGCACAAATAGATATCCTTTTGGTATTCTTTAGACTTTTCAAGGATCCATCTCACATCCACAATGATGTCTCTCATTCCTCGCCCTTTCCTGAACCCTACTTGCACTTCAGGTAATTCTTCTTCCAGGTATGGTTGTAGTCTCTTTTTAATAATCTTCAGTAGAATCTTGCTGGCATGTAGGATCAGAGCGATTGTGCGATAATTTCCAGTCAGTTGGATCACCTTTCTTTTAGTATAAACACAGATCTTTTCCAGTCAGTTGGCCATGATGTTGTCTTCCATATTTCTTGGCAGAGCCTTGTAAGTACGGTAATAGCTGCATCAGATTGCTGTAATACTTCTATGGGAATGCTATCAATGCCTGTTGCTTTGTTCTTTGATAAGGCTTTCAATGCTGCTTTAACTTCTTCTTTCATCACCAATGTTTCCTGATCATAAGGTACAGGTTGAAACGGCTGTTGGTCCACTTGATCTTTATCATATAAAAACTCTGTATATTCCTTCCACCTTTTCTTGATCTTCTCAGCATCATTCAACATAGATCCTTGAGCATCTTATAACATTCCAATTCGAGGCTGGAACTTTTTCTTTAACTCTCGTAGCTTTAGGAAAGCAGATCTTGTTCTTCCTCTAATAGTTTCTGCTTCTATTTCCTTGCATGCGTCGTTGTAGTACTTCTCCTTGTCCTGTCTTGCTGCACGTTGGAAATCTCTGTTCAGTTCTATTATTGTCTTTCTTTCTCCTCTGGCTTTAGCTTCTCTGCGTTTCTGGGCAATTTTCAGAGTTTCTTCCGTCATCCATGTTGGCCGTTTTTGCTTTTTCACCTTTTGTAGAGACTTCTCGCTTTCTTCCAACAAAACCTTCTTGATGTCACTCCATAACTCTTCTGGAGCGCTGTCATTTGTATCTAAAGCAGCAAATCGATTTTGCAAGCAGTCTTTAAATTCCAGTGGTATATTCTCAAGGTCATATTTTGCTGCATTCATGAGTGGTTTACACTTTTTCAACTTTAGCTTGAGTTTGCATACTAGTAGTTGATGATCTGTACCACAGTCAGCTCCAGGTTTTGTCTTTGTTGATGTTATAGAACTTTTCCATCGTTGACTTCCACAGATGTAGTCAATTTGATTTTTATACAATCCATTGGGTGAAGTCAATGTGTACAGTCGTCGCTTGTGTTGATGGAAGAAGGTGTTTGAAATGAATAGATCGTTGGTCTTGAAGAATTCTATCAGTCTTTCTCCAGCTTCATTTCTGTTGCCAAGTCCATATTTTCCAACTACTTTGTCTTCTTCTTTGTTGTCAACTTTTGCGTTCCAGTCACCCATGACTATCAGGATATCCTGTTTGCATGTTCTGTCAATTTCAGCTTGTACTTGTTCATAGAACTCTTCAATTTCATTCTCTTCTGCAGCTGTTGTTGGGGCATCTACTTGAATTATAGTTGTGTTGATAGGCATTCCTCAGACGAATAGAGATTAAGCGTTCGCTGACTGCATTTTATTTCATTACAGTTCTTGCAAGTTTCTTCTTTATTATAAATGCAACACCATTTCTTCTTTGTCTTTCATTTCCAGCATAGTAGACCATGTGATCATCTGATGCAAAGTGCCCGATGCCAGTCCATTTCAGTTCGCTGACACCCAACAGATCAAGTTCCATTTCATTCTTGACCACCTCCAACTTCCCTTGGTTCATGCTTCGTACATTCCATGTTCCAATGCGTAAGACATCTTTACAGCTTCTGACTCTCATTTCATGCGCAGCTACATCAGCAGTCAGGTCCCGAGGGCTTTGATCCAACCACATCATAAATGCTGGCTTTACTCTGAAAAGTCTTCAGCTCTTTTCCCAGTAGCTAGTTGAGTGCCTTCCGACCTGGGGGTCTCATCTTCCAGCACTATAGCACAATTTGTTTTGTAACTATCCATCGGGTTTTCCTGGCAAGATACAGAAGTAGATTGCCGGGCCTTTCTTCCGCGCAGTTTAAGTTTGGTGTTGTTGCTGTTGTCACAGAAATGTGATCCTCCGCCGTCAACACTATCCCATTCTGCTGCTGCCCAGATGGGTGGTGTGTCTTGGTCTGGCACCTCAGCTGAGACCTGTCCATCTTGGGAGACCCTGTTCTGTTATCCAGAAATTCAAAAACAGATTCTATGACTTCCAAAAAATTGGAACAGTTGTGGGAGTACTTGTCATACCCATTCAAAGTAGATGTGGACATTAAAGAAACTGCAGCTGCTATCAGTAAAAATTACTCATTGAACAAGCCATCTCTTGAAAACGAAATGTTAACCTTTAAAAATGACATTTTTCTCAAGACCCGTGCTGAGCAAGAATCGTTTTGGAAGCTAGTGCCTAGAGACAAATTTCCCAACTTGAGAAGATGCAGTGAAGCTGTACACTCCTGTTTCGGTTCAACTTATTTGTGTGAATCTGCGTTTTCCCATCTGAAAATGACAGAGTACATAACGTTCCTGTGGAAAAGGGCTATTTCACTCTCACATTTACTCCCTAATTCAGCGTTTTAAAAATCTAAACTGTGTAGCTGCTGGATGAGGCAAGCACACTGCACAGCTGGAAATATTAAAATGCTGAATTAGGGAGTAAATGTGAGAGTGAAACACATTATAGAAAACACCATGTTTTGCCCAAGGAGCATGTGGATCATACTCAGGGACTATAAGGTCGGGAACTGAAGGAGTAGGAACAAGGTTGAGGATCTGAAGCAAGTTATCTACTACTGCCCAGTTTTCAGGGGCTAATGTTGGTTTTCCTACTAGCATTTTTACCAAATCATCCACACTTCCTACATTATTACCAAGGTCCATACAAAAACATTCCAATCATCCACAATCATAACCGGAACCCTTACAATAATTTCCCAATCACCTACAATCTGTACCAGAATCCAACATATAGTTCTACATACACAAACTCTCGCAATCACCATTCGCGCCACACCTCACACAAACGTCATCATCGACTCATCCAAATAAAGCAACAACCTATAAGCGATAAAATCGACCAAAACGACAATACAAACACCAAATTACAACTCATCCTAATAAACATCCGATCAATAAGAAATAAATTACCAATAATTAATGACATAATTAACGATACCTCCCCTGACATTATCTGTATTACTGAAACATGGCTCTCACCTACAGACACTATACTACTAAACCAACTAACCACATATCAATATGACATATTCAATTGCCAACGGAACATAAAAAGAGGAGGGGGTGTATTGATCCTCACCAAAAATGACCTAAAATTCACCCTTACAAACCTAAATAATATAGATGGTATGGACATTGTTAACATAGAAAATAAAACCATGGCTCTCACCCTCATCTACAGACCCCCCTCATCCGATCAAAAAAATCTCACCCCTATCCTAGAACTTGCATGCACAGCGTCACAAAGCAAACCATTTATACTCCTTGGTGACTTGAACCTCCCATCACTGAACCATTCCCAATCAGATAACTTCATAGATGCCATGTCACAAATGGGGTTCACACAGATAATACATGCTCCTACACACAAAAGAGGCAACATACTTGACGTAATTTTCCTCCCAGCCTCACTCTACAGTCACCTACTACATACCACCCCGAATATAACCGAAGTACCCTGGTCAGACCACCATCTAATCACAATCCAGCTATCAGCACAAGTCCCAAAAAATAATGGGAGCACAACCCCGCATATATCACGCTTCAAACACTTTGACAAAGACACATTCCTCGACAAAGTACTACCCAAACTAGATACAACCACACCAGACATCAACACAACCATATCAAATTGGAACCTAACCATTCAAAAAGCAGCTGTCCACACAAAAGTCTTACACAAGCAAACAAAAAAGACAGAAAAATGGTTCACGAAAGAGCTGAGAAAACTAAAAAAACAACTGAGGAGACAAGAAAAGAGATGGAGAAAACTAAAATCTGATGAAAACAAATCCCAATACATGGTCCTACTTATAGAATACAAAAACGCAATTAACAAATCAAAAAGAGACTACCACTCTAAAGTAATAAACTCATCCATCAACCGCCCTAGGGAGTTATTCGCGATAGTAAAAACATTAACCAAAGCTAATAACAGCGAACCTAAACAAGCAATTAATATACAAACACTAGCAAATCATTTTGCAGAAAAACTAAAAAACAAGCCCACTACCCCAACTTCTTTATTATCAAACACGAAAACCACGCATGAATGGACAAGTTTCCAGTTGATAGAACAAAAACAACTCCTCAAAATCATAACAATGATAAACACCACCACCTCCCCACTTGACCCATGCCCCGTTTCATGGATTAAGTGTACGAAAGAGGAACTGGCGGTAAATCTACAACACATAGTTAACCAATCTCTATCACAGGGCATCATGCCTGATGCCCTAAAACTCACAACACTCCGACCAATAATAAAGAATAATAAGCTAGACTCAAAAGATCCAAACTCATACAGACCTATAGCCAGCATTCCGTTCATAGCCAAAATTATAGAGAAAACAATTCAAATTCAGTTACAGGAACACATTGATGAATACAAACCCCTTGACTCACACCAATTTGGTTTCCGCCCATCCCATGGAGTAGAAACCCTCCTAATCACCCTTATGGACTTCCTCATCAAGGGCACAGATGAAAAACAACAAGGCTACCTACTCCTATTTATAGATATCTCAGCCGCATTCGATAACATTAATCATCTAACACTGATCAACAGATTAGAAAATCTAGGAATAGGCGGGACCGTCCTTAACTGGTTCAAATCCTACATTTCACACCGATTAATACGCGTCCAAATTGACCAACAAGCATCAGAAACATTCCCCCAAGGACAGGGAATACCCCAAGGATCAGCCCTATCAGCCCTCCTATTTAACCTGTACCTGCAACCGATAACAAACATATTTAAAAAACACAAGATTAACCACTTTATATATGCCGATGACATCATGCTAGCTACCCCCTTATACTTTTTAAACAGTTATTCTGACTCGCTATCCAAATGCATGGCTGAAACCACCTCCTGGATGGAAACTAACCACCTCAGCATAAACTTCAAAAAAACTGAGGCAATGTTTGTGACAAGATCATCTATGACTGAGAACACCTACCCGGAAATAATCACTATCAACAAAACCTCCATACCTGTCAGAAAACAGGTAAAATACTTAGGAGTAATAATAGACCACACTCTCACCATGTTACCACACATAAAACAAACAGTAAAAACCATTTTCTATAAACTCAAAACAATTCAACACCTAAGGCCACTCCTAGAAACACCAGACTTTAGATCCGTAGTAAGTACACTGATCACCCCTCACTTTGACTATTGCAATAGTCTCCTAATAGGCCTCCCGCAAAAAAGCACCTACCTTCTGCAAAGAGCACAAAACATCTGTGCAAAAGTGATTGCTAAAGCTCCCCTAACAGATCACGTAACCCCTATACTGCTAGACCTCCACTGGCTCCCTATAAACAGTAGAATTAAATATAAAATCATCCTAACAACCTATAAACTCATAAACGACATAACCCCCTCACACTTATCCACATTACTGCAATCTCCAACTTCGACAAGGACCCTCAGACAAAACGCGGCCCACTCGCTCATCATACCTAAAACCATCCGCAAAACTAAGAACACCACTAGCTCCAGAGCATTCTCTTTCACTGCCCCTACACTCTGGAACGACCTCCCTATTGAACTTCGCACCATAAGAGACCTCTTCCAATTCAGAAAAGAATTAAAGACCTACCTGTTCACTGAACACTTCGAAGTCCCCTACTACCCCAAAGCTAGCTCCACAACAAACCTGGTCACACATGCACAAACTCCCTTAACCCAAACAATATAAACACAAGCCTACCCCCCCCCCCACTCACACGCCTCAAAGACGACAAAAAAAAAAGGAACTAAATTCCAACACCTACACCAATATCTGCCCCACACAACACACACACCACACACTGTAAATATACATTTGTAAAAAGTTTGATGTGTTTGCTTTAATACCTACAAAGTTCTTGCTTTCTGCTTATTGTTTTTCTTTAATATATTTACTGTTCAATGTAAATAGTTGATTTCTATTGTTCTATGTACAATGTTCAATGTAAATAGTTGATTTCTATTGTTCTATGTAAAATGTATACAAACTGTGTACAAGACTGTTAACCTGTTATATGTAAACCGCCCTTGATCTCTGGAAGGGGCGGTATAAAAGAAATAGTTAAATAAAATAAATAAATAAAATTATTAAGAGGGCTGCCAGATACCAAATCCAGAAAAATAAAAACAGTGCCAATGCTACTGAAAATATACATATTAACCAATTCTCAATCGACAAGTCCGAAGTGGTTTGTAACTGTCCAACAACTTCACAATCACTCTCTTGGTCATGTATATTGTGATTACCCATTGTAATCACAATATACACACACACACTTTTCGTACCTGCTGAAAGGCCAGACAATCCGAGTACTTCACAGCACCAGACTGAAGTACTCGGATTGTCTGGCCTTTCAGCAGGAACGAAAACATGACAGATGAACATCTCCAGGATTCCCTGAGACTGGCCCTCATGCAATATTCACCCAACTTCAAAAAGCTGGTGGATGAAATGCAGGCTCAGACGTCTCACTAATGAGCAAGAGCGAAATATTAAAGATTGTGCAAGATCAGCCTGGATCAATACTCGACCTAAATTTAACACAAATTACTCAATAAAAGTTAAAGAAAGTTATTAAGACAGTTAAAGAAAGTTATTACTCAATAAAACTTTAAGAAAAAATGTACTTTCCATTTCTCCTCGCAGTTCTTACTGGATCTTTGTCTCTGTTTTGTTTTTGCTTAATTTGCTTAACAGTTGATCACATCCAAGTAAATGACAGAAGGTTCATTAAAAATGGGGGAGGGGGGGGGGAAATCCTCCAACCTTTTGGGTTAAAATTTAATTTGAAACTAATTTGAAACTTAATTTTTATGGTGGTAGATCACAGGCATTTTTGGCCGGAAAAAAGTAGATCACGACCTGTTCGAAGTTGGACATGCCTGGTTTACACCATCAAAATATAGAATGACTAGGGGGCATACAATGAAACTACAGGGTAACCTCTTTAAGACTAATACGAGAAAATATTTTTTCACTCTGCGTGTAATCTAACTCTGGAATTTGTTACTGGAGGATGTAATAAAAGCTGTTAGTGTAGCAAAGTTTAAAAGAGGTTTGGACAAGTTTGTGGAGGAAAGGTCCATAAACCGTTATTAAAGTGGACCTAGAATATCCACTGCTTGCCCCAATACAAGCATTGTGGAATTTGTCTCTTTTGGGGAAACTCCTAGGTAGTTGTGACCTAGATTGGCCACTGTTGGAAACAGGATACTAGGCTTGAGGGCCTTGGTCTGACCTAGTATGGCATATCTTATGTTCTTATGTTCTCTAAGGGAAAAGAGGGGACTACTATACTAGTCAATATGGAAAGGCAGACTAGATAGACCATGTGGTCTTTTTCTGCCATTATGTTTCTATGATCCTATAATGTACAACAGACATACTATGCATAACAGAATCCTGGTTCTCCAATACTGACACCGTTCTCATCAACCAGCTGAAACCTCCTGATTATGACAGTTTGAACTGCTCTCGTTCTGAGGCAGCGGCGTTTGCAACCTAGCAAGAAATAACTTATTGTTGAAGCAAACACAAACTATCTCCACAGATGGTCTTAATCTCATAATAATCTCAAACAAAAAGATTATACTATGTCTTGCCTACGCTCTTCTACAGCAAAGCACGATGAGCTATCGACCATTCTAGAAACAGCCAGTACATTTGCACACCCCTCGTCCCACCTCACACTAATGGGTCCCCTAAATCTATCCTCTGCTCTACTAAGTCAATCTAGATCTTTCATTCTATTTATTTTTATTCTATTTTTATTCTCTTGTATACCGCGCTATTCTGCATCAGTGCGGTTTACATTGAACAAACAAAATGGAAGCCATGAGTCACATCCAATTCATCCAATTGGTCCAAGCCCCAATACACACCAAAGGAAACACCTTGGATATCGTATTCATCCAATTACAACTTCTGTAAACCCATGCAATCCCCAAACCACTGCTCACTTAAGTGCCATGGTCAGACCACTACACTGTCACCTGCTACCCACCTGTGTATCTGACCCTGATATCACAGACCATTCACAATATATGCCTCCACTGATTCAAGCCCCTTGATAAATCTACATTCATTGACAAAGTGCTCCCTTCTCTTGATGAACACTAGGACCTTGACCTCAATATAAACAAATGGATAACCACAATACAAACCTTTGCAACTTCTGTACTGTGAAACCACATCACCGAATCCAAAGCCCATGGTACACGTTAAGCCTAAAAGAATTAAAGCGCAAACGGCAAAAACTGGAACGCAGATGGAGAAGCACACTTGATGATCAGACAAATCAAACCTACTTCCTCACCTTCCAAATGTACCATTCAGAGATCAACACTAAACTAATAATGAAGGCTATAAACAAACCCAGAGAAATAGTCAATATAGTTACTAGACTACCAAAAAACAACAGCCAAGCCAACCGGACTTACACTATTGACCCACAGGACTTTGCTGCATACCTGCAATCAGAACACCCCATGCCATCGCTTAGCCTGCTTGTTGCTGCCACCTGTGGCAACCCCACAGACCTAAACACCACAAATACACTACTACGGTCCTTCAGCCCCACTTCCATGGAACATCTTCAGCACATAATACATAGCATCAACACCACAAGTTCTCCTCTCATACCCTGTTACTTGGTTCAAAATCACAAAAACAGAGCTTGCTCCTATTATATATAAGTTAATCACAACCTCCTCTCCTCCAAAGGATACTTTCCTATATACCTGAAATCCGTGTCAATCTGTCCAATCCTCAAAAACCCTAAGCTCGATCCAAATGACCCGAGCTCATACAAGCCTCTCTCTAACTTACCATTTATTACCAAAGTTATCGAGAAGGCAGTCCTCTACCAACTGCAAGAACATATTGACTCAAACACCATACACCAACATGGATTATGCAACAACCATGGAGTAGAAACCTTGCTCATCTCTAACAGACTGGCTTATCAAGGACATAGAAAACACAAAACAAGACTTCATTCTCATCTTTCTAGACACTGCAGCAGCTTTTGACACAATATCCCATGATATCATCCTACAGCGCCTATTCAATATAGGAATCCATGACACGGTCCTAGAATGGCTACAGTCATACCTCACAAATCGCTCCCAATATGTACAAATTGGACAACAGACCTCCAAACAATTCACCTAGATACAAGGCATCCCTCAAGGCTCTGCCCTCTCGGCGCTACTAATTAACATCTAAATACAGCCAATCTGCAATACCATAAGCATGTTCAAAATACACTATCATCTTTATGCAGACGATATTATGATATATATTCCCTTTTCCACCATAAACCCAAACTACTCAACAATTACAACCTGTTTCAACACTATAAATCAATGGCTATCAGAACATAATCTCAAGATCAACCTCAAGAAAACGGAGGTACTGTTTCTCACCAAAATTCAATTCTTCCTCTTCCCAAAGACATTAAAGGTGAACATGTAAATAGTTACCCTGTATGGTCCAAGTTCTAACTCCTGTTATAATGTAAACTCAAACAGTCTTGACTGCACTGAGCTCTTGTTGTTGAATGTAAACCGCACTGATACAAATAGTGCGGTATATAAGAATTGTTAAATAAAAAATAAATAAACTAACTCCAACCTATAAGTCAAGTCAGAAGTAAGATACCTCGGCGTTACCATAGATTAGCATCTCACATTCCAACCACATATAAAGTGTCTTAATTCATTTACAGCAAATTAAGAACACTCCAACACTTACGGCCCCTTCTGGAACCTCATAACTTCTGGATAGTTTTCCAGGCAATGATACTAGCACATTTCGACTTCTGTAATGCTATCCCTCCATGGAATTTCTAAAAACAAATTACATCCACTACAACTTGTGCAGCATGCAAACGTCCAAATTCTGTTGTGCTTATACAGATACAGCCACGTCACACCAATTCTAAAAGATGGTCAGTAGAATCAAGTACAAAGCCATAATAACTATGTTCAAAATATTCCACCCGTTATCCTCCCAATACCTGCAAACTATCATAACAAAGATCCCAGAAAACCGCCAAAGGAGGAATAATACATCAAACCTTCTAATTCTGCTTTCCAAAATGACCAAGAGCAACCAGACAATAGGATACTGGGCTTGATGGATCTTGGTCTGACCCAGTATGGCATATCTTATGTTCTTGCGCTAGGGAATTCTCCATATATTCCCCATGACTCTAGAATACCCTATCACACCACATCAGACACACCCATGATCTTCTAATAACCTTCAAGAAGCTGATAAAGACCCACCTGTTCATGGAACATTTCAATGGGATCAGCTGACTCATCCACCTATGAACTCTCTCCTTTTTCATCCCTTCCTCCATTCCCGCCAACCCCTAACTTGATATGCACTGGACTATTACTATCTTGTGCAACCTCTCTATTGTGTATATAGTTACCCTGTTCTCTGTTTTACCAATGTAAACAGCATTAATCCTAGGAAATGCAGTATAAAATAAATAAATATTCTGCACGCCAGTCTCTCATCTCCTTTCCTATCCTATATTGGTTAATTTATATTTTATTTTTATTTAACTTTGTAAACTGCTCTACTGTATATGCCCCACAAATGGTGGTATATCAAAAATTAATAAACGATCTCATACATATGTGTTTTAGTTATATACATCCCTGATACAGGTTTCACGCCAAAACCTGGCTATATCAATTTTTAAAGGTATATATTTTAAGGTTTCTCTATTGTCACGCCCCCTACTGGCTAGGTGGTTACCTAGGAGCAGTGGGCGTACCTCTTAATGTCCCTTTTTCCAGCTTAGGTCCAGAGCTGCAGCATCTGGATAGTGTAGTTGTGCAATAAAGAATAGCCGAGGGGTTTCAAAAAGGCAAACAGGAAATTTATTATAATTTTCTCTTCCTAGCCAATGAACTTCTTTTTAAGGAGTTCAAATATACAGCAAAGCAAAGTCGGATACTTCTCCATTGAAAAACAAAAGCAACAAAACTTCACAGCACACTTTTCAGGACAGTCAATGCAGCATTGTTTCATACAGCTTGTTTTAAACCAGCAATAAAGTCTTTTCCTTCAGCAAAGATTAAAGCTCCACGTTCCCAGCTGGGTCTAGCACAAACCCAGGTTTTCACAGCGCTCTAGACTGCACCTTAACTTCTTCAATTCAAGCTGTTAAACATTTGTATTCTTCACATTAAGCTGCTATCATTTGTATTCTTTACTTTCAGGCTGCTAACATTTATATTCTTTTCTTCAAGCTGCTAACATTTGCATTTTGGGTTCAAGGCTCCACATGACCCCTTTGAACCTCTCTGTTCAGCTTAAAACGTTAGCCCTTCATTTAACTCAATTCTACAGCAGGTCATGCAGTTAGGAAAGCTTCTGGGTTTTTTACAACTTTAAAACCCTATAGCCTTGTCACTTCTGGCTTACACAGAATGAGCAATCCATTTCAGATTCAGAGAAAACATTATCTGAAACACACTCATCTATTTGCATGCTTTCCTCATCTAGGTCAATTGGCACCTGGCTGGGCTCAGCGTGTGAAACAGCAGGTTTTAGTTTCTCTAGTAACTTTAAAACTTTTCCCCACTGGGATACTTCTCCCTGCTGAGTGACAGTGGGAGGACAGAGGAGTTCATTATTCTTTAGCAGATTCTTTAAGGCTTCTAATGTGCCCACCTTTTTCCCAGCAATTAGTCTTTTCCCAGGCTTTGCTGAAGATGAAACACTTCCCCCAAGCTCTCTTAAAGACAGTCCCATACCTTGCTCACAAACAGCATCTCCCACAGAATGAACTCTCCTGTCTTCCAGGCCAGCTGTAATTCCCCTATCAGCTGGGCTCTCTTCAGGACTAGAGTTTTCTGTATGCTGAGTGCAATAGGGATTTCTCTTGAGACAGCTCCTGGAGCATCTTCCTCTCTCAGGTCTTCTCCTGGTCTCCTCATTCGCTGCTTCCTCACCAGACTCTCTGGAAGTCTCTACTCTCCTGGTAGTCTCTCCCTTCCTGGTGGAAACCTCCTCCCCGGTGGATGCACACCCCTTCCTTCCTGCTTCCCTGAGCTTATATGAGTGAGACTGTCCTATGGCATCCAACTCCACCCCCAAGCATTCCTCGTCACCTCCCCTGGTTACCTTGGAGCTGGGGCATGGCTCACTCTCAACAGCTCTGTGAATGCAGTTTTTTTTCTTAACCGGAGTTTTAACCCTAAAACTCCCTGAACTATTTCTCTGCTCCGAAGTGAATGGCTGTTTTTTTCCCACTTTCTGGGGCTCTATTACCGTCTCGTCACCACACTATGATTAATGTATTTAGCAAAATTGTACCAAGTTAACAAATGTTCCATGTAAAACAGCTAATTTGTACCTAGTTAACAAATGTTCCATGTAAAACAGACTTGTAAATCTGTTCATTCCTTGTTCATTGTAAACCGCACCTGATCTGTGGAAGGTAGCGGTATATAAGCAACTGTTAAATAAATAAATAAATAAATAAAACTATGTGTACAGAAATATAGAAACATGACAGCAGAAAAAGACCACATGGCCTATCTAGTCTGCCCTTCCATATCAACTACAATAGTCCCCTTTTTACCTTTAGAGATCCTCTGTGTCTGTCTCATGGTTTTTTTGAATTCAGATACTGTCCTCCTGTCCACCACCTCCACTGGGAGACTATTCCACACATCTATCATTCCTTCTGTTAAGAATTATTTCTGCAAATTACACCCGAGTCTATCCCCTTTCAGTCTCATGCTATATCCTCTCATAGCAGAGCTTGCATTCAATTGAAAGAGACACCCTTGTGCATTTATGCCACGGAGGTATTTAAATGACTCTACAGTATATCAAGTGAAAAATAAAGATAAAGATCATATTGTTCTTATCCCGCTTTTCCTCTAAAGTATACATATTAAGATCTCTAAGTCTGTCCTCATATGATTCAAAATGAAGACCATTAACCATTTTAGTAGCCACCCTCTGCACAGATACCAACCTGCTTATATCCTTTTGAAGATGTGGTCTCGCACACAATACTCCAAATGAGGTCACACCAGAGACTTACACAGAGGCATTATCATCATCTTTTTTCTGCTGGCCATTCCTCTCCCTATCCCTATCCTTCCAGCTTTCTCAGTCACCTTTTCTGCCTATTTAGCTACTTTAAGATCATCAGACACAATTATGCCAAGGTCCCGCTCCTCTTTTGTGGACAGAGGTACCTCACCATCTACACTGTACCGCTCCTATGGATTTTTGCAGCCCAAATGCATAACCCTGAATTTTTAGCATTAAATTTCAGCTGCCAAATTCTAGTACATTCTTCAAGCTTAGCTAGATCCCTCCTCATGTTATCTACTCCTTCTTGGATGTCTACTCCATTGCAGATTTTGGTATTATCTGCAAACAATCAAACATTACCCGACAGCCCTTCTGCAATATCACTAACAAAGATGTTAAAAAGAATTGGACCAAGGACAAATCCCTGTGGCACACCATTTGTAACCACCTTCTCCTCAGAGTGAGCTCCATTTACCTGTACCCTTTGTCACCTCCCACACAACCAAATTCTAACCCAAGCAGTAACTTTAGGGCCATCCCTAGGGTGCTCAGTTTGTTTATAAGTCGCCTGTGCAGAATGGTGTCAAAGGCTTTACTGAAATCTAAATACACCACATCTAGGGCTCTCCCTTGGTTCAACTCCCTGGTCAACCAGTCAAAGAAATCAATCAGATTTGTCTGACAGGACCTGCCTCTGGCGAATTCATGCTGCTTTGGATCCTGCAATCCACTGGACTCCAGAAATCTCACTATTCTCTCTTTTAGTAGCCTTTCTAATAGTTTACTAACCACAGAGGATGACTAACTGGCCTATAGTTCTCAATGTCATCCTTACAACCACTTTTATGTGAAGGGACCACATGTGCCTTTCTCCAGTCCTCTGCCACCACTCTTGACTCCAAAGAGGCATTAAAAAAGTCAGATTTTGGAGCCGCTAGAACGTCCTCAAGTTCCCTCAGTATTCTTGGATGTATCCCCATCTGGACCCATGGCTTCGTCTACTTTTAATTTAGCTAGTTCCTCATGAACACAGTCTTCTGAAAATCATTCGAGAGCCAAGTCACTTCTGTTCCTGTTTGCGGGTGTTTTCGGAGGCATGCTCCTGGCCCTTCATCTGTGAACACAGAATAGAAATATTTGTTAAGCAATTCCACTTTATCCTCATCAGTTTTTGCATATTCCTCCCCTGTACCATTGAGTCTGACAATACCACTTTAACCCTTCCTTCTCTCATTAACATATCTGAAAAATTTCTTATCCCTGCATTTTTCTTCATTTTGTACCTTTGTTTTCTTGACTACTTTGCTAACAGAGAAGTGGTTTACACGCCACTTCCCGCTTGCCATTGATTTGTTGTTCAAAAGTGTATCTGTTTCCAATGCTGAAATACAAGAGTTCACAGAGAAAGGAAAACAGGCATCTATATTTTGAAAAACTTAGAGAAAAATATAGATGCCTGTTTTCCTTTCTCTGTGAACTCTTGTATTTCAACATTGGAAACAGATACACTTTTGAACAACAAATCAATGGCAAGCGGGAAGTGGCGTGTAAACCAAAATCCATGCAAAAGGCAAGCAAGCCATTTAACAAATGCCGGAAAGCAGTGAGTACAAATGCTCGAAGCCTATCCAACGAAGTTCCTAATCTGGAAGCCCTAATGGTGGATATGTACTTGGACATTGTGGCCATCACAGAAACATGGTTTAACGAGTCACATGAATGGGATATAGCCATTGCTGGCTATAATCAATTGAGAAGAGATAGAGAGTGTAGAAAAGGAGGAGGAGTAGCCCTGTATGTCAAAAGCACTATTAAAGTTAATGAAATGTAGGGGACGTGGAGAAAAGAAGTGGTGCTCTGGATTGTGTTGGAAAGAGGAGATGGCACTGTCATCCATACTGCCCAAACCAAAGAAATGGATAGCGAATTGATTGTTGATATTGCAAAGATAGCCATGAAGGGGGGAAGTGATCATATTGGGTGATTTTAATCTACTCGATGTGGATTGGAGTGTTCCTTCTGCAAATCTGGAAAGATGTAAAAAAAAATTGTGGATGCCTTCCAAGATGCATTACTTAAACAAATAGTGATAGAACCGACCAGGGAGAGCTCCGTGCTGGATTTAGTGCTCACCAATGGAGATAGCATTTCGAATATCCAGGTGTGTGCCCATATGAGCAGCAGCAATCATCACACGGTGTGGTTTGAGATAAAAGCCAAGGTGGAATCCAATCACAGCAAACTCAAAGTCTTAAACGTCAAAAATGCTGACTTCTGTAAAATGGCCAAGTACCCGAAGGAGGAGTTGGTAGGGGGAGGGGATAAGGGAAGTGGAATTGCAATGGGCTAAACTAAAGGAGGCAATAAAAGGTGCAACAGATACATACATAAGGAAAGTAAATAAAAACAAGAGGAAAAGGAAATCTATTTGGTTCTCTAAAGAAGTGGCTGAACAAATAAAGTAAAAAAAACATAGCTTTCACAAAATTCAAAAGCTCACAAATAGAGGAATACAGAAAAGAATACAAGATCAAACTAAAAGAGACAAAAAGAAATAAGGATAGCAAAATTAAAGGCAGAAGAAAAGATGGCTAAAGATGTGAAGTGCGGCAACAAAACATTTCAGGTATATTCGGGAAAGGAGGAAAATCAGAGGTGGAATTGCAGGACTCAAAAGTGCTGGGAACGGATTCGTGGAAAGTGACATTGAAAAAGCGAAAATGCTAAACAAAAACTTCTGCTCTGTTTTCACTAGAGAAATTCATGGAGAAGGACCAGCTGTGATTAACAAATATACAAATGGGAATGGAGTAGATATCACACCATTCACAAAAGATGTGTTACAATAGCTTGCCAAACTGAAAGTGGACAAGTCTATGGGACCAGATGGGATACATTCCAGGATACTTAAAGAGCTCAGAGAGGTTCTTGCAAGGCCTTTAAAGGATGTTTTAATGGAGTCAGGAGAATTTCCACAGGACTGGAAAAGGGCCGATGTGGAACCTCCCCACAAAAGTGGTAATAGGGAAGAAGTGACAAACTACAGGCCAGTAAGCCTTTCCTCAGTGGCGGGAAAAGTAATGGAGGCACTCCTGAAAGAGTGAATAGTGGAATTCTTCGAAACCAAAAGGTTGCATGATCTGAGGCAACATGGTTTTACCAAAGGACGATCTTGCCAAACAAAAATGATTGAGTTCTTTGACTGGGTGACCAGAGAACTACATTAAGGGCATGTGATGGATGTGATTTACCTAGATTTCAGCAAAACCTTTGATACTGTTCCTCATAGGAGGCTTATCAATAAACTCACAGCTTGGGGATGGTGAACTCGATCAGAAATTGGTTGACTGACAAACGACAGAAGGTGACGGTAAGCGGAACTCACTTGGATGAAAGGAAGGTGATTAGCGGTGTGCCCCAGTGTCGGTCCTGGGATCGGTACTGTTCAATATATTTGTGAGTGATATTGCTGAAGGGCTGAATGGAAAAGTCTGTCTTTTTGCAGATGACACCAAAATTTGCAACAGAGTGGACTCCCCGAGGGAGGGGGGAACATGAGGAAAGATCTACAAAAGCTGGAAGAATGGGCAGTGAAGATTTAACGTGAAGCAGTGCACTGTCATGCACTTGGGAAGCAGAAATCCAAGGGAACTGTATGCGTTAGGAGGTGAGAGATTGATGTGCATGGACCAGGAGAAGGACCTTGGAGTGATTGTTTCTGACGATCTCAAGGTGGCGAAACAGTGTGACAAGGCAGTGGCAAAAGCCAGAAGGATGTTGGGTTGCAAACAGAGAGGAATTACTAGCAGAAAGAGTAGTTACTCACCTGTAACAGGTGTTCTCCAGGAGCAGCAGGAATCAGTCCTCACATATGGGTGACATCGATGTCAATGGAGCCCCCATGCGGAGCATTTCCCCAGCTTTCTAAGAAAGCCTTTGGAAATACTGCACGGTCCCCTTCCCGCCTAAGGGTGCGATGTTGCTCAGTCTGATGACATAGCTAAAAGACAGCACAAAAAATGCAAAAATAAACTATGTACAACTGCAACTCCCAGAGAAGAAGGAGGGTTGTGAGGACTGATTCCTGCTGCTCCTGGAGAACACCTGTTACAGGTGAGTAACTACTCTTTCTCCAGGATCAAGCAGGAGGTCAGTCCTCACATATGGGACTCCCCAGCTTCAGGCTACCGGGGACCCAGAGCTGAAAAATGAGCTCACTCTAGCCGCAGCATCAGAGAAAGGATTTCACTGAAAACATACCCCCACCGGTAGCCCAACCAGAGGGCTGGAGGGTAGGAGTTGCCTAAACATCAAAGAGATTTCGGAGCTCTGCCTGACCGAAAGCACTGTCCCTGTGGGACTCCCTCTCCAGGCAGTAATGGGCTGCAAATGTCTGGCTTGAGGACCAAGTTGCAGCCCTACAGATGTCTGCCAACGGTACAGAGCGGAGATGAGCTACTGAGGCAACCATTGCCCTGACACAATGGGCCGTGACCCGACCCTGCAAGGGAAGGTCAGCTGCCCTGTAAGCCCAGGTGATACAGTCAGCCACCCAGATGGACAAGGTACGCTTGGAGACAGGTAACCCCAAGTAATTAGGGTCAAAAGATACGAAGAGCTGAGTAGCCCTCCAATTCCCCTGCATAGGGACAATGTAGAAGGATAAGGCCCTTCTACAGTTTAGGGTATGCAGGACTGTCTCAGCCCGGCTGGCATGGGGCCTAGGGAAGAACGTTGGAAGAACCACCTCTTGGTTGAGATGGAAAGAGGAGACAACCTTTGGAAGGAACTTAGGATGAGTCCTAAGGACTACCCTGTTCCTATAGAAGCGAGTGTATGGCCTGTCACAGACCAGGGCTTGAAGCTCACTCACTCGCCTGGCCGAGGTCAGGGCCACTAGGAATAGAGTCTTCCAAGAAAGGAAGCGGAGAGGACATGTAGCCATCGGCTCAAAAGGTGGGCGAGTCAGTTGCTGCAAGACCACATTCAACTCCCACTCAGGGGCCGGTGGACGGAGAGGAGGCTTGAGCAAGAGCAAGCCTCTGAGAAACCTGGACACCAAGGGGTGAACCGACAAAGAGTGTCCCTCCACCAGTGAGTGGTGAGCTGCCAGAGCAGAGAGGTGGACCCGAACAGAATTGGACTTAAGGCCCTGATTGGACAAGGACAGCAGGTACTGAAGCACTACTGGCACAGTGCAGGAGAAAGGATCTTCCTTGCGTTGCTGACACCACAAGGAGAAGCTGCTCCACTTCAGGGCATAGGTTTTCCTGGTGGATTGCTTTCTAGAGGCAAAGACCACCCCTTCCACTTCCGGAGGTATGCCCCAGGGGGCCAACACTATCCTTGCAGCCTCCAGGCCATCAAATTGAGAGATTTGAGATTGGGGTGCAGAAGGGAACCCTGATCCTGAGAGAGAAGATTGGGTTGCAACCCCAGAGGTAGTGGGGTTTCAACTGCTAGTTGAAGTAGAAGTGGGAACCAGGGCTGCCTCGGCCACCTGAGGGCTACCAGAAGTACTGAGGCCTTGTCCCTTAGAATCTTGAACAAGGTTCGGGCCACCAGAGGAGTGGGAGGAAACGCATACAGGAGACCCTGGGACCAAGAAATCAGGAAGGCATCCGCTGCTAACCTCAGCGGATGCGGTTTCCTGGAACAGAACCTGGGTAGCTGCCGGTTCAGGGGACTGGCAAAGAGACCTATGGATGGAAGTCCCCATTTCAGGAAAACTGTCTGAACCACTAATGGGTACAGTTGCCACTCGTGGGGCTGCATAACCCTGCTCAACCTGTCTGCCAGGAAGCTCTCCTGGCCAGGGAGATAAACAGCCTTGAGAAACATGTTGTGCCTGAGAGCAAAAGAGCAAAGGAGCCTGGACCCAGTGCCTCCCTGTTTGTTCACATAGAACATGGCCACTTGATTGTCCGTCTGTACCAGAACAGACTGGTGAGCCAAGGTGTGAGAGAAGGTTTTGAGGGCTAAGCGAATAGCCCGGAGCTCCAGTAAGTTGATCTGTTGCGTGGCCTCCCATGGAGACTACAGGCCCTGGGTGCACTTGTCCAAACAATGTGTACCCCAGCCCTGCAAGGAGGCATCGGTCGTCAACACCACTGAGGAAACAGGCACCTGAAAAGGCACCCCCTGTAGTAGGTTGGGGGGGGGGGGTGTAGCCACCACTGTAGGGAGTTCAGGAACGGTTTGGACACCTGCACTTTGTCTGTGAGGCTTCCTGTGGCTTGCTTCCACTGAGTTCTGAGGCACCACTGTGCAGGTCTCATGTGGAGGTGGCCATTGGGGGTCACATGCACTGTCGATGCCATGTGGCCTAGGAGCTTCAGACAGAGTCTGGCGGAAACCAGTGGTATGCTGAGAAACTGGTTTGCCAAGTCTATGAGCCTTTGTGCCCTGTCTTCTGGCAAGTAAGCCTTTGCTTGCAGGGAATCCAGTCGTGCCCCTATGAAATCCAGGTTCTGGGAGGGGAGCAAAGAGGACTTTGCGAAGTTTATGACAAAACCTAGGTGTTTAAGACAGGAGGAAGACAGTTCAGAGAGTGGCTTGCCTGGCCTCCTGGTAAGTCTGACCCCTGATGAGCCAGTCATCCAGGTAGGGGAAGACAAAGACACCTTGATTCCTCAAGTAGGCCGCCACCACTGCCAGGCACTTTGTAAAGACCCTTGGGGCGGAGGTTAGGCCAAAGGGCAGTACTCTGTACTGGTAATGGTTTCCTCCCACAATGAACCTGAGGTACTTTCTGTGGTCTGGATGAATGAGGATGTGAGTGTACGCATCCTTTAGATCTAAGGAGCATAGCCAATCTCCCTGCTGAAGGTAGGGCAGAAGTGTTACAAGAGTAAGCATCTTGAACTTTTCTTTCTCCAAGAACTTGTTGAGACCCCTGAGGTCCAGAATGGGCCGGAGGCCACCAGTTCTCTTTGGTACGAGGAAGTACCTGGAGTAAAGCCCGTGACCCTGCAGGTGGGGAGGTACAGGCTCCACCGCCTTGTCCAGAAGCAGACCTTGAAGTTCTTGAAGAAGGAGGTCTGTGTGCAGAGGAGGTCTTGGAGGCTCCCCTGGGAAGTAGGTAGGAGGCAACTGCTGGAAATGGAGCATATAGCCCTTGTGGACTATGCTCAATACCCAAGCATCTCCTGTAATGGGTGGCCACCTGTGGGCAAACAGGGCTAGATGACCTCCTGTGCAGGGATGGGGCAGCAGAGGTGGAAAGGCTATGCTGTGGGAGTCAAAAAACCCCTCCCTGCTGAGTAGGAGCAGGAGCTGGAGGATTGGGGGTCTTCTGCCTACGGGGCCCATGTCCCTGCCCCTTGGCCTGCTGACCCTGCTGGGGAGCTGGGGAGGCCTGGTACTGAGGGAAAGGTTTGTAGGCAGCTGCCTTCCTCGGGTAAAAGGACTTCTTACCCGAGCCCTTCTTCTTATGAGAAGGGGCAGACGTTTTTCTGGACAGCCTTGTCCTAGTCAGGTGCTCGGTTTCGAGCTCAGCAGCCTTCTCGGCCATGGGCTTGCCAAACAGGTTTTCACCTCGGCAAGGGACATCGACCAACTTGCCCTGCACCCAGGGCTCGAGATCCGATGACTGCAGCCATGCCTGGCGTCGGGCCGCGATGCCGGCTGTCGCTACACGGGCCGAAGCCTCAAAGCCATCATAGGCCGCTCGGGACATGAACTTTGAGCATTGCCGGATTCCCGAGGACAAGGTCTTGAATCTCTGCAAAGGTTCCCCGGAGAGGCCAGCAGAGAACCTGGCAATTTCCTTCGCCAGGTCCCGTAAGTACATGCCCATGTACAGCTGATAGGACTGGACACGGCAAGCAAGCATCGAGCCCTGGAAGCACTTTCTGCCGAGCGCATCCAGGTGCTGGGCCTCCCTGCCAGGAGGCACCACGGAGTGCATCTTCTGGCTCTTCAGACAATACATGGCCGATTCCACCACCATGGAATGGTGCGGCAGCTGCGCCTTTTGGAATCTAGGGCTCTTACGGAGTCGATAAATGGAATCGACCCACTTGCACAAAACCGGCGCCGAGGCCGGGGCCTCCCACATCCGGAAGAGGAGCCGTTCCAGCATCGGAGGAACAGGCACAGTAAAAGCCTCCTTTGGCAGAGTGTCATATTGGAGGGCCTTGAGCTCTTCGGCTCCTCCTCGGGGTCTGCGGGAATCGCCAAAGTCGTGGCCGTGGCCATGTCCCTGACGAACTCCGAGAACCTGGTGTCCTCCGGCGGGGACCTACTCCGGGGCTCGGACTGCGGTGAGTCCGAAGGGACGCACCGAGTCCGAAAAGTATCAGGGGATTCCTCGTCCTCCGTCTCCCACGCAGACTCATCCGAAGAGGAGTCGGGGGGCTCCGATCGCGCGGGTCTCTGTGGCACCCGCCCCGACACTGAAGGCACCGGCGTCGACGTCCTTGGTCCCGAGTGGGAGGTCGAGGGTGACCGTGACCGAGGACGACCTCAAACCTTCATGGTCTCGAGTAGCGGCTCGGCCTCCGGGGTCGACTTAGACGTCGATGTCCCGGTGGTCGGGGCAGATGCACCAGCGAGGCTTGCCATCAGCATCCGCTGCTGATCCATGAAGGCAGGCAATCTGCACTCCAAGGCTGTCAGCCTGAGTCCAAGCTCAGGAGACTCAGAAGCCACTGACTCGGGCCCCGGCGGCGCCGGACCCAACGTCTGCTCCCTAGGAGGAGAGTCCTCGAGGACAACAGAACTTACGTGCCCGGCGGATTCCGGCTCCACGTGAGGTATCCTGGATGGCTTCTCCTGCTCGCTCCAAGGGCCTGGGGCAGCGGTCGAGGGTCTGAGACCTGGCCCCCGAGGAACCAGGGACCTCCTCTGACGCCGCCCTCACGAGTCGCTTCTTTCTCTTACGTTCCCGATCGGGGGACCCCCTATCCGAGGAACCCCGGCGATGCTCGGGGTCAGACTGCCGAGACGTCGAGGCCTCAGACAAGGTCCGGGCCCGGCCAGAGGCAGAGTCAGAAAAAATCCATTCTTTCTGATGCTGGCGGCTTCAGAGAGCCTTGGTGGACATTTTGCCACACGGGACGCAGACCTTAGGATCATGATCCGGTCCGAGGCATCGAAGGCAGCAGTCGTGTGTGTTGGTAAGAGACATCAGCTTCTTAAACTGATCACACTTCTTGAAAACACTGGAAGCCATTGGGGAAAAAAGAACCCCCGCGAGGTCAAAGGACCGGCCTTCCAGGGAAAAACAAAAAGGGCACGAACGCCAGCCACGAAGGGCAAAAACAAAAAAATAGAAGACGGGCTCGATACCGTTGTTCCGAACCCGGCGGGAAGGGTAACCGGCGTCGAACCAGAGAAAACAGCGAAAAAAATCGCACAAAAAAGCCAACTTTTCCGGGTGACACGGACAGACGTCCGGTGGGCTCCACGGAAAAAGAAAGACTGAGCAAGATGGCACCTTTAGGCGGGAAGGGGACCACGCATGCGTGCAGTATTCCCAAAGGCTTTCTTAGAAAGCTGGGGAAATGCTCCGCACGGGGGCTCCATCGACGTCGATGTCACCCATATGTGAGGACTGACTTCTTGCTTGGTCCTGGAGAAAGGAAGAGGTACTAATGTCACTGTAGAAATCGCTGGTGAGACCTCACCTGGAATATTGTGCTCAGTTTTGGAGACCATATCTCGCAAAGGATATAAAAAGGCTGGAAGTGGTTCAGATGAAGGCGACCCAAATGATTTGGAGCCTGCATCAGAAGACTTATGAGAAGAGACTTGAAGATCTAAATATGTACACTCTGGAGGAGAGGAGGGACAGGGGAGATATGATTCAAACCTTTAAATACTTAAAGAGTATTAATGAACAAACAAACTTCTTCCAAAGATGGCAAAGCTGTAAAACTACAGCATAACATGAAGCTGCAAGGGAGGTAAACCGAAAGGCAATGTCAGGATATACTTTTTCACTGAAAGGGTGGTGGATGCTTGGAATGGCATCCCGATGGAAATGTTGGGGAAAACGCAGTGACAGAATTCAAAATGGCATGGGCCAGACACAATGGATCCCTTTATAACAGGCTAAAATAAAAATAAGCATAACTATCTCTTATATATGGAGTGGAGGAGTAGCCTAGTGGTTAGAATACTGGCTTGGTAACCAAGCAACCAGGGTTCGATTCCCACTAGTACTCCTTGTGGCATTGGGCAAGTCACTTAACCCTCCATTGCCTCAGAAGAAAGGCCTGGCAATCTACTTCTGGTGACACTGCCAAGAAAACCCAGGAGCTTCTGGGTCACCAGGAGTCAGGAATGACTCGAAGGCACACATTGCATTGCATCTCTTATATCTGAACACACACAGAGCTGTGGTTACATCACTAAACAAAAGCATGGGGAGGGGTGACCTGCACGGAGTGGCAAGAGCACCTACTTTTGCTGCCTTGCTGAGTAGACTAGATTTATTTATTTATTTATCTATATTTTTCTATACCGCCCCTTCCAGCGATCAAGGGCGGTTTACAAGGAACATTTTAACAATTGTACACAGATGTATACATTTACATTGAACAATCAGATTCAACTATTTACAATGAACGGTTAAGTTTAACTATTTACATTGAACAAAACTTCAACTTCAAGATGTATTAGTAATACAAACAACCATTAAATTATTTACATTGGATATTTACAGTGGTTGTGTTTTGTGTATATTTTGGAATTTATTTCCTTTTATGACGTAAATCGGGGGGGTGTATGGGGTTTCAGACGGGGGGGTGAGTTGTTTAGTTTTGAGCAAGGGGGTTCGTGTGTGTAATACCATGGTTATGGAGGTGTTTTGGGGGAATATGGGATTTCAAAGTGTTCAGTAAAGAGGTAAGTTTTTAGCTCTTTCCTGAACTGATAGAGGTCATTTATGACGCGAAGGTCTATTGGGAGGTCATTCCAGAGCGTAGGGGCAGTGAATGTGAATGCTCTGGAGCTAGTGGTTTTCTTTGTCTTCCTGAAGGCTTTTGGTGTGATAAGGGAGTGGGCTTCGTTTTGTCTGTGTGATCTAGTTTTGTTTGGTGATTGCAGTAGTGTGGATAGGTGTGAGGGGGCTATGTCTTTTATGAGTTTAAAGGTTGTTAGGATAGTTTTGTATCTGATTCGGCTATTGATTGGGAGCCAGTGTAGTTCTAGCAGTATTGGGGTTACGTGGTCTGTTAGACGTGCTTTAGCTATTATTTTTGCACAGATGTTCTGAGCTCTTTGAAGAAGGTATGTGCTTTTTTGAGGGAGGCCTATTAATAGACTATTGCAGTAGTCAAAGTGGGGGGTGATTAGTGTATTTACTACAGATCTAAAATCATGAGTTTCTAGGAGTGGCCTTAGGTGCTGAATAGTTTTTAGTTTGTAGTAGATGGTTTTTACGGTTTGTTTTATGTGTGGTAGCATGGTGAGTGTGTGATCTATTATCACACCTAAATATTTTACTTCTTTTCTAACAGGTATGGATGTTCTGTTAATTGTGATTGTTTCTGGGAAGGTGTTCTCTGTGGTTGATGACCTTGTTACGAACATTGCTTCCGTTTTTTTGAGGTTGATGCTGAGGTAGCTAGATTCTAACCAGGAGGAGGTCTCAGTCATACATTCTGATAGTGTGTCATATGAGGGGTTTTTAGCGGTTATAGGGATAGCGAGCATGATGTCGTCGGCGTATATAAAGTGGTTAATCCTGTGTTTTTTAAATATGTTTGTTATTGGTTGTAGATACAGGTTAAATAGGAGGGCGGATAGGGCTGATCCTTGGGGTATTCCTTGGCCTTGGGGGAATGGTTCTGATGCTTCTTGGTCAATTTGTACGCGTATTAGTCTGTTTGATATGTAGGACTTGAACCAATCAAGGACAGTCCCGCCTATTCCTAAGCTTTGTAGTCTGTTGATCAGTGTGGAATGGTTAATGTTGTCAAAGGCGGCAGAAATATCTATGAATAGAAGTAGGAAGCCTTGGTTGTTGTCATCTGTACCTCTGATGAGGAAATCCATTAGGGTGATTAATAGAGTTTCTACTCCATGGAATGGGCGGAACCCAAATTGGTGTGAGTCAAGTGGTTTATGTTCATCAATGTGTTCTTGTAACTGTATTTGAATTGTTTTTTCTATTATTTTAGCTATAAATGGGATGCTGGCTATGGGTCTGTATGAGTTCGGGTCTTTTGGGTCAAGCTTGTTGTTCTTTATTATTGGTCTAAGTGTTGTGAGTTTTAAGGCATCAGGCATTATGCCTTGTGAGAGGGATTGGTTCACTATGTGTTGTAGATTTTCCGCCAGTTCCTCCTTTGCACATTTAATCCATGATACAGGGCATGGGTCTAGTGGGGAGGTTGTTGTGTTGATCATTGTTACGATTTTAAGGAGTTGTTTTCGGTCTATTATGTGGAAGTTTGTCCATTCGTTTATGAGTTTAGTGCTTGTAAATATTGGTGTCAGAGTAGTGGTTTTGTTTTTTAGTTTCGCTGCAAAGTGTGTTGCTAGTGTTTGTACATTTATTGCTGGTTGTTTAGGCTCGGTGTTATTAGTTTTAGTTAGTGTTTTTACTATCGCAAATAGTTCTCTCGGGCGGTTGATGGCTGAGTTTAGTACTTTAGAGTGGTAGTCTCTTTTTGATTTGTTGATTGCATTTTTGTATCCAGTAAGTATTAACATATATTGGGATTTGTTTTCATCCGATTTTGCTTTCCTCCATCTCTTTTCTTGTTTCCTTAGTTGCTTTTTTAGTTTTGCTAGCTCTTTCGTGAACCACTTTTCGGTCTTTTTTGTTTGTCTATGTAAGATTTGTGTGGGGACAGCTGCATTTTGAATGGTTGAATTCCAATGTGTTATGGTTGAATTGATGTCTGATGAGTTTGTGTTGAGTTTGGGTAATACTTCGTTGAGGAATGTATTCTTGTTAAAGTGTGCGAATCGTGATGTATGTGGAGGTGTGCTTGTGGTGTTTTTTGGAGCTTGTATTGGTAGGTAAGTTGTAATAAGGTGGTGGTCGGACCATGGTACTTCGGTTATGGTTGGAGTGGTGTGTGGCTGGTGACTGTAGATCATAGAGGGAAGGAAGATTAGGTCAAGTATGTTACCTTTATTGTGTGTGGGGGCTTGTATTATCTGTGTATATCCCATTTGTGTCATAGCTTCTATGAAGTTATTCGATTGTGAGTTGGTCAGTGATGGAAGGTTCAGGTCACCAAGGAGTATGAGTGGTTTGCTTTGAGATGCTGTGCAAGCAAGTTCTAGGATAGGGGTGAGGTTATTTTGATCGGATGATGGGGGTCGGTAGATGAGGGCGAGGGCAAGGGTTCTATTTTCTATATTGACAATGTCTATTCCGTCTATATTGTCTAAGTTTGTTAGGGTGAATTTTAGGTCTTTTTTGGTGAGTATTAAAGCGCCTCCTCCTCTTTTTATATTCCGATGACAGTTGAATATGTCATATTGATGTGTGGCTAACTGGTTTAGTAGTATGGTGTCTGTGGGTGAGAGCCATGTTTCAGTGATGCAGATAATATCTGGGGTTGTGTCCTTTATTATGTCATTGATTATTGGTATTTTATTTCGTATAGAACGGATGTTTATTAAGATGATTTGTAGGTTAGAGTTTGTGTTATTAGCTCGTTCGTTTATTGTACTATAGGGTTGGGGTTTTATTTGTATGCGTCTGTGAAGGGGTTTGTCTGAGTCGTTGCGTGAATGATGATAGTGGGGGTTTGAGTATGTATTGCTGTGTGTTGGGTTCTGATACTGGTTATGGGTGGTTGGGATGTTATTGTAAGGATTCCGGTAGTGATTGTGGATGATGGGGATGTTTTTGTAAGGGCTTTGGTTGGTATTGTATGTATATATGTGTTGGGTTAGGAGAGTTATCAGCAGGAGAGTGAGAGGGAGGTTTGCAGATTTAGTGGGATACATTGTGTGTAGGGGGTTGTGTGAGAGGGAGTTCTGCAGGGATTAGAGGCCTCTGGTGATAGTGTATGTGTCTACAGGCAACAGTATATATAATTTTGGCAGCAGTAAAATTAGTTACTATCAACAGTGTATTCATGTACTGACCACAGTATAATTTGTTACTGTCAATATTATAGTACTATTGGCAACAGTAAAATTAGTTACTTTCAACAGTATATTTACCTATTGGCAACAGTGAAATTTGTTACTTTCAATAGTATGTTCATCTACTGACAACAGTACAGTTAGTTATTTTCAACAGTATATTCATCTACTGTCAACAGTATGAATGCTTGATGCTTGATTCTGGCAACAGTATATTATATGGCTACTATATAGCAGTATACTATATGGCTACTAGTGATAGTACATGAGTGTTGAGTGGAGATAATACAGGTTACTGACGACAGTAATACAGGTTACTGACGACAGTAAATGTAAGTGGAGATAATATAGGTTACTGACGACAGTAAATGTAAGTGGAGATAATATAGGTTACTGACGACAGTAAATGTAAGAACAATATATATAAAAGGTGGTAACAGTGTATACTGGCAAAAGCATATACAAGTGTAGGTATTAGTCCATGAGGTATAGTTGGTAGTATACTAATATTTATCCACAGAATGTAGAGGTCAAGCGCGAGTCGTGGTATACTTGCTGTGTATGGTCCGGTAGCAGGTTGATCTGGTCTGCCCCGATTGGGCTGGTGAGGTGGCTGGAGGTGAAGCACAAGAACGCTGCAGCTCAATCCCTCCTGGGAGAGCTGTGCCGCTGAAGAGAGAGAGAGGCAATTTTGGTTGGGTATACTTGCAGTGACTTGTTGGTGTGTGATGGCGGTGGTTCCACGTGGGCTCAACCCTGGAGGAGCTCAGCAGCACTATGAGGAGGCTGTTTGTCTCTGCGATGTAGTTCTTTTGTGTTATTCGTGCAGGTTTGAGGATCGTGAAGCGCCTTTGCCTGAATGAGATGGACTATTGTAGATACAATCAGTCATTTAGTTGCTTTGTTGGAGATCTGGAAGAGGTATGTCAACGAACAGTTTTTCAATCTGTTGTTGAGTTTGTTCTGTAGAGCTCAGCGTTGTTATGAGTTGGTTTCTATAGCTCTTAGCGATATTGACGTCTGTGTTCTTCCTTTTTTGTAAAGATTTACCGTGTCAGCCTTGAAGCTTTTTTTTTTCGGTTCTCGCCTAAGGGCCACGCCAAAGGGCCCTCTGGCTAGGCCCTCAGGCGCGGGCCCGCCTGGCGTGGTCACGCCTGTAGCGTGCTCTTTTTAAAGTCGGGGAGCTGGGTCCCGATTGGCTGCACGTAGGGCAGTCGGAGAGATGCTGATCTGCCGCGGGAGTCCCGATGATTGTGCAGGGGTCCGGAACAAAGAGAGCTTCCTTCTCACAGCGTGCTCTTTTAAAGTCGGGGAGCTGGGTCCCGATTGGCTGCACGTAGGGCAGTCGGAGAGATGCTGATCTGCCGCGGGAGTCCCGATGATTGTGCAGGGGTCCGGAACAAAGAGAGCTTCCTTCTCACAGCGTGCTCTTTTAAAGTCAGGGAGCTGGGTCCCGATTGGCTGCACGTAGGGCAGTCGGAGAGATGCTGATCTGCCGCGGGAGTCCCGATGATTGTGCAGGGGTCCGGAACAAAGAGAGCTTCCTTCTCACAGCGTGCTCTTTTAAAGTCGGGGAGCTGGGTCCCGATTGGCTGCACGTAGGGCAGTCGGAGAGATGCTGATCTGCCGCGGGAGTCCCGATGATTGTGCAGGGGTCCGGAACAAAGAGAGCTTCCTTCTCACAGCATGCTCTTTTAAAGTCGGGGAGCTGGGTCCCGATTGGCTGCACGTAGGGCAGTCGGAGAGATGCTGATCTGCCGCGGGAGTCCCGATGATTGTGCAGGGGTCCGGAACAAAGAGAGCTTCCTTCTCACAGCGTGCTCTTTTAAAGTCGGGGAGCTGGGTCCCGATTGGCTGCACGTAGGGCAGTCGGAGAGATGCTGATCTGCCGCGGGAGTCCCGATGATTGTGCAGGGGTCCGGAACAAAGAGAGCTTCCTTCTCACAGCGTGCTCTTTTAAAGTCGGGGAGCTGGGTCCCGATTGGCTGCACGTAGGGCAGTCGGAGAGATGCTGATCTGCCGCGGGAGTCCCGATGATTGTGCAGGGGTCCGGAACAAAGATGGACCATACTGGTCTTTATCTGCCGTCATATACTATATTAGTATATGAAGGCCTCCTCCTTTTTCTTCACCTTTTCGGCTAATTCTTTTGAGAACCACAGCGGCCTCCTTTTCCACTTATTTACCTTTCTAACAAAATGCGTAGTTACTCACCTGTAACAGGTGTTCTCCAGGAGCAGCAGGAATCAGTCCTCACATATGGGTGACGTCGGCGCCGACGAAGCCCTCGCGGAGCAATTTTCCCCAGCTTTCAAAGAAAGGCTTTGGGAATTGCAGCGCGCATGCGCGGTCCCCTTCCCGCCCAAGGGTGCCATCTTAGCCAGTCAGATGACATAGCTAAAAGACAGCAAAAAATTTGCAAAAACTAAAGCAGATGATTGCAACTCCAAGGGGAGGAGGGAGGGTTGTGAGGACTGATTCCTGCTGCTCCTGGAGAACACCTGTTACAGGTGAGTAACTACGCTTTCTCCAGGACCAAGCAGGAAGTCAGTCCTCACATATGGGACTCCCAAGCTTAAGGCTACCGGAGACCCTAAGCACAAAAAAGAGCTCCCTCTAGCTCAGTAGCACAGAAGGAAGGAATCTTCGCTGAATTATTACCCACCGGTAGCCCAACATCCGGGATGGAGGGTAGGAGTTGCTCAAACCTCGAAGAGATTTCGGAGGACTGCCTGTCCGAAAGCACTGTCCCTGCGGGACTCCCTCTCGAGGCAGTAATGGACCGCAAAAGTCTGGCTCGAAGACCAAGTAGCGGCCCGGCAGATGTCTGCCAATGGAACAGAGCGGAGGTAAGCCACTGACTTAGCCTTCGCCCGAACACAATGAGCCGTGACCCGACTTTCTAACGAGAGTCCGGCTGCTCCATAAGCCCAAGCGATACAGTCAGCAACCCAGATGGACAGAGTACGCTTGGAGACAGGGAGCCCCAATTTATTGGGGTCAAAAGACACGAAGAGCTGAGCAGCTTTGCGGTGCTCCCGTGTACGGTCAAGGTAGAAGTTCAACGCCCTTCTACAGTCCAGGGTATGCAGGACCATTTCAGCTCGGCTGGAGTGTGGCCTGGGAAAGAAGGTCGGAAGTACCACCTCCTGATTGATGTGAAAAGGGGAGACCACTTTTGGAAGAAATTTAGGGTGAGTCCGTAGGACTACCCTATTTTTGTAGAACCGAGTGTAAGGGGGATCAGACACGAGGGCCTGTAGTTCACTTACACGTCTAGCGGAAGTGAGGGCTATCAAGAATAAGGTTTTCAAAGAAAGAAAACGGAGGGGACAGGTAGCCATAGGTTCAAAAGGCGGACAGGTGATCCGCTGTAAAACCACATTCAGATCCCAGTCAGGCGCTGGCGGGCGCAGAGGTGGTTTAAGGAGAAGGAGACCTTGGAGAAACCTTGCCACGAGAGGGTCGTTGGAAAGAGGTCTGCCGTCCACCGGCACATGATGTGCTGATAGAGCACTGAGGTGAACCTTGACTGAGTTGGACTTAAGTCCAAGATTAGAGAGGTAGAGCAAGTACTGCAAGACCACCGACACCGAGCAGGAGAAGGGATCCAGAGACTGCTGGGTACACCAAACGGAAAAACGACGCCATTTAAGGGCGTAGCATTTGCGGGTAGAAGGTCGCCGGGAAGCTAGGACGACCTCTTCCACCTCTGCCGGCAGGAGAAGGGGAGCAAGGACTACCCTTTTAGCAGCCAAGCCATCAGATGTAGAGATCTGAGGTTGGGGTGCAGCAGGGACCCCTGATCCTGTGTTAGGAGATCTGGTTGAAACCCCAGAGGGAACGGAGCCTCCACCGCCAGTTGCAGCAGGAGTGGAAACCACGGCTGTCTGGGCCACCGAGGAGCTATCAGGATCATGGAAGCTTTGTCTCTGAGAACCTTGAAAAGAGTTCGAGAGATTAGCGGTATGGGAGGAAAGGCATACAGAAGGCTTTTCGACCATGAGAGCAGAAAAGCATCCGCCGCTACTCGGAGGGGATGCGGCTGCCGAGAGCAGAAACGAGGAAGTTGCCGGTTGAGAGGACTGGCAAAAAGATCCAGCGTGGAGAGGCCCCACTTCAGAAAAAGTTTCTGAACTACCAAGGGATCCAGTCGCCACTCGTGCGGCTGGAGGATTCTGCTGAGTTTGTCCGCCAGGCAATTTTCTTGGCCTGGGAGATAAACTGCCTTGAGAAGAATGCCGCGGCTGACGGCCCAAGAGCAGAGCCTCTGCGCTTCCCGACAGAGAAGGAAGGAGCCCGTGCCCCCCTGTTTGTTCACGTAGAACATGGCAACTTGATTGTCCGTCTGGACAAGGACAGACCGGCGAGAAGTCAGGTGGGAGAAAGCCTTGAGAGCCAGACAGATTGCTCAGAGCTCCAGGAAGTTGATCTGCTGCGCAGACTCCCACGAGGTCCAGAGACCTTGAGTACATGCCCTTGGCAATGCGCTCCCCATCCCAGGAGAGAAGCATCGGTCGTCAGTACTTGAGCAGGCGGAGGAGATTGAAAAGGTATTCCGAGTACCAGGTTCGGCTGATGAAGCCACCACTGCAGAGAAGAGGCCAGCGGGCCGGAGATCTGCACTAAGTCGGCGAGGCCGCCCGTGGCCTGTTGCCACTGCTTGCGAAGGCACCACTGAGCAGGCCGCATATTTAGGCGGGCGTTGGGGGTCACGTGGACGGTGGAAGCCATATGGCCGAGTAGTCTCAGAAAGCGCCTGGCCGAGACCAGGGACTGGCTGCGAAAACGGCCGGCTAGGTCCATGAGCCGCTGAGCTCTGTCGAGAGGCAGGAAAGCTCGCGCCTGAAGAGTGTGCAATCTTGCGCCGATGAACTCGAGATCTTGCGAGGGGAGCAAAGTGGACTTTGCGAAGTTTACGACAAAGCCCAAGTACTGGAGAAGAGTCACAGTGCGGTGCGTGGCTTGTGTGACCTCTTGAGAGGACGATGCTCTGATGAGCCAGTCGTCTAGGTAAGGAAAGACAGAGGCCCTGAAGCCGGAGATAAGCCGCCACCACCGCGAGACATTTTGTGAAGACTCGTGGTGCGGAGGATAGGCCAAAGGGCAGTACTCTGTACTGGTAATGATTTCCTGCCACCACAAACCTTAGGTATTGGCGGTGGCTTGGGTGGATGAGGATGTGCGTGTAGGGATCCTTTAGATCCAAGGAGCATAGCCAATCTCCCTGCTGGAGGTAGGGCAGAAGGATTCCAAGGGTAAGCATCTTGAACTTCTCCCGCACGAGGAACTTGTTGAGGTTGCGCAAGTCCAGGATGGGTCTGAGGCCTCCTGTTCTTTTTGGTATTAGGAAATACCTGGAATAAAAGCCTTGACCTCTCAGGTGGTGGGGCACCGGTTCCACAGCCTGTTCCTGAAGAAGACTTGCTAACTCCTGAAGGAGTAAGTCCCTGTGCAGAGGGAGTCGTGGAGGCTCTCCCGGAAAATAGGAGGGAGGGACCTGGTGGAAGTGGAGAAGATAGCCTTCTCGCACAACATGAAGCACCCAGGCATCTGATGTGATGTTGGACCACCTGTGGGCAAAGTGGACCAGCCGGCCTCCTGTGCTGGGAGAAAGCAGCTGAGGGGGAGAGGCTATGTCGATGAAGTCAAAAACCCCCACCCTGCTGAGCAGGGGCCGGTGGTGCAGGCTTGGGGGCTTGCTGCCTACGGGACCCGTTACCCCGTCCCTTGGCCTGCTGACCCTGTTGGGGAGCTGAGGAGGCCTGATACTGAGGGTAGTGTTTATAGGCAGTCGCCTTCCTCGGGTAAAAGGACTTTTTTCCCGAGCCCTTCTTCTTTTGGGAAGGGGCAGAGGTCTTTCTAGAAAGCCTTGTTCTGGTGAGAGTCTCCGTCTCGATTTGCGCAGCCTTCTCAGCCATGGGCTTGCCAAATAGGTTCTCACCTCGGCAGGGGATATCGACCAACTTGTCCTGCACCCAGGGTTCAAGGTCAGACGACTGAAGCCAAGCCTGTCGGCGGGCACCGATGCCGGCTGCGGCCACTCGAGCCGATGCTTCAAAGCCATCATAGGCTGCTCGAGAAATGAATTTGGAGCATTACCGGTACAGTAAAGTGCTCCTTCGCTGGAGAGTCATACTGGAGGGCGTCGAGTGTGTGTCCCCTCAGACTCCCCTGAGTCCGAACCTCGGAAGCAGTCCCCCCCGGAGGATGCCCGGTTCTCGGACTTCGTCAGGGATATGGCCAAGGCTTTGGCCTTCCCTGCGGATCCCGAGGAGGAGCCTCGAGCCGAAGAGCTCGACGCCCTCCAGTATGACTCTCCAGCGAAGGAGCACTTTACTGTACCGGTTCCTCCCATGCTGGAACGACTACTCTTCCGCATGTGGGAGAGTCCGGCATCGTCGCCGGTATTAAGCAAGCGGGTCGATTCCATCTATCGAGTCCGCAAGAGCCCTGGCTTCCAGAAAGCACAGCTACCGCACCATTCCATGGTGGTGGAATCGGCCATGCATAGGCTCAAGAGCCAGAAGATGCACTCCTCGGTGCCTCCCGGCAGGGAGGCCCGCAACCTGGATGGCCTCGGTAAGAAGTGTTTCCAAGGCTCTATGCTTGCTTGTCGGGTCCAAGGCTCTATGCTTGCTTGTCGGGTCTACCAGCTCTACATGGGCATGTACCTAAGAGACCTGGCTAAGGAGATAGCCGGATTCTCTGCTGGACTTTCCGAGGAACCTTTGCGGAGGTTCCTAGCCTTGTCCACTGGAATTCGAGAATGCTCCAAATTCATTTCTCGAGCAGCCTATGATGGCTTTGAAGCATCGGCTCGAGTGGCCGCAGCCGGCATCGGTGCCCGCCGACAGGCTTGGCTTCAGTCGTCTGACCTTGAACCCTGGGTGCAGGACAAGTTGGTCGATGTCCCCTGCCGAGGTGAGAACCTATTTGGCAAGCCCATGGCTGAGAAGGCTGCGCAAATCGAGACGGAGACTCTCACCAGAACAAGGCTATCTAGAAAGACCTCTGCCCCTTCCCAAAAGAAGAAGGGCTCGGGAAAAAAGTCCTTTTACCCGAGGAAGGCGACTGCCTATAAACACTACCCTCAGTATCAGGCCTCCTCAGCTCCCCAACAGGGTCAGCAGGCCAAGGGATGGGGTAACGGGTCCCGTAGGCAGCAAGCCCCCAAGCCTGCACCACCGGCCCCTGCTCAGCAGGGTGGGGGTTTTTGACTTCATCGACATAGCCTCTCCCCCTCAGCTGGTTTCTCCCAGCACAGGAGGCCGGCTGGTCCACTTTGCCCACAGGTGGTCCAACATCACATCAGATGCCTGGGTGCTTCATGTTGTGCGAGAAGGCTATCTTCTCCACTTCCACCAGGTCCCTCCCTCCTATTTTCCGGGAGAGCCTCCACGACTCCCTCTGCACAGGGACTTACTCCTTCAGGAGTTAGCAAGTCTTCTTCAGGAACAGGCTGTGGAACCGGTGCCCCACCACCTGAGAGGTCAAGGCTTTTATTCCAGGTATTTCCTAATACCAAAAAGAACAGGAGGCCTCAGACCCATCCTGGACTTGCGCAACCTCAACAAGTTCCTCGTGCGGGAGAAGTTCAAGATGCTTACCCTTGGAATCCTTCTGCCCTACCTCCAGCAGGGAGATTGGCTATGCTCCTTGGATCTAAAGGATCCCTACACGCACATCCTCATCCACCCAAGCCACCGCCAATACCTAAGGTTTGTGGTGGCAGGAAATCATTACCAGTACAGAGTACTGCCCTTTGGCCTATCCTCCGCACCACGAGTCTTCACAAAATGTCTCGCGGTGGTGGCGGCTTATCTCCGGCTTCAGGGCCTCTATGTCTTTCCTTACCTAGACGACTGGCTCATCAGAGCATCGTCCTCTCAAGAGGTCACACAAGCCACGCACCGCACTGTGACTCTTCTCCAGTACTTGGGCTTTGTCGTAAACTTCGCAAAGTCCACTTTGCTCCCCTCGCAAGATCTCGAGTTCATCGGCGCAAGATTGCACACTCTTCAGGCGCGAGCTTTCCTGCCTCTCGACAGAGCTCAGCGGCTCATGGACCTAGCCGGCCGTTTTCGCGGCTCATGGACCTAGCCGGCCGTTTTCGCGGCTCATGGACCTAGCCGGCCGTTTTCGCGGCTCATGGACCTAGCCGGCCGTTTTCGCAGCCAGTCCCTGGTCTCGGCCAGGCGCTTTCTGAGACTACTCGGCCATATGGCTTCCACCGTCCACGTGACCCCCAACGCCCGCCTAAATATGCGGCCTGCTCAGTGGTGCCTTCGCAAGCAGTGGCAACAGGCCACGGGCGGCCTCGCCGACTTAGTGCAGATCTCCGGCCCGCTGGCCTCTTCTCTGCAGTGGTGGCTTCATCAGCCGAACCTGGTACTCGGAATGCCTTTTCAATCTCCTCCGCCTGCTCAAGTACTGACGACCGATGCTTCTCTCCTGGGATGGGGAGCGCATTGCCAAGGGGCATGTACTCAAGGTCTCTGGACCTCGTGGGAGTCTGCGCAGCAGATCAACTTCCTGGAGCTCAGAGCAATCCATCTGGCTCTCAAGGCTTTCTCCCACCTGACTTCTCGCCGGTCCGTCCTTGTCCAGACGGACAATCAAGTTGCCATGTTCTACGTGAACAAACAGGGGGGCACGGGCTCCTTCCTTCTCTGTCGGGAAGCGCAGAGGCTCTGCTCTTGGGCCGTCAGCCGCGGCATTCTTCTCAAGGCAGTTTATCTCCCAGGCCAAGAAAATTGCCTGGCGGACAAACTCAGCAGAATCCTCCAGCCGCACGAGTGGCGACTGGATCCCTTGGTAGTTCAGAAACTTTTTCTGAAGTGGGGCCTCTCCACGCTGGATCTTTTTGCCAGTCCTCTCAACCGGCAACTTCCTCGTTTCTGCTCTCGGCAGTCGCATCCCCTCCGAGTAGCGGCGTATGCTTTTCTGCTCTCATGGTCGAAAAGCCTTCTGTATGCCTTTCCTCCCATACCGCTAATCTCTCGAACTCTTTTCAAGGTTCTCCGAGACATAGCTTCCATGATCCTGATAGCTCCTCGGTGGCCCAGACAGCTGTGGTTTCCACTCCTGCTGCAACTGGCGGTGGAGGCTCCGTTCCCTCTGGGGTTTCAACCAGATCTCCTAACACAGGATCAGGGGTCCCTGCTGCACCCCAACCTCAGATCTCTACATCTGATGGCCTGGCTGCTAAAAGGGTAGTCCTTGCTCCCCTTCTCCTGCCGGCAGAGGTGGAAGAGGTCGTCCTAGCTTCCCGGTGACCTTCTACCCGCAAATGCTACGCCCTTAAATGGCGTCGTTTTTCCGTTTGGTGTACCCAGCAGTCTCTGGATCCCTTCTCCTGCTCGGTGTCGGTGGTCTTGCAGTACTTGCTCTACCTCTCTAATCTTGGACTTAAGTCCAACTCCGTCAAGGTTCACCTCAGTGCTCTATCAGCACATCATGTGCCGGTGGACGGCAGACCTCTTTCCAACGACCCTCTCGTGGCAAGTTTTCTCCGAGGTCTCCTTCTCCTTAAACCACCTCTGCACCCGCCAGCGCCTGACTGGGATCTGAATGTGGTTTTACAGCGGATCACCTGTCCGCCTTTTGAACCTATGGCTACCTGTCCTCTCCGTTTTCTTTCTTGGAAAACCTTATTCTTGATAGCCCTCACTTCCGCTAGACGCGTAAGTGAACTACAGGCCCTCGTGTCTGATCCCCCTTACACTCGGTTCTACAAAAATAGGGTAGTCCTATGGACTCACCCTAAATTTGTTCCAAAAGTGGTCTCCCCTTTTCACATCAATCAGGAAGTGGTACTTCCGACCTTCTTTCCCAGGCCACACTCCAGCCGAGCTGAAATGGTCCTGCATACCCTGGACTGTAGAAGGGCGTTGAACTTCTACCTTGACCGTACACGGGAGCACCGCAAAGCTGCTCAGCTCTTCGTGTCTTTTGACCCCAATAAATTGGGGCTCCCTGTCTCCAAGCGTACTCTGTCCATCTGGGTTGCTGACTGTATCGCTTGGGCTTATGGAGCAGCCGGACTCTCGTTAGAAAGTCGGGTCACGGCTCATTGTGTTCGGGCGAAGGCTACGTCAGTGGCTTACCTCCGCTCTGTTCCATTGGCAGACATCTGCCGGGCCGCTACTTGGTCTTCGAGCCAGACTTTTGCGGTCCATTACTGCCTCGAGAGGGAGTCCCGCAGGGACAGTGCTTTCGGACAGGCAGTCCTCCGAAATCTCTTCGAGGTTTGAGCAACTCCTACCCTCCATCCCGGATGTTGGGCTACCGGTGGGTAATAATTCAGCGAAGATTCCTTCCTTCTGTGCTACTGAGCTAGAGGGAGCTCTTTTTTGTGCTTAGGGTCTCCGGTAGCCTTAAGCTTGGGAGTCCCATATGTGAGGACTGACTTCCTGCTTGGTCCTGGAGAAAGCGTAGTTACTCACCTGTAACAGGTGTTCTCCAGGAGCAGCAGGAATCAGTCCTCACAACCCTCCCTCCTCCCCTTGAAGTTGCAATCATCTGCTTTAGTTTTTGCAAATTTTTTGCTGTCTTTTAGCTATGTCATCTGACTGGCTAAGATGGGACCCTTGGGCGGGAAGGGGACCGCGAATGCGCGCTGCAATTCCCAAAGGCTTTCTTTGAAAGCTGGGGAAAATTGCTCCACGAGGGCTCCGTCGGCACCGACGTCACCCATATGTGAGGACTGACTTCCTGCTTGGTCCTGGAGAAAGGTTTGTTGCCCTTAAAATATCCCCTTTCAGTTTTGCCCAGTGTTTTTCTACATCCCCCAGCTGTTCCCATCCTACTAAGTAAGTACTCTTTGATGTACTGCTCATCTTGGCAAAGTTAGTCTTCCTTCCTAAAGTCTAAGACCCTCACCTTTGAATGGATTCTAACAGCGCTAGTCCTAATACTGAACCACACCATCTGCTGATCACTGGATGCAAAATTATCTCCCACTACAACATCAGAAACACTTTCACCATTGGTAAGCACCAAGTCCAGTATGGCCCCTTCACTTGTGGGGTCTGTTACCAATTGTCTGAAAAGTTTTCCCTGTAAAGAATCCAGCATATCCTTACTTCTAGATGATACTGCAGCAGGAATGTGCCAATCAACATCTGTCATATTGAAATCTCCTATCAGTAGCTCTTCCCCTTTCCTAGCAATGCTGCATATGTCTTGTGAGGGAGGTCTGTATATCACACCAATGGAAATAGATTTCTCTTTCCCTCTTTCTAGATTAACCCATAATGCTTCCTCTCTCCCTTTTAAGCTCTGTAATTCCAAAGCTTTAATAGTAGTTTTTACATATAGTGCCACTCCTCCTGCCCTTCTTCCTACCCTGTCCTTTCTTAATAAAGTATAGCCAGGTATAGTTACATCCAAATCATGGTTTTCTGTGAACCATGTTTCTGTAACTGCCACTAAATCCAAGTCAGTCACTCCCACCAAAGCTTCAACATCAGGGATTTTATTTCCCATGCTACGGGCATTTATACACACTGCTTTCCATATGTTACCCCTGTTACCCATTTCCATAAAGGTATTTAATGTATCACCTACCTGGGGGCTTTCTTCACCCATCCTCAACGAATCTAGTTTAAAGCCCTCTTCAGTAGATTAGCCAGTCTACTACCGAAGACGCGTTGACCTTTCTTGGACAGATGGATGCCATCTCTGCTCTGGAACCCTTGGAACAGCATCCCATTGTCTAGGAAACCAAAACGCTCTCGATGACACCATCCATGCAGCCATCTCCAGGATGCGAGCCTCTCTGCCTTGGCCTTTACCCTCAACAGGGAGGATTGAAGAGAACACCACCTGTGCACCTAACTGCTTCACCCTCTGTCCGAGAGCCATAAAGTCACTTTTGATACGTTCCAAGGGATACCTGGCAGTATCATTTGTTCCAACATGGATTATTAACATTGGGTAATAGTCAGTGGGCTTAATGAGTCTCGGCAAACTCTCTGTAACATCTTCGATTTTGGCACCAGGCAGACAGCATACCTCTCTGGACATCAAGTCTGGTCGGCAGATGGATGCTTCAGTAACCCTCAGAAGAGAGTCTCCAACCACCACTACCCTTCACTTCCTTGTGGTCACCGATTCTGCAACTTTGGGGTACTTGTGCTCTGGTTCTTCCCTTTACAGGGATGTTTTCACCTCCTCCACTTCCAGGGCTGCATAGTGGTTCTTCAATTCAAGGGCTGGAGAATTTGGATTGGTGATTTTGCAGGCCCTGGTGACTTGTGTCCCACCATCAACATTCTGTTGGCACCCATCTTCTCCTCTGCTGGAGAGCTTGGTTGCTGCAAGAAGCATCTCATCAATGTACTTCTCACTGTCTTGAATGCTCCTCAGCCTCGCCACCTCCTCTCTGAGTTCCTCCACTTGTTTCCACATCCCATGGTTCAGAAAACCGCAACATCCTCGATGACACCATCCACGCAGCCATGTATTCATCTCCAGGATGTGAGCTTCTCTGCTTCGGCCTTTATCCTCAACAGGGAGGACTGAAAAGAACACCTTCTGTGCCTTATCTGTTTTACCCTCTGTTCGAGAGCCATGAAGTCACGTTTCATATGCTCGGAGGGATTTCTAGCAGTATCATTTGTGCCAACATGGATGAGGAACATCAGATAATAGTCAGTAGGCTTGATGAGTCTCGACCAACTTCCCATAACATCTCGGATATTGGCACTTGGCAGACTGCACACCTCTCTGGACATCAAATCTGGTCGGCAGATGGACACCTCAGTACCCCTCAGAAGAGAGCCACCAACCACCACTTCCCTTCACTTCCTAGTGGTGACTGATTCTGCAATGTTGGGGCGCTCAAGGTGTGGTTCTTCCCATTCCAGAAATTCTTCCACCTCCTCCACTTCCAGGACTGCATAATGGTTCTTCAATTCAAGGGTTGGAGGAATTGGGAGTGTTGATACTGCAGGCTTTGGTGACTTGTGTCCAGCCTTCTTCCTTCTTTAGCCTCCCATCTTCACCTCTGTCAAAGAACTTGGATGTTTCAAGAAGCATCTCATCGATGTAGTTCTGTCTCAAATGCTTCTCAGCCTCACCACCTCTTCCCTGAGCTCATCCACTTCTTTCCTGAGAGCCACAGCATGCAGGTTTCCAGCACATGAAACCAGTCCTTCAACTGGCATTGGGATCTCTGTCTGGACAGAGGCAGAAGCTGTAATAGGAGCAACAGCTTTAGCAATATAATTTTTCACAGTCATTGGGAGCTTGGAGTTGATGGAGCTTTGGTGCCTGTTGAAGTAAAAGAGAGAGACCTACCAAAATCCCTACCTATTCATCATCTGCCCTTTAGAAGATAAGGTAGTTAACCTCTTTTAAGTGTGTTCTAGGCTCAAGTGGAGGCGTAGCCTAGTGGTTAGAGCAACTGCCTAGTACCCAGAAGATCAAGGGTTCAATTCCCACTGGCACTCCTTGTGACTCTGGGCAAGTCACTTTACCCTCCATTGCCTCAGAAGAAAAGGATGGCAATCTACTTCTGGTGATACATTGCCAAGAAAGCCCAGAGGTAGCTGGGTCGCTATGAGTCAACACTGACTTGATGGCACTAAAAAAAAAAAAAAAGTGTGTTCTAACAGTGTTGTTCTATGTCCCTGTTTATAGCTAATTGGGAGTTGCCCTATAAAGAAGGCGGCTCACATGGGGTGGGTGGGTGTTAGGATGAGCAGGGAGGAACCTAATACCTGATGAGATCAGCAGCTTCAGAGAATTAGTGTGAATGGTTAGCTAGAGCAGAGACAATGAACTCTATCTGACAGAGCCTTTGCCCAACACTATAAGCACACAAAATAAATCCCCCCCCTTTGCAGTATAGAATAAAAGAGACTTAGTTTTTAAAAATGAACACCAAAACCCCTTTAAGAGATTTCATGCAGAGTATTTACCTTGCTTTGCAATGGAGTCTGTCAGGAATGCAAATCTATGCTCCATGTTCCTTTGTTATAGTTAATATGTTTGATATTTATGTTTTTACATTATTACATATTTAGACTATTACTTATCTATTACTACTGTCTTTATTGTACCTGGTTCCTTTGTTTTGCCTTGGCTAGTGTGTAGGGGCCTTGCTTCTCTTTTTCTTTTCCTACATAGCTGAGGATTTTTGCCTGCGTGCACAAATCAACGACACAACCTTTTATGCATGCGACCTTCATCAAGCTCATGCATGCATATTTCACAAACATAAAAAAATAAAATATTTTCACAAAATGTTTTCAATTTGCAGAACTGCAGATTATGTGCTTTCATATAAGAATGTAGGAATAGGTCACTGGAAAGACAGATTAACATGGTTTTATAGTAAAGAAAGGCTGTCATTTGAAATACTATAGGAGATTAACAACATTTTCTAGTTGTTTCATTTCATTATGAAAAAAAAAATACTATCCTCGAAGCCCAGACCAGCTGTATTCCACGCATTAAGAAAAGTGGAAGAAAGTCCAAAAAACTGCCAGCATGGTTTAAAGGTGAGGTCAGAGAGGCTGTTGCTGCCAAAAAAGCATCCTTCAGGAAATGGAAAAAAGAGTCAAACGAAGAAAAAACTGGAAACAGCACAAGCACTGGCAAGTTAAATGCAAAGCATTGATAAGGCACGCAAAGCGAGAATTTGAGAAGGAACTTGCTACGGAAGCAAAAACACGAAATAAAGACTTTTTCAAGTACATTCATAGCAAAAGACCTGTGAGAGAGTCCGTTGGGCCATTAGATGATAGAGGGGTAAAAGGGGCAGTAAGAGGAGACGAGGCTATAGCAGAGAGACTGAATGAATTCTTTGCTTCGGTCTTTACTGAGGAAGATGTAGGGATGTTACCCAAGACTGAAGTGGTATTTAAAGGTGATACTGCAGAGGAATTGAGAGAAATATCGCTACACCGGGAAGATATATTACAACTATTTGATAAACTGAATAGTAGCAAATCACCTGGACCGGGTACATCCAAGAGTGTTGAAAGAACTGAAATATGAGATTGCGGACCTGCTATTGGTAATCTGTGAACTTTCATTAAAATCAGCTGTAATACCTGAAGATTGGAGGGTCGCCAACGTAACACCAATCTTTAAAAAGGGTTCCAGGGGTGACCCGGTAAATTACAGACCGGTGAGTCTGACGTCAGTACCGGGGAAAATGGTAGAAACCATCATAAAGAACAAAATCTGTCCTTGGTCCAATTCTTTTTAACATCTTTGTTAGTGATATAGCGGAAGGGCTGTCGGGTAAGGTTTGCCTCTTTGCGGATGATACCAAAATCTGCAATAGAGTAGACACCCAGGAAGGGGTAGATAACATGAGGAGGGATCTAGCTAAGCTTGAAGAATGGTCTAGAATTTGGCAGCTGGGATTTAATGTTAAAAAATGTAAGGTCATGCATTTGGGCTGCAGCAATCCAAGGGAGCAATACAGTATAGGAGGTGAAGTACTTTTGTCCACTAAAGAAGAGCGGGACCTAGGCGTGGTTGTGTCTGATGATCTTAAAGTAGCTAAACAGGTGGAAAAGGCGACAGCAAAAGCTAGAAGGATGCTGGGGTGCATACGGAGAGGAATGGCTAGCAGAAAAAAGGAGGTGATAATGCCTCTGTATAAGTCTTTGGTGCGACCTCATTTGGAGTATGGTGTGCAATTCTGGAGACCGCACCTTCAAAAGGATGTGAACAGGATGGAGTCGGTGCAGAGGGTTGCTACCAAAATGATTAATGGGCTTCATTATAAAGCATATGAGGACAGACTTAAGGATCTTAATATGTACACCTTAGAGGAAAGGCGGGATAGAGGTGATATGATTGAGATGTTTAAATACCTCCGTGGCATAAATGTTCAGGGAGAGAGCCTCTTCAAATTGAAAGCAAGTTCTGCTACGAGGGGACATGGGATGAGGGTGAAGGGAGATAGATTCAGGAGTGATATGCGGAAATATTTCTTTACGGAAAGAGTAGTGGATCCGTGGAATAGTCTCCCAGTGGAGGTGGTAGAGATGAGGACAGTAACTGAATTCAAGAAAGCATGGGACCAACACAGAGGATCTCTAAAGGCAAAAAGTGGACTGTTGTAGTTGTTATGGAAGGACAGACTAGATAGGCCATGTGGTCTTTTTCTGTCGTCATATTTCTATGTTTCTATGTTTAAAATTACACAGCATGTAGTCAGTCATGGCCTAATGGGAGACAACCAACATGGCTTTAGACAAGGAAGATCTTGTCTTACTAATCTGATATGTTTTTTTGAAGGTGTGCATAAACAGGTAGACAAAGGTGAGCCGGTTGATATAGTGTATCTGGACTTTCAGAAAGCTTTTGATAAGGTCCCTCATCAGAGACTGTTGGCGAAACTAAAAAGACATGGGATAGGAGGCAGTGTACTATTGTGGATCGGGAACTGGTTAAAAGATAGAAAGCAGAGGGTAGGGCTAAATGGCCAATATTCCCAATGGAAAAAGGTGAATAGTGGAGTACCCCAGGGATCTGTACTGGGTCCGCTACTTTTTGACATATTCATAAATGACCTGGAAAAGGGAATAACGAGTGAGGTTATCAAATTTGCAGATGATACAAAACTGTTTAAAGTTGTTAAAACCCAAGTGGATTGTGGAAAACTGCAGGAGGATCTGGATAAATGGGAAGACTGGGCATCCAAATGGCAGATGAAATTCAATGTGGACAAGTGCAAAGTTATGCACCTAGGAAAGAACAACCCACACTATAGTTACAAAATTAAATGTTCCACATTGGGAACCACCACCCAGGAAAAAGATTTAGGAGTCATTGTGGATAACATGTTAAAACCCTCTGCCCAGTATGCAGCGGCAGCCAAGAAAGCAAATAGAATGCTAGGTATCATAAAGAAAGGGATGGAAAATAAAACAAAGGATATTATAATGCCTCTGTATCGTTCCATGGTACGACCGCACCTTGAATATTGTGTGCAGTTCTGGTCACCGTATCTTAAAAAGGACATAGAATTATTAGAAAAAGTACAGAGAAGAGCCACCAAAATGGTGAAGGGGATGGAAGGCTACTCCTATGAAGAGAGGCTACAAAGGTTGGGGTTCTTCAACATGGAAAAGAGATGGCTGAGGGGAGATATGATAGAGGTCTATAAATTAATGAATGGAGTGGAGCGGGTAAACGTGGATCAATTGTTTACGCTATCAGAATATAGAATGACTAGGGGACATGTAGTGAAGCTATAGGGTAAACTATTTAAGACAAATAAGAGAAAATATTTTTTCACTCAACGTGTAATCCGCTTCGGGGGCGCGCAGGAGAGCAGCCTTTGCCATCGGAGCTGTGAGCAGGAGCCCCTCCTCCCTCCTAGTGCCTGCAAATGGGATGCCAGCAAGAACGGCTTAAACCGCCGCTTCGGGGGCGCGCAGGAGAGCAGCCTTTGCCATCGGAGCTGTGAGCAGGAGCCCCTCCTCCCTCCTAGTGCCTGCAAATGGGATGCCAGCAAGAACGGCTTAAACCGCCGCTTTGGGGGCGGGCCCGCGCCTGAGGGCCTCGCCAGAGGGCCCTTTGGCATGGCCCTTAGGCGTTGGACCATGGCATTCGCCCTGAAGTTAACATGAAAGATGTGATCTGGACTGCCACACGCATATATTATGGTAGCCTGCTGTTCCCTTTGTTCTTTGTGTCTTATCTTTCTGACTGTTTCTGTCCTCTACTCTGTCCTATCTTACAAATGGCGTTCCTTTCATATTTTCTAAAATGATATATTATTGTAAACCGCTCTGATGCTTCGGCCTGAGCGGTATATCAAATTTAATAAACATAATAAACAAACATAAACATAATCAAACTCTGGAATTTGTTACCGGAGGATGTAGTAAGGGCTGTTAGTGTAGCTGGGTTTAAAAAAGGTTTGGACAAGTTCCTGGAGGAAAGGTCCATAAACCACTATTAAAAAGGGACCCAGGATAATCAATGCTTGACCCAGTACAAGCATTGTGGAACCTGTGTCTTTTGGGGATATTGCTAGGTACGTATGACCTAGATTGGCCACTGTTGGAAACAGGATACTGGGCTTGATGGACCTCGGTCTGACCCAGTATGGCATATCTTATGTTCTTAAAAGAAAGAAAAATTAACATTTTTGTTTAAAAAAATGCTGACAGGTGCAATCAGCCCTATAACCTCTTACCTCTGAAAAACTACTACTGGCCTTCAAGGCAAAGGAGAAATCCCCAGCAACTCTACCTACTATGGTCCAGTTTCTCAAAATGTCAATGGCTGACCTAGACTATGTTCTGCAATTGTACCAGCCTCAGTTCATCTGAAATCAATACCGGAGATCATGACTGCCCAGAGATAGTTTCTACTCGATTCACATTTGTGAAGTGCAGAAAGCATAGTTACTCACCTATAACAGGTGATCTCTGGGAACAGCAGGAATTTAGTCTTCACATATGGGTATCGTCGGCACCGACGGAGCCTGTGTGGGAACGCTCCCCAGCATCCAATTAGAAAGCTTTTGGGAGCATACCACAGCGCCTGCGTGCTGCCTTCCTGCCTTTCCAAACTGTCTCTCTGCAGTTCAGTTTAAAGCTGAGACAAAGAGAGAGCGAGAGAGGGAGAGAAAAGAAGAGAGAGATAGAGAGATACAACTCCTAGGGGAGGTGGGTGGGTTGTGAAGACTATATTCCTGCTATTCCCGGAGATCACCTGTTACAGGTGAGTAACTATGCTATCTCCAGGAACAAGCAGGAATGTAGTCCTCACATATAGGGACTCCCTAGCTTTAGGTGCCAGGGAGAGACCCCAGAAGTTGTGTGTCCCTGAAGAGGGCTCCACTTTCCCCCATGGATCTCTGGCATCACTGTTCCCTCTAAGCTGTGCGCATGTGCGCGCGCACACACCTCGCCGAGCGAGCGCACATACTTTACAACAGAGCGCACAAAAATTACAGCTCTGATTCTGATAGAAAACAACACAGACGTCTTAAAATTTAAAATTATGATTGTAATTACTAGAAATTTCCCGCTTCATTTAGTAATCGTCTATTTTCATTTAATTTGATTAAAATCAATGTGGTGTACATACTGTATTCTGACGTGTAGTCAAATTTTAAAGTATATAACTCCGAGTGTCGATATGTGGCGCACAAAAATTTAACCTTTCTTCAAAAGCTGCACACATCTGATATTTTATGCGCACACAGCCTACAGAAAATTAGAGGGAACATTGTCTGGCATCCTACCAGGGATGGCGGGTAGGAGTTGATTAGGTATGGAACAGGTGTTGGAGAACAGCCTGACCAAACAAGGCATCGCGGCGGGAGTCCTTGTCCAAGCAGTAATGGGCTGTGAAGGTATGAACCGAGACCCAAGTGGCTGCTCGACAGATGTCATCGATAGACACAGAGTGCAGATGAGCCATTGAGGCTGCCATGGCTCTCACATTGTGAGCTGTGACATGGCCCTCCAGAGAAAGGTTCTTACTCTGATAGGCGAAGGAAATACATTGAGCAATCCAGTTAGACAGTGTTCTCTTGGAGACTGGAAGTCCCAAATGAGAAGGATCAAAAGCAACAAAGAGTTGAGAGGACTTTCTATGTTGCTGTGTTCTTTGTAAGTAAAAAGCTAAAGCTCTTTTACAGTTCAAGGTATGAAGATTCCTCTCTTCATTTGATGCATGAGGCCTTGGAAAAAACACAGGTAGGTAGACTGCTTGGTTCAGATGAAAAGGTGAGACCACCTTTGGCATAAAGTGTGGATGAGTCCTAAGGACTACCTTGTCATGATGGAACCTTGTATAAGGTGGATCAGCTACTAGCACTTGCAACTCACTAATGCGGCGTGCTAATGTGATTGCAATGAGAAAGATAACCTTCCAAGAGAGGAATTTCAAAGAGATAGTAGCTAAAGGTTCGAAAGATGGCTTCATGAGCTGCCCAAGAACCAGGTTTAAGGCTTGGTTAAAAGAAGGCCTCTCATAAATCTTGCTATAACAGGATGAGAGGAAATAGGCTGTCCATTTAGAGGCTTAAAGGAAGCTGCAATAGCACTCAAATGGACTCTTACTGAATTAGTTTTAAGACCTGCATTGGATAAATGCAGGAGATACTCCAGCAATGATTCCAGAGGTATCGCAAGGGGGTTAAGACCCTTTTGCGAACACCATATGGTAAACCTTTCCCACTTGAAAGCATAAGAGCGTCTTGTGGAAGGTTTCCTGGAAGCAAAAAGAATATCCTTTAGTTGCTGAGGGATATTAAGATCATGGAGATCTAGGCCTTCAGCAACCAAGCCCTGAGATGCAGAGACTGGGGATTTGGATGCCATAACATTCCGTCCTCCTGAAATAGGAGATCTACCGGCAGACCCTAACTCCAGGGAGGGAGCTTGAGAGAGATGTAGAAGCATTGAGTACCACACTTGCCGTGGCCAATATGCAGCTATGAGAATCATATGGCCTCTGTCTCTCTGAAGCTTGAACAGGGTTTTGGGAATTAGGGGAATGGGTGAAAAGGCATACAGGAAGTCTTGACCCCAGTAAAGGATGAAAGCATCCCTGGCCTCAGCCCCCTGAGCCGGAATTCTGGAACAGAACCGGGGAAGTTTGGCATTCCACGGACTTGCAAAGAGGTCTATGTTCGGGGTTCCCCAAAGTTGAAATATCCTGACTACCTGGTCTGTCTGCCCAAGAGTTTTGAATGCCTGGCAGATACACTGCCAGAAGATGAATCTGATGCTCTCTAACGAGGGCCCATAGTCGCAAAGCTTCGTTGCAAAGCGACAGAGAGCCTGTTCCCCCCTGCTTGTTCACATAGAACATGGCTACTTGATTGTCCGTATGAATGAGGACTGTCTTATAGCTGAGCAGGGTGTGGAACACTCGCAGAGCAAGGAAGATTGCTCTGAGCTCCAAGAGATTGATATGTAGAGAACTCTCCTGTGGAGACCAGGTGCCCTGGGTGGAGAGGTCTTGTAGATGAGCTCCCCAACCCATTGGAGAAGCATCTGTTGTGAGAGTTGCTTGGGGTAAGGGTTGTTGAAAAGGGGACCCCAGCAACAGGTTTTGAGTGGACTTCCACCACTGGAGGGACAAAATAGGGCGACTTGTGTTTGCTATTTTGTCTGACAGGCATCCTGATGGCTGGGCCCATTGGGTGGATAAAGTCCACTGAGCTGCCCTCATATGGAGGCGAGCATAGGGAACCACAAGTACAATAGATGTCATGTGGCCCAGCAGTTGTAACATTGCTCGAGCAGTGAGATGAGGCTTTAGCACTGCTTGAGAAGCTAACTGCACCATACGAAGGCAACGGGCCTGGGGGAGATAGGCCCTTGCCTTTCTGGTGTCCAGCAAAGCCCCTATGAACTCTAAAGACTGAGTGGGAGTTAGACTGGATTTTGGGATGTTTATTACAAGACCCAAATACTGAAGGATACGCATTGTGCAGGATAGAGAAGTCTTGGCCTCTGACTCTGTTGGGGCTCGAATGAGCCAGTCGTCTAAGTAGGGGAAGACGAATATCCCTAGAGTGCGGAGAAATACTGCTACGACAGCCATGCATTTCGTGAACACCCTTGGTGCTGAGGCCAGGCCAAAAGGAAGCACCCTGTATTGGTAGTGCTTTCCTTGAAAAAGGAACCAAAGGAATCTTCTGTGGGCTGGATGGATGAGGACATGGGTGTACGCATCCTTGAGATCTAGAGAACAAAGCCAATCCTGACTCTGAAGGTATGGTAGCAGAGACCCAAGAGAAATCATTTTGAATTTTTCTATGACAAGGAATTTGTTCAATTCTCTGAGGTCTAAGATAGGTCTGTATCCCCCTGTTTTCTTTGGAATAAGGAAATAAGGGGAGTAGAACCCTGTACCCTGCTGATGAATGGGTACTTCTTCTATTGCCCCTTGGGCAAGAAGAATAGCAACCTCCTGTCCTAACAGGTTGATGAGAGAGGTCAGAGAATTGAACTGCCTTACTATTGTGTGAGGGGGCATGCTTGGAAAAATTAAGCTTGTACCCCTCCTTTATGATGGAGAGTGTCCAATGCTCTGCTGTTATTTGCCCCCATCTGGGGGCAAAATGACATAACCTTCCTGGAATGGTGGAAGGTTCTGGTCCCCCGAGAACCAGGAAGGCTAAGTTCTCTAGATGAGAGTCAAAGGCCCTGTGGAGGCTGAGCCTGCTGGCCGGTTGAGGCCTAGCAGCCTTTGCTTTCTTCTGTTTGGGTGGTTGCTGAGCTTTCCTTGGAGGCTGACCTGCAGAACGTCCCTGCTGAACATAAGTAGGAGAAAATCTTTTCTTTTTAGAAAAGAATGGTTTCTTGAACAATTTCTTTCTAGCAGGATCAGCAGTGGACTTGGATAGTCTATCCAAGGTGGAATTTTCAGCATCCATTTCATAGGCTTTTTCCTGCCAATCTTTACCAAGCAGGTTCTCACGCGCACAAAGGATATTTCCCAATTTGTCTTGTACATAGAGCTCTAGATCAGATGCCTGGAGCCAAGCAATTCTCCGTGCACCTATGGCAATAGCCGACGTTCTGCTTATGCACTCAAAGCAGTCAAAGGCTGCACAGTTGGAAAATTTAGAAACATCTTGGGCATGTTTGACCAAAGTGAGAAAATCCTGTCTTCTATACTCAGGAAGAATAGGACTTAAAGCTTCTAAATCATCTGTGACCTCCTTCAGGAACATTCCCATGTAGAGACTATAGGGACTGATCCTGGCAGAAAGCATGGAAGCTTGGAAGACTCGACGTCCAAAAGCATCCAGGGTTCTGCACTCACGTCCTGGAGGAATAGAGGCATGCCTCTTTGCACTCTTGATCCTTCTCATAGCGGATTCCACTACAATAGAGTGGTGAGGAAGCTGAGTCTTATGGAACCCAGGACAAGGAGGGACTCCAAACATAGTATCCAGTCTGCGAGAATGAGGAGAGATGGTAAGAGGTGTCTCCCACATCCTTAACATGAGATCATATAAAATCTCATGAATGGGCAGGGTAGCTGCCTCCTTAGGAGTTTTGGGATATTGTAAAATTTCCAACTCCTTGGCTCTGTTTCAGGGGCCACAGTAATGGATAGGCCCCAAGCCATCTCCCTGATAAAATCCTGGAAGGAAATATCCTCTGGAGGAGACATCCTGCGTTTAGAAGAGGAGGGCGTGCGCTCCAAGGGAAATATCGTGAATCTTGCCCCTGTAACACGCGAGAGCCGCCAACTGGACTTTCAGGGAACTGGCCGCTGGAACCTTGTCAAAGTCCTCCTGTAAGAAATCGAGGATTACGGCCACCGAAGCCGTCGCAGCCCGAACACCATTTCTAGAACACCAATCTTCAAAAATCCGCCAGACTCGGACATAGGTAAGCGAGGTAGAAGACTTCCTAACTCGAAGAAGAGTAACAATAACCGCCAGGGAATAACCTTTCCTTCTCAACCTAGCCCTTTCAATGGCCATACCGTAAGCGAGAACCGATCCACCTGAGGCATGGTCAGCGGACCCTGCCACAGCTGGTCTACTAAGAGGGGAAGCTTCCACGGAACACCATCGAGAAGCCGAACCAGATCCACATACCAAGGTCATCTGGGCCAATCTGGAGCCACCAATAAGACTTTCACGCGATGCACTTCGATGCGCTGGATCACCCTGCCGATCAGCGCTCACGGCGGAAAGACATAAAAGAGATCGTATTCGGGCCACGGTTGGATGAGGGCGTTGATGCCTTCTACATGCGTTCCCTCCGTCTGCTGAAGAAGCGACTTGTCTTTGCTGACTGGAAGGTCGCCATGAGGTCCATGATCGGTGGACCCCATCGGTGAACTATTTGCGCATAAAGCTGCGGATGCAACTCCCACTCTCCGGCATCGACGAGCACCCTGCTGAGAAAATCCGCCATCACATTTTCTTTTCCCGCGATATGCGCTGCCGAGATGGCTAGGAGACGTACTTCCACCCACTGGAAGAGCGCCTCCGCTTCCTCTTCCATGGCGACGCTTCCTGTGCCTCCTTGACGGTTGATGTACGCCACTGTCGCCGAGTTGTCCGAAAGAACCCTCACTGCACGACTCACTACAGACACCTCGAAGGCCTGCAGCACTAGTCTCACCGCTCGGAGCTCAAGGTGACTGATCAATCATAAGGCCTCCTGGGCTGACCACGTCCCTTGCGCGTAACTGCCCTGACAGTGGGCCCCCCAGCCCGCCAGACTCGCATCCGTCATTAAAGGCAGCCAAACCGGCTGTTCCAAAGGAAGCTCCACCTGTAGGGACTTCGGGCAAAGCCACCACTGCAACGCCTGCCGAACTCGCCTCGGACAGGGCAACCGACGATTCAGCGAATCCGACTGATTCGACCAGCGACGTAAGAGGGCCCTCTGAAGCAGACGCATGTGAAACCTGGCCCATGGAACTACCTCCAGAGTTGACGCCATTGTCCCCAGCAGACGTAGATACCACCATGCTGACTGAGCAGGCATCGCTAAGAAGGTCCGTACGAGACGCCGTAAAGCTTGAGTGCGACGAACCGGGAGAATCACCAAACCCTTCGCCGTATCGTAACAGACCCCCAGATATTCGAGGACTTGAATAGGAACTAAGTGACTTTTCTTCGCATTGACCACCCAACCGAGGCTCTGCAGTATGTGTACGACTCTGTCTGTAGCATGCAAGCTCTCCTTCTCGGACTTTGCCCGAATCAACCAGTCGTCGAGATAAGGGTGGACTAGAATACCTTCCTTTCACAATGCTGCCGCAACCACCACCATAACCTTGGTGAAGGTGCGTGGAGCTGTAGCTAGTCCGAATGGCAAAGCTTGAAACTGGTAGTGGCCCCATGGAAAGGCGAACTGAAGAAACTTTTGATGAATCGCCCTGATTGAATTATGCAGATAGGCCTCGGAAAGGTCCAGAGAGGTCAAAAACTCCCCTTGTCGCACTGCCACTATGACAGACCTTAGTGTCTCCATGCGGAAATGCGGCACCCGGAGACAACGATTCACGCCCTTGAGATCTAAGATAGGACGGATCCGTCTTTCTTTGGCACCACGAAATAAATGGAGTAACGACCTATCCCGCGCTCGGACTCCGGAACGGGAATAACTGCCCCCAAAGCTAGCAGCCGGTCCAACGTTGAGCAAACTGCCAGCTATTTTAGTCGTCCTTTGCTGGGTGATAGCACGAAGGAGTCCTGGGGCGGAAAGGCAAACTCCAGCGCATAACCTGCTCTGATTATCTCGAGCACCCACTGATCTGATGTTATCTGGACCCAAGAAGGAAGAAAATCTCAAAGACGACCTCCGATTACTTGTCTTCCCCCCGGGGTCCACCTCGCTTCATTGCGGCTAGCGACTAAAGGAAGACGACGAGGGGGAGGACAAAGCTGAAAAACCTCTGCCCGCTCCTCGGAAACTTCGAAAATTATGAGATCGAAACCCAAGCCTACCGCGTTGAGAACTCCAAAGACGGGAAGACAGAAATCTCCGAAAATCTCGCAACTGACCCCGAGTCGCCGGCAAACTCCTACCCAGCTTAGGCTTATCCTCGGGCAGTCTGCCGCCTTTAGACTCTCCAAGATCCTTAACTAACTTATCCAAATCGTCTCCGAACAACAACTTGCCTTTGAAAGGAAGTTTGCTGAGCCGAGATTTTGACCACCTTTCGACCGCCCAATTCCGCAACCAGATGGACCTACGTGCCGCCACCAAAGAAGCCATACTGTTTGCTAATGTCTTGATGAGATCGTAATGTACATCCGCCAAATAAGCTGAACCAGACTCCGAGTCACCTCGAGCAAACCTTGCTGATCATAGTGGGGGTCCTGCCGCAAATGCTGAGCCCACCTTAAACAGGCTCTAGCTACCCAGGCTCCACAAATAGAAGCTTGCAACGATAAGGCATTGGTCTCAAAAGTCTGCTTCAACAGACCATCCACTTTTCTGTCCCGAGTGTCTTTTAATGCCGCACTCCCCTCAACCGGGATTGTTGTCTTCTTGGTTACTGCCGACACTGCGGCGTCAACCCGAGGTGACTTAAACTTTTCCTTGTCCTCCTCCGCTAACGGATAGAGGTGGTTCATTGTCCGGATACCTTTTAGACCTGATTCAGGTTGATCCCACTCGGTTTGAATCATCCGATCTACCACTCTATGTACCGGAAATACCACTCGAGATTCCCGCACAGCTTGAATGAGAGGATCCTCCAACGTTTTGTCGTCAGGAGAGGGCGCTGAAGTGAGACAGAGTTTGAAGAGCCTCTGTAATTAAAGGAACGAGCTCCTCTTTGCGAAACACTCAGATAATTCTAGCCTGATCTTCGGGCTCAGGAATTTCCCCTTCCTCCAGCTCCTCAAAAACGTCCTCCAGATCCACGTCAAAATCCGTTTCCTGCCACTCCATATCTTCCTGGTCGATTTCTAAGGTCCGACATCTTTTAGCCGCCTTGGGTAAAGTCCAACCAGCACCCTCCACTTTGGAGGGCGGTAGAGGCGCCGGTGAGGCAAAGCCCTCCGGCAATTTTCCTAAACGCCCCAATTTAAATGCCTGATGCATCAGAAGAACGAAATCAGGGGAAAAATCTGCCAAGGAAGAAGAAGATTCTGTCCCCTCCACCGGCAATCCAGTTCCCTGCCCCTTAGAAAGACCAGGCGTTGTAACTCCAATAGAAACAGCAGAAACAACCTCCTCAGCAGGTAAAATAGGTTCTAAGGGATCCGGTGGTGGTGGGCTTTCCATTTGCTGTGCCATCTCTGAAGAAACAGAAGAACAGCTCTTGCAAATCCCTGAATCTGACGCTGAGGCCCTGCGAGAACTGCAGACCACACACTGCGGTTTCTTAGACATTAAGTATGGATGTTTACACTCTGCGGACAACGGAAATGGCAGAGGAAACAAAAATGTACACCACAAAAGAAAATTACTTTGTCTGCCTTCTTTCTTTCTTTTTTTTTTTTAAAACAGCGAAAAAGGGATCAGCCAAACAACTGCACCCATGTGTCTGCTCTAATCAAGAGCACCCAATTGCTGAATAAACGAAAAAAATCACAGGGTTCATAATTGCCGCAGAGCAGCCAGGCTCCAAAATGGCCGACGTGACCGGCAAACAATGAAGAAAAGGGCGCCAAAACGGAAAGATCAAAAATATGACCGCCGCGGAAAAACAAACGAAACAAAAAGAAAGAAAAGAGAAAAAGAACACCCAAAATTGGAGAGGAAACCACTTACCCCGTCCCCAACTGGGATCACAGCGAGCCACTCTGCTCGAATCCTGAGCGGTGCAAGGCTGATGTCCCGGCTGCTGAAGTAAGCCGGTGAGCCGAGCCTCCTGCTGTACTCCCTGTGCAGCCAACGATCAAAAGTAAAAGTAAACTTCTCACGAGGGAGAAAGAAAGAATAGTTGGGAGTACCCGATCTCTCCCCCGTACCATCTAGGGGGAGCGATCTAAAATTGCTGTCTGCTTTATCTGCCAAAGCGGGGGAAGGTCAGTGACGGCTCGGCTCCAGAGTAGCTGTGTTTTTTTGTTGTTTTTTTTTTTAAAAGGAACAGGCTGTGAAAAAAAAAAGACAGTAAATGTAAATAAGGAATAATCAAACACAAACAAGATCCTAAGTGAGCCCAGTGCCAGGCTCACAAGTCCTCCTGCTGCAAGGAGACTGGACACACTGGGGGGCTGATGGGAGCTCCAGCAGCATACATCCTGTGGTACTAAAGAATTTGATTGGTCCAGTCTCCTTGCTGCAGGAGGAGGTGCACTACCCGGCTGTGGAGGACTAAACTGGAGGACCGCTCAGGAACCTATTTATTAAAACAATGCAATCACATACAAAAAAACCCCACAGAGCACACAGTACTTTTAGATATGGTTGAATGGGGATCTGGAAGTTATGGGAGAAAGGGATATGGGGTGGGGGGGGTAAGAAGAGTTGGGTGGGTATGCTTGGCATAATCTCTCTCTATGACTTGGATTTTCTTTGAGCAATGGTGGTAGTTGGGTGGGTGAGTTCAGATTTTCTTTGTTTAGCCAGCTGCTGCTCTCCTCCTGCCTGCTATTGCTACTGCCTGCCTGTTATTGTCTGCTGGTTGCTGTCCTCAGTGCCTCATTGCCTGCTGTTGTTTGTGTTCCCCATCTCCTGCCTACTGCATCCCCTCATTGGTCCCGTTGTGCCGGAAGTGACACGGGTCTCCTGCGAGGGCTCCACGCTGTTTAAAATCGGTGCGGTGTACCGCACCGCAGGCACGCGCCCAAGGAGCAGGACACGCTCCTTGGGGCGAGAACTGGGGTAAACATCCACAGTCTATTCGGGTATCCTCTAAATACTGTGCACACCCACTACCCTCCTCTCCCTGCTCCATCAGCATTGGTGTTCCATGTTCCTGGGGTGTATCACCAAATTCAAAAGATAAGTTGTCTGTTTGGTTTCCCCTTCTGCTTCTCTTCTATTTGTTGCTTCCTTCCCCTTTCCTCATTCCCTCTCATTGGGACTGGCGGCCCGCCCCCTCCGGCCTTGTTCTTCCTGGTCATCTTGCACGTAATCCTTTTAATCTGATTCACTGCTCCCGTTCCCTCTCGGTTCCACCCTCCCCCACCCCTCTTATTTCTTCAGCTAGCTCTTAACTGTCGTTCTCTCCACTCAAAACCTCTTCTCGTTAACGACCTCATCTCGCAACATACTCTGGATTTGTTTTTCTTGACAGAAACCTGGCTGAGGAAGGGTGAGGACCCCCTCCTCAATCGCTGCCTACCCCCAGGTTATTCAGCCTTGTCCACCTCTCGCTGGGGTAGGAGCGGTGGAGGAGTTGCTGTCATCTATCGCTCCTCTCTCCCTCTCCAGGAACTTTCTTTTTTCTACTCTCCTTTACCCAGAATCCCTGCTTCTTCGTTTAGGTATCTCTCCCCCTCTCCATTTTCTTATCATCTATGCCCCCCCTTCTCTTTCAGCACCTTCATGGGACTCTCTCTTGGCTACTCTTTCAAAGGCTTCACTTCATTACCCCCATCTCCTGATTCTAGGGGACTTCAATGTTCATGTTGACTCCCCCTCTACCTCCCGAGACCTTGCCTTTCTCACTTTCTTATCAGATCTGTCCCTCCGTCAGTTTGTCACTTTCCCCACTCACTCCACTGGTCATTCCCTTGATCTTCTTATCTCTCCCATTTCCTCCCCCTTCCCACCTTCTTCCCTCTCTTCCCTTTCCCCTCCTTGGTCCGATTATCTTTGTCTTCTGTTTCCCTCCCCTTTCCTTCTCTCTCTCCTATTTCCTCGTCAGGCCCCCACAACAATCTTCATACTAGTTCCGTTCCTCCAACTTTCACGCGTCACATTAATGCCAATACTCTCCTTCAGTTTCCCCCCTCTGATACCTTGTTCTCCACTGATTTCCATTCACTCTCTGTTGATGCCCAGGCACACCTCTGGAGCTCCTCCCTCTCCGCCTCCCTCGACAATGTTGCCTCTCTTCGGCCCCGCCCCCCAACACGATGTCACCCCTGGCATCCCTGGTTTCATCCTGGTCTTTTCCTTCACCGTAGCTATCTTCGCCGTGCAGAACGTCTCTGGCATAAATATCCCTCCTCCTGCAACAATTCCACCTTTGCCATCGTCACTATCGCTCCCTCCTTCACTCAGCTAAACGTGACTACTATTCCAAACTCATCTCTTCCTCTGCAAATTCTTATCGTCAACTTTACTATGTTCTCCGTGCCTTCTCTGCATCTCACTCCACACCATCTTCCTCCCCTTCCCCCCACTCTTCTGATCCCTCTTCCCTGGCCTCCCACTTTGCCTCCAAGGTCCTTTCCCTTTGTCTTTCCTTTTCCTCTTGTCCCCCTCCCCTCTCTCCCCCTGCCGTATCCCCTTCTCCCTTCCCTTCCTTTCCCTCTTCCCCTTCCTCACCTATTCCGCCACATTCACACCTCTGGTCTACCTTTGAGCCTCTCTCCCTCACAGCTCTGTCTTCCACCCGGAAAACAACCTGTCCTGCTGACCCTATCCCTTCCCACTGGCTCCTTGAACCTTCCCTAGCCCTCTCTCCTTTTATTCTTTCCCTTTTTAACTCTAGTCTATCTTCTGGTATCTTTCCCACACCCTGGAAGCACGCCTCTGTTCGTCCTGGTCACAGCAAAGAATCTGTTCTTCTCTCTCTTCTCAATCAACTGCACGCTGCTCACGACCACGGTCTCTTCACTCTTGCTGTTTCTCTTGATCTCTCTGCTGCTTTCGATCTGGTAGACCACCGCACTCTTCTAGCTCGTCTTCGGGAAGCCGGCCTCACCGGCATGATACTTCAATGGTTTCATTCTTTTCTCTCCTGTTGGTCTTTCTCGGGGTCGTCTTCCTCTCTCCCCCGCGGTGTCCCACAGGGATCTGTCCTTCCTCCCCTCCTATTTAATGTCTTCCTTGTCCACCCTCGCCCTTCTGGTTCAACATGGCATCTCTGCATATTACTACATGGGTGACATTTTCCTCCATCACACAGATTCCTCCACCCCTGATATCACCCCCTCAATACCTGTCTCCCTGCTGTAGCCTCCTGGCTTTCATCTAATTTTCTACATGTCAATCTTTCTAAGACCTCTGCTATTTGGTTCACCTTTGGGAGGCCCCCCCCCCACCTTTTCCCCTTCACTCTCCTCCCTGCCCATCCATCTTGTCCCTTCTCTTCGGTATTTGGGTGTTATCCTTGATTCTTCTCTCTCTTTCAAAGAACGTATTTCCTTGGTTGTTCAGCGTTCTTTCTTCTCTCTGAAACTATGTGCTGTTCGTCCTTTCCTTTCCCCCTCCTCTCTGTCTACCCTGCTTCTCTCCCTTGTTATATCCCGCCTCGACTATTGTAATGTCTCCCTGGCAGGTCTTCCCCAGTCCCAGCTCACCCGTCTTCAATGCGTCCAAAATACTGCTGTTCGTATCTTAACTCACGCTTCCCGCTTTGATCATGTCACTCCCCTTTGTCTACACTGGCTCCCTATTCCCTTTCGTATCCAGCACAAGCTCCTTATTTTTGTTCACAGGTCAATTCACACAGGCACTCCCCTTGCCAACCAGGTTCATCTTCACACCCCTCATCGTTCCCTTCGGTCCATTCATGTTAATCGTACGTCCCTCCCCTCCCCGTCACAAGCTCACTTGGAATCTACTCACTCATCTGCTTTCTTCTTTCTTGGCCCAAGATGCTGGAACGCACTCCCCCCCACCCTCCGCCTAGAACAGGGGTCTCAAACACGCGGCCCGCGGGCCGTACGTTGTGCGGCCCGCGACGGCTTCTGCTGCTGCCGTTGCCGCCGTGGCAACGGCAGAATCGACGGTCAATTTAAAAAAAAAAAAAAACTGGCTTCTGCTGCTCAAGCAGCAAAATCAGCTGTCCTGCGGCCCCTTCCTCTCTGCCCGGAGATCCCCGAGAGTGCTCCATCAGCGGGTGCTTTTCAAGCCGCGAAGAGAGTATTTCCCTCTCGCGAGGCTTGAAAAGTGACTAGGTTTAAGCCGCGCGAGAGGGAAATACTCTCTTCGCGGCTTAAAAAGCACGCCGCAGATGAAGCACACTCAGGGCTCTCCGCGCAGAGGGGAAGGGGCCACGGGACAGCTGATTTTCTGCTGCAGCAGCAGAAGCCAGGTTTTTTTTAAATTTACCTGGGGGGGGGGTGTAGGACTGGAAATGGGCTATTGGCAGGGGGGGTATGACTGGAAATGGGCTATTGGCAGGGGGGGGGTTATGATTGGAAATGGGCTATTGGCAGGGGGGGGGATATGACTGGAGATGGGCTATTGGCAGGGGGGTTATGACTGGAAATGGGCTATTGGCAGGGGGGGTATGACTGGAAATGGGCTATTGGCAGGGGGTTTATGACTGGAAATGGGCTATTGGCAGGGGGGGGTATGACTGGAAATGGGCTATTGGCAGGGGGGGGTATGACTGGAAATGGGCTATTGGCAGGGGGGGGGGTATGACTGGAAATGGGCTATTGGCAGGGGGGGGTATGACTGGAAATGGGCTATTGGCAGGGGGGGGTTATGACGGGAGAGGGGCTATTGGCAGGGGGGGGTTATGACTGGTAATGGGCTATGGTGGGGGATAGGACTGGAAATGGGCAGGTGGGGGATAGGAAGGACTGGAGGAGGGCTGATTGGGGGAGTTAGGACTGGTAATGAGCTATGTAGGGGCTGACTGAAATGGGGTAATGGGGGTTAGGGCTGGAAGTGGGCTATTGGCAGGGGGGGTTATGACTGGTAATGGGCTATGGGGGGGTAAGACTGAAAATGGGGTGATGGGGGGTAAAACTGGAAGTGCGCTATGGGGAGGTTAGGACTGGTAATGGGCTATGGGGGGTCTAGGACTGGTAATGGGATGGTGGGGGGGTTGCTAGGACTGGAAATTGGATGATTGTAAGGGGGGCTTGAACAGCAAATGGCTGATGGGTAGGCCGCCTTGGAATGGAAATGGGCTGTGAGGGGAGGGAGCTAGGATTGGAAATGGGCTGATGGGGGGCTAGGATTGGAAATGGGCTGATGGTGAGGCTAGGATAGGACTGGAAATGGACTGATGGGGGGACTAGAAGCGAGCGGATGCTGGGTGGGGCTGGAACTAGAAGGGAGCTGATGTTGGGGGAGGATTAGAATGGGATGGAGCTGGGAAAGTGAAATGGAGAGGGGAAAAATATTTTGTCTGGGAGAGAAGACAAATCTACAATTGGCCAGGTATTGGGAGAGTAAGTGGGGATTGAGGATGGAGGGGTAAAATTTGAGTGGATGAAATAGGAATGAGGAAAGAGAAAAAGGAGAAAGATTAGTATGTTAAAGCAGATGTAGAGAGAGAATGGAAAAAAAACTAGGAGAGAAGAAAGGGCAAATGGACAGCAGACGATGGAGAGTTAGCAGAAGACATGAAGAAACCAGAAGAAAGTGGCTGGAACAATTGCAACTGAAAAAAATGCACAAAAGGTAGAAAAATATCTCTTTATTTTGAATTTATTAACTGGAATATGTCAGCTCTGGGAAATGTGCATCATTAATGTTTGCGCTTTGTTTAGTACAAGAGGAAATTAATTTATAGTTTTATTTCTACAGTGTTGTTGTACATTCCAAGTTTGGCTTTTGGGGTTCCCAGTTTAATTATTGTCTTCTTGTTTCTAAATCTTTTAGTCTTTCTTTATCCATACTCATTAAAGAGGCATGTTTACTAAAAGTTAGTGTATGGTAACATTATGCAAATATTTATGCAAATGAGGCCCCTTATGCAAATGAGGCCCCGCGTCTTATGCGGCCCCCGGGTTACTTTACAAGTCCTCATTTGGCCCTCAAAGCAATTTGAGTTTGAGACCCCTGGCCTAGAACCTTCATTTAAGTCCTTCAAGGCTAAATTAAAAACCCACCTCTTCTGTCTTGCGTTCAACCTTTCCCCTCCCTCTTCACCCCTCTCCCCTCCTCCTTGCTGATGCACAAGTTACTTGTTTTCTCTAGCTTTTATCTTTTCTGTCCTACTCTAAATTTTAAATGGCGTTTTCTTTTCGGCAGCTTTTAATTTATGACTGCAAACTGTCCAGAAGCTTTGTTATGAGCGGTATAATAAGTTTTTAAATAAACATAAACACTTTAAATGCGCCGCCACTGAATATCGGCCCCTGTACTACCTATGGAAGCCTTTGAATTCCTTTTAAGAAGCCAAAATAGTCCCAGCTCTTTGGTATCACTGTTCCACTTTTATTATTTATATAAAAGAGCCAAATGAGGTGTCATTGGCCTGCCATAGAACATCAGTCTCTATTATAGTCTCTCTCTCAGAAGTAGTAGTTTTTAGGACTTCTCCTCTGACTTAAATTTCATGAGCAAATGAGGTCACCATGAAATTCTATCTAAATCTCTTTTGGAAGGCACTGTTGGATAAGCCTACATACCATCACATAGGGGCCCCTTTTACTAAAGGTTAATGTGCGTTACATGCCATTGCGCCCACAGGTATAAAGGGCTGTGGGCTGTTAACATTTGTTAGAATCTTTAGTAAAAGGGCTCCACATCTGCATGTTCTGATATGCTCAAAAGTTCCAAGACTACGTTCTTTAAGCTTACCGTTTCAGGACTAGAGTATTTGCTGGACACATGAAAATTGATTAGATTCTCTCCTACATTAACATAAGATACACCATAGCCATCATCAGCAACCTAGATAGACAGAAAAAACACACTGAGTTTTACTACATAGCCAATGTTAGTTCCTTGGAATAAAATGAAAGATTTATTTTTAAATTGCTTATGCTTATGCGTTTTAGCAGATTGAATATATATATATCTGAGTTTACACTTTTAGGAAACATACTCCACACAATGGAACTGGACTTCATTTGCACAACAAAAATAACTAAACAGGCAAAAAGCAGTTACATTAATAGTTATTCCCAAATTAGATTTAGTTTTCACAGTGTATCATATATTAATTGAAAACTGTCAAAACAAAGGAACTGATATGAGTCATTTGTCAAGAACTAAGCCATTGTATAGCACGAAAATAATCACAGTGCATGGAAGAACCACCAAGAAGGCTGCTGCTGCAAAGAAATTTGTACTTATACTCCTGAGAAATTCTCTAAATCTTGGGGAAAAGGGAATTCTCTGGGTTAAAACTCATAAAATCTGTGTATTTTAAAATGTAGTGTTTTATTAAGTCAGTTATGGCACAGTCTACAAGCTGGCTTTCAATTAAATTAAAGCTAGTTAAAGCTTAGTATACGAGGTGTGAGCAAAAAGTATTGAGACTTGTGCAGCTATATAATAAGTTGCACCACAATGCTATTAAGCATGCAATGACCTAGTTATGTGCAGAGTGTAGCATGGCTGCAGCACACCTGTAATTTTCTTAATCACGTGATGTTTGGTATTGTGTAAATGCAGTTCATCAGATTTATGAGTGAAAAAATTGAACAGCAAATTTGTATTAAATTCTGCCAGAAACTTGGAGATTCGTGCAAAGAGACGTATGACAAGTTACAGCAAGTGTATGGTGATGAATGAATACATGAGTAATGCTTGAGTTTATGACTGGTACAAATGTTTTTAAGAGAGCTGCAAAGTGTTTACAGTGAAACGTTCTGGAAGGCAATCCATGAGCAGAAATGGACAAAGTTGAAGCAGTGCAGCAGCATTACACTTGAATCCTCGATTGACTACTGAAGACATGAACATCAGTTTTGAGTCAGTACAATCCATTCTTACTGTCGATTTGGGGATGAGACAAGTGTCTGCAAAATTAGTGCCGAAACTCCTGTTCCCTGACCAAAAAGAAGATTGGTTGGCTTTAGCCAGGGAGCTGTTGGAATTTGTTGAAAATGACTAAGATTTCATCAAAAAGATGGTTACTGGGGATGAATCATGGGTGTATGGTTACGACCCCAAAATTAAGGCTCAATCCTCACAATGGAAGACTTCAGACTCTCCCAGACCCAAGAAAGCTTGTCAGGTTAGGAGCAATGTCAAGGTCATACTCACAGTTTTCTTTGACTACCAGGATATTGCTCATAACGAGTATGCTCCAAAAGGTCAAACCATCCAAGTTCTGACACATTTGAGAGATGCAGTTCATCGTAAGAGGCCAGAGTTGCACAGGAATAGTGAATGGTTGCTTTCATCATGATAACGCCCTAGCTCATGCATCACATCCTGTCCAGCAGTTCTTGGCCAAACACCAAATCAATTAAGTCCGTAAGCCTTCGTATTCACCTGACCTCGCACCCTGTGACATTTTCTTGTTTCCAAAACTGAAATTATCATTGAAAGGAAGAGGATTTGATGACTTAGAGACCATTAAGTAAAATTTGACACAGCAGCTTCACAGCATAATGAAAGAGGTATTTCAAAATTGTTTCCAGCAGTGGCAGGAATGCTGGAGGAAGTGTGTTTTATTGGAAGAGGACTAATATGAAGGAGACTGACTGCAATAACTGTCAGTGATATACTTCTTGTGTCATTGTACAAGTCTCGATACTTTTTGATCGCACCTTGTAACAAGCCAGCTTTCAGTTAAATTACAGCCAGCTAAGGCTTAGTATAACAAACCAGCCTTCAGTTACATTAAAACCAGTTAGGATTTAGTATTACAGGCCAGTTTCACTTAAATTAAAGCCAGTTACAGTGTATCTTAAGAGAGACAGAGTAGAATAGGGTAAATATTCTTTGAGTATATTGAGAAAATTTGTTTTCTAAAGACGCCTTCCGGTTAGGAGGCAAGAGAACGTGGAAATTTATTTATTTATTTATTTAGCTGTATTTCTATCCTGCTTTTCACCAGGGGCAACTTGAAAGGCTCCCTCTATGAAGCCAAGGGAAATGTGAATAACTCAGGAAATTCAGAGATTATTTTAGAAGCCTAGATATAAATAGGTCATTCCTCTCTCCCACTCCAGGAATAACCCTTGATTTATAGCCTCCTAAACCAATTAAAAGGAAGGTGATCTTTCTCACTTTCAGGTTTAACTGACTATATTCATCAACAGGTTATTAGGCCTTCGGAATAGATTTAGTGAAAGCCCCCAGGTAAGTGACACATTCAGCTCCAGCTCTCCTCCTGCACCAACATCAGCCCCTGATTGTGCATCGGCGGCTGAAGAGGGAACTGCTGTACCTCCTGCTCCAGCGACCAAGGACCAATCGGGGCTCAGCAAGGCAAAATAAAAGGCGAGCACACCGGACCATCAGCCTCTTCAGCTCCAGCTCTCCTCCTGCACCAACAGCAGCTCCTGATTGCACATTGCTCTGCAGACTGAACCACAGCAGCAGCACAGCACAGCCAGCCGGGAGCTGCGATCAGCAGCAGAGTTCAATCGGAGGCTGCTTGCCCCTCCCGCTCTTGCTATTTTGCCCAATCGGGGCCATCTGACCAGCATAAAAGCAGCATGCGGCATGCGTGGCTGCGCCTGGTGGGCCCACGTCTTAGGGCCTCGCCAGACGGCCCTTTGGCATGGCCCTTAGGAGTGGTCCAAAGGCAGCGCAAAATATATCTATCAGACAATATACTCCACAACATGAAGACCTCTACCACAGAGTAGTAAGTTGTACCAATAACAGTATATATACTTGTTCTGATCTGTCCTTCATGTTTATGTAACCGTATCTTAACACCGCCCACAATATCCACTGGCCTACTCTCCTGAAATCTTTTGTTTAATTGATTCAGTGTTACCCTATCAGCCAATATATTGCCTAAATCTCATTCATGCAAATGTAACTACTGCTACTCCATATGATAACTTTGACAGCATTTAATCACTGCCTCTTCCCTAACACAATTGTCTTCTTCACACACTGCATACTATATTTCCTAGGATCCCACTCCTAACCTCGGGACCCCTCCAGAAGTCTTGATCCACAAGCTCACACATCTGCTTTAGAAGATTCAAACCCTTCATACTGCAGCAAATCTCCACACTCACTCACACAAGTAAACCCCTGTACGCCAGAAATATCACACTCAATACTGTGCATATTAGCAGGGCTAACATCTTAAAAATCAAGCACATCCGCATTTGTTTAGCATATAGACCACCTGATAAAAGTTCAGAGAACATAGACATTCTAACTGAATTACTGGGCTCATCTTCAGACATGAACCCAGTGATACTTATGGGAGAACTAAACCTACCATCCCTCTCCAACTCTAACCTAAACTCATTCTGGAATTCCATTGAAGATATGAATTTCCACCAAATTATCACCAGTCAAACACACATAAAAGGAAACTCTCTTGATCTTGTCTTCCTCCCGAGCTCCCTTCTTGATGCCTTCAACCCATTGTTCTTGGAGATTCTCCCTGTCCCATGGTCCGACCACCATCTTATTAAGTTTAGTCCCAACATTGCTGAAAAACACCAAAATAAATCCACACACCAACACTTATCCTACAGATTCAAGAAATTCGATAAAGATGAATTTCTAGATGAAATCTTACCTCATCTCACACTCGATCCAACTAACCTCGACGAAACAGTTGATACCTGGAACAAAGTAATATCTAATGTAACCATGAACAACTCTGCACATAAATACCCAACAAGACAAAATAACAATGCTCCCTGGTTCCATTCCACACTAAAATCAATGAAAACTGAGCTGAGAAAAGCTGAGCGTAAATGGCATCGCTTAAAATCCTTAACTCACCAATTAAGCTTTGTAAACATCCTCAACAAATACAAGAAGACCATGGATAATGCTAAGAGTGGAGGAGTGGCCTAGTGGTTGGGGCAAGGTACTTCAGGCCGGAAGGTCGGGGGTTCAAATCCCACTAGAGGACAGCAACCTTGGACCGGAAGGACTGGGGTTTCTAGTCCCACAGGTGCTCCTTGTGGTCTTGGGCAAGCCACTTAACCCTCCATAGCCCATGTTCCCTGTAAAATAGTTATTTCCAAGTTATAATGCCCTGTTCAATGTAATTTCAGTTTGTTCAATGTAAACCGCACTGATGCAGAATAGCGCGGTATATAAGAGAATGTAAATAAATAAGACCACTACTCCAATATTCTATAAAAATCAATAAACCGACCCTGAGAGCTGTTTAACATTGTCCTAAACCTAACAAACAAAAATTATAACTCAGACTTAACAGAATATGAGATAGCTCCTCAAACATTAGCATGCCACTATATGAACAAAGTAAAACTGCAATCATCCCTTCCACTGGTACAGGACGTAACACCGACAAACCATCTCAACACATGGTCTAAGTTCCACCAAATCTCAAAAGACACTCTTAAGAGTATAATCACAAAGTTAAATACCACAACCTCATACCTAGACCCTTGCCCTGTTCATTGGCTAAATACTACCTTATTTATTATTATTTATTTATTACAGTTGCTTATATACCACACTATTCGGTATCAGCGCGGTTTACAGTATACCTTATATACCTTACCAGAACTCTCAAATTTCATCCTCCCAATACTCAACTTATCACTCAAGAACAGGTACCTACCATCCTCAATCAAACATGCCCAAATATGCCCAATCTTAAAAATGTAAACTTGATAAAAGCTCACCTAACTCGTACAGGCCAATACAAAGCATACCATTCCTGGCTAAACTCCCCAACTCAAATACTATCAGATTGTTTTAACAAGATCTCTCAGTGGCTTAAAAACCATAATCTATACATCAATTTCGCTAAAATGGAAGTACTATATGTCACAAGAAACCAAAACTTTGTACCACCTGATTTAATATGGCTACTTAACTCCAACATTGCAGTAAAAAAGGAGGTGAAATACTTAGGTGTCATACTGGATCAGACCCGCAGTATGGAATCCACATCAAAAATACTGCCACAAAAATACATTATAAACTGAAACTACTGAAACAGCTCCGCCCTCTGATCCATCTACATGACTTCAAATCTGTTATACAATCATCACTCCTCACTTTGACTTCGCGAACTCCATTTTACAGGGACTATCAAAACAAACTCTCAGAAGGCTGCAGCTAGCCCAAAATGTGACAGACCGCTCAATCTTAAACATAAGATCCATAGAACATATTACTCCCATTTTGTTGGAACTCCACTGGCTACCTATCCTTAGCCGCATTAGCTACAAAATACTTGTTACCACCTTCAAAATAATCCACAACATAGCCCCATCCACCCTGAACACATTAATCACTATCGAAACTGCAAATAGAAGCCAAAGAAGCAAGTACAAACAGAAACTCAAATTACCGAAGGACTTCAGAAAAACCAAAAAATTAACAAATAAAAAAGCATTTTCACACGCTGCCCCAACACTCTGGAATGAGCTCCCTGAGGATATCAGAGTACAAAATGACAGCAAAACTTTCCGTAAAAAATGTGAAACATTCCTATTTACCTCTCACTATGGCGCACAAGCAAACTATGACATACAAACTGATCCCAATGAAGCACCCTCACACAACAGGACAAATAGACAGCCAAATATATGATGGAAATATATTAGCGATGTCCTGTTAGAGCTACTCTAAACATATGTACTGAACATTTATTGTATATAGTTAAAGGTTATGTGTTCCCTGTTTGGTTTTTGATTTCAATAATGTAAATAGTTTCATACTGTTCCAAGTAACTGAATAAGACTATGCTTTAGTGTATTATTCAGAACTTTGTTTCTTGTAAACTGCGCTTGATCATGTTGAAAGCGCATTATAAAAATGTTTGTTAAATAAATACCTCTGTACAAATGGGTAACAGGGGCAACATCTGGAAAGTGGTATGTATAAATGCCAGTAGCATGGGAAATAAGATCCCAGATGTTGAGGCTTTAATGGAAGAGACTGACTTGGATTTAGTGGTGGCTACGGAGACAAGGTTCACGGACAACCATGATTGGGATGTAATTATACCAGGCTATATTTTATTCAGAAAGGACAGGATAGAAAGAAGGGGAGGAGGAGTGGCAAAATATTGGCAAATAGTGTGAAAAATATTAAAGCTATAGAATTACAGGGCTTAAAAGGGAGAGAGGAGGCACTGTGGGTTAAACTAGAAAGAGGAAAAGGGAAATCCATTTGCACTGGAGTTATATACGGATGGAGATTTAATAGAAGACATACGCAGCATGGCCATGATAGGTGATTTCAATATGTTGGATGTGGATTGGCACATCCCTTCTGCGTTGTCATCTAAAACTAAGGAGATTCTGGATTCTCTACAGGGAGAAATATTCAGGCAACTGGTAACAGAACCGACACATGAAGGGGCCATACTGGACTTGGTGTTTACCAATGGGGAAAATGTTTCTGATGTTACAATGGGAGATCATCTTGCTTCCAGGGATCATCAGATGGTGTGGTTCAGTATTAGGACTAGGGCTGATAAAATCCATTCAAAAGCGAGGGTCTTAGACTTTGGGAAACTAACTGTGCCAACAATACTTCAAGGAGTTGGTTAATGGGATGGAAACAGGTGGGGATGTAGAAAAACAGTGGGCAAAACCGAAAGTGGATATGAGGATTTCTGCACAGTCACACTTCTCTGTATCTCTGGAACCTTGGAGTGAAGTATGTACTCTACGCTTCGTGGCGTCTTTTTTTATACTTTGTGTGCTATCAAGCTAAGTCCTTTTTGGATTATTAACTACTTTTTTATCCTTGGGGCTCTATTTATTCTGTACCCGGTGGTGTTTTTTCTTTGTAATTCAGATATGGTCTCCTTGGGATCACCGTCTGCAAACTAACATTTAGGGCTTTTGTACGGTATTGATTTTCATGAGCCGTAACGATCATCATACCTTTCTACGAATAAGCACTGCTTGTGTTTTAACCTCACATTCAGCTGCTCCACATGAGTACATTTGGTCTCCTGGTTTGTAAACACCAGAGCCGATGCCGTCATTCCTTGTACAGGTCGGCTTCCTGCGTTTATCGCATACGTTTGTTTATCTGCTCCTCGTAGAACACTTTCCCATTACATTAGTCTTATTTTGCAAACCTATTGCTGCATAACAAGATAGCATTTCTTTTATATATATCTTTCCACTTTTAGTTTCAAATATACACTTCATGGTCTAAAGAGGTTTCTCCAATGAATGTACTTTGGGCCCCTCTAATACTCTACCCTCTTCCTGCCTTACCGCTGTTTTCAACGGTCTGTGTTCTGGATTCCTGTTCACTTTAAACTATTAAATTTTTGACATCACTTGTCCTTCCTCTCATAGTACCCCCCTCACTATGCTTAAGGGATAATGTGCTTTTTAATGCAATATTATCCTTTTACCTCCAGCTATTCAGCAATTGCCTTAGTTTTACAGATCGACACCTGTGTGTCCTTTTCAATCTGGTGAGTTGTCCTAATATATTATGTTTATTGGCATTTTATCACTAGTTTTTTTTATAAGAAATGTCTCTTTTTGACATGACCCTTTACTCACTCATCTTCATTGTTATCATAAGCTTTCAATTTCTTAATGCACATATTTACTTACATAGAAACATGACGGCAGAAAAAGACCACATGGCCTATCTAGTCTGTCCTTCCATACAATAGTCCCCTTTTTTCCTTTAGAGATCCTGCGTGTTTGTCCCCTGCTTTTTTGAATTCACATACTGTACTCATCTGTACCACCTCCACTGGGAGACTAATGCACGCATCTACCACCTTTCCCATAAAGAAATATTTCTGATATTACTCCTGAGTCTATCCCCTTTCACCCTCATCCTATGTCACTTCGTAGCAGAGCTTGCTTTCAATCTAAAGAGGCGTTCCTACTGTGCATTTATGCCACGGAGCTATACATCTCGATCATCTCTCCTCTATCCCACATTTTCTCTAACGTACATATATTAAGATCCTTAAGTCTATCCACATATGCTTCATAACACATCACTAACCGAACACATCACTCCAGTACTAATCGAGCTTCATTGGCTCCCCATCAAGGCCCGCATCCAATATAAGCTCTTAGTAACCACGTTCAAGCTCGTTCATAATGTAGCACCCTCATACCTCAATACTTTAATATCCGATCAACCAATCACCAGAAGCAGGAGAACAGTCAATTGCAACACCCTTCATGTCCCGAGTAGCCTGAGAAATTGCAACGCAAACACCACCAACAGAGCGTTCTCATTTATTGCACCAATACTCTGGAACCAACTGCCCCATGAACTGCGAGCAAACAAGGACTTGAAGGACTTCAGGAAGAAACTGAAGACTCACCTCTTTCAGACCCACTACAACCTAACCTAGTTAGAGTGTTACTCTATTCAGGCACCTTGCCAGCCTAAATAACACACAGCAGTATGAAACGCCTCTTGTAATATGTAATATATGTGTACATGTATATATGTGAAGCCTCCTCACAAACAATCAAATGTATATATGTAAAGTCTCCTCTGATACAATCAAATGTAAATATGTGACCGTTTGATGCTTTTTACCCACCCCTGAAATCACACTGTATGTTCCAAATCCGGCCTGTACAGCCGCACCACTATGTATAGAAAGCCGCTGCTGATCGCTGGAAGTAGCGGGATACAAGTGTACACTAAATAAATAAATAAATAAATAACGAAGAACACTAACCATTTTAGTAGCCACCCTCTGCACCGATTCCAACCTGTTTATATCCCTTTAAAGGTGTGGTCTCCAGAATTGCACACAATTCTACAAATGAAGTCGCACCAAAGACTTATACAGAAGCACTATCACCTCCTTTTTTCTTCTGGCCATTCCTCTCCCTATACACCCAAGCATCATTCTAGCCTTCACCATCACCTTTTTTTTTTTTACTTATTTAGCTATTTTAAGATTGTCAGATACAATCACACCCAGGTCCCACTCTTCTTAGTGGACAGAAGTACTTCATCCCCTACACTGAACTGCTCCCTTTGATTATTGCAGCCCAAATGCATGACCCTGCATTTTTTAGCATTAAATCTCAGCTGCCAAATTCTCGACCATTCTTCAAGCTTAGCTAGATCCCTCCTCATGTTATCTACTACTTCCTGGGTGTCTACTCTATTACAGATTTAGGTATCATCTGCAAAGAGGCAAACCTTACTTGACAGCCCTTCCGAAATATCACTAACAAAGATATTAAAAAGAATCGGACCAAGGACACATCCCTGTGGCACACCACTGGTAAACTCCTTCTCAGAATGAGCTCCATTTATCTGTATCCTTTGTCACCGACCACTCAACCAATTTCTAACCCAGTCAGTAACTTTAGTGTCCATCCCTTGGGTGCTCAGTTTGTTTATAAGTCTCCTGTATGGAATGGTGTCAAAGGCTTCACTGAAATTCAAGTACACCACATCTAGGGCTCTCCCTCGGTCCAAGTCCTTTATCACCCAGTCAATGAAATCAATCAGATTTGCCTGATGAGACCTACTTCTGGTGAATCCATGCTGCCGCCGATCCTGTATTCCACTAGACTCCAGAAACCTCACTATTTTCTCTTTAAGCAGTGTTTCCAATAATTTACTCACCACAGAGGTTAGACTACCTGGCCTGTAGTTTTCAACCACATCCTTACTTCCGCTCATGTGCCTCTCTCCAGTCCTCTGGCACCACTCCCAACTCCAAAGAGGCACTGAAAAGGTCAGTCAGTGGAGCTGCTAGAATGTCCCCAAGTTCCTTTAGTATTCTCGGATGTATCCCATCTAGTCCCATCGCTTTGTCTACTTTTAGTTTAGCTAGTTCCTCACGAACACAGCTTTCTGAAAGTCATTTGACATCCCCGTTGCTTCTATTCCTATTTGTGGGTGTTTTCTAAGGTCCTGCTCCTGGCCTTTCATCTGTGAACACAGAACAGAAATACTCGTTAAGCAATTTAACTATTATTGATCAGATAGATATTTTAATGATTATAGTATATTTTTATTGTTTGGTTTATTAGTTTTATTATTATTGTAATATGGAGGTCATTCATTAATGTGGGTTGCGGGGCTGCAGGTCCCAGTGGGACGTACAGCCCCTCAAGCCATCAGGGCCCGATTCTGCCGGGCCCTGAGGATGCACTGATTATTCCACCTCAAAACCAATTCAAAACCACACACTCCAACTCTACCCAGAACATGGACTCCATATCCATAACCAACCCCGAGCTGGACCCAGAGACCTTTCCCCACTCATCAAAGAAGCATGCTCAGAGTATCACAGGAATAAATGGTTCCCTCTGCTGGGGGATCTCAACTTACCAGCGTTATCAGACAAACATGCATCCTCCTTCCTACAGGCCAAGGAGGCACTACAATTCAACCAAATAATCTCAGAAGCAACACACATCAAGGGTAAAACACTAGACCTTATATATATTTACTCCTGCTAACTGGCCTCATCAGCACTTTTCGTCCACGACACAGCTCCTTAGTACCCCAGTCCGACCACAGACTTCTCACCTTCTTCTTCCCAAGCAGCAACAATCAACCCACAAACACACCTCCGCCTGCACATGCCCGGAGATTTCATTCAACAAAGATTCATTTGTTGCTACAATCCAACCACTAACGCAAGTGGACTCAGAACAAAATAATCTATGCAACCTTGATGACCTTATCGCACAATGGAACTCCCTCATTTCATTGTATGTCACCAGGCCTCATAGCATACCCAGGATGAAGAGATCACACTAGTTCCATGGTTCACACCAGAGCTCAAATCAATAAAAAATAAGTTCAGACGACTGGAGCCCAATTGGAGATTTCACAAAAGCCCAGATACCCTTCTAGCATATACCAGGACCCTGACACACTACTGTGCTTTCACTCTGCTAAAGAAGGAACATCATACCAACTTTCTCAACTCCTCTCTCAACTGACCCAGAGAATAATTTTATATTGCTCAGCATCACAACCAAGTCCCCTCCACCACGAAGACTACCACAGCCGTTTCACCATCGAAGATGGCCCAATACCTACAAGTGAAACAAGCACACAGTTCATCAACACACCACCACCCAGCTACACAAGCAATGTTACAGACGCCTCTGACACAGCGACATGGTCAACTTTTAGCACCATTTCTGCCAGGCAATTGGCGATCATCATATCAAACCTTAACAGCACCACATCACCTTTGCACCCTTGCCTATTCTTATGGATTAAAATAACAAAGCAGTAGCTCATGCCAGTCACCCTATACATTGTCCAATCATCATTTGCTCTGGGACACATGCCTACTATCCTGAAGCAAGCATCTGTCAGACCATTAATAAAATCCTACACACTCAACCCAGCTGTTCCCTCTTCTTACAGACCCATCTCAAGCATCCCCTCCCTTGCCAAAATCATTGAGAAGGCTGTTCAACTACAAACACAAGAATTCATGGAATCCCACTCCCCTATCAAACACCAGTATGGCTTTAAAACTTTCCACAGCACTGAAACCCTGATGACTTCACTCCTCAATACACTAATCAAAGGCACAGAAAAGACCACACAAAGCTTCATCCTAGGAACAGGACTACACAAGGCGCAGGGGACACTTGGACCGCACACATGGAACTTACAGCAGCTCTACCTTGCTCCTGCTACCGTCATAGATGCCCCAACTGATCCAGAGGCCACAAACTGATCCAGAGGCAAAGCAGCAGCTAAGGACTGTGCAAAGGAGGTAAGCCCTCCCGCTGCTGGCGCACAATGAGCGATGCCATACTTCTGGCTCCCGCCTTCAAAACCCGACTGCCCTTGCAGTGGCCAGGGAGTGGCATACACCAGGACACACACAGATCTATGGCAGTCCAAAGGTGGACACACACACACATGTGTGAGCAGTTAAACCCCATGCAGGGATCCGCCGCCTCCACCCAACATGTGGCCACACAACACAACACTGATCGTATCACTCCTTCTACTGCACCTGCTAATACACCAAGCAAGGACCTCACTCACCTAACATACATACCCATATACTCACATCCTTCACACATTCAACATGGTATGCCATGGCATAACCAACACAAAAACATCACCACCCAGAGCACACACTGCAAAACAAACACTTTAAACAACATAACGTCCACCCACACTCTAAAAAACACACACATCAATCGCGTATTAAGCAAAAACATCAATTGTGCACTCATCAATGCAAGATCTATCAGAAACAAGGTTAACATGATCACAGACTACATACACACACAAAATACTGATATCCTATGCATAACTGAAACATGGCTCAATGATACTGATCAGGTCATTTTAAACCAGATCACTCCACCAACACACACTGCATTCAGCTGCCCCAGAACAGACAGGAAGGGAGGGAGGGGTGCTGATACTAGTCAGAAGCCTCTACAAATTCTGAACCAACTCATCAAGCACCTCAGAGGAATCCAGTATAATCACTATTTCCAACAAATATGTGCACATATGCCTTGCATACAGATCGCCCAATGCCAAGTCAGAAGAGATCTCCAAAATACTTGAGACAGTCTGCACACAAGACACAACATATATGCTGCTCATTGTCCTAGGAGACTTTAACCCGAGGGCAGCACCTGACAAAGATTCTAAATCATTCCTCAAAGCGATGAATTCTCTTCACTACAATAAACTGATCAAGGATCCCACACACAGACTGGGAACAACCCCAGACCTCATATTCATTTCTAAACACTTCAGGTTATCAACGCTGTAACCCACCCTGCTATCTCACCAATGCGATGGACAGATCACCAGTTAATAACCTTTACACTAAAGATTGACCAAGCTATAGAGAATACCAGGAAGACCACCCCAACTAAAGATGATTCAAGGCCTTTAACAAGGAAGCCTTCTTGGAGGAAGTAATCCCAAAGTCGCATCAAGACATAGAAGATCTGAACAAAGCCATCAAGAACTGGAACAACACTATATCCACTGCAGCAACAGCTCTAGGCAGAAAAAACAGACACACAAATAGCAGACCTTCTGTCCCATGAGGGCTACAGCATGGATAAAGACTAGGCCAGATGCATCAGTACTGCAATGAGATCAGGGAAGCAAAGCGGGAATTAAGGAAGCTAGAAAGAAAATTGAGACGAAATAAAGCATTAGATGCACTAAACCAGTACAGAGCCAAACAGAGAGACTACAACAACCTGATCAACAGCTGCAAGCAACACCACCACAGAAACGTCATTATGAGATCAGTGAACAAGCCGAGAGAGCTATTCAACATTGTGTGAACACTCAGCAAAGATACTACACAACAGAAAATCCCAGAAGTGCACCCTCAAGACATGGCAAACCACATAATCGATAAGCACAAACAACTCAACAGAAACAAACCAGTGACACCTTCAAATAATATGAAAGACCTAACAGCCACTTAAGCCTGGGCAGACTTCACCATACCGTCTATTCAACAAATAGAGCAAATAGTCACCTCACTCAACACAACCACATCCCCAACTGACCCATGCCCAGTACAATGGATAAAAACAACCAAGGAACAACTCATTCAATTCATACACAAGATGGTTAAGTCGTCCCTACAACATGGACACATGTCACCATCCCTCAAACAAGCATCCATACAGCCAATATAAAAGGATACTTCATTCTGCAAGAGCGATGCCACAGCATACCGACCAATCTCCAGACTACCATTTCTCGCAAATATTATTGAAAAAAATGTATGTGCAAAGGCAGTTGCAGGATCACGAAGACCATAACACACCACCATGGTTTCAAATCACGCCACAATGTGGAAACTCTACTAACCTTTCTCTTCAACAATGAATAGACAACATCAAGACATGATTCCTCCTCATATTCATGGACATCTCTTCTGCCTTTGATACTGTATCCCATAACATCTTAATCCAACGACTCCAGGACATTGGCATCTGCAACACAACCCTTAAATGGTTCACTTCCTATCTAAGCAACAGAACACAAGTCAAGTGTGGAGCAATCAACTCAACGCCCTTCACCATTCTACAAGGCATTCCGCAGGGCTCAACTCTCCTTGATCCTCTTCAATCTATACATACACCCCATATATGACCTCATGATATACACTCCAATTAATCTGGAAGCACCAAACCTCACAGCCATAACCCAATGCTTGGAAGACATAACCACCTGGCTCAGCAACAACCACCTCACTCTGAACTATAACAAAATTTAAGTATTCTACATAACTAGGAATACCTCATTCAGCCCTCCACAAGCAATCCATCTACTGAGTCATATGATAACCATGAAAAGTGAATTATGCTATCTAGGAATCATCCTGGATAAAAACCTTAACCTCCAAGCACAAAGTCACCACAAAAGCATATCACAATTGTAAACGGGGGCGCTGGGCGTGAATGTCCACAGTCTTGGCAAAGGCAAAATACTATTATGACTTGCAAAGGATTGTGGGGAATGTAGTCCATTCATACCAGAATCAGCCGTTCACAAAATAATGAATTGTGTTGCTCGAGTGTAAGCAAAGAAAATATATTTTATTTATGGGGTTAATTCTCCCACACAGATTTACTTGGTAACACAAAAGGACACTTGCTTTCAGTATTGTACTTAGGAAAAACAAATCATGATATCAGCAACTGAACTTCTTAAGCAATCAATCAAACAATAAAGACCTTGATGGGAAACAGAAAAGGTCTTTCTGAGGACTCCTGCTAATACCTTTTAGCAGGGCTCCAAAAGCAAAAACAAAACCCAAAAGTAACCGAAAACTGTTCTTTTTTCAAGGATAACTTTCTTCTATTTTCACACACAAACAGTAGTTTCCTTTCAGAGCTCACGTGCAACTGTGCATGGCTTAATTACCAATAATTAGCCAGCTGCAAACCCCTTTGCTGGTTCACTTTCTCTACGTGGCTCAAATCCTACCCTAAAGCTTTCTTGTAAACTTTTCTGGGTAGATAAAAGAACAAGTTATATTTCCTTTTGATGGTTGTTGTATTTGTGAAAGTATTTTACCACAGCAGCCTAGACAGAGAGCAATCCATGTATTCATTCTGATCATTTAAAATATCTCCTTCTTCTTCAACTATCATAGAATCAATATCATGGTCTGGCTCAGAGGAATTCCTTAATGAAGGACTCTCAGGATAATATCTGTTCCCCTGCTGTCTTCCAGATGAAGAGCTAGGGCATAGATCAGAGTTCATACCTGAGCTTCCTTTACTGTTAGGTTTCCTCTCCAGATATCCTGGCCAATAAGTAGTCCAGCTTTTATGTCCAGCCTTCCAATCAAGATCCCTAGACACTGGGTCTCTCTTCACATACCTTCTTGCACTGGTCTTAGGGCCCCTTCCAAATGCAGCCGTCTCCCTCACAGGTGCCGTCCGGGAATTCCTGGCTCTGTAACCCCACTCCTCTGGCTTCCTCCAGTCCAATGGAGTATGCTTGCCTCTGGAATGAATCCCAACACACGTGCTGCTGTGAGCTCCTTCTTTAGACCTCCAAGATGTTTTCCTCTTCTTCCTTCCACGCTGCTGCTTCCTCTCTCTGTCCTTGAGCTCTGAGTTCCTCAACTTCATCTGATTCTGTGTAGAATATGTTTTACTTTTAACTTGTTTAGAGGGATACTCCACCCTAGCACAGCTCAGCTGTGCTGAATCAAGCCCTGCCCTTGGAGATGAGTGATTGGGGATTACCTCATAGCTCTCCTGATTGAACACACGTTTCCCCACTTCAGCTCTTCTAGAGGCTGTTTGAAACCTGGTGCATTCTGGGACTGGTAGTCTTTTATGAAAACATTCTGTTTTAGTATTTCTACCAGCAAAGACAGGTTGCTTGTTCAGTGTCAATTCACCTCTATTATAGCTCCTTCCTGAACTATGATAAGCTTCCTTATCACACAATCTAAAGATCAATGGGAAACTAAAACTGCTCCTAAACCAGGACCATTTCCGGACAGTATGCCAGGCTATCATCACCCCAATACTGGACCATGGCAACACACTCTATCAAGGTCTCCCAACACAAGCCACACATCCTCTACAGATGGTGCAGAACACGACAGCATGTATCATCACTGGAGCAGCCAAGTGAAAACACATAACACCGATATTACGTCAATTACATTGGCTGCCAATCCATGCTCGCACCATGTTCATGGCTATACTAAATATTTTCAAAATCCTGTACCACTTAACAGATATCCTAGAGGACTTGGTCATGAGAGACGAGTACCCGACCCAGATGAAGCAACAACAAACATATGATCACCATACCCAAAGACCACCAGAAGAGCAAGCAGTCCACTTCCAAAAGAGCCCTCTTCCTAGCTTCACCCCACTTATGGAACACCCTCCCTGATGAAATGCGAGCCTCCGAAGATATCAAGGATTTCAGAAAGAAACTCAAAACCCTCCTGTTCATCGAATACATAGAAACGTCATGGTACAGCATATACACTGGACTCCCTTGCCTCAAACATATACAGAACATTAGAATTTATATAACAGCCTGCCCAAACTGTAAATAACAAGAGCAAACTGTAAATAGGTTAATTTAACTGTAAATAGGTCATACCTTTGTTAAGCACCCTGCATGCCAACCATTTGGTCCTAGTTAACTGTATCTAGATTAAGCATGTGTTGCAATGTAAACCGCTTTGATTGAAGGATAAGGTGGTAAAAAAGTCTAGTTAAATAAATAAACAGTGTTCCTGGACATATCTGCAGCCTTTGACTCAATCATACACACCAATCTCATATCAACACCTTCATGCAATTGGGCTAAGAGACAAGACCTTACAGAGGTTCCAGTTCTATCTCACAGACCACTCACAACAGGTCAGAATAGGACTGCGGACCTCAATCCCATTCAAACTCCTTCAGAGTCTACCACAGGGTTCAGCATTATCTTCTTTGCTTTTTAACATCTTTATCCAATCCCTCTAAAATGTCATATAGAGCTATAAAATCCTTTACCACCTTTATGCTGATGATATCCTAATCTACACACCATTCTCAACCAGCAACCCCGACTACTCCACAAGCAGCAGATGCCTAGAGGCAGTCATGCACTGGCTCAGCCTCCATTACCTACTCATTAACTCTAATAAAATGGAAGTCCTGCACATAACTAGGCACCCCTCTTTTTCTCCTCCAGCCACGATAAATCTTGCAAACCTAACACTGCAAGTAAAGCATCAAGTAAAATACTTGGGCATAACACTGGACCAGAACCTGAACTTCAACAACCATACTAAACACGTTACCAGAGCAGTATTCCATGGCATCAAAACTCTGCAGAACCTCCGATCTCTGCTAAATCATGAAGACTTCAGAAACATCTGCCAAGCCCTCATCACTCCCATTTTTGACTATGCTAACATTATCTATCAGTGTCTACTGAAATCCACACTACATCCAGCTTGTACAGAATGTAGCAGTTAGACTCATCACAGGCACCAATAGTCATGCACACAACACCTATATTGAAGCAATTACATTGCAAAGTGAGATACAAAGTGGCACTGACAATTTTAGGACCATCCTCCAGTTATCAGCAGATACCCTTTAGTCTCTACTTGACAAGCCCCTATGACAGAGTTCACACCACTATGACAGAGTTCAAACCACTCTCTCCTCACAGTACCAGCTTCAATCGCCCACACCAGCGCCTCCACCTCCAACAGAGCCTTCTGCTTTTACACACCAACCATGTGGAACTCATTCCCCCCAAGACCTTTGCTCACTCACAGACATTAGGGATTTTCGCCACATTTCTTTTCCTGGAGTACTATGGATTAGACACTTAGCCCCTTACTAACTGTTCAAACCTAGAATATTTATCACCCCGTATTACTTTACTTGTAACATACCCCTAAACCAGCATGGCCCCCAGCACACCCATGTGCTATACCCCTGCCCTACGAACATCTTACCTACACACTGCATAGTGTAACTTGCAGCTTTGTCCCTTGTTGATTGTACTTTGCACAGTTTATGTTGTTCAGCTTATTTTGCAAAGTATTCCATATAACGTTAAAGTTTCCGTTCCAATCCGTTCTATGTAAACTGCCATGACTCGTAGATACAGCGGTATAAAAGAGTTGTTAAATAAATAAATAAAATAAATAAATAAATTATTGGAAGCGAGAAGCAAATGTCTTGTCGCTGGTGGAATACAAGCACCAAGACTGATAAACTAAATTAGTATCACTGACTGATTCTGTTCAACAATTTTAAATTGTCATTAGGTAGGTATAAGTAATTGTGCTTGTTTGCAATTGCATGGAATTAAGAATTAAGAGAGATGCTGTAGTGGTGAGTTATGATTCTGCAGATTATATATTGCATGCACTGAATTCTATGGGCTGAAGATGAGGACTACTGTGAATGAAAAGTCGTCTGTGATGCTACTGAATGTGTAGACTCCTAGTAAAGATCTGTGATTTCAGCAGGACTACTCATGTATGCGCAACAGTGAAGCCTGGGTGGACAGTAATTAAAAACAGTCCAAGATGTGCCTAGTGCAGTCCATGGTGAGAAATGCTACTGAAGAATATGATGACTGGTGTCATGATGTGGGCGACTAACCTCTGAACTACTGCAAGATCTATGGGAAGCAGTTGGCCATTGCCAGCAGATAGTGCTTGCAAGAATAACTGATAAAGCCTTACTCTCTGTAGACATTCATATTGAGACCTAGCAATAGCAAACAATGTCACAAGATTCTGATTAATTTGGAGGAGAATTGTGATTCTTTTTCCTACATTGTGTTATGTATAAAGACTTCTTCCAAACAGGAAGATGAAGTTCACCTATGGACCAGGCAAGCATCAGTGAGTCAAGAGAAGACATTACCCACTGTGGAAGACTTAATCCAGACTTGGACATAGAAATATGACCACAGAAAAAGATCACATGGCCTATCTAGTCTGTCCTTCCATATCAACCACTACAACAGTCCCCTTTTTTCCTTTAGAGATCGTCTGTGTTTGTCTCATGCTTCTCTGAATTCAGGATACTGTCCTCATTTCTACCGCCTACAATGGGAGACGATTCCACGGATCCACAACTTTTTCCGTAAAGAAATATTTCCGCATACCACTACTGAATCAATTCCCTTTCAACCTCATTATATGCCCCTCGTAGCAGAGTTCACTTTGAATCAAAAGAGGCTCTCTTCCTGTGCATTTATGCCACGGAGGTATTTAAATGTCTCAATCATATCACCTCTATCCTGCCTTTCCTCTAAGGTGTACATATTAAGATCCTTAAGTCTGTCCTCATATGATTTATAATGAAGACCACTAACCATTTTAGTAGCCACCCTCTGTACTGACTCCAGCCTATTTATATCCTTTGGAAGGTGCGGTCTCCAGAATTGCACACAATACTCCAAATGAGGTCGCACCAAAGACTTATACAGAGGCACTATCACCTTCTTTCTTTTGCTAGCCATTACTCTCCCTATGTACCCAAGCATCCTTCTAGCTTTTGCCGTCATCTTCTCTACCTGTTTAGCTACTTTAAGATCATAAGACACAATCACGACTAGGTTCCGCTCTTCTTTAGTGGAAAAAAGTACTTCACCCCCTAGGATTGCTGCAGCCCAAATGCATGACCTTGCATTTTTTAACATTAAATCACAGCTGCCAAATTCTAGACCATTCTTCAAGCTTAGCTAGATCCCTCCTCATGTTATCTACACCTTCCTGGGTGTCTACTCTATTGCAGATTTTGGTATCACCCGCAAAGAGGCAAACCTTAACCGACAGCCCTATCACTAACAAAGATGTTAAAAAGAATCGGGCCAAGGACAGATACCTGAGGCACACCACTGGTAACCTCCTTCTCCTCAGAGTGAGCTCCATTTACCTCTATCCTTCGTCACCTCCCACTCAACCAATTTCTAACCTAAGCAGTAACTTTAGGGTCCCATCCCTAGGGTACTCAGTTTGTTTACATCGCCTGTAAGGAACGGTGTCAAAGGCTTTACTGAAATCTAAATACACCACATCTAGGGCTCTCCCTCAGTCCAACTCCCTGGACACCCAGTCAAAGAAATAAATCAGATTTGTCTGACAAGACCTGCCTTTGATGAATCTATGCTGCCTCTGATCCTGTAATCTGCTGGACAACAGAAACCTCACAATTTTCTCTTTCAGCGGCGTTTCCAATAATTTACTCACCACCGAAGTTAAACTAGCTGGCCTGTAGTTTTCAACCACACCATTACTTCTGCTTTTGTATAAAGGGACCACATGTGCTTCTCTCTAGTCCTCTGGCACCACTCCAGATCCCAATGAGGCATTGAAAATGTCAGTTAATGGAACTGCTAGAATGTCCCCAAGATCCCTCAGTATTCTAGGGTGTATCCCATCCAGTCCCATTGCTTGGTCTACTTTTAGCTAGTTTCTCATGAACACAGTCTTCTGAAAATTGTTCAAGATGCTCCTCACTTTTGTTCCTATTTGTGGGTGTTTTCTGAGGTCCTGCTCCTGGTTCTTCATCTGTGAACACAGAACAAAAATATTTGTTAAGCAATTCCACTTTATCCTCATCAGCTTCTACATATTCCTCCCCTTCACTCTTGAGTCTGACAATACCACTTTTGTGTTTCTTCTTCTTACTAACATATCTGAAAAATGTCTTATCCTCCCATTTTATTGCACTGGCTATTTCCTCCTCTTTTTGAATCTTAACTTTCCTGATTAGTTTGCTAGCTTCTCTAAGTTTTTCCAAATATAGATGCCTGTCTTCCTCTCTCTGGGATCTCTTATATTTCATGAAGGCCTCTGTATTTTTCTTCACCTTTTCAGTTACTTCTTTCGAAAACCATAGCGGTCTCCTTTTCCTTTTACCTTTATTTACCATTTTAACAAAAAGGTTGGTTGCCCTTAAAATATCCCCTTTCAGTTTTGTCCACTGTTTTTCTATATCCCCCAGGTGTTCCCACCCTGCTAAGGACTCCCTGAGGTATTGGCCCATCTTGGCAAAGTTAGTTTTCCTAACGTCTAAGACCCTCGCTTTTGAATGGATTCTAACAGTCCTAGTCCTAATACTGAACCACACCTTCTGGTGATCACTAGATGCAAAATGATCTCTTACTATATCATCAGAAACACTTTCAACATTGGTAAGCACCAAGTTCAGTTTGGCCCCTTCATGTGTGAGTTCTGTTACCAGTTGCCTGAATAGTTCTCTCTGTAGAGAATCCAGCATCTCCTTACTTCTAGATGATACTGCAGCAGGAATGTGCCAGTCAACATCTGGCATATTGAAATCCCCTATCAGGAGCACTTCCCCTTTCCTAGCTATACTGCATATGTCTTCAATTAACTCTCTGTCCACCTCTTCCTCTTGTGAGGGAGGTCTGTATATCACACCAGTGCAAATAGATTTCTCTTTTCCTCTTTCTAGTTTAACACACAGTGCCTTCTCTCTCCCTTTTAAGCTCTGTAGTTCCAAAGCTTTAATATTATTTTTTTACATATAGTGAAACTCCTCCTCCCCTTCTTCCTAACCTGTCCTTTCTGATAAAGTATAGCCTGGTATAGTTACATCCCAGTCATGGTTTTCTGTGAACCATGTTTCTGTAACTGCCACTAAATCCAAGTCAGCCTCTCCCATTAAAGCTTCAGCATCTGGGATCCTATTTCCCATGCTACGGGCATTTATACACACCGCTTTCCATATGTTGCCCCTTTTACCAATTTCCATAAAGATATTTAATGTTTCACTTACCTGGGGGCTTTCACTTACCTTAGGACTTTCTTCACCCATCATCAATGAATCTAGTTTAAACCCTCTTCAGTGGATTAGCCAGTCTTCTACTGAAGACACGTCGACCTTTCTTGGACAGATGGACACCATCTCTGCTCTGCAACCCTTGGAACAGCATCCTATGGTCCAGGAAACGAAAATGCTATCGATGACACCATCCACGCAGCCATGCATTGATCTCCAGGATGTGAGTTTCTCTGCCTTGGCCTTTACCCTAAACAGGGAGGATTGAAGAGAACACCACCTGCATCTCTATCTGCTTCACCCTCTGTCGCAGAGCCATGAAGTCAATTTTGATATGCTCAGAGGGATACCTGGCAGTATCATTTGTGCCGACATATATTAGCAACATTGGGTAATAGTCAGTGGGCTTGGTGAGTCTCAGTAAACTCTCTGTAACATCTTGTATTTTGGCACCTGGCAGACAGTATACCTCTCTGGACATCAAGTCTGGTCGGCAGATAGATGCCTCAGTACTCCTAAAAAGAGAGTCACCAACCACCACTACCCTTCGCTTCCTTGTGGTCCCTGATTCTGCAACTTTGGGGTGCTTGAGCTCTGGTTTGTTCCTTTCCAGGCATGCTTTCACCTCCTCTACTTCTAAGGCTGCTTATTGGTTCTTTTATTCAAGAGCTGGAAAAGTTGGATTGGTGATTCTGCAGGCCCTGGTGACTTGTGTCCAACCTTCACCATTCTGTAGGCACCCATCTTCTCTGCTGGAGAGCTTGGATGTTGCAAGAAGCATCTGTCTTCTGTCTTGAATGCTCCTCAGCCTCGCCACCTCCTCTGAGTTCTTCCACTTGTTTCCTGAGAGCTTCAGCATGCAGGCATCCTGCACATGGAACCGGTACTTCAACTTGCATTGGGATCTCTGTCTGGACCAAGGCAGAAGCTGTAAGGGGGGCAACTGCTTTAGAGATATGATTTTTCCCAGCTATTGGTCAGTTGGTGGAGCTTAGGTATCTGTTTGAGCTACCACTCTTTTGTAATTGATTCTTTATAGAATCACAAAGAGGACTGGACAGATAGAGGGATACCAAAATCCCTAATATGTAATTGAAGATAGCGGGATTTCTTCACACAGGCCTCTAATATGTGCTCATTAGATGAATTTTGGTGACAGAGACAGTCACTCATGTATTTAGCTTTTCACCTACTGTTTTTAAATTAAATTAGACATAATGGTCATAAGAACTGTGTAACTGTTTGAAGAAAACTCCATGATCTGACCACAATACCACGACTCTAGGTCTCTGGTCCATCAAGCAGTGAGAGACAGGCAGAGAGTAATACAGAACACAATCACACACACACAAGTGTTACTGTCTTTGAGCTCAGAAGGAAGACAATAAGCGGACTATGGACAGGCATAATTACACGCTTATTGAATTCAAAGTCCTCCTCCTAAAAAGCTCCTTTTTATTAGAGAAAAAGAGGAAGTAACAGTCATTTATTATAACCATGAAATAACACAAGGTGTCGCCAAAGTTCTTTTTACAGAGTAAGATCTGATTACAGTATATTAGATGAAATTTATAATTGCAAAAGTTGCAAAAATTATGTTTTGTCAGCAGGGACTTCCAGTTGACTGTACAATGAACTTTATGCTTGCACAGTTAATAGCCTATATTTACTCTTTATGCTTGCGTTAACACTGTTCCATCTATTTTAAAGATGGTTACACAGACCTCATGACCATGACATCCTGTTCTATTTAAAAGGAAGTAGGTGAGAAGTCAAACTTCTAAACACATTTTGTATCAAGAAATTCATCCATCTTCAATTACATATTGGGGATTCTGGTATCCCTTTATCTGTCCATTCCTACACTGTTCTAAAATAATTAAAGAACAACGCTGGCATAAGCATAAGTGTAAATATAAGCCATGAACTGTACAACTGTAGGTCAAAGTATGGTCAACCATAGGTCACTGCTGGCACAGCGTAATTTCTGCAACCTTGCAGTTTAGACAACTTTCATTTGATTAAGTAAATCTTGTTTAATACATTTGTAATCAGCTCTTGTTCTGTGAAAGAAGTCCAGTGACACCTTGTGTTATTTTAGGTTTATGAATATAACTATGTTACTTCCTGAAATTACCCAATAAAAGCAGGCCGCAGAGAAAAGGAATTTGAATCCACCAAGAACAGAAGCTATGTAAGTTCATGGTCACTGGTTGTTTTCCATCTGAAGTTCCAGATTAATTTTGAATCTGTGTCATGTCTCTCTCTCTTTTCCTCACTGTATGGAAGACCAGGCTTCAAGAACTGAGGAAACCCTGCCCTCGCTTGAAGGGATTAAAACAATTGCAACTCAACCCCTTGAAGTCACAGGCCTTATGGGTGTTAGGAAGTTCTTCCTCTCTAACCAATAGCCCTTCTATTGCAGGGACCCTGTTAACACTAGTTCAACCTCTAATCCATTTAGGGGTAATCTTAGATGCCCGTTTCACTTTTGAACTCCAGGTCACAGCAACCGTTCGTTCATCATTTCATGCTTTGTTGTATTCATTCTATCAAACCGTTTCTCACTAACTCAGCTTTGCACTCCCTTTTCCATGCCTTGGTTATTTTGCAACTGGATTACTACAACAGCATCTACTGTGGCCTCCGAACATCTCTTCTCAAGAAACTGCAATTGTTTTAACACACAGCAGTTTGTCTACTTTCAAATGCTGTCAAGTTTGTCCACATTGCCCTCTGCTCTTCCAGAACCATTGGTTACCTTACAGTTATTTAAAAATCCTTATTCTCATCCACAGAGCTCTTTACTCTGGTTTCCCTCCATACTTATCTTATCTTCTGGTTCCGTACTGTCCCACGTTTTCTCCTGGATCTCAGACAGCCAATTTACTAGTGCTTCTCTTTGTTTCTCGCAAACACCTGGAGTCTACTCGTCGGTTTGTTTTTTTCTTTCTTGTCCCTCATCTTTGGAATTCCCTACCAAATTTTCTATGCCACGAGTCCAATTTTAGGAAGTTTAAGAAGTTCCTTAAAACCTTTTACTTCATGATAGCTTTCCCTGAGTATTAGGAGCAGGGTAGCCTGAGGGTGGCGCCGATATGCAGTTTCATCCACTACACTCATGCTTATGACCTCGCCTGCCATTTAGTTGGCTCATTTCCTCTCTAACTTCTCTCCCTAATTTGTTTATAGCATTCCTTTCATTTCTTTTATATCCTTTTGATTTTATGTAAACCACTTTGATGCCAACCAAGCTACATGCGGTATATCAAGACTGCTTATAAACAATCACCCTGAGCATTGTGGACCCCAACACGGCACATGAGCATCGCACTAGAGGCCAAACTCAAGTGCACCGGCTGTAAACAGCAGAAAGAACTTAAGTGCCTAACTTCAGAGACTCTACAGAACACCAACCCAGCCCTCAAGAGGTGAGCCCTCAGCCTCGCTTATATCATGTCTCTGTAAAGGGCCCCCTCTGCTGCATGTTGCCCAATAGTGCCAAAAGGGAAGCATACCAGATCTCTAAGCTCCACCTGCAGCATCAACACCCAGCGACACCGGCATATTTTAAATCAGCACAACTTCAGGTGGACCATGCCAAAGGGCCCTTAGACGTGGTCCTTGGAATGGCCGTGGAGTGGATACCCACTAATCGCCCACGAATGATGTAACCCACACAGGGTAAGCAAGTGCCACAACCTTAAAGCTACCACACCATAGAAGCCCCGCAGCAAACCAGAGCACACCGAAAGCAATGCAAACAGTTACAACATGAGACCAGACATCGACATTCTCATTATTCTACTCTGGCACCTCCTTCTACACCACACAGGAGCCATTCCAGCACAGACCTCCACCCTTATGTTACCTATATTAAACTAAATGAGACTGCATGCACCATGGCAACAAATGCTCAAACAGAAGTACTCAAAACAAGAGAATTCAGACACTCATATAAATCAAATTCAACAGGTACACATACACTGACCATACTAACACATCCTTAACGCACCAATAAGCTGTGCACTAATAAATGCTAGGTTCTTGCAGAAACAAAACAAACACCATCACGGACTACCTGCAAGAACTGCCAGATATGTGCATAACAGAAACCTGGCTAACAAATATGGATACTGAATGAAATCACTGCACTCACATACACCACATACACTGTCTTTAACTGCCCACGAACACACAGGAGAGGAGGAGCGTACTCATACTAGCAAAGAGTCAATACAAGTTTAAAACCATTTCAACAACCCGCACAGACGACAGTAACACCATCACCATTGCAAACAATTACCTCACGATATGTCTTACCTATGGAGCCCCGAATGCTAAATCTGATTAACTTTCCACAGTCTTTTTTTTTTTTTTTTTAACTTTTATTTTCATTTTGCAACAAACAAAAGAAACAACACACCAAAGGAGACAAAACAAGTATACAATAAAGAAAAGTAAACCCAATTACCCCCCACCCCCACGCTTCTTCTCTAGCTGATTATGTCAGCATGTGAACGCTTCCAAACAACAGTGATTATACATCAAAACAATCAAAAGAGTATCTGCGATACAGAATAATCATGGGACAAAGATATATACAAATTTAGACAGTCAGATGAGAGCATTGAGCAGAATGTACATAGTCATTGAGCATCTTCCATTTAGACCGATGATGAGGAGTCTGAATGGGGGAAGCAAACATACGAGGTATTTGTTCATATTTACTGTAGAGACAGACATGATTCCACCATTCATTGGGGCTCAGATGAGAGCTATTTTTCCAGTATTTCGTGATTAGGGAAATAGCAATGCCAAGCATAAAGTCCAAAAGGAAGTAAGCCGTTTTTGGAAGAGAGGGGATCCCCGCAGCTGAGCGAAGTCCCACTATCCTCCAAGAAAGGGGCTCTTGAAAGTGCAAAATAGACTGGATACGACCCCAGACCCGACGCCAGTAATACTGTAGTGCGGGACATTCATACATAACATGAGGTAATGAACCAATGGCCGCATGACATGTCCAACAGCTATTGCCCTGAGTAGTGTTCCATTTGGCTAATCTGTCAGGAGTGTAAAAACACCGGTGGGCTAGAAAGAAGAGTGTCTGAGTGAGTGAGGCGGATCGGGAGACCCGTGTCACTCTACTCCAGACAAGGCTCCATTGCTCCGGGGTCAAAGTCACATGCAATTCTCTCTCCCATGCTTTCTGCGCTATAGGGGTATCTCTAGTTATAGCATTACATAAGGTTTTGTAAAAATTGGATGCTACACCCGGTGAATTACCGATAGATCGGATAGTCTCCAACCAACCTTGTGTAGGGGAGGCCGATGGCGGGAGCACCTTAGCACTCCGAAGGCAATGCTGAAGTTGCACCAACTGAAAGTAGTGTTTCGCTGGGAGACCAAATTCAATTTGCAATTCACTAAAAGTTTTCCAGCGACCTTCATGGAACAACTGACTAGGAATCCAAATGCCCCTAGTGTACCAGGGGCTCCACGCCATCGGCTTATTTTGTATTCGAAATCGAGTATTGTACCAAAGTGGGAGCTTGTCTAACGGACAGAGTCGGGAGTCTAAAGATTGCATAAGATTATTAAAGGCACCTAAGGTGTCTAAAAGCATTGGTGGAAAGTGGGAGTCTGATGGGAGAGTCATACCAGGGAGAAAAGTAAGAGGAATCGGTTTGCAAAGGTCCTCTTCTATGTCTAGCCACACAGGTCTACTCGGTACTGGATCTTCCAGCCAACGAGCGCCTTGTTTGAGAAGAAAAGATTGATGATACTTCAGGAAATCAGGGAATCTGACACCCCCATTTTCCTTATCTGCTTGCAGCTTATGTTTCGCTATCCTAGGTGTCTTGTTTTGCCACAAGTATCTAGTCAGAAGGCCCTCTATATCTTTATATATACGTCGAGGTAAGAGACAGGGCAACATTTCTAAGATATAATTCACTTTCGGAACAATCATCATTTTTATGGTTTCTAATCGACCCCACCAGGTAAGTGTTAAAGGAGTCCAGCGGTGAGTAAGCGCCCGGACTTTAGAGGTTAAGTCTTTGGCATTGAAGGAGATAGTGTCTTCCAAAGGAGAACAATAGTGAACCCCAAGGTATTTGACCATGCGAGGTTGCCATAAAAAGGGGAAGGGTTGCATATCTGCCTGATGAAGCAAAGGATTTAATGGAAAGGCTACCGACTTGGTCCAATTTATCTTATAACCGGACAGTTGTGAGTATTTACCAATTTGCTCTAGGACAGCCGGTACTGAGTCTATAGAGACAAAAAGCATAAGGTCATCAGCATACGCTGAAATTTTGATTTCCCTATGGGTGAAGGGGACTCCATGAATCTCCTCCGATTGCCGGATTAGTAAAGCCAAGGGTTCGAGTGCAAGATCGAAGAGAAGTGGAGACAGTGGGCATCCCTGGCGAGTGCCGCGTTGAAGGGGAAAAGGCTGAGACTTTAAAGCATTGGCACATATACTGGCTGTAGGCTGTGCGTACATGGTGCGAAGACAACGGAGAAAACCTTCCCCGAATCCGTACCAGCGGAGGACTGCAAACAGGAAGGGCCACTCTAAGCGATCAAAGGCCTTCTCAGCATCAAGTGAGAGACCAACAAATGGGCGATCAAGATTAACTGCGGTAGTCAGTACATGGCATAGAGTCCGAGCATTGTCAGCAGTTGATCTACCAGGAATGAAACCGCATTGATCTGGGTGTATTAAGGTAGGCATCCTATCAGAGAGCCGGGTAGAGAGAATGGTGGCAAATATTTTATAGTCCGCGTTTAGGAGGGAAATTGGACGATAATTAGCTGTTAGTTGCGGGTCTCTCCCCTCTTTCTCAAAAACTACTACATTTGCCATTGAAAAGGACCCAGAAGGAGAACCCTCCTCGGCCAGAGCAGAAAAATAAAGTTTCAAAACTGGAGCTAAGTCAGCGTGAAAGGTTTTGTAGAATTCAGCAGGGAGACCGTCTGGGCCTGCGGCTCGACCTGAGGCACATTTCTTGATAGCAGAATGAATTTCTGAGACAGTAAATGGTGTGTCCAAGGCCACTCTATCTTCGTCAGATAGGGTCGGTCTTTGTACCCCTGAAAGTAAGCGTGCAAATACATCTGGCTCAAAATCACATTCAGATTGATAAAGCCGAGTATAAAAATCACGAAAGAGTTCTAAGATTTCGGTATCTTTAGTGACCAAGCCCCCCCCCGACAGATTACGGAGGGCGGTAACACGCTTGGCTTCTTTTTGACCTTTTAGGGCATTTGCTAATAATTTGCCAGCACGATTATTTTCCCGATAATATAGCCCTTGTTGTGATTCAATATGTTTAACAGCAGCAGTGTACAAAAGCTGATTGTATTGAAAACGCAAGCGTTGTAAACGGAGTAAAATACATGGGTCAGTACGGGACGTGAGAAGACGCTCCCCAGCTTGTATCTGCTGCTCTAGAATCAGTAATTGCTGCTTTCTTTGTTTCCCCTGCCGAATTTGATAGCTAGTTATAGTTGCGCGGATAGATGCTTTAAAACCCTCCCACCAAGCCCAGCTCGCTGTGTCATGGGGTGAGTTAAAATGAAAATAATCTTGGATAGCGGCCTTTATATCAACCTGAAAATCTTTTTGACCCAGTAAGGATCTATCAAAAAACCAAGCTCGGGGAGAATCGTCCCGCGCAGTGACATGTAATGATAAAGATATGGCAGCATGATCTGAAATATGGAGAGGATGAGTCCTAGTCGTGTCTACTTGAGGAATCATTGCTTTGGAAATGAGAAAGAAATCTATTCTAGATTGGGAGTGATGGGGGGCAGAAAAGAAAGTGAACTCTAAGTCGGAGGGGTGAAGCAGCCTCCATATATCTACCAGCGCAAGATCTTGCATCAGAGCTGTAAGGGTAGCAAGACTCTTGGGTGGACTACTCGTTCTAGGCGGCTGTCTATCTATCAGAGGGTCTAACACTTGATTAAAATCACCACCAAGTATTAATGGAGTATTGGCAGAGGCCTGTGCCAACTGCGCAATACTTGCATAGTAAGCAGGGTTGTCCACATTCGGGGCATAAATGCAAATACATGTAAATTCACTATCTCCAACCTTAAGATGTACTCGGGCCCATCTACCCTCCTTGTCAGCGCTAGTATCAATTACAGTAGCTTGCAAAGATTTCTTAACCAGAATGGCTACCCCGCACCGTTTGGAAACGGCGGGAGAATAGGCAGCCACCATGTAAGGCTTAACATTGAGTTTCAGTGTTTCAGCAGAGTTTAAGTGCGTTTCCTGAAGAAACGCTAAATCAGCATGCTCATGGCTAAGATAGCTAAGGATTTTCTTTCTTTTGATTGGACTATTAATGCCCTTTACGTTGAGTGATAAGATTTTACATAAGGCCATTCAGACAAGTTAAAAATTCTGAGCATGATAGCGCACATAATTTCACAATGTCCCTCATATTGACTGTATCTGGCTGTACATATGGCATAAAAGAAAATAAGCTTAGATAATACAATGAAGCGCCCCACATTAAAAAAGAAAAACCGCAGCGCGGTAGAGAAGAAGCAGAACCCCAAAAATTACTGGCGACCATGTGTCTGCGGGGAGAAGCCCCAGAGAAGGCCGAAATTGAAAAAACACATAACCTGTAGGACTGTGCGTGCTCCGAATCCGACCGAGGCACACATCATGGAGGGATAGGAGACCAAAAAACAAAAAAGTCATAGAAAGAAAGAAAGAAAGTCCAGGTAGTCTCTGTGCTTGACTATGACCGCCGCATCGGGCCCTTCAAAATGGCGGACAGAGCCGGCAAATAAAAGTCCAAGTCGTTGGATTAGCGCATCTGCTCTGCTTCTTTGGAGTCTAAAAATGTTGATAGTAGATCAGGATCTTCGAATGTCCTGGTTTGGTTGTGGAGAGTCACTCGGAGCTTCGCGGGATACAACAGGCCAAAGCGAGCCTGTAGCTGTTGAAGTCGAGGGCGAAAAGCAAGGAGTTTCTTCCGTCGGTCAACGGTAGGCTTTGCCAAATCAGGGAAGAAGGAGACTTTGTGACCTTCAAATTCCAAATGATGGTTCGCCCGAGCAGCATTTAAAATTTGTTCCACTTGTTGATATCGTAGCAAGCGAAAGATAATAGGCCGGGGGGTCGTTCGGTTGAGCGCCATGTGGGTAGGAACACGGTGTGCACGATCGATTTCCAGTTCTTTATGAAAGGTGATCTTCAGCAAGGAGGGAAGAGTTTTGAGCAGGAAATCTCTCATATCTCCCGCTTCCACCCCCTCCGGTATTCCAATGAGCCTCACATTGTTGCGACGGGCTCGATTATTGCTATCTTCTAACTCCTTTTGAAGATTCTGTATCTGGCGCTCAGCCTTGTCCAGTGTGCCCAAGCGCACCGCGTGCGAGTCGAGGACCCCCGCCATATTGTCCTGCCGTAATGAGAGACTTTCAAGTCGGTCCTGGAGCACTCCAAAGTCTTCTCGCATGGCTCTAAGCGCTTCTCCATTGGACTGCACCAATTCCTTCACGCCACGTATTTCCTCTAAAATCTCCAGGTGCATTTCGGGGTTTTCCCGAAATGGAACCATCTTCTGTGGGGAGGACACCTCTGTTTTGGAGCGTTTTCCGTGAGAAGAAGAAGGAGACCCGAAGTCCAAGCGCGCTGGTTTATGGGCCGCCATCCCCCCCGAGGTACCCCGGTCAGCCCGGAGCGAAATAGTAAGTTTGTATAGGTATTAAGTCAGGATTCTAAGTAGGCCTCTCGGGAGCTTCAGCGCGAAGCGTCTTACCCGCTGGACATCAGGCTCCTCCCCCCTTTCCACAGTCTTATAATTAGTGTGCACATTCACCTCACCACGCAAATCCTTGGAGACTTCAATCTTCAATCTCAATTCAGCAATCAATAAGGAGGCCAAAGCCTTTCTGAAAGCCATGTGGAAAATGCACTACACACAGCTATCAAATACTCCCACACATCAACAGGGCACAACCCTGGACCTCATCTCTGCCCCTAAGATACTCCTACAGCACGATGCCATACTGCCCCAATAGCCACCCTAACATCCTGGTCTAATCATCACATAACAACATTCAAAATAGCAGTCATCAACCCAAACACTTCAAGTCATATGCAACACAAGGGAAGAAGATTCAAGAGCTTCAACAAGGAACAATTGCTGCAAGAAATTCTACCCAAACTAAACTGAGATCACATAGACATCGATAGCATCATTGAAAGCTGGAACCGCTGTATTGCAGCAGCCGCAATAGCAGATTATCTCATGAAGAAACATAAGACCTTCCACAATGACACACCACTGGAGACAGACTACAAAGAATATGCAGGAACATGGGGCAAATTTACCATTCCATCTACTGATCAAATAAACCATATAATATCCACTCTGGACACAACCACCACACCATCTGACCCTTGCCCAGTTTTATGGATCAAGCTAACCAAGGAAGAGCTCAATGCAGTCATACACAAGATAACGCAAGCTTGACTTACCAAAGGGTACATGCCAACAATTCTCAAATAGGCGACAATAAGACCGATCCTTAAAAACACCACACGTAATAGACAAAACCCCAATGCACACCACCCAGTCTCAAGCTTACCACTTCTGGCCAAAATTATAGAAAAGGCAGTACAGCTGCAAGACCATATAAACTTACATGCGCCACAATCCTCGCCAGCATGGATTCAAGCCTAACCATAGCGTAGAAACCTTACTAGCATCACTCTTTGAAAGCATCATCAAAGGCATAGACAACATAATGAGAGGTTTCATACTCATTTTCTTATATATATCATCAATCTTCGACACTGTATCCCATCGCTTACTCCTGAAAACACTACAAGAAATTGGACGCCACAATATCACTATCAGGTGGTTCAATCATACCTGACTGACAGACAACAGCAAGTAAATAACAGATTGAACAAATCTACCCTCTTCAGAATATATCATGGTATACCAAAGAGGTCAGCCATATTGCCACTACTCTCCAACTTGTACATACAGCCTTTCTGTAACATCATTAAAAAGCACAATATTGAGTACCGGCTATATGATGACAATATAATGATATACACACCAATCAACATAGACAAACCGGATTTCACAAAAATAACCAACTGCCTCGAAGAAATGAACATTTGGCTCAGCAACCACCACCTTTACATAAATTATAAAAAAATAGAAGCCCTTTTTATAACAAGAAACCAAACATTCACTCCCCCACACTCAGCTGAACTGTTAAAAAAAACCTTAACTGTGAAAAACAAAGTCAGATACTTAGGAGTCACCCTGGTTGTCTCCCCTGAACTACTTGCTATTGCTGCTTTTACCTGCTGTGTTTGCTTTGTTCCTGATGCTCTCCCTCTCTATAACAGGTGATCTCCGGGAAGAGTAGGAATCAGTCTCTACATATGGGTGACATCGGCACCAATGGAGCCCGGCATGGGAACACTCCCCAGCATCCAATAGGAATGCTTTTGGGAGCATTCCATCACGCATGCATGGTTGCCTTCCCGCCTTCCCTCCTGGTCTCCTCAGTCAAGTGTATAGCAGAGAACAACAAAATTTGTATGCCAGGAATGAGAAAAATGGGACAACTTGATGGAGAGGTGGGTGGGTTGTGAAGACTGATTCCTGTTGCTCCCGGAGATCACCTGTTACAGGTGAGAAACTGCGCTATCTCCAGGAACAAGCAGGAAGTCTGTCTTCACATATGGGATTCCCTAGCCCAAGACAACCGAGCGAGAGAAGCATCCTAGTATAGTCGGAGGTTGCAGCCGGGATCCAACAGACTCAGCTTGTTCAGAGCACTCCTCGTGGGATAGTCAGATGGACGGTGCGTAAGTTGTCTAAATTTGAAAAAAATTACGCAGAACTGCTTCTCTGAATTGAGCATCAGCTCTGGAGTCTTTATCCAGGCAAAAGTGAGCTGTAAAGGTATGTAGAAAAGACTATGTTGCTGCCTGGCAGATATCAGAGACAGGGTCGGAGCAAAGGTTAGCTACAGTAGCTGCCATGGCTCTGATACTATGTGTTGTAACAGTTGTTTTACCACACAGCAATTGTGTGAGTTGAGAAAGCTCAACTTGTGAATAAGCGAAGGATATGCAATCTGTTAACCAATTTGAAAGTGTTCTCTTGGATATAGTGCGATGAGGAGAGCATGGCTGAGCCCATGCAAACAGAAGAAAATTATAAATCTGCCTTTAAGGAAGGAGACAGGCAAGGTATCTGTTGCTTGCAGGGTGCAGGCAAAGGGAAAAAACACACACTTGCTGAAGCTAAGCCACACCCAAGCTCTGCTGATCTAAGGGCAGGCTTGGAGGATAATGAGAGACACCTGGGTAAGGGACAGTGCAAATTAGGGAAAAGGCAGCCTTATAAACCCAGACTTCCGTGGAGGGAGAAGCACCAGGGAAAGACCCAGAGAACTCACCGAAGAGGAGAATGGTGGAGATTTCCAGGGGGATTTCAGAAGTGAAAGCAGCACCCAGAAAGAGAGCCAGGCTTGCAGGGAAACTGCAATTGGTTCTGAAGCCAGTAGAGCTGTAGCTGAAAGAATTGCAGACAAGGGGCAAGTGCAGTTCCTCCAGTACGTGGACCAGCTAAAAAGATTCAAGTCCCTAAAAGATGGGTGGATAAAAATATATCTAAGAGTGACCTAAGCCAGTTAGAGGCACTCTGGCGTTTGAGTCAGGAGAGGAACCTTCTCACTCCAGGTGAAAACCCTTTTCCTAGTAAGAAGCCCCAGTGGAGGAGAATTCAGGAGCTCTTAGAGAGTTTCAAGTAAGAAGCATTGCATGAAGGCTTACAGCCAGACATACCGGTTGAAAACCCGGAGGAAATGCAGGTAGAATCTGTTGAACCTGATTCTGACTCAGAGGATTTATTAATGGACTGTTCATGGTGCAAAAAGGCAGAATAGAAGCTGCTGGTTAAAGGAAAAAAAGTCTGTAACCTGAAAACCACCAGAAGCAGTGAGTAAGACAGGGAGAATGATTCTAACTTGAATTGCTAAGTACTCTGTTGAAAGAAGAAAAGACATTTACTTTGATTTGAAGAACAGAAACTGTGTTTGTTGCTGTATCTTTGAGAAACAGCTGCGTATGTTGTGAAGGCCAGCTAAAGCAATTTCACTGTTGGGGTTTTGTGTGATTTTCCTGAAGATCATTTGTTTTGGAGAAGAATCCTGTTGTTTTGTTTGAGCTATATGCTTATGAAAAGAAGGAAATAAATTCCTGCGTCTCTTTTGAAAAAAAACCCCTCGGTTCTCAATACTACTGTTTTTAAGTGGTAGCACAACTACAAGCCCCAGCAGCCCCAAGCTCTGGACAAGGACAAATAATTTCTTATTCAAAGACTAAACAGTGGCACCCCTATACCTATAGGCCGTGGCCTGGGCTAGGGGCCCCCACAATAGGCATTCCCAAATGACGTTTATCAAATGAGATGAACAACTGAGAGGATTGGCAAAGGTCCTTCGTGGGCTCTAGATAGAATGCCAACACCCTCTTGCAATCAAGAGTATGAAGTTTGGCTTTGAGAGGACTTGGAAAGAAAGTCGGTAGTGAGACCTTTGGAAGAACTTAGGATGTGTGTGAAGGACCACTTTGTTATGATGAAAAGTGGTATAAGGCTCATAAGTTACCAAAGCTTGGAGTTCACTGAATCTGCGAGCTGAGGTAACTGCTATGAGAAATAGAAGCTTCCATGTGACAAACTTCAATGGAGCTGCCCCCATTGGTTTGGAAGGATTGTGCAGGAATTGTGCAAAGACAATATTTAGATCCCATGGGGTGGGGGGTGGGAGGTGGACGGAAAGGCGGCCTGGTCAGGAGAAGACTCTGCATGAATCTGGCCACTAAGGGGTGCATGAGATAGAGCGGCTCCCTAGAGTACGGTGGGAGGCCGCAATAGCAGATTAATGTACTCTCACAGAACTGGTCTTGAGACCAGAAATAGACAGATGTAGTAGTTACTGAAGAAAGCCCAGGATGAGACATGTGAAAGGATCCAGTGTTTTATACAAACACCAGATGGAGAACCCACGCCATATAAAGGCATAAGAGCATCTGGATGAATCCTTTCTAGATGATAAAAGGACATGCAACACGTCCTCTTGGAGATTTAAATGTGAGAGGACAGCGTCCAGGCTATCAAGTAGAGTGGCCTGAGGTTGGGGTGCAAGAGGGTCCCTTGCTCCTGAGAGAGAAGTCAGTGAATAACTGAGCTGGAGGGGAGGTGCTTGAGCAAGTTGAAGAAGCAGAGGAAACCACGGTTGTTTGGGCCCGTGGGGGGCAATGGGAATCATTTGTCCCTGTTCGGCCTGGAGTTTGAAGAGTGTCTTCATGAGTGGAAATGGAGGAAAAGCATAAAGGAATTCTCAACCCCAGTGAATGAGAAAGACATCTGACGATTCCCTGTGAAGGGAGGGAATCCAAGGGGAGCTGCAAAAAGGTCTATTAGTGGAATCCCCTAGAGCAGGAACAAGCTTTGGGTTACTTGCGGGTCCAGCACCCACTTGTGTGACTGTAGAATCCGGCATAGCCTGTTGGCCAATTGATTCTGTTCTCCCAGAAGGTAGACTGCACGAAGGTGAATACCTTGAGAAATTTCCCAGTTCCACAGGCGAATGGCCTCTTTGCAAAGGGCTTGAGAACCTGTCCCTCCCTTGTTTGTTTATATAAATGATAGCAACCTGGTTGCCGATCTGCACAAGAAGAGAATGCTCCTTGAGTTGGGGAGAGAAGTCGCTGATGGCATTGAAGATCGCTCTGAGCTCTAGAGGATTGATCTGGAGCTGTTTCTCCTGAGCAGACAAATACCCTGCATTGTGAGACCATTGAGATAGGCTCCTCAGCCTAGTCTTGATGCATTGGTGGTTAGGATAGACTGCAGTGCAGGCTTCTGAAAAGTTGACCCTTTGACTAGATTTTGTGGTGTGACCCACCTCTAAAGGTCTGCCTTTATCTGTACAGTGATGTTGACCAGGTCTGAGAAAAGACCTGTAGACTGCTTCCACTGGCGTGAGTCCACTGTGATATCCTCATGTGGAGACGAGCAAGAGTACGACATGGACCGTGGAAGCCATGTGGCCTAAAAGGCGTAGAAAATTTCTGGCAGGAACTGATGTTTGTTGCTGCACCTGTTTGGCTAAGGTGATTAGACGGGGATATCTGTCGTCTGGGATGAAGACTCTGCTCCTTATCGTGTCTAAATGAGTGCCTATGAATTCAAGGTCCTGGGTTGGGCAGAGATGTGATTTTGGATAGTTTATCACAAAACCCAACTCCTGAAGGACATAAATGGTTTGATTTAAGGCAGATGCGACTGCTAAAGCGGAGTCTGCCCTTAGAAGCCAGCTGTCTAGGTAGGGGAACAGAAAGATCCCCAAGGTTCATAGGTAGGCCGCCACAACAGCTAAGCACTTTGTGCATCTCTGGTCCTGTTGGGCGAAGGGTACCTTCTCTATGGCTTCTTGTACTAACAGGGAGAGAATCTCCTGATGGAGCAAGGAGGAGTGAAGAGGATCCAGGGTAGGTTGTCCCACAAAGTGAGTTGGAGGGCGAGTCTGGAACTTTAGTTGTAGGCCCTGACTGACTAAATATAGGGTCCAGGACTCGGAGGTGATACTGATCCAGCGATGTGCAAAATGCACTAGCCTCCCTGGATGGAGGAGGGAGAATGATGGGAAAATTGGCCATGCTCTTTTTGAAGGAGACAAAAACTCTGAGGTTGTTGAGTAGATGGGGCAGGCTGTGGTTTGGAGACTTTGAGTTTCCTGATCTGCTTTTGGCCTGGTTGTCTTTGCTGTTATTGTGGGGCAGCATAACCAGCATAGGTCTAAATATGGAGAGTAAAACTATTTTTTCTTAGGGAAGAATGGCTTTTTGGTGGTAGTCTTCTTTTAAGAAGGGTTTGCAGTTTTTCTCGACATCCTCTTCACAGTGAGATCGTCCATTTCAATCTCTCCAGCCTTTTCCCTTCACCTCTGACCAAAGAGGTTCTCACCATTACAGGGTATGTTGATTAATTTATCCTGGACCCACTGCTCTAAGTCAGATGCCTGGAGCCATGCTGTTCTTCTGGAACCTATGCAAGCTGCAGCAGATCTGCTGTTAGCCTCAAAAGCATCAAATGCAGCTCCATGTTAAGAATTTTGATGTATTCTGGGCATGGGCAACCTGATGAACCGCCTGTTTGTCAGGGGGTAACAAGAAGGTGAATTCTGATAAATCCCTTGACACATCCTTCAGAAACATTCCCATGTATAGCAAATATGAGTCAATTCTCGAGGCTAGCATGGTAGCCTGGAATGCTTTCCTCTCAAATGCATCTAGAGTCCTGGCCTCCCTGCCAGGAGGCACTGAGGAGTGATTATTTTGACTGTTAATCCTCATGGTGAACTCTACAACCATGGAATGGTGGGGAATTTGTGGTTTTTGGAAGCCTGGAGAGGGAGGAACCCTATATAGGGTATCCAGTCTATTGCTTACTGCAGGGGTTGACATGGCAGCCTCCCACATTCGAATCATCAAGTTCTTTAAGATGATGTACACTGGGAGGGTGGCCAACTCCTTTGGTGCTGAAAGATACTGTAGTATGTTGAATTCCTCAGCTCTTGATTCAGTTTCTGTTGCCACTAAAACATTGAGAGCTGCCGCCATGTCTTTAATAAAGTCTTCAAATGACATGTCCTTGGGAGGGGAATGTCAACATTCACAAGGAGGTAATGGATCCGATGGTACATCCCTGGGTGTATCGGATTTGATCGATTCCACCTCGGATGTCTCCTCGGAATCTGGAAGGAAATCAAAATAATCTCTATGAGATGTTCAATAACGTCTATGCTCTGATACTCGTTGTTTGGATATTGAGTGTACTGGGCCCGATGGAACCGAGGGTCTTTGTATTGGATGCTCCGAGCTATGTTAAGCAGGGGATGCCTGTGGTAGAGTGCCGATGGCTATGACCACCGACCGTATCGGTGGTTCTGATAACAGTGCTGGCTGCAGAGCCTCCAATGCTATCATTATAACAACTGCTAAGAGTTTAGCGATGCTTCACTTGATAGCAATGACACGGTCATCTAATGATGGTACCGGAAGAGGAGAGGTTCCAGACACAAAAGTGTGGGTCACAACTCCCAATGCGGGTATCGGGGGCTCCACCGAGGATAAGACCTCGGGGGCATCCCCAAACCTCTGAATAGCTTTGGAGGGTGATGCCTCCCGCCAGGATTGTTTAGATGGACAGTCTGCATTGGAATACAAAGAGTAGCGATTCTGATACCAATGCACAATTCGGAAGCAGATGCTGACCTGGAAGTCAATGACCTCGATACAGACGCCAATGTCTTCTTCTGCACTGGTGACTCCGAGTGATGCTTTTCCTTTGCTGGTGAGGATTTAGAGGCATGGGAAGACTTTGACGGAGTTGACACCCCCAAGGAATACACTGAAGGAGCAGAGTCTGTAGGAAACAATTTAGCCCTCTATTTGTCCCAGTTCTTCTGACCTCTGGAAGTCATGTGGCAACATGAGTGGCAAGAATTGACATTGTGGTCTGGGCCTAAACTCATGAGGCACCAAGAATGCTTATCAGTGATAGAAATTGTACTGGAATACTTAGAGCACTTCTTGAATCCACTACAGGGTTTTCCATCTTGGAAAATAATATGGAGGCAAAATCGAATTGGGCAATGGTGCCCGAAGAGGCTGTAGGCCTCAAATGGAAAAAATAATGAAAAAATAAAAATAAAATAATTAGGTAAAAATAAGAAAAGCAAGGGGAACAGGAATCGAGGGGGAGTTGAATCTGTCAACAGGAAGGCAACCTGAGTACTTGTTACTTTTGAAGAAGAAACTTTGAAGTCTCTAAACGCAGCTGACTGGGACGGGGTCCCAATGGCTCCGCAGAAAAAAGACTAAGGAGACCAGGAGGGAAGGCAGCCATGCATGCATTGAGGAATGCACCTAAAAGCATTCCTATTGGATGCTGGGGAGTGTTCTTGCGCAGGGCTCCGTCGGTACCAACGTCACCCATATGTAAAGACTGACTTCCTGCTTGTTGCTGGAGATTCCTGCTATTCCCAGTTCTTGAAGTAATGTGGCCGTGTTCCTTTAGGCAATGTGAACTATTTCACTGATTATGGCATTCTCCTTGGGCGAGCTCCTTGGGAGACTCCGGGGGCGCTTCTGGTGATACTTGCCACACAACTGGGGTACACACTACACCACGGGCAGGAAAAACTAATTCATCCTATCTATCACCGCACCAGGGCCCGTGTCTTAGTAAGTCTGCTGCCCCCCTCTCTGTTTACAGTATCCTTGCCTGTGCCCTTCTCTTATCAGTGTCAAAGGTCTCCCCTTTTCTTCATCTTAGCTGACCATGGATATCATCAACGTTCATTAGAAATGACATCCAGCCCCCACCTCCCCAGTCTTTCCCCCTAACCTCGGCCATTCTTGTGTTCTTTCTAATCTCTTAGACTATGCCCCTACTACCACTATGTGGCAATATTTCTTTACGGAAAGAGTAGTAGATGTGTGGAATAGTCTCCCAGTGGAGGTGATAGAGATGAGGACAGTATCTCAATTCAAAAAAGCATGGGACAAACACAGAGGATCTCTAAAGGAAAATAGGGGGACTGTTGTAGTGGTTGATATGGAATGGCAGACTAGATAGGCCATGTTTCTATGATGTTCCAAGGACTGCAGAGCAGAGATGGCGTCTATCTGTCCAAGAAGAGTCAAAATGTCTTCAGTAGCAGACTGGCTGACCCTACTGAAGAGAGCTATAAACTAGGTTCTTTGGGGATGGGTGAAGAAAGCCCCCAGGAAAGTGAAAGCCTCCAGGCAAGTGAAACATTAAATACCTCTATAGAAATGAGCAAAAGAGACAACATCTGGAAAGTGATGTGCATAAATGTCCATAGCATGAGAAAGCATAGTTACTCACCTGTAACAGGTGATCTCCGGGAACAGCAGGAATTTAGTCTTCACATATGGGTATCGTCGGTACCGACGGAGCCTGCATGGGAACGCTCCCCAGCGTCCAATTAGAAAGCTTTTGGGAGCATCCCACAGCGCCTGCGTGCTGCCTTCCCACCTTTCCCAACTGCCTCTCTCCAGTTGTGTTTTAAAGCTGAGACAGAGAGAGAGAGAGGTAAAGGGAAAGAGATAGATAGAGAGATACAACTCCTAGGGGAGGTGGGTGGGTTGTGAGGACCAAATTCCTGCTGTTCCCGGAGATCACCTGTTACAGGTGAGTAACGATGCTATCTCCAGGAACAAGCAGGAATGTAGTCTTCACATATGGGGACTCCCTAGCTTTAGATGCCAGGGAGAGACCCCAGAAGTTGTGTGTCCCTGTGAAAGGGCTCCACTTCCCCCCATGGATCTCTGGCATCCAACCAGGGATGGCGGGTAGGAGTTGATTAGGTATGGAACAGGTGTTGGAGAACAGCCTGACCAAACAAGGCATCGCGGCGGGAGTCCTTGTCCAAGCAGTAATGGGCTGTGAAGGTATGAACCGAGGCCCAAGTGGCTGCTTGACAGATGTCGCCGATAGACACAGAGTGCAGATGAGCCATTGAAGCTGCCATGGCTCTCACATTGTGAGCTGTGACATGGCCCTCTAGAGGAAGATTCTTACTCTGATAGACGAAGGAAATACACTGTGCAATCCAGCTGGACAGTGTTCTCTTGCAGACTTGCAGTTACAAGAATACAGACAAATCTCTTTCTAAATTCAAACCCTGAGGAGACATGGAATCTAATTGATAGATATATCTCTGTTCTAACCGCAACATGGTCTTATCAATGTCTCCTCCCCTCCAATTCAGTTTTACTTTTTTAATAACAAAGATTTTTAGATCAGTGTTTGTGACCCATATCTAACCAATATTACCCTGTTCTGCTCCTTGATACTCCAGTTTTGTCTTCCTCATCTCAGTTTTTTCTCTTGTGTGGTTTATATGTTCTTTTAGTATGTATTTGTTTATCTCCAGGAACAAGCAGGAATGTAGTCATCACGTATGGGTATCGTCGGTACCAACGGAGCCTGCGCGGGAACGCTCCCCAGCATCCAATCAGAAAGCTTTTGGGAGCATCCCACAGCACCTGCGTGCTGCCTTCCCGCCTTTCCCAACTGCCTCTCTCCAGTTCTTCTTTTTCTACGGAGCCAGCAGGTCGTGTTCCTTCTTTATTTCTTTTTGTGGTCGCGTCTGCCTTCTTCGACGCTCTACCGGTACCGCCGGTCTTCCTTTTCTTATTTCTGTGTAAAAAAAAAAAAAAAATCTCTTTTCCTTTTCTTCAGGTGCACGCACCTTTTTGGGCCTTAGGCCCAAAAATGTTTTCCTTAACATGGAAAAACCTGCCTCAGGTTTTACAAAGTGCACCAAGTGTGGCGGTACCATTTCGGTCACCGACACCCATGAATGGTGTTTAAAATGTTTAGGTCCTGACCACTCCATCACGGATTGTGTGTCCTGTGCCATGATGTCTAAAAGAGGTCGGCAGAACTGAGCTGCCAAGCTCAGTACCCTGTTTCCCTCTGATGCAGCTTCGGTGGCATCGACGTCTTCCAGGGCAGCGGCTTCTTCCCGTGGATCTCAGGTAACTAAACATAAATCCAGCCGGTCCTCGAAGGGTAGATCTCCTTCTAAGCATCGAGATGCCTCTGGCGTTGCCCTCGAGGATTCTGCACCGGCAAAATTACCCCGGCAGGAGGCTTCGGCTTCCAAAGCATTATCGGGGTTCCAGGATGTTCTCAATAGCTCGGCCTCGACAGATCTGGGTGTCATGCTCTGGGGTACCGTTGGTCTCCACCAGTACCGACATCCAGGCATTGGCGGCATCCATAGACCAGAGAGTTCTGGCTATGGAACGCAGTCTGGTGGCTTTCCTTGCAGCATCGACGCCCTTGGTACTGCAACAGACAACTCCACCAGTACCGACACTGGCACCGGCATCAGTATCGGTACCGATAACATCGACATCGGCATAGTGTCTGCTCTGCCGGTACCCTGTCCTTTGATGCCCTCCGGTACCGATTCTCCGATACCGGTTATTCTCGGTATCGACCTTGGTCGGTACGAGTATCGGGCTCTGCAGGAGCATCCGGACAGACGATACTTCGAGTCCTCAGAAGAATCTGAGGATTCTGAAAGTTCAGTCGATGCAGCGATGCTTCTTCCAGAAGAGTCCTCCCCTAAACGCAGGATGTCTCCTCCAGAGGACATGTCCTTCCAAGATTTCATCAGGGAGGTGGCTCGGGGCCTGTCCATTACTGTGGCCCCTGAAACAGAGCCAAGGGCTAAGGAGTTGGAAATTTTACAATATCCCAAAACTCCTAAGGAGGCAGCTACCTTACCCATTCATGAGATTCTATATGATCTCATGTTGAGGATGTGGGAAACACCTCTTACCACCTCTCCTCATTCTCGTAGATTGGATACTATGTATCGAGTCCCTCCTTGTCCTGGTTTCCATAAGACTCAGCTTCCTCACCACTCTGTTGTGGTGGAGTCAGCTATGAGAAGGATCAGAAGTGCAAAAGGGCATGCCTCTAATCCTCCAGAACGTGAGTGCAGAATCCTGGATGCTTTTGAACGTAGAGTCTTCCAAGCTTCCATGCTTTCTGCCAGAATCAGTTCCTATAGTCTCTACACGGGAATGTTCCTAAAGGAGGTCACAGATAATTTACAGACTTTAAGTCCTTTCATTTCTGAGGATAAAAGACAGGACTTTCTCACTTGGGTCAAACATGCCCAAGATGTTTCTAAATTTTCTAACCGTGCAGCCTTTGACTGCTTTGAGTGTATAAGCAGAACCTTGGCTGTCGCCATAGGTGCACGTAGAATTGCTTGGCTCCAGGCATCTGATCTAGAGCTCTGGGTACAAGATAAATTGGGAAATATCCCTTGTACTGGTGAGAACCTGTTTGGTAAAGATTGGCAGGAAAAAGTCAATGAAATGCATGCTGAGAATTCTACCTTGGATAGACTATCCAAGTCTACTGCTAATCCTGTTAGAAAGAAGTTGTTCAAGAAAACATATTTTTCTAAAAAGAAAAGATTTTATCCTGCTTATGTTCAGCAGGCATCTTCTACGGGTCAGTTTTCAAACAAATGTCAGCAACCACCCAAACAGAAGAAAGCAAAGGCTGTTAGGCCTCCACCGGCCCAGCAGCCTCAACCTCCTCAGGGCCTTTGACTTTCAGCTAGAGAACTTAGTCTTTCTGGTTCTGGAGGGACCAGAACCGTCCACCATTCCAGGAAGGTTATGCCACTGTGCCCCCAGATGGGGGCAGATAACAGCAGAGCATTGGAGACTCTCCATCATAAAGGAGGGGTACAAGCTTCATTTTTCAAGCATGCCCCCTCACACAATAGTGAAGCAGTTCAATTCTCCGACCTCTCTCATCAACCTGTTAGGTTAGGAAGTTGCCATCCTTCTTGCCCAAGGGGCAATAGAAGAAGTACCTCTTCATCAACATGGCACAGGGTTCTATTCCCCTTATTTTCTTATTCCAAAGAAAACAGGGGGGGGGGGGGGGGTACAGGCCTATTTTAGATCTCAGAGAATTGAACAAATTCCTCGTCAAGGAGAAATTCAAGATGATTTCTCTCGGAACTCTGCTACCATACCTTCAGAGTCAGGATTGGCTTTGTTCTCTAGATCTCAAGGATACGTACACCCATATCCTCATCCATCCAACCCACAGAAGGTTCCTTCGGTTCCTCTTTCAAGGAAAGCACTACCAATACAGGGTGCTTCCTTTTGGTCTGGCCTCGGCACCAAGGGTGTTCACGAAATGCATGGCTGTCGTAGCAGCATTTCTCCGCACTCTAGGGATATTTGTCTTCCCTTACTTGGACGACAGGCTCATTCGAGCTCCAACACAGTCAGAGGCCAAGATTTCTCTATCCTGTACAATGCTTATCCTTCAGTACTTAGGGCTGCTAATAAACATCCCAAAATCCAGTCTAACTCCCACTCAGTCTTTAGAATTCATAGGAGCTTTCCTGGATACCACAAGGGCAAGGGCCTATCTTCCCCAGGCCCGTTGCCTTCGCTTGGTGCAGTTAGCTTCTCAAGCAGCGCTAAAGCCTCTTCTAACTGCTTGAGAAATGTTGCAATTACTAGGCCACATGGCATCCACCGTGCATGTGATTCCATATGCTCGCCTCCACATGAGGGCACTCAGTGGACTTTATCCACCCAGTGGATCCAGGCATCAGGGTGTCTGTCAGACAAAATAGCAAACACAAGTTGCCTCATTTTGTCCCTCCAATAGTGGAGGTCCACTCAAAACCTGTTGCTGGGGTCCGCTTTTCAGCAACCCTTACCCCAAGCAACTCTCACAAAAGATGCTTCTCCAATGGGTTGGGAAGCTCATCTGCAAGACTTCTCCACCCAGGGCACCTGGTCTCTGCAAGAGAGTTGTCTACATATCAATCTCTTGGAACTCAGAGCAATCTTCCTGGCTCTGCGAGTGTTCCACTCCCTGCTCAGCTACAAGACAGTCCTCATTCATACGGACAATCAAGTAGCCATGTTCTATGTGAACAAGCAGGGGGGAATGGGCTCTCTGTCGCTTTGCAATGAAGCTTTGCGACTATGGGCCCTCGCCAGAGACCATCAGATTCATCTGCTGGCAGTATATCTTCCAGGCATTCAAAACTCTTGGGCGGACAGACTCAGTCGAGTTCTGCTTCCACATGAGTGGTCTCTGCATGCAGACCAGGTGACCAGGATTTTTCAACTCTGGGGAGCCCTGGACACAGACCTCTTTGCAAGTCCGTGGAATGCCAAACTTCCCCGGTTCTGTTCCAGAACTCCGGCTCAGGGGGCTCAAGCCAGGGATGCTTTCCTCCTTTACTGGGGTCAAGACTTCCTGTATGCCTTTCCACCCATTCCCCTAATTCCCAAAACCCTCTTCAAGCTTCAGAGAAACAGAGGCAGTATGATTCTCATAGCACCACATTGGCCACGACAGGTGTGGTACCCTCTGCTTCTACATCTCTCTCAAGCTCCTTCCCTGGAGTTAGGGTCTGCTCCAGATCTCCTATTTCAGGAGGACGGAATGTTATGGCATCCCAATCCCCAGTCTCTGCATCTCAGGGCTTGGTTGCTGAAGGCCTAGATCTCCAAGTTCTTACTCTTTCTCAGCAAGTGAAAGATGTTTTTTATGCTTCCAGAAAACCTTCCACTAGACGTTCCTATGCTTTCAAGTGGAAAAGGTTCACTATTTGGTGTTCGGAAAAGGGTCTTAACCCTCTTGCGATACCTCTGGAATCTTTGCTGGAGTATCTCCTCCATTTATCTAATGCAGGCCTTAAAACAAATTCAGTAAGAGTCCATTTGAGTGCTATTGCAGCTTCTCTTAAACCTCTAAATGGGCAGCCTATTTCCTGTCATCCTCTTATAGCAAGATTTATGAGAGGCCTCCTTCTAACTAAGCCTCCCATTAGACCACCTCCAGTGGCATGGGACTTGAACCTGGTTCTTGGGCAGCTCATGAAGCCACCTTTCGAACCTTTAGCTACCACCTCCTTGAAATTCCTTTCTTGGAAGGTTATCTTTCTCACTGCAATCACATCAGCACACCGCATTAGTGAGTTGCAAGCGCTAGTAGCTAATCCACCTTATACAAGATTCCATCATGACAAGGTAGTCCTTAGGACTCATCCACACTTTATACCTAAGGTGGTCTCGCCTTTTCATCTGAACCAAGAGGTCTACCTACCTGTCTTTTTTCCAGGACCTCATGCATCAAATGCAGAGAGGAATCTTCATACCTTGGACTGTAAAAGAGCTCTAGCTTTTTACTTACAAAGAACACAGCAACGTAGAAAGTCCTCTCAACTCTTTGTTGCTTTTGATCCTTCTCATTTGGGACTTCCAGTCTCCAAGAGAACACTATCTAACTGGATTGCTCAGTGTATTTCCTTCGCCTATCAGAGTAAGAACCTTTCTCTGGAGGGCCATGTCACCGCTCACAATGTGAGAGCCATGGCAGCCTCAATGGCTCATCTTCACTCTGTGTCTATTGACAACATCTGTCGAGCAGCCACTTGGGCCTCGGTTCATATCTTCACAGCCCATTACTGCTTGGACAAGGACTCCCGCCGGGATGCCTTGTTTGCTCAGGCTGTTCTCAAACACCTGTTCCATACCTAATCAAATCCTGCCCACCATCCCTGGTAGGATGCCAGAGATCCATGGGGGGAAGTGGAGCCCTTTTCAGGGACACACAACTTCTGGGGTCTCTCCCTGGCACCTAAAGCTAGGGAGTCCCCATATGTGATGACTACATTCCTGCTTGTTCCTTGAGATAGCATAGTTACTCACCTGTAACAGGTGATCTCCGGGAACAGCAGGAATTTAGTCCTCACAACCCACCCACCTCCCCTAGAAGTTGTATCTCTCTATCTCTTTCCTTTCCCTCTCTCTCTCTTTGTCTCAGCTTTAAAACTCAACTGAAGAGAGGCAGTTGGGAAAGGCGGGAAGGCAGCACGCAGGCGCTGTGGGATGCTCCCAAAAGCTTTCTGATTGGACGCTGGGGAGCGTTCCCGCACAGGCTCCATCGGTACCGACGATACCCATATGTGATGGCTAAATTCCTGCTGTTCCCAGAGATCACCTGTTACAGGTGAGTAACTATGCTTTATCTTACCAGTGTTTTGATTTTTATTTTAAAGGCTCATTTAAGTGTTTACGTATTTATTGATTTTAGGTACCTTTCAAGGTTATGTTCATTTTGTTGGTAGTTTACATGGGTTGTGATTATGAATTAACATATTTATATGTTTTTACAATATTTATTATCACACTGTTTTTATCCAGGATGTTATGAATTATGATTGATTTATTCATTTTTAGTTATTTATGCATTTATCTATTTATTTATTTATGGTTTTATGGTTTTATAGTGTGCCTTGATGACCCCTGACGAAGTGTAATACAAAACACAGCTTGTGTAGGGTTTTGGGCCGCTATTTTAAAGACGATTAATAAAAATTTGTGTGGACCCTCTGCCCACTCGTCTTGGATTGGTTTTTCTCTGCTTCTTCGTGTGGCAGCTTTTGCTGTTTTTTGCTTGGTGGATTGATCTTCACAGCAGGTTCTCATCATGGAAAGACATTCTCAGCTTTGGAGATGATGCGCTGGACAAATTTCTTACTCAAGATCCAGCAATGGATTCTAATGAAGACCATGATGATTTAATATATACAAAATGGGATGACACAGTAAGGTTAACACAAAAATTAGTAAAAGAAGAACTACATGCCTCTTATTTCCTTGAGTGCTGCAAGTCAAAAATTATCCCTAGAGGCCTTAGGATTAACAAGGCTCCTGGATTATATCAAAATGAACAAGGCTTTGTTAATTGCTGGAATGCGATACTAAATACTAAATAATTGCTGGAATGCGTTACTTTATAGACCTGATAATCCTATTGATTTCTACAGCAAATAAAAAATCAGAATTATATAAAGTAGATTTAGATGATAAGTTGAATGAGCTTAAGAAATGTGATAAAGATTTTGAAAAAGTGTATATGGAACACAATAGAAATATGGTGCAATTCAAGAAGGAGATTAAAAATAAAAAGGAGAAGTTTCGAAGAGATGAGGAAGATTATAGAGTAGGTTATGTGTATCATTGGTGCAGAAAGATAGATAATGATAGATTATGGGTCAAACGTAGATCTAATTTTTTTGACCAAAATGAGAGTATTTCAGATGATTTGTCTCCTAGAAAGGATTCTTCTTTGGAGCAGAAGAAGAAGAGGAGCAGGAGTGAATCGGTTGAGCACAATGAGGGTTCGGCCTCGTTGTTTTCTTCACAAAAAGAAACACCTGAACATCCAAAACATAAAAATAACAAGAAAAGTTTTTTAGACATGGACAACCTGTGGAAAGGAGGAGGCAGGAGCTCCTCCCATTCCCGTCCACCCAAGAATGTGGGGAGGGACAAACCACAGGGTGCCAAATTAGATCAAGAACGAATACATCACGATCAATTCCCACACAGAGGACGCGGTCGGGGGTGGGGACGTGGAAGAGGGGGATGGGGGAGGGACAGGTCGTACTAGAGGAGATATTGAATTCTAATAACGTAATAAACCTTTCAAATTATGTTCTTACATCTGATGAAACTTTGTTGCTTAATAAAGGGCTTTCTTTTGTCCCTATTCAGAAATTTAATTTTTTTGATACCCAAGTAGGTTTGTATAAATTTTTTCGCAAAATACACATTCAATATTTTTTTAGTCAGCATGCCTCTCCGCCAGACCATTCATCCATTATTAGTAGGAATTCCACGTGGGTTCCTCCCCCACAGACTAATCCTCTCATTGAAGCATTTGAAAGAATAGTCTTACAGCAAGTTGAAAACAATGGGGGCAAACCCTCACTTTCCTTTTTATAATCTGACGAAAAACTAAAAGATGGCAATTAAGTCCTTACAGACAAATAATCAAATGATCATCAAACCTGCTGACAAAGGCGGTGCGGTAGTAATTTTGGATAAATATAAATACGTTGAGGAGGTTAATAGGCAACTTCGGGATAAAGATTTTTATCTGCGATTAGATGATGATGATCCTACTGCCACTTTGAAGAGTAACATTGATAATTTAGTCCTTATAGCATATGAGACAAGACACATCACGAAAAAGGAGAAAGAGTTTCTTATAGTTAAAAATCCTATAACACCAACGATTTACGTGATTCCCAAAATACACAAGTCCTTAGAGAATCCTCCGGGACGGCCTATTGTGTCCGCCATTGGTTCCCTTTTGGAGCCATTATCACAATTCTTGGATGTCATTTTAAGACCTTTTGTCACCAGTATGTGGTCTTATGTTCGTGATTCGTCTCATGTGATTGAGATATTGTCCACTTTTGAGGATTTAAGTTCTGACACAATTCTTGTCACATTAGATGTAGAATCACTGTACACGAATGTACCACAAAGGGAAGCTTTGCGTAGTATTGAACAGTGCCTCACTTACAGACAGACTCACAGACATGTGCCCACTGCATTCCTTTTGGCGCTTGCTGAAATAGCTTTATATAAAAAATTTTCTGTTTTAGAGAATTGTTCTACCAACAGATTAAGGGGGTGGCCATGGAGTCCTCCATGGCCCCTGATGTGGCTAATCTTTATATGTTTCACTTTGAAGAGAGCTTCCTAAAGGATCATCGGTTTAAGGATAGCATCAGATTATGGATAAGATATATAGATGACATCTTGATAATATGGGTTGGTTCTGAGGAGTTATTGCAAGAATTTAATATATGGATTAATGGTCTCGACAAGAATTTGCGATTCAAAATTACTTACAATCCACTGCAGATTCCTTATCTGGATTTGTTAATCAGGAGAGAGGATACTAAATTAAAGACAACCCTTTATAGGAAACTGACCGATAGGAACCAACTATTACATTACACTAGTTTTCATAATCCGTCTTTAAAAAATAATTTACCGGTGAGTCAGTTTCTCAGGGCTAGAAGAATATGCACTTCTGACGAAGATTTTGAAGTACAGGCCTTACATTTGAAGGAGAGATTTTATGCACGTCAATATCTGCAGCAACCTGTTGAAAAAGCTTACAATAGAGCCCGTGGGTCTTTGCGTGATACTTTGTGAAGTCACAAGAAAAGACAAACAATCAGACCAAAATAGTGTGCCCGTTGCGTTATTCCTTAAAGTCACACAATATCATCAAAATTCTTAAAAAGGAATGGCACTTAATCTAAGCCATCCCGGGCTTTCAAGATGTTACCTTCATGGTGGCACAAACGAAACATCAATCTTCGCAACCTTTTGGTTCCATCTGCACTTACAGAAAAGAAATTAACATCCATACATAAGGGACAATACCAATGCTGACATTGTTCGGTATGTATACATGTTTTGCCAGTACGGAAGGTTTTTGTTCATCCTGTTATGTGGCAGGTGCAGGCCTGTGACCCACAGTGTCTGACATAAGCAGGCCAGCATGGCTAGCTTGACCTGTAAATGAGGCCTGTGGAGAGGCATATAGGATTGCACATCCCCCAATATGCTGCTATTGTAAGATAGAACTCAGTAGAAGTATTGAATTAGCTTAGGTAGGCAGAACTGTAGAACTGAGAAATGGAAAAATACAGAGAAGACATGTTTAAAAGTTACTGATAAGAAAAAGTACATCTGCAAAGAAATAATGAGGAGTGCTGACAGATGAGTTACAGAACCTTGCTCTTCTACACGCACAAATTGGTTCTATGGCCTTGAGAGTGTGAAAGTAACAAGTTGATGAACTGGCCATTGTAATTAGGACTAGAAGGGGGGCATGCAGGTGTCATGCCCACAGAAGGGACATAATTGGATAAACTTATCAGTACCGGGACCAATGGAAGAGGTACGGGAGGTACGGGAGGTTACCGGGACCAATGAAATGTTTTTCTATACCTAGAATGGAACAGAAGTCTATAAAAGTTGTTGTAATGCTTGAAAACTTTGCTCAGCCATTTTGAAATTGACTTGCTTGAGACTTGTGCACAAATAAATGATTTGGACCTTCTGAACAGACTCCTGGTATCATTGGTTTGTCTGCGCTTTGCTGCTACAGTTACACATAAAAAATTTTTCATTGATGACTTCGCGAATTGTGATACCACACATGCTATTTATGTCATTTTATGCCCATGCAATAAATTATACATTGGCAAGACTATGCGTAGCATACGGGTACGCATAGTAGAACATCGGAGTTGCATAAGAAGAAGATTGGTAGATAAACCCTTAGTGCAACATTGTTTAGATATGGGTCACAAACACGCTGATCTAAAATTTTTTGTTATTAAAAAAGTAAAACTGAATTGGAGAGGAGGAGACATTGATAAGACCATGTTGCGGTTAGAACAGAGATATATCTATCAATTAGATTCCATGTCTCCTCAGGGCTTGAATTTAGAAAGAGATTTGTCTGTTTTTTTGAAACTTTGGCTTAGTTTTTTATGGTATGGTGGTTAGTTTGAAGGTGATTAACACTTGTCTCAGTTTCCTCAGTGTTTGAATTTATAAAGTGTTTTTGGTGGTTGGTTCATTGTCATATTTTAAAAGTTTTTTATATTCATTTTCCCTCCTGTTCCCCCCTCTCCTTCATCCCCCCTCCTCCCCCCTCCCCCTTTACTCCTCTTTCCCCCCTCCCCTTCTCCCCATCCACTCCCTCCCCGTCCCCCTTCCTCTCCCCTCCCCCTACCTCTTCCCCTCTTCCCCCCTCCCTTTTCCTTTCCCCCTCTGTTTTCCCTGGTTTCCCCTTTCTCCTTCTTCTTCTTCTTCTTTTCCTTCCTCTGTTCTTCCCCCCCTTCTCTCCCCACTGTCCTATCCTTCCCCTCCCCTCTCCCTCCCCCCTTTTTCCTCTCTCCTTCCCTTCCCTCCTTCTCCCCTCCCCCTCTCCCTCCCCCTCCCTCCTTTGTATTATTAATATTTTTTTTTGGATATTATTATTATTATTATATTTTTTTGGATGTTCATTGGTTTTGACATTATTATTTGATATACTGCTATTTTTTATTAGATAATATTTTATATTTTTATACAATTTTTAGTTTTGGTGGTTTTAGTACCCTTGGGGTCAACGCTCTTAATAGATACAATGTGACACAATTTTTTAAGACATGGCCTTTGTTTTTTAATAGCACTTTTAATAGCATCCTATCGGTAAGCATTTAGTATGCTGTTTATACACCACGGTTTCACTTCCATTCAATTCGGATGGTTTTTTATAAATTGCCCATGCGTTGGGGTCTTTGGCATAAAACGCGATCGGTATACTGGCTTCGCTGCAGTGTTGCGCTGCCTTCTTCAAGGTTTATTTGTAAGACTCCTTATTTATTTAATAACACAGTAGCTTTTTTGTTCTCCAATTTTTTGCCCTTTATTTTTGTTGTCTCACATACATGTTTTATAACTTTCGAAGGTTGTTCCCTTTGGCGGATTAATTACGATCCCTCTGTGGTCCGGAGGGGTAAGTCACTTTTAGGTTCTTTTAGAGTGATGTCCGTCTTATGGTTGTACAGCGTTGACTATTTTAAAGGGTTTCTTTTTGTTTTAAGTTGCTTTTGTTAAACTTCACATTGTAAACCCCTTTATTACAAAATAGGGAGGTTTTATGTCTTGGGATGCGGTAATTTATGTATCGCATAGACAGGTTTTTTTTAGCTTAAGCACAGCATCATGGTATTATTATTCATTATAAATGTAGACGGTTCTACTAAGTAACAATCAGTTTCATTATCTTTGGATTTGATTCCTTTATAATGGATAAGTTTAATGGTATTTTTTATTCATTTTGTTACATTCAAATGTTATCACTTTTCACTATTTTTTATTTAGCACACCACGGCTGTTTTACTACAGAGTAGTTTGATAGTTCCTTAGGAGCACCGTGGTTGCCTCTATGGTGCGGTAAAGCATTGAGGTAAGGTCCTCTGATTCACTCCTGCTCCGAGGATACCCTGTTCTGCTCCTTGATACTCCAGTTTTGTCTTCCTCATCTCAGTTTCTCTTTTGTGTGGTTTATATGTTCTTTTAGTATGTATTTGTTTTTATCTTGCCAGGTACTTTGATTTTTATTGTAAAGGCTCATTTAAGTGTTTACTTATTTATTGATTTTAGGTACCTTTCAAGGTTATGTTCATTTTGTTTGTAGTTTACATGGGTTGTGATTATGAATTAACATATTTATATGTTTTTACAATATTTATTATCACACTGTTACATGATTTTAATCCAGGATGTTATGAATTATGATTTATTTATTCATTTTTAGATATTTATGCATTTATCTATTTATTTATTTATGTTTTTATGGTTTTATATTGTGCCTTGATGACCCCTGCCGACGTGTAATACTAAACACAGCTTGTGTAGGGTTTTGTGCCGCTATTTTAAAGACGATTAATAAAAATTTATGTGGACCCTCTGCCCACTCATCTTGGATTGGTTTTTTTCTTAGTTAGAAGGCGGCTTTTCATAAATCTTGCTATAAGATGATGGGAGGAAATAGGTTGTCCATTTAAAGGCTTGAAAGAAGCCGCAATAGCACTTAAATGGACTCTTACTGAGTTAGTTTTCAGTCCTGCATTGGATAAATGAAGGAGATACTCTAGTAATGATTCCAGAGGTATTTGCTGAGGAAGGTTAAGATCCTGAAGATCTAGGCCTTCAGCAACCAAGCCCTGAGATGCAGAGACTGGGTATTGGGATGCCATAACATTCCCTCCTCCTGAGACAGGAGATCTGGAGCCAAGCCTAACTCCAGAGAGGGAGCTTGAGAGAGATGTAGAAGCAGGAGGTACCACACTTGCCGTGGCCAATGTGGAGCTATGAGACTCATACGGCCTCTGTCTCTCTGAAGCCTGAATAGGATTTTGGGAATCAGGGGAATGGGTGGAAAGGCATACAGGAAGTCTTGACCCCAATGAAGGAGGAAAGCATCCTTGGCCTGAGAGCCCTGAGCCAGAATTCTGGAACAGAACCGGGAAAGTTTGGCATTCAACGGACTTGCAAAGAGGTCTATTTCCGGGGTTCCTCAAATTTGAAAAATCTTGGCTACCTAGTCTGCATGTAGAGACCATTCGTGTGGAAGCAGCACTCGACTGAGTCCGTCTGCCCAAGAGTTTTGGATACCTGGAAGATAGACTGCCAGGAGATGAATCTGATGCTCTCTGGCGAGGGCCCATAGTCGCAAAGCTTCGTTGCAGAGAGCCTGTTCCTCTCCTTGCTTGTTTTTATTTAAGCTTTCATTTATGAAGATATCTTTTTACATAGTTATACTATGAAGCAGTTACAAACAAGAAACAGAGAAAATTGAAAAAGGAAATTACATACAAATAATATACCAAAACTGGTCAATCCACATCTCGGGGAGACATTAAACTAAACAGAACGAAATATATCCATAGAAAACAAGGCAAGACCCAAAAACAAGGGTCAATAGCCAACTAGTCAGCCGGAAGTGTCCCATCGCTTCCCACTCTTGACCAATCATGCTTGTTCACGTAGAACATGGCTGCTTGACTGTCCGTATGAATGAGGACTGTCTTGTAGCTGAGCAGGGTGTGAAACACTCGCAGAGCAAGGAAGATTGCTCTGAGCTCTAAAAGATTGATGTGTAGATGAGTCTCATGTGGAGTCCAAGTGCCTTGGGTGGAGAGGTCTTGCAGATGAGCTCCCCAACCCACTGGAGAAGCATCTGTTGTGAGAGTTAACTGGGGTAAAGGTTGTTGAAATGGGGAACCCAGCAAGAGGTTTTGAGTGCACTGCCACCATTGAAGGGACAAAATAAAGTGATTTGTGTTTGCTATTTTGTCTGACAGGCACCCTGATACCTGGGTCCATTGAGTGGACAAAGTACACTGGGCTGCTCTCATATGGAGGCGTAATAGAACTAAACTTCATTCAACAATTAAACAATTCAATTTGTTCAGTACTTCTTTGTTGTCATGAACTGAGCCTCAGAATCAACCAATAGCACTTGAAGTCTGAGGATTATCAAAATTTCCCAAACATGTGCTGGTTTTACATCAATGGCTCATATTAGTAGGAATTGGTGACGTATCAAGTGTAGCACACTATAAATTTCAATAAGGAAGAATACTCATCTTATGATTTTATGTAGTACATCATAGATTCCTTTTCAGTTGTGTTGCAATTTTCTTTTAATTTTCATTAGTTACTCTCAATCTCATTGTGACTATTTGAATAGCTTGAGGCATGTCCCAACGTCAACTTTATAAGGCGCCCGTGCGTTTCTCCAAACAAGGGTTTCTCAAGGGACTCAAACATCAAATCAATGTCCTGTGAAAAAAATGACATCAATAATGGCTGAACAATGATAACATTTAAAACCTCACCAAAATGCTTGAAAATAATCCAAGAAAAAGGAAAAATCTAAAAAAATCTAATGAACCTGATGACAGCGCAGCCCATTTTCTTAACCAGCGGTCACCCTCCAATTCTCTGGGGAATTCAAAAAACGTCATGCATGTGGGCCAGAAGTAAAGCTGCCATTTTTAAATGCCTTGCAGAACCTAATGAGATTAAGCTAGTAACCGATTGGTGGAACATCAAACACAAACTGTCCAATCAATGCTGAAATTAAGTCCTCCCGGCTGTACCGTACCTAAGGTATAGATCCACTACTGCTCTCGATAAAGTAATTGTTGGTCTCGTGATCTCCACTGCACATTTCCTAATACTTGTTCAATAACCCAACAACTGAGCTGGGCACACACATGTTGGTGTGACAAACAATGTTCAACTAAAGGAGCTTCTTTTCGAATACACCGGAGCCTGCTTTCATGTTCCTTCATCCGGATCGTTTTACCTATGTAAAGTAAGTCACACGGACATTTCACTGCATACACTACGTGTGTTGACTCACAAGTAGTGGTGTGCATCAATTTGTAAATCATACCTTTGTGAGTGAACTGGGAACATTCAACCGTAATGTTACATATCGTGCAGTGTCCACATCTGCTGTGACCAATCTCAGAAACTGCATGATTGACCGGCGTAATGTCCCGTAATTTTGTAGGACTTAGATATTCTTTCAAATTACGACTGCGTTTCCATACGCATCGTATTGATTTGTCTTGCACACCTGGGACCACATGAAGATTGGCTTGATGTTTTCTCAAAATCTTCTGCAAACCAGAGCTTATCGGAGAGTAAGGTGTGATGAAATTAATACTTCGATTCCTGCTAGAATCCTCCAAATTCTTTTAAGGTATTAACAACAAATCACGGTTGTTGTACAGTGCCCGTTGATAAGCCTTCTGTACCAAAGGGTAAGGATACCCTCGGTCAACAAAATTCGCTTTCAAACCTACAGACAATTGCTTATATGTCTTCACATCTGAACAGTTCCGCCGGTACCTCAAAAACTGAGATAACGGCAGACTGTTCTTCAACTGAGGAGGGTGTGCACTATCGTAGTGCAAAAAGGTGTGGCGATCAATCGACTTGCGATATGCTGAAGTGCCCCAACCTTTCTCTTCCCTAGTGATTAATAGATCTAAATAGGTGATGCATTGTTTCTGTGACTCACTGGTGATTTTTAGATTTTTTTAGATTTCTCCTTTTTCTTGGATTATTTTCAAGCATTATGGTGAGGTTTTAAATGTTATCATTGTTTAGCCATTATTTATGTAATTTTTTTCACAGGACATTGATTTGACATTTGAGTGCCTTGCGAAACCCTTGTTTGGAGAAACGCACGGGCGCCTTATAAAGTTGGCGTTGGGATATGCCTCAAGCTATTCAAATAGTCACAACGAGAATGAGAGCAACTAATGAAAATTAAAAGAAAATTGCAATACAACTGAAAAGGAACCTATGATGTACTACATAAAATCATAAGATGAGTATTTTTCCTTATTGAAATTTATAGTGTGCTACACTTGAAATGTCACCAGTTCCTACTAATATGAGCCACTGATGTAAAACCAGCACATGTTTGGGAAATTTTGACAATCCTCAGACTTCAGTGCTATTGGTTGATTCTGAGGCTCAGTTCATGACAACAAAGAAGTACTGAACAAATTGAATTGTTTAATTGTTGAATGAAGTTTAGTTCTATTACATTATAGTAGTCATTCACGAAGAACGACCGGTTACAGTTTAGTGCTCATATGGAGGCGAGCATAAGGAACCACATGCACAGTAGATGTCATGTGGCCTAGTAGTTGTAACATTTCTCAAGCAGTGAGATGAGGCTTTAGCACTACTTGAGAAGCTAACTGCACCATGCGAAGGCAACGGGCCTGGGGAAGACAGGCCCTTGCTTTTCTGGTATCCAGCAAAGCTCCTATGAACTCTAGAGACTGAGTGGGAGTTAGGCTGCATTTTGGGATGTTTATGACCAGACCCAAATACTGAAGGATACGCATTGTACAAGATAGAGAAGTCCTGGCCTCTGACTCTGATGGGGCTCGAATGAGCCAGTCGTCTAAGTAGGGGAAGATGAATATTCCTAGAGTGCAAAGAAATGCTGCTACCACAGCCATGCATTTCGTGAACACCCTTGGTGCTGAGGCCAGGCCAAAAGGAAGCACCCTGTATAGGTAATGCTTTCCTCGAAAAAGGAACCGAAGGAACTTTCTGTGAGTTGGATGGATGAGAACATGGGTGTACGCATCCTTGAGATCTAGAGAACAAAGCCAATTCTGACTCTGAAGGTATGGTAGCAGAGTTCCCAGAGAAATCATCTTGAATTTCTCTTTGAACAGGAATTTGTTCAATTCTCTGAGGTCTAGAATAGGTCTGTCCCCCCCTGTTTTCTTTGGGATAAGGAAATAGGGGGAGTAAAACCCTGTACCCTGTTGAGGAATGGGTACTTCTTCTATTGCCCCTTGGGCAAGAAGCATGGTGACCTCTTGATCTAACAGGTTGATGAGAGAGATCTGAGAATTGAACTGTCTTACCATTGTGGAAGGGGGCATGCGGAGGAAGTGAAGCTTGTACCCCTCTCTTATAATGGAAAGAGTCCTATGTTCTGCTGTTATTTGCCCCCATCTATGGGCAAAGTGAGACAACCTTCCTGGAATGGTGGAAGGTTCTGGTCCATTGAGGGCCAGGAAGGCTACGTTCTCTAGATGGAAGTCAAAGGCCTTGTGGAGGATGAGACTGCTGAGACAGTTGAGGCTTATCAGTCTTTGCTTTCCTTTGTTTAGGTGGTTGCTGAGTCTTCCAGACAGGCTGACCTGCAGAACGTCCCTGCTGATAATAGGGATAAAACCTCTTCTTTTTGGAAAAGAATGGTTTCTTGAAGGATTTCTTCCTTGCAGGATCAGCTGTGGCTTTGGATAATCTATCCACTTATCAGCATCCAACTCATTGGCCTTCTCTTGCCAATTTTTGCCGAATAGATTCTCACCTGTACAAGGAATATTGCTTAGTTTGTCCTGCACCCAGAGCTCCAAATCGGATGCCTGGAGCCAGGCAATTCTACGTGCACCTATGGCAATGGCAAAGGTTCTGCTTATGCACTCAAAACAGTTAAAAGCTGCACGACTGACAAAATTAGAAACATCCAGGGCATGTTTAACCAGTGTGAGAAAACCCTGCCTCTTATCTTCAGGAAGAAGAGGGCTCAAAACCTCTAAATCTCCTGTGACTTCCTTAAGGAACATTCCCATATATAAAATATAGGAACTGGTCCTGGCAGAAAGCATGGAAGCCTGGAAAGTACGACGTCCAAAGGCATCCAAAGTTCTACACTCACGTCCTGGAGGATTAGAGGCATGCCTCTTTGCACTCCTGATCTTTCTCATAGCTGATTCCAGCTACAATAGAGTGGTGAGGCAGCTGAGTCTTCTGAAAACCAGGACATGGAGGAACCCGATACATGGTATAGAAACATAGAAACATGATGACAGAAAAAGACCACATGGCCTATCTAGTCTGTCCTTCCATATTGACAACTACAACAGTCCACTTTTTACCTTTAGAGATCCTCTGTGTTGGTCCCATGCTTTTTTGAATTCAGTTACTGTCCTCATCTCTATCACCTCCACTGGGAGACTATTCCATGGATCCACTACTCTTTCCATAAAGAAATATTTCCGCATATCACTCCTGAATCTATCTCCCTTCACCCTCATCCCATGTCCCCTCGTAGCAGAACTTGCTGAACATTTATGCCACAGAGGTATTTAAACATCTCAATCATATCACCTCTATCCCGCCTTTCCTCTAAGGTGTACATATTAAGATCCTTAAGTCTGTTCTCATATGCTTTATAATGAAGCCCACTAATCATTTTAGTAGCCACCCTCTGCACCGGACTCCATCCTGTTCACATCCTTTTGAACGTGCGGTCTCCAGAATTGCACACTATACTCCAAATGAGGTCGCACCAAAGACTTATACAGAGGCATTATCACCTCCTTTTTTCTGCTAGCCATTCCTCTCCGTATGCACCCAAGCATCCTTCTAGCTTTTGCCGTCGCCTTTTCTACCTGTTTAGCTACTTTAAGAAATGCATGACCTTACATTTTTTAACATTAAATCCCAGCTGCCAAATTCTAGACCATTCTTCAAGCTTAGCCAGATCCCTCCTCATGTTATCTACACCTTCCTGGGTGTCTACTCTATTGCAGATTTTGGTATCATCTGCAAAGAGGCAAACCTTACCCGACAGTCCTTCCGCTATATCACTAACAAAGATGTTAAAAAGAATTGGACCAAGGACAGATCCCTGGGGCACACCACTGGTAACATCCTTCTCCTCAGAGTGAGCTCCATTTACTTGTACTCTTTGTCGCCTCCCACCCAACCAATTTCTAACCCAAGCAGTAACTTTAGGGTCCATCCCTAGGGTGCTCAGTTTGTTTATAAGTCGCCTGTGAGGAACAGTGTCAAAGGCTTTACTGAAATCTAAATACACCACATCTAGAGCTCTCCCTCGGTCCAACTCCCTGGTCACCCAGTCAAAGAAATCAATCAGATTTGTCTGACAAGACCTGTCTCTGGTGAATCCATGCTGCCTCGGATCCTGTAATCCGCTGGACTCCAGAAACCTCACTATTTTCTCTTTCAGCAGCTTTTCCAACAATTTACTCACCACCGAAGTTAAACTAACCGGCCTGTAGTTTTCAACCACATCCTTACTTCCACTTTTGTGTAAAGGCACCACATGAGCCTCTCTCCAGTCCTTTGGCACCACTCCCGACTCCAACGAGGCACTGAAAAGGTCAGTCAGTGGAGTTGCTAGAACGTCCCCAAGTTCCCTCAGTATTCTAGGGCGTATCCCATCCGGTCCCATCGCTTTGTCTACTTTAAGTTGAGCTAGTTTCTCACGAACACAGTCTTCTGAAAATTGTTCAAGATGTCCCTCGCTTCTGTTCCTATTTGTGGGTGTTTTCTGAGGTCCTGCTCCTGGTTCTTCATCTGTGAACATCCAGTCAATGGGAGTGAGGAGAGGTGGTAAGGGGGTTTCCCACATTCTTTTTTTTTTTTTATTTATATTTATGAAAATTTAACAGTTTACATAAAATAATGAAACAGTTACAATCAAAGGAAACATAAAAATAGCAAGAAAACAAGAGACATGATAGTTAAACTAAGTTCTAGCCCACATCTCGGGGAGACAGATCACAACAAAAGGAAATAAAACTAAAGGAAAACAAGGCTAAGGACCCCCCTAAAAAGACAACAAAATAGGGGAGAACCCGAAGCCAACAAAAGCAGCCAGTAGAGATCTCCCGCTGCCTACCAAAAGCTATCACGAAGGTTTACTCGCTTTCTCCTGTTCCAAAAGCCATTTTTCCAAATCTGATGAGGAGAGAAAAACATATTTAGCATAATGTAAAGTAATATAACACTTACAAGGATACTTTAAGAAGTATGTAGCCCCCAAGGCAAGCACTCCAGATTTCAAAAGCAGAAAATCTTTCCTGTGTAACTGTGTAGAGCGAGAAACATCCGGAAAGATAGCTACCCTATCCCCACAGAATTGAAACTCCTTCCTACGGAAATAGCTTTTCAAAATAGCTACCTTATCATCCTCAAAGGCTAGAGAGTCACCAACAGTGTGGCCCGAGTAGCTATCACATCATGAGATTCCTCTAGGAAAGCAGTAAGATTGAAATCACCTGTATCCAAGGGGAGATCCTCCTCTCCCCCCACAGCACCGACTACTTTCTTAGAAAGCAAATAATAACACTTAGATATAACACAAGAGTCGGCCTGCGGATAGAGAAGGATATCCTTCAAATATTTCCTAAACAATACCAAAGGGGATAATAATGAACTAGGAAAATTCAAAAGCCTCAAATTCTTACTACGATGAGCATTCTCTAAATTCTCAAGCTTCTGGTGTAAAATGAAACTATCTTTAGCATGAGTAGCTGAAAAATCAGAAAAGGATTTAGCCTGCATTTCTATTTTCACCAGAGCTGAGCTAAGAGCTCCAACTTGAGAATCAAGAGATTGAAATTTTTGCACAGAATCCTTAGTAAATTGACAAAGCTTAGGAACAGTCTCTTCAAGCATTTTTTCAGTACGAGAGACCACTCGCCAAACATCCGAAAGGGAAACCGTGGCCACAGAGGAATCAGTGGAAAGCGCAGGGAGAGGTCTCCAGGAAACATCAGTAGGCAACAACTTCAACTGAACAGCATCAGGAGACAAATCCCCAGTTAATTCAAGGAAACCCGGAGGAAGCGGGGGAGTACGCTCAACGGAGCTTAAACTCGGTCCCTCGAGTAAAGGATCGGAAGGCACAGTACCTGTGGTGGAGACCCGCAGTGTGGAAACCACATGTTTTTCCATCGCTCCAGCTTGAGAGTCCTCCGCAAGTTGTTTCTTTTTGCGTTTGCCGCCAGGCATTTTCAGCGCAACGTGGCCACTCCACCTCCACGTGGGCTCCTAAGGGGCTCACAAGGGGCAGACCAACCCCCTTTGAAGACCCCCCTTAGAAGACGCGCCAACGGCTAAGCGCCGTAAAACAGCAGCAATATGAAGACCCTCAGGACGACGTCAGCTGGGGCTGGCCGCTCAATCGCCAGCCTCGGAGCCGGCTTCCTCTCGCTCAAAGGATCTGTACTGCAGGTGAGACGCTCCCGAAGAGAGCAGCAGCAGGGAAGATTTTAAAGAAGACCCTCAGGATGATGTCAGCTGGAGCTGGCCGCTCAATCGCCAGCCTCGGAGCCGGCTTCCTCCCCCTCAAAGGATCTGTACTGCAGGTGAGACGCTCCCGAAGAGAGCAGCAGCAGGGAAGATTTTAAAGACCCTCAGGATGACATCAGCTGGGGCTGGCCGCTCAATCGCCAGCCTCGGAGCCGGCTTCCTCCCCCTCAAAGGATCTGTACTGCAGGTGAGACGCTCCCCCCCCCCCCACATTCTTAACATGAGATCATGTAAGATCTCATGGATAGGCAAGGTAGCTGCCTCCTTAGGAGCTTAGGGATATTGTAGAATCTCCAACTCCTTTGCCCTGGGTTCTATCTCAGGAGCCACAGTAAGTAGTTCTCACTTGCCTTGTTTAGCTGTTATTACTGCTCTTGCCTGTATTTTGTGTCTTCCAGGTTCCCCGGCCTGTTTGTGTGCCTCCTGTTTGCCTCCGGACCCAGTGCCTGCACCCGGAAGTGACGCGACCGCGTTCCCGCAGTCGCGGTCTCTCCAGGTACTTCAGTCTCCTATATAATCAAGCTGCCGGCGGCGTCCCAAGTTCTCACTTGCCTTGTTTAGCTGTTATTACTGCTCTTGCCTGTAATTTGTGTCTTCCAGGTTCCCCGGCCTGTTTGTGTGCCTGCCTCCAGACCCAGTGCCTGCACCCGGAAGTGACGCGGTCGCGGTCTCTCCAGGTACTTCAGTCTCCTATATAATCAAGCTGCTGGCGGCGTCCCGCGCCGTGGCGGCGTGCGCCGAAGGAGCGCAACCAAGGAGCAGGTCCTGCTCCTTGGTCGAGCTCCTTGGGGCGAGCGAGGGGCGCGACCGCGACTTTTCGCTCCCTGTGTGCTCTTTGGTATCTTGCATCTGTTGGCTTGCTGTTCTTTCTCGGGTAACCTTTCAGCGAGTCTTTCCCTCAACGCCGGCATGTCGGCCATTCCGGTGTTTTGGGGACGGCGCCCCTTATCCCCACTCAGTTTTCCCTCTGGCTCCCTGGCTCGCAGTCCCGCTAACTTAATTCCCTGTAACCTGATTAGAACTTTACCGAAGCGATCTTCTCCTCCTCCTGAGTCCTCCGCAACGGCCTCCGCCACCGTGCTTCATGTTGCTTTACTGAATTGCCTTTCTCTCAAGTCCAAATCCTTGCTGGTTTCGGATCTCATCTCTCAACATTCTCTCGACCTTTGCTTTCTCACCGAGACCTGGCTCAAGGAGGGTGATAGTCCTGTTCTTTCTAGCTCACTTCCCTCCGGGTATTCAGCGCTTTCGTCCCCCAGGCTGGGCCTGGGTGGGGGTGGAGTCGCCTTGCTTTATCGTGCCTCTATTGCTCTTGAGGAAGTGACTTCTTCATCTGTTTCACTTTCTGAGTCCCTCTTCCTTCGCCTTCACTCCTCCCCCCCCGCTCTATTTCCTTCTTCTCTATCTTCCACCTTCCCTTTCTGTGGAGCGCTGGGAGGCAGCCATGCAGATCCTCTCAGATGTTGCTTTGCAGTTCCCCAATCTCATTATCTTAGGTGACTTCAATATTCACGCTGACAACCCCAGCAGACAGAAGGACTATGCCTTCCTGAATCTCTTCCACGATATTGCCTTCCATCAACACGTCACTGGCCCTACCCACACTGCTGGTCATACCCTGGACTTAGTTTTGTCATCTTCTGCGCTGTCAGCTGAGATCTCCCCCCCGCCCTCCATGTTGGGCGTCCCTTGGTCTGATCACTGCTGTGTCCTTTTCTCGGTTACATATTCTTCCACTGTGATGGCCCCCCCTTCTCCGTCGCCGTCTAACTCCTGACACCCTGAGCACCTTTCCCCCCGCTCCCTCTGTTTTCCCCCCGGATTTTGCGTTGCTCTCACCCAATAGTCAGGCTTCCCTCTGGAACTCCCTCCTTACGGACGCTTTGGATAAGTTAGCACCACTGTGCTCTTGCCCTCGCTTGCCTACCTCCGGTCACTCTCCTTGGTTTCATCCGGCCCTGCGGCTACAACGGACTCAACTCCGTCAGGTGCAACGCCGTTGGTCCCGTCATCCCTCTCCTGATCTGTATGTCCGTTTCAAGCAGCTCTATGCTGATTATCGCTCGGCTGTTCAGTCCGCCAAGCGTGCTTACTACGTGACTGAAATCTCTGAAGCAGCGAATTCTTCTCGCCAGCTCTTCACAATCTTACGCAAACTTTCGTCTACCAGTTCCCATCGTACCACGACAATGGGGGCCCATGATCCCCATTCTCTGGCTGCCTTCTTTTCTGACAAAGTCCTTACCTTACGTGCTTCTTTTTCTACTCCCCCTCCGCCCCCTCCCTCGCCACCTGGTTCTACCTGCAACCTGCTCGCTACCAACCATTCGCCTCTGTCCTCTCCTCCTGTGCCCAACCGGGCCCTTGCCCATACCTGGTCTTCCTTTCATCCGGTCCTCCCTGCTGAACTTCTCTCGATGCTGTCCACCTCTCGGAAGACCACATGCTCCCTAGACCCGATTCCTTCCTGCTGGCTGTCTGAGCCTTCGCTGCAGCTAGTCCCTATCATCACCACCATCATCAACTCTAGCTTATCCTCTGGTCTGTTCCCCTCACCGTGGAAGTCGGCCATTGTTCATCCCCTTCTGAAGCAACCTTCCCTCGACCCATCTGTCCTTGCTCACTGGCGTCCTGTCTCAAACCTCCCCTTCCTGGCCAAGCTTTTGGAACATTTTGTATTTAACCAGCTGTCTTCTCACATCGAGTCCACCAACACTCTTCACCCTCGGCAAGCCGGTTTTCGGCAGGGCCACAGCACTGAGACTGTCCTCTTGGCAGTTCTAAATGAGCTACATGTTGCGCACGATCGCGGCGATGTTACTTTGTTGGTTTCTCTTGATTTGTCCGCGGCGTTCGATTTAATTGACCACACGCTTCTTCTTGCTCGTCTCACGGAGGTGGGGCTACGTGGTGCGGTTCTCCATTGGTTTCGTTCCTTTCTCACAGCCCGATCTTTCTCTGTTACCGTAAATGGTAAGTCATCTGCCTCTCTCCCCCTCACTTGTGGTGTCTCTCAAGGTTCTGTATTGTCCCCTTTGCTGTTCAATATTTTCCTGGCCCCTCTACTCCTCTTGTTACAACAGTACCCAGTGTCTTCACACATTTATGTGGACGATATTATCTTGCTTTACTATACCTCCCCACTTTCTCTGGATCTCTCCCCCTTCAACTCCTGCCTCTCTCGTGTGGCCTCGTGGCTCTCTCACTTTCTGCGTCTAAATCCTTCTAAGTCCACCTATGTGGATATCCTTGAGTGGGTCGTGTCCCTCCGTTGCCCCCATGATTGATTCCATCCCCATTCCCCTCGTGTCTTCCTTCCGGTATCTCGGGGAGATCCTTGACTCTTCTCTTTCCTTCCATGACCACATCTCCTCCCTTACTAGGCGCTCTTTCGCTATCCTCCGTCAGCTTCGGGCTGTTCGTTCACTTCTTCCTCTTGGTTCCCTGGTTACTCTCGTCCTTGCCCTAATTACTAGTCGACTTGATTATTGTAATATCTTTATGGCCAATCTTCCCAATTACCAACTCCAACGTCTCCAGCTTATTCAGAATACCGCTGCCCGCATCATCACTTTTGCCCGCCGCTTTGATCACATCACTCCCATCCTCTTTCGCTTGCATTGGCTACCCCTCCGTGTTCGTTTTCACTATAAAATTCTTATTCTCACTCATCGCGCTATTCATACTAATAACCCTCTGTACTTGGCTGATCTGGTTTCTCTCCACACACCTTATCGTCAACTTCGCTCCCTCCATGCAAATCGTCTGTCCTTACCATCCCCTTCCCACGCGCATCTTGAAAAGACCCGTCACTCTGCCTTTTTCTTTCTTGGTCCTTGGTTGTGGAATGCACTACCCTCGTCCCTTCGTCTGGAACCCTCCTATTCCCAGTTCAAAGCTTCACTTAAAACCCATCTGTTTCAAAAAGCGTTCGACCTCCCCCGATGCAGCCGTAGGTTGTTGTCCCGTCCCAGCCGCGTTTGGTCCTGTCATTCCCCTGTCTGTCTGTGTTGGTTGTGTTTGGTTCTGATTATTGTTTGATGTTTTATGGTCTTTTATTTTACGCTATTCTCTCTCTTTCTTTCCTGTCATTTTTGGTGTTCTTTTTTCCGTAGTTTGTAGTGTTGACCTTTTATTTTATTTGTACACCGCTTTAATGTCTTGACGTAAGCGGTTTATCAAGTGTGAAATAAAGATAAATAAAGATAAATGGAGAGACCTCAAGCCACCTCCCTGATAAAATCCCGAAAGGAGATATCTTCTGGAGGAGACATCCTACGTTTTGGAGATGAAGGCTCCTCAGGGAGAAGTATTCCGGTACAGACAGAACTGTCAGAATCCTCAGACTCCTCCGAGGATTCAAAGTACGTTCTGTCCGGATGCTTTTGTAGAGCACGATACCCGTACCGACCTAAGTCGGTGCCGGGGGAATCGGTACCGGTGTATCGGTACCGGAAGGCATGGCTTGACTGGGTGCTGGCAATGCAGACGCCGATGCTATCAGTACCAGTACCAATGCTGGCACCGGAGCCGGTACCGGCTGATCTGTCTGACGCGGTTCCGAGGGTGTCGATTCCGCAAAGAGAGCCGCCAGACTGCGTTCAATAGCCAGGAACCTCTGGTCTATCGACACTGCCGATGCCTGGGTATCGGTACCGGAGAAAACAGCCGGTATCCCAGAGCATGGCACCAGTAGTTCTGCCGAGGTTGAGGCCTCGAGAACATCCTGGAGACCCGATAATGCTTTGGAAGCCAAAGCCTCCCGCTGGGGCAATTTTGCCGGTACAGAACCCTCAAGGGCAACGCCAGAGGCATCTCAATGCTTGGAAGGAGATCTACCCTTTGAGGACCTGTTGGACTTATGTTTAGTTACCTGAGATGCATGGGAGGAAGACGAAGCCCTGGAAGACGTCGATGCCACAGAGGCTGCATCGGAGGGAGAAAGGGTGCTGAGCTTAGCAGCCCGGTTTTGTCAACCCCTCTTGGACATCATGGCACAAGTAATACACTCCGAAATGTTGTGGTTAGGACCTAAACATTTAAGACACCACTCATGGGTGTCGGTGACGGAGATGGTACCGCCACACTTGGTGCACTTCTTAAAACCTGAAGCGGGTTTTTCCATAATGGAGGAAATTTTGGGCCTAAGGCCCAAAATGGCGCGTGCACCTGAGGAAGAAAATATTGGAAAAAGAAAACTAAATATATATATATATTTTTTTTTTTTTAAAAGAAAGAACCACTGGAGGTACCGGTATAGCGTCGAGGAAGGCAGACGTGACCACAAAAAGAAGAAGAATAAGGACAAATTTTCTGCGTTGACAGGAACAACGACCTGCTGGCTCCGAGGAAAATGAACTGCTGGAGAGAGGCAGTTGGGAAAGGCGGGAAGGCAGCATGCAGGCACTGTGGGATGCTCCCAAAAGCTTTCTAATTGGAAGCAGGGGAGCGTTCCCGAGCAGGTTCCGTCGTACCAACGATACCCATATGTGAAGACTATATTCCTGCTTGTTCCTGGAGATGAGCTGCAACAAATGCATTTTGACTATGGGAATAAACCTAGTAGATTATTAGCATATCAACTAAAAAAAATGCAGGTGTGGAATTGTATTCATAAATTAGAGATAGACATGGCAAGGAACTGAGGCTAAGGGAAGAGATTAAGACTAGATTTGTGGAGTTCTATAGGGAGCCTTATATGCCCAAACAGATGGTACCCCAAGAAAGAGTAGTTACTCACCTGTAACAAGTGTTCTCCAGGAGCAGCAGGAATCAGTCCTCACATATGGGTGACATTGACGTCGATGGAGCCCTTGCGGAGCATTTCCCCAGCTTTCTATGAAAGCCTTTGGGAATACTGCACGCATGCGCGGTCCCCTTCCCACCTAAAGGTGCCATCTTGCTCAGTCAAATGACATAGCTAAAAAACAGCACACAAAAATGTAAAATAAACTATGTACAATTGCAACTCCCAGGGGAGGAGGGAGGGTTGTGAGGACTGATTCCTGCTGCTCCTGGAGAACACCTGTTACAGGTGAGTAACTACTCTTTCTCCAAGACCAAGCAGGAAGTCAGTCCTCACATATGGGTGCCTCCCAAGCTCTGGGTTACCAAGGAACCCAGGCGGAACAAGAACACTCCCTCTAGTCCCAGCATCAAAGAAAGGCTTTTCACTGAAAGAACCTCCACCGGTAGCCCAACGGAGGGCTGGAGGCCAGGAGTTGCCTAAACCTCAAAGAGATTCCGGAGTACTGCCTGGCCAAAAGCACTGTCCCTACGGGACTCCCTCACTAGGCAGTAATGAGCTGCAAAAGTCTGGCTTGAGGACCAAGTTGCAGTCCTGCAGATGTCTGCCAACGGTACAGAGCGGAGATGAGCTACTGAGGCAGCCATTGCCGTGACCCGACCCTGCAAGGGAAGGTCTGCCGCCCTGTAAGCCCAGGTGATACAGTCAGCCACCCAGATGGACAAGGTACGCTTGGACACAGCTAACCCCAAATTATTAGGGTCAAAAGAGATGAAGAGCTGAGTAGCCCTTCTATGTCCTTGTATACGGTCAAGGTAGAAGGATAAGGCCCTCCTACAGTCCAGGGTATGCAGGACAGCTTCAGCCTGGCTTGCATGAGGCCTAGGGAAGAATGTTGGAAGAACCACCTCCTGGCTGAGGTGGAAAGAGGAGACAACTTTAGGGAGGAACTTTGGAGGAGTCCTAAGGACTACCCTGTTCCTATAGAAGCGGGTGTAAGGCCGGTCACAGACTAGGGCCTGAAGCTCACTCACCCGTCTGGCCGAGGTTAAGGCTACTAGGAAGAATGTCTTCCAGGAAAGGAAGCGGAGAGGACAAGTAGCCATCGGCTCTAAAGGTGGGTGAGTCAGTTGCTGCAAGACCACATTCAACTCCCACTCAGGAGCTGGAGGATGAACAGGAGGCTTGAGCAAGAGCAAACCTCTAAGAAACCGGGACACCAAGGGGTAAACCGATAGAGTGTGTCCTTCCACCAGTGAGTGGTGAGCTGCTAGAGCTGAGAGGTGGACCCGAACAGAATTGGACTTAAGGGCCTGATTGGATAAGTGCAGCAGGTACTGAAGCACCACTGGAACAGCACAGGAGAAAGGATCTTCTGTACGCAGCTGACACCACACAGCAAACCACTTCCACTTCAGGGCATAGGTTTTTCTAGTGGACTGCTTCCTAGAGGCCAGGACGACCTCTTCAACTTCAGGAGGCAGGCCCCAAGGAGCCAAAACTATCCTTGCAGCTTCCAGGCCATCAAATTGAGAGATTTGAGATTGGGGTGCAGAAGAGACCCCTGGTCTTGAGAGAGAAGGTGGGGCTGCAACCCTAGAGGTAGTGGAGTGTCCACTGCTTGCTGAAGCAGAAGTGGGAACCAAGGTTGTCTCGGCCACCTGGGGGCTACCAGAAGGACCGAGGCCTGGTCCTTTAGAATCTTGAACAGGGTTCGGGCCACCAGAGGCGTGGGAGGAAACGCATAAGAACACATGACCAGCCTGTAAATTGTATATATTGTTATTGTATATAGTTACCCTGTTAGCCAAGTTGATTCTCCTGTTCATATGTAAACACAAAGTACTATTGGAAATGTGTATGTTCGTTGTTTATTGTAAACCGCACTGATGCTGAATAGCGCGGTATAAAAGAGACTTTAAATAAAAAAAAAAATAAAAAAAAAAAAATATAGGAGGTCCTGGGACCAGGAAATCAGAAAAGCATCTGCTGCTAGTCTCAGAGGATGCGGTTGCCTGGAGCAGAACCTGGGCAGTTGTCTGTTCAGGGGACCGGCAAAGAGATCTATGGATGGAAGTCCCCATCTCAGGAAGATCTTCTGAACTACCAAGGGATGGAGCTGCCACTCGTGGGGCTGCAGAATCCTGCTCAACCTGTCTGCTAGGTAATTTTCCTGACCAGGGAGAAAAACTGCCTTGAGCAATATGTTGTGCATGAGCGCAAACAAGCAAAGGTCCTGCGCCTCCTGACAAAGGAGCCAGGACCCAGTGCCTCCCTGTTTGTTCACATAAAACATGGCTACCTGATTGTCTGTTTGCACTAAAACAGACTGACGAGCCAGGGTTTGAGAGAAAATCTTGAGGGCCAAGCGAATAGCCCGAAGCTCCAGTAGATTGATCTGCTGCTGGGCCTCCCAGGGAGATCACAGGCCCTGGGTGCACTTGCCCAGTGTGCTCCGCAGGTAGCTGAAAAGGCATCCCTGTCAGTAAGTTGGGGGGATGCAGCCACCAACAGAGGGAGTGCAGGAATGGTCTGGACACCCTTACTTTGTCTCTGAGGCTCCCTGTGGCCTGCGACCACTGAGTTCGGAGGCACCATTGCGCAGGCCTTATATGAAGCCTGGCATGGGGTGTGACATGCACTGTCAAAGCCATGTGGCCAAGAAGCCTCAGGCAGAGCCTGGCGGAAACCAGTGACCTGCTGAGAAACTGGTTTGCCAAGGACATCAGTCTTTGGGCTCTGTCTTCTGGCAAGAATGCTTTTGCCTGCAGAGAGTCTAGTCTTACCCCTATGAACTCTAAGTTTTGGGAGGGGAGCAAAGTGGACTTTGCGAAGTTTATGACAAACCCCAGATGCTGGAGTAGAGAAATCATTCGAAGGGTGGCTTGCCTGGCCTCCTGGCACGTCTGACCCCTGATGAGCCAGTCGTCCAGATAGGGGAAGACAAAGATACCCTGATTTCTCAAGTAGGCCGCCACCACTGCCAGGCATTTTGTAAAGACTCTGGGGGTGGAGGTGAGGCCAAATGACAGTACTCTGTACTGATAATGGTTTCCTCCCACAATGAACCTGAGGTACTTTCTGTGGTCTGGATGAATGAGGATGTGAGTGTACGCATCCTTTAGATCTAAAGAGCATAGCCAATCTCTCTGCTGGAGGTAGGGCAGAAGTGTTCCAAGAGTAAGCATCTTGAACTTGTTGAGATTTCTGAGGTCGAGAATAGGCCCGAGATCCCCTGTAATCTTTGGTACTAGGAAGTACCTGGAGTAGAAACCGTGACCTTGAAAGTGGGGAGGCACAGGCTCCACCGCCTGGTCTCGTAACAGACCCTGGAGCTCCTGCAGAAGGAGGGCTGTATGGCAAGGAGGCCTTGGAGGCTCTCCTGGAAAATAGGGAGGAGGCAACTGATGAAAATGAAGCAGGTAGCCCTTGCGGACTATGCTTGTCCCCTGTAATGGGTGGCCACCGGTGGGCAAACAGGGCCAGGCGACCTCCTGTGCAGAGATGGGACAGCAGAGACGGAGAGGCTATGCCTTGGGAATCAAAAACCCCCACCCAGCTGAGTGGGAGCAGGAGACGGAGGCTTGGGGGCTTTCTGCCTATGGGGCCCATGTCCCTGCCCCTTTTCCTGCTGACCCTGTGGGGGAGCGGGGGAGGCCAGGTAAGGTGGGAACTGTTTGTAGGCAGTCGCCTTCCTCGGGTAAAAGGACTTTTTACCCGAGCCCTTTATCTTTATCTTTATTAAAACATTTTATATACCGCTCACACACAAGGTACCAGAGCGGTTTACAAAAATAAAAAAAAATTAAAATTAATATTAAAAGGCTGCAGAAAAGGAAAAGAACGCCATAAGTAACAGGAAAGAATGGTACGAGATAGGATAGAATAAAAGAGAAATAGGACAACAAGCACAAGTGGGACTAAGAGATCAACAGTGCGGGGGAACAGAGAGGGCAGGGGTAGGTGGAAGGTTGAGAGCTGTGCAGAACAGGTGGGACTTCAACAAGGTCTCAAAGTTTTTGTAGGAAGGGGCAGAAGTCTTTCGAGACAGCCTTGTCCTCGTGAGGTGCTCGGTCACGAGCTCAGCAGCCTTCTCGGCCATGGGCTTGCCAAAAAGGTTTTCACCTCGGCAAGGGACATCGACCAACTTGTCCTGAACCCATGGCTCAAGGTCCAATTACTGCAGCCATGCATGGCATCAAGCCGCGATGCCGGCAGCCGCCAACACGGGCCGAGGCCTCGAAGCCATCATAGTCAGCTCGGGACATGAACTTAGAGCATCCAGGTTCCGGGCCTTCCTGCCAGGGGGCAACGCGGAGTGCATCTTCTGACTTTTCAGACGATGCATGGCCGATTCCACCACCATGGAATGGTGCGGTAGCTGCGCCTTTTGAAAACCAGGGCTCTTACGGAGTCGATAAATGGAATCGACCCGCTTGCTCAGAACCGGCGCCGAAGCCGGTGCCTCCCACATCCGAAAGAGGAGCCGTTCCAGCATCGGAGGAACCGGCACAGTAAAGGCCTCCTTCGGAGGAGAGTCATACTGGAGGGCCTCGAGCTCTTCGGCTCGAGACTCCTCCTCGGAATCCGCCGGGATCGCCAAAACAGTGGCCATATCCCACACGAACTCCGAGAACCGGGTATCCTCTGGAGGGGACCTACTCCGGGGCTCAGACTGCGGTGAATCCAATGGGACGCACCGAGTCTTGAAGGTATCGGGGGACTCCTCATCCTCCGTCTCCCAGGCGGACTCGTCCGAAGAGGAGTCGGGCTCCGACCGCACGGGGCCCGGCAGCACCCGCCCTGATGCCGAAGGCACCGGCGTCGACGCCCTCGGTCCCGACCGGGAGGTCGAGGGTGACCGCGACCGAGGACGATCTCGAGCCTTCATGGTCTCGAGTATCGGCTCAGTCTCCGGGGTCGACTTCGACGTCCCGGTGGTCGGGGCAGATGCACCAGCGAGGCTGGCCATCAGCACCCGTTGCTGATCCATGAAGGCAGACAGTCTGCACTCGAAGGCTGTCAGACTGAGACCCAGCTCAGGAGACTCAGCAGCTACCGACTCGGGCCCCAGCCACGCTGGGCCCGACGTCGGCTCCCTGGGAGTAGAGTCCTCAAGGACAACAGGACTTGCGTGTCCAGCAGACTCTGGCTCCACCCGAGGTACTTTAGATGGCTTCTCCTGTTCTATGGGCCTGGGACGGCGGTCGGGGCTCCGAGACCTAGCCCTCGAGGTGCCAGGGACCTCCTCCAACGCCGCCCTCGCGAGCCGCTTCTTCCTCTTTCGCTCCCGCTCGGGGGACCCCCCTCTCCGAGGAACCCCGACGATGCTTGGGGTCAGACTCCCGAGACGTCGAGGCCTCAGACGAGGTTGTGCCCGGCCGGAGGCTGAATCGGAGAAAAGCCTTTCTTTTTGGTGCTGACGACTTCGAAGTGCCTTAGTGGACATTTTTCCACACGGTCCACAGATCTTAGGATCATGATCAGGACCGAGGCACCGAAGGCAGCAGTCGTGTGTCTCGTTGAGAGACATTAGTTTCTTACACTGATCACACTTCTTAAAACCACTGGAAGCCATCGGGGAAAAAAAAGAGTCCCCGCGAGGTCAAAGGACTGGCCTTCCAGGGAAAAGGAAAAAAAGGGAGTGAATGCCAGCAACGAAGGGCAAAAACTGAAAAAATAAGATTGGGCTCGATACTTGTGTACCGAACCCAGCGAGAAGGGGAACTGGCATCGAACCGGAGAAAAAACCGCGAAGAAATCGCAAGGAATGGACGAAAAAAACTAACTATTTTCTGGGTGGACTAGGACACACGTCCGATGGGCTCCACGGAAAAAGAGAGACTGAGCAAGATGGCATCTTTAGGCGGGAAGGGGACCGCGCATGCGTGCAGTATTCCCAAAGGCTTTCATAGAAAGCTGGGGAAATGCTCCGCAAGGGCTCCATCGACGTCACCCATATGTGAGGACTGACTTCCTGCTTGGTCCTGGAGAAATAATAGAAACATATTTAGAGGGAATGCAATTACCTAAAATTGGGGAAATGGAGAGTGTAATCATGTCTAGGCCTATTATGGTAATGGGGGTCATCAAGGAGCTACCAATGCATAAGACCCCGGGGAGAGATGGGTTTCCTAATAATTTTTATAAGGCTTATGCCCCGATACTGGCCGGAGCCTTATCTTGCTTATATAATCTGGTGGGGAGGGAAGAGCCCTTACCCCCGATGATGAGGATGGCGGGAATAACCCTAATAGCTAAAGAGGGGGAAAGACCCCACTCTCAGTGTGGGTCTTACCGGCCAATCTCTTTATTGGGATCTGATTTTATAAGTTTTTCTAGAGTACTGGCCAATAGATTGATTATACATATGCCACAATTAATACACATGGATCAGTCTGGGTTTATACCCAGTAGACAAGCATCAGATAATTTAAGGAGGGTCCTTAATGTTGTCTGGAAAGACAAAGATAAAAAGGAGGAACTGTTGCTGCTGGCGATAGATGCAGAGAAGGCTTTTGACAGGGTCCTGGCTTTTCTGATCTAGACCTTGGAAAAAGTGGGTATTGCTGGTAGGTTTTTAGAGTAAGTGGGCGCTTTGTATAAGAACCCTCAAGCGGCTCTGCGCATCAATGGTGAATACACGGAGGCCTTTGGGCTCCTGAGAGGGACCAGGCAGAGTTGCCTTCTGTCTCCATTGCTGTTTGTATTAACAATGGAACCACTGGCTCGGAGAGTAAGAGAAGCAGGGGTTGAAATGGGAATGGGGGGAGAGTAAAGTGTTTTTGTTTGCTGATGACTTGTTGTTTTTAATCACATCTCCAGAGCAAACGCTGAATACCCTGATGAGAGAGCTGGAGAACTTTGGGAAAGTATCTACCAAAAGCAGAGAGGTTCCACAAAAGAGTAAAGTAGCCCAAATGCCCTCAAGTATGGAGCAGACAGAGCTTAAAGATCCCAATTTACCCATGTCTAACAATAGCCAAATTAACATGAATAAAATACATTCTCTAAAATGCTTGTATGCAAATGCTAGAAGTCTAAAGAATAAGATGGGGGAGTTAGAATATATAGCACTAAATGAAAGGTTAGATATGATTGGAATATCAGAGACATGGTGGAAGGAGGACAACCAGTGGGACACTGTGATACCTGGGTACAAACTATATCATAATGATAGAGCTGATCAAATTGGTGGAGGGGTTGCGCTCTATGTTAGAGAGGGCATTGACTCAGAAAGGATTAAAGTATTGCAGGAAACAAAATCTGCTGTAGAATCTATATGGATTGAAATTCCATATAAAAGGGGGAAGGCAATGGCAGTGGGGGTGTACTATCGAGCACCTGGCCAGAATGACCAAATGGATGATGAAATGCTCAAAGAAATCAAGGAAGCTAACAAATGTTACAGCGCAGTAATAATAATGGGTGATTTCAATTACCCCGGTATCGACTGGGTCAGTGTCAAGTCAGGGCATGCTAGGGAGATAAAGTTCCTAGATGAAATAAATGACTGCTTCTTGGAGCAGCTGGTTCATGAACCGACCAGAGGGGAAGCCATATTAGACCTAGTCCTTAGTGGAACACCAGATCTAGTGCAAGAGATAAGGGTGTTGGGGCCACTTGGCAATAGTGATCATAGCATGATCGCCTTTGATTTAATTAGTGGAGGAGGGATAGTAAGGAAATCCACAGTACTACCTTTTAACTTTCGAAAGGGAGATTATGATAAAATGAAGAAAACAGTTAAGAAAAAACTAAAAGGAGCAGTTGCAAAGGTTAAAGACGTATATCAAGCTTGGGTGTTGTTGAAAAATACTATCTTGGAAGCCCAGACCAGCTGTATTCCACGCTTTAAGAAAAGTGGAAGGAAGTCCAAAAACTGCCAGCATGGTTTAAAGGTGAGGTCAGAGAGGCTGTTGTTGCCAAAAAAGCATCTTTCAGGAAATGGAAAAGAGCCAAACGACGAAACCTGGAAACAGCACAAGCACTGGCAAGTCAAATGCAAGGCAATGATTAGGCAGGCAAAGAGAGAATTTGAGAAGAAGCTTGCTGCGGAAGCAAAAATGCGAAATAAAGACCTTTTCAAGTACATTCGTAGCAAAAAACCTGTGAGAGAGTCAGTTGGTCCATTAGATGATAAAGGGGTTAAAGGAGCACTAAGAGGAGACAAGGCGATAGCAGAGAGGCTGAATGAATTCTTTGCTTCGGTCTTTACTGAGGAAGATGTAGGGATGTTACCCATGACTGAAGTGGTATTTAAAGGTTGTCAGACGGCTGCCTGGGTGAGAATCTTCACAGTCTTGGCAAGTGCATATATCTATATGATTTGCAAGGGATTGTGGGCAATGCAGTTCATTCACACCAGACACAGCTGCTGACAATAATTTAGTTGTGCTCAAGTGTTAAAGCCAATAAGATATTTATTTATGGGGTTATTTCTCCCAACACAGATATGCTTGGTAGCACATAAATCAGGTTACTTGCTTCCAGTGTTTAACTTGGAAAAACAAAGTCAAAATCAGGAAAACAACATTCAAACTTGTCAGGCATTAGCTAATGTTTTCTTAGCATATATCAAACAACAAACGAAAAGCCACAAAGAAAGAAAAAAAACTGTTCTTTTCAGGTTAACTTCTGATAACTTCCCACATAGATTCAGAAGTGATTCTCTCCTAGCTCACAAGCAATTAGGTAAGGCTCAATTGCTAGCAGTTATCCAGCTGAAACCCCTTAGCTGGCTTGCTTTCTACTGTGTGGGTCAAATCCTGCTTCAGGAGCTTTTCTGAGTAGATTAAAGAACAAGTTTGTATTTCTTTGGGATGGTTGCTGTACTTTATAACAGAAAATCACCAAAGGAGTTTGGACAGAGAGCAGTCCATATAAACACATTCTTCATCTGCAATCATTCCCCCTTCTTCAACAAGCATGGGTTCAATATCATGGATTGGCACAGATGAATCTCTCAATGGAGCACTTTCAGGAGAATACTTGTTTCCCTGCTGTCTTTCAAGGTTATAGCTAGGGCATAGATCAGTGTTCATACCTGAGCTTCCACTGCTGTTAGAGTTCCTCTCTATATAGCCTGACCAGTATGTAGTCCAGTTCTTATGTCCAGCCTTCCAATCCAGATCCCTGGCCACTTGATCTCTCTTCACATACCTTCTGGCACGGGTCTTAGGGTCCCTTCCACGTGTAGCCGTCTCTCTCACAGGTACCGTCTGGAGATTCCTAGCTCTGCAGCACCATTCCTCTGGCTTTCCCCAATCCAATGGTGTATGCTGGCCCTTGAAATGCCTCCCAGTATACGTACTGCTCTGGACTCTTCTAGACCTCTCAAAGGCTTTTCTCTTCCTTCTTCCAAAGGGTTTCTTTCCCTCTCTGTCCGTCCGGTTTGGCTTCTGCTTCTGATGATCCTCCTGATGATGAAGATGATCAAGCTCAAGCTGATTCTCAGGATAAGGAGGATAATTCTCTGTAGAATAAACTCTACCTTTATTCTGCCTAGATGAGTGCTCCCCCCTAATACAGAGCAGCTGTGCTGAATCAGGCCCTGCCCTTTGAGATGAGTGCTTAGGGATTACCTCATAGCCCTCCTGATTGAACACACGTTTCCCCACTTCAGCTCCTTTAATGGCTGTTGGAAACCTGGTGCATTCTGGGACTGGTAGTCTTTTATGGGAAAATTCTGTTTTCTTATTTCTACCAGAACTGACAGGTTGCTTGTTCAGAGTCACTTCACCTTTTCTATAGCTCCTTCCTGAGCTATGATAAGCTTCCTTATCACAAGGTGCGGAAGAATTGAAGGAAATATCGATACATCGGGAAAATGTCTTACAACTATTAGATAAACTGAAGAGTAGCAAATCACCTGGGCCGGATGGTATACATCCAAGGGTGTTGAAAGAACTGAAATATGAGATTGCAGACCTGCTATCAGTAATCTGTGGACTATCATTAAAATCATCTCTAATACCTGAAGATTGGAGGATCGCCAATGTAACACCAATTTTTAAAAAGGGTTCCAGGGGTGATCCGGGAAACTACAGACCGGTGAACTTGACGTCAGTACTGGGAAAAATGATAGAAACCATCATAAAGAAGATCTTGTCTTACTAATCTGTTATGTTTTTTTGAAGGAGTGAATAAACAGGTGGACAAAGGTGAGTCGGTTAATATTGTGTATCTGGACTTTCAGAAAGCCTTTGACAAGGTCCCTCATCAGAGACTTTTGGCAAAACTAAAGAGTCATGGGATAGGAGGCAGTGTACTATTGTGGATCAGGAACTGGTTAAAAGATAGAAAGCAGTGGGTAGGGCTAAATGGCCAATTTTCCCAATGGAGAAAGGTGAATAGTGGTGTACCCCAGGGATCTGTGCTGGGTCCGCTGCTTTTTGACATATTCATAAATGACCTGGAAAGTGGAATAACGAGTGAGGTTATCAAATTTGCAGATGACACAAAACTATTTAAAGTTGTTAAAACCCAAGAGGATTGTGAAAAATTGCAAGAGGATCTTGATAAATTGGAAGACTGGGCATCAAAATGGCAGATGAAATTTAATGTGGACAAATGCAAAGTTATGCACCTAGGGAAGAACAACCCAAACTATGGTTACACGATGCAAGGTTCCACATTAGGAACCACCACCCATGAAAAAGATTTAGGCGTCATTGTGTATACCATGTTAAAACCCTTGGCCCAGTGTGCAGCGGTGGCCAAGAGAGCAAATAGAATGCTAGGTATGATAAGGAAAGGAATGGAAAATAAAACAAAAGATATTATAATGCCTCTATATCATTCCATGGTGAGACCGCACCTTGAATATTGTGTGCAATTCTGGTCGCCGTATCTTTAAAAGTATATAGCGATTTTAGAAAAGGTTCAGAGAAGAGCCACCAAAATGGTAAAGGGGATGGAAGGATACTCCTATGAAGAAAGGCTAAAAAGGTTAGGGCTCTTTAACCTGGAAAAGAGACGGCTGAGGGGAGATATGATAGAAGTCTATAAATTAATGAATGGAGTGGAACGGGTAAACGTAGATCGATTGTTTACCTTATCAGAATATAGAAAGACTAGGGGACATGCAATGAAGCTACAGGGTAAACTATTTAAGACTAATAAAAGAAAATATTTTTTCACTCAACGTGTAATCAAACTCTGGAATTTGTTACCGGAGGATGTAGTAAAGGCTGTTAGTGTAGCTGGGTTTAAAAAAGGTTTGGACAAGTTCCTGGAGGAAAGGTCCATATACCATTATTAAAAAGTGACCGAAGATATCAATGCTTGACCCAGTACAAGCATTGTGGAACTTGTGTCTCTTGGGGAAACTGCTAGGTACATATGACCTAGATTGGCCACTGTTGGAAACAGAATACTGGGCTTGATGGATCTTGGTCTGACCCAGTATGGCATATCTTATGTTCTTATGTTCTTAAGATGAATGCATCCAAGTTGGAGATTCTAAATATTTCTATTCCAGATAAATTAAGTGAACGGCTGAGGAATTTATTCCCCTTTAAATGGGCTAAGAGGAGTATCCATTATCTGGGAGACCAAGTAACACCTGTGATTTCAGATCTTTTTGGAGTGAATTATACACCTCTGGAGGGGAAGATTAAAAGAGAGCTCGAGGGATGGGGAGAGCTGAAATTGACCTGGTCAGGGAGGATAGCAGTGGTGAAAAGATGAAATTAGGCCTTACCTGCTAATTGTCTTTCCTTGAGCTCTCTCCGGGCCAGTCCAGGGAAGGTAGGGTTGTCAATCCCCTTTAGCAGCTGAGGACTGAAAGAAACTTTAAAACTTGCTGACAGGCTAAGACACTCCCCCTGACGTCAGTGTACCAGTCTTCTCTTGACAAAGCAGCAAAGAGGCATCTAAAAAGCAGTGATAAGACACCACATTTCCCAGCACCGAAGAACACCGGAAAACGCCAACAGGGTGAAGTCGAAGAGGAAAAACCCCCATGTACCAATTTCTTTTTGTTATATATGTTTGCAGTAAATGAAAATCAAAAAAACCCAAACTGAAGAAAACCAACGCCTCCACGGAGAAGGCAAAGGAGCACCCAAGTCACGTCAACCTAGCAATCTGATTCGTTGTCATTCTTAGGAGCAGGAAACGTGACAGACAGAGAAGAGAAAGTAGAGGGCGGGCCCTGGACTGGCCCGGAGAGAGCTCAAGGAAAGACAATTAGCAGGTAAGGCCTAATTTCATCTTCCTTATCGCTTCTCCGGGCCAGTCCAGGGAAGGTAGGGCAGTACCAAAGCAGTACCTAAACTCAGGAGGGCCCTGTAAGACCTGCTATCAAGGCATTAGCCCCCACCTTCGCATCTTCTCTGGCGTGCACATCTAACCGGTAATGCCTGGCGAAGGTATGAAGTGAAGACCAAGTCGCCGCTCTGCAAATATCCAGTGGAGGAACAAAGGCATATTCCGCCCAGGAAGTCGCCTGAGCACGAGTGGAATGAGCTTTGAGTCCCGAAGGTGGAACCTGCCCAGCAGCCTCATACGCTGCCACGATGGCGTGCTTGACCCAGCGAGCAATGGAGGACTTTGAAGCTGCATGCCCTTTACGGGATCCCGCAAACAGCACAAACAACCGATCGGATTTTCGAAAAGACTCAGTGACCCGAAGGTAAGCCTTCAAGACACATCCCAGATCCAAATTTCGAAGAACCCGATCCATCGGTGAAGATGCAAGGTCTGAGAAAATGGGCAGCGCCACAGACTGATTAACATGAAATGCGGAAACCACCTTAGGGAGAAAATAAGGAACAGTACGCAACAGCACTTTCTCCGGAAAGAACTGGAGATAGGGCTCCCGACAGGAAAGCGCTTGTAAATCCGAAATTCTCCTAGCCGAACACAAGGCCACGAGGAAAGCCGTTTTCCGGAGAACTCCTTCAAACGCTCCAAAGAAGCCGAGGCAAACGGCGGACGTGCTAACGCCTCCAAAACCACATTCAAATCCCAAGGCGGCACCACCGGACGACGCGGAGGTCGAAGAAGTCGTGTGGCCCGAAAAAAACGTTGCACATTGCGATGTCCCGAGAGACGTCGACGCTGCACCGGGCCTCTGTAGCAAGACAGAGTGGCCAAATACACCTTCAGCGTGCTAAGAGCCAAGCCCTTATCCAAACCCTCCTGAAGAAACAAAAGTAGATGCGGTAAAGTGGTAGACATCGGCCGAAAGTCTCGTTGCGCGCACCAAATCTCAAAAACGCGCCAGATCCGAACGTAGGCTAGCGAAGTGGTAGAGCGTTTAAAACGTAGCAGAGTAGCCACTACGGAATCTGAGTAACCTTTACGTCTCAAACGATTCCCTTCAAGAGCCAAGCTGTAAGCAAGAAGCGATCGACCTGCGGCATGAGAACCGGACCCTGATGCAACAGATTGACCCGGACCGGAAGACGCCAAGGAGAATCTATCAGAAGCCATAAGAACATAAGAACATAAGATATGCCATACTGGGTCAGACCAAGGTCCATCAAGCCCAGTATTCTGTTTCCAACAGTGGCCAATCTAGGTCATACGTACCTAGCAGTTTCCCCAAGGGACACAGGTTCCACAATGCTTGTATTGGTTCAAGCATTGATATCCTGGGTCCCTTCTTAATAATGGTTTATGGACCTTTCCTCCAGGAACTTGTCCAAACCTTTTTTAAACCCAGCTACACTAACAGCCTTTACTACATCCTCTGGTAACAAATTCCAGAGTTTGATTACACGTTGAGTGAAAAAATATTTTCTTTTATTAGTCTTAAATAGTTTACCCTGTAGCTTCATTGCATGTCCCCTAGTCTTTCTATATTCTGATAAGGTAAACAATCGATCTACGTTTACCCGTTCCACTCCGTTCATTAATTTATAGACTTCTATCATATCTCCCCTCAGCCGTCTCTTTTCCAGGTTAAAAGCCCCAACCTTTTTAGCCTTTCTTCATAGGAGTAGCCTTCCATCCCCTTTACCATTTTGGTGGCTCTTCTCTGAACCTTTTCTAAAATTGCTATATCCTTTTTAAGATATGGCGACCAGAATTGCACACAATATTCAAGGTGCGGTCTCACCATGGAACGATATAGAGGCATTATAATATCTTTTGTTTTATTTTCCATTCCTTTCCTTATCATACCTAGCATTCTATTTGCTCTCTTGGCCGCCGCTGCACACTGGGCCGAGGGTTTTAACATGGTATCCACAAGGACGCCTAAATCTTTTTCTTGGGTGGTGGTTCCTAATGTGGAACCTTGCATCGTGTAACCATAGTTTGGGTTGTTCTTCCCTAGGTGCATAACCTTGCACTTCTCCACATTAAATTTCATCTGCCATTTTGATGCCCAGTCTTCCAATTTATCAAGATCCTCTTGCAATTTTCCACAATCCTCCTGGGTTTTAACAACTTTAAATAGTTTTGTGTCATCAGCAAATTTGATAACCTCACTCGTTATTCCACTTTCCAGGTCATTTATGAATATGTCAAAAAGCAGCGGACCCAGCACAGATCCCTGGGGTACACCACTATTCACCTTTCTCCATTGGGAAAATTGGCCATTTAGTCCTACCCTCTGCTTTCTATCTTTTAACCAGTTCCTGATCCACAGTAGTACACTGCCTCCTATCCCATGACTCTTTAGTTTTGCCAAAAGTCTCTCATGAGGGACCTTGTCAAAGGCTTTCTGAAAGTCCAGATACACAATATCAACCGACTCACCTTTGTCCACCTGTTTATTCACTCCTTCAAAAAAACATAACAGATTAGTAAGACAAGATCTTCCTTGTCTAAAGCCATGTTGGCTGTCTCCCATTAGGTCATGACTATCTATATGCTGAGTAATTTTATTCTTTATGATGGTTTCTACCATTTTTCCCGGTACTGATGTCAGGCTCACCGGTCTGTAGTTTCCCGGATCACCCCTCGAACCCTTTTTAAAAATTGGTGTTACATTGGCGATCCTCCAATCCTCAGGTATTAGAGATGATTTTAATGATAGTTCACAGATTACTGATAGCAGGTCTGCAATCTCAAATTTCAGTTCTTTCAACACCCTTGGATGTATACCATCCGGCCCAGGTGATTTGCTACTCTTCAGTTTATCTAATAGATGTAGGACATCTTCCCGATGTATCGATATTTCCTTCAATTCTTCCACACCTTTAAATACCACTTCAGTCGTGGGTAACATCCCTACATCTTCCTCAGTAAAGACCGAAGCAAAGAATTCATTCAGTCTCTCCGCTATCGCCTTGTCGCCTCTTAGTGCTCCTTTAACCCCTTTATCATCTAATGGACCAACTGACTCTCTCACGGGTTTTTTGCTACGAATGTACTTGAAAAGGTCTTTATTTCGCGTTTTTGCTTCCGCAGCAAGCTTCTTCTCAAATTCTCTCTTTGCCTGCCTTATCAATGCCTTGCATTTGACTTGCCAGTGCTTGTGCTGTTTCCAGGTTTCATCATTTGGCTCTTTTTTCCATTTCTTGAAAGATGCTTTTTTGGCAACAACAGCCTCTCTGACCTCAGCTTTAAACCATGCTGGCAATTTTTTGGACTTCCTTCCACTTTTCTTAAAGCGTGGAATACAGCTGGTCTGGGCTTCCAAGATAGTATTTTTCAACAACACCCAAGCTTGATGTACGTCTTTAACCTTTGCAACTGCTCCTTTTAGTTTTTTCTTAACTGTTTTCCTCATTCTATCATAGTCTCCCTTTCGAAAGTTAAAGGGTAGTACTGTGGATTTCCTTACTATCCCTCCTCCACTAATTAAATCAAAGGCGATCATGCTATGATCACTATTGCCAAGTGGCCCCAACACCCTTATCTCTTGCACTACATCTGGTGTTCCACTAAGGACTAGGTCTAATATTGCTTCCCCTCTGGTTGGTTCATGAACCAGCTGCTCCAAGAAGCAGTCATTTATTTCATCTAGGAACTTTATCTCCCTAGCATGTCCTGTTGTGACACTGACCCAGTCGATGCCGGGGTAATTGAAATCACCCATTATTATTACTGCACTGTAACTTTTGCTAGCTTCCTTGATTTCTTTGAGCATTTCATCATCCATTTGTTCATTCTGGCCAGGCGGACGATAGTACACCCCCACTGCCATCGCCTTCCCCTTTTTACATGGAATTTCAATCCATAGAGATTCTACAGCAAATTTTGTTTCTTGCAAAACTTTAATCCTTTCTGACTCAATGCCCTCTCTAACATAGAGCGCAACCCCTCCACCAATTTGATCAGCTCTATCATTTCGATATAGTTTGTACCCAGGTATCACAGTGTCCCACTGGTTGTCCTCCTTCCACCATGTCTCTGATATTCCAATCATATCTAACCTCTCGTTTAGTGCTATATATTCTAACTCTCCCGTCTTGTTTTGTAGACTTCTAGCATTTGCATACAAGCATTTTAGAGACTGTATTTTATTCATATTAATTTGGCTATTGGTAGACATGGGTAATTTGGGATCTTTAAGTTCTGTCTGCTCCATACTCGAGGGCATTTGGGCTACTTTACTCTTTTTTGGAACCTCTCTGCTTTTTGTAGTATCCTTCAAGGATACATTCTTCCGAACCATGCGCTCTTGGACGACTGTCGGCTTTCCCCTATTATCTAGTTTAAAAGCTGCTCTATCTCCTTTTTAAAGGTTAATGCCAGCAGCCTGGTTCCATCCCGGTTAAGGTGAAGCCCATCCCTTCGGAAGAGCCCCTCCTTTCCCCAGAATGTTCCCCAGTTCCTAACAAATCCGAACCCCTCATCTCTGCACCATTGTCTCATCCACGCATTGAGACTCCGGAGCGCTGCCTGCCTATTGGGTCCTGCGCGTGGAACGGGAAGCATTTCGGAGAACGCTACCCTGGAAGTTCTGGATTTCAACTTCCTACCTAAAAGCCTAAATTTAGCTTCCAGAACCTCCCTACCACATTTTCCTATGTCATTGGTACCAACATGTACCAAGACAGCAGACTCCTCCCCAGCACTATCTAAGACCTTATCTAGGTGGCGTGTGAGGTCCGCTACCTTCGCACCAGGCAGGCATGTTACCAGGCGATCCTCACGTCCACCAGCCACCCAGCTATCTACATGCCTAATGATCGAATCACCAACTATAACTGCTGTCCTAACCCTTCCCGCATGGGCACTTGGCCCTGGAGAAACCTCCTCGGTGCGAGAGGGGTTTACATCACCTGGAGGACAGGTCCTAGTTACAGGATCACTTCCTGCCACACCAGGGTGATGCTCTCCTGTCACGTGACCTCTCTCCTCCATGGCAACAGGGATGCTGCCAGACTGGAGGTGGGACTTCAGGACTATATCCCTGTAGGTCTCGTCTATGTACCTCTCTGTCTGTCTTATGTTTTCCAAGTCTGCTACTCTAGCCTCTAGAGAACGGACTTGTTCCCTGAGAGCAGAGAGCTCCTTGCACCTAGTGCACACGTAAGACCTCTCACCAGCTGGGAGAAAATCATACATGTGACACTCAATGCAAAAGACTGGAAAGCCCACATCCCGCTGCTGGACTGCTGTCTGCATCTTAGTTTTAAGTTTGTGTTTAGATCTTTAAGTTCTATATGTACTAAAGGGTGCAATGGATATTTATACCACTAAAACTGTACCTAAGAAGTTTAATATACCTTGTTCACCTGAAGCTTAATTAATCTCAGGTCCTTGGTGTATGACTGATTTGGGTAATGAGCTTCACCTGAGAGCACCTCCTGTCTTTTAAGTTGTGCAAGTACCTATAAAGCTGTGATTTTCCCAGGGGAGGGTGGGTGTGGGGAGGGAGGGAGGGATATAACACTTATTAAAAAAGGGCTGCTACACAGTACCTTGTCCTGTGCTGCTGAGGAAAACTATATTCTGATTTGATTTAAATTATAGCTCTTTGCTGCTACTAGGCTCTAACCTATTATGAAATTTAAACTACAAACTCTCTGCTGGATTCTAAATTTAACCAGAAAGCTCTCTTCTGTGTTTTAATTTGAAACTAAAAGTACTTTGCTGATGCTAGGCCCTGAGTGACTATGAAATTTAAACTACGGCTGTCTACTGGGTATGAAAGGTAACCAGAAAGTTCTCTTCTGTGTTTTTAAATTGAATCTTAAACTGTTGCTACTAGGCCCTGACTGATTTAACAAAAAAAATAGTGGGTTCACAGATTTATTAGCTTTAAAAGAAAAACAATTCCTTTCAGAAAAATTCCCAGAAGTATATACTCACAATTTCAGATTTCTCTCCAGAAGTAACAGCCCCCCTTTCCAGTCCGTCAAGACAGGGTCACAGAGCTCTGGTTGAGCTATTTATGCTTGTGCTGATGATGTAAGCAGTGACCTACTTCCTGGGTAATTAACAGTCCTTGCTTGGATAGAAGGAGTCTTTCAAAATGGCCTTTTGAACTGCCAGCTGGTGTTAACACCTATTGAAAAAGCTTCACAGGTTGCTTGCCCACTAGCCGAACCAAATCAGCATACCAAGGACGCCGAGGCCAATCCGGCGCAATCAGGATCACCACACCTGGGTGCTGTACGATGCGCCGAATGATCCAACCCAGCTTCGGCCAAGGAGGAAACATGTACAGGAGAGGAACAACAGGCCAGGGCTGAACTAACGCGTCCAGCCCCTCCGACATGCGCTCTCTGCGCCTGCTGAAAAACCAAGTCGCTTTGGCATTGGCGAAAGTAGCCATGAGATCCATCACCGGCTGACCCCATAGAAGGGTAAGATCGTGAAAGACCGCCGCGTTCAATTCCCATTCCCCGGGATCGAGGACATGGCGACTCAGATAATCGGCCTGCTCGTTGTCTTTGCCTGCCACGTGCGCCGCTGACAAGGCTATCAGATGATTCTCGGCCCAAATCATTAATTCCTGACATTCGGCGAGCAACGGAGCACATTGAGTGCCCCCCTGCCGATTGATATCGGAGACCGTCACCGCATTGTCGGAAAAAACGCGAACCGCTGTCCCTTCGAGCAAGAGTGCGAAATGAAGGAGTGCGAGACGTACAGCTCGGAGTTCCAAGCGATTGATCGACCAAGAACTCTCCTCTTCGGACCAAGTGCCCTGAGCAATCTGAGAAAGACAGTGAGCACCCCAGCCCGAGAGACTGGCATCTGTTGTCACCAGCACCCATGCTGGATCTTGCAACGGAACCCCTGTTCGTAGATGCGTGGGATCCATCCACCAGAACAGACTTTGACGCACCAGCTCCGGACAGACGAGCCGCTGTGAGAGAGGGTGAAGCTGAGGCGACCACCTGGAGAGCAATGCCTGTTGCAGAGGTTGCATATGTGCTCTGGCCCACGGGACAAGATCTAAGGCCGCTGCCATGGACCTCAAAAGTTGTAAATAGGTCCACGCCGAAGGAGCGGGAACCTGCAAAAAAACCCGCACTTGTTCTAAAATCTTCTGCACTCTGCCCTCGGGCAAAAAGACCAAACCCCTTGCTGTGTCGAAATGGGCTCCGAGATACACAAGCTGCTGTACTGGCTGCAAGTGACTCTTTGCCTGGTTGATGACCCAACCCAGCTGTTCCAGAAGCTGAACCACGCGGGCAGTTGCCGCGACCGAAGCCGAGAGGGACTCCGCCCTGATCAGCCAATCGTTGAGATACGGATGTACCCGAATTCCTTCCTTCCGCAGGGTCGCCGCAACTACCACCATTACTTTCGTGAAAGTTCGAGGAGCAGTCGCTAGACCGAATGGCAACGCCCGAAACTGGAAATGACCCATCGGAAGGGCAAATCTTAAAAATCGTTGGTGACCGGCCCTGATGGGTATGTGCAGATAAGCCTCCGTGAGATCTATGGCCGAAAGGAATTCGCCCAGCTGCACGGCTCGAAGGACGGCCCGTAAGCCCAGAAGTGCAGAACCTTTAAGGTACGGTTTACATGCTTGAGATCCAGAATCGGCCGAAAAGATCCTTCCTTTTTGGGTACCACAAAATAAATCGAGTACCGACCGAAGCCGCACTGGTCGCGAGGAACCGGAACCACTGCTTGGAGTTGCAAAAGACGAGCCAGCGTGTCGGCCACTATGTCCTTCTTTGGACCGGAAGCACAAGGAGACATCACAAAGGCGTCCGCCAAGTGGTGAGCGAAATCTAGCGCATAGCCCTTCTGAATGATTTCTAACACCCATTTGTCCGAGGTTACAGCGGTCCAAGCCGGGAAAAAGTTCTGTAGACGGCCGCCGACAGGAATCGGGGCCTGGACCAGCAAACCATCATTGCGGTTTCTTCGTAGAGGTCTGTTGGGCGGTAAAAGAGGATCTACCGAACCCCCGGGCTCCGCGAAAGGACTGACCGCGAGCACCGAAATGGCTCCTGGGATATGGAGCAAATCGAGCATCACGGAACCGGCGAAAATCTCTACCCTGACCTCGTTGACCGGCACCTCCTCTCGACGCCTTAGGACGATCCTCCGGCAACCGACCCCCTTTGGAGTCCCCGAGGTCCTTAACAATCTTTTCCAAGGCCTCACCAAAGAGCAACTTACCCTTATAGGGCAATTTGCTGAGTCGTAACTTGGAGGAAACGTCAGCAGTCCAAGTACGCAACCATAGAAAACACCGAGCCGCCACCAGCGAGGCCATGGACTTCGCAGCAATTCTCACCAAATCATAGAAGGCATCCGCTAGGTAAGCCGCCGCTGACTCCAATTTAGCACCTTCTGGAGAAGAAGCAGACGGCGAAGCCGCAGAGAAATCCCCCTGAATCCAACGGATGGCAGCTCTGGACACATAAGCCCCACAAATGGAAGCCTGCAGAGCAAGGGCGCTGGAATCAAAAGCTTGCTTGAGGAGAACCTCCAGCTTCCGATCCTGTAGATCTTTAAGAGCGGCCGCTCCTTCTACCGGAATGGTGGTTTTCTTAGTGACAGCGGACCCTAAAGCATCCACCTTAGGCATCTTTAAGAGATCCTTCTCCTCCTGAGGCACTGGATAGAGACGAGCCATAGCCCGACTACCCCGTAGCGAGGCCTCCGGACACTCCCACTCAGACTCAATCATTTGCTTTATGACACGGTGTACAGGAAAACAGCGCTGTTCAGCTTTAAATCCCTGCAACAAGGGATCTTCGAGAGGTTCCTGAGAAACAGAAGGAAAAAGCAGGTTCAAAGCAGATAAAGATTGAGAAATAAGCGCTCCCAGCTCTTCCTTCCGAAATACTCGAAAAACATTAGGATCATCGCCCGGAGCGATCTCTCCTTCCTCAAGCTCCCCTGACCCCATGTCTAAGCCAGGGTCAGAGAAGAGCTCTCCGTCCTCCAAAAACTGAGGATCCTTGAGGAGAGGCTCCAACGGGTCTAATCCGGATTGAGCCTGCATCCCTGACAGGGAAGTACCTTCCCCAGGGTCCACTGCCTCCCTGACTGGCTGACTGAGCACAAAGGAACTAGTAGAAGGAGAGGCTGACTGAGAAGTTTTTAACAAAAAAGCATTATGGAGAGCCAAAATAAATTCCGGAGAAAAAAAGGCAGACAGCCCTTCCTGAGGCTCAGGAACTTTCTGTGAAGGCTTAGAGAGGGACGGAGCCTCCTTAGTAGATTTGGATTTGCGCTTCCCAGGCTTATGATGACCCGTGGGCAAAACAGACGGCTCATTCAAAATGGCCGCCGTTCCCGCCTTTTCGGAGGCTAGTACAGGCCTCTCTAACTCAGAAGAGATTTTCCCTTCCATGTGAAACGGGTCGGGAAAAACAAGGCCACACAAACGCGAGAGACAGCCCGATCCCCAAAAGGACCCGAAAAAACAAGAAAGCTGCGTGCCAGAATGCGCACGCGAAGAAAATGTTCGCCGCCTCAAAAAACTGCCCGAATCGACAGTTGCGCCCCCAAACACAGAGCTCACCTGAGGAAATGGCAGTCGCACGGCTCGCAGCCGAGATTCCCCGCTGCCAGCGGGAGTAGCGGCAACGCGGCAGACTGAGTAGGTAGAGGGTGACGGGGGTTCCCAGGACCAATCTACCGACGCTAGAGAGACCCGCTAGAGAAGGTAGGCTCTACACTCCTCTGCCGAGAAGAAACCGGCAGGGGTCATCTACTAGGAACGCCGGAGGGTAAATACAATTGTACACCTTGCCGACTGCACTCAGAGTGAAACAGCACAGAGAAATATAGCGTCTTATCAGCCCTGCTAGAGCCAAAAAGCTATAACTGAGGCAGACTAAAATAAGAAAATACTGTAAAACGGTAGGAGCACTGTCAGCATCAATCCTCTCTAGCTGCTGAGGACTGAAAGACTGGTACACTGACGACAGGGGGAGTGTCTTAGCCTGTCAGCAAGTTTTAAAGTTTCTTTCAGTCCTCAGCTGCTAAAGGGGATTGACAACCCTACCTTCCCTGGACTGGCCCGGAGAAGCGATAAGGAATGATGATCTTGCCTAAGTTGCTGTTTTTGTTTAGCATGTTGCCGGGGGCTTTACCTGGGGGATTTTTAAGGAAGATGCAAAGAATCTTGTGGAAGTTTATTTGGGGAAGAAAGAGAGCGAGAGTTCCTAAATACATTACGACAAGGAATAAAGTAAACGGGGGGATGGCGGTCCCTGATTTAGAAAACTAATATAAATATAAGTTGAGGGCAGTTTTTGAGTGGGGGTTACATGACACCCAAGAGTGGGTTCAAATGGAGAGGATGGTTTTGGGGGTACCCTCGCTGAAAGAGATTCTGTGGATGCCCTGGGGACACAAGTTGGTAGCAAGGTATGCTAACCCATTTGTGCAAATAACATTGCAATTATGGTTTCAATGGCGAACAAAGTGGTTGGGCGAGGGCTGTGTGACTAAAGGTGTTCCTATTAGGGGCAATATTGATTCCCCCCCTGGAATGAAGGGAGGGTTTGCTGAACGTTGGGCAAGTAGTAACCTGTGTCACGTGGGTCAGTTTTTGGAAGGGGCAAGATTAGGTCATTTGAAAATATTAAGGAAGAATTTTCTTTGAGAAATTCAGACTACTACTATTATGTTCAGGTGGTTAATTATATCCAAAAGAATCATCCCAGGATTAAGGGAGGAAATAGTCCCAATCGAGAAGTTGTTTCTGACATGAAAGCACTAATTTAGACAATATAATTGATAACTGGAATTTAGTCATTAATACAGCTGCTTCTGCAACAGTAAAGCCCCACTCTCATACCCACAAGAGAAAGAATGCACCTTGGTATTCTGATATTATCAATCAAAGCGAGCACTAAGGAAACTTGAAAGAAAATGGAGAAAATATAAAACAGATAGTAACTTACAACAATATAGAGTCAAACAGCAGGAATACAATGATTTGATTGCCAAATCCAAGCAACAATACCACACTAACACCATTATGAAGGCCATAAATAAACCCAGAGAACTCTTCAACATAGTACAAAGACTCACCAGGGACATGATACAATTTGACAATAAACACTGATCCACAGAAATTTTCTGATTTTATAATTAACAAATTCAATACTTTTCTACAAACCTCCTTACTAGCCATTTTAACATAACCACAGGAAGCCAAACTACTTGGGAGATCTTTCATACTCCTTCAGTGCTTCAAATCAAGCAAATAATTGACTCTTTGAATACAACTACTTCTACCACTAACCCTTGCCCAATGGCTTGGATTAAAAATACCAAGGACCAACTAGCTGAACACATCCAGAGGATAGTAGAACTTTCTCTTCATCAAGGATATATGCCAACCTTCCTTAAACAATCTATTATTCGTCCATTTCTAAAAAATATCACATTAGATCAGACAGATCCCAAATCCTTCCGTCCAATCTCCAGTCTACCATTGCTTGCAAAGATAATTGAAAAAGTTGTTCTAAAGCAATTACAAGATCATATTGATTTAAATGCACCTTTGGACATGCATCAATATGGTTTCAAACCTCAACACAATGTTGAAACTCTTCTCTCTTCCTTATTGGATAATCTTATCAGGGGTATGGATAATATTAAAAAAGGATTTCTCCTGATCTTTATGGACATATCCGCAGCCTTCGACACAGTCTCACATATAAAAATGATACAACGGCTTTATGAAATTGGTCTTCGCAGCAACACGTTGAAATGGTTTCAATCCTATCTTACCAATAGAACTCAACAGTTAAAATGTGGTGATCAAAAATCATCATGCTTTAGCATGGCACAAGGAGTACCTCAAGGTTCGCCTTTGTCCTCTATTCTATTCAATCTTTACATTCAACCTATCTGCAACATTCTCAAAAAATATAAAATACTATATCACATCTATGCAGATGATATTATGATTTATACTCCAATAAATATTCAAGCGCCTGACATCACCACCATAACTAACTGCTTGGTTGAGATGATTGCATGGCTTAGTGATAACATGTCAATCAACTATAACAAAACAGAGGCCATGTTTATAATGAGAGCAAACAACTTTGACTTCCCTTCTACTATCTGCATTCGGGACAACTACATTAAAGTAAAAAAAGAGGTAATACACCTTGGAATCAAATTAGATATGAAGTTAAACCTAAATTCTAATATTCTCAAAACTACTGCTAAAGCAAATTATAAATTGAAACTCATAAGGAGGCTCAGACCAATTTTAAATCAAGACCATTTTAGGACTGTATGTCAAGCAATTATCACACCTATATTAGATTATGGAAATTTGATTTATCATGGTCTCCCTAT